>CM066035.1:412629127-415029127 GCA_033557465.1 Ichthyophis bannanicus | reverse complement strand
GAGGGAAAGGGACTCCATGAATATCCTTGGATTGCCGGATTAGTAAAGCTAAGGGTTCGAGTGCGAGATCGAAAAGAAGTGGAGACAGTGGGCATCCCTGGCGAGTACCGCGTTGCAGGGGAAATGGCTGAGACTTTAAAGCATTAGCACAGATACTAGCTGTAGGCTGTGCATACATGGTTTGGAGACAACGGAGAAAGCCTTCTCCGAATCCGTACCAGCGGAGAGTTGCAAACAAGAAGGGCCATTCTAAGCGGTCGAAGGCCTTCTCAGCATCAAGTGAGAGGCCAACCAATGGGCGATCAAGATTAACTGCGGCAGTCAGTACATGACATAGGGTCCTAGCATTATCAGCAGTTGATCTACCGGGAATGAAACCGCATTGATCTGGGTGTATTAAAGTAGACATCTTGTCAGAGAGCCGGGTGGAGAGAATGGTGGCAAATATTTTATAGTCTGCGTTTAGTAGGGAAATGGGACGATAATTAGCTGTTAGTTGCGGATCTCTCCCCTCTTTCTCAAAAACTACTACATTTGCCATTGAGAAGGATCCAGAAGGAGATCCCTCCTCGGCCAGAGCAGAAAAATAAAGTTTCAAAAACGGAGCTAAGTCAGCGTGAAATGTTTTGTAGAATTCAGCTGGGAGACCGTCCGGGCCTACGGCTCGACCTGTGGCACATCTCTTGAGTGCCGATTGAATTTCTGATAAAGTGAATGGTTTGTCCATGGCCTCTCTATCTTCGTCAGATAGGGTCGGTCGTTGTACCCCTGATAGTAATTGTTCAAATGCTTCTGGCTCGAAGTCACATTCAGATTGATAAAGCCGAGTATAAAAATCACGAAAAAGTTCTAATATTTCTGTATCTTTAGTGACCAAGCTCCCCCCCGACGGATTGCGGAGAGCGGTAACACGCTTGGCTTCTTTTTGACCTTTCAGGGCATTGGCTAACAATTTGCCAGCACGGTTATTTTCCCGATAGTACATCCCTTGTTGTGATTCAATATTTTTAGCAGCAGCGGTATATAAAAGCTGATTGTATTGAAAACGAAGGCGTTGTAAGCGAAGTAAAATACATGGGTCAGTACGGGACGTGAGGAGACGCTCTCCAGCTTGTATCTGTTGTTCTAGAATCAGTAACTGTTGCTTTCTTTGTTTCCCCTGTCGAATTTGATAGCTAGTTATAGTTGCACGGATAGACGCCTTGAAACCCTCCCACCAAGCCCAGCTCGCAGTGTCATGGGGTGAATTAAAATGAAAGTAGTCTTGGATAGCGGCCTTTATGTCAACCTGAAAATCTTTTTGGTCTAGTAGGGATCTATCAAAAAACCAAGCACGGGGATGTGCGCCTTGCGTAGTGACATGTAATGAGAAAGATATGGCAGCATGATCTGAAATATGGAGAGGATGAATCCTAGCCGTGTCCACTTGGGGTATCAGTGCTTTGGAGATAAGAAAAAAATCTATTCTAGATTGAGAGTGATGGGGGGCTGAGAAAAAGGTGAACTCTAAGTCGGAGGGGTGAAGCAGCCTCCATATATCTACTAACGCAAGATCTTTCATCAGAGCTGTAAGGGTATCAAGACTCTTGGGTAGACCACTCGTTCTAGGCGGCTGTCTATCTATCAAAGGATCAAGTACTTGGTTGAAATCACCGCCAAGTATTAATGGAGTATTGGCAGAGGCCTGTGCCAACTGCGCAATACTTGCATAGTAAGCAGGGTTATCCACATTCGGAGCATAAATACAAATACACGTGAATTCACTATCTCCAACCTTAAGGTGTGCACGGGCCCATCTACCCTCCTTATCAGAGCTAGTATCCATTACAGTAGCTTGCAAAGACTTCTTAACCAAGATGGCTACCCCACACCGTTTAGAAACGGCGGGAGAGTAGGCAGCCACCATGTAAGGCTTGGCATTAAGTTTCAGTGTTTCAGCGGAGTTTAAATGCGTTTCCTGAAGAAACACTAAATCAGCATGCTCATGATTAAGATAGCTAAGGATTTTCTTTCGTTTGATAGGACTATTGATGCCTTTTACGTTCAGTGATAAGATCTTACATAAGGCCATTCAGAAAGGTTAAAAATTCTGAAAAAGAACATGATAACGCACATAATTTCACAATGTCCCTCATATTAACTGTATATGGCTGTACACATGACATGATAGAAAATAAGCTAATGAAAAACAATGAAGCGCCCCAAATAAAAAAATAAGCACCGAAGTGCATTAGAGAAGAAGCAGAACCCCTGAAATTACTGGCGACCATGTGTCTGCGGGGAGAAACCCCAGAGAAGGCCTAAATTGAAATATATAACCTGTATAGCTGTGCGTGTTCCGAATCCAACCGAGGTGCACAACATGGAGGGATAGGAGACCAAGAAAGTTATATATAGATAGAAAGAAAAGTCCAGGCAGTCTCTGTTCCAGGCAGTGATCACCGCGTCGGGCCATTCAAAATAGCGGGCAGATCCGGCGGATTACAGATCCAAGTTGTTGGATTAGCGCATCTGGTCTGCCTCTTTGGAATCTAAAAATGTTGCTAGTAGATCAGGATCTTCGAATGTTCTAGTTTGGTTATGGAGAGTCACTCTGAGCTTCGCTGGATACAATAGGCCAAAGCGAGCCTGTAGCTGTTGAAGTCTAGGGCGAAAAGCAAGGAGTCTCTTCCGACGGTCAACTGTGGGCTTTGCCAAGTCAGGGAAGAAGGAGACTTTATGACTTTCAAACTCCAGATGATGATTCGCCCGGGCAGCATTTAGAATTTGCTCAACTTGCTGATATCTCAGTAATCGAAAGATGATAGGCCGGGGGGTCGTCCGATTGAGCGCCATGTTGGTAGGAACACGATGTGCTCGGTCAATTTCCAGTTCTCTGTGAAAAGTGATCTTCAGCAAGGAGGGAAGAGTTTTGGCCAGGAATTCTCTTATGTCTCCTGCTTCGGCCCCCTCCGGTACTCCAATGAGCCTTACATTGTTGCGACGGGCTCGATTATTGCTATCCTCTAACTCTTTTTGAAGAGTCTGTATCTGACGCTCAGCCTTGTCCAGTTTCACCAAGCGCACCGCGTGCGAGTCGAGGACCCCCGCCATGTTGTCCTGCCAGAGTGAAAGACCTTCAAGCCGGTCCTGAAGCATACCGAAGTCTTCTCGCATGGCTCTGAGCGCTTCTCCGTTGGACTGTACCAGTTCCTTCACACCGCGTATTTCCTCCAAGATCTCCTGTTGCATTTCGGGGTTTTCCCGAAGTGGAATTATCTTTTGTGGGGAAGGCAACTCTGTTTTGGAGCGTTTTCCGTGTGAAGAAGAGGGAGACCCGAAGTCTAAGCGCGCTGGTTTGTGGGCCGCCATCCCCCCCGAGGTACCCCGGTAAGTTCGGAGCAAAATATTAAGTTTAGGTAGGTATTAAGTCAGGATTCTGAGTAGGCCTCTCGGGAGCTTCAGCGCGAAGCGTCTAACCCGCTGGACATCAGGCTCCGCCCCCCATTTATTAGCTTTTATATACCGCACTATTTAGTATCAGAGTGGTTTACAAGGAGCATTAACAGTCAAGCAACTTTACAGAGAACATATCAAGAACAGGCATTAAGCTTCAGAACAAGTAACTTCACATTAACAGGCAAGAACAACCATTCTTGGTAACAAGGCAAGGAGCTAAATAACACGTAAATGGTCAAATTAAACTAAAGGGAAAGGGTGGGGAGATAAGAAGGGTAGGGGGAGGGATCAAGGGAGGGAAAGTAGGGGGAGGAGGGAGAGCAAAGAACAACATCAAGTTCTTAGGTCGGCATAAAGAGAGTCCTTCTATGTAGTCGGCATAATGGGAGACCTTCATTATGTTATGTGGTCATAGGCCAGCTGGAAAAGATGAGTCTTTAAGGCCTTCCTGAAAGTAGAGAGGTCCCTGATGATTCGGACTGAGGCAGGAAGAACATTCCAGAGTGCTGGAGCATATAAGGAAAAGGCTCGGTTCTTGGCAGCTATGGTGCAAGTCCTTATGATGGTAGGAGCGACCAGGGTGTTTACCATGTTAGATCTTCATGTTCAATTGTCTGGGGTTAGTTGAACCAATGCTGACAAGGAGGAAGTGGATAAATTGTGGATACTTTTGAATGTGAGAAGAAGAGTTTTATAGGTCAGACGGCTGGAAATGGGGAGCCAGTGTAGTTGCATCAGGATGGGTGAGATATGCTCATACCTAGGTACACCCTGGAGAGATCGGGTAGCTGTATTCATGGCCAGTTGGAGTGGTTAGAGAATGTATTTTGGGGTGCCATGAAGAATAATGTTTGCATAGTCAAAGTGGGGGGAGGATGAGAGCTTGGAAGACTGATCGAAAATCCGAGGGGTCGAGTAGCCGGCGTAGATGATGAAGGGTCCTTATCTTCTGGTAGACAGCTTTGATAACATTATGAATGTGGGTAGACATGGACAATTGTTGGTCGAGGGTTACCCCCAGGTAGCGAACCTCTTACTTGGTGATGAGTTCAACATCTCTCACCCATAGAGAGGATGGTGGGGTAAAAGATTGATCTCTAGAAATAAATAAGACCTCAGTCTTCTTGCAGTTGACCTTCAGATTGTGTGTAGAAAGCCAATCAGAGACAGCAATGAAACATTTCGAGATGATTGAAAAGTCAGGGCTGTCAATGGAGAAGAGGGTATAGAGTAGAACATTATCTGCATAGATGTGATATAGAATGTTGAAGTACTTGATAATTGAACAGATTGGTTGTATATAGACATTGAACAGCAAGGCTGAGAGCGATGAACCTTGTGGGACTCCTTGTGATTGCTGGAAGGTGCTTGAAGACTGAGTTCCCAGTCGGACCTGTTGCCGGCGATCTGTCAAATAAGACCTAAACCAGTTGAGGGCAGAGTTCCGAATACCCTTCTGTTGGAGGCAGCCCAGGAGAAGGCTATGGCTGACGGAGTCGAAGGCAGAGGCGATATCCAAGAAGATTAGGATGAATCTCTGCCTCTTCTTATCTGTGCCGGAACAGAGTCTATCTAGGAGAGTTACAAAAAGACTTTTGACTCCATGCTGCAGACGGAATTCATGCTGTTGAGGGTCAAGAGGGGCATGGAGGTCGATATGGTCTTGGACCTGCTGCTGGACAATCTTTTCTAAGATCTTGGTAAGGAAGTGTAGGTTGTAGATTGGTCGGTATGAGCTGATCTCCGAAGGGTTTGATTTATTATTTTTTAACAGGGGTTTAATGGAGGCAGATTTAAGGGATACTGGAAGAGAACCTGTGGAAAAAGAAAGGTGTACTATTCTAGAGATAGCTGAACTTAAGTTGGATCTTGCCTGCTTGATCCAGAAAGCAGGGCAAGAGTCATCCGGGGAGGTAGAGGTGTTGATTGTGCCGATGATGTTTTCTATTTGTTCTGCTGAGTAAGGGTAGAAGGAGTCAAGAGTAGGTATAGGAGCATCGCCTGAGAGGGGCAGTTCAGATAGGGAATCTTCATCATCAAGATTGTCTGAGAGTGAGGTAATCAAATTTGTTTTACTTTGAAGTCAGAAGCAAAATCGACCAGGCTAGAGGTAATTGCTGGTAGATTCTTGGCAGCATCATTTGTAAGAGATCTATCAATACTGAAGAGCTCACAAGGCTTGTTAAGTGAGCGCATAAGGGTTTTAGTATGGTATTCCCTTCTCTTGAGATAAACTGTTTTTTGTTGTTCTTGAAGTTTAGACAGGTAAGCAACGTGGTCGATATCATGCTTGGAATTCTACCAGCGTCGCTCCAACTTCCTGAGGAGCAGTAAGGAATCACGAAGATCGGAGGTGAACCATATCACGTGTGCTTCCTCTTGGTGGGTTTAGTGGAAGGTGGCAGAAATGAGGCTTGCACTAGGGTGTTATTCCATGTGTCTATTAGCTCTACAAGATTGTTGGTATCAGGGTTGAGGTCTTCAAGAACATTCATGAGAAATGTTTCCTTATCGAAGGGTCTGAAGCGACGTGTGGAAGATGGAGGATTGGAGTTGAGCAGCAGGTTGTCATTTCAATTATCTGTAGGAATATGGAACAGTATGGCATTATGGTCAGACCAGGGGACCGGGAGAACAAGTGGGAGGGTCCTGGTTGGTCAGACTGTGGAGGGGTGAAGGAGCAAAGATGAGCTCCAGGGTATTACCTGCCGCATGCGTGGGTGTATGTATCAACTGATGAAAGTTGAGGGATTTCATGGCATTGAGGAAGGCAGAGGAGTGTTTAGAAGGGAGGGATGGAAGGTTGAAATCACCCAGGAGCCAGAGTGGATTGCATTGGGTATTCCTTTCGCAAGCTAGGTCAAGAATGGTGGCAAGCTCTTCAGCACATGTGGATGGTGAGCGGTATACAAGGCAGGCAGATAGGAATTTATTTGAGATCTGAATGTAGTCAAGGTTGGGTGCACTCTGGGAATAAATGCATTGGAAGTGGAGGTTACTTCTGGCAAGTATGAGGAAACCGCCACCTCTCCTATTTGCTCTCAGGCAGTTAAAGAGGTCATAGCCTGGTGGTAGGAGCAGATTGGTAAGGACGGTGTCTGCATCAGTTAAACAAGTCTCTGTGACAAAAATCAGATCCAGACTCTGATGCTTAATGTTGTCGGTGAGGGCGAGCCATTTATTGTGGTTGGAATGTGTGTTTATGAGCATACAATTCAGGTGGTGAGGGCGAGGAGACTTCCTTCTGTGGGATTCAGACAGAGGTTGGCAATAAATGTAGATGAGTTGTCACTGATGCACAAAGGGAGAAGATCTTCTATAGTTGAAAGTGCCAGAATGGTGTGGGGGGGGGGGGGGGGAGAGCAGGTCATGTTGATGTGAGTAAGATTCAGCCCAGGTGATGATTAGGGCTAGGAGGAGCAGGGCCAAAGACAACATGTGATTCCAAGACATTGTGCAACAAGGCAGATTACAGGGATTATGAGGAGGCAATGAATTGAGGAGGTGTACACAAGCAGGCTTAACAGGGCTTTAGGGATTAGACTAAGTGGGCTGAGAGAGGTAACAGATCAGAGGTAGAGGTTTGGGTAGTTGTGAGGGCTCTCAACTCACAGAGCAACTGAACAATATGGTGGCAGAACAGAACAGAGCAAGTGAGCTGGAAATCAGATAAGCAAAGGGCTGAAGCTATTATACAAGGAGGCATGGGCAAAATGGATACAAAGATGATCCCAAGGTTGTGAGCCAAGGAAACAGGGAGGAGTAGAGAGTTAACCACAGAGACTGAGAAAGGAGGAAGGGGAGAGGGGGGTTTAGGGGGAAAAATAAGAAGCTCGGTTTTGGCCATGTTCTATTTCATGCAGTGGTGAGACATCCAAGCAGCAATGTCAGAAAGGCAGGCAGAGATCTGGGTCTGGATTGCCGGAGAGATTTCAGGTGTAGAGAGGTAGATCTGAGAGTCATCAGCATAAATGTGGTACTGAAAACCATGGGAAGAGATGAGTGCACCAAGGAACTAAGTATAGAGAGAGAAAAGGAGTGGGCTCAAGACAGATCCTTGGGGTACACCAACTGAGAGCAGGATAGCAACAGATGAGGATCCACCAGAACAAACACTGAAAGAGTGATGGGAGAGATAGGAGGAGAACAGGATAGTACAGAACCCTTAAAATCAAGTGAGGACTAGGTATCAAGGAGAAGGTTGTGGTCAACAGTGTAAAAAGCAGCAGAGGGGTCAAGAAGGATGAGGACTGAGTAAAGGCCCTTGGATTTTGCCAGGAACAAGTCACTGGAGACTTTGGCAAGAGCCATTTCAGTAGAATGTAAAGGATGAAAGCCAGATTGTAAAGGATCCAGGAGGGCTTGAGAGGAGAGAAAGTCAAGGCAACGGCAGTGAACCGCACTTCCCCCCCCCCCACCCTCAGTTGCACAACATCTTTGGGTGAGGTGGGTGGGAAAAGAAGACCACCACGACACATCAGAGAAGCTCAAGACAGGAGAGGAGGGAGGCTTCCAGGACGGTAAGCAAACTAGCCATCCCCAGCCCCTCCCTCAACCTGTTGGTCCGGGACCTTCTAATTGGCTGCCATCCTGAAACCAAGATGAGAACCAATCACTTTAAAACCCACAACTGGGAACCCTCTCCCACCCCCCGTGCCAAACATGCAGCTGGGCCCAATGGTCTTGAGACTGACCCTCATAGCACCAAGCTATAAAACTACAGGGCAGGGGGCCCGCCGACTCCCAGTCTGTACACCTGATTAAAGGTAGCCACCCGGGGACTCCTGTCCTGCAGCCTAATCCTTAACCAGTGTAGCACGGACCCAGGTGGATTCTCAACCCCCTCCAATCACACCATCCCCTCCCTGCATCAAATCCTCAACCTTACTCCCCCTCCACCCAAACAGAACTGAAAAGACACATTCATGGGAGCATACTGGTCTCAGCTTTATTAAATTCCAAATATATGAACTTACATGAAACAACATGGAATAATAACCAACATACAAAACAACATCCCAACCGGATCCAGTATCTTAGCCGCCATACTACTAGCAAAGTGAGACCATCTCCACCCTCCACCGTGGTTGTACCAGTGGCAATGCAACACCCCTCCTGCCGAACTTTCCGTGCTACTAACAAATGTCGAGAAGCTTCCGTTTTAGCCAATCATGGACTACACCCCACCCATGTATATCCGAGCCGTGATCACCTTACCGTGGCCCAACAGTAACGCGCCAAAGACTCTGGCCTCCAGAAACTTCTGGGAACCTGCCACCAGTGCAGGGCAAGAAAATTATGTTCCTGCCTCATCCCCACCCTAAAGCTATGACCAGCGAACGTCCTTCTAGACAACAAATTCCAAAGCCTCCTGCCAGTCATTGAGCAGTAAATTTTGACCCACCGGAGACAAAAGTACACCATCCTGCCTGAAAAGGCCCACTCATTCCTCTTCCACCCACAGGTGCATGATCTATTCATACACCCAGTGCCCAATCTGATTATTAATCTTAGCTAACCCCTGGGACCAGTGTCTCTGGTCCATACAAGAAGGCTTTGAAATGATGTCTGACCACAACACCACCACCCCTGGAAATAACCACAAAACTTCTACCATGTCCCTCTTTGTAGCCCTTATGAGCTATTTACATGTCCATGAAAACAAATCATTGCCTCCCAAATGAAGGAGGATCCCAGCCAGGTGGCTCCTCAACCAGGCGTGATGTCATAGTAAGAGTAAGAGCTGGTTACAATGTAGGCTGCAGTCATCAAGCCATATCACAGACACCTCGGCCAAAGTGAGACCCAAATTAGATCCATTGGTTGCACTGCAACCTGCTGGCCAGCCCAGTGGATAAAAGAATGGCCAATCAGCCAACAGTGCAGAAACCGCCTCCGGGCATCAGAAAAAGAGTACAGAATTAGTAATCATCTGATCACCCCCTCCACAAACTCATAAACAAACATAACCAGCATAAGCCTTAGGACTCCATCTGCCAATCTTCTATATGATGAAGTCCGCCAGGCCAGCTGCCGCTGCACTCGTTGCGGCACCAATGTGAAATGAACGAGAGGCAAAATGATGAGTCTCAACTCATCATTGTTTCCAAATAACTGTGCATCTGTTTGTCTCCACATAGCTCTCTATCTGTCCATAGTTGGGTTCCTTACCCACTCCATTGCTGTAGAGGTTTACCTTTTAAACTTTCTCTTACCCTTCCCTGAAGGACTCCTCCCCTCCCCCTCCTGCTGAATTAGTGTTGTGGTCTTCCATTTTCTGTGCTGCACACGTGGGTTTAGTTCAGATTGCCTTGGTGCTCTCTAAGAAGAGGGGTGCTTCCAGTGCTCTCCCAAAGGTGATTTTTTACTGAGTTGCTGCATAACTGTGAGTCTTGTTTCCAAATAACTGTGCATCTGTTTGTCTCCACATAGCTCTCTATCTGTCCATAGTTGGGTTCCTTACCCACTCCATTGCTGTAGAGGTTTACCTTTTAAACTTTCTCTTACCCTTCCCTGAAGGACTCCTCCCCTCCCCCTCCTGCTGAATTAGTGTTGTGGTCTTCCATTTTCTGTGCTGCACACGTGGGTTTAGTTCAGATTGCCTTGGTGCTCTCTAAGAAGAGGGGTGCTTCCAGTGCTCTCCCAAAGGTGATTTTTTACTGAGTTGCTGCATAACTGTGAGTCTTGTTTCCAAATAACTGTGCATCTGTTTGTCTCCACATAGCTCTCTATCTGTCCATAGTTGGGTTCCTTACCCACTCCATTGCTGTAGAGGTTTACCTTTTAAACTTTCTCTTACCCTTCTCAGCTGTAACTTACCTTGCCTCTCTCAACTAACTGGGCTTTATGTGGTACCCCCCTCCTTCCTGCTGAGGGTTCAGGACAGGGTACCTTGTAACTGCCCTCTTTAGTAGGACTTTTCTCCCTCCCTCCCTCCCCAGCACCCACCCACCCCTTGGCTAATTGTACCTTTATAGGTACTTGCACATCTTAGAAGAAAGGGGCTGCTCTCAGGTGCAGCTCGTTATCCAAATCAGTCATACACGGAGGATCTGAGCTTAATTAATTAAGCTTCAGGTATACAAGGTGTATTAGGGGTATTAGATACACTTTTATTGGTATAAGCATCTACACCAATCCTTAGTATATACAGAATTTAAAAGACCTAAACACAAGCTTTAAACTAAGATGCAGACAGAAGTCCAGCAACGAGATGGGGGTTCTCCGGTCTTTTGCATTGAGTGTCGCATGTATGATTTTCTCCCAGTTGGTGAGAGGTCTTACGTATGCACTAAGTGCAAAGAACTCTTTGCTCTCAGGGAGCGAGTCCGTTCTCTAGAAGCTAGAGTAGCAGACCTGGAAGACATAAGAAAGACAGAGATGTACATGGACGTGACCTACAGGGATATAGTCCTGAAGTCCCACCTCCAGTCTGGCAGCATCCCTGCTGCCATGGAGGAGAGAGGTCACATGACAGGAGAGCATCACCCTGGTGTGGCAGGAAGTGATCCTGTAACTAGGACCTGTCCTCCAGGTGATGTAAAACCCTCTTGCACCGAGGACGTTTCTCCAGGGCCACGTGCCCATGAGGGGAGGGTCAGGACAGCTGTTATAGTTGGTGATTCAATCATTAGGAATGTAGATAGCTGGGTGGCTGGTGGACGTGAGGATCGCCTGGTAACATGCCTGCCTGGTGCGAAGGTAGCGGACCTCACGCACCGCCTAGATAGGATCGTAGATAGTGCTGGGGAGGAGTCTGCTGTCTTGGTACATGTTGGTACCAATGACATAGGAAAATGTGGTAGGGAAGTTCTGGAGGCTAAATTTAAGCTTTTAGGTAGGAAGTTGAAATCCAGAACTTCCAGGATAGCATTCTCCGAAATGCTTCCTGTTCCACGTGCAGGACCCAAAAGACAGGCAGAGCTCCGGAGTCTCAATGCGTGGATGAGACAATGGTGCAAGGATGAGGGTTTTGGATTTGTTAGGAACTGGGGAACATTCTGGGGAAAGGGGGGGCTCTTCCGAAGGGATGGGCTTCACCTTAATCAGGATGGGACCAGACTGCTGGCATTAACCTTTAAAAAGGAGATAGAGAAGCTTTTAAACTAGAAATTAGGGGAAAGCCGACAGTCACCCAGGAGCGCATGGTTCGGACGAAGGTATCCTTGAAGGATACTACCAAAAGCAATGAGGTTCCAAAAGGGAGTATAGTAGCCGAAATGCCCTTGAGTAAGGAGCAGACAGAGAATAAAGATTCCAAATTACCCATGCCTACCAATAGCCAGATTAATATGAATAAAATACAGTCTCTAAAATGCTTGTATGCCAATGCTAGAAGTCTAAACAATAAGATGGGAGAGTTAGAATATATGGCACTAAATGAGAGGTTAGATATGATTGCACTCTCAGAGACATGGTGGAAGGAGGATAACCAGTGGGACACTGTGATACCTGGATACAAACTATATCGTAATGATAGAGCTGATCAAATTGGTGGAGGGGTTGCGCTCTATGTTAGAGAGGGCATTGAGTCAGAAAGGATTAAAGTTTTGCAGGGAACAAAATTTGCTGTAGAATCTCTATGGATTGAAATTCCACTTATGAAGGGGAAGGTGATGGCAGTGGGGGTGTACTATCGACCGCCTGGCCAGAATGAACAAATGGATGATGAAATGCTCAAAGAAATCACAGAAGCTAACAAAAGTCACAACAGAGTAGTAATAATGGGTGATTTCAATTACCCCGGTATCGACTGGGTCAGTGTCACGGCAGGACAAACTAAAGAGATAAAGTTTCTAGATGGAATAAATGACTGCTTCTTGGAGCAGCTGGTTCATGAACCGACCAGAGGGGAAGCCATACTGGACCTAGTCCTTAGTGGAACGCCAGATCTGGTGCAAGAAATAAGGGTGTTGGGACCACTTGGCAATAGTGACCATAATATGATCATGTTTGATTTAATTATTGGAGAACAAATAGTAAAGAAATCCACAGTACTACCTTTTAACTTTCAAAAGGGAGACTATGATAGAATGAGGAATATAGTTAGGAAAAAACTAAAAGGAGCGGTTCCAAAGGTTAAAGACTTACAGCAAGCTTGGGCGTTATTTAAAACTACTATCCTCGAAGCCCAGACCAGCTGTATTCCACGCATTAAGAAGAGTGGGAGAAAGTCCAAAAACTGCCAGCATGGTTTAAAGGTGAGGTCAGAGAGGCTGTTGCTGCCAAAAAAGCAACCTTCAGGAAATGGAAAAAAGAGCCAAATGATGAAAACTGGAAACAGCACAAGCACTGGCAAGTTAAATGCAAAGCATTGATAAGGCAGGCAAAGCGGGAATTTGAAAAGAAACTTGCTGCGGAAGCAAAAACACGAAATAAAGACTTTTTCAAGTACATTCGTAGCAAAAGGCCTGTGAGAGAGTCAATTGGACCGTTAGATGATAGAGGGGTAAAAGGGGCAGTAAGAGGAGACAAGGCTATAGCGGAGAGACTGAATGAATTCTTTGCTTCGGTCTTTACTGAGGAAGATGTAGGGATGTTACCCAAGACTGAAGTGGTATTTAAAGGTGATACTGCAGAGGAATTGAGAGAAATATCGCTACACCGGGAAGATATATTACAACTATTTGATAAACTGAATAGTAGCAAATCACCTGGACCGGATGGTATACATCCCAGAGTGTTGAAAGAACTGAAATATGAGATTGCAGACCTGCTATTGGTAATCTGTGAACTTTCATTAAAATCATCTGTAATACCTGAAGATTGGAGGGTCGCCAACGTAACACCAATTTTTAAAAAGGGTTCCAGGGGTGACCCGGGAAATTACAGACCGGTGAGCCTGACGTCAGTACCAGGGAAATGGTAGAAACCATCATAAAGAACAAAATTACGCAGCATGTAGATAGTCATGGCCTAATGGGAGACAGCCAACATGGCTTTAGACAAGGAAGATCTTGTCTTACTAATCTGATATGTTTTTTTGAAGGTGTGCATAAACAGGTAGACAAAGGTGAGTCGGTTGATATAGTGTATCTGGATTTTCAGAAAGCTTTTGACAAGGTCCCCCATCAGAGACTTTTGGCAAAGCTAAAAAGTCATGGGATAGGAGGCAGTGTACTATTGTGGATCGGGAACTGGTTAAAAGATAGAAAGCAGAGAGTAGGGCTAAATGGCCAATATTCCCAATGGAAAAAGGTGAATAGTGGAGTACCCCAGGGATCTGTACTGGGTCCGCTGCTTTTTGACATATTCATAAATGACCTGAAAAAGGGAATAACGAGTGAGGTTATCAAATTTGCAGATGACACAAAACTGTTTAAAGCTGTTAAAACCCAAGAGGAAAGTGGAAAACTGCAGGAGGACCTGGATAAATTGGAAGACTGGGCATCCAAATGGCAAATGAAATTTAATGTGGACAAGTGCAAAGTCATGCACCTAGGAAAGAACAACCCACACTATAGTTACTCGATGCAAGGCTCCACATTAGAAGCCACCACCCAGGAAAAAGATTTAGGAGTCATCGTGGTTAACATGTTAAAACCCTCCACCCAGTGTGCAGTGGCGGCCAAGAAAGCAAACAGAATGCTAGGTATCATAAGGAAAGGGATGGAGAATAAAACAAAGGATATTATAATGCCTCTGTATCGCTCCATGGTACGACCGCACCTTGAATATTGTGTGCAATTCTGGTCACCGTATCTTAAAAAGGACATAGCGTTATTAGAAAAAGTACAGAGAAGAGCCACCAAATTGGTGAAGGGGATGGAAGGCTACTCCTATGAAGAGAGGCTAAAAAGGTTAGGGCTCTTTAGCCTGGAAAAGAGACGGCTGAGGGGAGATATGATAGAGGTCTATAAATTAATGAATGGAGTGGAACAGATAAACGTGGATCAATTGTTTACGCTATCAGAATATAGAAAGACTAGGGGACATGTAATGAAGCTACAGGGTAAACTATTTAAGACAAATAAGAGAAAATATTTTTTCACTCAACGTGTAATCAAACTCTGGAATCTGTTACCGGAGGATGTGGTAAGGGCTGATAGTATAGCTGGGTTTAAAAAAGGTTTGGACAAGTTCCTGGAGGAAAGGTCCATAAACCACTATTAAAAAGGGACCCAGGATATCAATGCTTGACCCAGTACAAGCATTGTGGAACTCGTGTCTTTTGGGGAAACTGCTAGGTACGTATGACCTAGATTGGCCACTGTTGGAAACAGGATACTGGGCTTGATGGACCTCGGTCTGACCCAGTATGGCATGTCTTATGTTCTTATGTTCTTAACTCACAAGTGACGTAAAACCATTCTCAATACAAATCTGAACTGAAAGCATGTCAGCAGACAAGAATACACATGAACAGCCCCATGCCCTCCAGCTGCAAGGCCAAGTAGCCCTGCAGACCAGCCACTGGGCAAGTGACAGATCATTCAATGGCATTCAAAATCACCCACAGCACTTTTCCCAACTAGTCAGTCATTGATCTGGGTAATAAAATGCGCAGCTGCCCGTCTCTAACCTGTACAAACTCCAGTAACATACCAGAACCAGAGGATGCACAAGCAGTCATCCACCAACTCACTAACTCGAAAAGCCCCAAAAAATGCCAGGCAAAAGGCCTCCCAAAAAAGGGCTGCCGCATACGCAGACACCATGACCTCTAAAAGCCCGCCACACAACCGCACCAGCAGGTCATGAGAAATCAGGTACCTAGAGTCACGTGAGGTTGGTGAGGACCACTCTCCAACCCTGCAAAAGCCTGTGGATCAAATATCTCCCCAAAGGGCCACCCCAGCCAGCTGCTCTGGAGGAAAAGGCAAAGCCCACCAAATGAGAGCACACCGCTGACTTGGACACACCACAGCCTTTAGCAAAAACAATATACTGGCCCAGTAGCTGCTCTGACCCTGCTGCCAACCCTGAGCCACCAGGAAAGACACCACCTTATCATAATTCCTACAATAGGCATTGGGGACGGAGCCTAGCACTGAACGAGATGGCCGCATAGAGCGTTTGCTCTGGAGGGTCTGAGAAGCATCCTGCCTAACATTCTACGGTTTTGAGCTAAGAAATAGAGAACTTGGTGATTGTTAGCCTGGGGAGAATGTCCGGGCCCAAGCCGACGTGGCTTGACTTCCCTACTGCACAGAATAACAGTGCGAAGCGATTGAAAACGTAACCCCCTTATCCACAAAAGATGGCACCCGCACAAGAACCTGAGGCCCTGAAAGAGTTGCTCTCGGAGGTACGAGCAATCAGAGAGATGGTCCGGGTGAATGGTGAGGCGCTGACAGTTGTTCAAGACGACGTTGGGGCGCTGAGAGCTTCTATGGAGGCACTTACCTTAAGGCAAGACAAGGCGGGGAATGTGCTGGGTGCTCATGATGAGCGGCTTCGTCTCCTAGAAAGACAGGTGAAACAAATTAAAACTCTGCAGAAGGATCTGGAAGATGGGAATAATAGAGCATGAAGGAATAATGTGCGGATTGTTGGTGTCCCCGAAGAGGCTGAAGGGAAAGACACGGTGGCGTTCCTTCAGAAAATGATCCCGCAAGTGCTACATTTAACATTTACGCTCCCCTTCGAGATAGAATGTGCGCATAGGGTCCCCTCTCAGCCTCAACTTAACAGCAAGCGCGAGAGACCAGTCATTCTCAAGGTCCTTCATTTCTAGCAAGTAATGCAGATTATGGAGGCCTCGCGGTCACGCACCCAAGTAGAGTATGAGGGGCATAGACTGTTCTTTTTTCCTGACTTTGCCAAACACACAGTGGATCGACGGAGAGGCTTGCTAGCTTTGAGGCCGCGGTTGCAACAACTGCAAGCAAGGTTTGGGTTGTTATACCCGGCTCGGATAAGGGTGACCTTACACAATCAGACCAGGACTTTCGAGGAGCCGGAGGCTCTAACTGCTTACCTAGAGGAAAAAGAACTGCTATAGATGCATTGATTTAATTAAGAAGGGACTATTATAAACCAAGTGGTTTGCTCCCCATACTTGAGTGGGGGGACTGCTGCTCCAGGACAATTGTTATCTGGTCCCAATTGATGCCCAAAGGATGAGCTCTTTTATTTATTTACATTCTCTTATATACTGCACTATTCTGCTTCAGTGTGGTTTACATTGAACAAACTGAAATTACATTGAACAGGGCATTATAACTTGGAGATAACTATTTTACAGGGAACATGGGCTATGGAGGGTTAAGTGGCTTGCCCACGACCACAAGGAGCACCTGTTGGACTAGAAACCCTAGTCCTTCTGGCCCAAGGTTGCTGTCCTCTAGTGGGATTTGAACCCCTGACTTTCCAGCCTGACGTACTTTGCCCTAACCACTAGGTCACTCCTCCACTCCATGGAAGAGATCAGTGGACTGTGAAGTGTTTGGTGTTGTATGTCATACAAAGTTAGTACACTTGCAGGTGGGCACGTGTAGGGGGGAGGGAGCCCAGGCTTTAGACTTTTCATCTCTTCTAGTTCTGTACGATTTAAGCACAGATTTTGTTAGGTTGGGGAATTGTTTGTTAGTACCGACCCTCCGTGTCCATCTTGTTTGCCCTGGGTTTTCCCTTTAGATTTGTTAAGAGGGTTCCCCTTCCAGGGTTCACAGCGAAACTGTTGATTTGTGTAGCACAGTGGGCAGTGCAACTGGATGAATCTTGCATTTGTTTTGGGGGCTTACTGTGGGCTATTATAATATTGTGGGGTGGGGCAGGCAATGTGAGATGCAAATATGATGGGGTATGGACTCAGCTCATAGCAGGATCATTGAGTCGCAAGCATGGTGAACATTAAGGCACTCTCCCTGAATGTCAAGGGGATTAACAATCCTGTTAAGCAGAAGAAAATAATTTTATATGGGAGTCATGAAAAAGCCGATGTTCTGTTTCTTCAAGATACACATCTCAACTCAAGAGAATCCTTTAAACTTAGTATTAAACTTTTCACTGTAGTTGCATACTCAGCAGCTGTGCATAAGCTTAATGGCATAGTCATTTTGATGCGGAAGTCTCTTGTCCCTGGGGTGCTTCAAACGCGCTCGGATAATGAAGGCAGGTGGACCAGAGTTCTTCTAAAGGTAGGGGGGACAGAGATAGCATTTATCAATATATATGCTCCAAATGTGGACAGCCCAGATTTTTTCAACTCCATTGCGGAAGAGGTTCTTGCCATTTCGCCAACGCCGATAATTCTGGGGGGCGATTTTAATCTGGTGTTGGATTCTCTGACTGATAGGTCTCCCCCGAACATAGTGAAGCCTTCTAGGGCACACGCAATCCTACAGCCATTGCTACAGGATGCTGGGCTGGCTGACATCTGGAGGCTTCAGCACCCGACAGATCGAGACTTTACCTTCTTTTCTCCTCCGCACAAGACCTCCTCTCGAATTGAACTGCTATTGATTTCCAAGGCATTGATTCCCAAAATAATAGAGTCCAAGATTCACGCGATCCATATTTCGGATCATGCAGCAATATCCATATTGATTAGGGTAGATGCTCAGGTCTCTCTCTCCGGGAGATGTTTTTTTGAAAGGGGTCTTCTGGATGAGGAGGAGTTTCGGTCAAAAATACAGTCTGCAATAGAGGAGTACTTCCAGCTCAATAGATTGCAGGACACGGCGGGTTGGGCTTGGTGGGAAGGTTTTAAGGCATCCATTAGAGCAGTTATAACAAGCTACAGCATTAGTCAAAAAAAAAAGGGCCAAGGGACAACTCAGGGATCTTGACACACAAATAAAGGCTGGCGAGCATATCCTTTCCCGTCGCTCTGACCCTTGTATTCTGCTGCGACTACAGCGTTTGCAGTACCAATATAACCAGCTTTTATCAAATGAGGCTTCGCGTAGTATAAAAGCTGAGAATGGAATATGTTGTTGTTGTTGTTAAGTGCCGTCGAGTCGGAGTCAACTCATGGCGACCCTCTGGATAGCTATCCTAAATTGTGTTCGGTCTTCAGTCAGGCAGCTCATTGTTGACAGATTGGTACCCATAGCTGCTGTTATTGGTAAGATATCTTTACAGCTTCTGACTCTCATTTCATGTGCAGCTACATCAGCAGTCAGACTTCCCGAGGGCTTTGATCCAACCACATCATAAATGCTGGCTTTACTCTGAAGTCTTCAGCTCTTCCCCAGTAGCTAGTTGAGTGCCTTCCGACCTGGTGGTCTGATCTTCCAGCACCATAGCACAATTTGTTTTGTTGTAACTATCCATTGGGTTTTTATGGCAAGATACAGAAGTAGATTGCCGGGCCTTTCTTCCGCGCAGTTTAAGTTTGGTGTTGTTGCCGTTGTCACAAAAATGTGATCCTCCGCCGTCAACACTATCCCATTCTGCTGCTGCCCAGTGTAATGAGGAAGATCCATTCTCTGCCTTAAAAACACAGGATTCCGTGAATTCTAGCTTGAAAGCTGACAGGCAGGCAAGCCATGTGAGCAGTAGTTGTCAGGGGCAGCATAAACAAACCCAGCCACGAGGTTTGCAAACACGCCCAGCTGACAAACAATCCCCAGTTCCTAATAGCTTGCACCTGAATAGAGGAAGGGCTAAAAGCTACTATAAGAGTCACTCAGGAAATACAGAGTTAGAACAAGGACAGGAACAAGAACAAGGGCAGAGCCAGGAACAGGAACCCTGGCAGAGACAGGAACCAGGAAGATTTCAATCCACAAGATACCCAGAACACCTCAGGAGAAGGCAGTTAGGAGTCGTGGAGTCAGAGAACAGCTGTGAGTGTTCATCTGATGTGACGCAGTTTGAAACTCAGAGGCAACGTTCCACCCAGAATGAATGGAAGCCTGAGAAAGTGAAACAGTATGTATATGAAAGCTATAAACCTGAGAGTGATTCTGAAATAGAGTTAAGAAAGTTTGCTGGCAGTAGAAATACCTGGAGGGTTAATGCTCAGAAGCCTCGTGGGAGAAATCCAAGGGGACAGCAGTGCTGTAAAAACCAGCCGAGGGATTTACCCAGAGAGCTAGTGAGAGAGCAGTTCCAAGCCCCTGAAAGAGAGAGGTATTCTATTGAAGACACTTGCATATCAGAAGAGGAAGTGTTTGAAACTCCCAAACCTCAGAGAAAGACACGCAGAGCTAAACCCTGTGCTGATAGGGGAGGAGAATTCTTTTATTCTGTGCCAAAGCCTGAAGGTAGAACCAACAGATATTCTAGAGTTAGAAACTCTTATAAGAAGTTGGATTCTGGAAATCCTGAATGGTGGCTTCCTTCTCTCCCAGACTCAGAGGAATACGGTAACAACTATTCCAGCCCTAGAGGGAGCTGGTCAGATAGGCTCTGTATCGAGACATTGCAAGGGAACTTACAAACATTCTGTGGCAAGGAAAACACAGGTCCTTCTGAAACCTTGCAGGAACCCATGGTCATTGATTGTCCCAGTGAATGCTCTTTGGATGATCCAATGGACTGTACATTAACAATTTCTGACAGAATAACCTCTTTATGTTAGACAGAAGCTGTGTAGTGCTTAAGGTTAACACTGAAGGTCAAGTGTGCCTGTTTGTCTATAGAGGAACTGTATGCTGAGTATTCCTAAGATTCTGTTTTATCATTTAATTAAGAAGCAAGAAGAAGCTTTCCTGTTTTACTTTATAACATGCCAGAAAGTATGGCTTACTTGTCTTAAGTTTATGTGTTGTACCTTTTGAAGAATCCAACCCCGGGAGGGGAAATAAATCCTAATTTACCTTTACCATTCATGTCTACAACTACTTATTCTTCATAACCACCATCAGACACAGACCTGCTATCCCTAGGCAGCAGCCTGCCCACCTGGTGGTGACATAATTGGCGTAGTCTTTCGGATTTTTTTTCAAAAGAAGAAAAAAAAAAAACACAATACAAGGACATTCATAAAGGATAACTTGCTGGAAAAAGAGGAAAAAGTTTGGCTATCTTGGACAAAGGAAAAACCCAGACTGGATTTCCACCATTCCGGACCTGGAAGGAGTCAAGACACCTTTCTCAACGCATGATCCTACACCGTGCTAAGGTAATGGTAGAAGGGCACGGGGGTAGCTAGGATCGGTGAGAAAGGGGGAAGCTGTGGTACTGAAAGAAGCAAATAGAAAAAAAAAAAATTCTGTGCCGCACTTGGTGGGCCCTGTGTTTTTCTTTTGCAGGTACACGACAGAGCGACGGAATGGATCCTCAAGAAATGAAAAGCTGGATGGAAGCTCAATGGAAGTCCCAAGGAGAACTGGCTAGACTGAGTCAAGAACGGGTTATGGCAGCAATGACCACGCAACAGCAACCGCTTCTTGAACTGCTAGAGACTCTCATCAAGAAAACTTGTGTAACAGCAGAGGTTAATCCCTCCGTATAAAAGGGGGGTAGGACTACCTGATTGCAATGCTTTAACATTGGGACAGTTAAAATCTTATGACAACTTTGATGATTTTACTGACGCCTTCGAGCGCATAGCAGAGGCGGCTAAATAGCCGGTTGACCAATGGGCCGTTAGGTTTGCTATGACTTTATCAGGAGAAGCATTAGCGGTCTACAAGACAATGCCTGTCGGTCTATCGTCCAGTTACCCTGATGTGAAAGTAGCCATAAGAGATAGGTTGGGTTTGACTCCCATGCACTATAGACGTCTTTTCAGAGAAGCTAGGCTTATGACTAAAGAAACGCCTAAAGCGTTATTACAAAGGTTAAGGGGACTAGCAACCAAATGGCTTGCTCCTGAGAGGGCGACGGTGGAATCATTGATGGACACCGTCGTCTTAGAGCAATATTTGGAAGCTATGCCACCTGAAATCAAGGCTTTCATAATGCTTCAAAAGTGTCATTCTACCCAAGCCGCTGCCGACCTCACGGAGTGTTATTTGGAGGCAGAATTAGCCGGCACCTCTAGAGGTAATGTTTTAAAAGTGGCTGGCCTTGATAAAATGTGGGGATTAAGAAAGACCTCTAAGGAAAATGTATTTGGTGAAAATGTATTTGGTGGAAATGCATTTGGTAAAAATGTGAAAAGAAATGATTCTAGGAAATGTTTTAACTGTGGCCAGCGTGGACATTTACACAGGGAGTGTAAAGAGCGAACTGCCCTAGTGTCGGGGGGGAGAGAACCACCTAGGGTAAGGATTTTTGCTTAAAGTCCAGGTAGAAGGGATAGAGGCTTTGGCACTCCTAGATTCAGGAACAGACCAAAGTATGGTCTCCCAAAAGATGTGGCAGACCATCACAGCCCATAACCCATCTGCCCTGGACCAAGTGGACGGCCGAGTGAGTGTGAAATGTGTGCATGGAACCTCTTCCCATTACCCGCTGTATAGAGTGTCTGTGGAAGGAGTAGATACAGAAGAAGAAGTGCAAGTAGCAGTAGTCCCACGACTCCCCTATGAGGTAGTGTTAGGACGTGACTTGCCCCATTTGCTAGAGAAATGAAGAAAGGCCTTAGAGAAGAGCCAGAGGTATCAAAAACGGAGGCCATAGCACAAAAAGTCCCGAGCCCCTTGTTTGAGAGAACACTGAAGCCCAGGAGCCATACAAAACTACGGATAGGGGAGGGGCCTCACTGAAAAAAAAGATTGTCTTGCGCTTTTCCAAGATCTCTCCGTTGGCTCAAAGTCCAAAAAGGGCTTCTGAAGCCGCGGCAGGTTATGACTTATTTAGCATCAGGGATATGGTGGTTCCGAGGGAAGGGAAAGCCCTTATTGATACCGGCTTACAGATACAGGTCCCTGAGGGCTGCTACGGCCGTATAGCCCCGCGGTCCGGCCTAGCTGTTAAACATTTTCTGGACGTCGGAGCCAGCGTAATAGATCCCGATTATCGGGGGGAAGTGAAGGTCCTGCTCTTTAACTTTGGCAAGGAGGACTATAAGGTCAGGAAGGGCGAAAGAATTGCCCAATTAATCTGTGAGCGCGTAGGTTTTCCCATGATAGAAGAAGTTCCGTCGTTAACTTCTACAACCCGCGGAGCGGGCAGATTTGGTTCTACGGGTGTGGGGGAGGTGAAAAGCCTGATGGCCCTAGCAGATGAGAAAAGAGAGGAGGACCTAGGCCCCCAACCTGCTGATTGGAGAGAACGGCCTGAGCCGCGCATAGGCACGGACTTGTCAGTACAACAACAAAGAGAATTAACCAAGATGTTAATGAGGTTTGCTGACGTTCTCACGACGGTGCCAGGAGAAACGCGCATTGTCGCGCATGAAATCATCACAACCCCAGGGAAAATAATTAGACAACGTCCCTATAGGCTACCTGAGGCAAAAAAGACAGAAGTTATAACACAGGTAAAAGAAATGGCCAAAATGGGCATAATTGAAGAATCTAGAAGCCTGTGGTCGAGCCCAATCGTGCTGGTCCCAAAACCAGACGGGACACTTCGATTCTGTATCGATTTTAGACAAGTTAACGGCATATCACAATTTGATGCTTATCCGATGCCACGGATAGATGACTTGTTAGACCGGTTAGGCCAAGCCTGCTTTTTGACAACACTAGATTTAACAAAGGGATATTGGCAAATCCCATTAACTAGGGATTCCAAATCGAAAACCGCCTTCAGTACGCCGGTAGGGCTGTACCAGTTTCGGCATATGCCATTTGGCCTGCACGGTGCGACTGCCACCTGTCAAAGGCTTATCGATCAAGTCTTACGGCCTCACCAAGATTACGCGTTAGCCTACATGGATGATGTAGTCATGGATGATGTAGCATTTATTCAGGGTAGAGGCTGTGTTACAAGCCATCCGGAAGGCTGGCCTAACCCTGAATCCCGCAAAGTGTCTATTCGCCACTAGGGAGGCCAAGTATCTAGGGCATATAGTAGGAAATGGGCTAGTAAAACCCCTCACGAGCAAAATTGACAGTGTCCGAAATTTTCCCCGGCCACTGGATAAGAAGCATATCCGTAGCTTTTTAGGCCTTGTAGGATACTACAGGAGGTTTATCCCTAGGTTCGCGGGGAAGAGCATGATATTTACAGAAATGCTCAAGAAAAATGTGCCTAACATCGTACGGTGGACTCCAGAGGCGGAGGAGGCTTTTGTTTCTCTTAAAGAAAAACTTTGTAAAGCTCCAATCCTGAGAGGGGTCGATTTTAGGCTGCCTTTTATTGTACAGACTGACGCCTCCGAGAAGGGACTAGGCGCAGTCATGTCGCAGAAATTCGAAGGGGTAGAACACCCCATCACTTATCTCAGCCGGAAACTGTCCAACGCTGAAAGGAAATATTCCACGGTGGAGCGTGAATGCCTTGCTATCAAATGGGCTGTAGAGGCGTTGCGGTTCTACTATCTGGGCGCAAGTTTGTCTTGGTCACGGACCATGTGCCGTTAAAATGGCTCAGTCATATGAGAAATGATAACGCCCGTTTGACCAGATGGCACTTAGCCTTACAGGCCATTGACTTCGACGTACAGCACAGGGCAGGCAAGTTGCACGGCAATGCGGACGCATTATCAAGGCTTACGTGCTGTCAGATGGGGGCGTCAGCAGCCCGTAAGGTCTTAAGGGGGGGATGTGTAATGAGGAAGATCTATTCTCTGCCTTAAAAACACAGGATTCTGTGAATTCTAGCTTGAAAGCTGACAGGCAGGCAAGCCATGTGAGCAGTAGTTGTCAGGGGCAGCATAAACAAACCCAGCCACAAGGTTTGCAAACACGCCCAGCTGACAAACAATCCCCAGTTCCTAATAGCTTGCACCTGAATAGAGGAAGGGCTAATAGCTACTATAAGAGTCACTCAGGAAATACAGAGTTAGAACAAGGACAGGAACAAGAACAAGGGCAGAGCCAGGAACAGGAACCCTGGCAGAGACAGGAACCAGGAAGAGTTCAATCCACAAAATACCCAGAACACCTCAGGAGAAGGCAGTTAGGAGTCGTGGAGTCAGAGAACAGCTGTGAGTGTTCATCTGATGTGACGCAGTTTGAAACTCAGAGGCAACATTCCACCCAGAATGAATGGAAGCCTGAGAAAGTGAAACAGTATGTATATGAAAGCTATAAACCTGAGAGTGATTCTGAAATAGAGTTAAGAAAGTTTGCTGGCAGTAGAAATACCTGGAGGGTTAATGCTCAGAAGCCTCGTGGGAGAAATCCAAGGGGAGAGCAGTGCTGTAAAAACCAACCGAGGGATTTACCCAGAGAGCTAGTGAAAGAGCAGTTCCAAGCCCCTGAAAGAGAGAGGTATTCTATTGAAGACACTTGCATATCAGAAGAGGAAGTGTTTGAAACTCCCAAACCTCAGAGAAAGACACGCAGAGCTAAACCCTGTGCTGATAGGGGAGGAGAATTCTTTTATTCTGTGCCAAAGCCTGAAGGTAGAACCAACAGATATTCTAGAGTTTGAACCTCTTATAAGAAGTTGGATTCTGGAAATCCTGAATGGTGGCTTCCTTCTCTCCCAGACTCAGAGGAATACGGTAACATCTATTCCAGCCCTAGAGGGAGCTGGTCAGATAGGCTCTGTAACGAGACATTGCAAGGGAACTTACAAACATTCTGTGGCAAGGAAAACACAGGTCCTTCTGAAACCTTGCAGGAACTCATGGTCATTGATTGTCCCAGTGAATGCTCTTTGGATGATCCAATGGACTGTACATAAACAATTTCTGACAGAATAACCTCTTTATGTTGGACAGAAGCTGTGTAGTGCTTAAGGTTAACACTGAAGGTCAAGTGTGCCTGTTTGTCTATAGAGGAACTGTATGCTGAGTATTCCTAAGATTCTCATTTATCATTTAATTAAGAAGCAAGAAAAAGCTTTCCTGTGTTCCTTTATAACATGCCAGAAAGTATGGCTTACTTGTCTTAAGTTTATGTGTTGTACCTTTTGAAGAATCCAACCCCGGGAGGGGAAATAAATCCTAATTTATCTTTTCCATTCGTGTCTACAACTACTTATTCTTCATAACCACCATCAGACACAGACCTGCTATTCCTAGGCGGCAGCCTGCCCACCTGGTGGTGACACCAGATGGGTGGTTTGTCTTGGTCTGGCACCTCAGCTGATACCTGTCCATCTTGGGAGACCCTGCCAGTAGTTAAACTACCGATAGTTTAGCTCTCAGCATCACTGATGCACACAAGCCCTCACAACACGACAAGCTGCAAACCAAGTGAGAACGGAATATATTATTGGGAAAGTAACAAGGCGGGGAAACTGTTAGCTAATACTTTGTGGGCCCGTAGGGATGTAGGTCGGATTGCAGCCATTCAGGACTCACAAAGTCAGAACCTCTTCGTTTCTGATGCGGTGATTGCTGAGGCGTTTGGATCTTTTTACAGGAATCTTTACACCTCTGGGGTAGATTTTGTGAAGTAGGGGTTTGCAGCTTTAGTTGCTGAGTTGCAGAGACCCACTCTGGACAAAGAGGCTGCGGATAGGTTGGATGCGGCCTTCTCAGTAGGAGAAATACACCAAGCGATTGCTTCTCTGTCAGGGGGGAAGGCAGCCAGTCCTGATGGACTACCTATTGAATTTTTTAAAACATTTTCTGCAGAACTAGAACTGCAGAACTTCCACAGCTTCAGCTATACTTCCAATCTTTAGCACGGCTCAACCTGGAGCTTTTGCTGCAGCAAATGTAATTGTGCTGGAGAAAGCAGGTAGAGACCCTCAGTTGGTAAGCAATTACCATCACATCTCACTGCTGAATTCAGACTATAAAATCTATTCTATGGTCTTGGCTCGCCAAGTGTCCGAAGTTGCTCCTCTGTTAATTCACCCAGATCAATGCGGGTTCGTGGAAGGCAGGTCAACTGCCGATAATGCCAGGCTGCTGTGTCACATTCTTGTAGGGGCCGAGCAGGTGAGCCACCCTGTCATCGGTTTATCGCTTGACGCTGAGAAGGCGTTTGACCACTTAGAATGGCCTTTTATGTTTGCAGTGTTAGAATGTTTTGGTTTCGGAAGAGGATTTGTCAATCTACTTAAAGTGATGTATACACGCCCCACTGCCACTATTTGTGTGAATAGCACTCAATTGAGGGGTATGGTGTTGGGCCGGGGCACCTGGCAAGGGTGCCCCTTATCCCCGTTACTATTTAATCTTGCTTTGGAACCACTGGCGCTGTTGATTCGGCAGAATCAGCATATCCACGGGATCTCCGTGGCGGGCTTAGACGTCAAACTCTCGGCATACGCTGACGATCTGCTTTTATTTTCCACCCCAGGTTCAGTGCCACAGATTCTTAGCCTTATCGATCAGTATTCCTGTCTGTCAGGATATAAAATAAACTGGTCGAAGTCTACGGCTTTCCCGCTAAACTCTCTTGTGAAGAAAAGTGATTTGGAGCATTTTTCTTTTGTTTGGGAATCAAAAATTATCAAGTATTTGGGGGTGCAGTTTTGCTACCCATTGGAAGAGACAATTAGATTTAACTCAAGGTTGCTACTAGCTCATATTCGGGCCATGTCCAGTAAGTGGTCTCCCTTGGCCTTGTCGTGGTGGGGGCGGTTAGAGACAATCAAGATGACTATTACCCCAAAGATCAATTACATTCTCGAGATGCTTCCATGCTACCTTCCTAGGCAGACCTATCATCAGATCGAGGGGCTGTTAAGTCGATACCTATGGAGAAGTAAGCCCCCAAGAATCGCTCTGAAAAAATTGAAAGCTAGGAAAGAGGAGGGTGGGGTTAATTTCCCCGACTTTTGGTCTTATCACACTGCCTTTTTACTTAAACAGGGATCCAGGTGGATGGAGCAGGTAACGGATCGAAGTCCTACTTGGCTGGTTCTGGAGCGGGAACTTACCGCCCCCATTCCTAGTAATCTTTTGCCTCAGATGATATGCCCAAGAGGGGTTGTCCCCGTAATGATAAGTGACTCAGAGAGCTTTTTTAACTTTACGACACGCCTTGCTATATGACAAAGAGGTACCTGAATCTACGCCTTTGTGGTATAATCCTTTATTTAAAATACAACGAGAGGTATTTGCCTGGCACAAGTGGTATTCGCGAGGCATATGGGAATTAGGGCAGCTTGTCGATGAGGGTGGGTGGAAACCTTTTGACAGGCTGCAGCGGGAATTCCACCTTCCAGGGACCCTGTATTTCCAATGGCTGCAAATTAGACACTGTGTGGGGAAAGCTGGGGGTGGATATTAAGCGACTGGGCAAAGACAGCAACATAGCTATCTTGATCCAACAGGTCATGCAACTGGCCGGGGTAGCGTCTCATTACTACAAATTACTGCATCAGAACGATTCGTCTTGCATAAGAGGGTTACAGTGTGTATGGAAACATGAAATGGAGGTTACTCTCCCCACCCTGAGCTGGGAAAAATACTGGTCAAAGACGGTCAGGGTGTCCAGAGTGGCATCTATTACTCAATTGCTTCTCTTTTTTGCACATAGGGCTTACTGTATGCCAGTTAGACTGGCTAAATGGGATGAGACTTCCGGCAACAAGTGTTGGTCTTGTCAGAAGTCTATAGGTACTTTAGAGCACACAGTGTTTAGTTGCCCTTGCATTTGGGGCTTCTGGTTGCAAACATGGGATTGGATACAATTAGTTTTGAAATTCAAGGCTCCTCTCTCTTGGGCCATAGTCGTTTTCCCTTCCCTGGAAAAGGATTGTTACTTTCTCCTTGACTTTATGGTGGGAGTTGCTGTACATATGGTTATTATGAACTGGAAACATACTTATGATGTAAACTGGTACGCATGGTAGAATTTGTTGTCTATGTATAGTAAATATGAACAAATGCCTAGAAAGAGAGTGACAACGGATATGTCTAAGCATGTGAAATGGAAGGCTTTGAGTGAGTTTGTTGCCCATGCTCGAGCAGATTTGTGGGGATTGCCTTAGCCCTATAATTTGTCATTGTTGTTGGTTGCCTGATTTGTGGAATGTCTGCTGGTGGACCCATGGGGGGTAGGGGGGAGGGGGGATGGGTGGGTTTTGAGAGGTTGGGGTGAATGGATGTACTTTGCAGTATCTGGTTGCTGAGCTCTGTATTATGTTGATGTTTTGCTTGGTGGTTTGAAAAGCTAAATAAAGTATTTAAAATATTAAAACATACTCCCTACAATACATGGATCAAGTAGCTGCCACCACTGACCTTTTCAGGAGACTCAGCATCCCAGCTGGCCAATCTGTTTTGTGGGTCCTGATGCATCATTGGCAATCTGCCTCTACCCACGGCACCAAGGTCCGGAACAGTGACCACTTGAAACGGGAAATTGTCAGCAATTCTGTTATCAGAGTCAGGTACATACTGAGCCTTAGCAGTCACATTCAAATGCAAACACAACAGCACGAATGCACACATTAAGGCCACCACTTACACACAGCATGGGGAATAGCAGTTAATCACCTCAACCACTGCACATTATCATACCAGAATATCACCTTACGGTTGCATAACCTGTCCGGCCACAACTCAAACACCACAACAACTAGGAAGAGCTCTAGAAAGTGATGTTAATGGTAAGCACCGAATCATGCCAATTGGGGCCATCGCTCAGCACACCAATAAACTTGAAAATAGATGCCAAAACCCAAGCCCCCAGCTGCATCCATGAAAAGCTGCAAGTTCATGTTCGAAACCTCCACTGCCTGCAAAACAGACGCCCCATTGAACTCTGACAAAAAGGAGTCCCAAACCCAGAGATCCTTGTGCATGCACTTGGTCACCCTAATGCAGTGGTGCAGCTTAACAACTCCAGACATAGTGCACAGGCAACTGAAGGGAGAATACCCGGCATATCGGGATCACCCTGAACGCAAAATTCAAAGACTGCACTAATGATTGCATCTCCCTTAGGGTTACTTTGCTGGCTGATGCAACAGATGCCACCAAAACCTGCAGTTTTGACACCTTATCAGTGGGAAGCTGGGCTACCATCTTCACCATATCAAGTTCAGTACCTAGAAGCATGAGCTTTGTCACATGACCCTCTGTCTTTTCCACAGCAAGTGGGATGCCAAACTCCCTAGACAATTTTAGGGAATCTTCAAAAAGAATACTACACACATCCAAATGAGAAGGTCCCACAAACAAAAAAATCATCCAAATAGTGGACCACATTAAGAATACCCATCCGCTAAACCAGCACCCAGTGCAAGAAAGTGCTAAACTTCTCGAAGTAAGCACAGGATAAAGAGCAGCCCATCGGCATGCATTTTTCAAAATAAAATGAGCTTTGAAAACAGAAGCCCTAAAAATGGAAAGCTGAGTGAACCGGTAGTAGATGAAAAGCTGATTCAATATCCACTATAGCTAGGAGAGTATGGGGGTCACATTATTAAACTGGGGTGATGGCACAGTCAAAGAACGCATAATGGACTGCACAAGATGCCTTGAGAATATGGTCATTGACCGATGCACCTGGGGAAAAGAAAGATTGTGTATTAAGCAAAATTTCCCAGATTCCTTCTTGGGCACCACTCCCAAAGGAGAGACAACAAACATTGGGAAAGGCTATTCACCAAAAGGGCTCATAATCCTGCCCAGACCCAGCTCCCCAACCAGCTTATCCCGCACCAAAGTCAAAAAATGATGCACCAAAGGTGCACTGCGTGCCATCAAACTACTAACCATCCCCTGACCCGGTATCACAAATCCAAAACCAAAACCGCTCTCCAAAAGAAGTCTGTTGTGCCGATCCAAGTAATGAGGCAGCCACAGCCTCATGGCCTTGACCCAGACGGGAGTATGGACCAAGCCAAATAGATCAGAATTACTTTGTCGATGCATTGGGCACCCCAGGGGCCCTTTTCAGCTGCACTTGAGAGCTGAATGCCTACTTCCACACACAGAGCAGACATGGTGGAATTTGCAATCTGCAAAGGGGCAGTTGACTTGTTGAACCTCCAATAGATGTCGTCGATTCCACCTCCATCCACCTTCTGGGATCCAACAGCCCCAGCCTGAAAGGAGCGACCAACCACCACTGTCACTGGTGCAGGCCCATCCTTCCCAGATCTGTCGAATCCACCTGGACCAACTTCTGCATCAGCCACAAATTAATGTCCTGAGTCCCCCAAGACAGATGCATGTCCTCCTCCATCTTATACCTACATTTTTCATCATAATTCAGCCAGACCAACCCTTCATAGGTCTAAGAATCCTCCAGTATAGTATAGGCATACACCTGGAGCAGCCCATACTGCTCTGGCATATGATGTCCCAGACACTAGCTAGATGCAAGAAAGCCTTAGACCAGTTTACTACATTATGCAGCATCTTCTTGGGCCTATCAGCTTTTTCATCCTCATTCCTCTTCTTCCTGATCTCCCCAGACTGCTTCCTCCCCTCAAGAAGGCAGGAAATATCAATGTAGTGTCTCTTCCGAATTGTATGTCAAAGAGCACGCGGAATACCCTCCCATAACTCTGAAAAGATCACCAAAGTCGGGATTCCACCCCCACCACACCGATGGGAATAACACTAGCAGAATCCAGCACCCATGTCCCCACAGAGCCTGAAGAAAATGAGGAAAAATCAGAAGAGGAGGTACTGTAGTAGAAGAGGAATTAGAGCCCCGGCGTCATCAACAAGAATGTTTACACTTCTTGGAAGACTTGATTGACATGCGCACAGCCGAACCCCTCGCTGGACGCGCCCCATTGTCCTCCCCCAACCCAGATACCGTCTCACCTGAGGCAGGAAGTACCTCATCTGGAAATGGAACCATAGCAGACATAACTGGTCTGGGTCACAGAATCACTTCAGCACCTGCACTGTGCCCGATGAGGCCCAGGGTGACCTTGCACCTCATCGCAGTCTGGCCCCTCCTGGCCTCCGCTCCTGGGGTCCAGGTGATGCTGCAACTCTAAAGACTCCTAAAGAGAAACCAAAGGAGAAAAAGGAGAACAGCAGCCAGCCAAGGAGCAGACATCGCAGCTGACCACCCAGGCCAAGAAGGTCTAGATAGACCTTGACCCCTCAACCATTAATTCAAAACAGCTCTCACCATGAGGATGGGAGCCACTGGGCATATCCAGAAACCCAGCCAGATAGGCAGGAGGCCCCACTGATCCTAGCCCCTAACGAATCTGCCCCCTGAGAAGGGGTAACCAGTCTAAAGCCCCCACAGAAATCCTCAGGAGGCCTGGGTAGTACAGCAGGTCCCCCAAGCCCCCCTTACCATAAGGCCCCACAGTGACCATCCCTGAGGCCCCAATCCCTTCCAGCAGCCTCCAAATTCAATCCACCTGCAGAGGGAACAGTGGCAGTCTCCCAGCCCCTCTTCCTCCAGAGCCAGAAACTAAAGAGTCAACCAATTCAGGCCCCACCCTAGGCCCAACCAACACCCTGGAACCTGACAGACCTCTGGCCTGGCCTTTACCCTGGCCCCATGGTGGCCTGCCTACACCCCTCCCCCAGAAGACCCAGTCAAAACCTGCAAAGGAGGCTCATCCTCTCCCACATGCTCCTCAACCCGTATCAACCCAGCGCTTACCCCTGCACCAGCTACATTACTGATGCTCAAGGAGGCTCCACGGGTACTAGCTCACTCTCCGCTGCCAGTCCTTCGAGCGACCCGACTGCCGCCAAGGGGTGAGCAGCTGTAACCCTGAACACTGAGGCAGACCTCCCCCATCGCAAAGCCATGCCCAGCATTTTTTCTTTTTTTTTTTTTTTAAAGAAGCACATGCGCACCAACTGATTCAAGGAACCATGCAAGTAGAGCTGGTGACTTGATGCAGAAGAGGAACCCGCCAAAAGCAATACAGCCGCCAGAGAAGACCACTACCACACACCAGAGCAGTTTGAGGCAAGAGAGGAGGGGATTGCCAGGACGGTAAGCAAAATAGCCTCCACGGGCCCCTTCCTCCCCTATTGAAACTGAGAGGGGGGCCAATCACTTTAAAACCTGCAACCCGGAATCTTCTCCTCCCCTTCTTCCCCCACCAAGCGAGCGGCTGGGCCCAATGGTCTTGGGACTGACCCTCATAATGTCTAGCCACAAAATCACAGGGCAGAAGGCCTGCTGAATCCCAAGCAGTGCATCTGGTTACAGGCATCTGCTTGGGGACCCTTGCCCTGCAGCCTAATCATTTATAGAGAGTGTTCCATTACTTGATATTACTAGCGCTCAATTTGTTGTACTTATTGCTCTTCCTGAAACTTTAGTTAGTGTATAGACTCTATACTTCTTCCTTTTGAGACTGTTGTTAAAATGTTTTGAAGGAATACTTTTAATAGCATAAAGACTTTAGTTATAGTGAATATTTAATGCTAATTAGGACATATGTAAAGAGCTGCTATTTGGAATGAGCAGAAATAAATTTATATCTTCTATCTGAAATTCACTTACAAGCAGCACTAAGGGGCTTGTTTACAAAGCCGTGGTAGCGGTTCGCGATCGTTATCGGAGCCGCGGCTCCATTGAAATCAATGGGGCCGCGGCTCCGATAACGATCGCGAACCGCTACCGTGGCTTTGTAAACAAGCCCCTAAGTTTTAATAGTTGTTTGATGTTTCTAGATGTCTTAGTCTATAAGGATACATCAGCACAGTGGTAATATGCACAGCAAGTATTTTTTTTTTTTGCTGTCTGTATGGGTATGTACTGTAGTATGAAATGGATTCTCTGAGTCAATGGATTGAGAAGAGGGATACACTATACACTGCTGTAATAACTTGATAGAACAGCACAGCTAACAGTTTGGAGGGCAGGACAATGTGTTTATACTAGCTCTGTTAGTGAGAGAGATGGCTGAGTTGCTCAAAGGCATAAGAGATTCCTTCTTTCCAGATAACAGTATGCCTTGTTAGAGAAGTTTTTTTAAGAATATCAAAACAGGGCACAGTTAAAGTAAAACATGAATGTTGCTAATCTTTTTATATATAAAAAGAAGAACTCATTCCAATTGGCAGCTGTATTATTGAGAAATAAAGCGGCATGATCGTGTTTAAGATTGTTTTACAGGGATCCTGGATTTCATAATTGTGAATGAGGAAGGAAAAAAACCGAAATGATTAACCATCCCTTTACTTTGTTTGTTCAGTAAATAAGTTTAATCCACGATGTGCAAGGTTTTCTTTTCTAGGTTTCATGGATCTAAGCATATCCTGGTTAAGAGAATTTGCCCTGATTTCATTCTTTGTGTAAAAATGCAAATACTGAAAGATTTGTTGTAAATACTACTTCCCAGAGCTCCTTATAACTAGATACGAACCTCTGGAGAACAGTTAAGTACATATTCTCCTGTTTTATCTACGACTGATTTGTAATTGTGCATGAGTGAATGGGAAGATCTTCCATGTGTGCTTAGGTATCTGATAAGTAGCATTAATTTGCATGATATAACAAAGACTAGGAAAAATTATGAAGGAATTTAAAAGAAGGTCTTTAAAGGAAAAGATACAAGTCAGCAGCTTTGCTGAAAATTGAATTGCTTGTCAAAGTCATAAGAACATAAGAAATGTCATACTGGGTCAGACTAAGGTCCATCAAGCTCTGTATCCTCTATCCTGCTGCAACAGTGGCCAATCCAGGTCACATGTGCCTGGCAGTTTCCCAAAAAGACAATGTTTGTATTCAGGCAAGCAGTGGATTTCCTGGGTCCTCTTTAGTAATTGTTTATAGACCTTTCCTCCAGGAACTTGTACAAACCATTTTTAAACCCAGCTACACTAACAGTTTTTGCTACATACTCCAGTAACGAATTCCAGAGTTTGATTAGGCGTTGAGTGAAAAATATTTTATCTTATTAGTCTTAACCCTGGGAGTACCGATGGGGTCAAAAGTGACCCCATTGCAAGTTTCACAATGCGTATCTTGGAAACTAGTTGTTCAAGAATGCAATCTTTTTATGACTTTTCACATGTCAATATTCTCTTTATATTGCGCCATGAGAGGAATAATTTTCATCCGCTAGGTGATGCTAGTGATGAATTGCAGCACAGAGTATCAGTGGGGTCATTTTTTACCCCAGTTGCTTACGTCCAGTTTGGTTCGTGATACAATTTGCAGTTTTGTGAATTTTTTGATCTGACAAAGGTATTTATCATTAATTATGTATCATTTATTTTTGTACTCTTATTTTATGAAAATTATGCATTTTCTGTAATTGATATCATATGTTCTCTCATTATTTCCGATGAAATCTAAAGGCTTTCATCTCGTTCATCACGATTATTGTACACCTATAGTAAAACTGCTTTGCGTTTTATTCAACTTTATCTTTGTTTATTTATTTTAGGTTATTGTTTATGATGTCAAAACAAAAGTATTCAGCTGCCCAAGTAAGAGAAATATTGCAACGAGATGCTGAAAGTGACGGCTCTGAGTCGTCTGATGATGCAGCATATTCAGCAAGCGAAGAAGCATATCAGCCAAGTTTGGGCGATAAATCTGATGATGACAGTCATGATTCAGATGGCGACAGCAGTTGGTCGCCAAGTGAATGTCAGACTGATGTTGAGCCGTTAACATCACCTGCAGCAAAGAGTCAAGTTACAGGTCGAAACAAAGGTCGAGGCTGTGCTGGACGGGGAAGAAGGCAGGAGTCCTCGGTGACAGTATCATCTGTGAGGAATCTTAGTTGTGGTCGTAGAGGAGCTAAGAGGTCATCAATTATAAGCACAAATGTTGCCATTGAAGCCTATGTATCTAAGGATGCCACATCATGGAACAGGAAACCTATAAAGCAAGCTGCTGGAAGATATGCCAGAGCTAATGTCATGCCTGTACAACAAGGTCCTACAAGGTATGCTGTACAAAATGCTGATGGCCCTCTCACAGCATTCCACTTGTTCATGAGGAAGAACTTATTGAATGAAATCATGATGTGGACGAGCAAACAAGGAAGACACATTTCTGACGAAATATGGCCCGTAACCGTTTTCAGCAAATTTCTTGCACTCTCAGATTTGATGATGCAACCAACAGACGTGAACAACGAGGCATGGATAAGCTTGCTCCAATCAGACATGTTTTTGATACCTGGGAAGCAACTCTAAGTGACACCTTTGTTCCTGGTGAAAATGTTACCATGGATGAGCAACTGCTTACATTTCGTGGCCGTGTTCCGTTCAGACAATATATTCCCAGCAAACCTGGGAAATATGGCATAAAGCTATGGATGTTGTGTGATAGTGCAATGTCATATGTTCTTCATCTTCAAGTATATACAGGAAGGGAACTCGGACAAAACAGGGAACAGAATCAGGGTGAAAGGGTTGTGCTGCAACTCACTGAAGGATTGACGCGATCTGGCAGAAATGTTACTGTTGACAATTTCTTCTGCAGTTTATCCCTGTCACGGAAATTGCTAGAAAAACAAATGACACTTTTGGGGACAATTTGAAAGAACAGAAAAGAATTACCTCCAGAATTTATAACAGCAAAGGGCCGAGAGATATTCACTTCACTGTTTGCCTTTCGTGATGACGCCACTCTGGTTTCCTATTGCCCGAAGAAAGGAAAAGGGGTTGTTCTTCTGAGCAGTTTGCATGATCAAGAAGAAGTAGATAACACACGTCCAGACAAAAAACCACGCATGATCTTGGACTATAATTCTAGTAAAGGTGCAGTAGATACGGCAGATCAAATGTTGCGCACGTATACCACAAAATGAATGAAAAGACGCTGGCCAGTGATAATCTTCTACAACATGTTGGACATCAGTGCTTTGAACGCCTTCATTGTTTGGATGTCACTAAATCCAGAATGGCAGTCCTTGTCAAAGCACAGACGTCTATTTCTCTTGGAATTAGGAAAGCAGCTGCTTCAGAGTAATTGTAGCGAGACTTCTTCCAGCATTGAAGAAGCCACTGATGCTGTTTGCAATGTCGGGATCCCAAAGAAAAGGGCAAGGTGTCACTGCTGTTCCAGAGAAAAAGACAAGAAAAGCAACATAGTTTGCACCTCCTGCAAGTGCAATGTTTGCAAAGAACATTCAGAAATTGTCTGTGTCTCATGCAAATGACTGTAGTACTCTACTGTGTTTATCAAGTGCATGTAAAAACTGCTTTCATGGCAACTCTTCTTCATGTAATTTTATGATAAAGCATTAAATTTCAAAACATTTAACCTTCATATAATAAATAATAAATTCAGAATAATATTTTGTCTGTTTAGTTTAAATTTTTCATGGTTAACAATTAAAATTTGTTATGGGGTCATTTATGACCCCAACGGTATTCAGTGTGTGCAAAAAATCTCAGTAATTCCAGGGTTAAATGGGTTACACTGTAGCTTCATTGCATGTCCCCTAGTCTTTCTACTTTTTGATAGGGTAAACAATCAGTCTACATTTACCCGTTCCACTCCATTCATTAATTTATAGACCTCTATCATATCTCCCCTCAGCCATCTCTTTACCAGGTTAAAGAACCCTAACCTTTTAAGCCTCTCCTCATAAGGGTAACCTTCCATCCCCTTTTCCATTTTGGTGGCTCTTCTTTGTACCTTTTCTAATTTTGCTATATCCTTTTTAGGATACAGTGACCAGAAATGCACACAATATTCAAAGTACGGTCAAAACCATGGAATAATACAGAGGTATTATAATATCCTTTGTTTTATTCTCCATTCCTTTCCTTATTTTTCTTAGAATTCTATTTGCTTTCTTGGCTGCTGCTGCACACTGGGCGGAGGGTTTCAATGTATTATCCATGATGATGTCTAAATCTTTTTCCTGGGTGGTGGTTCCTAATGTGGAACCTTGCATCATCTAACCATAGTTTGGGTTGTTCTTTCCTAGATGCTTAACTTTGCATTTGTCCACATTAAATTTCATCTTCCATTTGGACGTCCAGTCTTCCAATTTATCAAGGTCCTCTTGTAATTTTTCACAATCCTCTTGGGTTCTAACAACTTTGAATAGTTTGTGTCATCTGCAAATTTGATTATTCACTCGTTATTCCCATTTCCGGGTCATTTATGAATATGTTAAAAAGAAGCCTACCCAGCACAGATCCCTTGAGTACTCCACTATTCACATTTCTCCACTGGGAAAATTGGCCATTTAGTCCTACCCTCTGCTTTGCATCTTTTAACCAGTTCCTGATCCACAATAGTATGCTGCCTCCTATCCCATGACTTTTTAATTTTGTCAAGAGTCTCTCATAAGGGAACTTGTCAAAGGCTTTCTGAAAATCCAGATACACTGATTCCCTAAGTGGCACACCCAAACCTTCTGGATGGCCCTGAGGAGGATGAGCCTGTTTGGACCCGATTCTGCATCATGGGAGCAAGACGCTCCTGCAGGTGTAGGATTGGGCCCTGGGAGACGGCCCAGCTACCCTTGCATCGCCGCAGGGACATCTTCCCCATAGCACAATCAGCCCGCTACCTGCTGAGACTCTGATTCCCCACCTCCAGACCCCTGACAGGGGTAGCCAGGTGGTGGGGGCCCATCTTACATCCCTCCATTGCCTCAGGGGGCCTGGCTGGTTGATCCAGGGGGGACCAGTGCTTATTCCACGTCCAAAGTGGGACACTCTTGCTGTCCCCTGGTGCTCCTAGGCGGAATCTGCCCTATACACTGGCTGCCAGTCTCCTTCATGCCCCTCCCACTTTCTGCCCCATGCCACTCCCATCTCCCGTAGCACGCACAGCGGCTCTAGGCATGCAGGGGGGACGAGAAGCACAATATAGAAAAGTCAGATAGCGGCGCTGCACGTGCAGACCCACTATCTGCCTTATAGAATTAGGACCTAAATCAACTGGCTCGTCTTTTTCTGCTTGTTTATTCACACCTTCAAAAAAATATAACAGATTGGTAAGACAAGACTTACCTTGGCTAAAGCCATGTTAAACCATGACTATCTAACTGTTCAGCAATTTTGTTCTTTATAATGGTTTCTACCATTTTGTCTTGAACTGATGTCAGGTTCACCGGTCTGTAGGTTACCCCTGGGACCATTTTGAAAATTGGCGTTACATTGGCCATTCACCAATCTTCAGATATTACAGATGATTTTAATGATAGTTCACAGATAGCAGCTCTGAAATCTCATATTTCAGTTCTTTCAACATCCTCGGATGTATACCATCCGGTCCTGGTGATTTGCTGCTCTTTATTTTATCAAAAAGTTGTAATTCATCTTCCCGGTTTATCGATATTTCTTTTGATTCTTCTGATGCATCACCTTCAAATACCATTTCAGTCATGGGTAACTTCCCTACACCTTCTTCAGTAAAGACCAAAGCAAAGGAGTCATTCGGTCTTTCCAATATGGCCCTGTCCCCTCTTAGTGCCCCTTTTACCCTTCTATAATCTAATGGTCCAACTGACTCTCTCACAGGTTTTTTGATATGAATGTACTTGAAAAAGTTTTTATTATGTGTTTTTGCTTCCACAGCAAGCTTTTTTTTCAAATTCTCTCTTTGCCTGCCTTATCAATACTGTGCATCTATCTTGACAGTTCTTATGTTGTTTCCAGTTTTCAACATTTCGCATCTTTTAAAATTTTCTTAATGATGCTTTTTTGACTACGTTAGCCTCTCTGACCTCACCTTTAAACCATGCTGGCAGTTTTTTGGACTTCCATGTACTCTTCTTAAAGCATGGAACATGTACAGCTGGTCTGGACTTCCAAGATAGTATTTTTAAACAACACCCAGGCTTGATGTAAATCTTTAACCTTTGCAGCTGTTCTTTTTGTTTTTTTCTTAACTATTTCCCTCATTTTATCATAGTCTCCCTTTTGAAAGATAAAGGTAGTACTGTAGATTTCCTTGCAGTCCTTCCTCCATTTATTAAATCAAAAGCAATCATGCTATGATCACTATTGCCAAGTGACCCCAACACCCTTATCTCTTGTACCAGGTCTTGTGTTCCAGTAACGACTGGTTCCCAAATGGCTTCCCCTCTTATCAGTTCATTAACCACCTGCTCCAAGAAGCAGTCATTAATTTCATCTAGAAACTTTATCTTCCTAGCATGTCTTGCCATGACACTGACCCAGCTGATATCAGGGTAATTGAAATCACCCATTATTACTGTGTTGTAATTTTTGTTAGCTTCCCTGATTTATTTGAATATTTCATCATCTAGCCAGGTTGGTAGTACACTCCCACTGCCATTGCCTTCCCCGTTTTCCATGGGATTTCAATCCATAGAGATTCTACAGTGTATTTTGTTTCCTGCAAAATTTTAATCCAGTATGTCTCAATGCCCTCTCTAACACGGCGTGCAACCCATCCACCAATTTGATCTATTCTATCATTGTGATATAATTTGTACCCAGGTATCAGGTTGTCCTCCTTCCACCATGTCTCTGAGATACCAATCATCTCTAACCTCTCATTTATTGCTATTTATTCTAACTCTCCAATCTTATTTTTTAGACTTCTAGAATTTGCATACTAGCATTTCAGAGGTTCTATTATATTCATATTAATCTGGTTATCAGTAGGCAGGGGTAATTTGGATAAGCTCTGTCTGCTCTGTAGTTAAGGATATTTGGGTTACTTTTGTCTTTATTGGAACCTCTCTGCCGATATGCCCTAACTTCAATCTTTTACTAGTACCCTGCAATGGATATATCATTCCGAACCATGTGCTATTGGGAAACTATCGGCTTTCCCCTATTATCTTTTATCTAGTTTAAAAACTGCTCTATCTCTTTTTTAAAGGTTAATGGCAGCAGCCTTGTTCCATCCCATTTAAGGTGGAGCCTATCCCTTTGGAAAAGCCTCTCCTTTCCTCCAGAATGTTGCCCAGTTCCTAACAAATCCAAAACCCTCTTCCTTGCACCATTGTCTCATCCACGCATTGAGACTCCAGAGCTCTGCCTGCCTTTTGGGTCCTGCACGTGAAATGGCAAGCATTTCTGAGAATGCTATCCTGGAAGTTCTGGATTTCAACTTAAGAACATAAGAGCATAAGAAATGCCATACTGGGTCAGACCATGGTCCATCAAGCCCAGTATCTTGTTTCCAACAGTGGCCAAAAACCAGGTCACAAGTACCTAGTAATTTCCCAAAAAGACACAGAGGTTCCATAAAGCTTGTATTAGGGCAAGCAATGGATTACTTGGGTCCTCTTTAATAATGGTTTATGGATTTTTTTTCCAGGAGCATGTTCAAACCTTTTTTAAACCCAGATACACTAACACATTTTACTGCATCCTCCGGTAATGAATTCCGGGGTTTGATTATGCGTTGAGTGAAAAAAATATTTTCTCTTATTAGTCTTAAATGGGTTACACTGTAGCTTCATTGCATGTCCCCTAGTCTTTCTACTTTTTGATGGCGTAAACAATCACTCCACATTTACCCTTTCCACTCCATTCATTAATTTATCTATCATATCTCCCCTCAGCCATCTCTTTTCCTGGTTGGAAAGCCCTAACCTTTAAAGCCATTTCTGTTGCTCTTTTCTGTAGCTTTTCTAATTATGCTATATTCTTTTTAAGAAACGGTGACCAGAATTGCACACACTATTCAAGGTGCGGTCACACCATGGAATGATATAGAGGCATTATAATATCCTTTGTTTTATTCTTCATTGCTGTTTTAGGGTAAATGGGAGGGATGTGTCATTACCTATACGGACCTGTTGAGTTCTGCTTTCTAGGTAAGAGTGGAACCATTTTAGTGTTGTATCCCTCAATCCTATTTCATGGAGTCTGTCAAGGAGTAGGTGGTGAGGAAGGGAATCAAATGCTGAGGATAAGTCGAGGAATATAAGAATGCATCCTTGGGTGGGATTCTGGGTAAGTTGGTACAGTGAATCTAAAAGGGAAGCAAAGAGGGTTTCCACTCCGTGGTTCTTTTTGAAACCATGTTGGAGTAGGTCGAGAGGAGAGTGCTCATCTATGAAATTTTGGAGCTGATTTTGTACTAGCTTTTTGGTTATTTTAGCAAGGAAGGGGATGCTGGAGATAGATCTGTAAGAGGTAGGAGAGGTAGGGTCAAGTTTAGATCCTTTTAGGATGGAACGGATAGAGGTACGTTTTAGGGGCACTGGTACGGAGCCAGTCTGGAGGGAGGATTGTACAATGCAGAGTATGTAGGGGCTAATAGAAGTATTAGTAGTCTTAAGCCAGGAAACAGGGCAAGGGTCCAGGGCAGAGGCTGAGGCATTTAGATCTTTGATGGTGTTGGATATGTCTTTCACGGTGAGGGGTTCAAAGTTATTCCAGGTAGCTGAGGAGGTGGGAGGGTGAGGTTGGGCACTATGGTCATGTATTGGTTGGGGGACGGTTGTGGAGGAAGGTGGGGGGAATTTTGAGGTAAGGTGGTTGGCTATGGTTTGAGAGATTATCTTAGGAGTCAAGTCTAGATGTTGTGGTTGCGATATTAAGGATTTAGTGATGGAAAAGAGTTCCCTCGGTTTATTGAGAGAACATAGGATTATGTTTTCATTGTATTCTCTTTTATGTTTTAGAGTTTCAGAGCAGTAGGCTTGGAGTTTGCTTTTGTAGAGCTCATGTGTGTTTGGGTTGGGGGAGCGTCTCCACTGACGTTCAAGGCGTCTGAGTTCTCTTTTTAGGTCTTTTAGTTTCAAAGAGTACCAAGGAGTCCTTCTGCGTTGGTTTTGCAAGGTTTGTTTAGGTGGTAATAGGGCAGCAGTGGAGAGAATGTCATTCCATTCATTAATGTGAGGGTCTAGGTTCTGGTGTTTATTATTAAGTAGATCTGAGGGTGGTATTATTTGCTCAAGGAAGGTTGCAGCGTTGAATTTTTTGAATTTGCGGGTGTGTTGTGGTGCTGTTATTTGGGATTTTTTACGTGGGGGGTGGGGGATTGAAAAGAGGATGATGGTATGGTCTGACCAGGGAATAGGTTGGATAGTGTGTGAAATTTGTTTAGAGGGTAGTGTTTGCAGTGGAATAAATAATAAGTCTAGGATATTACCTTTGGCGTGTGTGGGTAGTTCTAGGATTTGGGTAAAGTGGAGGGCCTCCATTGCTTGGAGAAATGAAGAGGACTGCTTTGGGGTTGTTGAGTGTAGGTTTAGGTCTCCTAGGATTGTGAATGGGCGAGAGATGGGTTGGGGGGAGCAAGCTGTCTCGAGTATTGTAGAAAGATCAGTTGAGTTAGTTTGTGGCGCCCTATAAATGAGATGCAGAGAGATAGTAGGGCTAGAGACTCTGATGGAGTCCATGCCTGGGGTGGATAGGGAATGAACTGTGGAGAGGTTCAAGTTAGCTCTTGAGATAATAGCAACTCCTCCGCCTCTGCTGGATATTCTGTTGCAGGTGTTATTTATTTTATTTATTTATTTTATAACTTTTATATACCGCGCTATTTGTTATCAGTGCGGTTTACATACAACAAGGGTGCACAGTCAGAAGTCTGTTCTGTGCTTACATTGTAACAGGAGTTTAAACTTGTTGATAGCATAAGTATTGGGACATAATTGGTTTAAAAGAATGGAATCAGATTCTTGGAGCCATGTTTCGGTGAGACAAATGATGTCTAAGTTATGGTCAATTATAAGGTCAGTAATTAGGGGGATTTTATTCCTGGCTGAGCGTACGTTGATTAGGGCACATTTGAGGGGAGGGTGGAGGTTATCAGAGGGGGAATAGGGGATGAGGTTCGGAGTTGTGTGGAGCGATTTGAGCTTACAGATTCGAGAGTGGAAGCTGGAGTGAGTGTGGAGTGGAGGGGAGGAATGTATGTTAGTGTGTCTGAGGGAGTGGATTATGGGGATAGGTGTATTATAATTTACTATTAGGGCATGAGAGAGGAGGAGTGAAGTGATGTGTAGTGTGAGGAGAGTGGCCCACAAGGTAGGTGGATGAAATAAGGTTGGTTTCATTTTTAGGTGGGTGAGGGGATTAAGATGTTAAGAAATGATTGGGTAGGGTCAAGGGAGTATAAAGGGTCAAGGGAGTATAAATGTTTGAAATTAGTACAACAGGTCATACTAAAGGTATGGGGGATAGTAACAAGCAGGCATAAATACTAGTACAACTAGTACAGTAGGTTATACAAAAGGCATAAAAGATAGTGACAAGCAGGTGTAAATGCAATTTGTGTGGCACGACAAAGGAGAATTGTAGTGGGTACCTTTTTATGGGTTGCTTGGATTTGGGTCCTGGCAGCACATGGGATTTAGTGTGTGTCCGATCAGAGTTAAAGATTCTGATGAGTAGGTCATGTGGCTGTGGAGAGATTAGGAGTTAGGCTGGTCTCCGGCCACGCCAAAGGGCCGCCTGCTTGAGCCTTTTTTTTGAAGCGGCAGGAGCACCCCGATTGGACGGTGGATGCAGGAGGGGAGGTCTGGCTGCTGCTGTAGCTCGATCCCTCCTGGGAGAGCACGCGGCGGTGGAAAGGGCTTCCCCGAAGCTTGAGCCTTTCTTTTGAAGCGGCAGATGATTGCAAGCCCTCTGCCAAAGTCTTTTTTCCAGTTGGCATATAATAAATCCTAGTAAGAGGGGGATGGGACTCCGTCAGGACCCCAAGAACCTCAAGTAAATAACTTTTAAACATATCCCTCACTGAAATTATAGGAGATTTAGGCAAATTCAATAAAATTTGTAGCTCGGATCTGGTTTTCCATTTGTTGATCTTAAATTTAATAAAGCTCTCTACCGAAATCTTCATAGCAGCAATGTCTCCCAAGTTTTTTGTATAGCCACAGCATTACCTTGCACTTGATGCAGAATTTTATTCGATTGTAACATCATACACTCACCCAACTTGGAGATAGCACTCCAAACTGACTCCAAAGTAACATTCTCCAATTGCTCTAAAATGAAGGGTGGAACAGCCCACTTCTCTGGTCACCATTCTTCACCCAGAGAAGGACTTACATTCTTCTTGGGCATTGAAGTTGTAAGCAGCAACCCATTCACCAGTTTCCCCACTCCTTGCCCCTCCCCTGGAGCTAACAACAATGACTCCAGCTGTAATCCAAGTGCCTTACTCAACCCGATCACACTTCCTCCCACAGAGGCTGCCAAAAATTCTGCCATCAGGCAGAACAGGAGGGAGCCACAGTTCGGAATCAACTCACACCCTGATGAGGATGCCAGGCTTCCCTTCCCCGGCATCAACAAAGCCAGGTAAATTCTGGTTACTTGGTGGCCCTCCGGACACTGAAGGAAGAGATCCATAGGACCCTGAATAGAGGAAAAGATGGAAGGGGTCTCCTGTGGCTGGGGAGACTTCCCCCATAGTTTCCCCTTCCTTTTCGGCATGTTAGATAACAGTGTCCACGGAGCCTGCATGTCATGTGGCCATCTTCTATCTTGAACACATTCTTATTGAGACCTAGCAAAAGCAAATAGTGTCGCATGACTTTGGTTAATTTGCAGGATGATTCTAATCCTTTTTCTATATTGTCAAATAAAGTATATGTATAAAGACTTCTCCCAACCAGCAAGATGAAATTCAATTATGGACCAGATGTGATGCCTAGGACTCTGAAGAGGCATCTGCAAAGTGAAGGAGAAAGTGGTCCACACTGTGGAAGAAGACTTATTCTGGACTTGGACATGTTTGAGCTACCATTCTTTTGTAATGATTCTTTACAGAATCATAGAGGGGACTGTAGAAAGGGACTCAAAATGGAGGCTGGGGTCTATCAGAGAAAATTTCAGAAATATGGAATGAAACTTTTACTCACAGCCTAGTACAGGGGCCTAGTAGAATATGTGTAATACAAGCTAAGGTCGTATTTTGCAAATGTTTTTGAAAATCAGAAAGAATGTTTTTGCTTGCAGAAAGTTTGTCTTGATTAAGTATGAGCAATGTCTGTGCCTAATTTGACCTGTAACATGTAGGGGGGTTATTCTGAGCCACGAATAGTGAGTATGGACGTCCCAGCCCCCGCTATTCATGCCTTTCCCTTCCCGCAAATAACTTCCCCGCCGGTAGTGTGGGGAATTTAGATGGGGGAAGGAAATTGGTAGCCCAGGGGTGGAGTCTGGGTGGGCAGTGGGTGGCTGCTGACCCTGGATGTACAGGGCCGATTCTAATTTCGGCTCTGTACGTCCAGGGCCGGCGACATCTTTGGGGAAGTTATTCCACTTCCAAGGTGGAATAACTTCCATGGATGTGGGGTTTTTTAACATTCCAGGGCATGGGTGGGGCAGTGGAGGCCAGGGGACAGTCCCTGCAGCCTGACCCTGGCCTTAGGAGGCCAGATTGGGGGTCAGACTGTGGGGAATAAACACTTTTTGCAGGCAGCCGGTATTGTGGATTTTAAATGGAGCCGTGGTGCCATGGAAACAGGATGCCATGGCGCCGCTGCTCCATTTAAAAACCTGACTGAGTTAGCCGGACTGTGCATATACGTGCAGGCCAGACTGAATTGCAGTTCCGGCCTGCACATACATGCCTGTTAGTGATTCTGCTCCTGCCAGGCTAGATGTGCCCCACAGGATCAGAATCGCGATCCCTTCTGTATGTCTGGCTCAGACTGGACATATAGCGGGAATCTACCTCCTGATCAGAATGAGCCTGGTAGTGTTTAACTTGATTTGTAAAGCAAAAGCATGACACAGAGTGATAAGATGAAATTGTACAATGTGGCAGGTTTTTTCCTAATAAAAAGAAATCCTGTGGGCAGTCAGGGGGAGGACTTACAGGAGACTGCTCAGGTTTACAGAACTATGAATTCCTGTCTTACTAATCTGTTATGTTTTTTTGAAGTAGTGAATAAACAGGTGGACAAAGGTGAGTCGGTTGATATAGTGTATCTGGACTTTCAGAAAGCCTTTGACAAGGTCCCTCATCAGAGACTTTTGGCAAAACTAAAGAGTCATGGGATAGGAGGCAGTGTACTATTGTGGATCAGGAACTGGTTAAAAGATAGAAAGCAGAGGGTAGGGCTAAATGGCCAATTTTTCCAATGTAGAAAGGTGAATAGTGGTGTACCCCAGGGATCTGTGCTGGGTCCGCTGCTTTTTGAAATATTCTTTTATGACCTGGAAAGTGGAATAACGAGTGAGGTTATCAAATTTGCAGATGACACAAAACTGTTTAAAGTTGTTAAAACCCAAGAGGATTGTGGAAAATTGCAAGAGGATCTTCATAAATTGGAAGATTGGGCATCAAAATGGCAGATGAAATTTAATGTGGACAAGTGCAAAGTTATGCACCTAGGGAAGAACAACCCAAACTATGGTTACACAATGCAAGATTCCACATTAGGAACCACCACCCAGGAAAAAGATTTAGGCGTCTTTGTGGATAACATGTTAAAACACTCAGCCCCAGTGTGCAGCGGCGGCCAAGAGAGCAAATAGAATGCTAGGTATCATAAGGAAAGGCATGGAAAATAAAACAAAAGATATTATAATGCCTCTATATCATTCCATGGTGAGACCACACCTTGAATATTGTGTGCAATTCTGGTTGCCGTATCTTAAAAAGGATATAGCGTTATTGGAAAAGGTTCAAAGAGACACCAAAATGGTAAAGGGGATGGAAGGATACTCCTATGAAGAAAGGCTAAAAAGGTTAGGGCTCTTTAACCTGGAAAAGAGACGGCTGAGGGGAGATATGATAGAAGTCTATAAATTAATGAATGGAGTGGAACGGGTAAACGTAGATTGATTGTTTACGTTATCAGAATATAGAAAGACTAGGGGACATGCAATGAAGCTACAGGGTAAACTATTTAAGACTAATAAAATAAAATATTTTTACACTCAACGTGTAATCAAACTCTGGAATTGGTTACCGGAGGATGTAGTAAAGGCTGTTAGTGTAGCTGGGTTTAAAAAAGGTTTGGACAAGTTCCTGGAGGAAAGGTCCATAAACCATTATTAAGAAGGGACCCAGGATATCAATGCTTGACCCAGCACAAGCATTGTGGAACCTGTGTCTTTTGGGGAAACTGCTAGGTACATATGACCTAGATTGGCTACTGTTGGAAACAGGATACTGGGCTTGATGGACCTTGGTCTGACCCAGTATGGCATATCTTATGTTCTTATGTTCTTATAACTTTGGCCTTAAGCAGACTCTGATATGGTATAATTCCATGTGTGTTTTCATTCTTTCTCACACTGAGTCCAGGGAATTGAAGTCAGAGGGCTAAGGTTGGATTTCTGCTGCTTGCTGCCTCCAGTCAGGATTAGAGCAAGCAAACTATAATGGCGTTTCTGGGTCTCAGGCAGTTCTCTTATCTTCACCATTGTGAAAATGGAACAGGGAGTGAATGTGGCCATTTTAAAAATTAGAGTCATCATTCATTGATCGATTCAAGTCATGTAAGTACTGACAATTGATCACATGTACGTCTAATTTTACTGCAGTGGTAATGTGGTTCTTCTTTTCTGATTTGAATTGTTTAAAAGGGTGCCAATAATCATGTTCTGGCAAAGTCCCAGTTTTTGTCCAATTTCCTACTATTTTATTTTTAAATTGGTCTTGTTTTATTTGATTCTTATATGTGTTAAATATGCATATGTATATGTAGTCCAAAGCCATTTCACTGGCCACTTTTTTTAGGAGATATTGGACATTCAGGGGTTGAACTGCCAGGGCGCCAATAATGTTGACTACGTCTGTATCTTCAACATTGTTGGTTAACATAGGAATTAGCACAGAATCAGGAGCGGTATTTAAATTTTAAAGAACAGCAGTAGATTTTCAAATTAAACTCCACACATCCTAAGGGCTTAAATGCTGAAATTGAATGGAACTTTTATCTTTAATTAATTAACTTCTAGGTGGCTAATTGAGTGATGAATGCAGTTGAATGTGAAAGACTCTAGAAGCCCGAGAGTGTGTCAATTGACGCAAATGCATCTTCGAAGGTTTACACCAGCGCCACTGCTAAAACCATGTCAGTTATGTAATGATGTCACATACTGCACGTAGTAAACAAATAAGTAACTTCAAATTAATTCACATCTGCATTTCATGCTCAACGCAGTCGTCGTGATAATGCATCAATTGAAGCACGTTGGGATTTCTAGGTAAAATGCCTTTTTGGGACTTCTAGTGTTAAATTGGTGTTGAAACCATATTGTAGCTATCTAGAGCCTCCATGCATGGTTCGATTGGAGTTACAACCTTACCCTCGGATGCAGAATATAATATTCAAACATGAATTTATGTTGTGATGCTACATGGGATGTTATATAGATAAGTTGATTGATTGATGTTTTCAAAGGATGGTATAAAGATTCTATGATTTGTATAAATAGACCTGCTATATGAACTCTGCTTTTCACTTACAGGATCAATGACTGAAATATCAGGGCTATATAAATGAAAGATTCTCATATTTATAAGCCCCTTTCTGATTCTCCAGTTATTTATAATATTTAATATGGAGAATATTTAAAATATTACAATTTAAAATCATATGGTGAGGCTACTTATTATACAGTGGGATCATTTAATTTGGAGTGATTGTGGAGATTTCAGATTGGGGGGGGGGGTTATACACACTTTGAAAGTATATTTCTCTACACTATTCATCAGAGCTCCAAAGGTCAATTGAGAGCCCAGTATTATACCAAGGCTACAAACTCACTAAATAAAACAAATCTCATGGCCAGAAGTATTTACTGCCTTCAAGTCACCATGATTGAGTATATCCCCTGCCCATAAAATCTCTGTTTTTGCTATGTTTTGCCAAAATATTACTGCTACATTATTTTGGAAGACTCATGTTTTAAAATAACAACCTAGCAGGTTACAGTGGTATCATCACAGTGTAATTTACCGAACTATAACTATGGTATCTCTAATTGCTGATCTTCATAAAGTGCAAATTCAAAGCAGTACAATAGAAGGAGGAAGATGGCAGGATTAAGAGATCCATCAAAATGCCAACATTCCTGTCATTGAATAAATAATGACATAAATAGTCTAATACTCAATGAAGACAATTTGTGTTCTTTTGCATTGCCAGTCTGATATACAAACAATAGTCGCTATCCAGATAAATGCCGTAGCTGCAGCAATTCAGGGATATTCAGTGGCGCTATCCACATAATGTCACTGAATATCTTTATTTTCTCAGTACTTTTCAGATAGTATTGGGGTGGTGTATGGGTGGAGTGGTGCATTATCTGGATAGCGGTGATACTGAAGCCGCTATTTAGATAACTATCTGGATAACTTTAAGGTAGCAAAAGGTTGCCACACTGCCTCCCAATCCGGATAGTGGTGCTGAAACCCCATGAATTAGTGTATTTAAATGCTGCAGCCAGCATTTAAAAATAACACCAACCACACTATTTAAATATCGATGCATGCATTTACTGTATAGTCAGGGTCAGATTAAAGCTTCAGCACAGCAGGGCAATTTCTTAATAGAAACTATGAGCTTTAGTGTAGTTAGCCTTCTTAGTTTGGGGATGCAAGGGATGAGAAGGCCATATTGATGGCAGAAAAGAAAAGCCAATTCAATATTAGTACTTGCAGCATTTAGGGGTACCCTCACCCTTAGACCTCCCCAACTACACCTATGTGAGATACCCTCATACATTGATATTGATTTAATATGCTAGAATGTAATGTTAGGGGCACTTGAAGATATCCGACTAAAAGATGCATTTTTTTTTTTAGCTTAAAGCAAGACCTGGAAGCCCTTAGCAGTCCTAGGTCAGAGGGATACCTGACAACCCCTGAAGAATCTATCCCATCTCTAAGGGACATCTTTACTAAAGGAAGCTAGCTGAGGGAGTTAGCACACAAATTGCATGTGTCCTGGCCCTGCAGTATTTGGGAGCACTCAGCAAAAATACATCTGATGTTAAAATCCCATGCTTCCAGAATAACCCTCAAAAAGAGGGGTTAAAATAGATTTGAGGTAGAGAATGGGCATGAACAACCGTGCAGCTAATTCACCCATTCTGGTGGTTCTTCTGACCACAAAAGATGCAGCTAGCATCAATGCAGATAATGAGATGATAGTTGCAACCACTATGACAGCATGATTTTAATGTGTGGTATGGATACAATTTCCCTACCGTTCACAGCCCATAGCCAGCATACACATATAGTATCCTAGACCACCATGGGCACAATGTCCATAGGCAAACCAGGTGGTCACCTAGGACATAGGCATCTTAGAGCCATCACTGTGCAGCAGCCATTACAGTAAAATAATAGATCCTAACAGCCACAAAAACTAGAGCCATCAGTATATGATTGTATATGCTGGGAGAGCAGGCACACTTATAGGGTCATTCTGAGCCTTGAATAGCGGGGAAGGACATCCCATTGGGATGTTCATCCCCATTATTTGGACCCCTCTGCCATCCCCAACTAACCTCCCTGTATGAACAAGGTATTTGTATGGGGAGGCTAGATGGGGCGGGAAAGGGGTGATGCGGAGGTAGAGTTAGGGCGGGTAGAGTAGTGCGTGGTCCACGGCCCTGGATGTTGAGGGCAAATTCTGATATCGGCCCTGTACAGCCAAGGCTGGCAGACTGAAGAGGGAACTTATTCCTTCTCTGAGGGAAAGGGGCGGGGTATGGCAGGTCCAAGTGGCCGAAAAGGTAGGAGGGGGTGCAGGAGATCGGGCTGCAGGGAATGAAAACAGGTCGGCGGCCAGGGATCATGACTCCTCAATAGAGATGCAGTGCCATGGCAATCGGACGCCATGGCACAGCGGCTCCATTCAGGAGCCTTGACTGAGTTAGCCAGGCAGAGGCCTGTACATGCAGACCAACCAGAATTGGGTACTGGCCTGCATGTACATACCTAGTCGTGATTCTGATCCCGCAGGGCTAGACGTGCCCCGTGGGATCAGAATCACATCTGCCCCTGTGCTTCTGATTACAATTGGGTGCACAGAGGTCTGGACGTCCTGATCGGAATGAGGCCCTACTGTATACATATAAAGTAACATTAGTTTTGAAGGTATGATATACAAGTATGCATATGCACTGGATAGTTGTGTGAGTGCTGCTGGTGTGATGAGCTAGGGAGGGCCCATAGGCTGGAAGGTTGCCTAGGGCATCCAATAGCCTGCACTGGCCCCACAGACAACAGAAGCCTCCATTGCCTCAGGTGCAAATTTAGATTGTAAGCCCTCTGGGGACAAGGAAATAGCTACAGTACCTGAATGTTACTCACCTTGAACCTCTACTGGAAAAGGTGTGAGCTAAATACTGATGAATAAATAAGAGTCAAGTCAACACCAATGGACTCTGCCCCCATGCCATCATCTGCAGCAGGGCAAATGGTTGCACAAGCCTGAGTGGTAAACAGATTGTAGGGGGAAGGCCCCTGCAACATTAGTGGTGGTAGCAGTGGGGGACGGACATTGCTCCCTTCCTACACTAGGGTTTGCATTGGATGGGTGTGCTACCCCCTCCACATAGTCATTGCTGTGGTGGAGATCATGTTAAGGTCAGTCACACATGGGTGGACAACCAGTACTGGTGAGGAGTTGGGAGATAAGGTCTGTGCTCAGTGAAACAACTTGAGCTGGGCCACATAGGCAGGACTGGAGATGACTGAACACAGCTGCGGGTGGGACTAAGGTATAGCAACTACTGGCAAATTGTATGACTGGTACATAGTTGTGCTGTCCAACCATCACCTATTTATTGCACCCTAGGTTGCCATGCACTCTGGGTAAGTCAGGGTGAGAAAGTTTCATACTCTAGAACCCACCTGCTGGGCAGTACTGATTCCCTGTCTTCATCAGAACAGGGCCCCAGGCACATGCAGATGCAGTATTTGTGCTCTAACTCCCACAGACATGTTTGCAGCACATTCTCTAACCATAGGTTTGCTTCACTGATTTTCATGCCTTATCCCCCTTGTACTTTGACCCATATCTCTGTGCTGTGCAGCAGGTGCACATATTCCCCAGTCTGCTTTCTCTGTCTTTCACTGGCCACTTGCACTGTTCTGTGTTGGTGGGGTTGAGGACCATGTATTGTCTCTACTAGTGTGTTGTGGGCTCTATCCACCCATTATATTGTTATTGCTCTTTTCTCAGACATTGTATGGCATGGATTCTATTAAACTGAGAGTGGGAGGCTGAAACCCCTCCCACTTTCCACCTCAAGGCCTATCATGGCCCAACGCAGGACATTTAAAAAGCAGTGCCTCCCGACGTCATCACCAGCAGTGGCCTCCAGCTCACCGGAGCCCCGATCGGCATCAGGACAGAGAGCGGGAGGCTGAAACCCCTCCTGCTCTCCATCTCAAGGCCAATCAGGGCACAATGTGGGACATTTAAAAAGCAGAACCTCCTGGTGCGCCCATGCCTGAGGGCCTCGCCAGAGGGCCCTTTGGCATGGCCCTTAGGCACGGAACATAGGCATTAGAAGAATCCCCACAGGAACATCAGTTATGCTATGGACTAGTAGCTATTTTACAGATGTGACCAGCTTTAAGATACTGTAATGATGTACCATCATTTGTTTTCTCCTTGTTCTCAACTAAGGAATAGCAAATCTCTCTAACCTCATATTGCTAATTATATCTCACACTCTCCTCATATAAATCTATCATACTATGACGTAACCCTATCTTTTTACAATTTTACCAGCATTGTATCTATGTCTTTAATTTTGTAACAGTTCTGCATCTTTGTACCAACTCCAGCTACCACATTGTTCCCTAGTCACTAATCTAAGACAGAGGTACCAGCTAATTTAATTCACACAGTGAAACACCCGGCTCAGAACCTAGAGCCCATTTACCCCCCCCCCCCCCCATTGCATTTAATATTCTTATCTAAATCTCACTAGGTGCTTTCTCCTCCCTTACAATGCTTCCAAGCATGAATAGAATGTCTGAGATAATTACCATTCTCCTACTTATACTCATCATAGCTCATCCCACACTTCTTACAGACCCTCATTCCCAACAACAGAGCCTGATACCCATCATACGTAGCTTTGGCCAGAGATGGCAAGAAGTTCCACACTTCGATACAAAAACGTATCGTACGACTTGCCACATTCACCTAATCCATATTGTATGTCAACCTCAAGAAAAACGTTGGGGATGGAAGCCCCTGGATAAACAACACGTTGGTTATACCCCATTTCGACTGTGCCAACACGTTGGTTATACCCCATTTCGACTATGCCAACGTCATATTACAAGGTCTCCCCCAATCTACATTAAACCCGCTTCAGCTAGCCATGAACGCGGCAGCAAGAGTCATCCATGGAGCCTCCAGGTACGACCACGTTACGCCTCTGCTGATACAGTTGCATTGGCTTCCTATCCAAGCTAGAATAGTTTTCAAGACCTTGATAATCACTTTTAAAGCTGTCAATAATCTCACATCTGCATCCTTATCCTCCCTCATCCATAGCACATCTCCAAATAGAGCAAGGAGATCCATGGCTATAAACTCCCTCAAAATCCAGAAGGAACGTACTATTTGCACTAAATCGACAGCCAACAGAGCCTTCAGTCTCAGTGCCCCAAAATGCTGGAATGCACTACCCCCTGATATCCGGGCTATTAGGAGCCTGACACAGTTTAGGAAAGCCCTCAAATGCCACCTCTTCAACAAGTACCTTATAGAACCCAATGGCGTCACCTAGAGCCCAATAACACCCACTGATACCAGTCCCAGATAAATCTACGGTATATCAACAACTCACCAAGTTTGATATTCATTCCTATAGTGGGCTGGTGTTTTCCTATGAAACTTCTGTGTATATGATTCCATGTAGTATGTTTTGTAAATAGTTACCCCGGTTATCCAAGTTATTTCTACCCTGTTACCTGTAAACTCATACGTGTTAAATGTACTGAGCATTTTGTTCCATGTGAACCGCGCTGATGATGAATAGTGTGGTATATAAGAGACTGTAAATAAAATAAATAAATAAAACACCTAGACTGTATGCTCGTCAATACATGATCCATCCGAAACAAATGGCCTGTAATCACAGACTATGTAGAATTCCATAAGTTAGATATGTTATTCATAACTGAATCATGGTTAACTGACATGGATTCAGTCATCATAAACCAAATAAAGCTCCCCAACATCCCAAGATCTAATAAAAGAGATGGAGGTGTCCTTATCATAGCCAAAGATAATCTCCAACTTCAATGCCACACCTTACATAATTCAAACACCCTGGATGCCATAATGATCTCAAATAATCACCTTTCAACAGCCCTATTCTACCGTGCCCCCTCCACATATGCTGATGACCTCTCCATTGTCCTCGACATGGCCTGCAACTACTCCATGATGAAAAAGCCTCTCTGGATACTAGAAGACTTCAATCTCCCCACACTCTCAGTGAAGCAAGTTTCTGCCTTTCTTGATGCTATGACTTTTTTAGGTTTTCATCAACAAATACAAGCCTCTACCCACACCAGAGGTAATATCCTGGACCTCATCTCTTCTACTCTACTCAGTCTGTCAGCGATCTGCATCAGCTACAAATCATACCAGTACCTTGGTCCAACCACAAAGCCATCTTTTTTCACATCCCCTGTTCCTCAATTGACCCTCTGCCTTCCACAAACCATACTCTGCCTCATCCTCACTGTTTTTGACCATTCATCAAAGTAGAATTCCTAGAAGATATTCTACACAATCTCAAAACTGACACCTCTGATCTACTTGGATTAGTCCATACTTGGAACTCCACCTTAAGTAAAGCTGCACACTTACCACCTCAGACAAAAGACAATAAATGAAACAGAGCTGCAATCTGGTACACAGCTGACTTGAGAGAGGCCCTGCGGCAGCTCAGGAAATTAGAGCAGAAATGGCATCAATCTAAACTTCAACTTGAGAAGACTATCTACATGAAGACCTTACAAGAGCATCGCAATGCAATTAATTTGAGAAGAAGGGGACATCACACCAACACCCTTATGCATGCTATCAACAGACCTCACAATCTTTTCAGAATCACTCAGTCTCTAATAAAAGACAGTACAAAGCAATATACTGAAAACATACCACACCCACAGGTCTTCGCTAATTTCTTCAAGAACAAAGATAATATGGCTACTAAGCCTCATAATATTACTATGACTCCTCCAGTCGTCCCTCTTGCCTCAGCCATTCATCCAAACTCTGATATCATCATCCCTGCAGCCAGCACCTCCGTTCACACTATCAATACTGCCATTAACCATATATCAGTGACCTCCATTCTACTCTTATTCAGCAGAACAAATAGAGGTCATAATAAGTGGACTCAACACTACCACCTCTCCAGCAGATCCTTGCCCATCCTTCTGGATCAAAGCAGCATGATCTCAACTAAGTACTTATATCCACCACTTTATAAAGCTCTCTTTCTCCAAAGGCTTGTTTCCAACCCCTCTAAAAGCTGCATCCATCAGACCCCTTCTCAAGAGTCCTAAATTAGATCCTGCTGATGTAAATTCTTACAGACCCATATCAAGCCTGCCTTCCTGGCAAAGATAATGGAGAAGATTGTACAGCAACAAATTCAAGATCACATAGATGCCCATTATCCACTAGACAACAACCAACATGGATTTTGCCTACAGCATAGTGTCGAGACACTGCTTGTCACCCTGATAAACAATCTAGTTTTAGGCATGAATAAACCCAAACAAGGATGTATCCTTCTTTCTTGATATTGCATCTGCCTTCGATACAGTGTCTCACTACCTCCTCCTTTCCCAGCTACAGTCAAAAGGCATTCAAAATATAGCCTTAGACTGATGCAGATCATACTTGTCAGATCTACAGCAAACAGTACGAATAGGTATGCAATCTTCATCCAGTTATGTACAAACACAAGGCGTGCCACAGGGCTCCTACTTATCTGCCCTACTGTTTAATATTTACATTCAGCCTATTTGCTCCATTATCAAATCATTCAATATACTCTATCACATGTATGCGGATGATGTGTTGCTCTACACTCCCTTCTCTACAATCAATCCAAACTACTCTAGAATCATAGACTGCTTTAATGCAGTATTTGACTGGCTGAAGCTACATAACCTAAGAGTAAATTTCAGGAAATCTGAGGTTCTCGTCATCAATAAGGACCCCTCATTCATACCCCCTCCCACCTTACCAGTGAAAGATGCTGAGCTAAACATGAAGCAAGAAGTCCAATACCTAGGGATCATCCTAGACCAACATTTGACAATGGAGCCACACATAAAAAAACATTACCAGAGCAATATACCTAAAATTACGGACCCTTCATCAACTACATCCCCTACTTGAAGCTGCTGACTTCCATACAGTATTCCAAGCATTGATCAGCTCGCATTTCAATTATGCAAATATCATTCTTCATGGTTTCCCAGATTATGCAATTCACCCCCTTCAAATGGCTATGAATATGGCAGCACGAACACTGGTTGAAGCCTCAAGATATGAATATGTCACCCCTATCCTGAGACACCTGCACTGGCTCCCCATTGTTAGCCATCTCAAGTATAAGGCTCTCATCATACCATTCAAAATACTACATAACCTCTCTGCTACTTCGCTTAATGATATTCTACAATGAACACCTGACAACAGAGTAAGAAGATCTACCATGGCAAACACTCTCTCAGTCCCTACATTAATTCCCAATTTGTGAACAGCTGAGCATTCAAATTATATGCAGCACCTCTATGGAACTCTCACCCCCCCCCCCCCCCCCGCAATCCATGCCATCTCTGACCTAGCTACTTTCAGAAAACTTCTGAAGACCATCTGTTCCAACTATATTATGAACATGTCACATAGAACACTGCACTTAACCAAATCCACAGCCAGACCCTCAAGCCATCCTATGAAGCTCAAGGTATATAAAGTACCCAACACATATAGTTTCCCTGTTGTGACCCAAGTTTGCTACCCACCTAATTTATAAATCGTTATCCTGAAGTTGTTGTTATTCTCTAAACTTGCACTATGTATTTTGTTGTTATAGAAACTTGTTCTATGTAATTTCCATTCTTGTTCCTTGTAAACTTCACTGAATTATAAATAGTGCAGTATATAAAACAAAATAAAAAAGCAAATAAATAAACAAACAAACTTGGCACAACCTTGTATTGCAGCTATCCCATGGGTTCTCTCATACATCCTATCTTCTGACCTCCCCTTCTGGCATATCACAGATATGTGTATGTGCCCTTTCTCATCCTGCAGGCATCTAGAGGGTGCTCTTAACCCCCTGCATAGCACAGTGCTGTGGCCCCAGTGAAGTACACTTGTCTAGGGGGGTTGCATTGATGTTAACACACAAATTCGGGAGTCAGGTAGTATGCATCTTCACAGTGTCCATGCACACCTGATACATGTTTTCTACTACCACGTGAATGATGTGACCACCCCTCTTACATTTACCATAGCTGCTCCACCTCTACCACAGTAGAAACAGATACTAACCATGTGTTAGTCCTGTGATACTTGTAGCACTCTAGTAAACATGCCCATACATTTTATTTTTGTTTAGAAATGGAGATCCTTTCTATCTTTTGTTTACTTTAAGCAAAATATATCAATGCAGTTTACAATAACTAAAGGTGGTAGAACAAATGCTAATAAACCATAAAAGACCTGTGATCCCCTAGCCGGGGCCCAAGAGCTTACAGGCATAGGGTCGCCTTTGTATGTCCTTAAATGAAGCTTTACTATTTGTTCCCAGCAAGGAACTCTGGGATTTGTAGTTTAGCTATTTGCATTCTAAGACAAAGCAGTTGTGCCACCGTTGGTTGAGGCAAACAAGAATATTTATTTTTTTTGTGGGTTTCCAAAACGCATTAAAGTTCTGAACACAGGTAAAAGGATACTTCTCCAACACAAAGAAACAAGGATACTGGAACTGAGGAAAACTGAACACAAGGCTTTCTGACACAAGCTGCTGTCTTCAATAAACAAATTAACATCTCACAGCACAGCTTTGTTTAAGCACATTCAGCAGAGGTTAACTTCTTCTCTTAACAAATACTTCTTTACTTTGGGAAAATGCTTATTAGATACAAAAGCTGGTTAAATATTTCTTCTCAGCAAACGTTTCTTTCTTTAGCCCTGTTCTCAGGTTTTCAGACTTCCTTAAAACATAGAGAACAGTCCATCGGAGACACCTCCGAATTAGACTGTGACTCACAGAAATCAACCTGCATAGGTTCTTGGGCTACAGCTTGCTTGTCACTTTCTCTGGCTTCAAAAGCTTGTTCAAACTTTTTCCCTTGTAAGAACTTACAGAATTCATTCCATAACTTTTCTTTCTGAGAGGGAACACTTACATTAGGAGAGGGAGCTTTCCTACCCTGGAACATTTCCCTTAAAGTCTCTATGGTGTTCAAATCTGCTTCCCTGCTTTTGGCTGGGCTCTGGCTCTTTCCATAAAGAAGCGTACCACCCACCTTCTAGCAGTTGCAGATTGCAATGAAGGATCTAGAACACTGGACGTTGGAACTTGTTCCACGTGGGCTGTAACCTTCCCAGCTAGGCTTCAGCTTTAGGAGTATTATTCAAAGACGGTGTGCTTCCCTTTTCACCGGTACCATCCAGTAACTGGAAGACAGACTTCCCTTGTCCTTCTCATTTCCTTCTTGGAGCTCTCCCCTTTCTCTGAGGTCTCTCTTCCTCCTGGGAACTCTCTTCCCCCTGGGAACTCCACTCCGTCAGAGATCGCCTCTCACTCAGGGACTCTCCTTCCTTCAGGACTTCTCCTCTGCTCAGGAGTTTCTTACTCCTCAGGTAATCCTCTCCCTTCAGGTAATTCTCCTCTCTCTGTTCCACCTTCTCCTCAGGGACTTCTCTCCCTTCAGGTTTAAAAATGCTTTTCCTGACTGCCACACCCTTCTGTTTGCACATGTGCCCGTAATCAGCCTCCAAGCCTGGCTCTACGTCAGAGCTTGGGCGTGGCTTAGCTTCAGCAGAGAGCTGTTTTTTTCTCATGCTTGCTTTTCTAACTCTGTGCAAACCTGGCTTGTCACTCGTTTTAAAGGTACAAACAGCATTTTTTTCTGTTTCCATTTTCTCATGGCAGTTCTCATCACCACAGACCTTATTGGATTAAACAAATGATTTGTACTTACAGTATTAGTTTGCTAGGATATGCAAGGACCCATCACTTTAGTCCTTTTTGCCCTCCCCCAAATACAGTCCTAAATACAGAAAGAACGAACCACAGAATATCTTGAGCCAATCGCATTTCAAAAGCAACTTAGCTGCAGAAAGGACAGAATCATTTATTCAATGACTACAGATGCTGAGACTGGATTATAGTGCATAAAAATCTTTAAGTGTATCGTTTAAATCTCAATATGTAATGCACCACATTGTGCAATGAAGATGTGCGCTTCAGTTGATGAGATGACCGCATTCTGAAGCTGTCTATGTCATGCATGCGGCGCAGACATTTCTTCATTTTCCCCCAAAGGGGACATATAACTTCAATGAGTCCTTGGATAAAAATGATCTTCCACTGTTGTTTGCTTTAAAGAGCTTTTTGTCTTTTTTATTATTGAACACAGAGAAACATCAAGACATTTGGGACATAGCCATCCAGCTGTTATGTCTTAAATCAATATTTAAAATACACACTGTTGTGAACATTCTTTCCCTGAAAGTAGGAATTTGTGGTCCCACTGTCTTATTCAATTAAACTTCACAAGTCTGTATAATTAAATAGGCAAAGATATATTAACAGCACTGTGATCATTCTACTACTTAATGTCAAACTTCTCAGTCTGCTTAAACTGACTTGCAATGCACAGGAATATAACTAGTCCTGTTTGAGCAAGGAAGCCTCTCTTTACCCTTTTCAACTCTAATTTCCAAAAAGGTACCCAGTATGACAGTTTTGAAAGGCACACTAGAGCCATGACCCATGAGTACATTAAACTAAACAAGAGAAATATTAAGGACAAATGTGACCTTTTTGTCTTTCTTACAAGAAATCCTCACCTCCCCCTTCCTCCCCCAAATAACTCATTTCAGCAAGACAAGTAGTTTCCAGCACTGTGGGTATCATTTTATTGCCTACAGCCTTTCATGCATTTTATATGATGATTTATGAGCCAGAAGGCGCACGCATGTAGCACTTTGCCACCGTAATCCTGTTTTCACCTTTTGCTCCTAAAGCCTATCTTCAATTCCCTGTGGTACAATGTGTTTTGCAACACTGCTCCTAAGTGAATGGGCATTTCTGCAGAAAATTGCTATTGGGTGAGCTTGCACCAGGTAAAATGCACTAACAGTAAAGAGAGTTGAAATGTAGAGGTGCATTCCTCTTTCTGGTCTGGGCATGATGAGCCCCCATCCCACCAGTCATTTACAAGTACAGGTGCATTAAATCCAAGTGGCTAATAGATGCAGCCTGCCGGAGGAAGTCACTAACCTGTAACCTTTTCAAGGTCTATTAAGTTCGCTGGATTATGATTCCTGTTTCTTGTTTCTAATGCTAGTCATGCTTTTTTGTTTTATTTTGCTTTTATTACCATGGACTATAACTGTCTTCCCATGGAAAAGGTGACAGACTGGCACAAGGGGGCCATTTGATTCTCAGACTTACTTTCTATGAAGAAAGCTCAAGCTCCCTCACTCTCTGAAAGCCCCAGTGAACATGTGCGTCACTTGAAGGGGGAGGGGGAAGGACTGGGAAATTATATTCTGAAGTCCCTGACAGCCCAGGCGTTAGGATATAAAAAGGAGCTTTTCACTGTTCGAGCTGTCAAGCTGCAGGCTTCCTCCGACCCTGTGAAGCATGGATCTCCCTGGAGAGAAAGGAGCACGGTCGTGATAGAAAGGAGCTCCTAGGTGTCTGTTCTCTCTTCAGTCAGCTCTGCCGAAGAAAGAAATTGAGCCACCTGTCTGCTTTTTTTTTCTTTTTTAATTTCTAAGCCTGCCAGGTTGTATCGTACCATTAATGAGATAATCCTTCTGCCGCTGGTCTCCTTCCCCTTCTATTTGTCCTTTCTTTTTCTTTTTCCCCCTACCGTCTATTCTCCTCTGTCCTTTCCCTCTTCTGTTCCTTTCCTTGTCACTTCTCAGCATGTTTAGTTCTGCTTGCTGAACCTGCTCGGTGCCTGCAGCAGTTAGTGCTTACAGTCAAGCAAACAAAAGAGCAGATTAGTAGTAGTAGGGACAGAAGACTGCTCCGGGCTTCCTATTCCTTTATCTAGACAAGATTACCTGATTTTAATATTTTTATGATTATCCCGGCATTCTTGTGTGCTGAATTTTGCTGTATATCAGTGAAGAAAGGCAGAGCAAAAGTTGAATAACTGCATCGTTTTGCCCCAAACTTCTTGCTCCAGAACTCAAAAATAAGACAAATAACTTAAAGGATGTCAGCTTCGGGAAGGAAGGAGTTTGATGTGAAGCACATCCTTCGCCTCCGCTGGAAATTATTCAGTCATCCATCGGCGGGCTCTACAGGAGGTAGTGGAGGTAACTGCTTGCAACAGGAGGGCGGCTTTGAGCACTGGGGGCCAAGCCAAAGCCGCCTTCTGAAATCCCAGCAGCAGCATCAGGAAAGGGAGAGGGGTGCCTTCTGGAAGAAAGCCTCCTCCGGCACGCTGAATGGAACCATGCTGTCTGTGAGTTCCTCTCCTGCCTCTTCCTCCGCGGCTTCTCCTAGGCATGGCCCATGCCAGCAGCAGCTGGAGCCCCCGAGGACTGTATTCTATGTGGAATCACTCGAAGGTCTGCCTGGCTTGGAGTTCACCCATGAAAACAAGTCCCTGAAGCCGGAGTTGAAAGAGGAAGAAGCGGTCTATCCCCATTGCAGGGAAGCCACGAGTGATGGCTGCACACACAGGTACAGTGACCCCTGTGGGGAAAAAGTTTCCAAGAGTCCCTTATAGATTATATTTTGAAAGTTAGCTTTAAAGTACTGCTATACAGCAGCCTGAGAGTCAGAATGGGTAAAGTCATTCCTCTTCTTCTTTTGCAGACCTTACATATATTTGTTAGGTGTAGTATTTACACTTTAATATAGTAGATATTGGCTATAGCACTTCTGGAAAACCAAACTGATATGCTACTGTACTGCTGAATGTTTTTGAGCAGGGTTTCAAAGGAAATATATTTGTGGAAAGATGGTATTAAAAAGCTAATTCTATACTTTGAATGGTTGAAAGTATATACATTGTGCTTTTTATATTGAAAGTGGTGTTCTTTGCTTTGTAAGTTTAAGTTTCAATGGAATCTAAGATACCCCAATAAAGACTGTACAGTATGATTAAAGTAGTGCACTCAATAGTACTATTATAATGTTGCATGCTATTCATATGTGCAATAGGGTTTTCAGTAACTGTATCTGGTGGGGAAAACAGACTGATGTGTATTCTCAGAAACCAAAACTTCATACTGCATGCTTTATTGCATGCTTAAAAAAAAAGTGGACTTCTACAAAGAAGACAATCCTTGGAGAAAATGCTTGCCCAATCCAGTAAGTTCCTCAAGGAGCATTTTCCATAATAACAACTTGTATGACATGGGAGGGCACATTTTAGAAATGACATCCAGGAGCAATCTGGGACATGCAAGTCAAAGCGTATGTAAAAAGGCCAGCCACGCACAAGTTTTGTCCTGATTTCATAAATGTACGTGTGCCTGAAAAGGATGGCTTGCGGCCACAGCCACATAGACATTGCCGCAACAAAAATTCAGCATGGGGACATGTGTCCCTGCCTGCTATTTTGCAAGCGAAGATGCGCATCTGCCCTCCAACCTCAAAACCAATGTCCTCATCTCCCTTTATGTTTCTTTACAGTTGTGAAACGTATTGGGGATAGCAGAATACTTTCTTCTCTGCCCCTTCCAGGTGTTTTGATGGCATAACAAGAGCTTTTTTGATGCCTATTCATGCCCAGGAATAGGAGTAGATATGGACATCACCGAAGGTGGACTGGCCATTTCTGAAATTGAGCACACACATGTATCTTTCTCAGAACACCCCAGACACATCTCCTCCACACCCCTGTCTGAAATGGACGTGTTTATCCTGGAGACATCCATATACCCATTTTTTAAAAAATGGCTCAGGGGACATCTTTGTCATTTGCACGTCTAAATGCCCATTTTTAGACATCCAAATCATGAATAGAGCTTCTAATATGACCGCCATCATTGCCTATTGCAATGCATCAGCAGGACTCTGCAGCTGACATAGAAATATAAAGAAATATACAGAAACTTTGGGAAAGTGTATGGGCTTATTACATGCTAATGAATAAATATTACAAAATGGCCAGAAATATGATGAAGAGAAACAAGGACAATGGAGCAGGGCAAAATAGTACCCATTTAGAATTATTTCTCAACTTTAATATTTCTAAAAGTACAGAATATTATATATTAAATTGATAACAATTTGGAGCATCACACCCATCGAGCCCAAATATAATTTTCAGACACACTTTTAATCCCATAAAGATTATCCATTGTTAAGTCCAGCATCTGTCTACAGTAGATTACTGTTCATTTACTAATATCATTTAAAATCTTTCCTCCATCTAAGTTTGGCAATTACAATATGTTCTATTTCTTTCAACGTTTAGTAGAACCCAGAAGAAAAATTTTATATGGATATGAGTTATTCAATAAGGGCCCCATTCTGATTATGGCATATCCAGCCAGTCCAGACATCTAAAATCTGGATACGGCAGATTTGTACCCGATTCTGCACCTGTGGGAGCTAGAGGTTTCCACGGGAGCAGAATTGGGGCAAAGGGCCTGGATGGGCAGAATGTACCCTGATTCTGTGCCACTGGACATCCAGTGAGATCCCCGGATAGCCCAGCTGAAGCACCTGCATGGAGCCTTGGTGCCATGGCGTCCCATTGCCATGGACCCGAGGCACCATGCAGGAGCCCAAATCCATTGCACGGTCTCAAACGTGCTGTTCCCCATCGCCCAATCCACAGAGGGGCCTGCCAAGGCCGGGATTGGGCAGCCAGGAACCTCCTGCTGCTTCTCACCTTCAGGATGAGGTCTGCTGCTGCTGTGCACCGCAGTCAGATGACCTTATTCAAGGTGGAATAAGTCCCCCAACTATCTCCTCCACCCAGGACATACAGGGCTACGACTGGTATCGGCCCTGTATTTCTGGGGTCAGGGTTTTGTCTCCGTGCTGCCAATGCTCCTCCTCTGGCCCATCCCTGCCCACCCCCATCCAGAGCTCCCCACACATCTCCTCTGTATGTGTGGGAAGCTTTGGGCACAGAATCAGCCCCAAGCGAATAGTGGGGTTTGTATGTCCAAACCAGACGTACATACCTGCTATTCCAACATTGGAATGACCCCCTAAATATCCAAAAGGCCAATACACTAGAGTAAAAAAAAAATCATGGGTGAGTATTGTGTACAAAAATGCCCCAGAATTTATATTTATTATTTGTGTTTTCCAAAACCAATCTCAGAGCAATCTGCATTCATATATATGAGTAATTTCTCTGTCAAGAAGAGTTCACAATCTAAGTTGCACCTGATGGCAAAATGGCTTACCCAATATCACAGAGAGTGAGAGAGGGAGAAGTGGAATCTGTGCTCTGGATTCCCTAGTTTATAATTTGCTTCTCTAAATACTAAGCTACTTTTCTTCTCCACTCCAGTTTATGTGCAAAAATGGCAAATTTTCAGGAGCTTCATATTTTATTGCCATACAGTAAACTTTCAGCCATAGTTTACTACATACAAAAGTATGCTAAAACTTTGTATTAATTAGATGCTGTAATATAAAATAATGCATGTTGTTGTTGTGTGCTGTTGAGTTGATTTTTATTCCTGGTGACCCTGTGGATAGGTGTCCATGACATGACTATTCCCTGGATTTTCTTGGCAAGAGGTGATTGGAAGTACTGTAGATTGCCAAACCTATCTTCTGCACAGTAAGCCCACAGCAGCTGGTATTCCAAGGTCATTTCCCATCCAAGTACTAATGAGGCCCAACCCAGCTTATCATCTGAGATCACAGGAGATCAGGTCACTCAGGATGACTCAACTCGTTAATGCAGAAGTCAGCAAAAACAGTTTGCAAAAATGTATTTACAGGCCAAGTTTCTCAAAACTAGTGAGGTACAGTATAATTATCCTATTTTGCCTGGGCGATTATTAAACATTTTTGCCCAAGTTTGCTGCAGAACTTATTTTTATGCATAGCTAATGAGTATGGGAAGGAAGTCACCAATCCATAAGAAATCCTCTGAGTTAGTAAATCAGCCCCCATCTCTTAAACTCAGATTAAGATGTTTTGGTGTTTTTAAGTGCCATTGAGCCGGTGTCAACTCATGGCGACTCTCTGGATAGCTGTCCTAAACTGTGTTCGATCTTCAGTCAAGCGGCTCATTGTTGATAGAGTTGCATCCATAGCTGCTGTTTTTGTATCGATCCATCTCATTGCTGGCCTTCCTCTTTTGCATTGACTTTCAATCTTGCCAAGTATAATGTCTTTCTCTAATGATCTCTTCGCATGATGTGTCCAAAGTATGACAGACGAAGTCTTGTCATCTGAGGTTCTATAGAAAGCTTTGATTTGATCTCCTTTAGTACTGACTGATTTGTTCTTCAGGCAGTCCATGGTGTATTCTTCACCAGCACCATAATTCAAAGAATCAATTTTCTTCCTGTCTTTTTTTTACTGTCCAACATTCACATCCATAAGATGTTATTGAAAATACCATGCCTTGGACAAGTCAAATCTTTGTATGGAGAGAGATATCTCTACTCGTGAGAATCTTGTCTAGGTCCTTCATAGCCATTCTGCCAAGAGCAATACATCATCAGATTTTTTGAGTGCTTATCATTTCTTTACTTAATATTCATCCAAGCAGGTTAAAGTTGTCTGCTATTTAAATTTCTTCTCCATCAATGATGAACTTATTGATTTTGCAAGTTGTCAGGATCTTTAACAGATAGCAAATGCATATGTGTAGAAGGTAATTTAATAGGTTGCATAGGTCAGGAGGCCAAATAAGTGCCTATTTAAAACCTAGTTTATAAAGTCACATAGGGAGATGTTTACTAAAGTGTGGTAATGTTTTTGCACCTACCGCATGGCATATGTCAAAATGCTAAATTGTGGTCGTCTTTTGAGCGATCAATCCTTAACTATTGTCAAAAAATGCTCGACACTATCAAAAATGGAACAAAAATCTTCTTCACATTATCTCTTGCAGTTATTCAAGAATATTTAATTTTTCTAACTATGAAGGTCTCAGACTTCTTCGGCACTCTTTTTTAGACTTATAACATGTCCAACTGATGTGCCTAATAGCATCAATGACCTTCAATACACACTAACTAGTGGTAATGAAACAGATGGAGCTGTTATCCCTATTGGGCACTGCTGAAACTCTTGAAACTACTACTAGAAGCTCATTATTCATCATAAAATCCTTCCAACACTTAGCTTCTAGATGATTACTTCACAGCAAACTCTCCACCATGCTTCATTTGATCCCAACGCCTTCCTCAGGTACCTCCACTGCGTTTCACTATTGATGTTTCCTCAGGGGATCTCTTTCGCTTCTTGTTAATCTTCAGAAGCATAACCGCTGCTGTACACGTCTTTTCGACTTTCTCATTTGGGAGATAGCTATGTTTCTCAGGATTTCCTTTGCTCTGCCCTTGAAAAAATGTTACGCACTGCATATACCACACAGGGAAGTCCATTACTGCAAGGGCCTTCATTGCCTGCAATGGCAGGCAGCATGGGAGCATCTGTATTTCCTGCCGATGCAGGGAATGCAGGCCTGGAGCGAGGTAGCAGGGAGAGGACAAGTGGCAGTGGTGTCAGCCCCCCTCTGGCTCTCTCTCCTTGGAAGGAAGTACAGTGCTGTGAATTGGAAGACTCATAGCACCCATAGAGACCCCCAGAACACCCTCAATCATCAGCATCACCCAGCCTGACAGAAACCCTCTCTACCCCCCAACTGCTCCATAGAGCAAAGGGTGTGAAGCCAGGAGCACCCTTACTTCCCTAACCCTTCTGATACTTACCTCCTATGGTCTGATAGTCCAGTTGTGTTTGAGACAGGAGTGGTCTCCCCTCACTCTTGCCCCAATCTTTAGTAGCTAATAAAATTACACCATTTTCACAGTGCTGCACCCTAGTGATAAGATGTCAACATTGATGTTTTATCACTAGGGGTCAGCACCATGAGATTGGCACCATTTTACCAGCTACCAGAGATAGGGCAGGGGCAAGGGGGGCCTGCTCCTGCCCTAAATACCACTGAACCACCAGGCCACTTGAAGTAAGGACTGGGAGTTAGAGGGGTTGGGGAGAGTCCTGGCTTCACAGCTTTTACTCTACAGAATGGTTAGGGAGTGGAAAGGGTTGCCATCTGGGAAAGTGGTGCTGATGTTTGGGTGGATAAGTGGGTCTCTATGGGTGTGACAGGTATTCCAATCTGTGGTACTGGGCTTACTTCTAATGGGGGTCAGAGTTGGGTGCCATTACTGTTGCCCTTGTGTGATCAGCAGTAGCCATGCTGCTGGTCTACTGATAGTTCAGTTGCACTTGACGTCATCTCTTAAGGAGGCATTATCTGTAGCTGAGGTATCGGGAGTCATGACTGTCAGAGAGAAGCAATTGCCCTCATGCTGGCTGTCACCTGTCACCATGCCTCTCCACCCTGATCCCACCTCTCCCTGCATTTACCACTGGAGATGCAGATAGCGCAGAAAGCTATTTCACTGTCTGCATTTCTCCTATGGTATATATTTGTTAGCACACCCTGATAGTACGTGCCATCTGCTACATTGTTCAGCTTAGTAAACATGCCACCTACACACCTATGCATCTTGGTAAAATACCATAAAAGCACAAAAGAAGCCAAAATCATGGTTAAAATGAACCCAAATACATTTACAGCAGCTTGGAAGCTAGTGTAAATATACACTGCTGAAATACACTCATAGGTGTATTTCATAACCTACCTATACACTTTGAGGGTCATTCTAAAAGGTTTAGTCATGGCTTGGGCATCTGCAGACATGCATGTAGATGTTGAGATCATGGACATGTATCTGTAACTATTCCACAAATGCCATTCACAGACGTCTCCAGTAAGGGGATGTTCAAGTAGGCATGGGGATATGGCAGAGGCGTGTCTGGGGAGGAGCAATGGACTTACACGTCCATGTTCGATCCCAGAAGCAGCGGAGTTGTCTGCAGGCACGTGCATGTTTATTCCTGCTCCAGGCACGAATAGGTATCAAGAAAGTGTTTGATATTACCTTAAAACATCCAGAGAGTGAAGAGAAGATAGAGAATTACGTGACGAGCTTTAGATTACAAAGTCCCACATTGGTATTTGAATCCTTGCTAGCCAGCTCTTAAGCCACTACTCTAGTCATCATGCTATTAGATATTTAGATTCTGAAATGTTCTTCTGGGGATGTCTATGTAAACATTTGATACACGTGCATATCGGGCACGTCCACATTTCTGGAACTGCGCCTGAACTTGCATGTGCCTGCCTTTCTTTTCAGACGTTCTGGCTTTGATGTCCCAGATTGCACTTGGACGTCCCAATTGGAATGGTCCTTTTGATGACTCCACCCATATTCCTTCCAAATTCCACTCCAAGCATGCCTACATCTGGATTGCATACAAGTACCTACCTACTTGTCATACGCAAACGCACGAGATCATTTTATAAGAGGCATTTTACATGCTCATTCTGACATATGAGCATGAAAAAGCCTTTATAAAATGATCCCCTAAAAGTATAACACATGGAAGGCATATTTCAGCTTCTTCTCTTTTTGCTATTCTGGTTTCCCTGCTTCAGTGCAACAAAAATTCCAGCCTTACACTCTGGGCGTATCAGCCATCGTTTCACTGAACAGATGTTGAAATTTGGCATACATGGCCATACATCAGCAAGCTACCCTGCAACCAAATTTCAGAAAAATCCTTGCATGCCCAAGGGCACTGCAACATACATATGGACAGTGGACAGACAGACATAAATACCACTCTTGACAATGTGTGCTCTTATGCTAGCAAAACATGCCTAAAAATAAATATGTGTAGTATGGTAGTGTGTGTGTGTCAACTAATTTTACCTAAAATAACTTTTAAAATACATTTGTATTTTAAATTCTTTCTTTAAATTCTAACTTTTTTCACTTTTAATCCTTGTTCATATTTTTAACTTTATCAGCATTTATTTGCTTATCTTTGTATTTGTTTGTTTCTAAAATCAAAATGCAAGTGCTGCCTTTTCTTCATGTTTTCTTTGCCAGAAACTATTTTTTGTTATGCGGACACTTGTAGATCAGATTTAGTCCTTTTCATTCAGCAATGATTTGCTCTGTACCTACAGAATGGAATACATAAAAAGAAAGGTCAATAAAATAAGTTACAGGTGGTATCTTTTTAATGAACAAGCTTAACACATCTATGACCTGCTTTCAACAGTTATATTCCCTTCAACAGCTCAAAGCTTTATTGACCTATATTTCTATGGATCCGAGTGGACTAACATAGCAAGCACGCAGAAGAGAGGGCTCCCTTGGAGTTCATTATTTCACTAGTTGTGTAGAAATGGCTTCACCAAGATGTGCATCCGTTCGTGAGCATTTGATTGGTTAATTCTCCTTAAAAAATTTAGTTCAGGCTAAATTGATCTAATGCATGTTAATCTATGGGGCTTGTTTACAAAGCCGCGTTAGCGGTTTCCGCTCGTTATCGGAGCCACGGCCCCAGTGATTTCAATGGGGCTGCGGCTCCGATAACGATCGGAAACCGCTACTGCGGCTTGGTAAACAAGCCCCTATGAATTACCATATGCTAAAAAGTTCTATGTTACATTTTTTTATTAAAATAAATGTGTAAAACAAACAAAAAAAAAAGGCCCAAACGCACTGAGAATGTTTGCCCTGTGTACTTCACACCTCCGCTCTTTCCATTTATGCAAGCTCGGCCTTGCACATTCATGTTACCATGTTTAAATTTTGGAATATTTTCACTGACAAAGATCATAACATTTAGATTTTTTTGTTATTGCTACTCATGTTTGTATTTTCATAGCAAAGTGAGATCAAAGCAAGCAATATAGCTTATAGCTTGTATTTGTAGTAGTTGAATGCGGTAAAAATGATCTTAGCACAATTCTTTCCATATGTGAAGGCTTTTAATACAATTTACTAAAATGCTGTAGGTGAACACTATTACTGTTACTTATTTGTGTAGCACTACAAGACATATGCAGCACTGTACAGAGACACCTTAGAGACAGTCCCTGCTTATAAGAGCTTACAGTCTAGTCAAGATAAACAACTAGGGACTAGGATATATCCAGTTACATGAAGGGCCAAAAATTAGCACAGAATGTGTGATGAGCCTATGTTAATTAATGGGGGCATAGCCAGCATGTCTCCATGAAGTTACTGCAATGACAAGCATCTTGATGCAGTAAATTGTCATCTGTAATTAAGGCAGTGGTGAGGTGGTGGTAAATGTACCCATGCTAACTGCCACATTGCCAATTAACACACGCTAATGATCCCCTCGCTAACTGCAATGTGCAGTCAATATCCACGCTCAGCTCCTAACTGCCCAGTCTCCACCCCATAGAATGCTAAGTAGTTAGTGAGGGACTGTTACTTCACTGGCTGTTTTAGCATGCAATAACAGTTACTGTGGGCCTGCTTAGTGCATGCTAACAGCATACTTTAATAAACATGCCCTTTAGTATTTGTGCTTCATGTAACACTTTAGATGTTACATGAAACACCAGTTCAGAAAGAATTCTTCAAGCAGTCTGTCACCTGTGTCAAGAGATGTCTACCCTGCAAAATATTAATTATAGCAATATGTATTAAGTAATGTAACAATCTCTGATTTTCTTTTTTCACATGCCTGCTATCATGTTTATACAGTGTCAGGTGATTATATATCTAACTGCAGCTGAGGTGTTTTTGAGTGCAGAATGACTGAATAATGTTATCATCAGAAATCCTGGAAACTTCCTTTGTTAATGATGTGTTCAAGTATGGTTATGATTCACATTAGAAGTGGCAGAGAGTCATCTGAAAGATCTCTGTAGAAAGAAAATGCATCTTCCTTTGTTGTGTGTTAGAGATATAACTATCACTATATAGGTCGGAAATATTTGATATGGAAATTTTATATAAAAATAAAGCCTTGCAAACTGTATATTAATGGTTAAGAACATTATTATAAAGCCTTATTTGAGGTTCTGAACTTTCCCGGTTTATCATTAGTTCCACCTAGGGACCTATTTGTTAAGTTCCTCTAAGAGACTTCTAATTATCCTGATTCTGGTGCACCTCCACTTCAGAAGATCTATTATCTTCTCCCGGATGTTTCTAAGGACGCTTTTCAGAAGGTGGATACCTCACAGGTGGATGTTTTGTCTGATTCCTTGGACTTAGGTAACTCGTCTGAGGTTTTAAAACAAACCTCCAATGAGGTGGAAGCTAGGACTACTTTGTTAGTTGTATTTGTTTTTCTTCAAGATAAGGAAGTGTTTTTAAGGTTCTACTTTAAAAAGAAGAATATTTCCTTACTGGGTGGGAAGATTCAGATCTTCCCAGATGCGTCCAAATGGACGCAGGCTAAGAGGAAGATGTTTCTGGAGCTCCAAACTGAGGCTTTGGCCTTGGGGGCGAGCTTCCAGTTGTGGTTTCCATGTAAATGTGTGCTCTCCTTTCAAAATAAGAATTATCATTTCTTTGAGCCCTCACAACTACATTTATTTTTGGATGCTAAACAATTGCAAAGCTAACATGTGGGTTTGATTGGGCTTAAATATTTTATCTTCACCTTTCCTGCTCATTTCCTATACTGTCTTTTTCCTTTTCCATCTCCCCATGGTTTGTGTGCTCTTGGATCTCCACCATTATACAGTATTGTGGACATCTTACAGTCGGTGATGCTGTTATTTTCTTTTTATGTTAATTGTTTAACTTTGTGATGTAGTATGGAATGTGTAATTTCCCATCCAAGCTTTTTTCCTTGGTTTTTTTTGTTAAATTTCATAAAAAATAAAATAAAAAAGCCTTGTGATTTATAATTTCATTTAATTTAATAACAGCACTTATATTCTTTTTCTATAATCTACAGATGTACAAAACAGAGTACAAAACTGAAGTATAGACAATTCACCTTAAGTATGATTAAAAAACTTTTTTAAATTGCACATAATCTTCAACATCCCTAATTATAACAGGTAATTCATTCCACAATTTTGGAACCATACCTGAAAAACAGCTTTCCCTGATCCATTCTTGTCAAAAGGCAGAAGCAGAGGGCAATATCAATGTCCAATGAGTCGACAAATGGAGAGATTCAGTTGATGACCAACGAAACAGCCTATTCAACAAATAGATAGGGCCAATCTGATGAATATCTATAAAGACTAAACACCACACCTTAAACAAAACATGGGCTTCTATTGGCAGCCAATGAAGATTTAACAGTAAGGGGGTAACTCTATCCTTATGACTACTATGTGTGATCATCTTCGCAGCAATATTTTGAATCCGTTGTAATTTATGCAACAATACTTTTGACATGCCTAAGAATATCAAATTACAATAGTCCAAATGACTAAAAACTGTCAATTGGACCACCATCCGGAAATTCTGTGGCCTCAATACTGAACACAATTGTCTCGCTATCTTCAAATTATGCCAAGCTCTATTTTGAATATATTGTACATATGGCTGAAGAGTCAAATTAGAATTGATGATGATCCCCCAAGGTACGTACATTTGAGGATATTTCAACTTTTCTATCCCAAAAGCTGGACAAATTTGGTTTCATCTGGAATCATTACCTTCCCCACCCATAAAACTTAGTTTTTATCAGGTTCAAACTTAGCTTATTTCCCTGTAGCCAATCCCACAAAGTACCAAGTCCAGAACTTAATTGATCCACCAAGACCTGATAAGAACCCTTCATTGGTATAAAAAATGTCAGTTTGACCACTTGCATGTGTAAATTGCATCCATGTGTAAATGGTAATTTTAGAAATGGTTCATTTTACATGAGAATGCCCATATCGCATCAAAAGGAAATGGGGGCATGCTAGGGGCATGTTGGGGCATGGCAAAAACATACATGTTTATTCCCAATTTCATATGGGAAATGGAAGTGTAAGCCCAAATTGAACATGTCCATGTCCATGGATATCCCCTTAATTCCCCAATGTTTATTTCCCCCCTCTGTATTAAAATGAGGTCAAGAAAGAGTCATCTGTAATTGAGAGCATTTGCAAAATGACCCAGACACACATCTAAGTGCCTGCATTTACACATGTTCATTTTGAAATGCCAGCACTTATATGTACAAGTCACCTGGTTTCTTCCATCAATTTTTCCCAGATGTATATAGTATTTGTAATATTTTAAAATGACTCCTCCCTCTGCACATAGATGTGTATTTTAGAAATGGTTGCATGTTTAGCTGAGTTGTTCCTAAAATACCTTCAGAACTGACTTCGATATAGGAAATGCCGCGGCACCACGTGCGCGTGGCCGGCTGTAACCGGGGGGGCGGCTGGCCTCGTGCGCCCCCCGTCGTGCATGGCAAGGCACCGTGGGGGTGGGACCGGTGGCGTCCTGCTGTTGCATTGGCTCCCGCGGGTGGTTTGAGGCACGGGAGCCAATGGGAGGCAGCGTTGAGGATCGGCGGTTGAGGGAAGTCCTCGGGCGCTGCGTGGCTCCGGTCTTTTCGGGATCGGAGCCTTGCGGAGCGGGAGTCCCACCCGCCCACTCTTGGCTGAAGGGGGGTGGGGATGGGGTTGGAGTCGGGGGTGTTGCAGCTAGGGGGGGTGGCGGGATCCCGGAGGTTTCCGGGGTCCGGAGCCGGATGCAAGCAGTAGGGCGGGGGTGGGGTACCCCCGACCCGGACAATCCCTCAGGTTTTTGCTAATAATATGGCGAAGCCGGAATGAGGGAGGGATAGGAAAAGTAGCCGGACTTTGACTCGGCGGAAGCGGAAGCGGCGTCACTTTGCTACTCAAATGGCTGGTGAGGGCTCGCTCCGCGGGGGGAGTGGGGGGGGATAAGTTGAATGTGTTAAATGAAGTTTGGTTATGGATAAAGGTTAATAAAGCTGCGACCAGTTTAAATCCCACAAGATGTTGTGTGTGCTTTGTAAAGGGTAGGGGAGGGATGGAAAAGGTGGGGGCGGGGGGGGCGGGGGGGGGGGGGCGCAGAGGTGACGAGTCCGCCTTACCTGGTTACTCAGTTCTGATCTCAATGTCCTATCTAAACATTCTTTAAAGGTTTTGAATACTGATAAGTTTAAAATGTTGCCTATAGACTCCAGTGTATCCAATGGAAAACAAGGATTGGAAAAAGCAGACGGTACACGTATTGCTGTCTTTTCTTTGTGGCAGTGGTGGAAACTGAAGTCCTCTATTGAATCAGGAAACAGGTGTAATACATTCAGGTGAGAAGCAGCTAATCTTGGGTTGTGGACCTGGCATGCCTCATTCTTATTCTGGAGAGGCTCCCTTTTAAATGTCGGAGAGGGGTTGGTATTTCAATATTCAGTACGTCCTTAGCTTCTCTGCTCAGTCTGTCAGGATGCTAATTAATGCCAGTGCTGAAGACAGCTTTTACTTTTTTTTGTCCACTGTCCTTTCCATTTCTGTGTTGTTGTTTTTAAATTTTTTTCAGAAGGACAGAAAACAGAGCAAGGGAACTAATCTAAACAAATACAGGTGAAAAATAGATGATGTGGAGAAAAGAGAGAGATTATATTCCATCAAAGGTCATATGGGTATTTGGTTAGCCTAAAGAAATGGTGTCTCCTGCAGTTTGTTTGCTGACCTTTATTTCTATGCAGCAAGGACCAAAGAGAAAGCTGACTCTAAAGAAAGTGGAGAGGAGGAATAATATTCTAATGACTGGAGTGCAGGAGTAGCCTAATGGTTAAAGCAGTAGGCTACCAACAAAAGATGTCAGCTTTGAACCCACTGCCACTTCTTGTGAGCTTAGGCAAGTCTTAGTCATCAAGCCCTCCAGGACAGGAAAATATCTACAGCACCTAAATGTAACCTGCCTTGAACTTTGCCCTGAGCAGAGATGAAGAGAATCCTTGTGAAGACAGGGTTGAAAGAGTTAAAAGAAAGTAAATACCTGCTAAGAATACATGTATGCTCCATTCTTAGCCAGGGCCATATTCCCAGGAACATCTTTTAACTTGAAAAGCAAAGATTATGGGATACATTCATCCCCTCCTTTCACATTCAAAAATCATATTTTCCGTAGTTTCATTTATTACTAGTATTAAATCAGCAAGTTGATTCCACTGCATTATGAAGCCATACACCAAAGGAATTCATGGAGAATTATACTACAGTGGAGCAAACAGGCTAGGTTTATAGCCTTGCATTCCTACTGGCAGGCTATAAACTGAGACAATGGCAGGGTCTCTTTCTTCCTGCTGGGATGATAGACACAGCAGCCCTACTATAATCATAAAAAAAGTTATAGACTGAATGGCAATCCCAGGGCCTTGTAAAAGCCGTCATGCCGTTTTAATATTTTTTTCACATTCTGCTGTCTAAAACATACAATTCTAATTGCATTATTAACAGGTTTTTTTCATTGATCTACACAGCATACACTATACTTTCATATTAAAGTGATTAAAAAAAGAAACCAAAGAGTCTTGATTGTATGTCTTCATACCTCTCGACTCAATACTTGGTGAAGTCTTGTTTTGGAAGCAGTAACAGTCAGGGTTTGGTTAGAGTACATGATGAGCAAATTTGCATACTGAGATAGTACAGTTTTTATCCATTTTTCCCGGTATGATAGTTCAAGCTTTTTGAAGTTGACTGGGAATAATCTATTGTCTGCAGTTTTCACATTTTTCCTGGAATTTATACTTTATACATAAACAATCAGATTTTTTTTGAGTAACATCTTAAGTGATGAATATAGCACTTATCTCAAAAAAGACTTCTAAACTGAAGGAGACCTGCTTTGTCTTGAAGAGTTTGCAGTCTAAAACAGCAGTGCGGCATCTCTGTATAACTTTCCTAATGCTATCAACTCAGTTTACTGCAAAATTGCAGCCCGACACCAAACAAGGTGCCACATAGTATTTTGGCATCTCAACACCTGCATCAGAAGCAGTAAAGATTCTGAAAACAAAATCATTCATTAATAAAACATCCCTTCAAAAACAAAATTTTTATGTGCGTAAAGGAGCACTTTTCTCAAATATCTACATCTGCTAACAATCTCCCATAAACGAAGGACACGTTTCTCAGCGGGTCTCTTTTCTCCTGAAAACTGTGCATGGGATCATTGTATAACAGTGACATCACTGACTCTGACATGCAAACTTATCAGGGAACACTGTGTGTACGTGCTTCTTTGTTTTTTCATTAAGCATTTCACTTTATTACACAAGAAACAAAACAGGAAAATCAAGAAAGTAACACAGAAACTATCATTAGTACATCCACATAATTCTCATAAGTATAGCCTATATCCAGGGAGGGAAAAATCAGAAAATTAAAACAGAACACAGCGTCTGGTTCCTGGAACAATACTAAAGCCCCATATTATACTTAATCAACCTGAAAATACAAAATTCAGACATTTTGTAGCTTTCAATAAATCCTCTAATTGAATTTGATCAAAAAAGGTATAGGTATTACCCCGAAGACCAATGCGGTATTTACATGGAAATTTAAGAAGAAACATCACTCCTAAGGCTAAAATGGAATGTTTTAAAGCCAAAAAAGCCTTATCTCTTTATTGGATAGGCATCAGGGAAAAAAACTGACTTTTGTCCACAAAATAGTAGATTCTTTTCAGAAAATATAACTTTAGAATCTTATTTATGTCCAATTCAGAGTTAAATGAAGCCCTCATAGGAATCTTGTCCTTAGATGATTCCAAAAAAGCAGACAATTCCAGGCTATCTACAGGGAGAATTTGATCTAAATCTTCTGCATCCTCCACATTACTTTTGACATCCTTGGGCAAGTAATATAAATTATTTAATGTCAAAACTTTCACATCTTGATGTTGTAATACTTCTCTAAGATACTCTGAAACAAAATCAAAGGAGATAAGAATCAAGTTATAGGAAAATTCAAACAATGAAGATTCTTAGCTCTAGAGGCATTTTTTAAACTTTCAATATGACGGTGTAGCAGGAGACTATTACAAAAGCAGACACATCCCCCAGAAGTATAGATGCCTGGGATTCTGTTTTAAGAAGACAAGAGTCCAAAGAACTTATTTGTAATTCCTCATGGGAAAACATAGCAACTGATCCCTTGGTAAATTCAGGAAAATATTCCAAAGTTCCAGAGAGAGTAACCTCAGTCCTAGAGACAATATCCCAAATATCTTTCAAGGAAATATCATGCCCAACCCAGAAGAAGCTGGTTGTAGGGCAGTTGCCAAAGAAGATCCTTGACATGGGAACTGCACTACCTTAGGTAGAGGCATGGAAGTATTCAGAGTAATACGTGAGGATCCTCTTGAAAGATCTGCTGGAGGTACAGATGGCTTCCTATCCTTAGGGGAATCAAGAGTAAACTCCATAGCAACATTAACAGGTTGAGGGGATGGGGACAAACCCACCGGAAAACACATAGATCCAATTGTAGGTTCAGTATTCACAGAAATGGGGGATACAGCTTGTCCTTTAGATGTCATAATAACATGTCTATCCATAGGACCAGATGTCTTAACAGTCTTAATTGTATTAGTATTGCTCACAGTTGTAGTCTTCTTCCTTTTCCCCATACCGGAATTCTTCAGATCTTGAAGGCTCCTTCATGCTCTGAAGGGTCTCCAAAGGGGCGTGACCTGCCCCTTTGGGCATGCCTCTTCAGGAACCAAGCTGCGTTTTTTTGTAGGCCCCTCGGGTGATGTCAATGCATTGGCAAGATGCCCGCAGGCCCAGAGACCAAACACTGAGCAGGAAACAATCAGGCAAGATTTCTCCAATTCAGTGTGGTGGGGCTGTGGTTTTGTAGGCCTCCTGGGTGATATCAACACATTGGCAATATGCCCGCAGGATTGGAGATCAAACGCTGAGCAATAAATAATCAGGCAAGATCCCTCCGATTCAGTGCGGTGGGGGTCTGGTTTTGTAGGCTCCCCTGGGTGATGTCAACACATCAGCAAGATGCGTGCAGGCCAGAGATCAAATGCTGAGCAAGAAACAATCAGGCAAGAATCCCTCCCATATGTGCTTCTTAAGACTGCTCAGAAATAATAAATAGTGGGGCTAAGCTAAATAGGTAACACAAATAGAATAATATGTGAACTGCCCAGTATGCATTTTATTACAAATTGCCGCCTTTGCCTAAAAATGACTCCGAAGTCAATAAAAATATCTGAAGTAAAAATCATTGCAATATACTCCCACTACACAAAGTGTATACAACCCACAAGAAATGTTCTTCAAATAAATTAAATGGAACAAAATTCACAGCACACCAATTTTTTTTTTTAAATATAAGACGTATCATAACAAACAGTCAACCATTCAGAAAAAATCTGAACATCTCATTCTCTAATTGTCATCATTCAGCTCTTCTCTAATCAGTGAATTTTACCTTCACCAGAAAGCAAATCATTTAGGACCCGATATTCGAAATGCATTTTAAAAACATAAGAAAAAACATAAGATATGCCATACTGGGTCAGTCCAAGGTCCATAAAGCCCAATAACCTGTTTCCAACAATGGCCAATCTAGATTATAAGTATCTATAAGTTTCCCCAAAAGACAGGTTCCACAATGTTTGTATTGGGTCAAGCTGTGATATCCTGGGTCCCTTTTAATAAAGGTTTATGGACCTCTCCTCCAGGAACTTGTCCAAACCTTTTTTAAACCCTACACTAACAGCTTTTACTACATCCTCTGGTAACAAATTCCAGCGTTTGATAATTGTATATTGAATGAAAAAATATTTTCTCTTATTAGTCTTAAATAGTTTACCCTGTAGCTTCATTGCATGTCCCTTAGACTTTCTATATTCTGATGACATAAACAATCAAATCTACTTTTACCTGTTCCACTCCATTCATTAATTTATAGACCTATATGATATCTCCCCTTAGCTGTCTCTTTTCCAGGTTGAAGAGCCCTAACGTTATTAGCCTCTCTTCATAGGGGTATCCTTCCATCCCCTTTACCATTTTGGTGGCTCTTTTCTGTACCTTTTCTAATAGCGCTATATTATTTTTAAGATATGGTGACCAGAATTGCACACAATATTCAAGGTGCAGTCACATCATGGAATGATACAGAGGCATTATAATTGCGATGCTTCCGCTTGGGCCCAAGAGCTTACAAGCAGGAAACAGCCTTATGTTGTCCACTTTTGAATAAAGCTTCCCTTGTTGTCACCAGAGGTCTTCTGGGACTTGTAGTTAGTTTATTCTTTAAGGACAAATTGTAGTTGTGAGTCGGTGGTTCAAGGCAGCAAGAAAATTTATTTTGTGGGGATTTCCATGGCATTTAAGCTCAATACACAAACAAGGCAAAACGGATGCTTCTCCAACATAAAGGATAAATCAGGTAACAGAGAATGACATAACCAAAAACCTCTTTTCACTGTTCAACTGTTCTTATTCCCACAAGTTTACACCGAGGACTGCCTCGTGTGGTCATTCAACAGAAATACAGATAAACTTGCAACAGCTGTGATTTTCTTTTCTCAAAGCAAACTTCTTCTAAGCACTGCTTCTTAGCTTCAGAAGGCAATTAAGCTTAGTAAAACACAGTATTAGCTTTCCTTAATTCTAAGCAGATACTGCACTTATTCTCTGTATTGTTTCACAGTCTCTCAGCTCAGTTCAATAATGCAGACTCTTCTTTTAAACACAATGAGCAATCCATTGGTACAGGTTCACACTCAGAGCTTGGCAAACAGGAATCTATTTGCATTCCTTCTATGGCATCAGGATATATGGTATCTCTATCAAAGTTACAAACTCTCCTAGACTTTCTCTCCTTTAGAAATTCCTGGAACTGATTCCACAGCAATTCAGCTTGTAAAGGCACAGTTGTATTAGGGGAGTGAACTTTTCCCTCAGCAAACAACTCTCTCAGTGCTTCTAGCTTTGAAGACTCAGCTGTTCTGCTTTTATCAGGGCTATGACTTTTCCCATACGTAAAACTTTTCACCCACTTCTTAGCAGTAGACGGTGAGGGCTCTGCTTCCTGGACCTTAGCAATAGCAAACTGTTTCTCTGTTGATTTCTCAGCTCTGAAACTGCTGGCTTTACCTTGGGGATGGTTCCTCAGACAAGCGCTGATTTCTTTCTTCCTGGGATCCTCCAGGCTCTGAAATTCAGCCTCCTTATGTCCTTCTCCAGACCCTCTTAGGTAGCTGCTTTCCTGGGAGTTTTCTTCTTTCTTTCTCCTCCAGCTATGCTCAGCCTTGCTCTCTCTGTTGTCCTTTGCCTTCCTCCTTCCCCCCTTGTTCTTCTCTGCTCATGGTTTTAAGAACTGTCGGCTGCTAGGCACTCCCTCTTCTCTGCACCTGTGTGACCAATCATCAGGCAAGCTTGTCTCCACCCCTGAGCTAGGGCGTGGCCTGACCTGAGCAGGGAGCTGGGGTTTTTTCTGATATGGCTTGCCAGTCTTATGCATAAGTGAACTGTTATTCATTTCAAAGGGGAAACTAGGATTTTCTTCCACTTCCATGTCTTCCTGGGAGCTTTCATCACTACATAATGTCCTATGTTTTATTTTCCATTCCTTTCCTTTTGATACCTAGCATTCTATTTGCTCTCTTGGCTGCCACTGCACGCTGGGTGGAAGGTTTTAACATGTTATCTATGATGACGCCTAAATCTTTTTCCTGGGTGGTGGTTCCTAATGTGAAACCTTGCATCGTGTAACCATAGTATGGGTTGCTCTTTCCTAGGTGCATAAAATTTCATCTGCCCACATTAAGTTGTCCACATTAAATTTCATCTGCCGTTTGGATGCCCGGTCTTCCAATTTATCAAGATCCTCTTGCAATTTTTCACAATCCTCATGGGTTTTCACAACTTTAAATGGTTTTGTGTCATCTGCAAATCTGATAACCTCATTCGTTATTCCCTTTTCCAGGTCATTTATGAATATGTCAAAAAGCAGCGGACCCAGCATCGGACCGTGTTGAGGATTTTCCAGGATGGAGCAGAAGTGGAGATTGCCACTAACTGGTAGCGGTGATATTTTACCATTACCTGGTTAGTGATCCACAGCTAAAACTAGGCTAGCTTTTTGCACCAACGTTCTTTGTCAAAAGCAGATATTCAATCCATCAATGCTGCATCCATAAATAATTTTTGGGGAATAAAAAAGAAAAATATAGATGACGAAAGTCCTTTCCAAACTTTTCTCAAATTCCTAATGATTCACAATCCTCATCCAGATCGGTCCAGTCTTACTCAAACAGCCATTCCAATGCTGAACATGCACATTTGCACACAGATTGTGAGGACGTCTTTAAATCGCACACCTCAGCTAATAAGACATCAGTAGAAGACAGAATAATTAATATCATTATTCAACACATGCAGGGCTAGCGATTTCAGGTCAGAGATCCACTTTTGTTCACATGGAAGCAGCTTAAGTCCAAAAACACCACCACAATGCATTCAAACAGGTACTTCCAAAACAAGAAATGTTAAAGCAGAAAAACTATGTGACTACTGAAGGCAATACAGCACCAACAGTGTCTCAGTTTTAGCAATAGGAATACAGCTATGATGTTCAATCATCCATGTTTTCAAGGCCCGTTGAGTCTAGCCCACATAATACATCCACACAAGGACAATAAATCAAATAAATCACACCCACTGTTTGACAAGTGGATAGATTTGTTAAGCACAGAATCTGCCCATTTTGTAAAGTAAAAGTATCCCCTGAAATTAACTGGGCACATACTGAGCATCTGCCCCCTTCTGCTCTCGCACCATATCACCGCCTCTATTGTGGCCCAATTTCTGCCTTCTGATCAATTACTGCCTTTGGACTTCTCCCTTTCTCGCTGTGAGGGCTTGTTGCATCAGCGATTCTGAGGGCTAAGCTATCAATAGCTTAACTACTGGCAGGGTCTCCCAAGATGGACAGGTCTCAGCTAAGGTGCTAGACCAAGACAAACTACCCATCTGGGTAGCAGAAGAATGGGACAGTGTTGGCAGCAGATGATCTCATTTCTATGACAATGGCAAGAACACTAGAATTAAACTGTATGGAAGAAAGGCTTGGCAATCTACGTCCGTATTTTGCCATGAAAACCCAATGGATAGTCACAACAAAACAAATTGAACCATAGTGCTGAAAGATGAGACCCTCAGGTTGGAAGGCAATCAACTGGCTACTGGGGAGGAGATGAAGACATTTCAGAGTAAAGTCAGCATGTATGATGTGGTTGGATCAAAGCCCTAGGGACATCTGACTGCTGATGTAACTGCGCATGAAATGAGAGTCAGAAGCTGCAAAGATGTCTTAAATATTGGGACATGGAATGTAAAAGACATGAGCCAAGGGAAGTTGGAGGTGTTCAAGAATGAAATGGAATGTGTACAACTCGATTTGTTGGGTGTTAGCGAACTGAAATGGACTGGCATGGGGCACTGATATTCACATGGTCTATTATGCTGGAAATGAAAGACAAAGAAGAAATGCTGTTGCATTTATAATTAAGAAGAAACTTGCAAGAACTGTAATGAAATACAATACAATCAGTGAATGCTTAATTTCTATTCGTCTACGAGGAATGCCCATCAACACAAATATAATTCAAGTATATGCCCCAGCAACAGCTGCAGAAAAGGATAAAGTTGATGAGTTCTATGAAGAAATGCAAGCTGAAATTGACAGAACATGCAAACAGGATATTCTAATAGTCATGGATGACTTGAACGCAAAAGTTGGCAACAAAGAAGAAGGCAAAGTGATTGGAAAATATGGCTTGGCAACAAAAATGAAGCTGGAGAAAGACTGATAGAATTCTGCAAGACCAATGATCTATTCATCTCAAACACCTTCTTCCAGCAACACAAGTGGCAACTGTACACATGGACTTCACCCGATGGATTGTACAAAAATGTGATTGACTACATCTGTGGAAGTCAATGATGGAAAAGCTCTATAACATCAACAAAGAAAAATCCTGGAGCTGACTGTGGTACAGATCACTAACTACTAGTATGCAAACTCAAGCTAAAGTTGAAAAAGAGCAAGCCTCTCATGAATGTAGCAAAATATGACCTTGAGAATATACCACCGGAATTTAATGACTGCCTGCAAAATCAAATTGCTATTTTAGATACAAATGACAGAACTGCAGAAGAGTTATGGGATGACATCAAGAAGATTGTATTGGAAGAAAGTGAGAAGTCTCTACAAAAGGTGAAAAAACAAAAACGGCCAAAATGAATGACTGAAGAAACTCTGAAAATTGCCTAGAAACGCAGAAAAGCTAAATGCAGAGGAGAAAGAGAGGCAATCACAGAACTCAACAGAGATTTCCAATGTGCAGCAAGACAAGATAAGGAGAAGTACTACAATGATGCATGCAAGGAAATAGAAGTAGAAACTATTAGAGGAAGAACAAGAATGGTTTTCCTAAAGCTACAAGAGTTAAAGAAAAAATTCCAGCCTCGAACTGAAATGTTACAAGATGCTCAAGAATCCATGTTGAATGATGCTGAGAAGATCAGGAAAAAGTGGAAAGAATATACAGAGTCATTATATGATAAAGATCAAGTGGAGCAACAACCGTATCAACCTGTACCTTATGATCTGGAATCATTGGTGATGAAAAAAGAAGTCAAATCAGCATTGAAAGCCTTATCAAAGAACAAAACACCAGGCATTGATGGCATTCCCAATGAAGTATTACAGCAATCTGATGCAGCTGCTACTATATTTACAAGGCTCTGCCAGGAAATTTGGAAGACAAATTCATGGCCAACTGACTGGAAAAGATCTGTATTTATACCAATACTAAAGAAAGGTGAACAGACTGTGTGGAAATTATCGCACAATCGCTCTGATCCCACATGCCAGCAAGATTCTACTCAAGATTATTCAGCAGAGACTACAACCATACCTGGAGCAAGAACTGCCTGTAGTGCAAGTAGGGTTCAGAAAAAGGCAAGGAATGAGGATGTGAGATGGATCCTTGAAAAACTAAAGAATACCAAAAGGATATCTATATGTGTTTTATTGACTACAGCAAGACTTTTGACTGTGTAAACCATGAGAAACTCTAGGCTACATTAAGAAGCACGGGTATACCGGAACATCTGATCATTCTCTTGCACAACTTTTACATTGATCAAGAAGCAACAGTTCGAACAGAACAAGGAGAAACAGAATGGTTTAAAATCAGCAAAGGTATACGACAAGGCTGCATACTTTCCACCTACCTGTTTAATTTATATGCAGAACAAATCATCAGAGAAGCAGGACTATATGAAGACAACCAAGGTGTGAAGATTGGTGGAAGACTAATCAACAACCTTTGCTGTTCTGATGATACCACATTACTGGCTGAAAGTGAAGATGATCTGAAACATTTGCTTTTCAAGATCAAGGAACATAGTCTTAAAATTGGCCTGCACCTTAATACAAAGAAGATAATGATCCTGACAACTGAATGAATATTGTGTATAACATGGACAGCTCTAAGAACAAACCAGTCAGTACTAGAGGATTTCAAACCTCAGCTTTCTTTAGAAACTCCAATGACAATTCTTCAAACTTCATACTTTGTATATATCATGCGAAGAGAGAGAGAGATCATTAGAAAAAGTCATCATGCTTGGCAAGGTAGAAGGTCAACACAAAATAGGAAGGCTAGCAATGAGATGGATCGATACAATAACAGCAGCTATGGGTACCACCTGCCAACAATGAGCCACATGACTGAAGACTGAATGCAGTTTAGGACAACTATCCAGAGGGTCAACACTAACTCGACGGCACTTAACAACAACAACTCTGGATGACCAAGTCTCCACATGGAATTCTTGCTTGTCCACTGCTCTTGATCACCTCTGTCCAGATCCACCTTGATGCCCCTCTAGACATCCTTAGTATCACCATGGCCTTCTCTTACATCACACCTATGTGTGCCATCCAGAAATGCCTCTGGTGTTTACACCCCACCCTGGATGCTTTACAATGTTTCCACTCTTGTCATCAACACTACATTTCTCTTATCCACATGGTCAAACAATCATACTACTTCCAGCCCATCTGTACTTCTTCCTCTTTCAATTCCAACTCTTCCTCCTTAGTCCACCTCGAATTGCCTGCTACCTTATAAAGAAGGCTCAGCCTCTTTGCTCCTCTTTCCCAAATTCTCCCCCTCTCTCTTCCATTCCTCCCCCACTCCCTCCCCAATCCCCGCTGGCCCACACCTGGTAGACTTTCTCCTCGATCATGGAAGCCGAGCTTCTGAAATCACTTTCTTCTGCCCACAAAACAACTCGCCGTGCTGACCCTATCCCTTCTATTAGGCTTCTGGAACCCTCTCTTACCCTTCTTCTCTCAATTCTTATTATACTCAATACTAGTCTCGAGTCTGATTCCTTCCCTACCCCCTGGAAACATGCCTTTGTTTGCCCGCTCCTGAAGAATCTTACTCTTGAGCTCACTGATCCATCACACTACTGCCCTGTCTCCAACCTTCCTTTCCTCTCAAAAATTCTTGAACAATTTGTCTTTTTACAGTTATCTCAGCACCTTGAATCTAGCCATTATCTTCACCCCTGGCAGTCCAGGTTTAGGCCTGGACATAGTACTGAGTCTATTCTTCTATCCTTTTTGAATGAGCTTCATACCTCTCAGGACCATGGTGACATCTCACTTGCTGTGCCTCTTGATGCCTCATCCGCTTTTGATCACTTTGCACTTCTCTCCCATCTTCACGGTGCTGGTGTTTCAGGTACAGTTCTGCTTTTGTTCTATTCCTTCCTGTCCTCTCATTCTTTTTCAGTCTTCTCAGGCACCTCCTCCTCAGAATCTGTTCCCCTCCCTTATTGTGTCCCTCAGGGTTCTGTTCTGGTCCCCTACTCTTTAATGTCTTTCTGGCCCCTCTCGCCTTACTGATTCAATAATCTGGTCTGTTGATGCATAACTATGCCAACGATATCATCATACTGCATCACACTTTCCCTGTCGCACCTGATCTCTCCCAACTGAACCCCTGTTTGTCACGCGTCTCTGTCTGGCTTGCCTCTAATATTTGCCATCTTAATTCCCTGAAGACATCTGCCATTTGGTTCTCCTTTGGTGGCCCCTACCCTCCCTGGCTCATTCTCTATGCGACTCCCCAGTCTCATTGCCTACCTCCCTCCACTACCTTGGATTCACCTTGGACACTGCCCTCTCTTTCCATGAACATATCATTGCTCATTCATTGTTTCTTTCTTTCCCTTAGGCAAATCAGAGCCATACATCCCTTTCTGAATGCCTCTTCCCTTATCACTCTTCTTCTATCCTTAATTATATCATGTTTCAATGACTGTAATTCTATCTTTGCAGGACTCCACCAGTTTCATCTCTGCTGCCTCCAATTAGTCCAAAATACCACTGCCTGGATCAGCTCCCATGCTTCCCGTTACAACCTCATACCCCACTGCTTATTGACCTTTTTTGGCTTCCCATCAAACACTGTATTCAATTCAAGTTACTCACAGCAGTCCATAAAGCCATCTATACACAGACTCCTCAGTGCTTATCCGACCTTCTTAATTTCCACACTCCATCTCACAGTCTACACTCTGTCTATATCAACTGTCTATAACTCCCATCTCCCTCACATGCCCACCTCAAATCTACCCACCATTCCACTTTCTTCTTCCTGGCCCCCTCTCTGGGGAAATCTCTCCCAACTGACCTCCATGTAGAATCCTCTTTCCATAAATTTAAATCCCTCCTTAAGATACACCTCTGTCATGCTGTGTTTGACATTCCTGCCCCTGTCCCCTGACCCTCTCCCCTTTCACTTATCCTCTCTGTTTTTCCCTCCTTCCGTAGTTTTCTTTTTCTAGATGATTGATTCTCTCCTCTTTCCTATCAGATTTTGTAGTTCTTTTCCATTCTCTTTGGCATTTGCCTCCCTCCTGTGTTTTAATTGTAGTAAACCACTCTGATGTTGTAAAGGTGTGATATATAAAATGACATAATAAAGATAAAGATGAAAACAGAGGAAACCAAAACATCTCGAAGGTTTCTCGCGCTTTTAAATGCAAAAAGAGGTGGATCTTTAAACTCATCCTAAACTTGCAACACAATCCAATGCTTCAAGATAATTTTCTTCACCACATTAAAAAAAGCATTCAATCCCTGTGGTGTCCTGTCTTTTCTTCTCAGAGGGCTTCCTCTTACCATGGAAGTCTTTCAATAGAAAGGAGATGGCAGGACACCACAGAGCTTGAATAGGTCCTAGGCTGAATTTAATTAACAGACTTGCTGCTGCCTCTCGGGGACCGAATTTCTGACTAGAAAAGAGACTTGATTGAAAGAGATGGCTGAGGGGAGATATGATAGAAGTTTATAAATTAATGAATGGAGTGGAACAGGTAAATGTAGATCGATTGCTTACTCCTTCAAAAAGTAGACTGGGGGGGGGAGTTAAATTCTTATGCTGAGAAGGACTTTTCAATTGTGTTATGAAATGCTGCTGATGCCCTGCAGTCCCATGGGTGGTTACACTCTTTATCTTATCCTTTGAATGTGTGTCTAGCTGTGTAAGTAGTTTTGTTTTTATGGGAGCCCATTGGGGGTTTGTGTAATGTGGGTTTAGTGATCTAAGACTTTTTACTGCAACACTGCATTGTATATTTGTTTTGTGTTAGACACCGGATTATACCAGGAGACCGCCTTGCCCCTGAAGCAGTGATACAAAACCTGCGGGCAGGTTGGGTGAAGGAAGGTGTCCGGTGTTTGTTGTGTTGCTGTGTTGCTAACACTTTACATGCTATTTGAACATCCGTGACATTGGCAAAGAAGAAAGTTATGAACTGAACAACTCTTTTAACCCACAGCTAAGTGACTTTATTGTTTAGAAAGCATTTTATATGTGATTATTGCAGCTTTGTGAGGACTATTGACTACGGTTTCAATTGTTACATCTCTGATATAGGGGTATGTTTACTAAACCGGGCTAATGGTTAATCCGAGCTATCTGCCACTAGGTCCCATATTATTCAATGGGACCTAGTTGCAGATAGCCCGGGTAACCGTTAGCCCGGTTTAGTAAACATACCCCATAGTGTTATGCTTATTGCTACGGTAGCTGTTATAATGTGGGCCTGTTTTGAATAGGGGCTGTGGTGGATGATCTGTATAAAGAATTGTATACTGCTTTTTAGCTTTGAAATTTTGCATTAGAGTATTTTGTACTAGACATTTGTGATTTTGTATTATAATTGTGCAATGTAAGTATCATAATAAATGTGCAATACTGATGTATTAATGTTTTGAAACATAAAGGTTATATCCTTTTTGTGTATGATGTACAAGGAAATATATGGAGCTATTGATAGGTAAAAGGCTCTCCCCTTGTTTGGTTTTGTATTATAGCCAGTTCATTTTAGGGGAGGTATTTTTTGTTACCTTAAGTAAACACATCATGACAGCAAACATTAGAACACTCACTTGTTCTCAAGGCTACCATGTTCACTTCCGCTGATGCAACCTTCCTGTTGGAAAGGGTAAGCGCAGGATAAGCTAGAGCATGTGTGTGCTCTAAGGCCTACCACTGAGCACCAATTACTTATCGCTTTGGCTCCTGAACAGATGTCAAGCAGTGAACTTGGTCAAGGTGGGGGTGGGGAACAAAGGAAAAAAGTTGGACAACTGGGGGAGGGGGGGGGGGAGAACCAGGGAAGTGCTTCAAATGCCACCCCCTGATTTGTTCCACCCTAGGTGAATGCCAGGTCCAGCCCTAAAATCAATACTATCAATTTGATATGATTAAAAAAAAAATTCTATTGACACTGGGAGCACATTGAAGCTAAAAAAAAAAAAAAAGTTGCAGAAATCTAGAAAATGAAGAATAAATTTTACTCATATTTCCCGGCTGATAACTAACTTTTGGTAAATAGTAATGGTAAATAGACAAGAAAATTACATAGAAAATTCCACAAAAGCTATTTTAAATGTGTATTGCATACGAGCATATGCAAACATTGTCTTTATATCCATCTATCTGAGTTACAGCTAGATCTAGCTACAGAGGAGTTGTTCAAACAATTTGATTTCAGTATTTGTGTAATGCAAGAACATTGTTTTAATAAAATTAAATCAGTGAAATTTGTCATTATGGCTTATACAGGCTGCTGGCAGTCAGCCAAAGATTTCTTGCTCATTTAAAAGAGAATAATGCAGATAAAGGAATAAAGAAATATGGCACAAAAAAGTCTACAAAAACTTTAATATATTTACATATAACCACCCAAATAAGTCCCAAATAAATCAAAGCTGAAGTACAAAGACACCATAGGTGTCCTTGGACATAACTGGGAACACAATTTGAGATATTACCCTGGGATATTAAGAACATAAGAGATGCCTTACTGGGTCAGACCAAAGGTGCATCAAACCCAGTATTCTATTTCCAACAGTGATCAATCCAAGTCACAATACCTTTCGGGTTTTCAAAAGGTACTCTACACAGATTCCATGCTGCTTATCCTGGGGTAAGCGTAGATGGCAGATGTGGTTGATATCCTTAAAAAACATTGGCGTATTTTGGGATTACACTCTTGTTTTCAAAAGCCTCTTATGGTAGCAATCTCTCGAGGATCAAATTTGAAAGATATGTTAGTCAACTCTATGGCCCCTTTAGATAGGTCACCCTCTCCGTTTTCACACAATCGGGGTCATTTTTCTTGTGACTCATGTTCACATTGCACCACAGCAATGGTGGGCAAGAGTTGGACGCATCCCATGACGGGCTATTGCATTGAACACAAATGGGCTACCGACTGTTGTTCTACTTTTGTAGTCTATATTTTGCAATGCCCCTGTCTACTGTTGTATGTCGGCAGGACATCACGAATGATTAAAACTCGACTTAATGGACATGCATCATGAATTCATCAACAAGTGATTTCTGCTCCAATTGTTGAACATTGTTTGATATATAATCATGTTTTTAGTGATTTACAATGGTCCATGATTGATCATGTCCCTCCAGATGCTTGGGGGGGGGGGTGATCATCTAGCCTGACTAGAATGGCAAGAACAACGCTGGATCCATAGATTGAACACGGTTCACCCTTTGAGGTTAAATAAAGAAACTGTGTGGACCAGTCTATTGTGAGGTCATCTATGACATAGAGGAGTTCCCCTACAGATATGGGGTTCTCCCTTCATCTTATTGGTGGTTCTTTTTTGAGTGACAGATTTTCCAGCCAATTGAAAATGGTAAACCCCCCTTTTGCAGAGATCTGGAAATTGACCGAGCATATCGTGCTCCTACTAACATCGCACTCAATCGGACGACCCCCCGGCCCATTATCTTCCGTTTGCTGAGGTATCAGCAAGTTGAGCAAATTCTCAAAGCCGCCCGGGTGATGCAACATCTGCAGTTTGACGATCATAAAGTCTCTTTCTTCCCCGACTTGGCAAAATCCACAGCTGACCGGCAGAAGGGACTCCTTGCTTTTCGTCCTAGACTTCAACGGTTACAGGCTCGCTTTGGCCTCTTATATCCAGCGAAGCTCAGAGTGACTCTCCATAACCAAACTAGAACCTTCGAAGATCCTGCTCTGCTAGCAACATTTTTAGATTCCAAAGAGGCAGACCAGATGCGCTAAGTCAACAATTCGGATAGACTCCGCTGGAACTGCCCGCCATTTTGAATGGCCCGGCGCGGTGCTCATTGCCTGGAATAGAGACTGCCTGGACCTTCCTTTCTTTTATTTCTACCTCTCTTGGTCTCCTTTTCCTCCATGATGTGCACCTCGGTTGGATTCGGAGCACGCACAGCTATACCGGTTATATGCTTCAATTTAGGCCTTCTCTGGGGTTTCACCCCGCAGACATCAGGTCGCCTGTAATTTCTGGGGTTTTGCTTCTTCTCTAAGGCACTTCGGTGCTCCTATTGTTATATTGGGCGCTTCATGATTTTTCATTGGCTTATTTTCTATCATATCGTGTGTACAGTCATTTATAGTTGATATGAGGGACATTGCGCAACTCGGTGCGCCATCATGTTCCTTTCTCAGAATGTTTGACTTTGTTGTATGGCCTTATGTATGCTCTTATTACTGAACGTAAGAGGCATCAATAGTCCAATCAATAGAATGACCATCCTTAGTTATTTTAATCATGACCATACTGATTTAGTGTTTCTTTAGGAAATCCATTTCACCTCTGTCGAACCACTGAAATTTGCTGCCAAACCTTATATGGTGGCTGCCTATTCTCCCGCCGTTTCTGAGCGGGGCGAGGTAGCCATCCTAGTTGAGAAATTTTGGCCAACCACTGTAGTGGATACTAGCTCTGATGGGGAGGGTAGCTGGGCCTGTGTATATTTTAAGGTTGGAGATTGTGCATTTGCGTGTATTGGTATTTATGCTCTGAATGTGGATGACCCTGCTATTGTTACCCGGCGGTGCTTCTACCAAGTATTTGCTCCTTTGATAGATAGACTGCCGCCTAGAACGAGTGGTCCGCCCAAGAGTCTCCACACCCTGCCAGCCCTGATGAAAGATTTTGCGTGAGTTGATATATGGAAGTTGCTTCACCCCTCAGACTTAGAGCTCATCTTTTCTCAGCCCCCCCACCACTCATAATCTAGATCAGATTTTTTTTTCTTATCTCCTCAGTACTGCTATCCCAAGTAGACAAATACTCCTGATAGGTTGGCCAATTGGAATGCCATCCAGTGCGCTTGATGCTGGGCATGCCATGTGGCCTTTGGTCTACTAAACTCCTGTTCAGTATGAATGTCCCGCATTACAGTATTACTGGAGTCGGGTCTGGGGTCGTCTTCATTCTATTTTATATTTTCCGGATTCCCTTTTTCGGAAGTTTGTGGGGCTCCGCTTAGTTGCGGGGTTCCCCTCTCTTCCTAAATTGGCTTATTTCTTTTAGCCTTTATGCTGGGTATTGCTACTTCCTATTTCCTTAATCACGAAATATTGGGAAAATAGCTCTTTTGAGTTCTATTGAATGGTGAAATATATCTGTCTTTATTGTAAATATGTGCAAATACCTAGTATGGCTGCCTCTTCCGTTCAATTATTCCCTATTGGTCTGGCTAGAAGACGCTCAACGATTATGTTCAAAATTTCAATGCTCTCAGTTGACTGTTTGATTCTGTATTAATCTTTGTCACATGCTCATCCGGTATCATAGATTCTACTTCTATTTGTTTGATGCACAATAATTGTTGTATGTAAGCGCTCATATGATGATTCTTATCAGCTTAGAGAAGAAGCATTGGGGTGGGGGGTAATTGGGGTTGCTTTCTTTATTGTATGTGTGTATTTGTTTCTTTTGGTGTGTTGTTACTTTGTTTGTTGTACAATGAAAATAAATGTTTAAAAAAAAAAAGAAAATGGTAAACCCCTTGAAAAATAGGGATGTATAACATCTCAGCGGTTACGGCAGTTATATCACTGGATGCAAATAGCACTTGATACAGGGATGAGATTCTTCGTGCTTTATACTTTGATACCGCGCTTTGAATTCTTTGGAACAAGTTTTGGCAACACCATAAGATAAGTGTATATTTTTCAGAATTAGTTTTTGCACTTAAAATTATTGAAATGGACTGTGCCGACTGCTGTGGATAGATTTCATGGTTCTTACCTCCCTCCTCACCTTCCGACAAAAAATATTTTGATTGCAGATTTCAAGGGTTTGTTTGATGATTTTTTTACCATAAGCTAGAATGGCATTCCAAACAGCTTCTTGTCACTCAGAAGAGGACTGGAATAATTAGATTCATTAAGGGACCTAAACTAAAGCGTGCTACAGTGTTGCACCTAACACACCCATAACACTCAAAACCATGGAGCATAAGCTGCGATACCATCCCGTTAACTGTCTGGGGGTATGGAAAGCATGTTCCTGGCATTTTGTGCAGCTGTCCTAAAGCGACCTAAAATTAGAGTAGGTGCACTTACTTCCATCTAAGTATGGTGGCTGTAAGTATACCCTTGTTAATGGCACATCTTGCAGTTACATGATGTGCTCTGACTGCAAGATGCTCAATCTGACCACTGAATGCCCCTAACACACCCATTTACCACCCCAAAGTGTGAAGCACAGTTCCTGAGGAAATCAGGATATGTTAACTGTGCTGGCCCATGCTAACAGTCTCTGCGGGTCACAACATAGGGCTAACAAATGCTATAATCCATGCTAACTGCTTAGCTTACGTTAATTAAAGGGCCCTTAAGTCTAAGGTTTCTAAAACTATGTCTTGCAAAAATGTATGCACAAATAAAATTCTCTCCAATATATAATTGATGTTCAGTTTGTGCTGATATAACATAGTGACTAGTATTTGGCATCTCTGGATATGCATTATACCGTAATTGGTTTTCTAGTTTTTCCAGCATTATTATGAACTATCATTTATTTTCTGGAATTTACAGTTTTTATTTTTGCATTGATTTTACATGCTCATTTTAATGACCATAGTGATTTAAATATTGTTAATTTCATTTAAAATGGCATTTATATATTGCTTCTGTCTTATACAGATTTAAGGTGGATTATAACCAAAAACAGAAAAAAAGAGAAAAAAAAAGATTATAAATTTTAAAATGTATGTCTTATTAATACACTTCATTCCTATATTACACACTCTAATAGAATACATTAAGGGTGTTATTTATTAAACATGATTTATTGACTGCAGATTTATAGAATTCTCTACAGTGAAACTTATGAAATAATAAAAAATAACATAACACAGCACTTACAAAAAGAAAATCTATAAAATCAAGACAAAACACAATGTAAAAACAAGACCCAAATAAAAACAGTAAACAGAATAGATAATATAATCAGATCTCAGCCCTAAAATAAGGACTAAATCTGAGGAAAAGCATACTAAAAACAAAAAACATTTAGGGGCATGTTTACTAAAGAACGCTATTTGCGCCGCATCCCGTTATCGCGCAGTAAGGTACCTTACTGCGATAAGGTACCTTATCGAGCGGTAAAGTGCCATTATCGCGCAGTAAGGTACCTTACCGCGTGATAACGGGACATGGCGCAAATAGCGTTCTTTAGTAAACATGCCCCTTAATTTCTTACAGAAATAAATGATATGATCAATTAAATGGACATCCAATAGCAGCTGCTTCCACTCCTATGGGACTAAAAAAAAACAGTTTTGTAAGTTTTAAGGTTCCTCTGTCGATTTTTCCCATATGTACATTTGTGAAATGGCTCCTCCCACTGCATGTGGATATACCTCTCCATGTACTTTGCATCTTCTTATTCATAATTTAGAAATGGCTCCACCTTAAGCAGAGCCTTTTCTAAAATACTAGCACAATTGTAAATGTAATGATTGACCTTTTAGTTCTGATTTATATAGCCTGTTATTTAAAAGATTTTATAATAAAATAAACAACAAACCAAAAAAAGTAATAGAGCTCAAATAGAAAGACATATCTATCAAGTACCAACCAGAACCAATCACTACTCTATATTTTATATATTGTACCTGTCCCCTTAGTACTAAGGCCAATATTAACCAGCTACAGGAAACAACAAGGTTTTCAACCCCTTTCAAAAATTTAATAAATCTGAATCCTAACTTAAATTCACCGGCAAGGCATTCCATTTGGACCAGATCAACCACACTAAAGGCATTGCCTTCCATGTAGTTCCACAGAGATATTGTAGTCCTGGTTAATGGAGGTTATGCTGGACTCGGTGGCTCCCCTTTCCCCAACACCCCCCTCCTCTACAAGATTCCACCCCCCACCACACCCTTTCCTTCCCCAAGTTCCAAACACAACACAACACTCATAGTGGGTATCAACTTGTCACAGCTTTATTAACATTTCAACTGTATTTATTTTATTTATTTTTATTTTATTTATTTAATACACACTTATATACCGCTGCTTCCAGCGATCAGCAGCGGTTCGATTCTTCTTTTGGGGATGTCAATCAGGACAGGGAGGGGACAGTAATTATATAGATCTGAGGGTAGGTCACAGCACACAGGGTTAGTGTCATGGGGGACTTCGTTATACATATTTACATTTATACATAATTATTTACAATTGTACAATTACCCTTCTTTTTGAATTACACCTTTTCCATAATTTATATATTCGGAATTATCCTTGTATTATACATCTTCACATATTCCTACATAAAGTGGTATCTAACGCATATAATTGTCTGCTTGCTTTGCTACGACTCGTTGGCACTTGAGAGTCATGGCTGATTATAATAGCATTTGAATAGGTGAGTTTTTAACTCTTTCCTGAAGATTGCAATGTCCGTGATTAAGCGCAGTTCAAAAGGGAGTTGATTCCATATTGTTGGTGCAGAGAATGAGAATGCTCTTCGAGATGTACTTGTTTTTACTGTTCTGATGGTGGTGGGGACCTGTAGGGTGCCCAAGTTGGTATTTCTTCTGTCTCTATTTGCAGGTTGTGTGCTGATAAGGGTGGTCAGGAATGAGGGGGCTATGTTATTGATAAGTTTGAATGCGGTTACTAGCATCTTGTACTGTATCCTTGCTGCAATTGGAAGCCAATGTAGGTTTATTAGTATGGGGGTGATGTGTTCTGCAATGCTTGTTCCCATTATGATCCTGGCAGTTACGTTTTGGGCCAACTGAAGGATATTTATTGATTTCTTGGGCAGACCTTGAAGGATGGCATTACAGTAGTCCAGATGTGGCATAATGAGCGCTTGCGCCACTGATCGGAAGTCACATGGATCTATTATTTTTCTTAGCGGTTGTATCACTCTAAGTTTATGGAAGATGGCTTTGTTTGTTTTACGTAGGTGTGTCTCCATTTTTAGGTTGCAGTCGAGTGTGACACCTAGGTATTTGATTTCATCCTTCGCCTTGTACGTGTTATTGCACAGGGTGATTGTATCAGGGGGCTTGAAGTTCGGTTTGCTGGATATATACATGACCTCGGTTTTTTTGTGGTTAATCGTCATGTTATTTTTCTGTAGCCATTGCAACATTTCATCCAGGCAGTTTTCGAGCTGTGTATAATTGGGGTCCGTGGCATCCAATTCATATTCCAATTCATATTCCAACATTCCAATTCATATTCCAACATAACCTCATAACACTCTATCCGGCAGAGCAAATGCCTCACCAGCCATGCGATTAGCAAGGTGACATCCTCTCCGCCTCTGCCGTGGACAGGCCAATGGCTAGTTTATGTACCCACCCTTCTCTGGCCTCGCCATATCATCAGCAAAGGCTAACCAGGGTTGTCCGGGTCAGGGGCACTCCACCCCCACCCCACGCATTACCTCCAGCTCTGGACCCCGGAAACCTCCGGGATCCCGCCCACCCCCACCGCTGTAACACCCCATTACCCCCCAAACTGCACCTAAAAAAAGGGGGGAGGGGGGATGCAGCCAGCTCTCTCCTCCGCTGCCTCGTGCCGAAGCTGGGAACTGCTGCCCTCGCTCCACAGACACACACACACACACACACACACCGGTGCCATCCTCCATCCTGATTGGCTCCCCCTGCCTTCACTCACGCAGCGGGAGCCAATAGATTTAAAAGACGCCGTCCTTTTGATGGCTTGCCCCGCGACTCCCTCTCCGACCTCGCACACATGCGTGGACGTGACACTGCCGCTCCCCCGTTAACGGCGGCCATCGTGGACTGTGCCCCGCGTCATTTCTTATCTTCCACAAATTCCCCTGTGAGGAATGAAGCACTCTCCCTGGATTATACCATTATATCTGTGCAAAAGAAAGCCAACGTAGTTTTTCCAACAATGGACATATACTTTCATTCTTTTCCCCCCTAACAAAAATCTCGCTAAAGTATTTTGTGTCACCTGTCATCTTCTTAACCATTTACTTTTTAACCCTGTATACAACACATTACAATAATCAAGTATACTCAATAATAAGATTGTACAATCACTAGTAGTTCTGTACCCCCAAATAGGGTTTTCGTTGATAAATTCATCTTAACTTAAACTACACTGAGTGTATTATTGAAGCAACCTGTTTTGGTCCAATCCCCTCATTTTCTATGATCACGCCCAGCACACATAGTTCTGTCACCCAAGATATCAGGAGCTTATCACTCATAAGCAGGACATCTAGCATGTTCCTAGTTATACTCCCTAGACCCAAGCAAATAGTCTTAGTGTGATCCAATTTTAATACACTGTTAGCAAGCCAGCTTCGGATGTCTTGCAGGCAGGCATGCAATTTCAAAATAGAGACAGATCTATCATCTTCCAGTAGTACAATAAGCTAAACATTGTCAGCATAAATATACACTTTAATTCCATCTTTTCTTACTAACTCCCCTACAGGTTGATCCACAGCATCAACAAGATCCCTCCATAAAAAGCTATGTTTTCATTTTTTTGCAACATATTTCATTTTTGCATGCAATGGAGGACCTTAGGAATTTTATTCCATTCTATCAAACCCTCCCTGTAAATATTTTCTTCCTCATACCACTTAATCTGCCAATTTTTGCTGATGGTACATTAAAGGGCATGTTTACTAAAGGTTAACACGCGTTAACTTCATTAATGCATGTTAAGTGCCACTGCGCCCTTAGAAATAATAGGGCTCTGGGCACTTAATGTGCATTAATTTCATTAGCATGTGTTAAATACCTTTAGAAAACATGCCCTAAGGTGAAGATCTTCTTTTGAACGTAAAGAATGTCAGGAGGAGGTGTATAAGTAAAACATTCATTTAAATATCATTTCAATCCATGCATTGGCATGATATACAGACCTCCCTCACAAGAGGAAGAGGTGGACAGAGAGTTAATTGAAGACATACGCAGCATTGCTAGGAAAGGGGAAGTGCTACTGATAGGGGATTTCAATATGCCAGATGTTGATTGACACATTCCTGCTGCAGTATCATCTAGAAGTAAAGAGATCCTGGATTCTCTACAGGGAGAACTATTCAAGCAATTGGTAACAGAACCCACACGTGAAGGGGCCATACTGGACTTGGTGCTTACCAATGGTGAAAGTGTTTCTGATGTTATAGTGGGAGATCATTTTGCATTCAGTGATCACCAGATGGTGTGGTTCAGTATTAGGACTAAGGCTGTTAGAATCCATTCAAAGGTGAGGGTCATTATTAGGAAGGTACACAGGATATCAATGCTTGACCTAGTACAAGCATTGCAGAACCTGTGTCTTTTGGGGAAACTGCTAGGTACGTATGACCTAGATTGGCCACTGTTGGAAACAGGATACTGGACTTGATGGACCTTGGTCTGACCCAGTATGGCATATCTTATGTTCTTATGACTTTAGGAAGACTAACTTTGCCAAGATGGACCAATACCTCAGGGAGTCGTTAGTAGGATGGGAACCGCTGGGGAATGTAGAAAAACAGTGGGCAAATCTGAAAGGGGATATTTTAAGGGCAACCAACCTTTTTGTTAAAATGGTAAATAAAGGTAAAAGGAAAAAGGAGACCACTATGACTTTTGAAAGAAGTAGCTGAAAAAGTGAAGAAAAAGAGGGAGGCCTTCATAAAATACAAGAGATCACAGAGAGAGGAAGACAGGCATCTATATTTGGAAAAACTTAGAGAAACTAGCAAAGTAGTCAGGCAAGCAAAGATTCAAAAAGAGGAGGAAATAGCCAATGCAATAAAATGGGAGGGATAAGACATTTTTCAGATATGTTAGTGAGAAGAGGAAGGGCAAAAGTGGTATTGTCAGAATCAAGGGTTAAGGGGAGGAATATGTAGAAACTGATGAGGATAAAGCAGAATTGCTTAACAAATATTTCTGTTCTGTGTTCACAGATGAAGAACCAGGAGCAGGACCTCAGAAAACACCCACAAACAGGAACAGAAGCAAGGGACATCTTGAACAATTTTCAGAAGACTGTGTTTGTGAGAAACTAGCTCAACTTAAAGTAGACAAAGTGATGGGACCAGATGGGATACACCCTAGAATACTGAGGGAACTTGGGGACATTCTAGCAGCTCCACTGACTGACCTTTTCAATGCCTCATTGGAGTCGGGAGTGGTGCCAAAGGACTGGAGAGAGGCTCATGTGGTGCCTTTACACAAAAGCGGAAGTAAGGATGTGGTTGAAAACTGCAGGCCAGTTAGTTTAACTTCGGTGGTGAGTAAATTATTGGAAACGCTGCTGAAAGAGAAAATAGTGAGGTTTCTGGAGTCCAGCGGATTACAGGATCCGATACATCATGGATTCACCAGAGGCAGGTCTTGTCAGACAAATCTGATTGATTTCTTTGACTGTGTGACCAGGGAGTTGGATAGAAGGAGAGCCCTAGATGTGGTGTATTTAGATTTCAGTAAAGCCTTTGACACTGTTCCTCACAGGCGACTTATAAACAAACTCAGCACCCTAGGGATGGACCCTAAAGTTACTACTTGGGTTAGAAATTGGTTGGGTGGGAGGCGACAAAGAGAACAGGTAAATGGAGCTCACTCTGAGGAGAAGGATGTTACCAGTGGTGCGCCCCAGGGATCTGTCCTTGGTCCGATTCTTTTTAACATCTTTGTTAGTGATATAGCAGAAGGGCTGTCAGGTAAGGTTTGCCTCTTTGCGGATGATACCAAAATCTGCAATAGAGTAGACACCCAGGAAGGTGTAGATAACATGAGGAGAGATCTAGCTAAGCTTGAAGAATGGTCTAGAATTTGGCAGCTGGGATTTAATGTTAAAAAATGTAAGGTGATGCATTTGGACTGCAGCAATCCAAGGGAGCAACATAGTATAGGGGGTGAAGTACTTTTGTCCACTAAAGAAGAGCGGGATCTAGGCGTGGTTGTGTCTGATGATCTTAAAGTAGCTAAACAGGTAGAAAAGGTGACGGCAAAATCTAGAAGGATGCTTGGGTGCATTCGGAGAGGAATGGCTAGCAGAAAAAAGGTGGTGATAGTGCCTCTGTATAAGTCTAAGGTGCGAACTCATTTGGAGTATAGTGTGCAATTCTGGAGACTGCACCTTCAAAAGGATGTGAACAGGATGGATTTGGTGCAGAGGGTGGCTTCTAAAATGGGTAGTGGTCTTCATTATAAAGAATATGAGGACAGATTTAAGGATCTTAATATGTACACCTTAAAAGAAAGGCAGTATAGAGGTGATATAATTGAGATGTTTAAATACCTCCGTGGCATAAAGGCACAGGAGGAGAGCCTCTTTCAATTGAAAGCAAGTTCTGCTACGAGGGGACATGGGATGAGGGTGAAGGGGGATAGAGTCAGGAGTGATATGTGGAAATATATCTTTACGGAAAGAGTGGTGGATCCGTGGAATAGTCTCCCAGTGGAGGTGGTAGATATGAGGACAGTAACTGAATTCAAAAAAGCATGGGACAAACATAGAGGATCTCTAAAGGTAAAAAGAGGACTGTTGTAGTTGTTGATATGGAAGGACAGACTAGATAGGCCATGTGGTCTTTTTCTGTCGTCATATTTCTATGTTTCTATGTTCTAAAATTATTTGTTTATTTATTTTATTCACATTTTTATACCGCGATTTCCTGCAGATCAATTGCGGTATACAATGAACAATATGAATTGTACGAAACAGTACGTACGAAATTTGACAAATTAGTCTATGTTTACAAAAGCTTCCCTGGTTACCTTTGGTATTTGATTTTTCTTTGTCAAGACAGTCAATTATTACTCATAAACGTCTATCTCTAAATCTAATTTAATAATTATTCCATTTAGTACTGGGCTCTTTTCTGGAACTGGACTTTTTAATCATCCTACCCATAAGACTCTTGTTTTACTGGGGTTGATTTTTATGCCCATCCACCACTGTGTTTTTCTCATAGGCTTGCTTATCATCTTATAGGTTCATTCCAAAGAGTCTCTTATGGGAAAAAGAACCTGTAAGTCATCTGCGTATGACAGAGTTAAACTAAATTCACTCAACATTAAACCAAAAAGATCATAAATATACATTTAAATAGGACTGGTGAAAGAGGGGAACCCTATGGGATTCTATACTTCAGTTCCCACACCTGGGACTTCTCATCTTACAGTAGTACCAAACACAACCTTCCATTCAAAACTTCTTCAATACATTCCAAACCAACCCAGAAATCACATTTGCTAATTTTGCAAATAATAAATCATAAGGAGCAGAAGCGGAACACCAAAAACCAGGCCTAACACACAAGATTAGTATATAAACAAAAAGGCTTTATTGGTAGACCCAACTAAAAAGTTTCGGCTGAGGCCTTCTTCAGGGGTCTAAAATAAAACATAAAAATGTTAAAATTATACAAACGTAGTGCATTATACATACATAATGTAAAACATGTAAAATAAAATTATACATACATAATACAACCATATTGAAACACAGATGTAAGACTATACAAGATATACCTACTGTCACATAGAGATTATATCAACACATATGTATGCAAACCTATCCTCCAAGAGCCCTGAGATCCTCCACTTCCTTTCTATTTTCCGATTTTTCCTTTTTGAGTTCCATCAATTCAGTGGTATATCATGGTGACGTTTCTCCTTGGCATTCTTATCCATTTTAGGTGAGCTAGCTTGTCTAGTTCCGTAGAACATACACTACCATTGTGTCACTGCCACCTCTATATTCTCTTCCACTTTCTCATCAAAATAATTAGCCTACTGTGAAGCAGTGGAAGATTATTAGAGAAAGACATTCATGGCAAGGTTGAAGGTCAATGAAAAAGAGTAAGGCTAGCAATGAGATGGATCAATACAATAACAGCAGCTATGGATGCCACTCTATCAACAATTAGCTGTCTGACTGAAGACAGAGCACAGTTTAGGACAACTATCTAGGGATCGCCATGAGTTGGCACCGAAAAATACAAACCACTCTGATGCAGTTTGTGGTAGGGTGATATAGAAAGTTTTAATAAACAAACATATGATTCACTGATATAATGTATATTAATTATGCAACCACTTCCAGCCTGGGAGCCCCTCACAGTTGCTATTTACAGCTATTTGGTAGAATGGGACACTACATCAGGGAGATAATTGTCCTTGAAGTCTTAACTCACTGGTAATTTTAGATTATAGATCAGGCCACCTTAAATCCACCTTATATCCACTCACTGCAGTCCTCGTTCACTTCAAGTAACTCAGTCAAGGTCATGATATTGATTGTTCTGTACCAAGAGTTTACTGAAGAATCTCGGAAAGTCACAGAAAATGACCATAAGAAAAATATAAAGCAGAGTATGGTGGGGTAAAATATCAGTTACAGTTACTCAGAGTTTAGTTGGATTCTGCCTTTCATTTGGAGAACCCCTCCTAGCTAGCTCCTTTCTCCAGAGCACCATGTAGAGCTTGATGCTGGACATGGATGTGATCACAGACCCTCATCCCTTAGGCCTACTTTTTTTTGTCCTTCCTCCAAGGGACATCCACTACATACTCTCCTTTTCAGGATCAGGAACTCCTGCTGCTCTTTTTGTCCCTAGGTCCTTCTCTCCTGCTTTCTCCTTTACTTCTTAGTTAGTAGTGAATTGGCCTAACCTGCCCTTGTTACTGCTTTTATTAGCTGGGTCCCTTGCTGTGTTAATCAGGAACACCCCACCCCTCCCCCCATAATATTTCTTTTCCTCTTATGTTGCATGGCATTGTGGATGGCACATTGTGGTACAGCAGCTATGCCAGCCAAAGACAAGAAATCTCCTTTGGGCTTGGTCTTTATACCAGTCAGGTTTCTCTCCTACCATTACCTCGCTGGTCAGGAGAGCTCTCCTGTGATCTGGAAACACCGAGTGGTATAAAAATGTTACTGTAATATCCTAATAGAGCCACTAGAGGTCTCTGCTGCTCAGATAAGGCAAACCCCGAGACATCTCTGCAATTATATTATCTTTATAATTCTGTTTTTAATATTTAGGGCCTCATATTCAAAGCAAAATATCTGGATAATTGTGGTAGTTATCTGGATAGTCCCCTTATCTTCAACTATATGGGAATATTCAGCAAATAGTACCAATGAATAGCTTCATAGACCACCTTAGTATTATCTGGATAGTCATTCCTCACCCCAAAAAGTGTCAATTGAACAAAAAAAAAGAAGGATATATTATCAATTTAAAACTTTTGTAAAAAGTTCATCAAAATTTCCAAAGTTCACCTAAAATGTATCAAAATATTACAGAAACAAATGTAACAAATACAATTTACATCTGGAAGACAACAGAATTTTTCTGAGTTAAGTTCATCACACTAGATTTTCTATGCTAAAGATTCATTTATCACTGTGTTTAATCACCTCTTTGACATCAAACAAGCACAGCAGTGGGAGACAGTAGCAGTGAGAATCTCCCAATCTAAACTAGAATATAAGGGATATGGTTTTAGAAGAGTTAGGCACCATTATACATTAAAAAAAAACTGATATAAGTAGTAATTTTAGAAAAACTGCTACATATACCTGTATATCATTTTAAGGTTTATGTGAATTCTGTATTTTAGAATGACAATACACATATATCCTTGCTAGTTTCTATACCGGCTTTGAGTCATGTATAATTGTGGGCAAGCTTCAGGTTTTGAACCTGGGTTTAAGAGGAGTGCTTGAATTTTGCTTACTTCTCTGGTACTGAAAACTACCTTGAATTTGAAAAAAATTAGAGGTTTGGATGACAGCTTCTTAATTGACTCCCCTTAGACATGAAGTTTTGCAAAATATTAGGGTGTGCATTTGTCATAGAAAATTCAGTTCATTTGGGTGCTGAAAAAATATATGTGTGCAAATCGCTTGTGTGTGTGTGTTTACTTGTATTATATTTTATTTGTAAACCTCCTCTTTGGAATTCCAAGAAGCGGTATACTGTGTTAAGCACAATAAACCATAAACCATTTTAAACTATACTAGCTATCGTTTTGCCTTTCTTTCACCTTTTTAAAGTATGGAATACATCTGGTGTGGGCTTCCACAATGGTATTTTTAAATAATGTCCAGACCTGATGCAAAATCTTAATCTATATAGCTGCTCCTTTTATTTTTTTTTCCTAACCATGTTCCGCATTTTATCAGTCTCACTTTTGAAAGTTAATGCTAGCAGAATAGACCTCCTTTCTGACCTCCCTACATTTATTAAATGAAATTTGATCATGTTATGATCACCATTTGATAAATATCACCAACACTATCAACTCTCGCACCAGATCCTAAGGACTAGGTTCAAAATAGCTACCCCTCATGTTAATACCTGAACCAACTGCCCCATGAAGCAGTCATTTCTCCCTAACCTGTCTTGATGTGACATTGACCCAGTGGATACTGGAGTAATTGAAATCACCCATTATTACAATGCAGTTAGTTGTGTTAATTTCCCTAATCCCTGTTAGAATCCCTGTTAGAATTTCATCATGTTTGTTTATTCTGGCCAGGCGAACAGTAGTATACCCCTATTGCAATTCCTTTCCCCTTCTAATATAGAATTTCTATCCATAAAGATTCTACAGTGCATTTTGTTTCCTGCAAAAATTGTATTCAGTTTGATTCAGTGCCTTCTTTAACCTATAGCACCATCTGTCCACCAATTTGATCTACCCTATCATTGCAATATATTTTATACTCTGGTATAAAATCACAGTGTCCCATTATCCTTCTTCCACTAGGTCTCTGAGATGCCAGTTATGTCCATCTCTTCATTCAGTGTTATATATTGTGGTATGTCCATCTCTTCATTCAGTGTTCTTGCCCCCCCCCCACCACCTTCATCGGCTCTCCCCAGCCCGGGGATCGAGCCTCCAGAGGCAGGAGGAGCAGCGGAGACATCCCGCCCAATGGGGGCGCGCCGAGGGAACTTTAAAAGCTCGCGCCAGCTGGCGCGTGGTTCTCTTGCCCCCCCACCACCTTCATCGACTCTCCCCAGCCCGGGGATCGAGCTTCCAGAGGCAGGAGGAGCAGCGGAGACATCCCGTCCAATCAGGGCGCGCCGAGGGAACTTTAAAAGCTCGCGCCAGCCGGCGCGTGGTTCTCTTGCCCCCCCACCACCTTCATCGGCTCTCCCCAGCCCAGGGATCGAGCCTCCAGAGGCAGGAGGAGCAGCGGAGACATCCCGCCCAATCGGGGCGCGCCAAGGGAACTTTAAAAGCTCGCGCCAGCCGGCGCGTGGTTCTCTTGCCCCCCCACCACCTTCATCGGCTCTCCCCAGCCCGGGGATCGAGCCTCCAGAGGCAGGAGGAGCAGCGGAGACATCCCGCCCAATCGGGGCGCGCCGAGGGAACTTTAAAAGCTCGCGCCAGCCGGCACACCCGCGCCTGAGGGCCTCGCCAGAGGGCCCTTTGGTGTGGCTCTTAGGCGTGGACCAGGGCGGAAGGCTATGCCAAATCGAAGGTCACCTAGATCCAGAAATCGTTCCCCATAACAAGGAATCGTGCTCCAACGGCAAGTTCATCCCAGCTACATACGACGACAGAGCACTGCAACTTGGAACCTCAGCACCACCTAAGAGAAATATGCTATCCAGAGGCACGATCTTATCCTTCTGAGACATTTTGCACCCGCCGCCGTCAGCAGCTCTCCCCAGTCTGGGGATCGAACCTCAAGCGGCAGGAGGAGAAGCAGCGACATCACTGCCCAATTGGGGCTTGCACCGAGGGATTTAAGGTTCTGAGTTCATCCTGGAAAGGCTCATCTCAGTAACAGCACTGATCAGCGCTACATAAGATCTACACAATTAAACAGCTGAGCTCCCTGAAGGTCGAGCCGGCTCCCACCTTCACCCAGACGATCCGCTGACCACCGCAAGTATACTACAGCCAAATGAACTGTATGACTTTGATACTGTTAGCATACTGTCATCTCTGATTATATTGATACTGTTAGCATCCCTAGTCAAGCTATTGTCCGTAATCATTCCTCAAGCTAGCTTGTACCTTACTTTTGCAGATGCCGTTTACTAGCTACCGCCCCTAATTACCCCTACTTGAATCCCACTACTAATTTCACAGCCGTGACAGGGAGTAGTCTGTAATTTGCTATAGCACTGCCTGACTGTTATATCCCATGGTTGTTGCTCTCTACAACTGTATACTATCATTGTAGTACTGTTATATAACTAGTTATATAATTTGTTTGCCTTGTTGTATATCGATTTTCCCTGCTGACTATTTCCAGCACACCCAATTATCTCCTCCTCAGGTGACCACTCTGCCTATAGACATGTCCTCTATCATGTATCAAATGCCTCACTTAGTTCTCATCTTGCTCTTAGCATCGATCCCAGTCCTAACATTGGCACTAGACCCTTGCATTAAGCAGATCCCTATCCTTTATAGCAATGGAAGGTGCTCAGTGGAATATCCCTGCCTTTCCAACATGAGAACTAGAATTTCCTACTCACACCTACTACATATCCCGCTGCTTCCTGACAAAGACCCTAACGAGAAGCATAAGACCGATCGTCTACTCAAGTGCGCCTTAATAAATGCCAGATCTATATGCTCCAAATGGTCTGCAGTTATTGATCTGATAACAACACATAACCTAGACATACTGCTAATAACCGAGACATGGCTAACCGACAACGACAACGTCCTCATCAACCAGATGATTCCACCAGAATTTTCCATCTATGCCTGCCACAGAGCCAACCAGAGAGGTGGTGGCACACTCATTCTCGCCAAATCGGACCTCCAATTCAAGCTGAACAATACCACCAGTACCCCACACCTTGATGCTCTCTCCATATCTAATAGGAGCTGTACAATCAATCTTCTCTATCGAGCACCGTCACCCTCCCCAGAAGACCTTCCATCAATAATCAACATTGCATGTAACTCTCCCAACCCTCAATCCCCCAACTGGCTAGTAGGGGATTTTAGCCTACCATCGCTACAAACCTCACACTCCTCAGCATTCCTTGAAGCCATGTACCAACTAGGATTTGAACAACTTATCGACGCTCCCACCCATATTAAAGGAGGCACACTGGATCTAATCTTCGCTCCTCAAGTGGTACTCAACACATCTCAGAAGCCCCCGATATACATAACCCCTATACCCTGGTCTGATCACAATTTACTCCTCTTTTACATCCCCACTGAACACCTCTCCAAAAACAGTAACACTACAGGTCACCCCCCGAGTGCCCTTGAAACTCGCTTCCATCCATTTGATAAGGTTGAAGTCTTGGAGAAAGTTCTACCTGCCCTCAATAAGGACTTACCTTCTCAAGATGACTTAATAACCAACTGGAACAACACATTGAAAGCCGCTGCCTGCATCCCTGCTACTAACAGGATCAAGACCAAGAGCAAACATAAACCATGGTTCTCCTCCGAACTTCAAGAATCTCTCCTTCACCTACGCAGACTTGAGAGACGCTGGCGTTCCTCCCGATCTCCTGAGGCACTCTGTTCATACAACTCATACTTACAAACTCACCGAAAGATGACAATGGAGAAAAGAAAGAAATTCCACTCAGATACATTAATGCGGTCCTTGAACAAGCCACATGACCTCTTCAATATCGTTAAATCCTTAACAGGTGATCCAACCATAACCCAACCACCTATGCCACATCCTCAGGATTATGCCGAATACTTACAATCAAAAATGACTCAGACTAGTTCGATCCTTACAGCACCAGCACCTTCTACCCCACAGAATGTGACCCAACTTGCCACGCTTGATAATTTCTCTCAAGTATCCAACAAAGAGATTGAAGAAATAATAACAGCTATTAACTTAACTACTGCACCTAACGACCCCTGCCCAGCTAGGTGGATTAAAGAACTACGACATGAACTTAGCCCAACTATAAGCAAGATTGTCAACCATTCATTCTCAACTGGATCCTTCCCCCAAAGCCTCAAGCAGTCATTCATCTGCCCCCTCCTGAAGAACAGCAAGCTAGACCCAACAAAAGTCAAATCTTTTAGACCTATCTCTAGTATCCCGTTACTAGCAAAAATCATGGAAAAAGTAGTCCAGCGACAAATACAACAACACGTTGACTCAGAAGCTCCCCTGGACCCCTCACAACATGGTTTTAGAGAAGAACATGGTGTGGACACCCTCCTCACAACCCTATTCAATAACATAATCATAAGCATCGACAATATTCATCAAGGGTTCATTCTCATATTTCTCGACATAGCGGCTGCATTTGATTCAGTAAACCACAATACTCTCCTACGGCGCTTCAAAGATAAGGGTATTCAAGGTCTAGCCCTGAACTGGTGCAAATCTTACTTATCTGATAGACAGCAGCAAGTCAGAACAGGAGATGCAACATCTGACTCATTCCCTCTTAAACAAGGTGTCCCTCAGGGATCCTCCTTATCCGCACTAATGTTCAATATCTATATGCAGCCAATCTGTGATGTGATACGTACCTTCAACATTCAATGTCTAGCATATGCTGACGACATCCTGATGTATGCTCCATTCAATGTAGAAAAACCAGATTATACATCAATAGCTCATTGCTTCGAAGCTGTATCAAATTGGCTCCACAAACAGAACTTACGTATAAATCACAACAAAACAGACGTCCTATTCGTAACAAGGAATCCAACATTCATACCCCCTGCCTCATTACATGTAAACAACATTGAACTGAAGGCACAACCCACAATTCGATACTTAGGGATTACATTAGATCAGCGGCTTGATATGTCTGTACACATCAAGAAAGCAACAAACTCGATTTACCAAAAGATTCGGTCCCTACGTAACCTCCGACCTCTTCTCGACTACTCAGATTTCCTCACTATCTTCCAAGCCCTAGTACTACCACACTTCGATTTTGCCAATATCATACTTCACGGTCTCCCACAATCTACCCTAAATCCCCTCCGTCTGGCCATGAATGCAGCCGCGAGAATTCTCGTAGGTGCTCCACGCTCAGAGCATATAACCCCAATACTGATGAGTTTACACTGGCTACCACTCCAGGCCAGAACCCTATATAAAACCCTGGTCATGACTTTTAAAGCTGCAAAGAGCCCATCTCTATCACCTATCTGCAATATGATACAGGTTACTCCAACAAACAGAGCCAGGAGATCTGCTGAACTGAATTCCATTGAACTTCCGAAACTCCTTACGAAATGCTCTAAATCAACAGCCGCTAGAGCCTTCTCACTGTTTGCACCCAGAGCCTGGAATGCCCTCCCACCCGAAATTAGAGCCATCACTAGTCTCATGACATTCAGAAAAGTCTTAAAACATCATTTGTTCCTAATGTACTACCCTGAAGCAACTCCGATTGAACATAATCTGCGTGCTTATCTTTCCCACTTGACACCGGGGGAAAATGGATAATCATGATATACATACTTGCACACTCTACTCTTACCGTATTACACTGTACTATAATTTTATCTAATTACCTCCTCCATGTAATTAACCAAAATGCCATGTACATAGTTAACCATACTTACCGCTACATTTTTATTTGTATATAGTTAAACCCTGTTTACCCCAAGTTTTTGTACCCTGTTCTTTGTAAAAAAACAATGCTGATTGTATCATTGTGTTTAAATTTGTTCATTTGTAAACTGCACTGATTAAAAGTGCGGTATATAAGAAATAAAAATAAATAAATAAAATATAGTCTAACTCTCCCATCTTATGTTTAGACTTCTTGCAATTGTATACAGTCATTTTGAAGTATGTTTTTGTTCATATTGACAACCCGCTTATCTTTCAACTCTGCTTTTTACTTAAAGGTGTCTGTGCTACTTTTATCTTTATTGGAATCTCTCTATTGTAATACTCCAACATCCCTATTTTGATAATATCCTTCAAAAGATACATTATTTCATGCTAATAAAATGGTTAGTGGTCTTCGCTATGTAGCATATGAGGACAGACTTAAAGATCTTAATAACTATATGTTAGAGGAAAGGCAGGATAGGTGCATTATGATAGAGACGTTTAAATACCTCTGTGGCATAAATGTACAGGAAGGTCTCTTTCAATTGAAGGCAAGCTCTGCTACGAGGGGACTTAGGATGAGAAAGAAAGGGGATATACTCAGGAATAATATGTGGAAATATTTCTTTACAGAAAGAGTGGTAGATGCATGGAATAGTCTACCAGTAGAGGTGGTGGACATGAGGACAGTATCTGAATTCAAAAAAGCATGGGACAAACACAGAGGATCTCTAAAGATAAAAAGGGGACTATTGTAGTTGATATGGAAAAGCAGACTAGATATGCCATGTGGTCTTTTTCTGCCGTCATGATTCTATGTTTCTACTATGTGCTTCCGGGTGTCTGTTAGCTTTCTCCCTATATCTAGTTTTAAAAATGTATCTTTCCTTTTTAAAGGTTAGTGCCACCAGCCTGGTCCACTCTTCCCCAGAATCTTGCCCTGTTCCTAACAAATTCAAAGCCCTCATCCTTGCACCATCGTCTCATTCACTCATTAAGACTCTGGAGCTCTGCCTGCCTTTAAGGCCTGTGCATGGAAAACGGAGCATGTCTGAAAATGTCCTGGATTTCAACTTTCTGCTTAAAAAGCCTAAATTTGGCTTCAAGAAACTCTCTCACACACTTTCCTATGTCCTTGGTGCCCACATGTACCACAACAGACGGCTTCTCCCCACCATGTTTTGCTGAAACCTGCGGCCTACTTGCTATCCAAATATGGTGTTTGTTGTGCTTTTTTGAGGGAGAAGGTAGGATACAATCTGCTTCACTAGTTACATCTTAATAAAAAACCTGGAAAAGAGAACAATGAGCAAGGTCATTAAATGTAAGAATGATACAGATCTATTCAAAGTTGTTAACACAAACAGATTGTAAGGAACTGCAGAGGTCTTTCTGAGACTGAGTATATAAATGGAACATAGAATTTAATGTGGACAATTCAGGACCGTACCTAGCCCTATGCGAGCGGTGCGGCCGCACAGGGCGCAAAGGCTTAAGGGGCGCATTGCAGCTATCTGCTGTTATCTGCCACCTCCATTTTTTCTTCTCTCTGTGGAGGCAGGCATCCCTGAAGCCTTCTTGCGGCATGCTGACCAGGTCTGGGCCCTCCCTCCTCTGACCCGGCGTCAGAGCAGGGAACATAAGAACATAAGATATGCCATACTGGGTCAGACCAAGGTCCATCAGCCCAGTATCCTGTTTCCAACAGTGGCCAATCTAGGTCATAAGTACCTAGCAGATTTCCCAAAAGACACAGGTTCCACAATGCTTGTAGTGGGTCAAGCAGTGATATCCCAGGTCCCTTTTAATAATGGTTTATGGTCCTTTCCTCTAGGAACTTATCCAAACCTTTTTTAAACCCAGCTACACTAACAGCTTTTACTATATACTCTGGTAACAAATTCCAGAGTTTGATTACACGTTGAGTAAAACAAATATTTTCTCTTATTAGTCTTAAATAGTTTATCCTGAAGCTTCATTGCATGTCCCCTAGTCTTTCTATATTCTGATGATGTAAACAATCGATCTACATTTACCCGTTCCACTCCATTCATTAATTTATAGGCCTTTATCATATCTCCCCTCAGCCGTCTCTTTTCCAAGAGCCCTAACCCTTTTTAGCCTCTCTTCATAGGGGTATCCTTGCATCCCATTTACCATTTTGGTGGCTCTTCTCTGAACTTTTTCTAATAACGCTATATCCATTTTAAGATACGGCGACCAGAATTGTACACAATACTCAAGGAGCAGTCACACCATGGAACGATACAGAGGCATTATAATATCCTTTGTTTTATTTTCCATTCCTTTCCTTATGATACCTAGCATTCTATTTGCTCTCTTGGCCACCGCTGCACACTGGGTAGAGGGTTTTAACATGTTATCCACGATGACATCTAAATCTTTTTCCTGGGTGGTGGTTCCTAATGTGTAACCTTGCATCATGTAACCATAGTTTGGGAGGGACAGATTTGCTTAGCATGCCGGCAACTTGCACATCGGGCGCGTCTCTTCTCTCCCGCCACCATCCAGAAAGTGGCTAGATGGAGGTACGGGGGGGGGGGGCACGCACCCAATGTGCAATTCGCACAACTGCACCATCCAGCTGGCCCAAAGCAAGATGGACCCATTTGGACTGCAGGAACAAAACATTCCCATAGTGGCTAGAATCGGGCCCGAGGATGGGCCAGTGTGCCCCTTCCACCTGCAGGGACGTCTTCCCCGCAGGTTGATAAAACTGAGCCAGTTGATATACTGTAGTGTATCTGGATTTTCAGAAAGTCTTTGACAAGGTTCCTCATGAGAGACTCTTGAGGAAATTAAAAAGCCATGGAGTAGGAACCAGTGTCCTAGAGTGGATCGGGAACTGGCTAAAAGATAGAAAACAGTTAGGGTTAAACGGTCAGTTTTCTCAACGGAGAAAGGTGAATAGTGAAGTATTGTTTATTTAAGAGTATTTGATAATCTGCCTTTAGAACCAAGGAACTGTAAGGCAATTTACAATTTCAAAACAATCAGAGAAATAATCTAAACCACATATTGATTTGCTAGGCTTTGCTACATAAAAGATTCTGATTGTATAGGCTGGCTTTCAAACAGATATTAAAGTAGTGATTGGGTACTTAACACCTTATGGTGTATCTTATTGTATGTTTTGCTTTCAGAAGCTTCATATTCTTACAAAGCTTCCCATAAGAGCTTATCAGTTGCTGTACTTCTGGCTCATAATCCCACATCAGCACATCATTCTCTGCAGCATCTACTAGCTCAGCATCCTCACTAGCTTCCAGACAATATTCATCCTCAATTCCATTTATCCACTCTTTGTCTGAGGATGACTTTCAGAACACCTTATAACTTCTTTAATAGCATCATTGGTTTATTTTCTGGTTGCACTGTATGTTAAAGAGTGTTTAATTTTGCTTTCTTCAAAGCTTCCAGATTTATCTATGAATGTACGGTCCTCTTCTTCCACGTAAAATTGGAATGCAAGGTAGTATATATCAGGAGATAATGGAAAACACTTTGACTTGAAGTCAGCTGCTTTGTAGACCAGGTTGTGACTTCTCTGATACCAAAGTTTCCCTTTCAGACCTACAAGAAGCCAGAGATATCTCCTGGCCCCACTGCTTTTTAATGTATTTATAAATAACCTGGAAATGGGAACAATAACTGATGTGATCAAATTTACAGATGGCACCAAGGTAGTTAAATCACAAGAGGATTGTGAAAAAATGAAAGAGGGACTTGAAGAATGGGAGAATGGGAAACCAAATGGCAGATGGAATTTGATGTTGACAATTGCAAAGTTATGCACTCAGGGAAGAACAACACAGATTATAACTACATGATGCAAGTTATGTTCTTATGTTCTTATGTTAGGAGTCACCTCCCAAGAAAGGGATCTAGGCATCATTGTAGAAAATATGTTGAAATCCTCTGCTCTGTGTGCAGCAGCAGCCAAGAAAGCTAAGAGAATGCAAGGAATTATAAGAGGAATAGAGAATAAAACAAAGGATAGTATCATTCTTCTGTATCGTTCCATGGTGTAACTGCACCTTGAGTACTGCATGCAGTTCTGGTTACTGTATCTAAATAAAGATATAGCAGAATTTAAAAAGATACAGAGAAGGGCCACTAAAATGATAAAGGAGATGGAAGGATGCCCCTATGAAGAAAGGCTTAAAAAGGTTAGGGCTCTTCAACTTGGAGAAGGTTGAGGAGAGATATGATAAAGGTCTATAAAATATCTAATGGAGTGGACAAGTAAACATAAATTGGTTGTTTACTCCTTCAAATTGTGAAAAGACTAGGGAGCACATAATGAAGCTACAAAGTAATACATTTAAGACTAATCTGAGAATATCTTTTTAACATCTTTGTTAGTGATAGAGCGGAAGGGCTGTCGGGTAAGGTTTGCCTCTTTGCGGATGATACCAAAATCTGCAATAAAGTAGACACCCAGGAAGGTGTAGATAACATGAGGAGGGATCTGGCTAAGCTTGAAGAATGGTCTAGAATTTGGCAACTGGGATTTAATGTTAAAAAATGTAAGGTCATGCATTTGGGCTGCAGCAATCCAAGGGAGCAATACAGTATAGGAGGTGAAGTACTTTTGTCCACTAAAGAAGAGCGGGACCTAGGCGTAGTTGTGTCCGATGATCTTAAAGTAGCTAAACAGGTAGAAAAGGCGACGGCAAAAGCTAGAAGGATGCTTGGGTGCATACGGAGAGGAATGGCTAGCAGAAAAAAGGAGGTGATAATGCCTCTGTATAAGTCTTTGGTGCGACCTCATTTGGAGTATGGTGTGCAATTCTGGAGACCGCACCTTCAAAAGGATGTGAACAGGATGGAGTCGGTGCAGAGGGTTGCTACTAAGATGATTAGTGGTCTTCATTATAAAGCATATGAGGACAGACTTAAGGATCTTAATATGTACACGTTAGAGGAAAGGCGGGATAGAGGTGATATGATTGAGATGTTTAAATACCTCCGTGGCATAAATGTTCAGGGAGAGAGCCTCTTTCAATTGAAAGCAAGTTCTGCGACGAGGGGACATGGGATGAGGGTGAAGGGAGATAGATTCAGGAGTGATATGCGGAAATATTTCTTTACGGAAAGAGTAGTGGATCCGTGGAATAGTCTCCCAGTGGAGGTGGTAGAGATGAGGACAGTAACTGAATTCAAAAAAGCATAGGACCAACACAGAGGATCTCTAAAGGTAAAAAGTGGACTGTTGTAGTTGTTATGGAAGGACAGACTAGATGGGCCTTGTGGTCTTTTTCTGTCATCATGTTTCTATGTTTCTATGTTTAATATTTTTTTACTCAATGAATAATTAAGATCTGGCATAGTCATCAGAAAGGGGTGGGCCACACAGGCTCTGGCCCCACCAAATATTTTGCATTCCCCATGGGCAGAAGAAGAAGCAAAGTCATGATCATGGAAAAGACCTTTCTTGACTGTCCATGGTATGGGATGGTATCCCCGTGGGCAGAAAAAGAAAAGCTATGATTGTGGCATAGGCTCTTCCTGTTCTGTCCGTAGGGATCTCATCTCCCATGGGCAGACAAGAAAGGTCTTTGGCATTATAGCAGCCGGCTGCCCACCGAGATCCTATACCACATGGGCAGAAGAAGGAAAGCTTTGATCATGGCAAAGTCCCTTCATGGATCCCCATGGACAGAACAGGAATGGTCTCTGCCTGCGGGATAAAGCTTGGGGTTGAGTAAGGGCAGAGCTGGGGAAGTGTTTGCCTCCCCCCCCCCTCCCCAAGGAAAAAGACCTTCCACCACCCCTGAGCTCTCGAATTTGTTGCTAGAGGATGTAGTAAAAGCTGTTAGTGTAGCTGAATTTAAAAACGATTTGGACAAGTTCCTGGAGGAAAAGTCCATAAAACATTATTAAAATGGACAGGGGGAAAACCACTACTTATCCCTGGGATAAGCAGTATGAAATCTGTCTACTTTGAGAGATCCTGCCAGGTATTTTTGACCTGCCCTGGGCTCTACTGGAAACAGGATATTGTGCTTGATGGATCTTTGGTCTGGCTCTGTATGGTAAATATTATGTTATGTTCTTACCTAAGCTATCACAACCAGTGCTGATCCTTGTGATCTTGGGCAGATCACTTAACCCTCCATATCCTGAGGTACAAAAACACAGATTGTAAGCTATCTTGTGATAGGAAAATATTTACAGCACCTAAATGCAACTCACCTTGAATTTCTGAGAAAGGCATGAGCTAAACACAGTTCATATAATGAACCCAACCAATCAAGAAACCACTCACCATATTCTAGCTGAATGAAACTCCAATGGCTTAACAGTATCCTCACATTTGCCATGACCATTAAGCAACCCTGACACCTGCCATGTTACTAATTAGGCTATTACTTCCTAACCATGCAGTATTATAATCACATGGCTGCAAGCACTACCAGCTGAGTCACAATCCTGACACTTCTTTTCATCCCAAAAAACTAATTAGCTTTGGTAACCTCTTGCAGCATCAACACTGAGCACTAAGGATGAGCAGGTGAGTGTACCTGACACTGTGGAGAGGCAAAGGAGAAAAGTGAAAGAAAACTATTTGCCTATCTTCCCCCAAGGCGCTTCCCCACATCCATGATTCCTAGAGGTGCCTTTTCAACTGCACACTATCAAGTGGTAACTTTTATTTTTAAATTAAAACAAAGCACACATCCATGCATCCTGGCAGTGAGAAGGACACCAGGGAGGAATGATAAGGAGGCAGTCAGTCTTTCCCTTCCTGATCCTGTTACCCTCAGTGACCGTGACATAAGAACATAACATAACATAAGATATGCCATACTGGATCAGACCAAGGTCCATCAAGCCCAGTATCCTGTTTCCAACAGTGGCCAAAATAGGTGATACGTAGCTAGCAGTTTCCCCAAAAGACACAGGTTCCACAATGCTTGTACTGGGTCAAGCATTGATATCCTGGGTCCCTTCTAAATAAAGGTTTATGGACCTTTCCTCCAGGAACTTGTCCAAACCTTTTTTAAACCCAGATACACTAACAGCCTTTACTACATCCTCCGGTAACAAATTGCAGAGTTTGATTACACGTTGAGTGAAAAAATATTTTCTTTTATTAGTCTTAAATAGTTTACCTTGTAGCTTCATTGCATGTCCCATAGTCTTTCTATATTCTGATAACGTAAACAATCAATCTACGTTTATCCTTTCCACTCCGTTCATTAATGTATAGACTTCTATCATATCTCCCCTCAGCCATCTCTTTTCCAGGTTAAAGAGCCCTAACCTTTTTAGCCTTTCTTCATAGGAGTATCCTTCCATCCCCTTTACCAATTTGGTGGCTCTTTCTGAACCTTTTCCAATAATGTTATATCCTTTTTAAGATACGGCGACCAGAATTGCACACAATATTCAAGGTGCGGTCTCACCATGGATCGATATAGAGGCATTATAATATCTTTTGTTTTATTTTCCATTCCTTTCCTTATGATAACTAGCATTCTATTTGCTCTCTTGTCCGCCGCTGCACACTGGGCCGAGGGTTTTAACATGTTATCCACAATGACGCCTAAATCTTTTTCCTGGGTGGTGGTTCCTAATGTGGAACCTTGTATCGTGTAACCATAGTTTGGGTTGCTCTTCCCTAGGTGCATAAATTTGCACTTGTCCACATTAAATTTCATCTGCCATTTTGATGCCCAGTCTTCCAATTTATCAAGATCCTCTTGCAATTTACCACAATCCTCTTGGGTTTGAACAACTTTAAATAGTTTTGTGTCATCTGCAAATTTGATAACCTCACTTGTTATTCCCTTTTCCAGGTCATTTATGAATATATCAAAAAGCAGCGGACCCAGCACAGATCCCTGGGGTATCCCACTATTCACCTTTATCCATTGGGAAAATTGGCCATTTAGCCCTACCCTCTGCTTTCTATCTTTTAACCAGTTCCTGATCCACAATAGTACACTGCCTCCTATCCCATGACTCTTTAGTTTTGCCAAAAGTCTCTGATGAGGGACCTTGTCAAAGGCTTTCTCAAAGTCCAGATACACTATATCAACCGACTCACCTTTGTCCATCTGTTTATTCACACCTTCAAAAAAACATAACAGATTAGTAAGACAAGATCTTCCTTGTCTAAAGCCATGTTGGCTGTCTCCCATTAAGCCATGACTATCTACATGCTGAGTAATTTTGTTCTTTATAAGAAAATGAAATTGAAGAGTACTATGAACAAGTACAAGCTGAAATTGACAGAACATGCAAACAGGATATCCTGATAGTCATGGGTGATTGGAACGCAAAGGTTGGCAAAAAAGAAGAAGAAAAAGTAGTTGGAAAATATGGACTTGGCAACAGAAATGAAGCTGGAGAAAGACTGATAGAATTCTGCAAGACCAACGATCTATTCATCTCGAACACCTTCTTCCAGCAACACATGCGGTGACTGTACACATGGACTTCACCCAATGGATTGTATAAAAATCAAATTGACTACATCTGTGGAAGTCAACGATGGAAAAGCTCTATAACATCAACAAAGAAAAAAACCTGGAGTTGACTGTGGTACAGATCATCAACTACTAGTATGCAAACTCAAGCTAAAGCTGAAAAAGAGCAAACCACTCATGAATGCAGCAAAATTTGACCATGAGAAAATACCACTGGAATTTAAAGACTGCCTGCAAAATTGATTTGCTGCTTTGATACAAATGATAGAGTTCCAGAAGAGTTATGGAATGACATCAAGAAGGCTGTGTTGGAAGAAAGCGAGAAGTCTCTACAAAAGGTAAAAAAGAAAAAACGGCCAAAATGGATGACGGAAGAAACTCTGAAAATTGCCCAGAAACACAGAGAAGCTAAAGCCAGAGGAGAAAGAAAGACAATCACAGAACTCAACAAAGATTTCCAACGTGCAGCAAGACAGGACAAGGAAAAGTACTACAATGACGCATGCAAGGAAATAGAAGCAGAATCTATTAGAGGAAGAACAAGATCAGCTTTCCTAAAGCTATGAGAGTTACAGAAAAAGTTCCAGCCTCGAATTGGAATGTTACAAGATGCTCAAGGTTCTATGTTGAATGATGCTGAGAAGATCAAGAAAAGATGGAAGGAATATACAGAGTTTTTATATGATAAAGATCAAGTGGACCAACAGCCATTTCAACCTGTACCTTATGATCTGGAACCATTGGTGATGAAAGAAGAAGTTGAAGCAGCATTGAAAGCCTTATCAAAGAACAAAGCACCAGGCATTGATTGCATTCCCATAGAAGTATTACAGCAATCTGATGCAGCTGTTACCGTACTTACAAGGCTCTGCCAAGAAATATGAAAGACAGAATCATGGCCAACTGACTGGAAAAGATCTGTGTTTATACCAATACTAAAGAAAGGTGATCCAACTGACTGTGGAAATTATCGCACAATCGCTCTGATCCCACATGCCAGCAAGATTCTACTGAAGATTATTCAAAAGAGACTACAATCATACCTGGAACAAGAACTACCTGAAATGCAAGCAGGGTTCAGAAAAGGGCGAGGAACGAGAGACATCATTGCGGATGTGAGATGGATCCTTGAAAAGACTAAAGAATACCAAAAGGATATCTATTTGTGCTTTATCGACTATAGCAAAGCTTTTGACTGTGTAAACCATGAGAAACTCTGGGCCACATTAAGAATCATGGGTATACCAGAACATCTGATCGTTCTCTTACACAATCTGTACATTGATCAAGAAGCAACAGTTCGAACGGAACAAGGAGAAACAGAATGGTTTAAAATAAGCAAAGGTGTAAGACAAGGCTGCATACTTTCCCCCTACCTGTTTAATTTATATGCAGAACAAATCATCAGAGAAGCAGGATTGTATGAAGACAACAGAGGTGTGAAGATTGGTGGAAGACTCATCAACAACCTTCGCTATGCTGATGATACCACATTACTGGCGGAAAGTGAAGATGATCTGAAACATTTGCTTCTCACAATTAAAGAACATAGTCTCAAAATGGGCCTGCACCTTAATGTAAAGAAGACAAAGATCATGACAACTGGCATAATCAACAGGTTCATCGTCGAAGGAGAAGAAATTGAAATCGTGAATAACTTTAACCTACTTGGATCAACTATCAATAAAGAAGCAACAAGCAGTCAAGAAATCAGACGACGCATTGCTCTTGGCAGAATGGCTATGAAAGACCTAGATAAGATTCTCAAGAGCAGAGATGTCTCTCTCCATACAAAGATTCGACTTGTTCAAGCCATGGTATTTTCAATAACATCATATGGATGTGAAAGCTGGACAGTGAAAAAGATAGACAGGAAGAAAATTGATGCCTTTGAATTATGGTGCTGGCGGCGAATACTGTGTATACCATGGACTGCCCGAAGAACAAACCAGTCTGTACTAGAGGAGATCAAACCTAAGCTTTCTTTAGAAGCTCAGATGACAAGACTTTGACTTTCATACTTTGGACACATCATGCAGAGAGAGAGATCATTAGAGAAAGACATCATGCTTGGCAAGACAGAAGGTCAACGCAAAAGAGGAAGGCCAGCAATGAGATGGATCGATACAATAACAGCAGCTACGGGTACCAGTCTGTCAACAATGAGCCGCCTGACTGAAGACCGAACACAATTTAGGATAGCTATCCAGAGCGTCGCCATGAGTCGACTCCGACTCGACGGCACTTAACAACAACAACAACAACATGATGGTTTCTACCATTTTTCCCTGTACTGACGTCAGGCTCAATGGTCTGTAGTTTCCCGGATCACCCCTGGGACCCTTTTTAAAAATTGATGTTACGATGGACTTCCAGTGACGTCACGGAGCTGATGGCGGCTTAGTTGCCTAGCTCCTCTCAGATCCCCGCATTTTTGCAACGTTTTGGGTACCCCAACGGCCTTAAGGTGGAAGGCAAGGGTGCAGAGGAGTTGGGGATGGCAGCACGGAAGAAGTTAGCGTCCTTTCAATCCTCATACGCTAAAAGCGAGCGGCAGGAGGCCCCGTCTGATCTGGCGGAGATGGAGAAGACGGTGAGCCCGGAGGAGGACGAGCCCTGCCCCGATAAGGAGGCGATGCCGCTGAAATCCTGGCTGACGATGTTTAAGGTGGAGATGCAAGGTGCGATGCGGGAGATGCGGAACGACTTGAAGGAAGCTCTGGGGGCTATACAGCAGGAGGTGAGCTGTATGGGACAGCGCATGGCGGAACTTGAGGGCCATGTGGAACAGCACGAGGAGGAGTTGCGGGAAATGGCGGCTGAGCAAGACCGCGTTAAGGTCCTGCAAGCGGAGATGCAAGAAAAAATCGAGGAGATTGAGGACAGAGCGAGACGGTGCAACTTGCGAATTCGGGGGGTGCCCGAAACTGAACTGACTAAGGACTGTGAGAAAGTGGTACAACGCTTATGCAGCCATATCTTGAGGTTGGGAGGTGAAGGGGAGGCTCGTGTTGACTCCATAGCGGTGGAAAGAGCACACAGGAGCCTAGGCCCCCGAAGGAAGAAACAGAGGAGAGACATTATTGCTTGCCTGAGTAGGTTCCCTGTTAAAGAGCAAGTTCTAGCCTTGGCTCGGAAATATGGCAGAATCGCCTGGGAAGGACATGAGATTGAAGTGTTCAATGACCTCTCAAAGGGCACTTTAGAGCGGAGGAGGAACTTGAGAGAAGTCACTACATATCTGCGAGGGGAAAACCTACGCTACAGATGGATGTTCCCCTTTGGCCTGCTTCTTTCAGTGAATGGAGTGTCTCGCAAAGTTAAAACTGCGGAGGAAGCCTGGTCTGTATTGGCGGAGCTGGGATGTGCGAATCTGCCTCAGTCGTCGGCGCGCAAACAACGCGAGCACCCGCCCGCCACGCCTGGGAAGCAACGCACGAAGTCGCAATGGCAGAGAGTCGGAGAAAAAGGGAAAAGACTGAAGCGGCTAGCCCAGGAGCAGGAGTATGCGGCTACGGAGACTGCGGACTGATTACTTGCCAGCGGCTGCTGGTTTGTGATTTGCTGGTGGGGGTGGGGCGCACGTGCCTCTTCACCCTAGTAGTGTGGACATTGGACTTATAAGAGGGTTAAGGTGGAGGGTGTGGGTGGGTGTGGGGATATGATGGTGGCAAAGATTAACGGGAGATGTGGGGATTGATGGGGATGATTTTGCTAGATTTAATGGCTGTGGGGGATGGTGATACGGGTGGGGGACGGATATGATGGTCACGGAAGGGAAGGAGGGAGGGATGGCGGGGGACACTGGGGGGGGCCCGGGGGGAGGAAGGGGGGGAGGGGGAGGAAGGGGGGGAGGGGGGGTTAAGGGCGCAGCACCGGGGAGGGGAGGCAGAAGGGGTGGGAGGAATTATGTTGCGGATAGGGACGGTTAATGTGAAGGGATTGAACTCCCCGACCAAACGCAGCCTGCTCTTTAGGGAGGCACAGCGCAATAATTGGGACATTGTGTTAATTCAGGAGACCCATTTGCGGAGGGGGGATGTGGGACGGTTGCGGCATAGGCTATACCCTGACCAGTTTTTCTCTTGCAATAAGGGGGGGTTGAAAAAGGGGGGCGTCGCAATATTGGTGCGGGTAGGGTGTGGCTTACACATTAGGGGGCATTTTAAAGATACGGAAGGTCGGGTGGTGGGGATTAAGGGGCGGTTGGGTATGGAGGAGGTTGTGTTTCTTTCAGTATACGGGCCGAATGGCAGCCAAGGTACATTTTGGGGCGAGGTGGGGAGGTTGGTGGAAGGGGAAGGGGGAGGGAAGTTGGTGGTTGGGGGAGATTGTAACGTCGTGTTAGACCCCCGGGTGGACCGCGATTCGAAGGGAGGAGATGGGGGGAGTAGGAACCGACAAGGCTTGAGAAGTTTGATGCAGCAATGGAATCTTGTAGATGTTTGGTGGGCACTTTACTCGGGGAGACGAGAGTACACCTTTTTCTCTCCACCTCATAATAGTTGGAGCAGGATCGACATGATCCTTTTAGATAAGCGCTGGATGTTAGAGGTGGCGGGAGGGAACATTCTTTCCTTGGGGTGGACGGATCATGGAGCAGTAGAAGTGATGATAAAGAGCCCTCAACGGGGAGGGGTAGCCTTTTGGAGACTGAATGAAAGCCTGCTGGAATGTAGAGAAGTGGTGGAGGATGTGCGGGCGGCTCTGGATAACGGGTGGACGTGGTGGAGGGGAGGGGAATGGAAGGGAATGGGGGGAAGGAGGAGCGTTAAAAGAAGAGCAGTGGAAGGGGACAAGAGGGAGGGGCTAAAGGGCATGGTATAATTGTGGAGGAATAAAGAAAGTAACCTAAGGGGCAAATAACCTATGGTAGCCATAGCTCTGGGGATTTAGGGGGTATTGGAAATGTCCTTGTTGTGGTGGTAGGTTTTATAAGGTTTTTTGGGGGGAGCTTGTGGAACTCTTAAGGCGGGTATTTAATGGCGTGTTAGACCAAGGGGGGGGGGCTTATCACGGGAAATGTTGACGGCGGGGATTACGGTGTTATTGAAGCCAGGGAAAGACCCCTTGAAATGTGGTTCCTACCGACCTATCTCATTATTGAATGTTGATGTTAAAATCCTGGCCAAAGTTTTGGCGGATAGGTTGGCTGGATGGTTGCCGGGGTTGATTGACGGGGATCAGACGGGGTTCATTCAGGGGCGGCAGGCAGCGGATAACATCAAACGGGCCATCGGGGTAGTGTGGGAGGCAAGTCAGGGGGGGGAAGAGCTTATTCTGATGTCCATAGATGCAGAGAAGGCCTTTGATAGGGTACACTGGGGGTTTATGATGGAGGTGCTCGGAAGGGTGGGCTGTGGGCCAAATTTTATACGGTGGATACAGGGCCTATATCAAGAACCGCGCGCCCGGGTAAAAGTCAATGGCCGCTATTCCGGGGATTTTACTGTGGGGCGAGGGACCCGGCAGGGGTGCCCAATGTCCCCACTACTGTTTGCCTTGGTGGTTGAACCTTTGGCGGAACGCATCAGGCGGAATGAGAGGATTAGAGGTCTGGAGAGGGGAGGCAACTCTCATAAGATTTCCCTGTACGCAGACGATATTCTATTGTATTTGTGTCAGCCCACGCTATCCCTGCCGGAGGTGCATCAGGAGGTGGAGGCCTTTGGGGGGGTGTCAGGGTTCAAAATGAACATTGATAAGACAGAAGTATTGAACATACAATTAGTGGCCGAGAAGGAGAGCCGGCTAAAGGAGGCTTACCCCTTGCGATGGGTGCGCTCATCTTTAGGGTATTTGGGGGTTCAGCTGACCAGGCGATATGAGGAGCTGTATGCTGCTAATTATCCTAAACTATGGGGGACCATTGCCGCAGACTTGGAGGGGTGGATGGGAATGGAGACTTCTTGGCTGGGCAGGATTGCCGCTATTAAAATGAATATCCTACCCCGCTTATTATATTTGTTCCACGCATTGCCGGTGGAGATTCCTGAGGGTGCGATGAGAGGGTTGCAACGACGGGTCTTTCGTTACATCTGGAGGCGGCGGCCACCAAGAATAGCTCGGAGGGTCCTGTGTATGGGCCGGGCAGAGGGGGGGTTAGGAGTCCCTAATCTGAAGGATTATTATCAGGTGGCGCAATTAAAGCATATTTTGGACTGGAGGAGTGGTGGGGGTGGGGCTCCTTGGGTTAACTTGGAAAGCACGAGGGTACAGGGAGGGCGGTTGGATGCCTGGATCTGGTCTCCGGGGGGGGAGCGGAAGTTATTGGGGGGGGGGATCACCTACTATGTGTCAAGTGTCAAAAATTTGGGATGCAGTGCGGAGGCCGGAAGCTTTGCAGCGGAGGTCCTGGTTCTCGGTGATGACCCCGTGGAGGGGGTGGAGGGCCTTTAGGCCGGGTTGGGAAGGTGGAAGATTTGACGTTTGGAGAGGGAAGGGGCTTCATTGTGGTTTCCAATTGATGGGGGAGGGGGAAGTACGGGGTTTTGAGGAGGTGCAGCGGGAGTTTGATCTGGATGAGGGCGATCGTTTCGCGTTTGTTCAGGCCAACTCCTTTCTACGACGAATCCTGGGGAGGGAGGGTTTAGAGAGGGAGGTATCGGATGTGGAGGCCATTTGGTATGGGAAGAGGGGCTCGAAGGGGATGATTACGGCCCTGTATAAGGTAGTGCATGGGCAAGGGGAGGGGAAATTTAACTATATGCTGGAGTGGGAACGCGACTTAGCTCAACCTCTTAGTAGCGTGGCTTGGAAATCCATTTGGGAGGTGATAAAGAGGGGGCCTTGCGCGAGCCAGCTACAAGAAAATAGCTATAAAGTGCTCATGAGGTGGTATTACACGCCGGTGAAATTACACAAATTTTATCCAGAGCTCTCCCCCCTGTGCTGGAGAGGGTGTGGGGAGGAGGGGTCTTTTTGGCATATTTGGTGGGGGTGTAAAAAGGTACAAGGGTATTGGGGGATGATACAGAAATGGATACAAGCCAATTTAGGGGGGGAGGTGGTTATAACTCCCCAAATTGCCCTGCTGTCTTGGTGGGGCGAGGGTCAGGTGAGACAAGGAGGGAAAATTGTGTTGGCCTGCCTGAGTGTGGCCAGGTGCGAGGTGGCGGTGGCCTGGAAGAAGAGAGAGATGCCTTCTCAGGGGGACTTTGTGAATAGACTCCGGAATGTGACCCTAATGGAGAAGTTGACAGCTATTCGTAGAGGGCGAGGGGTGAGATTTAATGAGGAATGGGGGGGTGCTGTGTCGGGTGGTGGGGTTAGAGACGGGGGGGAGGGGGGGAGGGGGGATCTAGGTGGGGGGAGGGTGGGGGTGGAGGCTGTGTAGGGGGGAGGGGGAACAGGGGAAAGCCTTAGAGGTACTTGACACTACTGTTTATACTGAATGGGAAAGGTTGTGGGGGAGTGACAGGTTACATGTTCTATGGTAGAGGTCTACCTTCTGTTGATATCCTGGTTGTTGCCCTGAATTGACGATGTTTTTGTATTGTTTTATGTACGTATTCAATTATAATAAAAAATACTTAAATATTAAAAAAAAAATTGATGTTACATTGGCGAGCCTCCAATCTTTAGTTATTAGAGATGATTTTAATGAAAGTTCACAGATTACTAATAGCTGGTCTGCAATCTCATATGTCAGTTCTTTCAACACCCTTGGATGTATACCATACGGCCCAGGTGATTTGCTACTCTTCAGTTTATCTAATAGTTGTAATACATCTTCCCAATGTATCAATATTTCCTTTAATTCTTCCGCACCTTTAAATATCACTTCAGTCATGGGTAACATTCCTACATCTTCCTCAGTAAAGCCCGAAGCAAAGAATTCATTCAGCCTCTCCGCTATCGCCTTGTCGCCACTTAGTGCCCCTTTAACCCCTCTATCATCTAATGGACCAACTGACTCTCTCACAGGTTTTTTGCTACGAATGTATTTGAAAAAGTCTTTATTATGCGTTTTTGCTTCCGCAGCACGCTTCTTCTCATATTCTCCCTTTGCCTGCCTTATCAATGCCTTGCATTTGACTTGCCAGTGCTTGTGCTGTTTCCAGGTTTCGTCATTTGGCTCTTTTTTCCATTTCCTGAAAGATGCTTTTTTGGCAACAACAGCCTCTCTGACCTCACCTTTAAACCATGCTGGCAGTTTTTTGGACTTCCTTCCACTTTTCTTAAAGCATGGAATACAGCTGGTCTGGGCTTCCAAGATAGTATTTTTCAACAACAACTAAGCTTGATATAAGTCTTTAACCTTTGCAACTGATCCTTTTAGTTTTTTTCTTAACTATTTTCCTCATTTTATCATAGTCTCCCTTTCGAAAGTTAAAAGGTAGTACTGTGGATTTCCTTACTATCCCTCCTCCACTAATTAAATCAAATGCCATCATGCTATGATCACTATTGCCAAGTGGCCCCAGCACCCTTATCTCTTGCACTAGATCTGGTGTTCCACTAAGGACTAGGTCTAATATGGTTTCCCCTCTGGTTGGTTCATGAACCAGCTGCTCCAAGAAGCAGTCATTAATTTCATCTAGGAGCTTTATCTCCCTAGCATGTCCTGCTGTGACACTGACCCAGTCGATACCGGGATAATTGGAATCATCCATTATTATTACTTCACTGTAACTTTTGTTACACCCTGCTAACTTCTGATAATTATGTATAGTGGGAAAGTATGCTCCCATTCCCTATTCCATCAAACACCATATTTGGATAACAAATAGGCTGCATCTTTGTTATAAAACATGGTAGCATGGAAGCCATTCAAAATATCTGACCCATCACCAACAAAGCGGCCAATAAAGGAGCCACGGTCCATGTTACTAGCAGAATGGCACCACGATGACTAACTGCACATTTGCCAAGAATAGAGCTACACATCCTTAGTCCATGTCTTGTTATTAGCTAGGCTACCATTCTTTGACATATGGCTACCAAACCATGCCTATTAGATACTGCAATCACCTGGTACCATGCACCACCAGCTGGACAGTTAAAATTTGCCACTTTTTTCATCCTTTTTTAATTAAATAAAACAATAATTGGCTTAGGTGATCTTGCCCCCCCCCCTCCACCCATGCTCCAAACATGCTAAAACCTAAGAATCTTAATGCCAGACAAGTTGTTCCAAGATTTCATATAAGTCATTTATAAACAGATATGTGCACTGCATTCATCCCATAAAGGCCTGCCCAAACTGGATTTGCTCATTTGTGTTTGATCTGTCGGTCCCCTCCCCAATTTCCACCCACTGTTCAGTCTGACGGCTAGTCCTTTTCTTTTGGTCCTGACAATAGTGCTTTGCAACAGCATGTGACCAACAAAGGACAACTCCCCTGAACAAGCCCAAAAGCTGAATGATGTCCCACTTTGCCACCCATATTAGCTGTTTACAAGTCCATTTCCTTACAGTTGCCCCCTAAGTGCACCACTAAAACCTCCGGATGTTTGGAAATGGCTGCCCGATGATAAAGAAGAGAAGCAACTGGAACCATTGCATGTTTTTCTTAGCCTTTTGGTAATGTCATTTTCAGATGTCAAGTTCTAATGAAGCCCATTGGATCAACAGACAGCTTGCTGCCCAGTCCAGTGGCCAACCAACCAGCCTAGCCACCTGCCTTGCCTCTGATCTGTAGTTTGGCACACGCTCTTTTCTTATAGGGACTGCTATCAGCACTAAAACCTTACCCCATATCATGAGAGCTACCACCAACAGAAGTAGCTCCATGAATGTAATAACCCCACATTCATTCAAAATTGCAATCCCATGGCTACACGCCAGGCAGTCTGGCAGAAAATCTCAAATCCCATGCCTCCCACAATATCTGAGAAGAGATTCAATTCCTTGGTTTATACAACTTCAGACTATCACATAGAAGCTCTTCAAATACTGTACCCCAAAAACATTTCCCAAAAATGAAGGTTCTCATGCATGCACCCAGTGACAGTGATAAAATGACGACTCTTAATGACACCCACCATAGATGTGATAATTGTCTAGTGAATGTCCTGCCCATCAGAATGACCCATCGTACCTACTGGTTAGAGCAGCAGGCTGAGAACCATGGAAGCCATGGTTTAAACCCCACAGATGCTTTTTGTGACCTTGGGCAAGTCATTTAACTCCCCATTGAATTAGCTTCAAACTTAGATTGTGAGCACTTTGGGGCATGGAAATATCCAGTGTACCTGAATGTAACTTGCCTTACTGAAGTGGAGTAAACTAACACCAAGTAAACTTAAAAAAAACTAAACAAAACTATCTACCAGTGCATCTGGGCCTCTAACCAGGTCCACCAGATTCAGCTCCTTATCCCCAGGCAAGAGAGATGTCATGATACCTAAAAACATGAAGCACCCTTGCAGGTTCTTTAGTCTTCACTTATGTTAGTACAGGGATCTCCAACTCCAGTCCTGGAGAACTGCAAACCAGTCAGGTTTTCAGGATAATCCTAATGGATTTATCAAATTTATCTCATGCATATTCATTAGGAATATTCTGAAAATCTGACTTGTTTGCGGCCCTCCATGATTGGAGTTGGCCATCTCTGTGCTAGCAAAATCCAACATTATTCTTCAATACTCAAAAAAACTCCTTAATACTTTATGACACAAAATGCAATGTGTGCCTTCATCTCATTGCTGACCCAGTAACTCCTGGGTTTTCTTGGGAGTCTGATCAGAAGTAAATTGCCAGGCCTTTCTTCCAAGGTAATGGATGGATAAGTGACTTGCCCAAGGCCAGCCAGTGGGAATTGAATCCTGGTTACTTGGTTATCAAACCAGTGCTCTAACCACTAGGCTACTCCTCTAATTTACAGCGCCTGCAACAGTTGGCTCTCTCCTGCTGTACCTAATGCTGCTATTACCTGTTCTGTGGTTATCCTGCTGTTTTTGTGTCTCCCCCAGAGCCTGCCATACCGGTTCCCAGCATCCGGCTCCACTCTCCTGCCTGATCCCGCCCACAGCTGTCACGTGGTCGCGCTCCCGCGGCTGCTGAGGTATCCAGCCCTCCGACTATAAATTTACAGCGCCTGCGGCGCGCGACGGGGGCGCACACCGAAGGAGCGCACCTAAGGAGCACGCCGTGCTCCTTAGGTGTGCTCCTTGGGGCTGCTCCGGCTGCGGAGGACACAACTCTAAATTTGACTGGTGTGTTCACTTCTTTCCAGTTCACTGCTCCTACACCGCGTCCGACTCCGGGACTACTGCTTCACTAACTCTCCGCATCATCTGCACTCTTCTCCAGGCTTATCAGGTATCAGTTTGTGGTTGTCCACTTTCTACTGCTGCTTCTCCTCAGCTTCCTACTATGTCTTGCATACCAGTCCTCTGGGGGCGTCGTTCAGCCACTGCCTCCTGTCGGCGCACCTGCTCTCCCTCTAACCTTCTCCTCTGCGCCCCATATCGCACTGCCTTCCCTTCCTCTGCAGTTTCTGCTCCCTCCCCCTCCTGTTCTTCTGCATCCTCTGCTTCCTCTCAGTTCTCCTTTAAGGTTGGTCTTATCAACTGTCGCTCTCTCAGAGCCAAAACTCTCCTGATTCAAGATCTTATTTCCCAGGCTTCCTTTGATCTAACTCTCCTTACCGAGACTTGGCTAAAGGAAGGAGAGGACGCCCTCCTTGCCCGCTGCCTCCCAGCCGGCTTTTCAGCAGTATCTGTCCCTCGCACAGGCCGCTCCGGCGGCGGTGTGGCCGCCATCCTTGCCTCCTCCCTGTCTTTCACCCAGATTCTCTCTCCTTCTCTCTCTTACCCTGAGGCCCTTCTCCTTCATCTCCACACTACCCCTCCTACTCACGTTCTTCTCGTCTATGCGCCTCCTGCCCTTCGTTCCGATCTCTGGGACTCACTTCTCCACTCCCTTTCCGACCTCTCCCTGCTCTTCCCTCACCTCTTAATTGCTGGCGACTTTAACCTACACCTCGACTCCCCTTCATCCCCCAGAGATTATGCATTTCTCTCCCTTTTAGATGACTTGTCTCTCCTCCAACACGTCTTCTTCCCTACTCACTCTGCCGGCCATACTCTTGATATCCTCCTGACCCTCTCTTCCTCCACACTCTCACTCTCCAATCTGTCCTCTCTCCCCCTTCCTTGGTCAGACCACCTCTGCCTCTCAGTCTTCTGCTCCCAATCCACAGCAACACTCCCTTCCCATGAGTCTCCCTCCACCCCACATTTCTCCCATTCCCTTACCCTGTCTACAGCCCAGCGTTTTCCCCCAGCCGTAGATTTGTTCCCCTCTGACTTCGCCTCACTATCTCCCAATTCCCAGGCCTCCACCTAGTTTTCTTCCCTTTCAACTGCCCTTGATCATATTGCCCCCCTCCGTCCACGCCCAGCTCCACGTCGACCCTCACATCCCTGGTTTCACCCTGGTCTTCTTCTTCTCCGCTCCCAACTTCGCAGAGCCGAAAGACTTTGGCGTAAATCCCTCTCACCCGCCTCCCTGTCACTCTTCAAAGCCAAGCATTCCTACTACCGCTCTCAAGTTCACCTCCACTGCCATTGCTAATGCTCCTAACCAAACACGACACCTCTATTCCACCCTCAAATTTCTTACCTCCCTCCATCCCTCTGCCCCTTCCGCACCCACCCACCCCACCCCCACCCCTTCTCTTCTTGCCTCTGCTTTCAGCAACAAAATCTCCTCCTTGAGAGCATCTCTACCCTCTCACCCTCCACCCATTCCTTCTCCCCCTCCAGCTGCCTCTCCACCTCCAGTCTCTCATCTTTATCACTCCTGGTCCTCCTTCTCCTTGACTACCACTGACGAACTCCACCATCTCATCTCCTCCTCTAATAAAACCTTCTGCCCCCTTGACCCTATTCCCTCCGCCTGGCTACTGTCTCCCTCACAGTCCTTTCTTCCTTATATTCAAATTCTTATTAATACTAGTCTATCCACTGGGACTTTTCCCTCACCCTGGAAGCACGCTCTAATCCGCCCTCTACTTAAGAAACCTTCCCTCGATTCCCTCGATCCTAACAATTATCGCCCAGTCTCACAACTCCACTTCCTTTCCAAACTTCTTGAGAAGGTTGTTTTCGCTCAACTCTCCCACCACCTCGACTCCACTAATTTCCTTCACCCCCGTCAATCTGGTTTCCGTCCCGGGCACAGCGTTGAGACTATTCTTCTTGCTTTCACCAACGCTCTGCATGTAGCACACGATCGTGGTGAAATCTCGGTGGCGGTTGCTCTTGACCTTTCTGCTGCTTTCGACCTGGTTGATCAATCCCTCCTTTTATCCCAACTACGCGACGCCAGCCTCTGCAGCACAGTCTTCCGGTGGTTCCATTCTTTTCTTTCCTCCCATTCTGGTGCTGTTCTCCCCTCCTCCCCACACTACCCTCCCTCCGATTCCTTCCCCCTATCCTGCGGCATTCCACAGGGTTCGGTGTTAGCCCCTCTCCTTTTTAATCTCTTCTTGACACCTCTCACACTACTTATTCAGCAATTTGGTATTTCAGCTTTCTACTACGCCGATGACATTCTCCTCCTACACCACACATCCTCTGTCAGCCCTGATCTTGTCCCGCTTAACTCCTGTCTGGCCGCTGTCTCTACTTGGATGTCTCAAAATTGCTTGCATCTCAACCCCTCTAAAACGACGGCAATTTGGTTTCCACATAGTCACCCCCCTCCTTCAATAGCTCCCTCTTTCTCCGGCCTTCCTATCTCACTGGTCACCACTTTTCGGTATCTCGGCGTGCTTTTCGATTCAGATCTTTCCTTCTCCGCTCATGTCTCCTACGTTTCCAAAACTTCTTTTTTCTACCTCAGACAAATTCATGCTATTCGCCCCTTCCTCTCTCCCTCCGCCCTTGCCACCCTTCTGCTCGCCCTCGTCATCTCCCGCATCGATTTCACTAACAAAATCTTCTCCAGTATCTCTAAGACCCAATTATCACGACTTCAGCATATTCAGAATACTGCCGCCCGCCTCATTTCCCACTCTTCCCCCAGAGATCATGTCACTCCTCTTCTCTCCCGTCTTCACTGGCTTCCCATTTCCTTTCACATCCGTTTCAAACTTCTTACGCTCACTCATAAAGCTCTCCACACCTCCACACCTCAATACCTGTCCGCCCTCATCCACTTCCATACCCCCAGACACCCCCCCCCCCGCTCCTTCCACCTCAACCGCCTTGCACTTCCCTCCCCTTCATTTGCTCACCTCCAATCCACCCGATCCTCAGCTTTCTTCTTTATAGGCCCGGCTCTATGGAATTCCCTACCCACTTCCCTCCACCTGGAGCCCCACCACACCGCCTTTAAATGAGCCCTGAAGACCCACCTCTTCTCCCTTGCCTTCAACTCCCCTCCTCCCTAGCCCATCCTCTCCCTATGCTGTCTACCCCCCCCCCCCCCCGTGTGTCTGTTCCTTTACTTCTTCTCCTATCTCTGTCAAGGAAAATTGTAACTTTCTTTTCTGTTTCCGGCATTGCGCCTGCTGTAATTTAACCAGTTTTTTTTTTATTGTAAACCGCTCTGCTTATTACTGAAGGGTGGTTAAGCAAATTAATAAACATAAACATAAACATAATGCACTTTATGGTACACATACATATTATTCAGACCAATGAACAAGAAATCATCCTGATAGTGTAGTATATTTTTAAACCTAAGCTACAACCCAATGCACAAAAGTACTGAACATCTCAACCCATAAATGTGCATTTATCAAAGTAATACCTGCTTTAGAATTTGAAGTCCAGTAGCAGGAAGGACTATGGATAGACCAACATTACCTGAAAGCTGATTCAGTATTAGCCTTGCTATCCATCTACTGCACTGTCAACAGATGCATTTGGCATAGTCCACAACTCTACTGGCAAAGAATTATTCAATGATCCGCCAGCTGATTCACCAAAATGATTTACGATGGAATGACTCTCCTATGATGTAAAGTTAAAGAGCTCTTGAGAAGAGATGGCCGAGGGGAGATATGATAGAAGTCTAAAAAATCCTGAGTGGAATGGAATGGGTAAATGCAAATTGATTGTTTACTCTTTCAAAAAGTACAAAGACTAGCAGATATACCATGAAGTTACAAAGAAGTACATTTAAAACAAATAGGAGAAAATATTTAATATGTATACTTTGGAGGAAAGGGGATAGAGGAGATATGATAGAGATGTTTAAATACCTCTGTGGCATAAATGCACAGGAGGAGAGTCTCTTTTAAATGAAAGCAAGCTCCAGTACAAGGGGAAATAGGATGAGGATGAAAAGGGATAGACCGAGGAGTAATATGTTGAAATATTTCTTTATGGAAAGAGTATAGATGCTCGTAGTCTCCCAATGGAAGTGGTAGAGACGAGGACAGTATCTGAATTCAAAAACGCATGGAACAAACATAGAGAATCTCTAAAGTTAAAAAGGAGACTATTGTAGTTGATATGGAAGGGCAGACTAGAATGGTCATGAGGTCTTTTTCTACCTCCATGTTTCTATGTTTCTCTTTTAATCGCTCAATGCATAATTAAACTTTAAAATTCATTGATGGGCGATGTGGTAAAAGCAGTTAACATAGCTGGATTTAAAAAAAAAAAGGTTTAGACAAGTTCCTGGAGGAAAAGTCCATAGACTGTTAAAATACACCCGTGGAAATTCACTGCTGATCACTGGGGGTAAGTAACATGGGATCTTGCTACTTGTGATGATTCTGCCAGGTACTTGTGATTTGGATTGGCCACTGCTGGAAACAAGATACAGAGCCTGGTGAACCTTTGATCTGACCCAGTCTGGCAATTCTTACAATATGGTCTTAAGGATATGATAATTTGTTAACTGGTTTGAGCTTGGATCTTGTTTGGGTACCACTATCAACGGTGACAAAAGCATAAGTGAGAATAGCTTCCAAAGGAACCTGCTATTCTCCCCAGTTCATCCTCTACTGTTTGCTTTCTGGCTACCACTTACTTTAACTTTATTACCAATGATGAGTTGATCAATGGATAACTACTAATTATTGTATCCTAAAAAATAAACTCAAAACCTTCCTCGATAATCAGTCACTTTCTTTACGCCTTGAAAGGCCAGCCTCAGTCTCATCCCTTCACCACAAGCGATCCCTGGTAAAAATGGCCTCGTTTTCCCATACAACTAGCAGATGAATTAGCATACTTGACATTTTTATTTGGTGCATGTGAAGCTGAGTGGTTAGCACATATATGCCCGAGCCGGCAGTCAGTAGAATTTCAGAAATGTTTGAAATGCCTAAGGTCTGCTCTTTCCTGCTGTCCCTTAGGGCTAACCTAAAGTCCACTCTAATACCTCACAGCTGCTGGCTTCTTTGGGATGGGCATGAGGAACATTTTTTATTTCATTTGTTTCCAGATCAATCACTGATACATTTTGTTTTTGGATATTGTTTGGTTTCATTAATTTCATTAATTTCCATTGTTGAAGTCAATGGGCCAAGAAACGTTACATTGACAGTGGGGGTTTCCGTCCATTTTCAATTAAACTTGTTCCCAACTGGAGTGGAGGAAGCTCAGAGATTGTGGTTAGACCAGCGCATTAAGTCCAAGAGAAGGTAGAATTCAAATCTCACTGATGCTGTATTGGCTCAGATACAAACGTAGAATTTTTTTTTAACATTTATATCTGACTAATCATTAGTTTTAATTGGTATTACAAAATAACACACAAACTATTAAAATAACATTAAATATGACTAAACATTTGAAAACAGGTATAACAAAATACAAATCCAATTAAAAACTACAACTAATCCTATAAATCCTCAAAATAAATACACTCAGAATAATTAGTCTAATCATAATTGGTGGCATTTGTCACAATGACAGCAACATACAAGACATTCAAGAGTGTCATTAAGACCCCATAGTAGCAAAAGAGGGGTAAAGGACACTAATAGTAGGATAAGAGCAAAGCAGCACAAAGTTTGGATTGAAGATCCCAAGATACCTGGAGAGGGGCAAGGCAGCATCAACACTGACAGGAAAACCCAAAGCACGGGGAAAGGAGTAAAGCAGTATCAGCACTGATGGGAAGAAGCCAAGGCACCAGGAGAGGGGAAAAGCAGCAAACATGTTGGTAGGAAAACCTCAAGGCACAAGGATAGAGGCATAGCAGCAAAAATGTTGACAGGAAACCCCAATTTACCATAAGAGGAGCAAATTGGCACCAGCATTGATAGTGTTCTTTTCAATTCACTTTCTATTAAGCTTCGCCCTATGGAGTCTGTCTTCTCTGCACTATTGATTGTGACTTTTCTCTGACACAAACTCAATCAGTGCTCAGCCCCTCTCTACTTGAGTCCTATGTGTGCTCTTTGCTTTCTCTCTATCTCAAAGTCTGATCATTTTTATGTCTTTTCCTGACACAAGCTTCTCTCCCTGTGAAATCCCAGCAGGGCCGGCCTGAGGAGGATACACACTCAGGTTCACAAAACACTTCACACCAATCTTCCACAATACCTGTCCCCCCTCATCATACCACACACTCCTCATCGTTCCCTCCACATCATTCATATAAACTGTCTTTTTTTTCTCCCCCCCCCCCCCCCAGGCACATTTAGAATCCACACCTGACTCCGCTTTTTATTTCCTCTTTTCTCTGAAATAATCTCCCACCTGCCCTCCGGTTAGAACTATTGTTTCCCAAGTTCAAATCACTGCTCAAAATTCACCTATTCTTTATAGCATATAACCTTCCACTGGACCCCCATAATCCTATTTCCCCTCCCTAACTACACTCTCTAGTCTGCTCTCTGATGTCCTGTGCTTCTTTCTTGTCCATCATTGCTGATCCTTTCTATATGTATTTATAATTTTGGTTTTATCTTTGTAAAACACTCTGCTATCCATCACTAAGGGAGGTATATATAGATGAAATGATACAAAAGATGTGGGGCCATGTGCAGAAACCAGTTGTGGGGCCTTATTTGCATTGGTTAATGGGGTCTGAAAAGTGGGTCTTAAAAGCAGGATTATGTGCAAAAAACAGTCACTTGATGGTAAGGCAGACTGAGTCAGAGAGAAATTACAATGAAAAGTTGCTGATCTCAGATTCATGATTGCATCATATTTTATAAGTTTGAAGATTAATATGTGCTATGATACATACATTGTTTTTAAGTATGTAATTGTTTAATGCATTTTAGATATGTAAACCATTCTGTTGTTCTTCGAAAGACAGTATAAAAAGTATATCAAACTAAAACAAAGTGTATTAAACTAAAGCTAAGCATTATCAGTCATTGGATTTGGTAACCAGACTGACATAGGTTTGTTTGGCTATTTGTCAGTTTCAATGTGATAGATCGTGACCCCTGCTTCTTCCTTCTTTTTCCACCGAGGTGGCTCTATTCTGCCTGACTCATTAGGTCTTTACTGAGAAAGATGCAGAAAAGTTACTCATGCCTGAAAAGCTATTTAAAGTTGATGTATTGGAATAAATGAAAGAAATATCAATAAACTGGGAAGATGTATTACAACTTTTTGATAAACTGACGTGTAGTAAATCACCTGGACCAGATGGTATATATCCGAGGGTGTTGAAAGAACTGAAATATGAGATTACAGACCTACCATTAGTAATCTGTGAATAATCACTAAAATCATCTGTAGTACCGGAAAATTGATGAATGGCCAATGTAACGCCAATTTTTAAAAAAGGGTTCCAGGGTTGATCTGGTAAACTACAGACCGGTGAGCCTGAAGTTAGTACCATGCAAAATGGTAGAAACCATTATAAAGAATAACATTACTGGATGTGTAGATCATCATGGTTTAATGGGAGAAACTCAACGTGGATTTAGACAAGGAAAGTCTTGTCTTACTAATCTGCTGTAGTTTTTTGAAGGTATGAAGAAACAGATAGACCAAGACGAGACAGTCGATACAGTGTATCTGGATTTTCAGAAAGTCTTTGACAAGCTCCCTCATGAGAGACTCTTGGCGAAAGTAAAAGTCATGGGATTGGAGGCAGACTACTATTGTGGATCAGGAACTGGTTAAAAGATATTGGTGGGGAGATCCCACGTGACTCATGAGCGAGTAAGAGGTCTCTCTGATCGCTCCGGGGCGGCCCGACTCTCCATGAATCTTTTCTAAGAGCATTTTGAAATATTTGCAGCTTTAAGACCACGGGAAGAAAGGTCTCACTCTCTAGCAGTGGTATTTATAAAATTTAAAGCCAGCATGCCATTGGCAACGCGCAAAGAGCGGGAGAAGGCGCCAAGAAGTGGGCCTACCTCAGCGGGGAAGCAGCCGCTCGGAGAACCACAGCCTGCCTCGCCGGGGGCGGAGAGTGTAGAATCGGGCGCAGAGGAGCTCGCACGCGAAGTAGCGAAAATTTTGGAGCCGAAGTTCGACATGATCCTCGCTAAGCTAGAAGTGATGGGAGAGACATTAACGGAGTTCGGGCAGCGTGTAGATGAGCTGGAGCATCGAGTCTCAGCCCTGGAGGACTCTGAAGGTAACCAAGCTCGAACGCAGGCCAAGATGCAAAAAACGATCGAAATGTTGTACGACAAAGTCGATGACCTGGAAAATCGCTCCCGCAGAAATAATCTGCGTTTGGTAGGAGTCCCAGAGTCGCGCACCGAAGTTATGCTTCTCCCTCTGGTAGAAAGTTGGCTCCCCAGGGAACTCGGGCTGGAGGACCTCGTGGGAGACCTAAAGGTGGAACGAGTGCACCGCCTCGGGCCTAAACAAGAGAACATCCAAAGGCCCCGAGTGGTTATTGCCCGTATCCTAAACTTTCATCATAAGTGGAGGCTGCTCCAGGCTTACCGGAAACAGCGGACTCTGATGATCGATGACCAAAAAGTGCTCCTCTTCCAGGATTACTCAGCCGCGGTGGCAGCTAAGCATAAGGAATTTGCTCCGATCTGTTCCGCGCTCTTCAGGAAACAACTGCGCTTCACTCTGGCCTTTCCGGCCACGCTCCGCGTGCTAGCAGATGGCAAAAATCATGTGCTGACGACGGCGGCGGCGGCGACAAGATTTCTGGAGGACCTGGAGAAAGCTGAGAGTGACCATGGAAGGGCGTCCTGAGCAGCTACGTTTTCTCCTGTGTTTGGCTGCCTTCACTAGCTGTATTCCCTGGTGAGCCCGAGTGGGAGCTGGGGGACTGAAGATAGGCCGGACTAACGGTCACACAGCTCTGTTGGGCCCAAGGTGGGTCCCCTGACCGAAACCACGGTTTTTCTTTGCGGCGCGGGCCCCTGTTGGGCGGCGCTATTGTGTGGGCAGTGGTTATGTGAGGCTATATCAGAGGAATATGTATTCAGTTTTCTGCATTTCAGGTACTGTTTGATATGTTGCATTGTATGCTGTTTTGATAGTGGTGAGATATTATTGATTTGGGGAGGGTATGCTGGACACAGGGGTTGTTGGGAGGGGAGCCCAGCTCCCGGTGCGGCTGAGCTACTGGCTCGATATAGGGAGGTTTCTCCCGACAGCGATATTCTTTGAAGGGGGGGAGTGGGGCCGCCCTGCTGTGCACGGTGGTGGGACGTGAGCCGGGTGGAGGGAGCCGGCTGTAGCATGGCTAGTGTTTTTAAGTGGGAGGGGGTGTCCTATAGAGGAAGGAGGGGAGCGGGGGGGGAGGGGGTAAAGAAGAGGGAAATAGGCGGGAGTAAGGGGGGGAGTACGGGGGAGAAATGGAGGGAGAGGGAAGGGGGGAGGGCAGGGGGTGGGAGGGGTGCTGATCGAACAACAACTTGGGGTGTTGATTCGGGGGGGGGGACTAGCACGGCCCTAGGGTGTCCTAGCGGGATGACATCGGGCACAAGTACAAAGGCCACAAATTCTCCTGAGGGGCTGAATACTGTGAGGGTCCTATATTATAGTGGTCCTGGGGGTGAGGCTGGGCACCTCTGGCACCGCAAATATCTGTATCACATACTGAGTTTTCTGAAGCTGGGGTGCTCTGCCTGAGGTTAAGATTGTGTCCTGGAATGTAGGAGGTATAGGTTCCCCCATTAAACGCACAAAAATTCTGCAAACACTTAAGAGGAAGGGTGTCCATATAGCCATGTTGCAAGAGACGCATCTAAGTGCCCTGGAACATCGTAAGCTTGCCAGGGATTGGGTGGCGAATGCCTATGGGGCGGACTCGGGCACAAAAAAGGCTGGGGTAGTGGTCATGGTAAAGAAGGGCGTACCCTTGGAAGTGAGTAACATTGAGGCGGACCCTCACGGGCGTTATATTTTTGCTACATACTAAATTATATCATGAATCTGTATGGTTGTTGAATGTATATGCTCCTAATGTGTATGATCATGATTTTTATAAACGAATCCTGCGTTTAGTGGGCAAGCATGGCCAGAATAAGTTAATTATCGCAGGAGACTTTAAACTGCCCTCATGACCCATGCCTGGATAAATCCCAAACGAGTCCCACAGGTTCCTGGACCAAAAAAGGGGTGGGGTACTTATGTAGAATGGGAGACCTCATAGATGTATGGAGAGTTCTCCATCCTGGAGAGCGAGAATATACGCACCAATCGCGCGCACACCGCACATGGTCCCGTATTGACTACATACTGATTAGTGAGGGTGGGTTTCCACGAGTCTCTCGGGCGGGTATCGATCCTGTTGTGATATCTGATCACGGCCCCATCTGGATTGTGTGGGATGCTCAGGGACCCATACAGAGGGGATGGCGCTTTCCTGCCTATCTTTGGGAGGATGAGACCTTTCAGAAATATCTTGAACAACAATGGGATGACTATGTATCTTTTAATGATCTTCCTCAATGCCCGTCCCTCTTATTCTGGGAAGCCAGTAAGGCGGTGCTGCGGGGTGCCATCATATCTTATACATTGGCGCGCCGTAAGCATTTGGATTGCACTCTCGTGGTGCTGGAGCGCAAGTTGCGTGCCCTTCAACGCCAGTTGGGGAAAGGCAGGGATGATAAGATACAGAAGGAATACATACATACGCAGGCGGCTTTGAATGACTTACTGGAGAGTAGAGCGCGCATGTCTATGCAATATTATCGTCATCGTCTATACCGTTATGGTAACCGGTCAGGCACGTTGCTTGCCAAGCTTGTCCGAGAACCCCGGGGGGCCCGTTTTATCCCTGTGTTGCGAGGGGAGGCCGGAGCCTTGTTTCATCAGCCAAAGCATATAGCTGAAATTTTCCGAAAGTTCTTTCATCAGGTCTATAGTGAGGAGGAGCGAGATTATGCGGAAGGGGTGGAATTTTTAGCCGAGCAGTCCTTACCGCAGATTGCTGCGGCTGATTTGCAGGCTCTTAATGCGCCGCTGTCAGTGCAGGAAGTGTTACAGGGGATTAAGCGTGGCAAATCTCATAAGGCCCTGGGACCCGATGGGTTTAGTATTGAATACTACAAAATGCTGGCCTCGCGGTTAGCACCGTCTCTGGTGGTGATGTATGATGATGCCCGAACTGCCGGTGTTTTCCCCAGAGACATGCGTTGCGCGGACATTACTGTCATCCCAAAGCCCGGCAAAGACACTTTGGACCCGGCCTCCTACCGGCCTATATCCCTTATTAACTGCGATATGAAAATTTTGGCATCCATATTGGCCACCCGTCTTAATCCGATCTTTCCGAAACTTATTGACCCAAGACAAGTGGGCTTTGTGCAGGGAAGGGAGGCCTCCCGGAACTTGTCTAAATTGTTATTGGGAATGGATCGTTGCATACACCAGGATGAGGCTCTACTCTTGGTGAGTCTCGATGCCGAGAAGGCTTTTGACAGAGTAGCCTGGGGTTATCTTTGGCATGTCTTGCCCGGCTTTGGACTCCGGGGGTCTTTTGTGCAATGGATTAGAGCGCTATATGCTCAACCCTCGGCTAGGGTGGGTGTCAATGGGACCTTCTCGGAGCCCTTTGTCCTAGAGAGAGGCACGCGGCAGGGTTGCCCACTGTCCCCCCTGCTCTTCGTTCTCGCGTTGGAACCTTTACTTCAGGCCATTCAGCGGGATCCAGGGATCCCGGGTATTCGTATGGGAGGAGAGGAAATGAAAATAAGTGCCTTTGCTGATGACATGCTGATTTGTCTGACGTCCGTGCCTGCCTCTCTCCATCGCCTGCTCCAAGTAATAAGGCATTTTGGCAAGTTTTCAGGTTTGAAAATCAATGCGTCGAAATCTGTGGTACTGGATGTGGGGGGTAGGGTGCGTCCGCTGTGGGAGGGGGAGTTTCCGTTGGTTTGGGCTAATGGAGTGATTAAGTATCTCGGGATCCATCTGCCGGACAGGCCTGACTGTTTATATCAAGTGAACATCCCTGGGCGCTTGGCTCGGAGTTTACACACACTCCAGGGTTGGCGGTGTCTCCCATTGTCTCTGAGAGGGCGAATTGCTCTTTATGTCATGGTTGAATTACCCCGTTGGTTGTATGTTTTACGCATGCTACCCCTTTGGATATCAACTGCTGACTGGAAGCGCTTTGAGTCTGGTTTAAGGGGATTCTTGTGGAGGGGTAAGCGATCTCGTATTCCCATGCAGGCCCTCATGAGCAGGCGGGAAGAAGGCGGCCTGGAGCTCCCCTCCTTGCACAATTATAACCTCCGGTACGTCACAAAACATGTGGAGGCCCTCTTGGAGGGTGATGGAGGCGGAACATTGGTGAGGCACCTTGACGAGATCGTGGAGCCGTATCACCGTCTATATGTTCTTCAGATGAGTAGGTTGCCGGAGGCGCTACGGAGTGGGGAGGGGGGGACGTACTTAGGCACTTTGCGGGCAGCGTGGAGAGCCCTCTCCCGGCGTTTTGGCTGGAATTGGACCGGATCATCCCTGCTTCCCCTCGTGGGGAATCCTAATTTTACCCCCGGATTCTCTAGAATGAACGTGTTTCGTGGTTGGGAGCGCCAGCAGGTAGTCTGTTTGGGGGACCTACTAATGGTGGATGGCCATACACTGGATAGCTTCCAGAACCTCCAGCGGCGGTATAATTTGCCTAGCCATGATTTCTATGGTTATTTGCAGGTGAGACATTATTGGCAGGGACTAACGCGGGTTATGACCTCCCATGCCGGAATGGAAAAGGACACCCCAAGGCTTATTTTGGGACGGCTGGCAGAAAACCAAAGAGGGGAGGAGGCGTGTAGGAAGTTACTTTGGCCCAGTAGGGGTGATCTCTATCTTCGGGTTTTGAGTGAGCGCTGGGGAAGGGATGGGGTGGAAACCATGACACCGGATCTGCTACGTTTGGCTTTTGGGGGGATAGTGAAGGGGCCTGATTGGATATACCTGCAGGAACTTCAATATAAATTTCTGTGGAGAGCATATACCTGTGATACTTGGGCCTATCAGGTGGGGTTGAAAAACTCTGCCCTGTGTGGATGGTGCGGTCGAGAGCCGGGTACCCTTCTGCATAAATTCTTGGGGTGCCCATTGGTCCGGGATTTTTGGACACAGGTGTGTCGCCTGATTGCGGGGTGGCTGGATGCTCCGCTCCTAGCTCATCGGGAGACTTGCCTCTTTCATTGTTGGCAGCTGGGCCCTGTGGAGCTTTCGGTGGCGTATCGGTCCTTGTGTGAACGGGGCTTTCTTATTGCAAAGAAGTCTTTGTTACACAGATGGGTTGAGGTCTCCCCTCCTACTGTTGGGCTATGGGAATCAGCGATGTTTGATCTGCTCCGTATGGAAAAAATGACTGCCCGGCAGAAAGGGGGCAAAAGTTGGGATAGCTTCATGGCATTGTGGTCTCCCTTTATCTTCTGTCTCTCCTCTAGTGAACGTGCCCTGATCCTGAACGCCTGACGCGGGGGAATCTGCATTGCTCTGAGGGTCCCTATGGGCTTTGTAGAGTGAGTAACACATAAGTTCTAGGTGGTGTGGAGGAGGGGTACACACTGGGACTGGCGATTTGTGGTGGAAATAAATAACTGCTTGTCTCCCTACGTGACTTAGTTAGTCTGTCCGTGCTGTAGGGTGGGTGGGGGGTAGGCGGAGGGGGAGGGGGGGAGGGAAGGGTTGACAGAAGGGTGGATCACCTGCATATTTTGTCTATTACTAGATTTCTGTATAAGTATCGAGTGGATAAATTGCTGTTGTTGATGTTTTGGTTTTCATGTTTCTGTATGCTGAATATTACCAATAAAAATGATTTGAAATAAAAGATATTGGTGATCTGTACTGCATGTTCTGTGAATAAATGGGTGTCCTCACACTAGACGTTCTCCCGTATCTTGCTACTTGCATCGCTGCTGTCACAAGCTGGCTGACAATGTGATCATCCTTCTCTGGCCCCTCATTAAAGCGTTCCACATCAACAGACATCTCCTTGTTACACCTACATACCACCCAACCTGAATGGATACCAAACGCACCCCTATCGAAAGAACACCAATATTCTAAGCCTTCAGTCCACAAACCACATAATACCACATGTACTACACATACCCACCTCACAAGTAGGGTATACACTAACCCAATCACAACAACTAACATCAAATTTGCCCTACTAAATGTCAGATCAATCAGGAACAAACTAAATACTATCCTCGACCTCATACATGACAAAAGGCTAGAGTAGGGCTAAATGGCAAATGTTCTCAGTGGAGAAAGGTGAATAGCGTAGTACCTCAGGGATCTGTGCTGGGCCAGTTGCTTTTTAGCATATTCATAAATGACCTAGAAATAGGAATAATGAGCGAGGTGATCAAATTTGCAGTTGACACAAAATTATTCAAAGTTGTTAAAACGTAAGAGGATTGTGAAAAATTACAAGAGGATTTTGATCAATTGGAAGACTGGACGTCCAAATGGCAGATGAAATTTAATGTGGACAAATGCAAAGTTATGCACTTAGGAAAGAACAACCCAAACTATGGTTACACAATGCAAGGCTCCACATTAGGAACAACCATCCAGGAAAAAGATTTAGTTATCATCTTGGATAATTCGTTGAAGCCCTCTGCCCAGTGTGCAGCAGCAGCCAAGAAAGCAAATAGAATTCTAAGAATCATAAGGAAAGGAATGGAGAATAAAACCAGGGCTATTATAATGTCTCTGTATTGTTCCATGATGTGACCGCACCTTAAATATTGTGTGCATTTCTGGTCATCATATCTTAAAAAGGATATAGCAGAATTAGAAAAGGTACAGAGAAGAACCACTTAAATGGTAAAGGGGATGGAAGGATACCCTCTATGAGGAAAGGCTTAAAAGGTTAGGGCTTTTCAACTTGGAAAAGGGATGGCTGAAGGGAAATATGATAGAGGTCTATAGGTTAATGAATGGAATGGAACGGGTAAACATAGACTGGTTGTTTATGCCATCAAAAAGTAGAAAGACTAAGGGACACACAATGAAGCTACAATGTAACCCATTTAAAACTAATAAGACAAAATATTTTTTCACTCAATGTGTAATGAAACTCTGGAATTTGTTACCGGAGGATGTCGTAAAAGCTGGGTTTAAAAAGGGTTTGGACAAGTTCCTAGAGGAAAGGTTCATAAACCATTATTAAAGAGGGCTCAGGAAATACATTGATTGCTCCAGGACAAACATTGTCTTTTTGGGAACTTGCCAGGTACTTGTGACCTGGATTGGCCACTGTCAGAAACAGGAAACTTGGCTTGATGGACCTTGGTCTGACCAAGTATGGTATTTCTTATGTTCTTATGAAACCCCCCCCCCCCCCAGGAGAAGAAAATAGAAACTTACAGCAGAAGCCACAGGGGCTGAGCAGCAAAATAGAAGCCAAAGGGCATGTCCTTGACTAGGAGTCAAATACTGATCCATTGGACTCTTCCAGAGGCTGTAGTGCTTTCTGCTACTCAGAGAATGACTAGTCATTGACTTGTAACTTGACTGTGTAGTATTTGTGCCTTCAGCTGCAAGTCTTGTGCCTCTGGGTTATGGGTTTGATCCCCATGAATCTTGTGCTAATGAATCAAAATTAAGGATACGTTTCTATTATGCTCATTTAGAGGTGGCCTAACTGTTCGACCATTAGCCTGAAAACAAATGCACATCCTTATTGCTTCTCCCTTGGGCCTGGAACACCTGACAAATCCCCCTCCATATCATCATAATTTAACCAGGTATACCCTTTGTATATCTTCGGCATCTATAATATTGAATGTGTGTAAGCTAGGAGTTACCAACATTGTGCTGGCTCACATCTACCTCGCACATTTAATTAAATTTCCATCATTTATATTCCACCTTTGACCCACCAAGATAGCAGATTACAAAACAAATAGCTGAATATACACTTACCAAATTTACAATGTCATCCTCATTACATAACTATAAGGAATGAATTAATTTTTTAACATACTTTTGGAATAAGCCAGTCTTTAAAGCCCATCAAATTGGAATATGGAATATCCTAATACACAATGACTACAGCATTGAATTCCACAGCCTTCATGCTCTCCCTGCTATTGTTATCTTTGCTGTTCCAGAGGAATTGACTTTATGAAGGAAGACAAAGTCTGAAAACTCAAACTACATGCTGGAATATAACAACTTACAAAGTTCATCATATACTATAAGCAAGAGCTAAACCACCTTGATGGCCTTCAGTGTTTCAAAAGACAGTCTAGCAAATACTGTGACTAAAATAAATAAATGTGAACAAAAGCAATTTCAAAGCCACCCATGAAGGAATCGGCAGTCAGTAAAATTGTTGTAAACATACAGTAGCACTACAACATCCCACCTGGAAGCTCAAAAAATAAATCTCACAACAGTATTTTGTAAAATCTGCAATCTTGTTGCTAACAAAATGACAAGTCCAACAAAATAATATTACAGTAATCAAGGTGGGAAATGATGACTACCTGAATTATTTAAGATGCTCCTCAGAAGGATAAAAAAAAAGCTCTTATTTGACAAACCAACAGTAAAAGATTACATAAGTCCCCACTATAATGGGAGAATCAGTAATAAAAGTACTCATCGCCTTGATGCCTGAGCAAAATTCCAACATGCTTCAATAGGAAATTTAATCCAATTGTGAGAACATTGAAAACCACTTTCTTCTCCTTGTCAGACTTATATTTTCTTTTCTTCCTTTTTGCATTTTTTATCCAACAATCTAAGGTATCAATATATCCCTTTTTCCTAATGTCCTGTAGGGATGTAGGGAATGTCTCCTGACATTCAATGTGTCTAATGCAGACATGCCACTCTTCTGCCTCTTCATTAACCACCTGTACCACCACAACTGAAGCTTCACTCTCTGAGGAAGTAGTATCACTGGATGCAGATTCCAATAAAGATTGTAAATTCCTATTTTTTCTTACTTTTATTCCCTTTCCCTTTCTGTTTATACCAAGACTCTACTCCCTGCTTCTTTTCCAAGCCTGATCTCCCCTCAGTCACCCTGCAACCTCACCTAAGACAGCTTTGTCCTTCCAAAATACCTGTTCTGCCATGCCATTCAAATCCTCCAGATATTTAGAAACATATAGAAACATGACGGCAGAAAAAGACCACATGGTCTATCAAGCCTGCCCTTCCATATCAGCAACTACAACAGTCCTCTTTTTCCCTTTAGAGAACATCTGTGTTTGTCCCATGCTTTTTTGAATTCAGATATTGTTGTCATCTCTACCACCTCCGTAAAGAAATATTTCCGCATATTACTCCTGAGTCTATCCTCTTTCACCCTCATCCTATGTCCCCTCATAGCAGAGCTTGCTTTCAATTGAAAGAGGCTCTCCTCCTGTGTATTTATGCTACAGAGGTATTTAAATGTCTCAATCATATCACCTCTATCCTACCTTTCCTCTAAAATATACATAATAAGATCCTTAAGTCGGTCCTCATATGCTTTATAACAAAGACCACTAACCATTTTAGTAGCTACCCTCTGTACCGACTCCAACCTGTTTATATCCATTTGTAGGTGTGGTCTTCAGAATTGCACACAATACTCCAAATGAGGTCGTACCAAAGACCTATACAGAGGCACTAACACCTCCTTTCTTCTGCTGACCATTCCTCTCCCTATGCACCCAAGCATCCTTCTAGCATTTGCCGTTGACTTTTCTACCTGCTAAGCTATTTTAAGATCATCAGACACAATTACGTCTAGGTCCCATTCTTCTTTTGTGGACAGAAGTACTTCACCCCCTATACTATATCGCTCCCTTGGATTGCTGCAGCCCAAATGCATGGCCTTGCATTTTTTAGCTTTAAATCCCAGCTACCAAATTCTAGACCATTTTTCAAGCTTAGCTAATCCCTCCTCATTTTATCTACACCTTCCTGGGTGTCTACTCTATTGCAGAGCTTGGTATCATCCACAAAGAGGCAAACCTTACCCAAAAGCCTTTCCGCTATATCACTAACAAAGATGTTAAAAAGAATTGGACCAAAGACAGATCCTTGGGGCACACCACCGGTAACTTCCTTCTCCTCAGAGTGAGCTCCATTTACCTATACTCTTTGTTGCCTCCCACTCACCCAGTTTCTAACCAAAGCAGTAACTTTAGGGTCCATCCCTAGGGTGCTAAGTTTGTTTATAAGTCACCTGAGCAGAACGTTGTCAAAGACTTTATTAAATCTAAATACACCATATCAAGGGTTCTCCCTCTGTCCAGCTCCCTGGTCACCCAGCTACTGATCGTCATCTGTACTGAAAAACACATCACCAAAAGACCCATACCTCTATAGGGGTGGAGCTTTGCTCACCCTAGCTGATGTACAGGGCCTTGATGATGTATACCCTAACAGCTGCTGCTAAAGGACTGGCTGCCTGACATCATCTGCCCAGCTGATTTCATTTGCTTTAAGCAGCTCCCTTTCTAAGCTTCCTGCTCCAATCAGGGCTGTGGGAGGAACTTCTGGTGCCGTTAAACAGCTGCTGCCGTGAGGCGTGCCCGCGCCTTGCGGGCCCACACCTGAGGGCCTCGCTAGAGGGCCCTTTGGTGTGGCCCTTAGGTAAGGCACAGAACCTGGCTTGTCAACAACCGCTGCACTTTCTACCATCCGGGTATAGGTCAGTAACCCCCAATATGTTTCATAACCCTAGTTTCCTCTCTGCAGTCTATACTATCTTTTATAGATTTCTTCCCTTTACACAAGCATTTATTCCCAGTATACATTTTCCTCTCTCCGGTTTACATCTTATGCAATATATTTGGTCCACTAGGTTGCCCCACCATGATGGTTGTCAGCAATCTAAGCACAAGGCACATAATGTCACATGTTTTATGCCTTATCATTCTATAACTTCTACAGATATTAACCCAATCAATAAAGCTAATATCAGATATGCTCTTTTGAATGCTAGATCAGTCAGAAATAAATTAAATATGATCCGTACTATAATACTATATAAACAATTAGACATTATTTGCATTACAGACACTTGGTTGGATGACTCTGATCAAGTCATCTTAAATCAGTTAACTCCACCTGGCTTCTCAGCATTTAATTGCATTAGAACACAGAAAAAAGCGGGAGGTGTACTCATATTAACCAGAAATGAATAAAGATTTAAACTGATTTCTTCCAGTAACTCCTTTGAATCTAGTACAATTACTATTGCAAATAAATTTCTTAGCATCTCTCTAACCTATAGATCACCAGGAGCCACAACTGAATACTTATCCTCTGTCCTCGAAACTGTATGTGCCAACACCTCTAAGCATAAGCCCCTCATTGCTTTAGGTGATTACAATCTACCATCTACATCCTCTAAAGAAGCAGCATTTTTCAAAGATATGACTTCATTAAAGTATTGCCAAATAATTACTTCTCCTACACATCAATATGGCTCTACTCCAGATGTGGTCTTCATTCCAAAGCAACTAATGAGGCACGATAAGACTGTAACAACAGCTATCACTCCAGTCCCTTGTTCAGATCATCACTTAATTGAGTTTTCCTGGACATTAAATAATTCCTTTCAACAATTAGACTATGAGGGCACAACCAGATGCTTCAAGGCCTTTGATAGAGATATATTTATAAATGAAGTCATTCCACAATTAGAGCAAAACTTTGATACCCTTGATTCAGGTATAGACAATTGGAATTGCACTTTATCTAATGCAGCATCAGCTCTCACTTGTTCTCAACCAAAGGCACGTAGGAGATCTAATGCTCCTTGGTACTCAAGTGATATCAGGATTATGAAACATGCTCTCCGAAGGTTAGAAAGAATATGGAGAAGATTTAAATCTCATGATCAACTGACCCAATACAAAGCTAGACAACTTGAATATAACGATCTTATAAATGAACATAAGCAACTTTATCATACCAATATAATTATGAAATCTATCAACAGACCAAGGGAGCTTTTTAGCATTGTTCTAAAGCTCACAAAAGACTCTATGCAGCATCGTGCCTACCACATAGACCCACAGGTCTTTGCAGATTACACAGGTACACTACCAAAAAACTGCCTCCAGTTTTGCAACTGATTCCTATAGATTATGGGGTGCTGAATCCAGGAAAAATAGCCAAAATGTTCCATCACGTCACGTTTTCTTGCAAAATTAGATTTCTTACCCATATAAGGAATGTTCACATAATTTCTTTTTAGCCGACTGCAGATTATTTTCTTGGCCCAAAATAGAGGTTGTAATGGTTAACTAACTAGAAACACTCCCTCATGATATTTTAGAGTGTTTTGTATTCATTTTATACATTAACAGGACAATTGGGAGGCGGGGGGCTAAATCCAGTACTCGCGCTGGCGCATGTTCTTTCCTGTTCGCCTCGCCTCATTCGCTCGCTCAAACACGGTGGTTGCGACATGAACGTTCCTGTCAAATTTCAGTTTCTTGCAAGTTCATTATTACCTTTTGTTTGCTCAGTCGTAATCCAGCTTTATTCCGAAGTGGTTCACTACAGTTGTAGTTTGCAGTGCTGTGTATTTGTGATGGCTCACAGAGCCAGAGGTTGCGTCAACTCTCCGGACAGTTTTTGTTTTATTTGTGGGGAATATACCGTGAAAAAGCGGCAGAGGAACATTTCTGCATTTATTAAAAAAGTATATTTCGCCTATTTCGGTTTGAAGTTAGGCGATCAAGACAAACCGTGGGCTCCTCACAAAGTGTGCAAGACATGTGAGGAAGATCTACGCTTATGGATAAAAGGTAAAAAACAAGCATTTCGTTTCGGAATACCTATGATGTGGCGTGAACAAAGAGACCACAGCAGTGACTGCTATTTTTGCTCTTGCATTGTGAAGGGATACAACTTAAAAAATAAGAACGTAATAAGTTACCCCAACCTTCCCTCAGCAATTAGGCCTATGCCTCATAGCAACGAAGTACCTGTGCCTGAACTACCAAAATCTTTGGATCATATTTGTGTGGACGGTTCTGATCATGATGAGACTCATCAGATGACTTTTCCCGATGAGTCCAGTACTTCCGAGTTTGAAACTGAACCAGATCCGAAACCTGAACTTTTCTCTCAAGCTGAATTGAATGATTTAGTCCGGGATTTAGCACTCCCAAACGATGCTGCCCAACTGCTAGGTTCTCGGCTTAAACAGAAAAATCTATTATCACCAGGAACAACTTTTTATTGGTACCGCAACCGCGAGACACAATTTTTGAAGTATTTCAGCAAAGAGGAAGATTTGGTATTTTGCAACGATATATACGGAGTGATGGAAAAATTTAAACTCAAGTATGATCCTGCTGAATGGCGGCTGTTCATTGATTCGTCAAAAGACAGCATAAAAGGTGTTCTTCTTCATAATGGCAACACATTCGCTTCAGTTCCTATTGCTCACTCTGTTATTCTCCAAGAAAAATACGAGAATTTGGCCATGATTCTTCAGAAGATTCGTTATGATGAGCATAAGTGGATGATTTGTGGAGACTTTAAAATTCTATCCATGCTATTAGGGCAGCAATCCGGTTTCACCAAATATCCCTGCTTCCTTTGCTTGTGGGATAGCCGGGCCCGCGACCTACACTGGGGGAAAAAAGACTGGCCAATTCGGGAGTATTTGAGACCCAGTGAGAAAAATGTTCTTCATGAGAGCTTGGTACCTCGTGATAAAATTCTATTACCACCTCTCCACATTAAGTTGGGTCTCATTAAGCAATTCATCAAGTCCCTTCCAAAAGATGGTGAGTGCTTTCGGTACCTTTGCTCAAAGTTCCCCCGACATACTGAAGCAAAGCTAAAGGAAGGAGTGTTTGTTGGCCCTGATATAAGGAAACTCATTTCAGATGGAGCATTCGCTGAAACGATGTCTGAGAAGGAAAAAGAAGCCTGGGATTCCTTCAAGGATGTTGTCCTCAAATTCTTGGGGAACAGGCGGGATGAGACCTTGCTCACCTCTCTTTTTGATAATCTTTTAAGAGGTATCGATAACATTAAGAATGGATTCCTGTTAGTATTCGTGGATGTTTCAGCTGCTTTTGACACAATATCTCACTCTAAGCTACTGCACCGTTTGCATCATATAGGTTTACGAAATAATACTTTAAACTGGTTTAGCTCTTACTTGGAAGGTTGTATGCAACAAGTCAAATGTGACCAGAAAAAATCTTTGCAATTCCCAGTCATTCAAGGAGTGCCTCAGGGTTCAGCTTTATCTTCTATTCTGTTCAATATTTATATCCAACCTTTATGCAATATTATTAAACTACACAAATTCCATTATCACCTTTATGCTGATGACATAATGGTATATACCCCAATTGTTTTACAATCTCTTGACTTTTCAGCAATTTCTAGATGTCTCCAAGACATGAATACCTGGCTTTCAAATAATAACTTTACACTTAATTATGACAAAACTGAGGTAATGTTTGTTACTAGGAACCCTAACTTCATTCCTCCAAATACTATTGATTTATTAGGTAGGCCCATCATAGTTAAAAACGAAATCAAATACCTTGGCATAATTTTGGATAAACAACTACTTTAATTCGTGGTCTGTTTTTTTGAACGCAGATTAATCAATGTTCATAAGAATACGTCCAAGAAACATACTTATGTAAGAAATTAACTTTTTTATTTATTTTCTCTATATTCTGAAATTTTATCAGCGTGTGTTGCAAACCACAATGTACATCCCAGGCTTTTCTTCAAAGAAACGTATCATTCAATATTCAATATTCAAAATTCAATTCTTCAAAGCAGTTCCCAGGTGAACCGTTGTGTACTAAATTACTTGTTTTAAAAAACTTGAATCTCCAGACAGGTTCTAAACGTATCCTGTGCCAATGGCGGGCAGTGCAGGCTAAGTTGGGGGCCTGCAGACAGCGTGACTTGGATAACATAAGACGGAAAATGCGCCAAACATTTTACGAGCGAGGGAATAAAGCCGGTCGGTATCTGGCCCTAAGGCTCCGACAGCAATACACCTCAAGGGTAATCCGTGAACTTCGAGATTCCCGGGGGCATAAGAGGGTGATTTCCAGGGAGATACGCGATATATTTGCCGACTTTTTGGAACGATTATATAAAGCTGAGCCAGTGGACAGGCACAAGGTGCAGGAGTACTTACGTGCGGTCACGCTGCCACAGCTGTCTGAGTCAGATGTCGCTCAATTATTCATTTATTTTATTTATGTATTTATTTATTTAACTGTATTTATATCCCGCTTTTCACCGGGTCAAAGCAGTCAATTGGGGGATACATTTAACATGAGGGTATATGAGACACATACGCTAATACTTACAGGGAACATGGGCAATGGAGGGTTAAGTGGCTTGCCCAAGACCACAAGGAGTGCCTACAGGACTAGAAATCCCAGTCCCTCCAGCCTGAGATTGCTGTCCCCAGGTGGGACTTGAACCCCTGGCCTTCCGGCCTGAAGTACCTTGTCCTAACCACTAGACCACTCCTCCCTACGCTGAATTCACCGTGGATGAGGTGGAGACGGCAATCCAGCGACTGAAATCAGGGGGGGCGCCCGGCGTGGACGGCTTTCCCGCTGAATACTATAAAAATTTTAGAGCACAGCTGGCGCCGACCTTGATGCTGCTCTTTAATGAGGTGTTGAAGGGGGAGGCACTGCCCCCTTCTCAGCGCGAAGCTCTTATTACAATGATACCTAAGCCAGGTAAGCGCCCGCAGGAGGCAGCTTTGTATCGCCCAATCTCCTTGCTAAACACGGATGTGAAAATTTTGGCATCGGTGTTGGCTGCTCGACTGAACCGGATTCTGCCAGCTTTGGTTCACCCAGATCAAGTAGGGTTTGTCCCGGGCCGTCAGGCGGCGGATACTATCCGACGAATGCTACAGGTTATCCATGTGGCTAGGCAGGACACTCAACCGGCACTCTTAGTGGGAATTGACGCTGAGAAAGCATTTGATCGCGTTAGCTGGGACTTCCTGTGGAGTATGCTGGACACAATGGGGTTTGGCCCTAATTTCCAACGGTGGGTCCATTGCCTATACCAAGAACCTAGGGCTCGAGTCCACGTTAATGGGGGTCAATCTGCGAGTTTTCCGTTGGAAAGGGGCACTCGGCAGGGGTGTCTATCATTAAAATCATCTCTAATACCTGAAGATTGGAGGATCGCCAATGTAACACCAATTTTTAAAAAGGGTTCCAGGGGTGATCCGGGAAACTACAGACCGGTGAGCCTGACGTCAGTACCGGGAAAAATGGTAGAAACCATCATAAAGAATAAAATTACTCAGCATGTAGATAGTCACAACCTAATGGGAGACAGCCAACATGGCTTTAGACAAGGAAGATCTTGTCTTACTAATCTGTTATGTTTTTTTGAAGGAGTGAATAAACAGGTGGACAAAGGTGAGTCGGTTGATATTGTGTATCTGGACTTTCAGAAAGCCTTTGACAAGGTCCCTCATCAGAGACTTTTGGCAAAACTAAAGAGTCATGGGATAGGAGGCAGTGTACTATTGTGGATCAGGAACTGGTTAAAAGATAGAAAGCAGAGGGTAGGGCTAAATGGCCAATTTTCCCAATGGAGAAAGGTGAATAGTGGTGTACCCCAGGGATCTGTGCTGGGTCCGCTGCTTTTTGACATATTCATAAATGACCTGGAAAGTGGAATAACGAGTGAGGTTATCAAATTTGCAGATGACACAAAACTATTTAAAGTTGTTAAAACCCAAGAGGATTGTGAAAAATTGCAAGAGGATCTTGATAAATTGGAAGACTGGGCATCAAAATGGCAGATGAAATTTAATGTGGACAAGTGCAAGGTTATGCACCTAGGGAAGAACAACCCAAACTATGGTTACACGATGCAAGGTTCCACATTAGGAACCACCACCCAGGAAAAAGATTTAGGCGTCATTGTGGATAACATGTTAAAACCCTCGGCCCACCCCCTACACTTGACGTGGTGGGGCAGGCTTGAGACCATAAAAATGGTGATAGTTCCAAAAATTAATTATATTTTAAGTATGATACCAGTGTTATTCTCACCCGGTTTCTATAAAACCCTGAGTAAGATGCTGTTTGCCTTCCTATGGCATAATAAAACTCCTCGGATTGCACAATGGAAACTCAAGCTGGCTAAGGGGGATGGAGGAGTGCAATTTCCAGATTTTTATTGGTATCATGCGTCAGCTATTCTCAGGCAAGGGTGTCTGTGGAGTGATGAAACTGTGGACCCAACTGCACCTCACTGGCTACAAATCGAATCCGCAATTTGTGAACCATTTCCACTGATACACTGTATAGAGGCGAATGGGGTCCCCGGGGGGAAATCCAATCCAGTAATTCAAGCGACGCAGCAAGCCTTTCAAGTGCTACAAAACTCCGATCCAGGATGGCAGGGTTTCACTGCAGAGACCCCTATTTGGCTCAATTGCAGATTTAAGATAGCGGGGGAATGTTTTGTCTGGCCTAAATGGCTCCAGCACGGTATATACACTCTGGGGCACTTGATGGTTGGGGATCGGTTTAAAACCTATCGAGAGTTACAACAGGAATTTGGTCTCCCGGATAGTGGGATGTTCCAATGGTGCCAGTTGCGGCATTGTCTGGGGATGGCTGAAGTCACACCAGTTGGTATTCCTGCGACCAGCACTTGGAAGATAAAGGTGCAGGCGTTGCGAGAGGGATCGCAGATTGTTTCAAAAATAGTCTCTATTCTACGCGAGGGACAGAGCAAGCCATGTGCAAGCGTACAAACCAGGTGGGAAGCGGAAGTTGGATGCTTGGAAGGAAAGGAAGATTGGACGTACTTTTGGCAGTCTCAGATTAGGATAGCGTGTTCCACCTCCTTAACACAAACACTGTTTTTTCTGGCGCATAGGGCATATCTGACCCCTAACAAAATGGCAAAGTGGCAAGCTCAAGCTGATAATCTCTGTTGGTCATGCAAAGCCGAACCTGGTACATTAGGGCACATGTTATACACCTGCTCCAAATTGCGCAGGTACTGGCGACAAGTGTGGGATAGAATCTCTCTGTTGCTAGGTATCCATGTCCCTTTGACATTTCGTATAATAATTTACCGCTTGCGAGCGGGAATTCCAGGCCTATCCAAAGAAGATTATCCCAGTTTGGATCTATTGTTGGGACTGGCGTTAAAAGCCCTAATGAGCCATTGGAAAAATTTTGCTTCCTTACACTATGAGCAATGGTGGAACTTGCTGTGTGTCCATCGCACGTATGAGCGACTTTATGTGCAGCAACACCCCTATCTTACTTGCAAGATGTTAAAGTGGGCTGTCCTGGACTCCAAGATTATTCCCAGTTCATAGTGAATGATATCGGGATCCTCTGTCCATCGCCGAGGGCTGTACTGTTAATCACACGGATGGTAATGTAATGTATAAGATTGTGTGTCTATCAAGCTGCTTATAGGTGCATGTATATTGGGCCATCCTTTTGTTTTCGTAATGTGTCACATAGTCAAGTTTGGTTGGTCAGTTGTTCTAGTTGTTTGAATGTATGATTTGTATGTATTAAAATGATAAATAAAGACTTTAAAAAAAAAACAAAAAAAAAACCCTCGGCCCAGTGTGCAGCGGCGGCCAAGAGAGAAAATAGAATGCTAGGTATGATAAGGAAAGGAATGGAAAATAAAACAAAAGATATTATATTGCCTCTATATCGTTCCATTGGGAGACTGCAACTTGAATATTGTGTGCAATTCTGGTCGCCGTATCTTAAAAAGGATATAGCGATTTTAGAAAAGGTACAGAGAAGAGCCACCAAAATGGTAAAGGGGATGGAAGGATACTCCTATGAAGAAAGGCTAAAAAGGTTAGGGCTCTTTAACCTGGAAAAGAGAGGGCTGAGGGGAGATATGATAGAAGTCTATAAATTAATGAACGGAGTGGAACGGGTAAACGTAGATCGATTGTTTACCTTATCAGAATATAGAAAGACTAGGGGACATGCAATGAAGCTACAGGGTAAACTATTTAAGACTAATAAAAGAAAATATTTTTTCACTCAATGTGTAATCAAACTCTGGAATTTGTTACCGGAGGATGTAGTAAAGGCTGTTAGTGTAGCTGGGTTTAAAAAAGGTTTGGACAAGTTCCTGGAGGAAAGGTCCATAAACCATTATTAAGAAGTGACCGAAGATATCAATGCTTGACCCAGTACAAGCATTGTGGAACTTGTGTCTCTTGGGGAAACTGCTAGGTACATATGACCTAGATTGGCCACTGTTGGAAACAGAATATTGGGCTTGATGGACCTTGGTCTGACCCAGTATGGCATATCTTATGTTCTTATGTGTCCTCTGTCGCCGCTGCTCTTCGCGCTTGTGATGGAGCCCTTGGCGCAGTGTTTTCAGGATCATTTAGATATAGTGGGCGTTCGAGCGGGCCCGGAGGAGTTTCGAATAGCGCTTTTTGCGGATGATATCATACTATCCCTGGGGGACCCGGCTGCGTCTCTTCCGGCCGCAATGCAACTTTTTGCTGCCTTCTTCCGGGTATCGGGGTTCCGGATTAATTACGCTAAATCCGAGATTCTCAATGTTGGGACCCTGGAAGCAGTCTGCTCACAACTGAATTCCACATATCCCTTTCGATGGGTGTCAGGGGCCCTCCGCTACCTGGGCGTTAATCTAACGGTTGAGCGTGCGGCACTTTATAAAGAAAATTTCAACCCGCTCCTTCAGCAGGTTAGGCAGGACTTTGAGTCCTGGGCGTGGTTGATGTTGTCCTGGTTTGGGCGGATAGCCGTGGTCAAGATGGTGGCTCTCCCAAAGTTTTTATACCTTTTTCAGGTACTCCCTATCCCGCTCCCACGGGGAGCTTTGGCTAAGTGACAAGCAATGCTTATGAAATTTATATGGGGATCACGTCGGCCCCGCATAGCGCGTCAACAGCTTTATAAGCAGACTCGCCTCAGCGGTATGGGCGCGCCCAACCTTCAGTGGTACTATATGGCGGCTCAGTGTCGCACGGGGGTGGAATGGATGAACACTGACAGACCCAAGCGCTGGGTCCAATTGGAACAGCACCTCGCGGGGGGGGGGGGGGGGGTGGCAGGATTGGGAGATAGACTATGGCTCGGCTCTAGGTTGCGAGGGGGCAAGCGCCCAAGTAATCCCTATATCCTGCACACGCTCCAATGCTGGGACAGGTCTTTCCAGCCTCAGGGGGCAGATTTGACTCCACTGGCGCCCATAGTGGACAACACTTTGTTTCCTCCAGGGGGATGAGTGATCAGGTATTCCGAAAGTGAGGACATAGGGGACTTAGCCAAGCAGGGCAGCTGTTTGAAGAGGGAAAGCTACGCTCTTTTTGAGCACTTCAAGAGGACTTCGGCCTACCCGACAGTCATGTCTACCAGTATACGCAGGTGACACACTGGGTGCGGACCCGGGCGGTTCGATCCCAGGTGGCCCGGGACCTGTCGGATGTTGAGCGCCTATGTGAAGGGAGCACCACCACGAGAGGCCTTATTGCTGCTTTTTATGCCCAGTTGCAAGAGCGGCAGGCTGGAGGTGGCAGGCACAGGGAGCAGTGGAACCACGATCTGAATCTTCACTATGCGGAGCAGAGCTGGGAGCAGGTGGAAGGTAGACTGTGGAAAAGCTCGGTGGCAATTAATGCCCGTGAAACTAATTATAAAATTCTTTATCGATGGTACATGACACCCGACCGGATAGCACGTGCATACCCTGGGGCTTCAAGCTTGTGTTGGCGGAATTGTGGAATGAGAGGCACCTTGGCGCATGTTTGGTGGCTTTGTCCTCGTATTAGCACCTTTTGGAAGGGGATCCAGCACCGCTTAAAACAATTGGTTGGGTTGCACATTCCCTGGGACCCCGGCATCTTCCTTTTAGGTGTGAATGTCCCGGGTGCCAGAACCCCCCAGCTAACCTTGATTCGACACGGCTTGAATGTGGCGCGGCTGGCATTAGCGGCTGCTTGGAAGCAGGCTCTGGCACCCTCCTTCTCTAGTTGGTTGGAACGCATGTGGGACACGTACATCATGGAACGAGGGGTGCCGGCTGGAAAGTTTCACCTCCCCCAGTTTGAGCAAGTATGGGAAGCTTTTGTTTTGAAGTACGGTTCATGATTGCGTAGGGGTTCCTTGCATTCCCTGGCCACGCTGAATTAGCATCAATATGGGAGGTGTTGTCTCCTGACTCCCCCGCCACTCTGAGCGTTCTGATATGTAGAAGCCCTCTCGCCACTCTCACTAGGCAGGCAGGGTCTTAGTAGTGGGTGGGGGGTGGTGAGGGTAGGGGAGGGAAGGGGAGGGACGGGGGGTGTAGGGGGGTAATAAGGATAGGTGGGTAGGGTGGTTTTGGGTTGCTACTAGGCGTGAACTGAGGAGTAGGGGGCAAATTATAACTTACCAAAGACAAAAAAAAAAAAAGGCCGTGAGAATTTTGCCTGTGAGTTCCCAACAGTTTCGCTTTGCATTGCATTTTGCTTGTAACTCATGATATGACTGTTTTATTGTAATTTTGTGTTGCCTTTAAATAATACTGGCCGTTCAATTTTCAGGATGGAGACAGAGCGATTTCAGAAGATATTGCTGCCACTCCCCTGGTTTTTAGACATTCAGCTCTGGACAGCCCAGAGTTTTCCTAAATGCCCCTTCTAAAATGCTACTTATAGTCAATTTCTGTTGCCAGGCTTAAACTAATGCAATGATGGAAAACAGTCTTGGACAATCCAGCCAAAAGGGCTATGAATTTTCAATCTCTTCAGCCTAAATCAGGGGTTCTCAAAAGAATCCTTGGGACATATCAAGCCAGTAAGGTTTTCAGGATAACCACAATGAATATGCATGAGAGAGATTTTCATGCTCTGCATCCATTACATGCAAATCTCTCTCATGCATATTCATTGCGGTTATCCTGAAAACCTGATTGGCTAGGCATGTCCAGAGGACTAGATTGAGAACCCCTGGCCTAAATCAGGGCCGGCCCATCCATTGTGCGAGAATATTGTTCGCACAGGGCCCCGCGCCAACAACATCCTGCACTGAATACCGGCAGGCAGGGCAGTTTTAGAGGGAGCTGGAGAGGCCCCGACTCACCTCTAACAGCTGCCAAAGTAAAGAGCATCCTTTTTCTTCACTTCAGCAGCTGTACTGTAGTTTAGAACGCTGCCGTGCTGAGCACCGGCAACAGGAAGTCCCCTTTGACCTTCGCGTGGCAGCGTTGTAAACTACAGTAAAGCTGCAGAAGTGAAGGAAAAAGATGTTCTTCAATTTGGCAGCCGTTAGAGGTGAGTTGGGGCCTCTCCGGCTACCTCTAAAGCATTTTAGACAGCCATGGGGCTCTTCGGGAGGGGAGGGGGGCTTGTACTGGAAATGGGCTGAGTGGGAGTCTTGGACTGGAAATTGTGGGGGGGGGGGCTAGGACTGGAAATGGGCTGGTGGGGCGCTTGGACTGGAAATGGGCTGAGTGGGGGGGCTTGGACTGGAAATTGGGGGGGGGGAGTTAGGACTGGAAATGGGCTGAGTGGAGGGGAGCTAGGATTGGAAATGGGCTGATGGTGGAGCTAGGAAAGGACTGGAAAAGGGCTGATGGGGGGCTAGGATTGGAAATGGGCTGATGGAGGGGCTAAGATAGGACCGGGAATGGATGGGGGAGCTAGAACTGGAAATGGGCTGATGAAGGGGCTAGGATAGGACTGAAATGGGCTGATGGGGGGCTAGGATTGGAAATGAGCTGATGGGAGGCTAAGATTGGAAATGGACTGATGGAGGGGCTAGAATAGGACTGGAAATGAATGGAGGAGCTGGGACTGGAAATGGGCTCATGGGAGGGCTTGGATTGGAAATGGGCTGAATGTGGGGGGAGCTAGGACTGGAAATGGGCTGATGGAGGGGCTAAGATAGGAAAGGAAATGGACTGATGGAGGGGCTACAATAGGACTGGAAATGGGCTGATGGGGGGCCAGGATTGGAAATGGGCTAATGGGAGGCAAGGATTGGAAATGTACTGAAGGAGGGGCTAGGATAGGACTGGAAATGGGCTGATGGAGGAGTTAGGACTGGAAATGGGCTGATGGGGGGCTAGGACTGGAAATGGGCTGATGCAGGGACTAGAAGTGTATGGATGCTGGGTGGATCTGGAACTAGAAGGGAGCTGATGTTGGGGGAGGACTAGAATGGAATGGGGCTGGGAGAGTGAATTGGAGAGGGGAAAAATATTTTGTGTGGGAGGGAAGAAAAATCTACGATTGGCCAGGTATGGGGAGAATAAGTTGGGATTGAGGATGGAGGATGGAGGGGTAAAATTTGAGTGGATGAAAAAGGAATAAAGAAAGAGATGGAGAAAAGAGCAAAAGGAGAAAGATCAGTATGTTAAAGCAGACGTAGAGAGAGAATGGAAAAAACTAGAAAAGAGAAGAAAGGACAAATGGACAGCAGACAATAGAGAAGAAAGGACAAATGGACAGCAGACAATGGAATTGTGATCCCTTGTTCTTTGTTTGGTGACGCTCTATGTTCTGCATGTGTAACGAGCTGAGGTAATCTGTTCATGTAGTTTCTTTTTGACAGTGCCATTTGTTCTTTTTCCCCAGTAGGAAATGTATTGGTATTCTCTGAGGTGTATTGGTTTAATATTTGCAATATTGCCTTTTTATAGGTAGGGTAAGGTGCTTTATAAGTCCTGGTAGTGCTGTTATGATATGGTGGGTTTGCTATGGGTTCTAAATGGGCAGTGTTTGTAGTACTTCCTATGTGCCTGGCGGTTGCCACTGAAGTATAGTAATGTAGAAATCTGGTAGTCTTTCTTTATCCATACACTCATTAAGAGGCATGTTTACTAAAAATTAATGCATGTTAATATTATGCAAATATTTATGCAAATGATGCCCTGCACCGAGTCTCCACACATGGCCCCGCACCCCCCTTGGGCCTTCCCTGCCCTAAATAAAACACCACCACCACCACAAAGAATACAACTATACTTATCAGGAGAAGTGGCTCACAGACCAGATAAATCAGCACATACAAAAGAAATAAAGATGTCTGGATATTTTAGGTCTGGGTATTTTATATCTGAATCAGGCAGGTTTACTAACATGTTTACTAACATGCTTTATCAGCTTAGAGTAGGGTTATGTGATGATCAGCAAACTGATAGTCCGGGGAGAGGTACCTTTGCAATAGTGCATGCTCCCTTGCAACCCCAGCAAAAGCCCAAAGCCAGCAAGTTCAATAAAGACCTGGCCTGGCCTCTGGAAGAGGGGCCGTACCCTTCTACATCCCATGCTGGGCAGGAGCCGAGCCAGTCCATTGATCCACTGCAGGATTCACAGCTGGCTCGGTTTCCCTGGTTCACCAGGAACTATACCTTGGAAACAAAGAGAAGCCGGAAGGGGGAGGGGCTGCATGGTCATGCCCTAGAAAAACTCCCATTGTTTCTAAGGGAAGGGGGAAGTGGACCTGTGGAGGAAGAACCCATGGAAGATTTGGAGTACGACGAGAAAAAGGACCTAGAACCGTGGAGGTACTTTTGATGAGGCAGTGAAGGCTTTAGCCCTGGGGCAAGTTCAATCAGTTTACAGTGAACTTGGAAGGGGGGAAGGGAAGGGCTGCTACACCTTTGCTTACTGTGTGGTGGATCAACACTGCTTCTGCTTTGATCTGCAAGACTGAATGTTCAAACCCTGATGGTTTAAAAGGATTATAGTCGTCTCTCATTTATCACGGTTAATCAGTTCCAGACTATCACGATAACTGAATTTCCGCAAAGTAGGATTCTTTATTTATAAATCTAATATTTTCGTAGTTAGAGCATAGAAAACCTGTTTACAACCTATAACGCCCCTTTAGTCACCATTAAACTCATATTTGAAAAAACCACGATAGAGTGAATCCGCAAAAGTCGAAGCGCGAAGTGGCGAGGGATGACTGTACTTGTAACTTTATTTTCATTACTTTCCTGAACTGTTTTGCTTTATGAGAGAGAGAGAGAGAGAAACTGTTTGCTTTGTGAGAGAGAGGCCACGCCTGGCCCTAAGGCTAGGTTAAGCCCGGTTTTTTTTGTTGTTTTTTTTGAGGTGAGGACCACAGAATTGTTTGCTGGAAATTCTTGTGATTCTAAGGAAACCTGCTTTGGTATTTTCTGCAATATCCGAACAGGACTTTAGCTTTGGGATCTGGGCCGGTAGACCTGAGTACTGCAGTTGTCTCTGGAACCCCTCTGTGGCTTAATACATGATTTTGGTGCTGAGCTAAAAAGTAGCACAGGACCCCATACTGAAAAGTCCATGCTACCCTGGTAGTAAATTGAGGACACAGCCATTCCAGCACAGTGCAACTAGTAGGGACATTTGTGGCTCACACTACCTGCACTTGATGCTGGTAGCAAGACACAACTAAAGCCACCTCAATGGATGGCATTAGTTGCACCTACAGCAGGTTCACCGTGTTCCAGTGAGGTAACATGGTGAACCTGCAGTTAGAAAGGAGCCCCACATTTCTAACATGTCCCACCTGCGCATTACCGGCACGGAGATTAGGAAACATGCCTTATATATTAATGCCCTCCCAGATAAAATTGAATCCTTTAACATTTTTAAATTGGAGGAGAAACATAGGCAGGGTTAATAATGAACAAAAGAAAATTGTTTCCTGAAAAGATGATAAGGTATTAATGTGTTTGTGTGTGTGCTGTTTTGAAAAAAAAATCTACTTTGTTTGTAATTCTGCTTTGCTGAAATGTATTCTGTTGGTACTAATAATAATAATAATAATAAATTAAAAAAAAAACAGTCACCACACATGTTGTTGTTATGTGCCGTCGAGTCGGAGTCGACTCATAGCGACCCTCTGGATAGCTATCCTAAATTGTGTTCGGTCTTCAGTCAGGTGGCTCATTGTTGACAGACTGGTACACGTAGCTGCTGTTATTGTATCGATCCATCTCATTGCTGGCCTTCCTCTTTTGCGTTGACCTTCTATCTTGCGAAGCATGATGTCTTTCTCTAATGATCTCTCTCTTCGCATGATGTGTCAAAAGTATGAAAGTCGAAGTCTTGTCATCTGAGCTTCTAAAGAAAGCTTAGGTTTGATCTCCTCTAGTACCGACTGGTTTGTTCTTCGGGCAGTCCATGGTATGCACAGTATTCGCCGCCAGCACCATAATTCAAAGGCATCAATTTTCTTCCTGTCTGTCTTTTTCACTGTTCAGCTTTCACATCCATATGATGTTACTGAAAATACCATGGCTTGAACAAGTCGAATCTTTGTATGGAGAGAGACATCTCTGCTCTTGAGAATCTTATCTAGGTCTTTCATAGCCATTCTGCCAAGAGCAATGTGTCGTTTGATTTCTTGACTGCTTGTTGCTTCTTTATTGATAGTTGATCCAAGTAGGTTAAAGTTGTTCACAATTTCAATTTCTTCTCCTTCAACGATGAACCTGTTGATTATGCCAATTGTCATGATCTTTGTCTTCTTTACCGTAAGGTGCAAGCCCATTTTGAGACTATGTTCTTTGATTGTGAGAAGCAAATGTTTCAGATCATCTTCACTTTCAGCCAGTAATGTAGTATCATCAGCATAGCGAAGGTTGTTGATGAGTCTTCCACCAATCTTCACACCTCTGTTGTCTTCATACAATCCTGCTTCTCTGATGATTTCTTCGGCATATAAATTAAACAGGTAGGGGGAAAGTATGCAGCCTTGTCTTACACCTTTGCTTATTTTAAACCATGATGTTTCTCCTTGTTCCATTCAAACTGTTGCTTCTTGATCAATGTACAGATTGTGCAAGAGAACGATCAGGTGTTCTGGTATACCCATGCTTCTTAATGTGGCCCAGAGTTTCTCATGGTTTACACAGTCAAAAGCCTTGCTATAGTCGATAAAGCACAAATAGATATCCTTTTGGTATTCTTTAGTCTTTTCAAGGATCCATCTCACATCCGCAATGATGTCTCTGGTTCCTCACCCTTTCCTGAACCCTGCTTGCACTTCAGGTAGTTCTTGTTCCAGGTATGGTTGTAGTCTCTTTTGAATAATCTTCAGTAGAATCTTGCTGGCATGTGGGATCAGAGCGATTGTTCGATAATTTCCACAGTCAGTTGGATCACCTTTCTTTAGTATTGGTATAAACACAGATCTTTTCCAGTCAGTTGGCCATGATGTTGTCTTCCATATTTCTTGGCAGAGCCTTGTAAGTATGGTAACAGCTGCATCAGATTGCTACAATACTTCTATAGGAATGCCATCAATGCCTGGTGCTTTGTTCTTGATAAGGCTTTCAATGCTGCTTCAACTTCTTCTTTCATCACCAATGGTTCCCGATCATAAGGTACAGGTTGAAACGGCTGTTGGTCCACTTGATCTTTATCATATAAAAACTCTGTATATTCCTTCCACCTTTTCTTGATCTTCTCAGCATCATTCAACATAGAACCTTGAGCATCTTGTAACATTCCAGTTTGAGGCTGGAACTTTTACTTTAACTCTCGTAGCTTTAGGAAAGCCAATCTTGTTCTTCCTCTAATAGTTTCTGCTTCTATTTCCTTGCATGCGTCGTTGTAGTTCTTTTCCTTGTCCTGTCTTGCTGCACGTTGGAAATCTCTGTTGAGTTCTGCGATTGTCTTTCTTTCTCCTCTGGCTTTAGCTTCTCTGCGTTTCTGGGCAATTTTCAGAGTTTCTTCCGTCATCCATTTTGGCTGTTTTTGCTTTTTCACCTTTTGTAGAGACTTCTCGCTTTCTTCCAACACAACCTTCTTGATGTCATTCCATAACTCTTCCGGAGCTCTGTCATTTGTATCTAAAGCAGCAAATCGATTTTGCAGGCAGTCTTTAAATTCCAGTGGTATATTCTCAAGGTCATATTTTGCTGCATTCATGAGTGGTTTGCTCTTTTTCAACTTTAGCTTGAGTTTGCATACTAGTAGTTGATGATCTGTACCACAGTCAGCTCCAGGTTTTGTCTTTGTTGATGTTATAGAGCTTTTCCATCGCTGACTTCCACAGATGTAGTCAATTTGATTTTTATACAATCCATTGGGTGAAGTCCATGTGTACAGTCGCCGCTTGTGTTGCTGGAAGAAGGTGTTTGAGATGAATAGATCATTGGTCTTGCAGAATTCTATCAGTCTTTCTCCAGCTTCATTTCTGTTGCCAAGTCCATATTTTCCAACTACTTTGCCTTCTTCTTTGTTGTCAACCTTTTCATTCCAGTCACCCATGACTATCAGGATATCCTGTTTGCATGTTCTGTCAATTTCAGCTTGTACTTGTTCATAGAACTCTTCCATTTCATTCTCTTCTGCAGCTGTTGTTGGGGCATATACTTGAATTATAGTTGTGTTGATAGGCAATCCTCGCAGACGAACAGAGATTAAGCGTTCGCTGACTGCATTGTATTTCATTACAGTTCTTGCAAGTTTCTTCTTTATTATAAATGCAACACCATTTCTTCTTTGTCTTTCATTTCCAGCATAGTTGACCATGTGATCATCTGATGCAAAGTGTCCGATGCCCGTCCATTTCAGTTCGCTGACACCCAACAGATCAAGTTGTACACGTTCCATTTCATTCTTGACCACCTCCAACCTCCCTTGATTCATACTTCATACGTTCCATGTTACAATGTGTAAGACATCTTTATAGCTTCTGACTCTCATTTCATGCACAGCTACATCAGCAATCTGGCTTCCCGAGGGCTTTGATCCAACCACATCATAAATGCTGGCTTTACTCTGAAAAGTGTTCAGCTCTTCCCCAGTAGCTAGTTGAGTGCCTTCTGACCTGGGGGTCTCATCTTCCAGCACCATAGCACAATTTGTTTTGTTGTAACTATCCATTGGGTTTTCATGGCAAGATATAGAAGTAGATTGCCAGGCCTTTCTTCCGCGCAGTTTAAGTTTGGTGTTGTTGCCGTTGTCACAAAAATGTGATCCTCCGCCGTCAACACTGTCCCATCTGCTGCTGCCCAGATAGGTGGTTTGTCTTGGTCTGGCACCTCAGCTGAGACCTGTCCATCTTGGGAGACCCTGCCAGTAGTTAAACTACTGATAGTTTAGCTCTCAGCATCACTGATGCACGCAAGCCCTCACAGCACGACAAGCTGCAAACCAAGTGCACCACACATATTCCCTATAAATTGAAACTTTATTTACTGTAACTTTGATATTATTTCTTCTTTTCCTGCTAGAACGTGTTTTGGTGAAAGCATGTTAAAAATATCCTGGAACTGACACTTGTCAACCCGTTAATCTTCTAGCATCTTTTTTGCTTAGACAGGGAAAAGGAATTGGACAGTGGCATAAACTTAAATGAGAAGCCCCCAAGCAAAAGTTTGCCAAGGGCTCCCCATGACAGCAGTGGTAGCGGTATAGGATGAATACCCCTCTCCTGGTATGGCAATAGCAGTGGTGGGAGATGGTAAACACTACCCTTCCCTCCCTGCTCCCCCCACCCCCAAAAAAAAGTAAAATAAAATTCAACAGCAGGCAAACTTAATTTATTTAAAGTGATTGTGCAACACCAAGAGACCAGGGTTCGATTCTCACTAGCACTCTGTGTGGCCTTGGGCAAGTCAGTTAAAAACATTCCATTGCCTCAGAAGAAAGGCCTGACCTTCTACTTCCAGTCACACTGCCAAGAAAACCCAGGAGCTGCTGGGTCACCAGGAGTCGGCACTGGTTCGAGGGCACACATTGCATTGCATTGCTGCAGCATGTGTTCACTTCCTCCCCCTGCCTTTACCCTTTGAATTTATTGTTATTGCAAGATTTTAGCTCAGCTGCTGGGCAAAATTGTAAAATCCACTATAGGGAGACTTCGGCCCAACAGAGGGAACTGCTTCTTCAACAGCCAGGTGCAATACTTTTCAAAGGGAAAAGCCAGAGGGAGGTAGAGGGTGATAGTGCCTCTGTATAAGTCTTTGGTGCGGCCTCATTTGTAGTTTTGTGTGCAATTCCGGAGACCGCACCTTTAAAAGAATATAAACAGGATGGAGTCAGTACAGAGGGTGGCTACTAAAATGGTTAGTGGTCTTCATTATAAAGCATATTAGGACAGGCTTAAGGATCTTAATATGTACACATTAGAGGAAAGGCGGGATAGAGGTGATATGATTGAGACGTTTAAATACCTCTGTGGTTTAAATGTACAGGGGGAGAGCCTCTTTTGATTGAAAGCAAGTTGTGCTACGAGGGGAGATGGGATGAGTTTGAAAGGGGACAGATTCTGGAGTGATATGCGGAAATATTTCTTTACGGAAAGAGTGGTGGATCTGTGGAATAGTCTCCCTGTGGAGGCGGTAGAGATGAGGACAGTATCTGAATTCAAAAAAGCATGGGGCAAACACAGAGGATCTCTAAAGGAAAAAAGGGGACTGTTGTAGTTGTTTCTTTGGTAGGATTTATTTATTTATTTATTTAACAAGTTTTTTATACCGCCTTTTCCTTCAATGAAAGCGGTTACAAAGACAAACAAAGGTTATACAAAAGCAAGGGAAACATGCACTGCTTAATCAAAACATCGAAGTAGTAAGGTGGGATACATAACATAGGTAAACCATTATAGACTAGAAAGGCCATGTAGTCTCTGTCATCATTTTTCTATGTTTCTATATTTCTATGATGCCGCAAAATTCTTTTAATAAGTGACGTTTTCCATGCTCTGCTCTCCCCCACTGCGCATATCCTATGGAAAGTGTTACCAGATCACCTACGAGAAACCACAGACAGAAACTAAAGACGCACCTTTTCATGGAAGATTTTGGTGACAATGACTAACCCTCATCCATTCCCCCCCTACACTCAGACCTCCCGCCCCTCCCCCCTAACTTATCCAACCTGCCTCCCCCTCACTCCCTCCCTTCATTGGCTCGTGACTGACCTTTTTAGAGTGAAAATTTAGACCTTTAGTTAAAGTTCCACTTTACCTTGTTTAAAGTTCACGTATATTTAATATTCAATATTCTATGTAAACCCCTGTTATTGGGGTTTTTTTATGTAAACCACCTTGGCTCTAAGATTAGGCAGTGTATAAACCACTAAAATAAATAAATAGTTGCAGGGCCACGTGGAACCTCTTCTTTCTACCTTGGTGCTCCTCATGCCTGGAACAAACTACCTGAGCAGGTATGTCCTGTTGAAATCCAGGCTAAAAAAATCACTTCTTTGAGCCTGCTTTTGGACCCTGATCTCTTATTTGTTTTCTTACCATTCCCCTAGATATATCCTAGTCCCCACTTATTCTGTTGTCTGTCTGGATTAGAGCGTAAACTCTTATGAGAAGGGATGTCTCTTATATGTCTCTGTACAGTGCTGCGTATGTCTTGTTGCTCTATACTAATGATAAATAGTGGTAGCAGTAGCTTAGGTGGAGTTTATTCCACCGATATTGGATTTTATCAGACGTTCAAGGCAAGTTACATTTAGGTACTTTCTGTCTCTGGGTGGCTTAGAATCTTGGGTTGTCCTGGAAGCAGTGGAGGGTCAAGTGACATGCCCAAGATCACAAGGAACAGCAGCAGGATTTGAATCCCGGCTTCCCTGGTTCTAGCCCAGCACTGTAACCCTCAGGTTACTCCTCCACACCGGACAGTGCTTTCATTTTTAACTTCCACCCTGCTTAAGGTGGTAATCTCGTTTTTCTCAAGTGTAGTTACAAGGCGCAGTCTTTATGCTGGTTCCTTTTACCTAACACCCTATTATTCCATCTATCATTCCAAACCCTTCTCCTTAAGAGTATTTCTGATACACAAACCCTATTGAGGCTGTTCCCTGTACCATGATTTTGGTGTGAAAAGAACTGATTCCCCAGCATATTCTGAGGGTGTTTCACGCACTCGTTCTGTTCTACTTGTAGATAATCTCACTTTATTGAAACAATGTTTAATGTACTCTGGGCCTAACTGTTGGACTTCTTGTGTAACAGGTGATATTACCACAGCCTATGATCTCCAGTCCAAATTTGAAAATTATTATTTTTTGTACATGGTAAAATCAGACAGCAAGATAAAGGCTACCTGCCTTTGATTAATGTGGTCTACTTATAAGAATTATTTACTTACTTACTTACTTACTTTTTTTTTTCAATTACACTATGTAACACGTTTTTACTTTTTTCTTGTTCCTGGGTATTAAGTGTTATTTTCTGATATCTTATGTCTCAAAATCATAGGAAATGGATATTATGGCCCACAAACATTGCTTTTGGGACCAGAAGAGAGATATATTTTTGAAGATTACCTATTTTGCAGGACATTCTAGATAGACTTAGTGCAAAGTAAGCTTGGGGGTATGTTTACTATTCAGCGGTAGTGGCTTCCGTGCAATACTGGAGCTGCAGCCCCATTGATTTCAATGGGGCCACGGCTCTGATATTGAAGCTGCTACCACCGAATAGTAAACATACCTCTTGGAGTACCTTTTGCAAAATTTCTAGAACTTTCTAGAGCTTTCCAGAACTTTGCAAAATTTTTGGAACTTTGTATAACTTTTGAGAACTTTAAAAAAAAAAAGCCTTTTGGCGACCGTTATAATGTCACATCCGCCTTGCGTCTATATAAACAATGAATTTGCACGGAGTGAGCACAGTCGTTCAGCAGCCTCCTTACCGACTGGAAACCTAGGAGTGAGCAACAGCATGTGTCTTAAGTTCACCAGTTTATTTTCATTCTAGCTTCTTAAGTGGACTGACATGGCATCAAAAGGCTGTAAGTATCCGGCAGATACATTCTGCTATATCTGTGGTGATTTTATCAAGACGAGCCAATAAGTACTCCGTGGAAGCATCTGCCAAGATCCATGAAGCTTACAAGGCATATTTCGGCATGCCCGTTGGGGATCAGGACAAACCCTGTGCGCCTTTTTTCACTTGCAAGCACTGCAAGAAAACTGTGGAAGGTAAGATGGACAATTGATGCAGGCTTAGACTGTGGCATTTTATGTTATAAAATCTTTATTGTTACTTAATTTTTACATAATGTATGAAATATTTAGCAAGAATATTGTTAATTTAAATTTTATCATTATAAAATTATATATAGTTATTTTTTTTCACGTTTATTTTTTCTTTTGCAGGATGGTACAGAGGGGGAGAAGAGTAATGAAGTTTGCTATCCCAAGAATTTGGCAGGAACCCATGGGCCACTTGAGCAATTGCCACTTCTGCATGGTGGATCCTTCCAAATGTTAGCAATTCACAAAACGAAGAAGACATTGCAGATCTAGATTACAGTATCAGAGGTGGAGGTGAGGAGAGAAACCCTTACTACCTGAATCAAAATAACATCAACAACTTGGTCAGAGATCTTGGTATCACCAAGTCCAATACTGAGCTTTTGATGTTCATGTTCAAGCAGTGGAACTTGTTGGATGAAAGTGTTCAAGTCACAGGTCAGAGGAAGCATCACTATACTTTTTCTAGTTGCTTCACTAGTCAAGGTGGGCTCTGCTTTTGCCACAATGCGATCAATCTGTTCGATACTATCAGAATTGCATGTAACCCGAAGGAGTGGCTTCTGTTCATTAACAGCTCTTCCAGGAGCCTCAAAGCCGTGCTGCTACATAACAGGAACAAGTACCTTCTCTTCCCCTAGCTCACTCAGTGAGCCTCAAAGAAGATTACAGCAGTGTCAAGACCTTGCTAGGGTACAGTTGGGAGGTTATTGGAGACTTTAAAATGGTGGCATTTCTGATGGGTCTCCAAAGCAGTTTTATCCCAAGTTTCCTTGCTATCTTTGTCTTTGGGGCTGCAGGAACACCGTGGCACACAACCACAGGTGGGATGGCCACAGCGAACTGAATTTTCTTTTGAGACAAAGAACGTGAAGTGGGAGCCACTGGTGGAACCATAGAAGGTGCTGATACCATCATTGCACATCAAATTGGGTCCTATGAAACAATTTGCCACAGCTCTAGAGAAAGAGTAGACAGCCTTCAAGTACCTTCGAGACTTCTTCCCTAAACTGAGGCAAAGGTCAAAGCTGGTGTCTTTGTTGGACCACAAATAAAAAAAGATTGAGTGCATGGAATTTCCCAAGCTGCTTACCAGAAGGGAGAAAGTGGCTTGGAACAGCTTTGTTGCAGTGGTTCATAAATTTTTGGGAAATCACAAGGCTGAAAACTATGTAGAGTTGGTTGAGAGACTGGTTAAGAATTACGCAGGATGTTTCTCAAAGTCTATATCCTTGATGCTCATCTTGATAAATTCAAAAAGAACATGGTAGTATACTCAAAGAAGCAAGGCAAATGTTTCCACTGGGATTTACTGGAATTGGAATGCTGCTACCAAGGACAATATAACAAGAACATGATGGGAGACTACAGCTGGGGGCTTATTCATGAAAGTGATTTACAGTATAATGAATGTCAAAAATCTACTCACTTCTAAATGTTTTATGCTCTTTCTTGAATAACTTAAATATAAGTAAATATATATATATAATATATATATATATATATATATATATATATATTGTCAGAAGGTGGACCTATTGGAGCCTGAGAAAATGGAGATCAGCAGGGATGATCAGGGAAGAGATGACAGTGTAAACAGAAAACTGTCAGATGGTTGCTATAGACAACCAGGGCACACGTGGATAAGGGCTAGGAAGACACACCCAGATAGCGAGCAAAGGGAGTTTGCATTGCCTGATAGGGATCAGCTGGGTGGAGGTGGAGCCCAAAGACACAGACATAAAACACGCTCACAAATAGTTAGAGAAGGAGAGGAGGTGAGCCAACGAGGGTCACAGCAAGAGAGACCGCAGCAAGGGCAGCAGAAGCTGTGGAAAGAATGGAACTGGAATGAAAGAGAGAGAGAAAGAGAGAATGAACTATTGGATCAGCAGAAGAACCAACGCGAAGGTCTGAGTGAGTCCCTAGACCTGTGTGAGAAGTGTAGAAATCAGCAGCCGGATACTGTGTGTATGCATGGAGGGCACGAGAGACGTAGGAAATCTTCCATAGAAGGTAACAAAGCAGGAAATGCTAATAGAGGCTGTTTCCTACCTGAGTGGGTAAAACCCCGAAGTAACAGGAAAAGACAACATAAAACAAGCTTAAGAGAAACAGAAAATAACTTCTTCCCTTGTGCTAGAAGCTTTAAAAGAAGAGAAGTTTTCTTACCTGAAGAAGCTTGTGATTTTGCTAGCAAGTTTAAACTCCCAACCTGTGATAAGGTTCCGTCTCGAGCAGTGCAATCCAGGGCAGCTGTGTTGCAAGGGCTAGACCCGAGCAAGCTCAGAACATACCACAAATGCTCTAGTAGCAGAGCTAGTGAAGGTTTGAAATATCCTTTTGGTTACCAACAGGGGCAGAGCTCCTATGAGCCCCATTCAAAACCTTATGGTATTTCCCAGCAAGGCATTTGTGCAGAGGGACAGAGCAACTTCCTGTTTGACGGAGCAAACCAGCCTTATCCCTGTGAAACAGCTGATCCTAGAATTAAGGGTTCAGAGGAATATGAATTAATGGAATGTGAGAATTCAGATATACCAGTTGTTCCTGAACCAATGGACTGTTCATTATCTGTGATTGACCCAGAGTTCTCTCTAAGGTAAATGGTTGAAGATAACCAGAGTTTAAAGCAGCAGAAGTGAGCTGTGCTGTAGCAACAAAAGAAAAGGCTGTATTAGGAACAGTGATCCTGTTTAATTCTTTTCTTTTGTTTGTATTTAAAAGCTGAAGTAAGCTATTTTTGTTACACATTTAATTTATGTTATATGCCCAAAGTGGTCTGTTATTTGTTTTGCCAAGAAAGAGAAAAAACCTCGTGGACGGGGAATAAAGCCCTGATTTGGAATTGAAGTGTGTTATGTGGTTCATATAATAGAAAGGTACAACTACCACTCTCAGAGGGCCAGGCAAGGCTGCCTGCAGTACTAACAGAGTCAAGAGGAGGAATCATCAGGCAATACCTGACCCCACCGATAGGGCCCCTGGGGGTGTGACAATATGTTTTATGTGAACAAAAAGGAACAAGTAAGCCTCTTTTAAAAATGGCAATACATTAATTTTCACAAGTATCAATCTCTTGTTCCAAAAAGCAAAGTTTAATGAGAATAATAACCAGCAACCGAGGTAAGACGGACCATTGCTCCTCCCCGTTACCCCCCTCACCCCCTCCCATTCTCCGACATTCTCCGCACCCCTTGTACAATAAACACACCATGCTGTTGGGAATTCAAACCGGTTGCAGCTTTATTCAACCTTTAATAACAATAACATTCAATACAACCATAAACATCAATCTAGCGGATCACTGCCTCACCAGCCATGTGATTAGCAAGGTGAGCCTAAACTCCGCAACCCTCACGGACAGGCCCACGGCTATTTTAACTACCCGCCCCTTTCCTCCGGCTTCGCCATATGATTAGCAAAAGCCCAACAGGGGCTGACCGGGTCATGGGCCCCACACCCCCGCCCAAGTATCGCCTCCGGCTCCGGACCCCGGACACCTCCAGGTTCCCGCCACCCTGTCCATGTGCCGCCCCCCTAACAAGCTGTGACCGGTGACTTTCCTGGGCGAGCGCATATTCCAACGCCTCCTGCCAGTCATTTAGGAGCAGATCCATGCCTACCGGGGATAAATACACCCCATCCTGCCTGAATAAGCATGCACATGCAATTTTGGCCATGGGTGCATGATTTGATACCACCCCTGATCGCACACCCATCGGCCGATCTGCCTATTTATCTTTGTCAGCCCTCTTGACCACCTCCGTTGCGCTCAGCAAGCAGGCCTTGGAATAATGTCTGACCACAGGATAATGACGTTCATAAACATTTCAAACACAACAGCCACATCCTTCTTGACTGCTCTAATTAACTGTTTGCAGATCCAGGAGCTTAAATCATTGCCACCCAGATGGAACAATAGCATTGCTGGTGCGCCTTTTTCATGCCCGAGGTGCCGAAGCAAAGGCAACAGCTGTGGCCACCGAAGACACCGTTCGCCCAGCCATAGAACGGTCACCTCCATGGCGTCCAATCCCAGGTTAGGCCCCACTGGCCGCCTTGCCACTCTCTGGCCTGCCCAATAAACAAAGGAGTGACCGATGAGCCAGCAACAAAGGGGGGACTGCTCCAAATCTGTGAAGAAAATAACCAGTTAGCCACTGACCCAGTCACTTTCATTAACATTCACAGATGCACATATCCTTGAAAAGCCCGCGAACGCCATCTGCCAATGCGTTGAATCTCCCGATCCCGTAGTCCAGCCGCTGCGGCACTAGTTGCTGCACCAATTCGGAATGAATGCGGGGCAAACCTAAGAGGATCCTTACCCACCCTCTGAAAAGCCATGCGCAGCACAGCTGAAAACTGAAACCGCGTCAACGGGCTGGAATCCGCATGTAGGAAGAGCAGCCCTCGCGACAACTGTTGCAGTCCTAAATACGCCTGCATGGCCTCGACTGGGTATGTTGACATACCTCTTATTGCCTTCCGGATTACCCAACATCCTTTTCCTTTCTGATCCGTTTTGGAACGTGCCAACCATGTGCAGAGCCGCCCTTCTGTCATCTGCACCTGCTTGCACCGCAGCCCTGCCCCTGTCATGGACCTGCTGGAATCATATACCAATTCATCGACCCGGAAGGCCCCGAAGAATGCCACAGCGAAAACCGCCCGAAACAGAGTTGCTTCAAAATGTGATTTTGCTACTTTTGGTAATGCCGCCAACAGTCTGGATAACAACTCATGCATAATAGGTTGCCTGCTATCCTTAGAGGTTGGCTGGGACCGTTCCCAACCCTGCAACAGCCTGCGAGTCAAAAATCCCCCTCCTGGAACTTCCCAGCCCACCGCTCCAGCGAAAAAGGTAAAACCCACCACATTTGTACGCACCGTTGCTCAAGACGCCCCAGCAGCCTTTGCATACCCCACGTATTGCCCCATTAGCTGATCGGACACCCCGCCCCCCCCCGTCTTCCATCCATGTTCTACTAGGAAGGCAACGACTCTGTCGCATCCTCACTGATACGCCGCCCACGTCGCCTTTGATACCGAGCTCTGGAGCAGGCTTAGCATTTCGGCAGGCCAACCCGACACAATCGCTCCGGGACCTTTGCTCCCTCGACGTCCGCCTCTGGTGCCAACGTGCGGAACAATTCCCACTGGAAACGGGAAAGAGCATCATCAATCCTGTTAGTGCACCCTGGAATATGTCTGGCTTTCACATAAACATTGATACGCAGGCATGCAAACACCACTTCTCTCATCAATGACGCTACCTGCATGCATCGCGGTGCATAATTATTAATGACACTTACTACCGCTGCATTATCACACCACCAAACCACTTTCTGATTACGCAGTCTGCCCGGCCAAAGTTCCAAGACCACTAGCAAGGGAAAAAGCTCCAAAAATGCAATGTTGTTGGTTAAACCCGCCTTCCGCCACTCCCGCAGCCAAGCGGCAGCGGACCAGGACCCACAGAAGTAAATACCTAATCACATCCCCCCTGCCGTGTCTGTAAAGAGCTGCAGATCCCTACTGGACATCTCAGTCTCCAGCATCACCACCGTTCCATTGAAGTCACTCAAGAATACATCCTACACTGCTAAATCTTCCCTGATACTTTTCGTCACTCGAATACGATGATGCGGCTTCGTAACCCCCGCAGTAATTTGTTTATGGGGAAAAGGATTTCTATCTTTCCTGATATCTCTAGGGACACCCAGAGAAGGTGTAAAACCTTCCTTTTGTTAAAACCCGGGGTTCTTCAGTTAGGTGCTTCTTTCTTACTAAGATTTCCCTGTAAATGTATTGTGTTGCAACCACACATTTTCGATACTCTGAACTGATCCTAAATGAAAGGGAACTGCCAATACAATATCCATTACACTCAGCTGTTGAAATGTTCCACCACCCTTCTAATGTCCTCAACCATCTACGTCTCAGAGGTTTATAATGCTAACTCCTCAACCAACAGTCCCTCTGTCTCCTTCCACACTCCCTCATTTTGGTAACATATATTTTTTATACAGAGAAAACTTCTCCTCCTGCTTTTCTGCTATTCCAGTCCTTTCTGAACACAAGAATCTTGTATGGCTATGTTCCATTCACAAAATTCATTAAATCATGAGCTTGTGATCATACTGATATGTAGCTCTGCTTCCATCATAAGATCTGGAATTTTATTACTTACACTGAACATATGTGTTCATAATCTTCCAGTAATTTATCAGCCCCTTCTCTATACGTTGTGTGGCCTCATAGCTGTTCTCCATGTCTACCCTACTGTTGAATAGTAGCCTCATATGATCCTTACAAATGAATATTTATCCATTAGATTCATTTATTCCTTTGGGGTGATGAGTTGATTCAGTCAACTTCCATCTATTACCCCCCCCCCCACACACACACACACACACGCACGCGCACTTTCCTAAAATTGAATATCTGCAAAGGTCTGAAGTGAATTTCTCACCTAAGATCTTTTCCCCTTACACAGACAGATGTAAGTAATCTCCAGTCATGGTCTTTCCCCTTAAATGTGCTTAAAAAAAAACCCCAAACAAGGTCTGATATTTAAACCATTTTAAGCAGATAGCAGCACCTTCTAACTGAATAAATTGCACTGACTGGAGCCAGCTACAGATTTCACTGGCAGGGAGGAGTAGCCTAGTGGTTGGGGCAAGATACTTCAGGCCAGAAGGTCAGGGGTTCAAATCCCACTAGAGGACAGCAACCTTGGACTGGAAGGACTGGGGTTTCTAGTCCCACAGATGCTCCTTGTGGTCTTGGGCAAGCCACTTAACCCTCCATAGCCCATGTTCCCTGTAAGTATTAGTGTATGTGTCTCATATCCCCACATGTTAAATGTATCCCCCAATTGTGTTGTGACTGCTTTGATTGAAGGATAAGGTGGTATACAAAAACTGTCTAAATAAAAATAAATAAAATTTCTGGATAACACCACTGAAAATTATCAAACTGCCCTGGCACTGTCCAGAAAGCACCAGGAGTGCAAATGCAAACTATCCAGATAGCTCTGTTTTTAAGCACTGCTGTTTGGATCATTGCATAAGCTGGGATAGCCAAATAGCTGTCCTAAGTTATACAGAAATCTATCCAGACAATGGCCACCACCGAGTTTAAATATCAGCAAGCTTTTGCTTTACCAAGGTTTTAATTCAGGAGCCTTTCTTTTCCTTTACCATGAAAGGGTAATCTCAGAAAATGCTGTAATTTTTGCAAGGTCCCTATAGCTTCCCCTAATTTCTTATAATGCAATCAGGGCTGCCCGTCCACCAGGTGGTCGCCTAGGGCAGCAGACACTGGTGGGTAGCATGGTTACCCCTCCCATTAAGCAGCAGTTGGATTACTGCTTCAACACTGTGGCAGGCTTTAAAACACCCACATGTGCAGTTACGGCCGGCTGCTCCTGCCCCCTCCAACAGGAAGTTGCATCAGAGGTGGGCAGGAGTGTAAGGCCTCAAGGACACATGTGCATGGATACTTTAAGTCCCAACATGGTGCTGAAGTGAAAGTTCAGCCGCCGCTTCAGTGTAAGGAGGTATTGCCATGCAGCCTCCCCCTCCTCCTAGATGGATGCCAGAGGGACGGCATGGCATGCTGGGGTGGTGTCATAGTGGGGGGGGGGGGCATGGAGGGCCTGCCTAGGGCTTGTAACTGTCTAGGGCATGACCAGCATGTTCCTGACAGTTAACATGCAGATGAGTACCCTAACACATTGCACTATTACCATGGGTGCACTAATCTCCAGCTATTGAGGTGGTAGTAGGTGGGGTCAAAAGTCCATGGATTCTAATCTTCCTTACAGTTGGTTCTGCCTGAGTTAAATATTAACAAATGATTTCAGAGCTTTTTCTTGTCTTTCATGTTTTCATACATTTTTATTCAGAGATCAGTTTTCAATGATGTAGTAAAGCTTTATTGTTTGTTAGGATTAAAATTTGTATAAGCTTCAAAGTAATAAAATGTTGACACCAAGGCAGAGGGTTTCATGAGGACAAAGCAAATGTGTCACATAATATCTACTGCTATTTTATTTTGGTATATACAATTTTTTTCTGCTCTGTTAGGGACAGGTTTACTGTGTGTTCAGCCCCAAAAATGAGCACCATGGTGGTGGTTGACCCATGCTACAAAATGGAGGCGTGTCTGGCATATCCCCAAGTAGCTAGGGTGGGTTTCATTCCACCCTACATTCATTCTGTTTGGTACAATCAGCGTGAATGCACTTAATAACATTCATTGACGTGACGGTAAATGCACCAGCACAAAGTGCAATATCACCGGTGAGCATGCTCCAAAGATACCCATGATGTGCATGCTCTGCCCCTAACCCGCCCAAGCCCAACCACAATAGCATGGAATTTTTAGGGTGACGCATCTTTTGTACACAGTAAATTTTACCACGGTGTACTTGGGGCGCACTGATCCCTGTGATACCTTGTAGCGGGCTTTAGGACTATACCTTGTGGTCAACTATTTTTATTAATAAAAGAAAACATTTTAATTGGTTCTTATCTACTGAAAATCTTACAGGAATAACTATACTAAAAAAGCAGATTGCCAAACACTACCAAGGCTACCAATAGGGGTTGAGCGGTGCCATTTTTAGAGGAAGATACTGGGGTAGGAGCAAATGGGCAGCACTCCTATCTCATTACAAACATTTACGTTACAGCAACTCATGAATTTTGAATTTAAAGTAATATGTGGCAATCTATATATACAAATGTTTACTGATTGGAATGTTTGATATTGTATTCTTTCGAAGGGAATGGTTAATGATACTTTGTGTGGAAAAAAATGTGCAAAAACTGGAAATGTCCGCATTTTTGCATGTTTTAGTGGGAGGGGGATGTGTTTCATGCAAAGTCCCATTGTGAAAAAATATATAGGTTAGTATGTCTGTCTTAATGTGGAATCCCGCATCTGATTCACTGAAATGTGCAGCTTGCACAATTTTTGCAACCTACCGTATTTTCCTGAGGTTAGATGTTCCATTGGAAAATAAGACAGCTAAAAGTGAAAAATCAAATCTACATGTGCAATTTTTCTTCCAACCTAAGTACAGCCCAAGGAATGCCTCCTCAAAATGTAACTGAAAGAGACCAACTCATCCATGACAAACTGTATAGAGCTTTATTTTTTTAAACGTAGCCAAGTCCATGCTGACACAGCAGCCCCTGGGTTTTCTTGACAAAGCATGACTGGAAATAGATTGTCAGGCCTTTTTTTTTTCTGAGGAAATACTGTTTAGGATAAAGTGACTTGCTCAAGGTCACAAGAAGTACCAGTGGGACTCAAACCCTGAATCATTTAGATACTAGGCTGTTGCTCTAACCACTAGGCTATTCCTCCACCTTGTAGAGTTTTTTGCTGTATGCTATTGAAGAAGAGCAATTTTCAGACAACCAGTTTGCATGTTCAACTTGCCACCTACCTGTGTAAATACTGTTCAAAATTGCCCTTCAAGATCTTAGAGGTTTGAGAACGGTGTGGTTATATATCATATATGTCTTATCTTTCCTCCTTAACTATTCTTCACACTCCCCATAAGGTCTTCCGTTCGATTCACACTAATCAGCTTTTCCTTCCCTCTGCTGCTCAAACCAGTGCAGGACCTTACCAAGCTAAAAATGTGCCCTGTGTGACTAAGAAATCTGGTGCCCCAGACAAACCACAGTTCTCCCAAATGTCACTTAAGTGTCACATAATTGGCACCTAAGGGGCACACTCCTTGTCCCCATGCCCCTTAGTATATGTGTCCATGGCCACATAGCAAACACCTTTTTTTATTGCAGCACGCATAGTCTGATGACACCATAGGGGGGTGGAGCCTCTCCGCAGCATGGTCCCAACTGGCTCCTCCACATACTCAGTAACCCCCAAGCAGCAGCTTTGCAGCAGGGATATCCTTACAGGCAAGCACCTCTATCCCTGTAACTCTTTTTGAGCTTCCTGGAAGCCCAGCGATGATATTAGTGCCCCTTCTGTCCTTGTGCCCTTTGCGGCCGTACCACTTGCATAGCCCTTGGTACGGCCCTGACCCAGTGTTCTGCTTTCTTCTTTCTTGACCCAAGTCTGTGGAATGGCCTTCCTTCAGAACTCCGTTTGCAACTTTCTCATACCAAATTCAAAGCCTTACTCAAAACCCATCTCTTCCAGAAAGCCTTTCATCTCTCCCCACAACCAGCCTAGATGCCTCATTTAAATATCTTCTACTTGTATTAGACCTTTTGTCTGCTTCCCCTTCCATCCTTCATCCTCTTTAACGTCATCCTTTATATGTTAACTCATATCTCTTGTGTGATCCAAATGTTTCTATCTCTTTTATCATGACTAACGGAGTTCTTTTCTGATCTATTGTAATTTGTGTTTATTGTAAACTACTTTGCTGGTTCAAAGAGCAGTATATCAAATTTTAAGAAACTATCTATGTTATGATACTCATCATTATCATAGATGAATACATATTGATGGAGGTCGATATGTAAAAGCACCTATGTGGTCAGCAGCAATGCTGATCATATAAGTGTTCTTAAAAATATACACTCATGAATCACTTTGCAGTTTAAATAGCTGAAAAGCCTATTTTATCTGTTTACAAAGCGGTGTGATTACTGATGTTCTGACGACAGCCAAAAAGCTGTCCATTTAAGCACTGTAAAGTGCCTAGTGACTGCATCTTTAATTTAATCTGGATATTCAGGGTTAGAACTTGTCCAGCTCTGAATATTCAGGTTCGCTGGTCAGCTCATTGCTATCCAGGTAGCTTAACTTTTAAAGTTAGGATAGGTGAATGTCTGGTTGATAGTTAATAACTGAACTGGATAGTAAGTGGTACCACCCCCAATCTGCCCATAGACCACTCTGGTTTTAACTGAACATTTTTACGCAGTCTGGGGGGGATATTCTGCTGTTGAATTTCAAGTTCAGCACATTTTAGCTGGCTTAACAAGGCTGCTAACACACTAAATCACAAATAGGATATCTAAAGTTAATAGATATGTTTATCCTTTTAATTTTACCTGTGAAGAGTGGCACTGAAATTCTGCGTAAGATCAAAGTGAAAACTGATCTCGTGCTGTAGAAAAAGAAAGTTTAGTGATGAAAACTTTATTTTAGGAGTATGTTTACTAAAGCATGATAGCTGTTTTTATGGCACTATTGTGGGATCGTCGCACCGTGAAGACAGTTAATGAGGGAGAAATGCAGCTACCACAGGCCATTCCTGCAGTTGCTGCTCAAAAGGGCATGATGTGGGCGGTTCTGTTCTGAGCAGCTACTGTGGGCGTTCACATTGCACAGTAGCAGCTCTTTCCGCAGGCTCCGCAGCTGCAGTTATCACTACCTCCATAGATGGCAATAGCTGCATCCGCGAAGCCGGCCCCCATGATCCCTGCACTTTCTCCATGGTATCTGCAGGGAAAACGCTGGGCGTGCCCCTGTACGTATCGTGGAACATTTGGAGCTAGCGCCAGTTTTTTGTAGCTATTGCTTGGAGTCGATTACAAAAGCCATTTGTGCATTAGTAAACTTACATCTTAATGTTCAGTAAGTTTAATTTTAGAGGAAATACATACAATCATGCCACTATTTAACTAGAGAGACTACAAGATGGATTTCTAGATTTACACTGAGATGTATAATTATATATTAAATAAAGATAAATATCTATACCTACCATACATCTAGAGCAGGGGGTCTCAGTCCAGTCCTCAGGACACATCTAGCCAGTCAGAGTTTCAGGATAATCACAATGAATATGTATAAGAAATTTGCATGCATTGCCTCCATTGTATGTAAATCTCTCTCATGAATATTCATTGCGGTAGTGATATTGAGTAGAATGCAATCTGATGGCATGCTAACCATTTAGAATTATTTTTTGCCTACCCATTCTCTTAAGGCATAGCTGACATTGTCTGTCTGCATTTCAATCTGGTTTAATACAGAAAAATGGGTGCATATATTGAACACATAGTAACAGGCCGAAAAGGGGAATGAATTAGCAGAAGTCTGAAGTCGGTCTAATAAGATTTGAAAGGAATGAAAAACAGAAAGATCATACAATTCCAGTGCTTATCATGAGAATAAAAGATTTACCAAGGGCTAATAGCGAACTTTTAACTACAATGCTTTCAGCTATATTGTTTTTGGGTTTTTTTTCAGAATTATTATAGTGGGTTTCTCAATATCCTTGTCTTTCTTTCAGAAGCATATATTTCATAAAGATATAATGAATTTGAATATGGTTAAAAGCAATATAAAAATGTTGAAGTAGTAATGACTTGAATTTTAAGTTTACAGGGACAAAAGATTTTTTTTAATATATGTAAATTTAAATACTAATGTTTGAAACTCTGTCATAGATAACAATAAAAATGGATACAGATATAATAATCAATTTAAATTGCACAGACATCATTTGAAGCTGGAGAAAGGCTCCAATAGCACTTTCATTCTGTCAAATGAATCTGCTTTCTTTGACTAGGTGACCAGTGAATTAGATGGGGGAATTACATTAGGTGTGGTAGATTTTAGCAAGGCTTTTGACACTATTCTGTATAAACTTATACACTGAGCACCCATGGGATGGACCCTAATGCAACTGACTGGGTTAGAAACTGCTTGAGTGGGAGATGACAAAGGCTAGTAATACCTAGACTTCACCCTAAGGATGGGGACGTTAACGATATGTGCCACATGGATCAGTCTTTGGTCCTGTTCTTTTTAACAGTTTTGTGAGTGAAATTGCAGAAGGTCTGTTAGGAAAGGTTTACCTCTTTGCAGATGATACTAAAATCAGCAACAGGGTAGACACCCTGGAAGCTGTGGATAATATGAGGTGTGATCTAGCAATGCTTGAAAAATGATTAAGAATTTGGTACCTAGGATTTAATACTAAAAAATGCAAGGTAATACATTTGGGCTATAAAAACCCAAGGAAGCAGTATAATATAGGGGTGAAATACTTCTGTCTACGAAAGAAGAGTGGACCATGATTCTATCTGATCTTAAGATGACCAAATAGGTAGAAAAGGTGAAGGAAAAAGCCGGAAGGAGGCTTGGATGCAAAGGGAGAGGAATAACCAGCAGGAAAAAGGAAAAAATATAGTGTCTTTTTCTCAGTCTCTAGTGAGGCCTCATTTGGAGTACTATGTACAGTTTTGGAGATCACACATTCAAAAGGATATAAAACAGGATGAAGTCAGTCCAGAGGGCAGGGCCATCCTTTGCAATTGTGGGGACTAATTTGGACCATTTTGGTGGGACCTCCTGGACTTATATTTCATATGTTGTATTCAAAACAAAATAGTATGTATTTGTTAGCTTATATTTTGGCTTAACATATTAAAGCAAAACTATACTTATAAAGACATTTTTCTTGTTTTCTGTTCTGCAAACTCTTTCTTTCAAAATTTTGTCGAAGTTTTAAGTTTTTTGCTTCATCACAATCTATGGATAATATGGGGGTCATTCTGAGGCACAAATAGTAGGGCTGTACACCCTGCCTGGGTGTGTTGTTGTTAAGTGCCGTCGAGTCGGAGTCGACTCATGGCGACCCTCTGGATAGCTATCCTAAATTGTGTTCGGTCTTCAGTCAGGCGGCTCATTGTTGACAGGCTGGTACCCGTAGCTGCTGTTATTGTAGCGATCCATCTCATTGCTGGCCTTCCTCTTTTGCGTTGACCTTCTATCTTGCCAAGCATGATGTCTTTCTCTAATGATCTCTCTCTTCGCATGATGTGTCCGAAGTATGAAAGTCGAAGTCTTGTCATCTGAGCTTCTAAAGAAAGCTTAGGTTTGATCTCCTCTAGTACCGACTGGTTTGTTCTTCGGGCAGTCCATGGTATACACAGTATTCGCCGCCAGCACCATAATTCAAAGGCATCAATTTTCTTCCTGTCTGTCTTTTTCACTGTCCAGCTTTCACATCCATATGATGTTATTGAAAATACCATGGCTTGAACAAGTCGAATCTTTGTATGGAGAGAGACATCTCTGCTCTTGAGAATCTTATCTAGGTCTTTCATAGCCATTCTGCCAAGAGCAATGCGTCGTCTGATTTCTTGACTGCTTGTTGCTTCTTTATTGATAGTTGATCCAAGTAGGTTAAAGTTGTTCACGATTTCAATTTCTTCTCCTTCAACGATGAACCTGTTGATTTTGCCAGTTGTCATGATCTTTGTCTTCTTTACATTAAGGTGCAGGCCCATTTTGAGACTATGTTCTTTGATTGTAAGAAGCAAATGTTTCAGATCATCTTCACTTTCAGCCAGTAATGTGGTATCATCAGCATAGCGAAGGTTGTTGATGAGTCTTCCACCAATCTTCACACCTCTGTTGTCTTCATACAGTCCTGCTTCTCTGATGATTTGTTCTGCATATAAATTAAACAGGCAGGGGGAAAGTATGCAGCCTTGTCTTACACCCTTGCTTATTTTAAACCATTCTGTTTCTCCTTGTTCCGTTCGAACTATTGCTTCTTGATCAATGTACAGATTGCGCAAGAGAACGATCAGGTGTTCTGGTATACCCATTCTTCTTAATGTGGTCCAGAGTTTCTCATGGTTTACACAGTCAAAAGCCTTGCTATAGTCGATAAAGCACAAATAGATATCCTTTTGGTATTCTTTAGTCTTTTCAAGGATCCATCTCACATCCGCAATGATGTCTCTCGTTCCTCGCCCTTTCCTGAACCCTGCTTGCACTTCAGGTAGTTCTTGTTCTAGGTATGGCTGTAGTCTCTTTTGAATAATCTTCAGTAGAATCTTGCTGGCATGTGGGATCAGAGTGATTGTGCGATAATTTCCACAGTCAGTTGGATCACCTTTCTTTAGTATTGGTATAAACACAGATCTTTTCCAGTCAGTTGGCCATGATGTTGTCTTCCATATTTCTTGGCAGAGCCGTGTAAGTACGGTAACAGCTGCATCAGATTGCTGCAATACTTCTATGGGAATGCTATCAATGCCTGGTGCTTTGTTCTTTGATAAGGCTTTCAATGCTGCTTCAACTTCTTCTTTCATCACCAATGGTTCCTGATCATAAGGTATAGGTTGAAACGGCTGTTGGTCCACTTGATCTTTATCATATAAAAACTCTGTATACTCCTTCCACCTTTTCTTGATCTTCTCAGCATCATTCAACATAGAACCTTGAGCATCTTGTAACATTCCAATTCGAGGCTGGAACTTTTTCTTTAACTCTCGCAGCTTTAGGAAAGCCGATCTTGTTCTTCCTCTAATAGTTTCTGCTTCTATTTCCTTGCAAGTGTCATTGTAGTACTTTTCCTTGTCCTGTCTTGCTGCACGTTGGAAATCTCTGTTGAGTTCTGCAATTGTCTTTCTTTCTCCTCTGGCTTTAGCTTCTCTGCGTTTCTGGGCAATTTTCAGAGTTTCTTCCGTCATCCATTTTGGCCGTTTTTGCTTTTTCACCTTTTGTAGAGACTTCTCGCTTTCTTCTAGCACAACCTTCTTGATGTCATTCCATAACTCTTCCGGAGCTCTGTCATTTGTATCTAAAGCAGCAAATCGATTTTGCAGGCAGTCTTTAAATTCCAGTGGTATATTCTCAAGGTCATATTTTGCTGCATTCATGAGTGGTTTGCTCTTTTTCAACTTTAGCTTGAGTTTGCATACTAGTAGTTGATGATCTGTACCACAGTCAGCTCCAGGTTTTGTCTTGGTTGATGTTACAGAGCTTTTCCATCGTTGACTTCCACAGATGTAGTCAATTTGATTTTTATACAATCCATTGGGTGAAGTCCATGTGTACAGTCGCCGCTTGTGTTGCTGGAAGAAGGTGTTTGAGATGAATAGATCATTGGTCTTGCAGAATTCTATCAATCTTTCTCCAGCTTCATTTCTGTTGCCAAGTCCATATTTTCCAACTACTTTGCCTTCTTCTTTGTTGCCAACTTTTGCGTTCCAGTCACCCATGACTATCAGGATATCCTGTTTGCATGTTCTGTCAATTTCAGCTTGTACTTGTTCATAGAACTCTTCAATTTCATTCTCTTCTGCAGCTGTTGTTGGGGCATATACTTGAATTATAGTTGTGTTGATAGGCAATCCTCGTAGACGAATAGAGATTAAGCGTTCGCTGACTGCATTGTATTTCATTACAGTTCTTGCAAGTTTCTTCTTTATTATAAACGCAACACCATTTCTTCTTTGTCTTTCATTTCCAGCATAGTAGACCATGTGATCATCTGATGCAAAGTGCCCGATGCCAGTCCATTTCAGTTCGCTGACACCCAACAGGTCAAGTTGTACACGTTCCATTTCATTCTTGACCACCTCCAACTTCCCTTGGTTCATGCTTCGTACGTTCCATGTTCCAATGTGTAAGACATCTTTACAGCTTCTGACTCTCATTTCATGCGCAGCTACATCAGCAGTCAGACTTCCCGAGGGCTTTGATCCAACCACATCATAAATGCTGGCTTTACTCTGAAAAGTCTTCAGCTCTTCCCCAGTAGCTAGTTGAGTGCCTTCCGACCTGGGAGTCTCATCTTCCAGCACCATAGCACAATTTGTTTTGTTGTAACTATCCATTGGGTTTTCATGGCAAGATACAGAAGTAGATTGCCGGGCCTTCCTTCCGCGCAGTTTAAGTTTGGTGTTGTTGCCGTTGTCACAGAAATGTGATCCTCCGCCGTCAACACTATCCCATTCTGCTGCTGCCCAGATGGGTGGTTTGTCTTCGTCTGGCACCTCAGCTGAGACCTGTCCATCTTGGGAGACCCTGCCAGTAGTTAAACTACGGATAGTTTAGCTCTCAGCATCACTGATGCACGCAAGCCCTCACAGCACGACAAGCTGCAAACCAAGTGTACATCCCCACTATTCATCCCCCTTGCCATCCCTGTGCAAGACTCCCTGTATGAACAGCAGGGTTGTACAGGGAGTCTTAGGAGGTTGCGGGCAGGAGGCGGAGCGAGGGTGGGCGGTACATAGGTAGCCAGTCACCCCAGACATACAGGACCAATTTTGAGGTCGGCCCTGTACGTCCCGTCCTGGGTCAGTCTTCTAGATGGGGGACATCGGGGGACAGCGGAGGTCGGCAGTGGCAGAAATGTGAGGGGGTGCAGTGGGTTCCCCGCAACCCATTCCTGGCCATGGTAGGCCAGATCGGGGGTCAGGCTGCAGGGAAAGGTGGCTCTTTCCTGTGGCCCGCAATCACGGTTCCTGAATGGATGCCATGGCATTGCAGCTTCATTCAAGAGCCTGACAGCTGGGGATCTGTAGGACATTTGGCCCTTCAGAATCGGGATCTGGCCTGCACATACAGGTCGGTAGACCTGATTCTGAGGGGCCATACAGGGGCTGGACATCTAGAAGGGAATTGGCCTCTATGAGTCTATCTTGGAACATGTTTGACCTCGATAAGATTTGATCAATTTTAATTTGGAAACGGTCCTTTCCCCTGATGCCCCTGACTGATATTGTCAAAAATATGTGTAGAGCAAGAAAAAAAATTTGGAAATCCAGTAGCTCTTTCATTCAAAGCAAGGAAAACCACAACTTCAAAGATTTTCCAAAGTACAAAGAAGGAAGAATTAGCTTAAGTTCTTCCATTTCCTTGACTAGCGTATGGCCATCTAAATATGCTAAGTTTACAGACGTATAGTCCGTTTTCCTAGATAAGCTTGACATCTGTTCGCGGTGCAAGGCCCTCTGTGGGCTTGGGGTCCTATTGGGTCAGATAGATTAAATTGGCCTGAGGCCAGCAATTCAGAGTGTAGCTATTAAAATAGTCCATTTTCTTTGTCATAAAGCATATAGGGATAGATTTGAAGATTTCAATTAAATAATTTTATAACAAGCTACATAGAGTTACTGTATGCGCCATCAACACACGTACGTCGCTTATTTTCAATTACTTACATGCTGGGATGGGCATTTAAGCACTTTGTTTAGGTGGGTGCTACTCTCTTAGGGGTATGTTTACTAAACGGGGCACTTGTGCGGGGCGCATCTGAGCGCCCTAAAATGATGCATTTAAGTGCTCTTAAGCGCCCCGTACATGTGCGCGGCACATTAACGGGTCCCGCACGCGTGCGCCGAAAACTCGCACGTTTGCGGGGCGCTCATGTGCGATAGAGGCGTGGAAAGGCGAAATGAGGGCGGAGGAAGGCCCCCGAGGGGCGGAGAGACGGGGTCAATGGGTGGAATGTGGGAGGGGAGAGACTCCCCGCACAGGAGCGTGCCCGAATTTACAAGGAAAAAATACCGCCAGTGAAACACTCGCGGTAGAAAGCATTTAAAGGGAAGAGAAACCATTTACGTCAGCAATGTACAGGAAAACCGGGGAAACCAGCAAAACGTGAGCAGTGTGATACATGTGCACAGCACAAAAGTGAAAATAAAAATAGAAAATGACCACAACAGAACTATTAAAAATAGTAATTCAGCTGGGGAACAGTTAGTGATGGGCAAATACAGAAAACACACCCAGCAAAGCTCCAGAAAAAAGAAATGGATTTTGGAAGGGTTTACGGAGCGGAGACTCTTCCAAAAAACATTTCCTTTTGTGGAGCTTTCCTGGGAGTGTTTGCTATGGTTGCCCATTAATATCACTGTTGCCCAGCGTGGTGATATTTTGTCCCCCATTTCCCGTGGTCATTTCCGTGGTTTATGTGCACGTTTGTCACCAGACAGGGTGCATATGCCCACAGTAAATTTGCGTAGAGCAGGGTTTGTGACTCCATCCTGCCAGGCTTACTACCTCCAGGGGCTGCACTATCTATGTGGCCATAGTGTGGTGCAGCGGACAGAGTCAGTACCTCTAGGACCAGAGGTTCAAAGCCCAGCTGGGGCACTTGCCAGCCCAGTCCCTATATTTTACCCACCACTAAACACAGATAGCGCAGACACCCCTGTATTGCAGGGGACATAAGCATGGGGAAAACACCCATATTTTACCCAACAACACACACACCACAACAATGGGCATTACCCACAGCCAAGTACCACAAATGCAGTCCCGTACTGCCACATTCCAATCAGGTCACCTGCTTTTTATGGGAGAAGCTCATGCCAGCATGTTGGCGGACGAGTACATGTGGTGCAGGGGGCAGTGGTTGCTAGTGACAGAAGACAGAGGCCTAGCCATTTGCAGGCTGGCACAGTCCACAGCAACAGACAGGCCCTGCCGGATCCACAGTCATGGACTATCCAGGGAATTCAGCCAATCTGTGGCTACACGGTGGTGCAGTGCACACAGACAGTGCATGCAAGAACAGAAGGTTCAAAGACCAGCTGGGGCTACCGGCAATCCTGCCCACATATTTTCCCCACAAATAAACAGTGACAGTAAGGACACACCTTTCGTGACGAGGACATATGCAATGGTAATACGTCTATCTTTTACCCCACTGAGCACAGACACCATGAACAGGGGCAGAACCTACAGCAGAATCCCCCAAATGCAGTCCTGGTGGGCCACACACCAGTCAGGTTCCATGCTGCCACTCATACAAATGCCTGTGCTGTATATCTATGCACCACCCCCATGGCATGAAGATGTAGCTCATGCATATTCATGAGGGACAGCAGGAAGACCTGAACAGTGTGATGCAAAACTGGACTGGAGTGGGGAAGCGCTGCCGTAAAGCAGCAGCCAACAGGGGCAGACACACCCACACAGGCCCCATTGGCCAATGTCTCCTGTAGAGGCAGAACATTGGACCCTGCGTGCATCTCCCAATACCAGCACCTGCATACCTTAGCAATGTCACCCTACACCTGAGGTACACAGCTCTGAAACGTTTGCTAAGAGTACAGGCTGATAGATATCCCTACGTTACGCACATACTGCTAGTTGATCCCATCCGAACAATCTGTTTGGTGTCTGCGGTGCGTGCTCCAGGCCTGGCCCCTGACGGTGTTCACCACCCTGGGGAGTGACCCCCAGCAGTACTGCGTACCATATCCATGCCTGTGCCGTGCCCAGGACCGGTGTGGTGGCCAAGGCTAATCACCCCCTCAATAGTAGCACAATGCTGGCATAGGTGTGGGAGTGTGTGTCTGTCTATACCAGGGGTGGGCAAACCTGGTCCTGGAGGGCCGCAGACCAGTCAGGTTTTCGAGATATCCCTAATGAATATGCATGAGATATATATGCATTAGAGATATCCTGCCAACTTGACTGGTTTGTGGCCCTCCAGGGCTGGATTTGGAGACCCCTGCCTTACACCTCTGTCATTTAAGATCATGAGTGGGCAAGGTGCAGATGTCCTAGACATCGAAAGGGTATATAGAATTTGTCACAGTCCTCCTCATTTCTCACCACCACCAAAAAATTGTCTATTAGACAACTTTTTAGTGGTGGTGAGAATCGAGGAGGAATGTGACACATTCTATATACCCTTTCGATGTCTAGGACATCTGCACCTTGCCCACTCACAATCTTAAATGACAGAGGTGTAAGGCAGGGGTCTCCAAATCCAGCCCTGGAGGGCCACAAACCAGTCAGGTTGGCAGGATATCTCTAATGCATATATATCTCATGCATGTTCATTAGGGATATCCCGAAAACCTGACTGGTCTGCGGCCCTCCAGGACCGGAGGTGCCCACCCCTACAGTGTGTGTTGGCTGCAAACACCTTCCCCAACCCACACTGCCAGCACTACTGCCAGTATTTGCCTGACATGGTGGGCTGGCCAGGATGCATCTGCACAGGGCATAGGGCACTGGCTGTGACATTGTAGTGCCAGGCCACCACCTACACAGACAGGGTGACCTCTGTATGTGCTGCTGGGGGAGCACTCTCACCCTGAGTGTGCAGTGATGACAGCATGGCTAGGCACCCCCATAGTGCTGTATTGTGTTTCTCTCTTGTGATATATATGGGTTTCCTGTTGGGGGCCTCCTCACAGAACTCTCTTCTTGTGTGTGCTGTCACCCCAGTTTTGGGTGCATGCATTTCCATCAGGGCTAATCAGCAGACTGTTCACAGCTGGTATGTGTCTTGATGGGTGCAGGGTGCAGCGGCTGATGGCTTGTTGCAGGTGAATATCAGATAGTGCTGGGGTGCATCTTTGGATATCCAGGCCTAAAGTCTGTCTGATATTGTGTTACGGATGTGTGTGGAGCTGCTTGGACTGCCCAGTAGGGTGTCTGTTCCCCAGCAGGACTGGGGTTTGATGGTCCACTCTGCTGCCATTGGGGGGGGGGGGGGGGTAAGGGGAGGAGAGATGGGGGATCTGTTGGTGGGGGAGCCCTGTTTGCCACCCTCAGAAAGGGGGGGTACTTTGACCACCTAGGGGTCTCCACTAACTGAGACAGACAGAGATATCCAACATGTTTCTGCAGCACCTTCCTATCTCACAGGTTAGTACTGTCGTGGAGCTCTGTCATGGCCTCATCCAGCCATGGCTGGTGTTGTGGACCTGGTTCTGGGCGCCACATCACACCCTCAGGATGAGCACAGTACCCGCACAATGTGACGGTGTGTAGCTACTCTTTGCTGGTAGTCCACCCGCTCAGGACCCCCTACCAGGCCGAGGTGCTGTGTGGGTGCACATGGACAATTCCCCCTACCAGGCCGGGTAGCTGTTGGGGTGCATTCCCCATCTTGTGTGCATCTGTGGACAGCTGATTTGCATGTGCAGTGCATCATGGGTACGGGTGGCCTAACCCTATCCTGTCTACAACAGCAGACTGTCTGTGGGGTGACGTGCAGGCTCTCTGCAGCCAGCCAGGGGCTTGCTGTCAGCTATAGAGCTGTAGCCCAATGGTTACGTCACTCCCTGTACAGCCAGAGGTCATGGGTTCAAACCCACAGTGGGGCCCTTTGATAGGGCTGTCTACAGCTTTATTTTTATTTACTGTACATATGTCTATGCCGGCAAAACCACACACAGCTTACTATACCCATTAGGTGCCTCTGAGGGTGCTTTATAGGGCGCCCTATAGGCCACCTTATGGTTGCCATCCATATAGGGTGCACTATACATTATCCTGTGTCGCAACATACATGGTGCCCTATAGGGGACATTCTAGGGTGCCTTGGCAGACAGTGCACTGTAACATGTGCCTTATGGGCATCCGTATGTTAACACACTGTGAGAGCGGGTTTACTAGTGGTGGGAAATAAAATATAAATGGAAGGCCTCCTACAGCACTCCTCACCATGATACATACTGCCCCAGCCAGCCTTGTTCACTGGGCACTGTGAGGGGTTGAACCCCTGGCCCCTGCACCATTGGTCAGTGTCTTAACCATTGTGCTGTGGCTCTGTTCCTGTGTTTGTGCATCTGCGCGCAGCCTTGTAGCCATCAGTGCGCCATCTTGTGGCGCACTAAATTAACAGCACGCCGCCTTATGCCGCACAACATGGAAATGCCCCTAAAATAATGCCTCAGCCAGCTGTCTTCAATGGGCACTGTGGGGAATTGAACCCATGATCCCTGCATGAGTGTCTTAACCATTGTGCTATGGCTCTGTTCCTGTTATTTGCACATCAGCGCGCCACTTATCCCTCCCACTATTGGACTGCCCCCTCACACATCAGCGCGCCGCCTACTGCCCACCGGCTCGCCGCCTTCTGTTGCCCACATTTATCAGCGCACTGCCTTCTGCCGCCAAAACTTAACAATGTGCCGCCATCTGCCGCCCACACTAAACAGTGCGCCGCCTCATGCCGTAATAAAAATAACAGTGCGCCGCCTTCTGCCGCCGCCCAAAATTAATATGCCTCCTAAACCACTGTTGCCCATAAATGTTGATGCCTCAGCTGGTCTTTTTTGTTGAGCGCAATGGGGGTTTGAACCCCTGGCCCCTGCACCATTGGTTGGTGTCTTCACCGTTGTACTACGGCTCTATTGTTTGGTTTTGCAGCAGCGCACCACTTAGCCTTCCCACGCGCTAATGTGGGCCCCGCACATTAGCACGACGCACACACGCACGGTCCGGTTTTTTGCTTTTTTCTGCCTGACCCGCCCACTCCTTATATGGCACCAGTACACTAACGGGAACCCGCACAGCAACGGTGTTTAGTAAACATGCCCCTAAGTATGCATGTGTACTTTCAGAATGGGTGAGCACAGGGTTGGAGCTTGGGCAGAATATAGGTGGAACCTAAATTTACATGTGCAAATCTACAAATCTAGTCATGGACATTTAGACCAAATTTATAGTTGGTGTACATGGTCACTCCTAGATTTCACACACATCTCACCACTGACACCCCTTTTTATAAAGTATGAGTGTATTTTACTTTACAAAATAGGTGCAAAATACATGCATGCCAATGTATGTTAAACTATCACTCATGTGTCCTTGTTTGATCAACAAATGGCTCCTGGAGTAATGTTTTGTATTTTCCGCTGCACTAGTGCATTTGCCACTTGCTATTCCTCGTTTGCTGATCTAATTGAAGAGTTTTTTCTCTGTTTTTGCAAACTCTGTTGCTTCTTTCTCTGTATGTACTGGTGGATTCTCATCCATTCCTTCTGCCCATCTGAATGCTTGTCCTAGTTTAATAATGGTGATGAATTCTGGCCATTTACTTTCATATTGCAACACTTTGGGCCCCTTGTGGGTACCGTCATGATTGGAACAGAGTGTATTAATGGACTATCTGTAGTAGCTTCTCCTGGGGTTCTGAATTTCTTTTACTGAACCACTGCGGAATTTCTTTGACCAACCCACCTTTTTCAACAGTTTCTAGTCAACAAAATCTAAATTCTTTGAGATTAGTCACCCTAGATTATTGTAGCATTGTTTTCACAGGACTGCCATATTACCAACTACAGCATCTTCAGTTTATTCAGAACACGGCTGTTAAGATACTCGCTCATGCTTCACACTTCGACCACGTCACATCCCTTCTCATTTACTGCCACAGGCCCCTAGTCTCCTATCGCATTCAGTATAAACTTTTCACCTTGGTCCACAAGGCCCTTCACATGGGCACCTCAGTCTCTTTCTAATCTCCTCATTTTGCATTCTCCATACCAGGTTCTCCGCTCCATTCACACCGATTGCCTGTATCTCCCTCCTGTCACATGAGCCAGGCTAGAGATCGCCCGTCATTTCCAGGGTCCATTCCTCTGGAACAACTTGCCTCCTGACCTCAGATTGAAACTGTCTTATGTCTGGTTTGTCACAACTCAAAACTTACCTTTTTCAGAAAGCCTTTGACCTACCTGCTGCTTTACTCCCCACCCTTCTGACCCTGCTCCGCTATCCTGTATGAATGCTTCTGTCTTTCCTATCTGATATGGCATTCCTTTCCTTCCTTCTCTGCTATATATTTTTATTGTACACCACCCTGCTCAATAAATATAAATATAACCTGCAGCTAAAATGATTTGGATGAACTTGCCTCTTTAAATGTATGAAGACACTTTTTTCTGTGTTTTGTAGATGACTGGAAAATTATTCAGATTTGAAAGTTTTGCAAAGCTTTAAATTTGTTACTGAATAATCATGAAGGGGGTTTGTGACAATTTTAAATACCTTTCAACACCAATATCTCTGGAAGAGGGGGACATGAAGGGTGGGGTTTTCATGATGAAAGTGGAGAGTGTGAAGTTCATGTGATGAGTTTGAAGAATTGTGACAGTCTCTACATCCTGTTGATGCATTTCTTGATGGACCATGAAACTATAGTTGGGAGTAGCAAGCTGCAGTGAGTTATTATATGCTGCTTTATCATTTCAATCAAAGTGGTTTACATTGAAACTTAAACTTGGATTACATTAAACAGGGAAATTGATAACTTGGATTTTTCTGAGATAATGGACAGTTAAGTGACTTGCCCAAGACCACAAGGATTGCTAGTGGGAATTGAACCCTGGTCTCTGTGTTCCTAAACCAGCATTCTTAACCATTAGGCTACTCCTCCACTCCAGTTCTCTGAGAGATATTGATGAGATGCTGCACGAGAGAGACAGCATGTGAGAGACACTGAAGAGACTCTTTGAGATAAGTCAATTTGTGATACCACTGAATGATTTTATGTGCAGTATTATGAAAATTGGTCAGAAAATTTGGACAATGTAGTGGGTGGGACCAGTGACTGATTTATAAGCAAGCTGCTGTAGCAATAAATGTTTTCTGTAAACAGGTTTTTGCTGAGATCCCATATATACCTAAATCAGCATGGTTAAAGTAGCTTTCAATACTAATATCAACATGCTTTTATAGAAGTGTGCTCATTGGTTTGGATTATCCCTAGGGGTAGATAATATGGAATTTTGGTACTTTTTGGGAGCCTATCGGGTATTTGTGACCTCAATTTGCCACTCTTGGAAACAGGATACTGGCCTTGGTGAATCATTGGTCTGCAGTTCTTCTGTTCTGTTTTAAACCAAATGCACTATATTTACTGACAGAGACCTGCATCTTTTCGGTGAGGATGCCATTAATTAGGTATTCTATCAGCATTGTACATTTGCTATTGAGTAAGGAAGTCACAGGGCATCGTATCTTTTGGGATTTAATTCTTAGGTAAATTTGCATCCTTTTAAGAATAAAAAGCTTCATTCATGAATTATTTTCTTCCCTTCCGTGCTTGTGGGAAAATCTACTGATGATTCATGTCTTAATCCCTAATGTTCCCTTTTGAAAAGTTTTTTTCCTATACGTGGGCTTTTAGAAAGATAGTAAAAGTGGTTTTATTCTGTTATATTGATGACTGCAAGAGGTCAATGTCAAACCTTCTTTTTGGTCTGTACTAATGTGGTTGATCTATTGAAAATTTACTGGTAAATGAAGTCCCTAGGAGTGCTCACTTATTGTGCTATTACATATTAAAGGACAGAAGAAAAGAACTAGCATGCCTGTGTACCATTCTAGAATCATTAAAAAACAGAGTGCATACCCTTTTTTTAAATATTTATAAAAGGGATTATTTTAGAAGCCTTATACACTATTTCCACAGGTAAAATCAGGCATTTATATGCGGAAATGGCATCAACATATAAAAAACCATTTGAGAGGATTGAATTTATACATGGAATTACTTACTATATAGAAGATAGAAGTTCCAAGGGGGCATATTGAGGGTGTGGTTAGGAAGTGGCTTGGGTGGGACAAAAACGTACATGTGTATAGTCCATTTCATATAGGGCAGGGGTGGGCAATTCCGGCCCTTGTGCACACAATCCAGCCTGGTTTTCATGATGTCCCTAATGAATATTCATGAGATCTATTTGCATCCACTGCCTTCCATCCTATGGAAATAGGGCACATATGTTCACACTCTTGCAAAGAGTGCACACTTTTGCTCAATAGTACATGCCCATGAAAAAGTGTGTGCTATTAAGGAAATATGAAATGATATGAAAAATCCAGAAGAAAATGAAACAAAACAATGTGAAATTTTTTTTGGCTGCACATTCCTAGTATTTTATACTGTAAAGTGCTCAAACCGTGACTGTCTATGGTCCACCGAAACTTCACCCCTTAACTCACTTACACATAGGACACATGGAAAGGTCTTTACACAAGAAAACCTCTTTTATGACATTACTCCATAAAGCATAATTGACAAATAAATTATTGATTCTCACCAACATTATTCTTATCACATTCTCTCTACACAGTTGAGAGCTACATTTTCACAGGTTCACACATTCGAGGATTAGAATGGATATGCAAACATACAAAGAAAGCATTTAGATGTTCACTAAATGTTTTTAAAGACAAATTTAACATGCAAGAAAAGTTTAGATGAATGTTTATGCATATCAGAAAGATGATATTGAGAATGACCTTACAAATTGTTCATATTCCTAAATCAGCAATCTCCATTGAAATGCAATCATATTATAATTTTAAGAGGAACACTCTACTAGCAAAAATTGTCTCTCAAAATTTAGGAGGAAAAGAGTTGAGAGCCTGAAAAAAACCAGTCTTTGTTCTTTAAAAAAACAAAACAAAAAAAAACAACCCTTCTAAAATCATAAAAACTTTCCCAAGGCAACTTTGTAGTAAAATTAGACCACGTCAGGACTGATTGAATTTTGCATGAACCTTTCTTTTTGAATGACTGAAGAAACTTTTACAAACAGCTTGCTGGATTTCAAGATAAGTCTTTTTATAAAAGTATTATGAAAAATATTATCAATATTTTGGTCCATCTTTGTGCCTTGTTTTAAAATGTGGAATGTTTTCACAGGGGTTTTGTTAGAGGTTTTATTTTATTTTTTTATAACTGTTTATTTTCAATCTCTCAAATTTCTTCCTTCTCATTTTTGAAAGACAATTAAGGGGTCTTTTTTGCTAAAGTGAGGTAAAATTTTGTACTTACTACACTTTAAGTTTCACAGTTAAGGTTGCAGTAAGGGCAAAGTCTGTGTTGTATACGCAGGGGACGTAGTAAGCATCTGCCTTGTATTTACTCCACAGAGCAGACACCACATGGACCCTGCATTACACGCATTGGCAGACAGTATAGGTGCACCCATGCTGTCTAATAAGGCATGTATCATGGGGCCTGATACTGCCCCAATTACCCCAAGAAAGTAATAGCAGCAAGCATCAATAACAGGTGTTCCTTTTTCATGGCCGTACTGAGTGCAAATCGCGCCCTGTGCAACTTGCACATTGGGCACACGCCCCCCCCCCCCTCCCGTGCATCTCCATCCAGCCACTTTCTGGATGGCGGCGGGAGAGGAGCACCCGATGTGTAGTTACCGGCACTCTAAGCAGATCTGTCCCTCCCTCCTCTGAAGTCGCATCAGAGGAAGGAGGGACCAGACTTGCTTAGAGTTCCACGAGAAGGCTTAAGGGGCGCATTTCAGCAGTCTGCCGTTGCCTGTCGCCACTGAGAGAAGTAAAAGTGGCAGCGGCAGGCAACGTCAGACAGCTGACATGCACCCCTTAAGCCTTTGCGCCCTGTGCGGCCACACCACTCGCATAGGGCTAGGTACAGTCCTGTCCTTCCTACTCTCCAGATCCCATTCTTGATCAACATCCATACCGTCCCATCCCTTCTGATCCCAACCTTAAGCTTTTTATCCTTCCCCAACCCCCTGGACTTATCTCAGGTTAGCCCTGGTGTCTAGTGAAAGTGGCAGGAGCAATCCTCTTTGCTTCTGTCCCATTGCTGTCTGGGTTCTAAATAGCAGATCTGACCCCTAGTGGTAATCTTATGATATTACTTTGTTAAAGACTGGAACTCCCTCTTTACTTAGTCTGATGGGCTCGGTTTTTACTCTGGTAGTGACTGAACCATTGAATTCTGGAACTGTGTCCTTAGAACAGGGCTAGCATAAAATATTCTGGGTCCCAGGGCAGAGGTTTGGAGGGGGCCTCAAAGTCCACTGGGAAAGTTTGTTTTCTGTAACTTTAGAAAAGTCTGGGGCTTTCTATGACATGGAAGCCCAAGGCAAATGGCCTGATTTCAGCCCTACTAATGTCAGCAGTGCTCGGGAGAGTTCTGCTGAAAAGGGTTGCCAGTGGGCTCTGTGAATTTAAATCATATTTATTAAAACATTTTTATTTCACCACTCATATATTTCTTGGCCATTTGCTTTACACCACACAAAAAAGAAAGCAGGCAACGAGGAACCCTTGGAAGGAACAAAGTTTATTGAGGGGGTCAGCCCTACACGTGTTTCGACCACGCCGGCCTTCTTCCGGGGACTGTGACCACTTATCAACAGATGAGTTGAAATGAACATATACTCAATGAAGAAGGCTGGTGTGGCCGAAACACGTGTAGAGCTGACCCCCTCAATAAACTTTGTTCCTTCCAAGGGTTCCTCATTGCCTGCTTTCTTTTTTGTGTGCTGTTTCTCTGCAGGTGGGGTGCTTTTTTTTGCTTCCATTTGATTTACACCTACATAATTTTACATAGAACATACAGTACATTTTATACCAGTACAACAGCAAACACAATTTTTTTAATAATCTTATTTTACTCTGAGTTACAAGCTCATTTGCATAAATCTTTAAATATAATAGAAGCTGTTTCCATGCATATGTGAGGGATGTGGGGGTACTTGCATGTTTTTTCCTCATATCCCACCTTTTATTACATAAAGTAAGAACATAAGAGATTCCATACTGAGTCAGACCAAAGGTCTATCAAGTCCAGCATCCTATTTCCAACAGTGGCCAGTCCAGTCACAAGTATCCATCAGGTTCCCAGGGTTTTTCCTAGGGTAAGCAGTGGATTTGCCTGGTCCTCTTTATTAATGGTTTATGGACTTTTCCTATAATATCAAAATACCCTGGATTATATTATGCTTATCCTCAGGGACCTGTACCATAATCATTCAATAACTAAACATCAGTTCTAAATTCCGGTTTCTACAGTAAATGTAAAAATAGAGAGGAAAAGATCTCAGATAACAATTTTATTCCTCTAATCGGCGGTTGCTCACCAGCAGGGGAAAGGTCTTAATACCATCACGGATCTTAAAAACTCCTCCATGGGCGGCGGGTTGTTGCTGCCGTTGAGACGCTCTGCACTCACCGCTCTCATCCGGTCTCATCAGCAGTTCTGGAAATGGGGCGTTGAAAGAGAAAACAGGCTGCCCTTCCCTCGGGGTTGGCTTATTCTGCTACTCCCAGGCAGAGGACGCTGGTGGCGTGTGGATTTTCGGCGGCAACTGGTGGAGCAGTATTTTCAGCAGAGCCCTCAGCATTTGAACTGTCGGTTCTGGGTGCATCTGGGGTTTGGCTGTCTCTAGAGCAGCACCCCCCCCCCCCGCCTCGACCTGAGAGTGCTGTCCCAGCTTTCAGAGTACCTCCCCTCAGTTTGCCGATGTGCTCGCTGGTTAAAGGAGGTGAAGAGGGCTCCGGCGGGTCTTTGAAAACTTCCTCACCCCAGGTAGAAAACCGCAGTAGAAGGAGTTGGAGCAGGAAGAATCAGCTCCCCTGTTGGGGTACCTGCAACTGCGGCCAGAGGTTTTGATGGAATTCCAGGTCTGAGAGGCTTGACAAAACCAGCTGCTATAAATTTAGAAGCACTGTGGGATGTGGTGGCCACGATGAATACTTCACTACTGGCTGTTGTGGGCGCTGTTAAAATGGACTCTCTTTCGTTGAGGAGTGATATTGCAGAGGCGAAAAGGAAGCAGGAGGAACAGGCTCGGCGTTTGACCGGTGTGGAAATGGAGCTGGAACATCTTTGAGGACTCTGTGCTGCTCAAGTTAAGGATAAAATCTTGCTGTCTAAAAAAGCTGAATATTTGGAAAATTATGTGTGTAGAAATAACTTGAGGTTATTGAATTTTCCTAAATCTCCAATTATGTCGCCTTTGGAGATGGTTCGCAAATATCTCCGAGAAGTGCTTAAACGTCCGGGTGAAAATTTGCCTCTTATTGTGCATGCACAGTACCTAACCTGTCTAAGGGCCCCACTTTGGAGAATTTGCTTCAGGGTGCCGGAGATCTTATGGCTTTCTTGGAGGATTCTTTAGAAGTGGTGACCGGTCGAACCACCTTGCTTGTGACTTTAGCTTTGGAGCCGGATAAGTCTTTGATTCTTCAAGCATATTTTAGAAATTTCAATGTTACTTTCTTAGGTTCTAAAGTATACAAGAAATTAAAATAAAGAATGAAGTGAGATACTTAGGAGTCATTTTAGACAAACATCTCACTCTAGATACCCATATCAGAAATACCACAAAGAAAATTTACTACAAACTTAAAATACTTAAACAACTTAGACCTCTTGTTTACATACATGATTTTATCAGTATAATCCAAGCCACTATAACCCCCCACTTTGATTTTGCGAACCTTATATTATTAGGTACATCAAAACAAAACATCAAAAGACTGCAACTCGCACAAAACTCTGCAGCTAGGATAATAACAAAAACACACTCTCATCAACATATAACACCAATTCTAGCATCCCTTCACTGGCTTCCAATTCAAAACCGAATAACATATAAAACACTAATAACAGTATTTAAATCACTATTTGATTTGACACCATCTACTTTAAGTAACTTAATTACCAAAGAACATCCAAAACCTACTCAAAGAAAAAATCAACTAAACAAACTTAAAACCCCCATAGATTTCATAAAAACAAATAAATCAACAAACAACAGAGCGTTCTCACATGCAGCCCCAACAGCCTGGAATTCCCTCCCTGTTGAACTAAGAATATTAACAGAGATTAATGAATTCCGAAAAAAACTGAAAACACACCTCTTTACAATGCACTACAACACTATAGAACAGCCATCAAAAGAATTAGACAAAGGCTAAACAGTTTTATCTACATCTCACTATAACAGAAAAGAAAACCTGCCCTATCTGCATCTGTACTACTCATAATGATTATATCCCACATAACTTGTATATGTATTTAATAATATAATGTTAATGTACATAATGTATATAGTGTTGCACTGTTCAGTGCTATCTGTTCAACATTTCTGTTTACTGTACATTGGTTATAGTTATATGACGTTATATGTAAAACAAATCCATGATTTGTTGCCTGTTGTTATTTGTGAACCGCAGCTGATCTTAGGAAGCTGCGGTATATAAGAGATTGTTAAATAAATAAAAATAAATAAATAAATATATGTTTCCTGATTTAGCTCGTGTCACCCAGTTGAGGAGAAAGGAATTTCTCGGTCTTCGATCTAGAGTTATTTCCCTCGGGGGTAGTTTTGTGTTAAGATTTCCCTCTCGATGTGTAATTACCTTGGATGATAAGTTTTTTCTTTTTTTTGAACCTAGTCAGTTATTGGAATTTCTTGTAGCTAGGGAAGGTATTGTGGTCCATACTCCTTCCAACATGACTAATACGTAAGGCTCCACCCTGCTATGATGATTTTTGTTATATGAAACTTATTTTTCCTGTAGCCCTCTGGAATTGCCTAAAAATTGTGGGCTAAATTAAGGATGTATCATTATTTGATGCTGTTACTGTTTAATGTTTCCTTTATGTTTATGCCATTCTATGTATCATCCTATTACTTTCATTCTTGTTTTGCTTGAATGTTTTGGGAAATTAATAAAAAATTTAAAAGGAAAAACTCCTCCATATGAATACTTTATTATCAGATTTTTAACTGCCGAGCAGCTAAGCTTAGCTTCTCCAGCCTAACATATAATATAGAATATGATAATTACCTGCTCAAATTGTAAATCAAATAAATAAAAAAAAGATTTTACTAAATATGACCCATTCTTCACATATAGCTTAAGGCATAGCAAACGCTGTAGTCAGCTAGTCGCTCAAGCCACACCTGAAATGAAAGCGGAATAAATGTCAAGGACCTTGTAAGGCAAGCTGCTTATGAAAGTCCATGAGGGACAACAGTACCATTGGAAGATAAGTGTGGAACTTTGCTGTGGTAGAGGTTTTATAATTAAAATATTGACGTTTATTTTGTCTTTGTTGAGATACCAATAATATCTAACCTCTCATTTAGTGCTATATATTCTAACTCTCCCATCTTATTTTTAGACTTCTAGCATTTGCATACAAGCATTTTAGGGGCTGTATTTTATTCATATTAATCTGGCTATTGGTAGGGAGAGGTAATTTGGAATCTTTAAGCTGTCTGCTCTGTACTTAAGGGCATTTGGGGTTACTTTTGTTTATATTAGAACCTCTCTGTCAATATGCTCTAACTTCAATCTTTTGCTAGTATCCTTCAGAATACATTGTTCCGAACCATATGCTCTTGGGCGACTGTCGGTTTTCCCTATTATCTGGTTTAAAAGCTGCTCTACGTGCATAACTTTGTACTTGTCCACATTAAATTTCATCTACTATTTGGATGTCTAGTCTTCCAATTTATCAAGGTCCTCTTGCAATTTTTCACAATCCTCTTGTGTTTTAACAACTTTAAATAATTTTGTGTCATCTTCTATTAGAAATAGGAATATGTTAAAAAGCAGCAGGCCCAGCACAGATTCCTGGGGTACTTCACTATTTACTTTTCTCCATTGAGAAAATTGTCCATTTAGCCTTTCTATCTGTTAATCAGTTCCTGACCCACAATAGTACACTGACTCCTATCCCATGACTTTTTAGTTTCACCAAGAGCAGGGAAATGGGGGACCTAAGCTGTGGGGTTCGGGGGTGCCTGCAGGGAAGACATCCCTGCAGACAGCAGGGCATGTGGGGCATGCCGGGCCATCCACAGGCCCGATTCTGTATTCCGTGGGAATGTTTAGTTCCCACTGTCTAGAATCAGGTCCTAAAGGCCCTTTATCTTCATTAGGGATGTCCGGATGGCCCAGACATACCCCTCTAGGAATTGGGCTCCACATCAACCATCTTACCTTTATCTACCTATTTATTCACACCTTCAAAACAATATAAGAAATTTGTGAGACAAGATTTTCTTGGCTAAATCTATGTTGTCTTTCTGTCATTAAACCATGGCTATCTACATGTTCAGTAATTTTGTCCTTTATAATATTTTATACCATTTTCCCCGGTACTGACATCAGGTTCACTTACTGTATCTGTAGTTTCCCAGATCATCCCTGCAACCTTTTTAAAAATTGGCAGTGCATTGACCACTGTCCATTCCTCAGGCACCACAGATGATTTTAATGATAGCTCACAGATTACTGAAAGTAAGTCTGAATCTCATATTTCAGTTCTTTCAGCACCCTGGGATGTATGCCATCCAGTGTAGGTGATTTGCTGCTCTTTAATTTATCAAATAACTATTATATCTTCCCAATTTATTGAGATCTGTTTCAATTCCTCTGATGCATCATTTTTAAATATAATTTCTGGCATGGGTAAGTTTCCTCTGTCTTCTTTAGTAAAGACTGAAGCAAAGAACTCTTTCAATCTCTCCGCTATTGGAACTAAGCCCTGACTGACATAAAAAAACACTGAATTTTAAAATACACAGCTTTAATCCAGAGAATTCCCTCTCCCCCCCCCCCCCCAAGATTTAGAGAATTTCCCAGCACATAAATACTTACAAGTGCAGATTTTTTCCAAGCAGTAGCAGTCTTTCTCTCCTGGTAGTCCTTCAGAAATTGCTGTTCCCGCTGGATGTGATGGAGCTATCAATGTGCAGTCCTGCAACTATTTTAGAAGAAGCTTGACATTTGGAAAAGCCTCTTTTCAAATACTATGAGAATTTTTGCATATCCTGATCCAGACATCTGAATTCCCTTCTCCATGTCCTATCTAAAATCTGCCTTCACATATGCTTGTATCTGCACTCCCATTGTCAGACCATTATTTGATCTCATTTATAGTGATTGTCATGCAATTGAAAATGCCTTCTTATGACTGTGTATATTCTCAAAATGTAAGCAATTTGATAGTACAAAATTTGAATAGATTACCGAGAACCAGAAATTTTAGTTGAGACTTGTAAATTTAAATGAAGCAGGAGGGAGATGGAATAAGGAGTGTAAGTGGAGGAAGTTTAAAGTAGTGGAGGATACGAAGTCTTACAAGATAAGTGCCACCTACTATTGTAAAGTGATAAAGCAGAATAAAAGATGTTGTTGTTCCTCAGAGTTAAAAGATCCTTTGAATAGACCAAGAGAACGTCATGGATTGATTCATCAAATGGCAGGTATAGTCTCTAAACCATCGAGGGTTCTAATGTACCATCCACAAAAGCTATTCAACAAGATTTAGAACAAAATCTGTTGTGTACTTATTCAGCTCTAGATAAATGCAAATTTCTCCTAAGTTATAAAAATGGTTTCAATTCCATTCCTTCACTGATTCAGCATTGGATAAATACAATTTAGAATTCTGCGTATCTGTGTTGGAGAGGGCTTGTTTACAAAGCCGCGGTAGTGGTTCGCGATCGCGATCGCAGCCGCGGCCCCATTGAAATCAATGGGGCCGCGGCTCCGATTACGATCGCAAACCGCTACCGCGGCTTTGTAAACAAGCCCCTATGTTGAATCAGCCATGGTAAAGTTTAGTTTACTAGAGTAGAGTAGTACAGTGTGTTGTGTGTAGATGGATAGAAATGGTGGTTATGGGCTATGAAGTGAGTGATCTGTATCAGTGTATTGGTGATGTGCAGTGCGTATATTTACCTGCATACAGAGTTCTGAATCTGGGGATGTGTGGTGGGATGTCAGAATTTGAAGTGATGTATGTGTGTGCGCCGAAGTTTATATGTATGTCGGGTCTGTATGCGTGTGTATGTTTTATGTGTCCGAGATAGATGTGAGTGTGGGGAGGATGAATGAATATGGATATGAATATTTGTGGCTGTGACCATGAAATCTTCTCTCCCAATTGCACCATTCCCTGTCCTACTGCATTGATTTCCTTTCTCTCCATTATCTTGCATCCCCCTCCCCGCCACCCTTCATCATGGGTTCTATCTCCTTCATTCCCTTTCTCCCTTACCGACTATCCATACATTATCTCCATTCCCTCCCCTCTTCCTTCCCCTTGCACTCTCCAAAGGCCTCATCACCTACCACTCATCTCTCTTCTGCTTCCCTACAGCCGTCACCTGTCTTCTCTGCTTTATTTTTCTTTAGCTGGCTGCAGTGTGGCTCCTTTAGATGTGCCAGTGGGGAATATTCCCTGCCACTTCCTTCCCACGGCATCTCCCTCATTCCAGCAGTGAGGTCTGACCTCCCCTGCAACCAGCAACTGCTTGTAACTTCTCCATGCTACTCCTTTTCATTCCTGCGGCAAGGTCCAACTTCCCTGCTGCCGATGGCTGCAGCCGCAGCTGCTTTTCATATCACTGAGAACCAGGGCCGGCCCGTCCATTGAGCAAGAATGTTTTTTGCACAGGGCCCCGCATTTCAGGGGGCCCCGTGCAAAGAACATTTTGCTTTTTTAAAATTTAAATTTAAAAAAAAATCTGGCTTCTGCCGCTGCCGCCGCAGCAGCAGCAGAATGGAGTGTCCTGCGGGGCCTCCTCTACCTGGCTGAGCCCCTCTGCGCCGGCTTTCAGATACGCGAAGGGAGATTGTCTCCCGCGCGTTTCTGTTAAGCCCGCAGGGGCTGATGGGAAGCAGGGGCTGATGGGAAATTTCCCATTTGCCCCTGCGGGCTTAACAGAGATACGAGGGAGACACTCTCCCTTCGCATATCTGAAAGCTGGCGCAGAGCGGCTCAGCTGGGTAGGAAGAGCTCAGCCAGGCAGAGGGGGCCCCGCGGGACACTCCATTCTGCTGCTGCTGCCGCGGCGGCAGCAGCCAGCTTTTTTTTTTTTTTTTTAAATTTTCCATGAGCCGATGGGGGGGGGGGGTTAGGACTGGTACTGGGCTATGGAGAGGGTTAGGTCTTGACTTGAGTTGGGTTGTGGGCTGTTGGGGCGGTAGGACTGGTAATGGGCTATGGGGAGGGGGTTAAGACTGGTAATGGGCTGTGGGCTGATGGGGGCTGTCTGGAAATGGGGTGATGGGGGGTTAGGAGTGGTAATGGGCTATGGGGGGTTAGGACTGATAATGGGCTATGGGGGGCTAGGACAGGAAATGGGCTGATGGGGAGGGGTTTGGACTTGAGGTGGGCTGATGGGGTTAGGACTGGTAATGGGCTGTGGGCTGTTGGGGGGGTTAGGACTGGTAATGGGCTGTGGGCTGATGGGGGCTATCTGGAAATCGGGTGATGGGGGGTTAGGACTGGTAATGGGCTATGGGGGGGTTAGGACTGATAATGGGCTATGGGGGGGCTAGGACAGGAAATGTGCTGAAGTGGAGGCTTTAAGACTTGAGTTGGGCTTATGGGGATAGGACTGGTAATTGGCTGTGGGCTGTTGGGGGGTTAGGACTGGTAATGGGCTATGGGGGGTTAAGACTGGTAATGGGATGTGGGCTGATGGGGGCTGTCTGGAAATGGGGTGATGGGGGGTTAGGACTGGTAATGGGCTATGGGGGGGTTAGGACTGATAATGGGCTATGGGGGGGCTAGGACAGGAAATGGGCTGATGGGGAGGGGTTAGGACTTGAGGTGGGCTGATGTGGTTAGGACTGGTAATGGGCTGTGGGCTGATGGGGGGGTTAGGACTGGCAATGGGCTATGGGGACTGACTGGAAATGGGCTGATGGGGTTAGGCCTGGAAGTGGGCTGATGGGGGGTTAGGACTGGTAATGGGTTATAGGGGGGCTTAAACTGAAAATGGGGTGATGGGGGTTAGGACTGGTAATGGGTTGGGGGTTGCTAGGACTGGAAATGGGCTGAGTGGAAGGGGAGGCTTGAACTGCAAATAGCTGATGGGGAGGGGGCTTGGAATGGAAATGGGCTGTGAGGGAAGGGAGCTAGGACTGAAAATGGGCTAATGGAGCAGCTAGGATAGGACTGGAAATGGGCTGTTGGGGGAGCTAAGATTGGAAGTGGGCTGTTGAGGGGCTTGAATTGAAATGCACTCATGGAGGGGCTAGAACTGGAAGTAGGCTCATTGGGGGGCTTGGACTGGAATTGGGCTGAGAGGAGGGGAGCTAGGATTTGACATGGGCTGATGGTGGGGCTAGGAAATGACTAGAAATGGGCTGATGGGGGTCTAGGATTGGAAATGAGCTGATGAAGGGACTCGGACTGGAAATGGATGGGGGAGCTAGGACTGGAAATGGGCTGATGGGGGGCTAGGACTGGAAATGGGCTGATGCAGGGACTAGAAGGGAATGGATGCTGGGTGAGACTGGAACTAGAAGGGAGCTGATGTTGGGGGAGGATTAGAATGGGATGGGGTTGGGAGAGTAAAATGGAGAGAGGAAAAATATTTTGTGTGGGAGGGATGAAAAATCTACAATTGGCCGGGTATTGGGAGAGTAAGTGGGGATTGAGGATGGAGGGGTAAAATTTGTGTGGATGAAATAGGAATGAGGAAAGAGCAAAAGGAGAAAGATTAGTATGTTAAAGCAGATGTAGAGAGAGAGAATGGAAAAAAAAACTGGAAGAGAGAAGAAAGGACAAATGTACAGCAGACAATGGAGAGTTAGCAGAAAACATGAAGAAACCAGAAGAAAGTGGCTGGAGCAATTGCAACTGAAAAAAAATGCACAAAAGGTAGAAAGATATCTCTTTATTTTGAATTTATTAACTGGAATATGAAAGCTCTGGGAAATGTGCATCATTAACGTCTGCGCTTTGTTTGGTACAAGAGGAAATTAATTTATAGTTTTATTTCTACAGTGTTGTTGTACATTCCAAGTTTGGCTTTTGGGGTTCCCAGTTTAATTATTGCCTTCCTGTTTCTAAATTGTGATTCCTTGTTTGGTGATGGTCTATGTTCTGCATGTGTAACTGAGCTGAGGTATTCTGTTTATGTAATTCCTATTTGACATTGCCACTTGTTCTCTTTCCCCAGTAATCTCTGAAATGTATTGGTTTAATATTTGCAGTGTTGCCTTTTGATAGGTAGGGTATGGTGCTTTGTGAGTCCTGGTAATGCTGTCAGGATACGGCGGGTTTGCTATGGGTTCTAAATGGGCAGCGTTTGTAGTAGTTCCTAATGTGCGTGGCGGTTGGCACTGGATTATAGTAATGTAGAAATCTTCTAGTCTTTCTTTATCCATACACTCATTAAGAGACATGTTTACTAAAAGTTAGTGTATGGTAACATTATGCAAATATTTATGCAAATAAGGCCACTTATGCAAATGAGGCCCCACACCGAGTCTCTGCACATGGCCCCACACCCCCCTTGGGCCGCCCCTGATGAGAACTATTAAGTGAGCTCTCAATCTTGCAACTGAAGGGGCATGTATCTGTTTGCTTACGCATGTGCAAACAAACAGGATGCATATGGATAGACAAACACACAAAACAAACAGAGTCTTCCCAATAAGCACTATCACGTATGCAAAATGCTCCTAAAGAGCCTAATTTAGATGCCTTGCAAGCCAAAAGTAGCCATCTGGTAGCACACTTGCCCTTCTTAGGGAAAGTAATTGAAAAGCAGTTTTCAATCAACTTAATTCTCATTTGAAAGAGAATGCAATTATTCACCTCATCAACTGGGCTTTTGTGCTATGTATAGCACAGAGACTGTATTCTTAGATTAACATAATTTTGTTCAAATACATATCAGAATAAGAACTCTCTTCTGCAGGGCCAACGCGATCCCAACAGGAGAACTAGACAGTTGCCTAGAGCCCCAAAGTTCCTAGGACGTATTCTGCCACCACTGCTTCCCCTCTCAAAGACCTGCAGCGGCAGCAATGCCATTTAAACAACACACTGATTACCCAAACTCTCTGGCGCTATGATGCACTTCCTGCTGGGATCTGCCGCTTCTGTCCCCTCTGACGAAGACTTCCTATTTGCATGGGGGCTTCCACTACTGTTGCTATTGCCTTTTAAATGGCCTTACCACAGCTGCAGGCCACGGAGCTAGGAGACAACAGTGGCAGTGAGAGCAGGGAAGGAAGCTAGGGGGACACAGGACACCTCATATCTTTGCAGAGGCTCTGGTCTTTTGGTCCTATTAGAGCTGACAGTTGCATTCAGTACTTCAGACCAATGGTTCTCAACCAGTCCTCTGGATCGCCTAGACCAGTCAAGTTTTCAGGATATCCACAATGAATATGCATGAGATAGATCTGCATGCATTTCTTCCATTGTAAGCATATCTATCTCATACATATTCATTGTGGATATCCTGAAAACCTGACTGCATGAGGGTTCCAGAGGACTGGGTTGAGAACCACTGCTTTAGACTATCAAGTGTTACACTAGATGCACACAATTGGGATAGAAGGTCAGTGTTACTCTGGTTTAAATCTTACTTAGAAAGTCATATAGTTACCATTCAAATGGCTAGGTTCTTTTCTCAAACTAAACAAGTGCAGTTTGGGGTACCTCAGGGCTCCATTTTATCTCTGACTCTTTTCAGCTTATATCTTGTACCTTTAGCCTATATAATAGAAAGATCAGCCTTTTGTCTTTACTTTTTTGTGGAGGATACTCATTTGGTATCTGGGTGAGTTGATCTGTTGATTTGAATCTGTACATACAGAAGATATCACCTTGGCTACTTAAACATAAAAAAAGAAATGTAATCCATCTAAATGTGAGCTGTTATTATTAGAACTAGCATATCCAAATTATATTTGCGAATGAAGTGGTGAAGATGAAAACTACTGTTACAATTTAGGAATGATTTGGGACTCAGAACTATCTTTTACCTGCCATGTCTCAGCCATTCTTAGCGTCTACCTTTTGTGGACTGCGACTTCTCCGTCATCTTTGTTCTTACCAGCCCTTACAAAATCTACTATTAGTAACTTATTCATTAATTTTATCTAAATTAGATTACTGTAATTCCTTGTTTTGTGGACTCACAGCCTACCAATTTGTCAGATTACAGTTAGTGCAGGAAAATGCTGCTAAGATTTTGACAAAAGTCAGCGAGAAGAGACCATGATTGGGCATTACCCTTGGCATTATATTGATTACCCATTACAAAAAGGCTCCAGTTTAAATTACTGTGTTAGACTTTTAAAACTTTATATGGCTTAGGACCTGGTTACTTGTCTACATTGTCATCAAAATGTATGCTTTCAAGGCTTTTATGTTTGAATTTTCAGGCATTTCCTTTCCCACTAATTATTTGTCTTGGGTGTACCAGACACTCTGTGTTTGTGTTCCAAGGTCCTAAACTGTGGAATGCACTATGAGTGACTATTTGTAGGAAATTAAAATATTCACAGATCAATTTTCAAACCAGCCAATATTTAAAATGCCATGGCACTTAAATATAATTTGGATGTCCAGATAATGCCTGCTGTTGAATGTCCAGATCCAGATAAAGGCCACTCATACAGATGGCAGTGATTTTCAACTGGCCTTTAATCAGGTAGCAAGTGAGACCTGCTTTTCAGACAGCCTAATTTATCCAGATGTGACGACTGAAAATTGCCACTATCTGGATAAGGTCAGTACTTATCTGCATAGTGACTGCACCACTCTTTATTATTTACATTCTCTTATATACTGTGCTATTCTGCATCAGTGCAGTTTACATTGAACAAACTGAAATTACATTGAACAGGACATTATAACTTGGAGATAACTATTTTACAGGGAACATGGGCTATGGAGGGTTAAGTGGCTTGCCCAAGACCACAAGGAGCACCTGTGGGACTAGAAACCCCAGTCCTTCCGGCCCAAGGTTGCTGTCCTTTAGTGGGATTTGAACCCCCAACCTTCCAGTCTGAGGTACCTTGCCTCAACCACTAGGCTACTCCTCCACTCCGATCAATCTACAGACTGCCTCTATACTAATCTCCATGGGGTGCCCCAGAACTATCGCTCTCAGAGTCCAATATCTGGATAGTCCCCACTGGCCATCCTGATAAGAGATTTGAAAATCAACCCCTTGGATTTTAGGAAGAAATTAAAAATGTGGCTACTTACTATATGAGATTTTAAAAAGTTGATGTCCTTAATTCAAGTGGTGCCACTGACACTCTACCCAGCCTCTGATCATACCAGCCTGACCTATACCCAGCTAGATGTTACTGTAGTCGTATAGCCGTACCTCAGACTGGAGCACCTCTGGAGGGAGCAAAGTGGAAAAACACTACTGTCCAGAACTTTGTTATCAAAGAATTGTTAACAAATTCACTGGAGCAATTAAAAAAGCTAAATTCAGGATACTTTGGTTGTAATGCCTAAGGTGTCATGACTATTGTGTGTTCAGGTAAGATGACAGAAATCTTTTACAACATGTACTTTTAAATAAAGATCTAGAGTCCTTTTGACGTAATAAATTTAAATATTTTATTAACTAGCATATCTAAAATACCTACAGTAGTATAGGAATTACAAGGTCTGAGTAGCAACAATTGAACACAGCAAGTATTAAAATAACCTAACTAGTCTTTCTCGTTTTGCAGAATACTTCCCATCAAGACAACAGTATATCAGATAAGTATTCCCTTATACAATTGTTTGACTACCAATGCAACATATAGTATTCTAGCTTTTGGAATAAGATTCTTCAGTAAACTAGGTTTCTTTTTTTTTCAGGATAAATGATCTTCTTATAATCAGGCAAGTATTTTGTTTGTTATATAAATTTCTTTATACCAATTCAAACTTACTAACTGTATCCTTTTTTCTCTTTTGCAGGTTCTTCAGAAATAGTCCCAGGTGAGTTTACCTGGACTCAGATATTTAGAAAAATACTAAAAGTATTTGAGCTCAAAATAAATATGATGAGTGCACTTTAAACAAATAAAAATGTACACTTACCTTCTAATCTAAAATTCTTTCTTGGAGTTGGGGCCCATGTCCACACTGATTCTCGTCCAATTCAGGATCCAGTCCTCTATCTGTTTCTCTGGACACCCCACTGACTCTTCCTCAGGTGACCCTTCAGCTGGCCTTGCCCCTTCTCCTTGACTTTACAAAACCAATAAGGCAAAACCCTATTCTTGTTTTATATTGCCTCAGGTGATAAGACAGTGGCTGGACAAATAAAACCTTTTCACCTTTTCCAAGGTAAACACCTTTGCTACCCTTAAAGAAAGTGTAGTTACTCACCTGTAACAGGTGATCTCCGGGAACAGCAAGAATTTATTCTTCACATATAGGTATCATCGGTACCGATGGAGCCTGTGCGGGAACGCTCCCCAGAGTCCAATAGGAACGCTTTTGGGAGCATCCCTCAGCACATGCGCGCTGCCTTCCTGCCCTTCCAACTGTCCCTCTTCAGTTAAGTTTGTAGCTGAGTGAAAGGATAGAGGGAGAGAGGAAAGAGACAGAGAGATAGAGAGACAACTCCTAGGGGAGGTGGGTGGGTTGTGAAGACTAAATTCCTGCTGTTCCCGGAGATCACCTGTTACAGGTGAGCACGCTATCTCCAGGAACAAGCAGGAATGTAGTCTTCACATATGGGGACTCCCTAGCTGAAGATGCCAGGGAGATAGCCCAGGAAGCTGCCACCTATAGTGAGGTGGGCCATGCTTTCTCCCATGGATCTCTGGCATCCCACCAGGGTTGGTGGGTAGGAGTTGAATTAGGTCTGAAAGAGATTTTGAAGAACAGCTTGGCCAAAGAAGGCATCCCGATGGGAGGCTTTATCTAGGCAGTAGTGGGCTGTAAAGGTGTGTACCAAAGCCCAGGTGACTGCTCGACAAATGTCATTAATAGACACAGAGTGAAGGTTAGCCATAGAGGCTGCCATGGCTCTCACATTATGAGCTGTGACATGGCCTTGACGAGGAAGACTCTTAGGGGCTTGTTTACAAAGCCGCGGTAGTGATTCGCGATCGTTATCGGAGCCGCGGCTCCGATAACGATCGCGAACCGCTACTGCGGCTTTGTAAACAAGCCCCTTACTCTCATAAGCAAAGGATATGCATTGTGCAATCCATTTGGATAGAGTTCTCTTGGAGACTGGAAGTCACAAATGACTAGAATCAAAAGCAATAAAAAGTTGAGAGGACTTTCTATGTTGCTGTGTTCTTTGTAGGTAAAAAGCCAAGGCTCTTTTACAATCCAAAGTATGAAGGTTCCTTTCTGCATTAGAGGCATGAGGCCTCGGAAAGAATACAGGAAGAAAAATTGATTGATTTAAATGAAAAGGCGAAACCACCTTTGGCATAAAGTGTGGATGAGTTCTGAGAACAACCTGATGGTGGCTTTGTTAATAGAAGACCTCTTATTAATCTTGATATGAGTGGATGAGAGGAAATTGGTTGTCCATTTATAGGCTTATAGGAAGCTTCAATTGCACTAAGATGGACTCTTACTGAATTGGTCTTTAGACCAGAATTTGATAAATGAAGTAGATACTCTAGTATCGATTCCAAAGGTATCATAAGGGGGTTTAACCCCTTCTGTGAACACCATATAGTAAAACGTTCCACTTGAAGGCATAAGAGCATCTTGTGGAAGGTTTTCTAGAAGCCTGAAGGATATCCTTACCTGTTGTGAAAGGTTGAGATCCTGAAGATCTAAGCTTTCAGCAACCAGACCGTGAGATGCAGGGACTGGGGATTCGGGTGCCATAGCATCCCATTCTCTTGGGAGAGAGGATCTGGAGCATAGCCTAACTCCAGAGGTGCAGCTTTAGAGAGATGTAGAAGCAGGGGATACCACGTTTGGCGTGGCCACCGTGGCGCTATGAGGACCATATGACCGCTGTCTCTCTGAAGCTTGAAGAGTGTTTTGGGGATGAGGGGAAAGGGTGGGAAGGCATAGTGGAAGTCGTGACCCCAGTGAAGAAGGAAGCGTTCCTTGCCTGGCAATTTTGAGCCCGAATTCTGGAACAGAACCGGGGAAGTTTGGCATTCAGTGGACTTGCAAATAGGTCTATGTCTGGGGTTCCCCAGATCTGAAATATCTTGGCCACCTGATCTAGGTGGAGAGACCATTCGTGAGGCAGCAGTACTCGGCTGAGTTTGTCTGCCCAAACGTTTTGAATGCCTGGAAGATATACCACGAGAAGGTGAATTTGATGCTCTCTGGCGGGGGGCCCATAATCGTAAAGCTTCGTTACATAATGACAGAGAGCCTGTCCCCCCCTGCTTGTTCACATAGAACATAGCTACTTGATTATCCGTTTGGACAAGGACTGTCTTGTAGCTGAGCTGGGCATGGAATACTCGAAGAGCTAGATAGATGCTCTGAGTTCCAGAAGGTTTATGTAAAGACAAGCCTCCTGTGAAGTCCAGGTACCCTGGGTAGAGAGATGATGCAGGTGTGCGCCCATCCCACCTGTGATGCATCTGTTGTTAGGGTGGCCTGGAATAGGGGTTGCTGGAAAGGAGACCCCACTAGAAAATTTTCCAGTGATTGCCAACATTGGAGGGACAAAATCAGTCGTTGTGAGTTTGATATCTTCTCCGATAGATGTCCTGTGGCCTGTGTCCATTGTGTGGATAGGGTCTCCTGGGCTGCTCGCATATGAAGGCGAGCATAGGGAATCACATGAACCGTGGATGTCATATGTCCCAATAGTTGTAGTAGTTCTCGAGCAGTTAAGGAGGACTTCACTGCTGCTTGAGAAGCTAGCTGCACTATGCGAAGACAGCGGGGTTGTGGGAGAAAAGCCCTTGACTGTCTGGTATCTAAACGAGCTCCTATGAACTCCAGGGACTGAGACGGAGCAAGTTGGGATTTTGGGAGGTTTATGACCAATCCCAAGTATTAAAGGATTCGCATTGTGCGAGACAGTGCAGAGCTGGCTTCTGGAGCCATGGGGGCTCGAATGAGCTAGTCGTCTAAGTAAGGGAAGATGAATATCCCTAGGGTTCACAGAAATGCAGCTACTACTGCCATGCATTTTGTGAATACTCTTGGTGCCAAAGCCAGACCAAAGGGAAGAGCCCTGTATTGGAAATGTTTTCCCCTGAAAACGAATCGTAAGAATTTCCTGTGATCTGGATGGATCAGAATGTGAGTATATGCATCCTTTAGATCTAGAGAACAATGTCAATCCTGACTTTGAAGGTATGGCAGAAGAGTTCCCAGAGAAATCATTTTGAACTTTTCTCGGAACAGATATTTGTTCAATTCTCTGAGGTCTAGAATGGGTCTGTGTCCTCCTGTTTTCTTTGGAATAAGAAAATAGGGAGAGTAGAACCCTGTACCCTGTTGAAGAATGGGCACCTCCTCTATTGCTCCTTGAGCAAGGAGTGTTGAGACCTCTTGATCCAGTAGATTGTCTGTAGAGGTTTGGGAATTGAACTGTCTTACGATTGTAGGAGGGGGCATACTGTGAAAATGAAGCTTGTACCCCTCTCCCACAATGGACACAGTCCAATTTTCTGCTGTTATTTGGTGCCATCTGTTGGCAAAATGACACAACCTGTCTGGAATGTTTAGGGGTTCTGGACCTTTCAGAGGCAGGAAGGCTAAGTTCTCTATGAAGGAGTCAAAGCCCTTGAGGGGGCTGGGCCTGTGGAGCTGGTTGAGCTCTAAGGCCTTTTGGCTTCTTTTGTCTGGATTGTTGTTGTTGACATTTCTGTGCAACTTGACCCTGAGCTTGCCCTTTCTGGGTATAGGATGGATAAAACTTCCTCTTTTGGCTGAAAAAGGGTTTTTTGTAGGGTTTCTTTTTGGCTGGCGTGACTGTAGATTTTGACAATCTATCTAAAGTGATATTGTCAGCATCTATCTCATTAGCCTTTTCCTGACAATTCTTGCCAAAGAGGTTTTCTCCTGTGCAAGGGATGTTTCCCAATTTATCCTGTACCCAAATCTCCAAGTCTGATGCCTGAAGCCAGGCAATCTGACGTGCGCCAATGGCAATAGCAGAGATTCTGCTGATGCATTCAAAGCAGTCAAAGGCTGCACGATTTACAAACTTGGAGACGTCTTGAGCCTGCTTGACAAGAATAAGGAAGTCTTGTCGTTTGTCATCAGGGAGAAGAGGGCTCATAAGCTCCAAATCTCCTGTGACCTCTTTGAGGAACATTCCCATATATAAAATAAATGAGCTGATCCTAGCTGAAAGCATGGAAGCCTGAAATGTTTGACGCCAAAAAGTGTCAAGAGTCCTGCATTCACAACCTAGAGGATTAGATGCATGTCTTTTTGCACTTTTCATCCTACACATGGCTGACTCCACTACCATTGAATGGTGTGGCAGCTGAGTCTTTGGTGGAACTCGATACATGGTATTGAGTCTCCTAGAATGAGGAGATGTGGTCAAGGGTGTTTCCCACATTCTGAGCATAAAATCATGAAGAATTTCATGAATGGGCAGAGTGGCTGCCTGTTTGGGAGCCTTAGGGTATTGGAGAATTTCCAATTCCTTTGCTCTAGGTTCTTTTTCAGGAGCTACCATGATTGAAAGGCCTCGGGCCACATCACGAATAAAATCCTGAAAAGACATGTCTTCTGGAGGAGGCATCCTGCGTTGGGGAGGAGCCTTCCGGGAGAAACACTCTGGTACCGGCAGAATTATCAGAGTCATCGGAATCGGAGGATTCAAACTATCTCTGATCCCGATGTTCATGCAAAGCACGGTCTCGGTATCGATCGAAGTCGGTACCGAGTTGGTCCGGTACCGATCTGTCGATGCCAGAAAAAGTCGGCATGGGAAGAATTCCCACCAGGGCCAGCACCGTCGGTGCTGGTACCGGTATCTGTACACCGGCGGTTCAACAAGCACCGGTATCGACACCGGTACCGATGCCGGTTGAACCGCCGGTGTCAACGGTACCGCAGCTGTAAGGAGAGCTGCAAGACTGCGTTCGATAGTGAGGAATCTCTGGTCTATCGATGCTGCCGATGCCTGGGTATCGGTACCAGTAAAAGCGTCCGGAACCCCTGAGCATGGCACCAGTAGTTCTGCTGAGGTCGAAGCCTCGAGAACATCCTGGAAATCCGTTGGTGCTTTGGAGGCCGAAGCCTCCCACCGGGGCGGTTTTGCCGGTGTAGTTCCCTCAAGGGCAATGCCAATGGCCTCTCGATGCTTTGAAGGAGAGCTACCCTTTGAGGACCGGCTCTTATGTTTAGTTACCTGAGATCCATGGGAAGAAGACGAGGCTCTTGAAGACGTCGATGCAATGGACCTGGCATCTGAAGAAATGAGGGTACCGAGCTTTGCAGCTCGGTTCTGTCTTCCTCTTTTAGTCATCCCCATACAGGAGGAACACTCAAATGGAGAATGGTCAGGGCCTAAACATTTTAGACACCAGTCATGGGTGTCAGTGACGGAAATGGTACTGCCACACTTAGTACATTTTTTAAAACCACTAGCTGGTTTTCCCATCTTTTAGGGAAAAAGGGGTCTAATGCCCAAAATGGCGCCTAGCACCAAAAAGAAAATGTTTCTGGAGAGAAACAGTTCAGAAGTATATATGTTTTTTTTTTTTTTGAAAAGAAGAATAAAGAACCGGCCGTACCGGTAGGTGTAGTGCGGAGGCAGACGCGACCACAAAAAAGCTAGTTTAAAGAATACAGTTTCTGCGGTGACAGGATATGTGTCCTGTCGACTCCGCAGAAAATGAAGAACTGAAGAGGGACAGTTGAAAGGCGGGAAGGCAGCGCGCATGTGCTGAGGGATGCTCCCAAAAGCGTTCCTATTGGACACTGGGGAGCGTTCCCACGCAGGCTCTGTCAGTATCGATGATACCCATATTTGAAGACTACATTCCTGCTTGACATCTACAGGACTTAATAGTCCCTTTTTCTCTTAAATTGATCCTGATCATTAACTTGATTTTTTTAAAGTTGGAGACTCTTCTCATAATTGACCTTTACTGGCAACCAGTACACAAACCACTGTCATAGCCGAGTTTCAATCTTTGTCTCCACACACAACAGCTTTAGCTATTGGAGTCACTATTTTTTTTCTCTCAGAACTTCTCACAGAAACCAGTTTAAAACTTGCAAAATCTCTTAAGAGTCTTCATTCCTGGGAAGCTTTAAATTAAATTGTCAGCTTTAAACAGCTTTGACAATTATCTGGCTTCTTGACCAACCAAATCTTCCTTAAATTAGTTTTTACTTTCAGCAATTAAGTATTAGACAGCTCAGTAAATTTTCAAACAATATTAAACCACTTGTCCAAAAGAGACCCAAGGAAATCGCATGGTAATCCTTTTCCAAAAATATCACCCTTTATGGAGAAGAAAGAGGTAAAGAGAGGCATCCAATTTCTTTTACTTATCCAAGAATTCTCTCTACTTCCCCAAAATCTCTAAAAGTAAACCTTTTCTCTCTACCACACCAGCACACCAACCTCTCTCTTCACAGACAAACCCCAAATGCCCCTCAACTCAAACACACACTAGCATCCCAAACAAACCAGAAAATAATCTTCCACTTGCTTCCCAAAGAAATAATTCCAAGCACCCTTCAAAACTCACTCTTAACTAAAAATTAAAGAAAATCTCCCCATAACAGTCCTAATTATTCTTTAAATCTTAATAGATTAGAAAAAGAAGTTTCAAAATTATGTCACTGAAACTCTATCTTCCTGGCACAAATAAGCTTCAGCAGAGCTCTCCAGGGGGATCCCTGCTCTGCCTGATAAGCTGCAGCTTTATGCCCTTTCATTTAACTATTTAGGGCCCAATATTCTACTAGGCAGGCTATGTTTATGTTTATGCAATTTCTTGATATACCGCCCAGGCTGAAGGGCATCACAGCGGTGCCTAGCCCTGCCCGCTAACCCCTAATCTGGATTGTCAATGGCACAGAGATGACATAGAATATCCAGTTTTGGCATCCAGGGAAACCCACCATAGAGCCTAACCGGGTAGCAGCGATATTGCACCACTATCCAAGTTAGCATCCATAGCTAAAATTAGGCGAGCCAAAAGCTGGCTTAGTTTTAGTCATGGATTACTAACCCGGTAGCGGTGCAAAATTGCCGCTACCCGTTTAGTGGTATTCCCCGACTCCGCTCCACCCCAGAATGCCCCCGACATGACCCGCTCTTAATTGGAAAGCATCGGGGCATGCAGGGGACAAAGACATGGAAATTCAACAGCACTAACCATGTAGGTGCCGTTGGATTTTCCAGTTTAAGGCATTCACATGGTTTACTGATCATGTAGATAGTCATGGTTTAATGAGAGAAAGCCAACATGGATTTAGCCAAGGAAAATTTTGTCTTACCAATCTGTTCTATTTTTTGAAGGTGTGAATAAACAGGTAGACAAACATGAGCTGGTTGAAACAGTGTATCTGGATTTTCAGAAAACCTTTGACAAGGTCCCTGATGAAGACTGTGAAATTAAAAAGTCATGGGATTGGAAGCAGTGTTGTATTATGGATCAGGAATTGGTTAAAAGATAGAAAGCAGAGAGTAGGGCTAAATAGCCAATTTTCTCGATGGCAAAAGGTAAATAGTAGAGTATCGCAGGGATCTATGATGGGCCTGCTGCTTTTTAACATATTCATAAATAATCTGGAAATGGGAATAATGAGTGAGGTGATCAAATTTGCAGAAGACACCAAATTATTCAAAGTTGTTAAAACATAAAAGGATTGTTAAAAATTGCAAGAGGACCTTAACAAGTGCAAAGTTATGCACCTATAAAATAACAACCTCAACTACAGTTGCATAATGCAAGGAACCACCTTAGAAACCACAACCCAGGAAAAAGATTAAGGTGTTGTTTGCAGTGGCAGTCAAGAAAGCAAATAAAATGGTAGGAATCATAAGGAAAGGAATGAAGAACAAAACAAAGGATATTATAATGCCTCTATTGTTCCTTGTTGTGACTGCACCTTGAATATTGTGTGCAATTCTGGTCGCTGTTTCTTAAAAACAATAATGCGGAATTAGAAAAGGTACAGAGAAGAGCCACCAAAATGGTAAAGAGGATGAAGGATACCCCTATGAGGAGAGGCTGAAAGGTTAAGCTCTTCAACTTGGAAAAGAAATGGCTGAGGGGGGATATGATAGAGGTCTATAAATTAATGAATGAAGTGGAATGGGCAAGCATAGATCGGTTGTTTATCAAAAAGTAAAAAGCCTAGGGGCCATGAAATGAAGCTACAGTGTAACCTGTTTTAAGACTAATATGAGAAAATATTTTTTCACTCAACACGTAATCAAACTCTGGAATTTGTTACCGTAGAATGTAGTAACATCCATTACTGTAGCCGGCTTTAAAAAAAGGTTTGACAAGTTCCTGGAGGAAAGGTCCATAAACCATTATTTAAAAAGGACCCGGGAAATCCACTGCTTACTACAGGATGAGCATTGTAGAATCTACCTTTTTGGGAACCTGCCAGGTCCTTGCAACTTGGATTGGCTACTGTTGGAAACAGGATACTGGACTTGATGGACATTGGTCTGACCCAATATAACTTTTCTTATGTTCTTATGTCCATTTAAGGATCCTAGAGTATGCCCTAAAATTCTCAGAGGAGGCAAATAACTAAGAACCTGCTTGTATAAAATCATAAAGGGCATATCAAGAATGACTTCATGGCTCTGGGAGAGAGGGTGAAGCAGATAGGTGCGCAGATGGTGTTCTCTTCAATCCACCCTGTTGAGGATAATGGCCGAGACAGAGAAGCTCGCATCCTGGAGATGAATGCATGGCTGCGCGGATGGTGTCATCAAGAGTGTATTGTTTTCTTGGACAATGGGATGATTTTCCAAGGGCTGCTGAACAGAGATGGTATCCATCTATCCAAGAAGATCAAAGAGTCTTCTGCTGCAGACTGGCTGACCTACTGAAGAGGGCTTTAAACTAGATTCATTGGGGATGGGTGAAGAAAACCCCCAGATAAGTAGAAGCCCTCGGGTAACTGAAACATTTAATACTTCGGTAGAAGTGAGTTAAAGGGGCAATATCTGTAAAGCAGTGTACATTAATGTCTGTAGCATGGGAAATAAGAATCCCATATGTTGAGGATTTAATAGAAGAGGCTGACTTGGATTTATTGGCAGTTAGCGGCATGTTTCATGGGCAACCATGACTGGGATGTAATTATACCATGTTATATTTTATTCCTGTAGGACAGGTTAGGAAAAAGGGGAGGAGGAGTGGCACTATTTGCAAAAAATAATATAAAAGTTACAGAATTACAGGGCTTACAAGGGAAGGAGGAGGCACTTTGGGTTAAACTAGAAAGAGGGAATGGGGAATCCATTTTCATTGGTGTGATATACAGATCTCCTTCAAAGGCAGAAGAAGTGGACAGTGATCTAATTGAAGAAATTCACAGTATTGCCATGAAAGTAGAAGTGCTACTGATAGGTGATTTAAATATGCTGGATGTTGATTGGTGCATCCCTGCTATGGTGTCATCCAAGGGTGGCTCTATAATGAGGCAGAGTGAGGTGGCTGCTTCAAGTGCCAAAGTTTTTTGAGGGCGGAAAAAAATGCCCCCAATAGAGCTGCCTTACTCAGCCTTCAAAAGTAAAAAAAAAACAAAAAAAAAAAAACAAGCACAAAATTTGCTGCCACTGCAGAGTCTGCTGCTCAACAGTGGCAAACTCACCCTCTCCTTTCACTGGCAGCTGCAGGTCCTGCCTCTTAAAGAACCGCAGCTCTGCTACTCAGTTTAAATAAAAAGCCAAACCAGTACGGAGCCTTCCCTCCTCTGTGAAGAACCCATTATATTAACTTCCTTTGGGGGAGGGATGCAGCTCCACAGTTCCTTCAATGAGGTGGGAAGGCTCCTCACCAGTTTCACTTTTATTTAAACTTAATATCACTAGCACAGCCACAGTTCTCTAAGAGGCAGGAGCCAGAGCTGCCAGGGAAAGGAGAGAGTAAGTCTGTGGGGGAGCTAACACAGGGGAAGGGGGGTCTGCAATGGGGCTGAAATGGGGGGGAGAGAAGGGGACTGACATGGGAGGGAGGAGGGGGCTGGAATGGAATTGACATAAGGGGAAGGTGGGGTCTGCAACAGGGCTGGTATGGGGGAAGGGGGCTGGAAGGGGGCTGACATAGTGGAGAGGAGGGGTCTGAAAAGGACCTGATACCTGAGGATGGTACTAGAGGGGGGGACTGGAAGGGTGATGGCACTAGGGAAGGGAGGAGAGGGATGGAAGATAGCTGACACCTGGGAATGGGACTAGAAGGGAGCTGACACTTGGGGATGGGACTGGTAGGTGATTGGGTAATGAGGGTAGGGGCTAGAATGGAGGGGGGTACTGGCATTGGCACTGGGATGGTATTTGGACTAGAAGAGGCTAAACATTGGAGAAGGAGGGGGACTGGAAGGAAAGGGACACCAGTGGTAGTCCTAGGAATGCAAGGGGATTGAAATAAGAAGGTACTGGGAGGGGGAGACTGGAAAGGGGGACTGATACCAAGGAGGGCTACTAGGACTGGAAATATGCTGATGGAAGGAAGTGAAGAAAACAAAAGAAGAGGCATAAAATGGCAGATGAACTATAGACCATAGAAAGAGAGCTAAGAGTAGACAGGAAGGCAGAAGCCTCAGATCAGGACCAGTATTTATTTATTTATTTTATTTAACCAGTTTTGTATACCACCTTATCCTTCAATGAAAGTGGTTGACAAGACAAAAAAGGCTTACATATTGAGGGTATGGGAAAACAAAAAATGATACATTACAATATAAATACAAAACAAAACAGTATGTTATAATACTATATCATAGTGAAATTAAATAACTTAAATTAACCTTTATGTATATTTCACCAAATGATTCTATAAATAAATAAGTCTTTAAAGATTTGCAAAAGTCCTTAAGGTCGTCCTGAGTTCTTAAGTCTTCAGGAATAGAATTCCATAACTCTGGTGCCATAAAGGAAAACACTCTTTTAGAAGTCATTTGTTTTGATTTGTTGAAGTTCAAAGGAGTATTAAGTTTATTGATATTTTGAGATCATCTTGGTCTTATGCTCTTGTCTTTTGAAATAATAGATTGTAGAATATCCGCTGAGGATTGGTGAAAAATTTTGAAAATAGTCATTAGGTTTTTATATTTTGCCTTTGCAATAACCGGAAGGGAATGTAACTGTTTAAGGACAGGAGTTATGTGTTCAAATTTTGTAGAACCAGTTATAATACGCGCAGTGGTGTCCTGAACTAATTGGAGAGGATGGATAGAGTGTTTAGGAAGACCTTGATACAAGATGTTTTCAAAATCAAGTAGAGGTGTTATGACTGCCTGACATACCGTGCAAAAGTGATTTCTATTTAGTATTGGTTTTAGTCTTCTTATAATCTTTAAATGATGGTATGCTTTTGCCGCAATTTTGTTTATATGAGATTTTAAATTTAAATATTTATCTAATGTTACACCTAAATATCTTGCTTCATCTTTAATTTTTATTTCTCTATTTAATAAATTAATTTCAATTGGTAGTTTTAAAGACTGGCATTTAGATATGAACATTGCTTCTGTTTTGTCAGAATGTATTTATTTTTTTATTTTATCTTTAATAAATTCTGAATATTAATCCAGAATTACAACTGAATAAGAATACAGTAATCAAATACGGCAATAGCAGATTCATAGAAATCCATACTAATTGGTTTAGACCCCAATACAAAACCACAATAATGTTCCTATAAAGAAATATAACACAAAAAGAAATATCAATTATGAAAACCCCACATAAGAAGAGTTCTCACCAATCATACGAGCCAAGATGCTAATTATGGCAGCTGGTACAGGAGTCACACCCCATCACCCTCCTTACCCTTAAGAAATAAAATCAATTGTTTTGACTCAAAAAAAAGAAATTGCTTAGACTGATATAATATCAAACATTTACACAGATTCTTTAGTTTAAATTGTGCTCCCAAGTTAAGAGACCTTTGACGTAAAGTCAGAAATTCTCTTTGCCTTTTTTGGGTGTCCCTAGATAAATCAGAAAAAACAGAAATTTTCAACCCCATAAAATGAGAAACAGACATTCTCCAAAAATACAATCTAAGAACAGAGTTTTGGTCAGATTCAAAAGTGAAAGAGACGAAAAGTGTTGCACGACTGGACACCACATCCAAGGAACTTTCAAGAAACTCTGTCAGGTTCAACTAGGCCAGTTCAGCTGCACCTTCAGGACCAGAATCTTCATCCCCTCAAACAGAGGAAATTGCAACATACTGAGTATGTACGATAGGAGGTAAGGCATCTGCAGACATAAGTAAAACCTCTGTAAGGTATTTACGAACCAGCCTCAGAGAATCCATCAATGGAGATCTAGGGAAATTTAAGAACCTCAAATTATTCCTTCTCAGCTGATTATCCAAAGACTCCAAACGTCGAGCAGTAATCAAAAGATCCTTGGTTTGAGTTCCACCCAGAGCCTGAAGACCTTCTACTTGGGTTTCCAGGCGTGAAACTCTAACAGCCTGCTCCGCCAAATTTGTCTCCAAAGTTGCACTATGTGCTTTAACAACAGTTAACTCTTGTGAAAAAGAAACCACAAATGGAAACAGGGATCTTTGAAGTGAAGAGATGGCATCTCATAAGCTATCCATCGTTACCGTTGCCGGTTTTTCTATCCCGCACAACTCCTGTGGCGCAGAGTGAACAGGGGAGCTGATCTTCAAACGCTCTACCCCTCCACTAGCTCCAACTGAGACATCCAACTCCACGCCTCCAGCAGCAGCCATAGGAACACTCGGATACGCCTTCAGGGAAGCACCCCCCAGCGCGGCCGCAATCTCCTGAACCAGAGATAATCCTGCGCCCAGCCCTTCCCCTGATCTCCTTCCGGGTTGCGGGGGCAACATCTGCACGGGGCTCAAAACAACTCCATTGCTCAGGTCTGCCGAGCCAGTCGACAGATCTGCCAGAGCCAACAATGCCACCATAGGAGGGAAAAAGGCCGGAATGGAGGACTGAGTCAGCCCGATCGCTAGAGAAGAGGTATCTGGGGGCTTGGCTGAACACTGTTTCCTCTTCTTCCCCATTAGGTCAACTCACGCTCCATGCTGTCTAACACACCTCACTCAGCGTCCAACTCCTCCGCCATCTTGGAGGAAATTCAATCAGTCAGAATTTATTTTTAAGTTGTTGTTATTAAGCCAATCATTCATATCAGTCAAACAGTCATTCATTTTTTTTTAATTTAAAGGCAGCCATTAAATACATAAGAACATGAGCCATAAACATATTACAATATCAAAAGATAACAAAGCCAAAGCCACTAACAGGAAACACAAGACTGGCCAACGAAATGCCTTCTTTTATTTTTGTTATGATTATGTTATGCTCCCTCTTTCCCTTTCCCTTTGTCCCCCCCACCCCCCCTCCATTCAGCATTATATCACAGAACCCGTCTCCCAAAGTAAGGCAGCAACCCCCTCCCACCCACCAACGCCCCCTCCCTCCCCCAAACCACCCCATCCTAAACTCCCCCTCCCTCCCTCCCACCCACAAAACTCTATGTTAGCCCATAAGAAAGGAAACATGCCAGCCAATCAGCACCCATGAAGCAAAGTGCGGTTCTGCAAAAAATCATTATGCAATCTAGTCTGTGGCCCCCCAGGCTCCCAGACCCTGCCACCGTTCTGAGCAATCAGGAACCATAGCGAAGGACAAAGGGTTCCCACACCTGCTCAAAACGCGTCAGACGCATTCTACCAACAGCCACCCCTCGTTCCATTGTATACGTATCCCACATCCGTTCCAACCAGGCCAAGAGAGATGGAGGAAGGACGTGCTTCCAAACAGATGCGAGAGACAGGCGAGCCGCCTTCAGACCATGGCGAAGCAAAGCTAGCTTTGGGCTGCGTGCCCCGGGCACTACTGCCCAAAAAGAAAGATACCCGGGTCCCAGGGAATGCTCAACCCAAGACGTTGCTGTAAACAGGATTGAATTCCCCTCCAAAAGGTGCGGATGCGAGGGCAAGCCCACCAGATATGCGCGAGGGTACCTTTCTGCCCGCACCTCGGCCAACAAAGATCCGCAGCTCACGGATAAATGCGGGCAATCCGTGCAGGGGCCATATACCATCAATATAATATTTTATAGTTAGTTTCGCGAGCGTTAACCACCACCGAACTCTTCCACAATTTACCCTCCACCCGTTCCCACTGCTGCTCAGAGTAATGAAGGTTCAAATCAGAATTCCAAAGTGCTCTATGCTTGGTGAAGTTCAAGTGCTGCCCCTGTAGGAGGGCATATAAGGCAGCTATAAGCCCTTTAGTAGGAGTACACCCCTCACAAAAACGCTCCAAGTCTGTCAATTCTCGGGCCACGTGGGGTCGAACGGTTCTAGACTGAACCCAATGCGCTACTTGCGTATATTGAAAGAGGTGACCACCGGGAAGGTCAAAATCCTCTTGAAGTGTACTAAATGACTGTAGCTTACCGTCATCAAACAGTTGTCTGGCCCGGCTAAGGCCCTTGTGCCCCCACAGCAAACAGTCATTCATTTTTGTTGTATTAAAGGTATTTTGGTCAATTATAGTATAAACCATAATGTCATCAGCGTATAAATGATAATTAATTTCATGAAGATTAATAATTTGACATATGGGTTGAATATAAATATTAAAGAGAATAGATGATAAAGCTGAACCTTGAGATATGCCTTGTCCAATCGAAAATTGAGAGGCTTTTTTGTCACCATATTTTACTAATTGCATACGATTAGTTAGATAAGAGGCGAACAATTTTAATGTATTGTTGCATAAACCAATATCTTGTAGACGTTGTAACATTATTGTGTGAGACACAGTATCAAAAGTTGCTGAGACATCGATGAAGATTAACAGAAATAACTTATTTTTTTCAAGGCCTGTTATAAGATTATCAAAGAGAGAAATAAGTAGAGTTTCCACATTGTGATTAGGTTTAAAACCATGCTGATGTACATCCAAAAGGGCATACGAGTCAATGTGATCTTGCAGATGATTTTGCACTATTTTTTCTATAATTTGAGATAAATGGTAAACTCAAAATAGGATGGAATGACTTAGGGTCAGTGATGTCCAGTGATTTTACTTTATAGACTGGTCGAATTATAGCACTCTTTAGTATAGGTGGTAAGTAAGCTTGTTTTAAAGAATTATTTACAAAATTTAAAATGTGAAAGCTAATATGATTTTTAGTACTTTTAATCCATTCTACTGGACATGGGTCAGCTGGTGAAGTTGTTGTATTAAGTGTGCTGATTATATTTTCAATCTGTTTTAAAGTTGGTAAAGAAAAATCCTTCCATATTTTTGTGGATTCAGTGCAAGGTTTAAACCAAAGTTGGTGGAATTGTGATGTAGATAAGTTGTAACCCTGGTAAACCTGGAGACCCTCCTCGCTTCCTTCAGCAAACCTTTCCACCACGTACATTATCTTATCCACACACAAAACACCATGAAAACTGGATCTTGGTACCAATATTTTGGTCGCAGCTTTAGTTAAACCTGTAACAATCGGGCCCAACACGGGCCAACATATGCAACATTCCAACATAACCCCACCCCCATCGCCGGACGATGCCCCTACCCGCCATGTTAGTAGCAAGGCGGAGCATCCTCCTCCCCCGAACCCTGCCGCCTGCCTCGCCATGCTAGTAGCAAAGGCCGGCCCCCACCCCAACTACCGGGCCGAGACCCCCAACCGGGATGTCTCGCCCCACCCCGGGGAGCCCTTCGCCCCCCACTGCTCCTAAATCAGTTAAAGCCCCCGCCGCCTCGGCGAGCGCTGGCTCTCTACCCCACCCCCACAAGCTGCAACATCTCTACCCAACACCTCAAAGGGTGGGTGGGCGGGAACACGTCTTCCCAAGCCAAGGAGCCATGGCGAAGAACGGCCAGGCGGCTCCTCGCCGATACATGCCCTGCCCCCTGCCCCGCCAGAGCCAATGAAAACGCTCCCTTCCGGCCCCACGGAGCATTTTCAAATGACGCGGCTCTCACTCCCTCCCCGCACCCTGGACCCCTATCACGTGCAGGAGGCCGGGCCCGGGCCCAGATTACTGACGGCCATGGGACCCGGCCCGCCTCCTCGTGCATTATTTATTTATTTACATTTCTTATATACCGCGCTATTACAATCAGTGCGGTGTACAGTTAAACAAAATATACTACAAAGTGACAAGCCACAATGAGTTTACAATGAACAGGGGTAGCAAAACAGGGATGCAACCGGAGGAACTATTTACATATTATAATAATATAATAATAATAATAATAATAACTATTTACATATTATAAAACTTTCTGCGAGAGACATATATGGTTCGTTTGCCAGGGTGTGTAAGTGGGACATGGAGGGAGGGGAGGAGGGGCTGGTTAACCGTTCTCTATGGGGGGCGGGGCTATGGGGTAGTCAGGGTAGGAGGGTGGGGCTATGGGGCGGTCGAGGTAGGAGGGTAGGGTAATGGCAGTGTGTTTGTCAGATGGGATCTAAGGATAATGTTTTAGGAACAGGTTGTGTTTGAGAGCTTTTCTGAATAATGTTAGGTTTGTGATGGAACGGATTTCGGGCGGGAGGGCATTCCAGGCTCTAGGTGCAGATAAGGAGAAGGCCCTGCTGGCTGTCATCTTTGTGCATTTCGTCAGCAACTTAGGGACTTCAAGTGTGTTTGTTAAAGTAGACCTCCTGCTCCTGTTGACTGGTGTGCTGTGGATAAGTTTACTGATGGGCGTGGGGGGTTGGTTTTTTAGGGCCTTGAATGTCAGGACTCGAGTCTTGTAATGGATTCTCGCCTGCAGGGGTAGCCAATGTAGGTTCTTCAGGACCGGCTTTATGTGGTCCGACCTTGATGCTCCTACAAGTACCCTCGCTGCTGAGTTCATGGCAAGGCGGAGAGGGCTTAGAGTTGACTGTGGAAGTCCGAGGAGAATGATATTGGCAAAGTCCAGATGTGGGATAACCAAGGCTTGGAAGATTGAACGGTAATCGGTAAGGTCAAGGAGAGGGTGGAGATGGTGTAGTGTTCGGATCTTGTGGTATATTGCTTTCGTGATGTTTTTGATGTGTGCTGACATGTCAAGTCGCTGATCGAGGGTGATACCAAGATAGCGAATGGTGGATTTGGCCTTCAGTTCAGTGTTGTTGACTTGTAGTGAGGAAGGTGGCGTAAACTTCTGATTTCTCGTGACGAAAAGGACGTCAGTTTTGTTGTGGTTAATACGTAGATTTTGTGTGAGGAGCCAGTCAGCTACAGCTTTGAAGCATCTTAGTAATGATGAGAAGTCTGGTTGGTCAATGTTGAATGGTGTGTAAATCAGGATGTCGTCTGCATAGGCCAGACATTGGACATTGAAAGAGTGAATCAAAGCACAGATTGGCTGCATGTAAATGTTAAACATTAATGCGGATAGGGATGATCCCTGAGGTACACCCTGCTTCAATAGAAATGGTTCGTAAGTGGTAGAACCTGCTCTGACTTGTTGCCATCTGTCGCATAAATAGGATTTGCACCATGCTAGGGCTGAGCCTTGTATCCCTTTTTCTTTGAGACGAAGTAATAGAGTCTCATGGTTTACTGAGTCAAAGGCGGCTGCGATGTCCATAAAGATAAGGACAAATCTTTGGTGGATGTTGTCAAGTCCTGTGATAAGGTTGTTAAAGAGGGTTGTGAGGATGGTGTCGACACCATGGGCTTCTCTAAAACCGTGCTGAGAGGGATCAAGTGGTGCTTCGGTATCGACGTGCTGTTGAATTTGTCATTGAACCACCTTCTCAATGATTTTGGCTAACAGGGGGATGCTCGAAATTGGTCTGAAGGATTCGACTTTAGATGGGTCGAGTCTGCTATTCTTCAACAGTGGGTGGATCGATGTAAACTTTAGGCTTTGTGGGAAGGATCCTTTTGTGAAGGATTGGTTCAATATTCTACTTATGGTTGGGCTGAGGTCATGGCGCAGCTTTTTAATACAACTGGCTGGGCAAGGATCATTGGGTGCAGTGGTGAGGTTGATAGAAGAAATGATATCTTCGATCTCTTTGTTGGAAACCTCAGAGAATTTCAGCAGGGAGGCTGGCTGGGAGGTCACATGCGGGGTGGGGAGGGGAGAGATGGTAGATTTCATGCCGGTCTGGACCATCTTCGATTGAAGGTAGTTGGAGTAGTCCTGTGGGTGAGGCATGGGTGGTTGAGCTAGTGCTGGATCACCTGTTAGGGACTTTACGATACTGAATAGGTCATGAGGTTTGTTCATTGAACGCTTTAGTATCTCTGAATGGTATTGCTTTCTTTTTTCCATCGTTTTTGTTCGGTGACTTTGTAGGTGCGAGGAGTATGCACCAAGTGCTTTGGGGGTTCGGGTGTGGCGCCATTGTCTCTTGAGCCTGCGAAGGTGGAGAGGCGACGCTCGCAGGTCTTGGGAGTACTATGGTGCGTGTTCACGTTTCGTTACTTTATAAGTGCGCACTTGAGTAGGCGTTGGTGATTGCATTTCTTGGATTGACTCCGCTTTATGCTTTGAAGAGGGATGTGCAGAAGGTGAGGATGGAGTAATTTATTTCTTGTTGTGGTGTGATGGGGGGTTTCAGGCCACCTTCTTCCAATGTTGTGGAGGATCGGGATGTGATTGATGCCAGGATTAAGTGCATATGTTAGGTTGGGGGCCCAGGAGGTAAGGAGGATAAGGAGGGTAAGGGTTAGGGACAGGTATGGATGCATTTTGGGCTTTTTAAGTAGGGCAGATTGATCTAGGTACAGTGACAGCAGGTTTAGGTAGAATATTGCACAGATCAGAACAGTGAGGCAGGTTTAAGTAGCGTTGTGGGAAATAACAATGTATCAGCAATGTAACTGTAATGTATCAACACTGAGTTAATTAGTTCAGGTCTGAGCTGAATGTTGCAGAGATTAGCAACGGTGTATCGCTGGTTTTTAACTCGTGGTTAGTAGCATTTTTCTTTCATGCAGAGCATCATGCAGAGCAGGCAGTGAGGATTTCGGCGGAAGGTGTTGAGGTTGATGGTCTGGGTCTGCTGGGTTGATCGTAAACAGGCTTGACAGGGCTCACGCCTAAGGGCCACGCCAAAGGGCCCTCTGGCGAGGCCCTCAGGCATGGGCCCAACAGGCGTGGGCGCGCCTGGGAGGCGCTCCTTTGAAGAACCGTTCAGGCTGCCTTGATTGGGCAGCGTGTGCAGGAGGGGCGGTCCGGTGCTCCGGCGGGCTTGATCCTCAGCAGGAGGAGAGCAGATGGCCGCCGGAGTTGATGAGCAGCAGACGGAGATGCGCCCGAGTTGCACTCCTTTTGAAGAACCGTTCAGGCTGCCCCGATTGGGCAGTGTGTGCAGGAGGGGCAGTCCGGTGCTCCGGCGGGCTCGATCCTCAGCAGGAGGAGAGCAGATGGCCGCCAGAGTTGATGAGCAGCAGAGGGAGATTCGCCCGAGTTGCACTCCTTTTGAAGAACCATTCAGGCTACCCCGATTGGGCAGCGAGAGCAGGAGGGGCGGTCCGGTGCTCCGGCGGGCTCGATCCTCAGCAGGAGGAGAGCAGATGGCCGCCGGAGTTGATGAGCAGCAGAGGGAGATTCGCCCGAGTTGCACTCCTTTTGAAGAACCATTCAGGCTGCCCCGATTGGGCAGCGTGAGCAGGAGGGGCGGTCCGGTGCTCCGGCGGGCTCGATCCTCAGCAGGAGGAGAGCAGATGGCTGACGGAGTTGATGAGCAGCACTAACCCTTGTAAACACGGAGACCCTCCTCGCCTCCTTCAGCAAACCTTTCCACCACGTACATTATCTTATCCACACACAAAGCACGATGAAAACTTTTGTTGCAATTGTGGAACAATGTCCTTAAGAAAATCCTCTTTATGGAAAGCTCTAATTTTTCTAGTCTTGTAATCATCTTTTAAGTTTTTAGGGGATGTTTGTAGTTGCAAGGTAAATGAGATAATATAATGATCAGACCAAGGTACTGGGGTAGTTTTTGGGACTGTAATTTGGTTTTGTGAAAAGAGTTGCTCAGGGCAAAAAATTAGATCAGGAGTGGTTCCATGTTGGTGTGTAGGCTGGTTAATTTTATCTGTTGATTACCTAAAGATTTCACTGCTTTCAAGAAGGATCTGTTCTCATTAGAAGGTGATGATGATAGATTGTAATCACCTAATGCAATTAACAGTTTAATTTGGGAGCTATAAATGCAAATTGTGGAGGAGTAGCCTAGTGGTTAGAACACTGGCTTGGTAACCAAGCAACCAGGGTTCAATTCCCACTAGCCCTCCTTGTGGCCTTGGTCAAGTCACTTAACCCTCCATTGCCTCTGAAGAAAGGCCTGGCAATCTACTTCCGGTGACACTGCCAAGAAAACCCAGGAGCTTTTGGGTTGCCAGGAGTCAGGACTGACTCAAAGGCACACATTGCAAGTGCAAATTATTTCTAAAATTTTTGAGAGGTGATCCTTAGCAGCACTAGGTGGTCTATATGTAAGGCAAACATTGAGGTGATGATTTAATATAATAATTGAAGTTGTTTCAGTTGAATTGTTAGTTGTAATAGCTTTAAACTTAAAGGTTGTTTTTGTTAATATTAAGATTCCGCCTCCTTTTTTATGTTCTCTAGGACAATTAAATATATCATAATCTAAAGGGGTAATTTGGTTTAAAATAATTTGATCTGTGTCTTTTAACCAGGTTTCAGTGATGCAAATGATATCAAGCTTTTAATCTTTAATATAATCATAGATAATGTTTGGTTTATTCCGTATTGACATTGCATTCATTAAAACACACTTAATAGGTGAATAAAGGATTGGATTTCTAGTGCTATGTTTAGATGATGAAGAATGAATTTTATTTAATTTCTTATGTTTTTGATTATGATGATGAAGTTGTTTGAAACAATTATTATTATACCTAGCATGGTTTGGAGAAATAGGATTAATTACTACAGCATTTGGTAAAGCTTGCTGTGTAAGGAATAACATATTAAAATATAAAAGTATAAATTGATAAGTTGTATGCATGTTTAAAACTAAAATGAACTTTTAAGCAGTTAGATATACGAGTTATTTTAATTATTAAGAAGATATACACTTAAAATTTCATATGATTACATTCAATGCAGTAAACTTTCTAACATTTGTTTTAATTGGGAGGAAGAATAGATTAGGTAGGTTTTTAAATTGAATTATTAGGGTAGGTTGATGAACTATTGATATGACTTAGTAGCTTACCATTAGTTTTCTTACTTTTGCTGTTGATAGTTTTGCGTGTTTCTTATCACATCCCTGCCTAAGGGCCACGCCAAATGGCCCTCTGGCAAGGCCCTCAGGCACGGGCCCGCAAGGCGTGGGCACGCCTGATGGTGGTAGCTCCTAACGGTATGAAGGCTCCTCCCCCTAGCCCTGATTGGTAGATTAAGCAAGGGAATGCCTTAGGTGTGATCAGGCAAAGAGCTGCTTGATGATACTTAAATCAGCTGTGCAGGACAAACAGGCAGTCTGATCCAGATGGTGGCAGCTCCTAACGGTATCAAGGCTCCTCCTAGCCCCGATTGGAAGATTAAGCAAGGGAATGCCTTAGATGTGATCAGGCAAAGAGCTGCTTGATGATACTTAAATCAGCTGTGCAGGACAAACAGGCAGTCTGATCCAGATGGTGGCAGCTACTAACAGTATCAAGGCTCCTCCCAATTGGTAGATTATGATCACAGAATAAAATGGTCAGACAAAGGTAGAAAAAATAATTTTATTTTCAGTTTAGTGATTGGACTTTGCACGATCTTTATGGAGAACTGCATCTTTTATTTATCTGATGTTGCACTGCATGTAGAGTCTGGCTTCTTAGGGATTCAGTTTAATTTTTGTCTACATTTTTTTATTTTTTCTTTAGGTTATAGTCACTTATTCTGTACTTAGTGAGGGTCTGTGATCTGAGTGTGTGACTGAGGCCACGCGTTCTGTTAACATGGAGTTTATACATAGAGATCTGTACTGTACAGTAGTAATTTGACTTGTTCAGCTTTTCAAATGGGTATATGGATGTTCTAGGGATTACAGCAGTATTTATAGTGCATTGTTTTTCTGGGTAGGCCCCTTTATGTGAGTTTTGGAAGTTTATCTTGGTATGGTATGGTAGATTTGGCCTTGTAGATCTTTGGTGACTTTTGTAAGGATTTATATTAGTTCCCAATGTACCTGTTACTGGAGAATGTTTGTTAGATGACCAGAAACAGATTTTCTTTTTATACAGTATATTGAGTTCTATGGGTGAATGTCCTACATCTGCTCTGCACCCATTGTTGAAGGAGAGGTTTCTGTGGATGCAGATATATATATTCAAAAAGAAAAAGCGAGAACCATAATATAGTTTATGACAAAATAAAATGAGTTATAATAAAATGAGTTACAATAAAATAATAAAAATGAGTTATAATAAAATGCAGCAATTCTCACTTTTTCTTTTAGTTCCTTGGTGTGCGAGCATCTTGCATTTCCTTTGTGGTTTTTTTTTTTTTTGCAGAATATATATTTACATTAACACCATGTTGGTCCAGTGTGCAGTTTCAGGCATTATGTTGGGGTTGCCAAGCCGTTCTTGGTCACAAAGTCTCTTGTTTTTCAGGGGGTGGGAAGTGCTGTGTTTGGGCGCCAAGTCGCTGCTGTTTTTGTGGAAGTGGGAGGTGCTGCATAGGTGCTGTTAAGTCCCTCTTGTTTGTCATATTTAGCAGCATGTTTCCTAAGCTCTCTGCCATACTGAGTCAGACCAAGGTCCCTCAAGCCCATTTTCCAACAGTGGCCAATCTAGGTCACAAGTATCTGAAATATTCCCAAAAAGGCACACAGGTTCTGCAATGCTTGTCCTGGAACAAGCAGTGGATTTCCCAGGTCCTCTTTAATACTAGTCTATGGACCTTTCCTCCAGGAACTTGTCCAAATCTTTTTAAAGCCCAGCTACACTAACAGTTTTTGCTACATTCTCTGGTAATTAATTCCAGAATTTGATTACGTGGGGCCATAGGCTAACTTCAGAGAGGCAGTTACATCCTCCTGCAGTTACTGTATATCAGTGTGGCAAAACAGCTGCAGGTGCAACTAAGACCGCACACTGAGGTGGCATTAGTTGCACTCGCGCTACTTGCACTGAGCCATTATGTTAGTTTCTGTCAACGATGCAGATGCCTATGTGTGAGAGTACTTTCTCTCACTTCATTCTGCAGTAAAGTATAATTTGGGGAAAGAAATCTTGTAAACCTAAAGAGTAATGGGTAAAAGCATATTTTGACTACATATGTCTGTTTTTAGTTTTTATTGGGATATTCCCTACTTGGTGAAGATTTATCTCTGTTCTGCCTGTGTAACTGAGGCCACATGTTCTATTAGCATGGGGTTTCTATGCAGGGAGCTATAGTAATCCCCTGTTGAATCCAAGTTGAAACCTTCCTTGTTCAATGTAATTCTATGTGGCCCGTCTACATAGTAAGATGTTGTTTTATTGTAAACCGCACTGATATGTAATAGCGCGGTATATAAGAGAAGTTAAATAAATAAAATAAAATAAATAATCCAGCTTGTTCAGTTTTCTGAATAGGAATATGGATGTTCTAGGACCCATTGCAATATTTGTGGTGTTGCCCTGTCTGGGTATGCTCCATGTGTGAGTTTTGGAAGTTAATGCTATTATGGAATAGTAGATTTGCTCTATGGGCCCTGTACACTGGGAGGTGGAGGAAAGCAGAAACCTCACATTGGCACCAGAAATTTATTTTAAATTCAATGAACAGTCTTGGTTCTATCATTATGTTTTATAAAGTAGAGGGACATGCATCTCTTTCTATTTCTCTGGCATTGCATTATATGCAGAATCTGACTTTTTGGAGTTTCAGTTTAATTTTTAACTGGACATATGTTTATTATTAGGTTATGCTCACTTATTCTGTACTTTGGTGAGGGTCTGTGTTCTGAGTTTGTGGCCAAGGCCAGGTATTCTGTTAACATGGAGTTTGTATATAGCGATCTGTACTGTAGTAATCTGAATTGTTCAGCTTTTCAAATAGGTGTTTGGATATTCCAGGGCCCGCTGCAGTATTTACAGTTTTATGTATTTTTTGGGTAGGCTCTATATGTGAGATTTGGAAGTTGAGCTGATATGGTATGCTAAGTTTGCTCTACATATCTTCAGTGATTTTGTTGTAGGGTTTTCTATTAGTTCACAATATGCCTGGTACTGGAGAATATTTGTTTAGTGAGATGGTCGGAATCAGATTTTTTTTTAAGATATTGAGTTCTCTGGGTGAGTGTCCTAATTCTGCTCTGCACTCATTGTTAAAGGAGGGGGTACTGTGGATGCAAAATATATGTTCAAAAAGAAAAAGCAAGAACCATAACGCAATTTATAGCAACAAAATAAACATAAGTTATAAGTTGATGTTATAAACAATGCTGCAGTTCTCATTCTTTTTAGTTCCTTGGTATGCATTTCCTCCACATTATCTAATCTGCTTTTTGGTTTGGTTTAGTCCCTGGCTGGAGTTCTTAGAAAGCCTCACCCTCCCTGCTCTGGGGGGGTGGGGGGGAGGGCACCATCTCATCCCTCTCCTCAGGCAGTAGATTGCCTTGAGCCGCCCCTGGTGTTATCTAGAAGTAAAGAGATCCTGGAGAATTATTCCAGCAACTGGTAACAGAACCCACACATGAAGGGGCCATACTGGACCTGATGCTTACCAATGGGGAAAGTGTTTCTGATAGTACTGTATAGTGGGAGATCATCTCACATCCAGCGATCACCAGATGGTGTGATTCAGTATTAGGACAAGGGCTGATAAAGCCAATTCAAAAGTGAGGATCCTAGACTTTAGGAAAACTAACTTTGCCAAGATGGGACAATACCTAAGGAAATAGTTAGTGGGACGGGAACATCCGGGGGATGTAGAAAAGCAATAGGTAAAACCAAAAGGGGATAGTTTAAGGGCAACAAACATTTTTGTTAGGAAAGTAAATAAATGTAAAAGGAAAAGGAAGCCACTATAGTTCTCTAAAGTAGCTGAAAAAGTGAAGAAAAAGAGGGTGGCTTTCATAAAATACAAGAGATCACAGAAAGAGAAAGAGAAGCATCAATATTTGAAAAACTTAGAGAAGTTAGGAAAGCAAAGATGCAAATAGAAGTATAAATAGCCAATGCAGTACAATGAGGGGTCATGACATTTTTCAGATATGTTAGTAACAGGAAGAACTGCAAAAGTGGTATTGTCAGACTCAAAGCTGAAGGGGAGGAATATGTAGAAGCTGATGAGGATAAAACAGAATTGCTTAACAAATATTTTTGTTCTGTGCTCACAGATGAATGGCCAGGAACAGGACCTCAGGAAACATTCACAAATAGGAACAGTTGTGAAGTGGATCATGAATGATCTTTAGAAGACTGTTCATGAGGAACTACAGCAGCTAAAGTAAAAATAGATAAAGCAATGGGGCTCGATGGGATATATCCCAGAGTATTGAAGGAACTTGGGGAAGTTTTAGTAGCTCCACTGTCTGACCTTTTCAATGCTTCTTTAGAGTTGGGGGCAGTCCCAGAGGATTGGAAAAAGGTGCATGTGGTCCCTTTACACAAAAGTGGAAGTAAGGATGAGGTTGAGAACTACAGGCCTGTTAATCAAACGTCTATGGTGAGTAAATGAATGGAAAAGCTGCTAAAACAGAGGATAGTGAGGTTTCTGGAGTCCAATGTATTGCAGAATCTGAGGCAGCATGGTTTTACTAGAGACAGGTCTTGTCAGACAAATCTCATTAATTTCTTGGACTGGGTGACCAGAGAATTGGATCGAGGGAGAGGCCTAGATGTGGTGTACTTAGATTTTAGTAAAGCCTTTGACGCCGTTCCATCCAGACTACTTATAAGTAAATTGAGCATCTTAGGAATAGACCCTAAAGTGACTGACTGGGTTAGGAAATTCTTAAGTGGGAGGTGACAAAGGATACAAGTAAATGGAGCTTACTCTGAGGAGAAGGATGCAAACAGTGGTATGCCGCAGAAATCTGTCCTTGGTCCAATTCTTAACATCTTTGTTAGTGAAATTGCAGAAGGGCTGTTGGGTAAGGTTTGCCTTTTTGCAGATGATACCAAAATCTGCAATAGAGTAGACACCCAGGAAGCAGGGCCGGCCCGTCCATTCAGAAAGAATGTTTTTTGCACAGGGCCCCGCGTTTCAGGGTGCCCCGCACAAAGAACATTCTGCTTTTTTCAAAATTAAATTAAAAAAAAAAAAACGCTGGTTGCTACCGCTGCCGCTGCCGCTGCCGCCGCAGCAGCAGCAGAATGGACTGTCCCACGGGGCCCCCTCTGCCCGGCTGAATCCCTCCCTCCCTCCCTCCATGACGGCTGAGCCCCTCCATGCCGGCTTTGAGAGTCACGAAGGGAGAGTGTCTCCCTCACGTCTCTGTTAAGCCTGCAGGGGCAGATGGGAAATTTCCCATCAGCCCCTGCGGGCTTATTATCTGCCCCTGCAGGCTTAACAGAGACGTGAGGGAGACACTCTCCCTTCGCGACTCTCAAAGCCGGCACGGAGGGGATCAGCCGTCATGGAGGGAGGGAGGGATTCAGCCGGGCAAAGGGGGCCCCGCGGGACAGTCCATTCTGCTGCTGCTGCGGTAGCAGCCAGCGTTTTTTTTTTTAAATTTAATTTTATTGAGCCAATGGGGGGGGGGGGGGTTAGGACTGGTAATTGGCTATGGGGGGGTTAGGACAGGAAATGGGCTGGGGGGGTTAATACAGGAGGTGGGCTGATTGGGTTAGGACTGGTAAAGGGAAGTGGGATGATGGGGGGGTTAGAACTGGTAATGGGCTATGGGAGGGGTTAAGACTGGTAATGGGCTGTGGGCTGATGGGGGCTGTCTGGTAATGGGCTATGGGGGGGCTAGGACTGGAAATGGGCTGGGGGGCTTAAGACTGGAGGTGGGCTGATGGGGTTAGGACTGGTAATGGGCTGTGGGCTGATGGGGAGTTAGGACTGGTAATGGGCTATGGGGGGTTAGGACTGATAATGGGCTGTGGGGGGCTAGGACAGGAAATGGGCTGATGGGGAGGGGTTAGGACTTGAGGTGGGCTGATGGGGTTAGGACTGGTAATGGGCTGTGGGCTGTTGGGGGGGTTAGAACTGGTAATGGGCTATGGGGGGTTAAGACAGGTAATGGGCTGTGTGCTGAAGTGGGCTGTCAGGTAATGGGCTAAGGGGGTGCTAGCACTGATAAAGGGCTATGGGGGGCTAGGACAGGAAATGGGCTGATGGGGAGGGGTTAGGACTTGAGGTGGGCTGATGGGGTTAGGACTGGTAATAGGCTGTGGGCTGATGGGGGAGAGGGTTAGGACTGGCAATGGGCTATGGGGGGCTGACTGGAAATGGGTTGATGGGGTTAGGACTGGAAGTGGGCTGATGGGGGGTTAGGACTGGTAATGGGTTATAGGGGGGGGTTAAACTGAAAATGGGGTGATAGGGGGTTAGGACTGGAAGTGGGTTGATGGGGGGGCTAGGACTGGTATTGGGTTGGGGGGTTGCTAGGACTGGAAATGGGCTGATGCAGGGACTAGAAGGGAATGGATGCTGGGTGAGGCTGGAACTAGAAGGGAGCTGATGTTGGGGGAGGATTAGAATGGGATGGGGCTAAAAGAGTAAAATGGAGAAGGGAAAAATATTTTGTGTGGGGGGGATAAAAAATCTACAATTGGCCGGAGACTTCAATGTCCATGTTGATCACCCCAGCAGGCAGAGAGATCGTGCCTTTTTGAATCTATTACATGACATTCCCCTGCAACAACATTTACTTGGCCCTACCCATATGGCTGGACACACACTAGATTTGGTTCTCTCTCCTATCACGTTATTACCAGTGATCTCTCCTCCTACTATGTTTAGTGTCCCCTGGTCTGATCATTTTTGTGTCCTCTTTTCAGTTTCTTACCCTTCCGTGGCACCTACAGATCCTGCTATACCCTCTCCTTCTACTTCTCTCCGCCGTCGTATTACCCCTGATACCCTTAGTGCCTTTCCGCCCGCTTCCTCCCTCTTCCCACCAGATTTTGCTGCATTTTCCTCTGATAAACAGGTTTCCCTCTGGAACTCGCTTCTTACTAACGCTTTGGATGACCTTGCCCCATTTCGTCCGGTGTCTAATCACTCTGGTCCCGCCTACTCTCCATGGTATCACCCTGCTTTATGCCTTCAGCGAACCCACCTCCAGCAATTACAATGTCGGTGGGCCCGCCATCCTTCCTCTGAACTACGTCTTCGTTTCAAGCAGCTTTTCTCTGATTATCGCTCAGCCGTTCAATCTGCCAAACGTGACTTCCATGCAACTGAAATCTCTGATGCTGCGAACTCCTCTAGACGACTATTTTGCGTAGGCTCTCCAATGTTGGTCCTGATCGTCGGCAAGTGTCCTTGGCCCCTGACCCTCAGTCTCTAGCCACTTTCTTTTCTGATAAGATTCTCAATCTACGCTCATCCTTTTCGCATCCTTCCCCCCCCCCCACCGCCCTTGTCCCCACCTTGTTCCCCCTTGTCCTCTGTCTCTTCTGTTGCATTGGCCACTGCCCATCAGTTGTCACCGCCCCTCACTCTGCCAAACCTCGCTTTAGCTCATTCCTGGTCTTCCTTTCACCCAGTCACCTCTGCTGAAGTACTACAGATGTTATTCAAATCTAGTAAGACCACCTGCCAACTGGATCCGATTCTGTCTCACTGGCTGACTGAGCCTTCCTTACAGTTCATACCTATCATCACTACTGTCATTAATGCCAGCCTCTCAACTGGCCATTTCCCCTCATCTTGGAAATCAGCTGTTGTCTGCCCCCTTCTGAAACAGCCCTCTCTTGATCCTTCTGTTCTATCTCACTGGCGTCCTGTTTCAAATATTCCTTTTCTGGCCAAACTTCTGGAACATTTTGTCTTTGATCAACTTAACTCTCACATGGAATCTACTAACACCCTTCACCCCCATCAAGCCGGTTTTCATCACGGACATAGTACGGAAACGGTTCTTCTTGCACTCTTGAATGACTTACATGTTGCTCATGATCACGGTGATATTACTCTTCTTGTTTCCCTCAATCTTTCCGCGGCTTTCGATCTGATTGACCATTGAACTCTTCTTTCTCGTTTGTCTGATGTGGGGCTCCATGGTACAGTCTGGCAGTGGTTCTGTTCCTTCCTCACAGCCCGCTCATTCTCTGTTCACTCTAATGTCAGTCCTCTGCTTCCCTCCCTCTTACCTGTGGTGTACCGCAGGGATCTGTCCTTTCCCCGCTTTTGTTTAACATCTTTCTAGCTCCTTTACCCGTGCTGATCCAACAGTTTCCTGTGTCCTTTTACATATATGCCGACGATATTATCTTACTTTTTCATACTTCTCCTCTAACTCTGGATATCACACAACTTAATCTTTGTCTCTCCCAGATTTCCTCTTGGCTATCACAGAATTTTCTGCACTTAAATCCATCTAAGTCCACAGCTATGTGGGTCTCACTGAGTGGTTCCTGCCCTACTCTAGCCCCCTCGATTGGTTCTGTTTCTCTTCCTCTTGTATCATCCTTCCGTTATCTTGGAGTGATTCTTGATCCCACGCTCTCCTTCCACCAACATCTTACTTCCCTTATTTGTCGTTCATTTGCTGCCCTGCGACAGATTAGGGCTGTCCGTTCCCTCCTTCCCTCATCTTCCTTAGTCACTCTTGTCCTGGCCTTGGTCATAAGCCGCTTAGATTATTGTAATGTTTTTCTCGCCAATCTCCCAAAGTTTCAGCTCCAACGTCTACAACGTATCCAAAATGCTGCCGCCCGTCTCGTTACGTTCTCTCATCGCTTTGATCATATCACTCCTATTCTTCTCCGTCTGCATTGGCTACCCCTCTGTTTTCATTTCCACTATAAGATTCTGATTCTGATTCATCGTGCTCTTTACACCAATACCCCTCTATATCTTGCAGATTGGATCTCTCTTCACACTCCCTACCGTCAGCTTCGTTCTATCCATGCCAACCGTCTGTCCCTACCTTCTCCGTCACAAGCTCATCTTGAACAAACCCGCCATGCAGCTTTTTTCTTTCTGGGCCCAGTACTATGGAATGCACTACCACCACCTCTCCAATTGGAATCTTCGTATCCTCAATTTAAAACATCACTCAAAACCCATCTGTTTCAGCAAGCCTTTAATCTCTCTCCTGATGGTCCTCCCTGATGTTCTCATTTGTCATGTGCTTTTGTCTGCTCGTCATTTGTCTTGTCGTGTGTTTTTGTCTACTCGTAATTTGTCTTGTCATGTGTTTTTGTCTACTCGTAATTTGTTTTGTCTCCCCCTATATGGGCCTACTATCTCGTTGTACTCTTATGTTTTATAAAGTATTGGCCCTTTTGTTTTGTTTACTTTACTTGTCTATGCTTTTATACTTTTACTTTCCTATCTTATTATGGCATTCTTTTCCGTGTTTTTGCATTGCTAACCTTTTATTGTACACCGCTTTATGTTTCGACGGAAAGCGGTCTATCAAATTTTAAATAAAGATAAAGATAAAGATTGGGAGAGTAAGTGGGGATTGAGGATGGAGGGGTAAAATTTGAGTGGATGAAATAGGAATGAGGAAAGAGCAAAAGGAGAAAGATTAGTATGTTAAAGCAGATGTAGAGAGAGAATGGAAAAAAACTAGAAGAGAGAAGAAAGGACAAATGGACAGCAGACGATGGAGAGTTAGCAGAAGACACGAAGAAACCAGAAGAAAGTGGCTGGAGCAATTGCAGCTGAAAAAAAATGCACAAAAGGTAGAAACACAAAAGGTAGAAAAATATCTCTTTATTTTGAATTTATTAATTGGAATATGTCAGCTCTGGTAAATGTGCATCATTAACGTCTGTGCTTTGTTTAGTACAAGAGCAAATTAATGTATAGTTTTATTTCTACAGTGTTGTACATTCCAAGTTTGGCTTTTGGGATTCCTAGTTTAATTATTGTCTTCCTGTTTCTAAATTGTGATTACTTGTTTGGTGATGGTCTATGTTCTGCATGTGTAACTGAGCTGAGGTGTTCTGTTTATATAATTCCTATTTGACATTGCCACTTGTTCTCTTTCCCCAGTAGGTCATGTATTCTTGTTCTCTGAAATGTATTGGTTTAATATTTGCAGTGTTGCCTTTTGATTGGTAGAGTATGGTGCTTTGTGAGTCCTGGTAGTGCTGTTAGGATACGGCGGGTTTGCTATGGGTTCTAAATGGGCAGTGTTTGTAGTAGTTCCTAATGTGTCTGGCAGTTGGCACTGGATTATAGTAATGTAGAAATCTTTTAGTCTTTCTTTATCCATACACTCATTAAGAGGCACGTTTACTAAAAGTTAGTATATGGTAACATTATGCAAATATTTATGCAAATGAGGTCCCTTATGCAAATGAGGCCACCGAGTCTCCGCACATGGCCCCGCACCTCCCTTGGATTGAGAATTTGGCATCTGAAAATTAACATTAAAAAAATGCAGTGTCATCAACTGGGCAGCAAATATCCAAGGGATCGGTATAGTATGGGGTTGAGTACTTCAGTCCAGAAGAGCAGGAACTGAGGGTGATTGTTTCTGATGATTTTAAGGTAGTTAAACAGGTCAAAAAGGTAATAGAAAAAGTCAGAAGGATGCTTGGGTGTATCGGGAGAGAAATGGCCAGCAGGAAGAAGGAAGTGATGGTGCCTCTCTGTAAGGCAAGACCTCATTTGGTGAGACCTCATTTGGAGTAATGTATGCAGTTCTGGAGACCACACCTTGTGGTAAGGAAGCTTATCATAGCTCAGGAAGGAGCTATAGAAAAGGTGAAGTGACTCTGAACAAGCAACCTGTCAGTTCTGGTAGAAATAAGAAAACAGAATTTTTCCATAAAAGACTACCAGTCCCAGAATGCACTAGGTTTCCAACAGCCATTAGAGGAGCTGAAGTGGGGAAACGTGTGTTCAATCAGGAGGGCTATGAGGTAATCCCCAAGCACTCATCTCAAAGGGCAGGGCCTGATTCAGCACAGCTGCACTGTGCTAGGGTGGAGCACTCATCTAAGCTGAATAAAGGTAGAGTTTATTCTACAGAGAATTATGCTCAGATTCAGCTTGGACATCTTCATGATCTTGGACAGCTTCATCATCGGGAGGATCATCAGAAGCAGACGCCAGAGCGGACGGACAGAGAGGGCAAGAAACCCTTTGGAAGAAAGAAGAGAAAAGCATTTGGGAGGTCTAAAGGAGTCCAGAGCAGTACGTATACTGGGAGACATTCAAAAGGCAAGCTTACACCATTGGACTGGGGAAAGCCAGAGGAATGGTGCTGCAGAGCTAGGAATCTCCAGACGGTACCTGTGAGGGAGACGGCTGCACGTGGAAGGGACCCTAAGACCCGTGCCAGAAGGTATGTGAAGAGAGATCCAGTGTCCAGGGATCTGGATTGGAAGGCTGGACATAAGAACTGGACTACATACTGGCCAGGCTATTTAGAGAGGAACTCTAACAGCAATGAAAGCTCAGGTATGAACACTGATCTATGCCCTAGCTATACCCTTGAAAGACAGCAGGGAAACAAGTATTCTCCTGAGAGTGCTCCATTGAGAAATTCCTCTGTGCCAATCCATGATATTGAACCCATGATTGTTGAAGAAGGGGGAGAGGTTATAGATCCAGGCTGTGAATACATGGATTGCTCTCTGTCTAAACTCCTTTGGTAATTTACTGTTACAAAGTACAACAACCATCACAAAGAAATACAAACTTGTTCTTTAATCTACTCAGCAAAGCTCCTGAGTAGGATTTGAGCCATGCAGTAGAAAGCAAGCCAGCTAAGGGGTTTCAGCTGGGTAACTGCTAGCAATTGAGCCTTACCTAATTGCTTGTGAGCTCTGAGGAAATCACTTCTGAGTCTATGTGTGAAGATATAAGAAGTTAACCTGAAAAGAACAGTTTTTTCCCTACTTTGTGGGTTTTGCTTGTTGTTTGATGCACTGCTAAGAAAATATTAGCTAGAGCCTACAGAAAAGACCAGTTTGTTACCAACCAGGTCTTTATTCTTTTGATTTGATTGCCTGACAAGTTCAACTGTCGTTTTCCTGATTTTGTTTTTCTAAGTTTAACACTGAAAGCAAGTATCCTGTTTTATGTGCTACCAAGCATATCTGTGTTGGGAGAAATAACCCCATAAATAAATATCTTATTGGCTTTGCACTCAAGCACAACTAATTATTGTGAACGGCTGTGTCTGGTGTGAATGGACTACATTTCCCACAATACCTTGCAAATCATATTAATATATGCCTTTGCCAAGACTGTGAACATTCTCACCCAGGCACCCATCTGACAACCTTCAAAAGAATATAAACAGGATGGAGTCCATGCAGATGAAGTCCATGGCTACCATAATGGTCTGTGGACTTCATCATAAGGCATATGGGGACAGACTTAAAGATCTCATTATGTATACTTTAGAGAAAAGGCGGGACAGAGGAGATATGATAGAGATGCTTAAATAACTCCATGGATAAATGCACAGGGGGAGAACCTCTTTCAACTGAGGGAAAGCTCTGCAATGAAGGAGCAGAGGATGACGGTGAAAGGGGATAGACTCGGGAGTAATATGCGGAAATATTTTTTTATGGAAAGAGCGGTAGATGCGTAGGACAGTCTCCCAGTAGAGGTAGCAGAGACCAGGATAGTATCTGAATTCAAGAAACCATGGGACCAACAGAGAAGATTTCTAAAGGAAAAAAGGAATTATAGTAGTCGATGTGGAAGGGCAGACTGGATAGACCATATGGGCTTTTTCTGTCATCATGTTTCTATGCTTCTATGTAAAGGCCAGACAAAGCTAGCTGAAATCTTATTAAGGCACAAATCTGATCTTCCCCTGGATCTCATGTCCCTCATGCAATTTGGCTAGCTGCTAGTTACTCCTGCATGATATTCACAATAGCAAGCGCACTTGGTATCAGTTCATTCATTTCATATTGCCTGGGCCAACTGTTGATGATGCTTTCCCCTCTCCAAAGACCAGAGTGGTGTTTTTCAACCTTTTATAAGCCCAAGGTACAGATACAGATAGTGTGGACATTGGAGAGGACATACGGCTCAAAGAAAAACTATGGAATGCCCTAGCAAGGACTGAAAGGAGGAAACTGAGACAGGTGAAAAAGAGGAACTGCTTTGTACCATGTGTACTGCACAAAGCAGGGCTATGCTGCCCCTTCCTTTATACACTCCAGGGTTCATGTTGTACTTAGGAAGGAGAAAGGCATGTATGATTACACATGTGCACAGAATGGAACTCCTGTACCTTTACTGGCCACCCCTGCTGTCCCTTGCTGCTGCAAGCAGAGCCCATGTGCTCAGGGGCGGCCCAAGGGGGGTGCGGGGCCATGTGCGGAGACTCGGTGTGGGGCCTCATTTGCATAAGGTGCATCATTTGCATAAATATTTGCATAATGTTACCATACACTACTAACTTTTAGTAAACATGCCTCTTAATGAGTATATGGATAAAGAAAGACTAAAAGGTTTCTACATTACTATAATCCAGTACCAACCGCCAGGCACATTAGGAACTACTACAAACACTGCCCATTTAGAACCCATAGCAAACCTGCCGTATCCTAACAGCACTACCAGGACTCACAAAGCACCATACCCTAACTATCAAAGACAACACTGCAAATATTAAACCAATACATTTCAGAGAACAATAATACATGACCTACTGGGGAAAGAACAAGTGGCAATGTCAAATAGGAATTACATAAACAGAATACCTCAGCTCAGTTACACATGCAGAACATAGACCATCACCAAACAAGGAATCACAATTTAGAAACAGGAAGACAATAATTAAACTGGGAACCCCAAAAGCCAAACTTGGAATATACAACAACACTGTAGAAATAAAACTATAAATTAATTTCCTCTTGTACTAAACAAAGCACAAAAATTAATGATGCACATTTCCCAGAGCTGACATATTCCAGTTAATAAATTCAAAATAAAGAGATATTTTTCTACCTTTTGTGCATTTTTTTTCAGTTGCAATTGTTCCAGCCACTTTCTTCTGGTTTCTTCTTCGTGTCTTCTGCTAACTCTCCATCTGCTGTCCATTTGTCCTTTCTTCTGTCTTCTTGTTTTTTTTTTCCATTCTCTCTCTACATCTGCTTTAACATACTAATCTTTCTCCTTTTGCTCTTTCCTCATTCCTATTTCATCCACTCAAATTTTATCCCTCCATCCTCAATCCCCACTTACTCTCCCAATATCCGGCCAATTGTAGATTTGTCTTCCCTCCCACGCAAAATATTTTTCCCTCTCCATTTCACTCTCCCAGCTCCATCCCATTCTAATCTTCCCCCAACATCAGCTCCTTTCTAGTTCCAGCCCCACCCAGCATCTGCTCCCTTCTTGTCCCTGCATCAGCCCATTTCCAGTCCTAGTCCCCCATCAGCCCATTTCCAATCCTAACGCCCCCACAGCCCATTACCAGTCCTAACTCCCCCACAGCCCATTACCAGTCCTAACGCCCCCCACAGCCCATTACCAGTCCTAAACCCCTATCAGCCTACTTGTAGTCTTAGCCCCCCCATAGCCCATTACCTGTTGTAACCCCCCATCAGCCCATTACCTGTCCTAACCCCCCCATAGCCCATTACCTGTCCTAATCCCATCAGCCCATTTGTAGTCGTACCTCCCCATAGCCCATTACCTGTTGTAACCCCCCATCAGCCCATTACCTGTCCTAACCCCCCCATAGCCCATTACCTGTCCTAATCCCCACATCAGCCCACTTGTAGTCGTACCTCCCCATAGCCCATTACCTGTTGTAACCCCCCCATAGCCCATTACCAGTCCTAATGCCCCCACAGCCCATTACCAGTCCTAACACCCCCCACAGCCCATTTCCAGTCTTAGCTCACCGCCCCATAGCCCGTTTCCAGTCCTAATCCCCCCATCAGCCCACTTGTAGTCGTAGCCCCCCATAGCCCATTACCTGTCATAACTTCCCCCATCAGCCCATTTCCAGTCTTAGCCCCTCCATAGTCTATTACCTGTCCTAACCCCCCATAGCCCATTCCCAGTCTTAACCCCCCCATCAGCCCACTTCCAGTCCGAATCCCCTATAGCCCATTACCAGTCCTACCCCCCCATCAGCCCACTTGTAGTCGTAGCTCCCCATAGCCCATTACCTGTTGTAACCCCCCCATAGCCCAGTACCAGTTCTAACCCCCCCAGCCCATTACCAGTCCTAATGCCCCCACAGCCCATTACCAGTCCTAACACCCCCCACAGCCCATTTCCAGTCTTAGCCCACCGCCCCATAGCCCATTTCCAGTCCTAATCCCCCCATCAGCCCACTTGTAGTCGTAGCCCCCCATAGCCCATTACCTGTCATAACTTCCCCCATCAGCCCATTTCCAGTCTTAGCCCCTCCATAGTCTATTACCTGTCCTAACCCCCCAAAGCCCATTCCCAGTCTTAACCCCCCCCCATCAGCCCACTTCCAGTCCGAATCCCCTATAGCCCATTACCAGTCCTACCCCCCCATCAGCCCATTTACAGTCCTTACCCCCCTCCCTCCCCATCAGCCCATTTACAGTCCTTACCCCCCTCCCTCCCTCCCTCCCCATCAGCCCATTTACAGTCCTTACCCCCCCTCCCTCCCTCCCCATCAGCCCATTTACAGTCCTTACCCCCCCTCCCTCCCTCCCCATCAGCCCATTTACAGTCCTTACCCCCCCTCCCTATCAGCCCATTTAGTCCTTACCCCCCCCATCAGCCCATTTACAGTCCTTACCCCCCCCCTTCCTCCCTCCCCATCAGCCCATTTACAGTCCTTACCCCCCCCACTCCCTCCCTCCCCATCAGCCCATTTACAGTCCTTACCCCCCTCCCCTCCCTCCCCATCAGCCCATTTACAGTCCTTACCCCCCCTCCCTATCAGCCCATTTACAGTCCTTACCCCCCCTCCCTCCCTCCCCATCAGCCCATTTACAGTCCTTACCCCCCTCCCTCCCTCCCCATCAGCCCATTTACAGTCCTTACCCCCCCTCCCTCCCTCCCCATCAGCCCATTTACAGTCCTTACCCCCCCTCCCTCCCTCCCCATCAGCCCATTTACAGTCTTTACCCCCTCCCTCCCTCCCCATCAGCCCATTTACAGTCCTTACCCCCCCTCCCTCCCTCCCTCCCCATCAGCCCATTTACAGTCCTTACCCCCCCTCCCTCCCTCCCTCCCCATCAGCCCATTTACAGTCCTTACCCCCCTCCCTATCAGCCCATTTACAGTCCTTACCCCCCCCTCCCTCCCTCCCCATCAGCCCATTTACAGTCCTTACCCCCCTCCCTCCCTCCCCATCAGCCCATTTACAATCCTTACCCCCCCTCCCTCCCCATCAGCCCATTTACAGTCCTTATCCCCCCCCCATCAGCCCATTTACAGTCCTTACCCCTCCCCATCAGCCCAGCTAAGTTTTAAAAAAAAAAAACAGAAACCGGCTGCTGCTGCAGCAGCCGCTGCCGCCGGGGCAGCGGCAGAATGGAGAATCCCGCGGGGCCCCCCTGGCCAGCAGTCTTCTAAGCGGCCTCCGCGGGGGCTTTACCGCGCCGCGCTAAGGGTGAGTTTCCCTTTCTCGCGGCTCTGTTAATCCCGCCGGGGGGCTGATGGGATTTCCCATCAGCCCCGCGGCGTGATTAACAGAGCTGCGAGAGGAGAAGCTCTCTCTCTTCGCGCAGCTCTGACAGCCGACGGAGGCCGCATAGAAGACTTCAGGACAGGGGGGTCCCGCGGGATTCTCCATTCTGCCGCTGCCACGGCGGCAGCAGCAGCAGCAGCCGGTTTCTGGTTTTTTTTTTTAACTTAGCTGGGCTGATGGGGGGGGGGGGTAAGGACTGTAAATGGGCTCCTCTCCATTCTGCCGCTACCACGGCGGCAGCGGCAGCAGCAGCCGGTTTCTGTTTTTTTTTTTAAAAACTTAGCTGGGAATCTGGGATGCAAGATGTTTTTTGTGCGGGGCCCCCTGAAACGCGGGGCCCTGTGCAAAAAACATTCTTGCTCAATGGACGGGCCGGCCCTGCATGTGCTGGTCTGGACCTAAACATCAGACAGTGATGACCTTGTCTATAGTACAACTGATCAATATGCCAGCTGCCATTGTGCACTGCTAGGGAAATACAGATCTAGTTAGACTTTTTAAATGGAATGGGATGATTACATTCCTTCTATTTTTTGTTTGCATTACTGTTAATCCCTCCTCATGTGCATTGTATAATCAATGTAAACTTTCCAACCAATGAAATTCAAAATACAGCCCTAGCAAAGAATCCAGATTGCATTTGTGGCCCTGTTTAGTCCTCTTAGCATTACATTTTAAAGTCATTCTATGCTAATCACCAAATTGAAAAATATTCAAACGGATTGCAAAACAACAAACAGAAGATATTGAAATGCGCTCAGATTCAAGCGACTGTCTATGAGAAAGCACAGAATGGGAAGAAACCCTTGCTGAAGAGGATTTAAACAAATATCCCAGATTATTTTAAAGAAGGAAAATGCATTTTGATATCAATTAAACACTTGCTCAGTAGTAAAATTAATCAAAAGAACAATGGATAGACTTATTAGCTTTTCAAGAAAATGCAAACATTAATGGTGTGTGCATAGTGCACAGGAAAACTACTTTCCCAAGGTGACTCGCCAAAGCTTCATATAAGGCATGTTTACTAAAGTGTGATAAAATAGTGTGCAATTGGACTGCGAATCTTGTGCGGAGGCACGCACTAACCTCAAGGGGCATGTGTATATGTTCCTCTGCTGTTAGCATATTGAAACCATGAGATATTGCTCTAACTGGCATGCAGGGGTGGCTTAGTGGTTGTGGCAAGGTACCTCAGACCAGAAGGTCAGGGGTTCAAATTCCACTAGAGGACAGCAACCTTGGGCTGAATTGGGGTTTCTAGTTCTACATGTGCTTCTTGGGTTGCAAGAATTGGGGTTTCTAGTTCTACATGTGCTCCTTGTGGTCTTGGGCAAGTCACCTAACCCTCCATTGCCCATGTTCCCTGTAAAATAGTTATCTCTAAGTTAGAATGCCCTGTTCAATGTAAACCACCTTGATATCATGAAAGGCAGTATATAAGAAATGTTAAATAAATAAATATGTAATGCTGCTTCCTGTGGTGGCATTAAGTGCACCTACTCTAATGACAACAGCTGTGGTTAGTATGCTCCCATTAGATGCACATGCTCACCCCTAATCTACCCAGTATTTATTTATTTAATAGGGTTTTTATACCACTTTATCATTTCAGTCAAAGAAGTTTCATTGTAACTTAAACTTGTTAATGTACATTAAATACTTTGATGCATTGTACATTGATAACTTGGATTTTTCTGAGGCAATGGAGGGTTAAGTGACTTGCCTAAGGAGTGCTAGTGAGAAAAAAAGGATATTATAATGCCTCTAGGAGGCTTTCCTAACCAGGGCTCTACAGATCGACAAACAGTAAGGATTTGAGGATACCTAAGCTCCACGAATAGAACAATGGCTGGGAAAAATCATATTGCTAAAGCTGTTGCCCCGTTACAGCTTCTGCCTTGGTCCAGACAGAGGTCCTAATGCCAGTTGAAGGACCAGTTCCATGTGCAGGGTGCCTGCATGCTGAAGCTCTGAGGAAACAAGTGGAGGAACTCAGAGAGGAGGTGGCGAGGCTGAGGAGCATTCAAGACAGTGAGAAGTACATTAATGAGATGCTTCTTGCAGCAACCAAGCTCTCCAGCACAGGAGAAGATGGGTGCCAACAGAATGTCGATGGTTGGACACAAGTCACCAGGGCCTGCAAAATCACCAATCCAACTTCTCCAGCCCATGAATTGAAGAACCAATATGCAGCCCTGGAAGTGGAGGAGGTGAAAGCATCCCTGGAAAGGGAAGAACCAGAGTTCAAGTACCCCAAAGTTGCAGAATCAGTGACCAGAAGGAAACGAAGGGTAGTGGTGGTTGGAGACTCTCTTCTGAGGGGTACTGAGGCATCCATCTGCCGACCAGACTTGATGTCCAGAGAGGTATGCTGTCTGCCTGGTGCCAAAATCCAAGATGTTACGGAGAGTTTGCCGAGACTCATCAAGCCCACTGACTATTACCCAATGTTGCTAATCCATGTTGGAACAAATGATACTGCCAGGTATACCTCGGAACGTATCAAAAGTGACTTCATGGCTCTGGGACAGAGGGTGAAGCAGTTAGGTGCACAGGTGGTGTTCTCTTCAATCCTCCCTGTTGAGGGTAAAGGCCAAGGCAGAGAGGCTCGCATCCTGGAGATGAATGCATGGCTGCGTGGATAGTGTCATCGAGAGCGTTTTGGTTTCCTAGACCATGGGATGCTGTTCCAAGGGTTGCAGAGCAGAGATGGCATCCATCTGTCCAAGAATGGTCAACTCCTCTTCGGTAGTAGACTGGCTAATCTACTGAAGAGGGCTTTAAACTAGATTCATTGGGGATGGCTGAAGAAAGCCCCAAGGTAAGTGAAAGGCCACAGGTAGGTGATACATTAAATACCTTTATGGAAATGGGTAACAGGGGTAACATATGGAAAGCAGTGTGTATAAATGCCCGTAGCATGGGAAATAAGATCCCTGATGTTGAAGCTTTGGTGGGAGTGGCTGACTTGGATTTAGTGGCAGTTACAGAAACATGGTTCACAGAAAAGCATGATTAGGATGTAACTATACCTGGCTATACTTTATTCAGAAAGGACAGGATAGGAAGAAGGGGAGGAGGAGTGGCACTATATGTAAAAACTACTATTAAAGCTTTGGAATTACAAAGCTTAAAAGGGATAGAGGAGGCATTGTGGGTTAAACTAGAAAGAGGGAAAGAGAAATCTATTTGCATTGGTGTGATATACAGACCTCCCTCACAAGAGGAAGAGGTGGACAGAGAGTTAATTGAAGACATACGCAGCATTGCTAGGAAAGGGGAAGTGCTACTGATAGGAGATATCAATATGCTAGATGTTGATTGGCACATTCCTGCTGCAGTATCATCTAGAAGTAAGGAGATCCTGGATTCTCTACAGGGAGAACTATTCAGGCAATTGGTAACAGACCCCACACATGAAGGGGCCATACTGGACTTGGTGCTTACCAATGGTGAAAGTGTTTCTGATGTTGTAGTGGGAGATCATTTTGCATCCAGTGATCACCAGATGGTGTGGTTCAGTATTAGGACTAGGGTTGTTAGAATCCATTCCAAGGTGAGGATCTTAGACTTTAGGAAGACTAACTTTGTGAAGATGGGCCAATACCTCAGGGAGTCGTTAGTGGGATGGGAACAGCTGGGGGATGTAGAAAAACAGTGGGCAAAACTGAAAGGGGATATTTTAAGGGCAACCAACCGTTTTGTTAAAATGGTAAATAAATGCAAAAGGAAAAGGAGACCGCTATGGTTTTCGAAGGAAGTAGCTGAAAAAGTGAAGAAAAAGAGGGAGGCCTTCATGAAATACAAGAGATCACAGAGAGAGGAAGACAGGCATCTGTATTTGGAAAACCTTAGAGAAGCTAGCAAAGTAGTCAAGAAGGCAAAGATTCAAAAGGAGGAGGAAATAGCCAATGCAATAAAATGGGGGGATAAGACATTTTTCAGATATATTAGTGAGAAGAGGAAGGGCAAAAGTGGTATTGTCAGACTCAAGGGTGCAGGGGGGGGGGGGAATATGTAGAAGCTGATAAGGATAAAGCGGAATTGCTTAACAAATATATTTGTTCTGTGTTCACAGATGAAGAACCAGGAGCAGGACCTCAGAAAACACCCACAAATAGGAACAGAAGCGAGGGACATCTTGAACAATTTTCAGAAGACTGTGTTTGTGAGAAACTAGCTCAACTTAAAGTAGACAAAGCGATGGGACCGAATGGGATACACCCTAGAATACTGAGGGAACTTGGGGGACATTCTAGCAACTCCACTGACTGACCTTTTCAATGCCTCGTTGGAGTCGGGAGTGGTGCCATAGGACTGGAGAGAGGCTCATGTGGTGCTTTTACACAAAAGCGGAAGTAAGGATGTGGTTGAAAACTAGAGGCCGGTTAGTTTAACTTCGGTGGTGAGTAAATTATTGGAAACGCTGCTGAAAGAGAAAATAGTGAGGTTTCTGGAGTCCAGCAGATTACAGGATCCGAGGCAGCATGGATTCACAAGAGGCAGGTCTTGTCAGACAAATCTGATTGATTTCTTTGACTGGGTGACCAGGGAGTTGGACCGAGGGAGAGCTCTAGATGTGGTGTATTTAGATTTCAGTAAAGCCTTTGACACTGTTCCTCACAGGCGACTTAAAAACAAACTGAGCACCCTAGGGATGGACTCTAAAGTTACTGCTTGGGTTAGAAATTGGTTGGGTGGGAGGCGACAAAGAGTACAAGTAAATGGAGCTCACTCTGAGGAGAAGGATGTTACCAGTGGTGTGCCCCAGGGATCTGTCCTTGGTCTGATTCTTTTTAACATCTTTGTTAGTGATATAGCGGAAGGGCTGTCGGGTAAGGTTTGCCTCTTTGCGGATGATACCAAAATCTGCAATAGAGTAGACACCCAGGAAGGTGTAGATAACATGAGGAGGGATCTAGCTAAGCTTGAAGAATGGTCTAGAATTTGGCAGCTGGGATTTAATGTTAAAAAATGTAAGGTCATGCATTTGGGCTGCAGCAATCCAAGGGAGCAATACAGTATAGGAGGTGAAGTACTTTTGTCCACTAAAGAAGAGCGGGACCTAGGCGTGGTTGTGTCTGATGATCTTAATGTAGCTAAACAGGTAGAAAAGGCGACGGCAAAAGCTAGAAGGATGCTTGGGTGCATACAGAGAGGAATGGCTAGCAGAAAAAAGGAGGTGATAATGCCTCTGTATAAGTCTTTGGTGCGACCTCATTTGGAGTATAGTGTGCAATTCTGGAGACCGCATCTTCAAAAGGATGTGAACAGGATGGAATCGGTGCAGAGGGTGGCTACTAAAATGATTAGTGGGCTTCATTATAAAGCATATGAGGACAGACTTAAGGATCTTAATATGTACACCTTAGAGGAAAGGCGGGATATAGGTGATATGATTGAGATGTTTAAATACCTCTGTGGCATAAATGTTCAGGGAGAGAGCCTCTTTCAATTGAAAGCAAGTTCTGCTACTAGGGGACATGGGATGAGGGTGATGGGAGATAAATTCAGGAGTGATATGTGGAAATATTTCTTTACGGAAAGAGTAGTGGATCCATGGAATAGTCTCCCAGTGGAGGTGGTAGAGATGAGGACAGTAACTGAATTCAAAAAAGCATGGGACCAACACAGAGGATCTCTAAAGGTAAAAAGTGGACTGTTGTAGTTGTTGATATGGAAGGACAGACTAGATAGGCCATGTGGTCCTTTTCTGTCATCATGTTTCTATGTTTCTCTGTATCATTCCAGCATTATTAGAAAAGGTACAGAGAAAAGCCACAAAAATGGTAAAGGGGATGGAAGAATATCCTTATGAAGAAAGGCTAAAAAGATTAGGGCTCTTCAACCTGGAAAAGAGATGGCTGAGGAAAGATATGATAGAGGTCTATAAATTATTAGTGAATGGAGTAGAAAGGGTAAACATAGATCAATTGTTTATGACATCAAAAAGTAGAAAGACTAGGGGATCTGCAATGAAGATACAGTGTAATCCATTTAAGACTAAGACTAATAAGAGAAAATATTTTATTCTATCCCCCGAATAGCGGAGAAGGACATCCCGATGGGACATCCATCCCTGCTATTCGTGGGCTTCCCCGCCAGTGTCTAACTTCCCTGCCGGTTGTTCAGCGAAGTTAGATGGGGCAGGGAGGGGGCAGATAGGGGGTGGAGTTAGGGTGGGCTGTGGGTGGCCGCCGACCCTGGACGTACAGGGCCAATTCTAATGTCTGCCCTGTACATCCAGGCCAGTGACTTGTATGGGGAAATTATTCCACCTCCGAGGTGGAATAACTTCCCTGTACGTATTGGACTGGCATGCCTGGGACATGGCAGCGGCGGGAGGGGGCAGATAGCATTCCCCACAGCCCAATCCTGGCTCTAGGAAGCCAGATCAGGGGTCGGGCTGTGGGAAATTCATTTTTAAAGCCGGTGGCCAGGATCGCAGCTTTTAAATGGAGCCGTGGTGCCATGGCAACCGGGCACCATAGCACTGTGGCTCCATTTAAAAGCCCTGACTGAGTAAGTCGGACAGTGCCTGTAGGTGTAGGCTGGGCTGAATCACAGTCCCGGCCTGCACGTACAGACCTGATCACAATTTTGATCCCGCGGGGCTAAATGTACCCCACGGGATCAGAATAGCAATGCCCTCTGTACATCTAGTTCAGACTGGACGTACAGAGAGCTTCTACATCTGCACTGGAATCAGGCCCTCAATGCATAACCAAACTCTGAAATTTGTTATCAGAAGATGTAGTAAAGGCGGTTAGTGCAGCTGGGTTTAAAAAAAGTTTGGACAAGTTCCTGGAGGAAAAGTCCATAAACTATTAAAGGAGACCTGGGAAATCCATTGCTTGCCCCAATACAAGCTTTGTGGAGCCTGTGTCTTTTGGGGAAACTACTAGGTACTTGTGACCTGGACTGGCCACTGTTGGAAACTGCTTGATGGACCTTGGTCTGACCCAGTATGGCATATCTTATGTTCTTAATCAAACCCTGGTCTCTTGGTTCCTAAGCCAGTGCTCTAACCATTAGTCTACTCCTCCACTCCAATAACCACCCAAACTCATACTAACTAGTTAGCATTGGATCCTGGGCTAAAGCTCCCATGCTGTCAGTGCAGTGCACTTACCTAGTGCTAAACCCCACACTAATTGTTAGTGCACTTCAATAAACAATCTATTCATTAAGTAGGTGCACTTTTCCCCTAGAATATTTTCTTATAAAATCTTTACAATGAAAATTGTTGCATTCTAATAATATTGCATATCCTCTGTTTTCACAAACCAGAAGAACATCAAAGTGGAGTGGAGGAGTGGCCTAGTGGTTGGGGCAAGGTACTTAAGGTTGGGGGTTCAAATCCCACTAGAGGACAGCAACCTTGGGCCGGAAGGACTGGGGTTTCTAGTCCCACAGGTGCTCCTTGTGGTCTTGGGCAAGCCACTTAACCCTCCATAGCCCATGTTCCCTGTAAAATAGTTATCTCCAAGTTATAATGCCCTGTTCAATGTAATTTCAGTTTGTTCAATGTAAACCGCACTGATGCAGAATAGCGCGGTATATAAGAGAATTTAAATAAATAAATAAAATAAAGTGCCCATTTTAGATATGTCATAGAGATGGCCAGGTCAAAATGTGGAAATTCCCCCTGTATTTTACAAAGTCTCTGCCAAATGCAGAACCTCAAATAAAATACATGAAGGACATGCAAGAATGTACAGTATATTGATCTGCCACACACATCCAGCAGGAGCGGCGACTTTGAAAAGCCACACATGAGGAAAAAGCATCCTGCTCTCCCCCAACTGTTCATGAGAGCAACAGTATCAATCCTCCTTATCCCCAGCTCTCATGCGACAGCAACACACCCTTCCCATCCCGATCATCACTCAACAACTATATTTTTCTCTGATAATCCTTCCAACATCCATATCCCTTCCCTTTTTACCCCCAACAGCCATAAGCCCCTGATCACCATTCCTACAACCATCAGCCCCTTGATCAGCTCCTTCCCCACAGACAAATCCTCCACCTCTCAATACCACCGCCAGATCTTACTGGAGCTAACCTAGTGGCTCAGTGGAAGAAGGAACAATCCCCAGTTTCTCCTGCTCCATGCAGCTCCATGTTCCAAAATGGTATCCTTGACCCTATCAGTAGTACTACAAGACTACCACTAGGCATAAGGGCATCATTTTGGCACCTGGATTCCCACAGAGCAGGAGTGACTAGGAATTGTTCCTGCTCCTACTGGGCAAGAGCCAGGACTGGGATCAGTGACTGGGGGAGGCTTGTCTGCAGTGGAAAGGCCAATTGGTAGAGCTTCTATTTATAGAAAGAGTGATCATAGATCTGATACTTGTTTGTGGGGGGGGTGATCAGAAAGGGGTATGGCTGTCAGGGGAGGTGATCAGGGAGGGGTATGGATGTTGGCTTTTCCACCTGCCCCTTCAAGCATGTTGGCTGCAGTCAGAGCGCTGTTGTTAAGATTGTAAAGAAGAAGAAAGAAACGGGTTCAGTAGTGGACAAGCCTCGTTCAGGTCATCCATGTGCATCAACATCACGCCAGGAGCGCGCATGATGCATTTCACTGACTAATTGCAAGGTGACCTCTCCTCAGCTACTTTGAGAGTGGTCAGACAAGAGTGAGGTCAGTGTCAACTCATCAACAGTTTGTCGCCGGTGCCTGCAGTTTGGTTTCCGGGGCTGCAAAGCATGGAATAAGCCACTGATGACTGACATACAAAGGTGCAACCGGATCATGTGGGTGAGAAAGCACTCAACCTGGTTGACTGAAATGTGGGAAAAGGTGCTATTCAGTGATGAAAACACCTTCCTCCTGTTTGGTAACCAGGCCCACAACTATGTGAGGAGATTTACTGAAGAGGAATTCAAGCCTGAGTGTTTCAACCTCACTGTGAAGCATCCTTTGAAGATCATGGTCTGGGGCTGCATGGCTGCCAGTGGTGTTGGATGTCTTCACATCGTTGATGGAATGGTCAACGGAGCCAAATACATCACCATACTGCAAAAATGCATGGTGCCATCAGCACACCAGCTGTTACTTGGCCAGCTCCTGTTCCAAGATGACAATGCACCCTGCCATCACTCCAGACAGATGATCAGCTGGAAGCAGCGGAACAACATCAAGTCAATGGACTGGCCTGCCCAGTCTCCAGATCCGAATCCAGTCGAGAACCTGTGGCACAAGGTGGGCTTGGAAATATCCAAGAGGCATCCGACATCAAAGCATGAGCTGATTGAGTCACTTATTGCAGCTTGGAACTGTGTTGTCACCAACGATCACCTTGTCAGACTGGTTCATTCATAAGAACATAAGATATGCCATACTGGGTCAGACCAAGGTCCATCAAGCCCAGTATTCTGTTTCCAACAGTGGCCAATCTAGGTCATATGTACCTAGCAGTTTCCCTACGAGACACAAGTTCCACAATGCTTGTACTGGGTCAAGCATTGATATCTTCGGTCACTTCTTAATAATGGTTTATGGACCTTTCCTCCAAGAACTTGTCCAAACCTTTTTTAAACCCAGCTACACTAACAGCCTTTACTACAGCCTCCGGTAACAAATTCCAGAGTTTGATTACACGTTGAGTGAAAAAATATTTTATTTTATTAGTCTTAAATAGTTTACCCTGTAGCTTCATTGCATGTCCCCTAGTCTTTCTATATTCTGATAAGGTAAACAATCGATCTACGTTTACCCGTTCCACTCCATTCATTAATTTATAGACTTCTATCATATCTCCCCTCAGCCGTCTCTTTTCCAGGTTAAAGAGCCCTAACCTTTTTAGCCTTTCTTCATAGAAGTATCCTTCCAGCCCCTTTACCATTTTGGTGGCTCTTCTCTGTACCTTTTCTAAAATCGCTATATCCTTTTTAAGATACAGCGACCAGAATTGCACACAATATTCAAGGTGCAGTCTCACCATGGAACGATATAGAGGCATTATAATATCTTTTGTTTTATTTTCCATTCCTTTCCTTATCATACCTAGCATTCTATTTGCTCTCTTGGCCGCCGCTGCACACTGGGCCGAGGGTTTTAACATGGTATCCACAATGACGCCTAAATCTTTTTCCTGGGTGGTGGTTCCTAATGTGGAACCTTGCATCGTGTAACCATAGTTTGGGTTGTTCTTCCCTAGCTGCATAACCTTGCACTTGTCCACATTAAATTTCATCTGCCATTTTGATGCACAGTCTTCCAATTTATCAAGATCCTCTTGCAATTTTTCACAATCCTCTTGGGTTTTAACAACTTTAAATAGTTTTGTGTCATCTGCAAATTTGATAACCTCACTCGTTATTCCACTTTCCAGGTCATTTATGAATATGTCAAAAAGCAGCGGACCCAGCATAGATCCCTGGGGTACACCACTATTCACCTTTCTCCATTGGGAAAATTGGCCATTTAGCCCTACCCTCTGCTTTCTATCTTTTAACCAGTTCCTGATCCACAATAGTACATTGCCTCCTATCCCATGACTCTTTAGTCAATGCCGCCAAGGTGCAGTCAAGTGATCAAGAACAAAGGGTGGCCCATCAAATACTGAGCCATCAATGACACATAAAAATGGCCTTTTTCAAGGCTACATACATTAATTTGAAGGAAACCTGGCGTGCGTCCATAATATTTTAAAGCATACTTACAATAATATATCGTTAGCCAACGATGTACATTATGCGATATTCATAGAAAATCTATCAACAGGACAACTATGGGGAACAAACTCAGAAAATAAGGGCCAAACCAATACTAAAAGTTGGCCCTAATAGCAAAATCTATCACTTATCATGAGATATACAGAAAAAGCCACAGGGAGGAAAAAGAAATTAAGATATAAGTTCACGAAGTTGAAAAAATGTCAAATTTACAAGTGATTCCAGACTTTTGCACACCACTGTAAATAAATATAATATATTAATTTTTTATATTCTTTATTTTTACAAAAAGTAAACCCTTTTGTTTATCTATCTTGCAATCACTAACATGCACTACTGCGTTAGCTTGTGTTATCACCATTGATACATGCTAATAGTAACTGGGTCGCATTGCCTGCAATGGAACATATGATAAAACAACTTGTGTTGACCATCTTAGTACACACTAAACTGGTAGCACCCGCTGGTAACTCTAAGCCTATATCTAAAAACAATAGCATATGGATAACATTTTCTTTCAGTAATGTTTATTTCCCTGTCACGTAAGAGAGAACTGAGTAAGACTGTTCCCTCATCTAATAAATTATTTATTTGATTGTTCCATTCCACCAGTCTGAATGACACTCTTTGCAACATACAATAGTAAATGTCACTCAATTTAACATCAGAGAAAAACAAAAGAAACAAAGCATTGAGGAGTAACCTAATGGTTAGAGCACTGGCTTGGGAACCAACAAGACCAGGGTTTGATTCTCATTAGCATTCCCTGGGGCCTTAGGCAAGTCATTTAACGTTCCATTGGCTCAGAAAATCAAATATATCAATGTCCCTTTTTAATGTACATTACCAAATTTAAGTTACAATGGAAACCGCTTTGACTGAAATGACAAAGCCATATAAAAAACGTGTTAAATAAAAAGGATACAGAGGCAATCTACTTCCAAGTCAAACAGTTAAAACAACAATATTTGGCAAATTCAATGATGTTATGTTGTTGTTTTAGCAAAATAAAAAAAACATATATTGGACTCAAGTATGATGCACTGCAGTATTTTATACAGAGGTAAAAATAAACACACCCTGTTAAGACTCTAAATGGGATCTAAGTGACACTATTAGCCTCTGTGAGACTTGGACATAGTCCCAACAGCTCATACACTAAAAATAGCCGAGTCATTTAATAGATGAATGCATCTGTTTGGGATTTTTAATAGTCAGATAACTCAGGCTCAGCTCACATGCTAGCATTGGCTCTCTGTGGAATGAACTGAGCCAACTCCAAAGAAACGGACATTACTGTGCAGTGAAGTGTGTTATTGTATAAAATATCAAAGTTTAAGGTTTTCCTTTGGGCACAGTGATATCAGAATATAACAATGATTTGCATTATAAAACTGAGTGATTTTACAGTACTATGACTGTTTGTTTGAGATCTCAAAAATAGTTGCTCCTCAAATTATTTATTGAACAAGATGGATCAAATGGCAATATATCACAAAGCTGGAAAAGGCACTATCATTTAACCCATAAAAATGATGATCATGATAACTGTCGAAAGTTATCGAGGTTGATCCATCCACAAAGGTTTTTGTCTAAAGAAGACAAAAACAAGAAGATAAACAGGTTTTTCAGTATTTCAACTGATGTAAAAGGAGATATATGCCTTGACTTAAAATAAGTAATGTACCACTATTAACACAAATCTGACATACTAAACTCCATCTTGTCCAGACCGATTTTTAAAGGACTGATTTATATAAAGTTAATTTTATTTATTCAATTATTCAAACATTTTTTATTCCTTGCCTTTAAGTTTGAAAACAGAACTCAAAGCAGTGTGGAAGGTAATTTTATAACAAGTCACCTATATTGTAAATTCAAGTAGATAGCTACACCTTGAGGCTATTTTGTAAGGAGTCATAGAGGGGAATTTTAGAAAGGACATCCAAGTGCAATCTGGGATGTCTAAGCCAGAATGTCTGGGGGGAGGGGGGCAGGGGAAACAAGCACGTCCAAGTGCAGACATAATTTTACAAATGTGGACGTGCCCAAAATGAATGTTTCTGGGGGTATCAACATCGACATCCCCAAAATAGTATTTCAGATTCTGGACATCTAGGAATGGCTAGAATAGTGGGCTAGGAACAGAGAAGCTGGGGTTCACATCTCTCTGCTGTTATCATTGAAATTGGGCCGAGTAGTAGGGATAATTTTCAGCCAAAAACAAGCACTTATCAGGTACTTGGAGTAGGTCTAAACTTAGTCAAAATGTCTGACATCTGGGACCTTTCTGAGATCAAGCAGAGATGTCGAGATTCTTGGAAAGGCCCCAGTCATGTCTCCACCACCATCCCCATCCACAGACCTGGCTTCTAAAATGGCTTTGGAGACGTCTCTGCATTGGATGTCTCTGCCCATTTTCAGATGTCGAAAGCATGAATAGGGCTTCCAAAATGACCCCCATAGGCATCTATGGGGTCATTTTAGAAAGCCGTTATTTACACCATAATAAACCATACACATGGAAATGGCCAGGTTGTAAAGATCAAGGAGACATGGTTAGGGAATGGTTTGGGTGGACCAAACATTTCCACATTTCCTATTTTACAGTGGAATGTGCGCATCAATGTTTGCATCAGCTTGGAAGCATAGTTTGCATACAAGTGCTCAATTTGGCTAGGGCTTTCAATAGGGAATTAAAGAAGTTCTATTCCTTAATCTCTTCCCCCTCCCCCAACCTTTTAAACTTCAAATTGTTAAATAAATAAAAAGGATACAGAGGCAATCTGTATCCTTTTTTGTGGCTTTGTTGGTTAATTGCTGTCCCTTAGATGTGCAGTTCATTCTAAAATCACCACGTTCATGTTAATTTATATTCAACTCAGGCCATTCTAGTATGTAGTTATTTATTTATGTTATTTGATAGCCCATCATTCAGTTGAACCATCACCAGTTTATAAAATTGCAATAGTACGCACATACCAAAAGCACATCAGGATAAGGAATGAATAGAACAATAAATTCCAAGATAGTCAACAATCAACTGGAGATACACAAGGAAATGGAAAACAAAACAATAATTAAAAAAGAAAATGTTTGTTCAAGTCACACCATGGCCTAAAAAAAGAGACCTAGTAAGTAATTCAACGCAAGTTACATACAGTGCATTGCAACAGTATTCATCCCCTCTGTGTTTGTCCTGTTTTGTCTCATTACAACCTGAAATTAAAATGGAGTTTTGCCTACCACTTTGAAGGTGCAAAATATCCTTTATTGTGACACAAACAATAAATAAGACAAAGAAAACCCTGAAAGCAGGAGTGTGCTTATGTATTCACCCCTCAAAGTCAATATGTTGTAGAGCCATCTTTTGCTGCACTTACAGCCGCAAGTCTCTATTAGCTTAGCACATCTAGCCACTGGGATTTTCACCCATTCCTCAAGGCAAAACTGCTCCAACTCCGTCAAGTTAGATGGGTTGCGTTGGTGTACAGCAATCTTCAAGTCATGCCACAGATTCTCAATTGGAATGAGGTCTGGGTTTTGGCTAGGTCATTCCAAGACATTTAAATGTTTCCCTTTACACTACTACTACTACTACTACTCAGCATTTATATAGCGCTACCAGTCGTACGCAGCGCTGTACAGCACAGACATGTAAGAGACAGTCCTTGCTCATTAGAGCTTACAATCTAGTCAACCAGCTTTAGCAGTATGTTCAGGGTCATTATCCTGCTAGAAGGTGAACCTTCCTTCCAGTCTCAAATCTTTGGCAGACTGAAACAGGCTTTCCTCAAGAATTGCCCTGTATATACTGCCATCCATTGTTCCTTCAATCCTGACCAGTTTTCCTGTCCCTGCCAATGAAAAACATCCCCACGGCATGATGCTGCCACCACCATGTTTCACTGTGGGAATGGTGTTCTCAGGGTGATGGGAAGTGTTGGGTTTGCGCCACACATAGCGTTTCCCGTGATGGCCAAAAAGTTCAATTTTTGTCTCATCTGACCAGAGAACCTTCTTTCATGTGTTTGGGGGGGGGGGGGGGGTCTGCTACATGCTGTTGTGCAAACTCCAAATGTGTTTTCTTATTTCTTTCTTTCAGCACTGACTTTTTTTTCTGGCCACTCTTCCATAAAGCCCCACTCTGTGGAGTGTACGGCTTAAAGTCGTCCTATGAACAGATACTCCCATCTCCACTGTGGATCTTTGCAGCTCCTTCATTGTTATCCTTGGAGTCTTTGTGGCATCTCAGATTAATGCCCTCCTTGCCCGGTCTGTGAGTTTTGGTGGGCAGCCTTCTCTTGTCAGGTTTGTAGTGGTGTCATATTCTTTCCTTTTTGTTATAATGGATTTAATGGTGCTCCGTGGGATATTCAGAATTTAGGATATTTTTTTATAACGTAACCCTGATCTATACTTCTCCATGACTTTTCTCTCTGACCTGTTTGGAGTACTCCTTGGTCTTCATGTTGCTTGCTTAGTGGTGTTGCAGAGTCAGGGGCTTTTCAGAACAGGTATATTTATACAGGCATCATGTGACAGATCATGTGACACTGATTGCACACAGGTGGACCCTAATCAATTAATTATGTGACTTCTGAGGTTAATTAGTTGGATCAGATCTTACTTAGGGGTTTCATAGCAAAAGGGATGAATACATATGCACTGACAACTTTTCAGTTTTTACTTGTTTTTTATATATGCAAGGTATTTTATTGTCATTTTACTTCACCAATTTGGACTATATTGTTAGGTCCATTACTTAACATCCAAATGAACCTCCATTTTCATTCCAGATTGTACGTAATGCGACAAAACAGGACAAAAACCAAGGGGATGAATACTTTCGGAAGGCACTCTCTAAGCGCCATATTTAAACTACCGAGCTTTGTAAAATTGCTGTCCCTGCTTGATGTGCTAACAAATCCACATGCACTCTTGCATATCTGTATACATTTTGCAGATAGTTCCATCTTCTGAAGAGCCTTTTATAAGATATCAGGGAATCTCTATGTGGAACATTTTGGAGACATTACATAACAAGAAGAACATCGGCTTACCCCAGCTAGTGATTCCCTTCTATCCCTCCTAACTCCCGCCTTACCCCAGGTCTACCCCTCCCATCCATTCAACTAATATTCTTTTTGTACTATAATGTAAATAGCTCATCCTGTAAATAGTTGAACCAATCTCATGCATGCCCCCTCTCCCATTGTTTTATGTAAAACCCGCATGTTACACTGTAAACCGCTTTGATTTTAAGAGAAGGCGGTATAGAAAACCTACTAAATAAATAAAATAAATAAATTAAATTGTGAACATCCTTACCTAGATGTTTCAGTTTTGATTCACATGACTTATCTAAAACAGGCCTGTAAGCGTAACATAGCCTCACAAAAACTGCGTAATCACGGCTGAGATATACCTATGTACAGCTATACCTGCTTAAGAGAGGTAGTAAATATACACAGGAGAAGTGTGTATATAGATGTAAATTTATGTATACTATGGAGGTCATTCAGAATCGCAAATAGGCTGCCTGGATGTGTAGAATAGATGTTATTCTTGAGAAAATGTCTAGACCCATATTCTTAAACCACACGGCTGTGCACATATACAGTGCTAAAATGGGGGTCTCAGAACATGGGTGGGAGAGGTGGAATGGGGGCATGGCAAGCCACGGACATGTAGAAAGTGTATTCGGGAAAGGCCCATGTATGTACTTAATGCATCCCATGGACGCCCATGTTATACCAGCAGCAAGGTGTAATAAGGTCGGGACTTAGAATTCCTGCTCTGATCTCCAATGCGTCCAATAGAGATGAATGACTGTGACAAGTCTGAATTGAACCAGTGTGTCTGCTGTCTGAGAGAGCACAAGATGCAGTTGTAGAGAAAAGAATGCACAGGGGATGGACATATGTAAGGTTAAGTAGCAATAATGAACACTCATACAGAATATTAAAGCACTGCAGTAACCTTTATTCTGGCAATGCTGGCAGTTGCTGTATGTGCTTAAGGGGCTATTCTGGACATCCCTAGCAATTGTTATGATTGGAGAGATGGGAATGTAGATGTAGGGATGATATGTGGGTATGAAGTAGAATTACATTTGGCTGAGAAATTCAGATCAGATGTGTTGTCCTGAGGCGCCCTGCTATTATGTATTACCAGCAGTAATGTATAGGTGCAGGGCATGGTTTGGGCAGAACTATGTTATATCTGACTGCAATCAAGTGTTTGTGTGTGTGTGTGTGTGTGTGTGTGTGTGTGTGTGAGTGTGAGTGTGAGTGCTACAGATATGTTGATCCGCAACTCTGGGGTGCCATGTATGCTTGGCCAGAACCTAGACTGCAGCACAACCAGGTGCTGGTGTACATGGGCAGTAAGTTCTGCAAAGCTGCTCTCCATCAACAGAGCGGGGCATTTCCCTGTCAGTGGTGGGGGGCCCTTGGAGTGGGGATATGCCACAGTGCAAAGAGCACAAATACATATCCAAACGCATCATCAGAGGTCTCTACCATTGTGCACATTTGTCGGGACTGTTAATGGTGAGTTTGGGCATGAATTGCTGATGTTTGCACTGCTGCATGTGCTCATCCTGATGGCTTCCTTCATTGACAGTATATGCAGTCCGATTTGCATGACCATATCTGTTTCATCAGTCTTACTGTATTTGCATGAGTATAACACTGTCACTGTGAGCACCAGCCTAGGAGATGTATGTTCTTCCAGCAGAGGTGTGGCTACTCAGAGATGGGATTCATCAGAAACGTCCGTTTTCAGCATACGGTGCACACAGGGACGTACGGGCCATTTGCTGCATATACCCATGTCTCATTATAGCAGCAAGGGTCTGTGTTTTCCTGGATGTGTTGTTCATGCTGCACCGGAAATGTATATCTCCTGATTCCAGAAACACAGGTGCATCTATACCCATGGTTTCGGAATAGGGTCTAAAACGTGCCCATTTTCAATTTAGATATTTCTACTGGCCAGACGTGGATGTTATAGAATCACGCTCCACATGCATACTTCATGACTCTGCCTGTGTTCTGCCCAAACTATACCCTAGAGCCTAGAACATGCATTCAAGTCATATAAAAAATACTCATCATCTTGTCACTTCCCATACTTCTATGCACACAATCCATGTGGTGATTTTATAAGAAGCCCTTTATGAGTGTAACAGAAGGGCTCATGCAAAAATATATTTTTTTAATTTTCAAACTTTATTGAAAATATCTACGTAAAATAAACACAAGAATTCAAATAACAGCCATCATTGTTCCATGTGCCGGAAAGGGTTTTTTTTCTTCTTCTTTTCATTTCCTAACACAATCTGATAAAGTACAACACAGACAAATAAAGGTTGCATCATGTGATAATAGACCACAAAGCATCCTTAAATGTCACTTAATAAGAAAGTGTTATAACAGATGATCTCATGTACTCCTGTAGTATCAAGGAAGAATTTCCAAAAAACAGGTTAATCATGATAATTATCCTTAAGGAAATAAGAATAATTTTTTCCATTGAATAAATATACCAGGCTTCCTTAGTCCAATGATCTATATCGATTTACACACCTTCTTCCAATAATGTGCAATTATGTGCCTCTCAGCCACTAACAAATGGTCATGTAATTGAACTCCTTTGCTCCACTTAAGACGCTTACTTCCGAAATCATGATCCAATAAAGAAGTAGTTGGTTTTAAAGGTAACATACCTGAGAAATAGAATAGATCCAAAATATATTTCTGACCAAAAGGTTAATATAACAGGACATGACTACCATATATGGATAAAAGTGCCCCTAGCACCAGTGTTTTGCCAACAAAAAGGGGAGTATTTTATTTATTTATTTATCAAGTTTTATATACCACTCCATCCTTTAATCAGAGCGGTTTACAGATAAGTTGACATATCTACACAACAGCGTAACTAACTCTTAATTTCAGTGTACATTGGATTGAGGGAAGATATAGCGGGGCACTAAGGGGGGCGCTTAAGGGGGGGAGGAAGGGAGCTGTTTCGGAGGAGGACTTTGCAGGAATGTGGGGGGAAGTAGGGGTGGAGGGAGTACAGGGATGCCTATTTACAATTAATTACAAAATAAGAGAGGTAGGTACAGCAAGATGGGGATGCATACAAATGCACAGATACAGCGAAAGGGAAATGTATATACATTAGAGAGAGTTATATACAGCAGGGGGGTGCAGGGGTAGGGGCCTTACTGAGAGAGGAGTGGACTAAGTGATTGTCCCAAAGTAGTCCGCGACTTTAGAAAGTTTTTCAGGCATATAGTACCACTGGTAAAGAATTTTATAAACATTGTCTTGACCTCTTGCTCTGACTGAAGTCCTCGTTTTCAAGCCTTTTAATATTTCCTGCCTTTCCTCATCCTTAAAGTAGTAGCCCAGTTCCCTTTCTCACATACTCTTAAATTTCCTAATCGCAACAATACTAGGGTTCCAAAAAGGAGCGTATAACTCGGAGATTACTCCTTTACTACCCAGATAGCTGCTAACCAAGGCATCAAATGGTTTTAAAATGAAAGTAGCAATAATGTTTCCTATTGCATAATAGGGCACACCATCGCTCAAAGATGAGCACTCTTTCATGAGAGCATGCACTATTGTGCAATAGTGCATATTATTTTGCCTTATGTTCTCTGCCCCCTGACGACCCTTAACAAGGGTCATTTGATCTTTATGTATTAGAAGGGCAGGGTGGGATCCAGTCTAGTAGCTAAAATTTTAGCAATGATCTTAACATCGTAATTGAGCAATGATATCAATCTGTATGAGCTGCATTGAAATGGATCTTTTCCCATTTTATATATAACTGAAAAGTAATCAACAACATAGAGTGAGAAAGGTGCACACCTGTTAAAATTGTATTCAATAACATAGCTAACAGGGATGCCAGTTATTCAGAGAATGTCTTATAAAATAATAGTAAGACCTCATCCTCACAGGGCATGGAAAGCCAATTATATAAAGGAAATTCTCAAAATCCTAACTCGATTGAATAAGCTCCGATTCATGCAAATGTTTGTAAAAACCTGCAAAGCTATCACATATCTCTGAGTTTTCATAAGTAAACCAGCCATCAGTCATTTAATATTGCATTTATCAGGTTGCTACTATGAAGATTCGTCAACTAATAAGCTTTTAGCCTATCTGCTTTATCATTCTGTAATAATGCCATTTGATAAGACTAATTAAGCTACTTTCTCAGTAAACACCACATTCAATGCTCTCTTAGCGATCGCTAATGTTTTGTAATGCTGGGATAAGTATCTCTTAAATTCATCTCAAGCCAATTTTTCAGCTTTCCTCCATTCTTCTTGTTTAACTACCGCAAATCATTCTCCCCCAGATAACAGCATTGGCTCCATCCCATAATATAGCATCATAGACATCACCCTGATCATTAAATTCAAAGTCTTCGGAAATCGCTTCCTTAATCAGGTTACAAACATCAGAATCTCATAACAGTCAGTCATCTCAATGCCAAAATTCAGGAAGCATTTGTTGCTTGGCCCAAATTCTCTTTAATTATAATTGGGACATGGTCCCAATAACCCCCTCAGCCATAGAAGAGACCATGAATTTGTCAATGAGAAACAAATTGTCTTAAACAAGAGATGAAAAAAATATAATTGAGCTTACTAGGGTGAAGAAACCACCAAATATCACATAGTCCCCGATCAATAATACACTGAGAAAAGACAGCCGCTTTATTCTTTCAATCTTTTATGATTGGACCCATCTTGTCTTGAGAGGGAACTAATACTAAATTATAGTTCCCACCACAAATTACTGCTCCCTTTGGGAAAGCTAAAAACCAGCCAGTATCCAAAAAATAAAGGTCAATTGATCGCAATTCAGGGCATACACCATAGCTAGAGTGACATATCACCCGCTATTTACCATTCAGAAACAAAAATCTGCATCTCTTTTAACATCTACCACTAAAGGAGAGCAATGGCCAGCAGAGGCAAACAATAATGGGGCAATATATTTGTTTTTCAGAGAAAACTCCCTATTTTTTAAAAAATATGTTTCCTGGTAGGGTGGTATTTAAATCTGCAATATAAACATAAAACATAAATTTGAGCCAGTCTAAAAAAAGTCAGAATGTTCTATATGTAGTACTTTTACCACCCAGTAATGGCAAAACAAAAAAAGATAGCACAGACAAAAAAATAATAAAGATTACATACACACACCATCCACTGTCAAAAAGAGGCGTTGGAGTCCAGAACTTCCTTATAAGAGTATATATACTAGCTCTAGAGCTCTGTAAAATGCAGCCCTGATAAGCTGAGAAAGAATAAAAACGGTAAATTTAGGAACAGTGAGAAATCATTTTGAATTAACTAAAAAAAAACCAAAATCTATAAAAACTGGAGATTCTGCAACCGCAAAAGACCATGCTGGTCTCCAGCCCTTAAAATCCACCCCATGAAAAGGCCTTTTCCTTTATTTTAGCTGATGGTATTTTATGGGGTGAAACTGAACATTTGCTTTTTCACAGGAGAGGTTGTTGGGAGGGCATGGGCGGGGGGGGGGGCGCAAATCATCAGGAGGGGACAACACGGCTGCAATTATTTGTCCCTTCCATGTGATTTTATTCTGGGCTCATATTCCTTACTTCTAGGGCTACCATTAGATGAACTAGGGTGTTGCCTACAGTGCTGGCCCTCAGGGGGTGCCCATTGCTGCCTCTGTCACCCCTCTCAGAAGAGGCAGCTGTGGCAAATGCTGAACACAGCCCCATGATGCTTACCTTTAAACTTCAGCGTCATGGGGCAAACAGGAAGTTGTCATCAGGTGTCAGAGAAGGGTTGTAAGCAAATAGCTCCACAGCACTGAAGTTGTTACTGCTGCATGTCCTGGGAAGGTGCAGCAGCAGTGGACACTGAATGGGGGAGGGGACACAAGGGATGGGGTTCTCAAGGGCACCTCATCTCCTTAGGCCATTCCTGCCTACCTCAGCAAGTAGCATGCCTACCTGACCAGGCAGGGAATATGGACCCATGGGGTAAGCGCCTGCCTGGTACGTTAAATGCAAGGCAGATACTGGGCACGCCCCCTCCCCCCCACACACACATTTACGGCACAGGGTTTGCACCTAGCATGTGGCCATGTTTGCAGAAGCCACACAGCAAGTGCAAACAAACACTTACTGCAGCTTAGTAAATTTGCCCCTTAGCTTTCTTGTACAATAGAAAAAGCTATTCCAGAGACAGATCTTAATAAAACTGAAAAAGAGGGAGGCGAGAATGGGGACATGTCTGTGCAGGTCCCTGAGTAGAGCTGACAAGTTTATTGCTCATTTGGGAGCATATCTATATAAAGGTATATTCTTATGTTCTTTTTAAAATGAGCACAATTTGTTTCTTCCTTTAAGTCTGAGGGTAATGCAGGGCTTGTGCTACCATCGGGCAACCTAGGCAGTCACCTAAAGTGCTGGCCCTCAGGGGCCCCATTGCCATCACCATCACTCCTCTTGGAACAGGCAGTACTATTAAACTTTGGCACGGAGGGGCTGTTTGTTTCCACCCCCTCTCCAACAACTGATGCTGACTTCCTGTTTGCAGCAGGAAGTCATCATTGAGCATCGAAGGGGTGGAAGCAAATGGGCCCGTGGCACAAAAGTTTAAAGGTAAGTGCCACGAGGCTGTTTGTGGCCATTGATGCTGCTGCATGTCCCGGAGAGGGGCGTCAGTGGCAGCAATGGGCATTGGAGGGGGAAGGGGGTGCAAGAAAGCGAGGTTTGCCTAGGGAGCCTCATCTCCTTGCATTAGGCCTGGAGTAATGTGTTAAGTAGGTAGGTACCGTAATATGAGAAGGCAGATTGTTTAGTAGTTTCAAGATATATCTTAGAGGATAGGGAAAGTGAAAGTTGGTATATGCCATGATAACAAATGCTTATAAAGGAGGATTAAGCAATTTATAAGTCAGAAAGATATATGGGTATTCCACTGTGTAGAACTTTATGTACCAATAAGACTTTATAATGAATCATGAAAGTAATTGGTAACCAATGGAAAGTTTTCAATGCTGGTGTAATATGGTTATATTTTGTTGTTCCTGGAATAAGTCTTATTGCAGCATTCTAGAGAAGATGGAGATGATGAATGAAAGATTGGTTTGTACCTTGATAGAGGAAGTTAAAATCTAACCAGCTTAGTATGTATATAAGGGTCTACAAATGTTGTTCAAGGTTTTATTAACTGTATTTGTCTGAGGGGAAAAAAGATGTAATTATGAGCACGCCAAAATTGTTGTTGTCATCCACTTGGGTAGAAATGACCTGGCTAGAAACAGCGCCTCTGTAATTCAAAGGGACTTCCGGACTCTGGGAGAGAAACTCAAGCCCATTGTTAACACTGTAGTATTCTCAGAAGTTCTACCTGTCCTTGGTAAGGGGGTAGAAAGGTTGCATCACATAAACAACATTAATACATGACTCCAAACCTGGTGCAAACATGAAGGATTTAGATATATAGGCAACTGGGGAAACAGATGGATCAACAAGAAGCCATACTGTGCTGATGGACTACATCTCTCCATTGCAGGGAAAAGGATCCTAAGTGAAAAATTAAGGCAGTATGGACAGACATTTAAACCAGGGAAAGGGAGTGACGGATGGAGAAGGACAAGTTGAGGACATCACTCCCAGCACAAGCATAATAACATTGGAAACACCCACACTTTTAAACCACACATCAATAGCAAGTGGGAAGAGGCATGTCGAACAAAATCCATGCAAAATGCAGGCAAGACAATCAACAAATGCTGGAAAGCAATGAGCACAAATGCTCGAAGTCTAGCCAACAAAGTTCCTGTCCTGAAAGCCCTAATAGTGGAAATGGATTTGGACACTGTGACCATTACAGAAACATGGTTTAGCGAGTCGTATGAGGAGGAGTAGCCCTATATGTCAAAAGCAATATTTAAGTTGCTGAAATGCAGGAAATGTGGGGAAAAGAAGAAGCGCCGTGGATTGTGTTAGAAAGAGGAGATGGCACTTTCATCCATTCTGGTGTAGTCTACAAGCCTCCAACTCAAACTGAAGAAATGGATAGCAAATTGATTATTGATATTGCAGAGATAGCCATGAAGGGGGAAGTGATCATATTGGGTGACATTAATCTACCTGATGTGGATTGGAGTATTGAAGTAAAAAAATTGTGGATGCCTTCCAAGATGCATTACTTAGACAAATGGTGATGGAACCAACCAGGGAAAGCTCAATGCTGGATTTAGTGCTCACCAACGGAGATAGCATGTTGAATATTCGGGTGGATGCCATTGTGAGCAGCAGCAATGATCACACGGTATGCTTTGAGATAAAAGCCAAGGTGGAGTCCAATCACAGAAAGCTCAAAGTCCTAGACCTCAAAAACACTGACTTCAATAAAATGGCCAAGTACCTGAAGGAGGAGTTGGCAGGATGGGAGGGGATAAGGGAAGTGGAATTGCAATGGGCTAAACTAAAGGAGGCAATAAAAGGGGCAACAGATACATATGTAAGGAAAGTAGATAAAACAATGGGAAAAGGAAACCTATTTGGTTCTCCAAAGAAGTGTCTGCTCAAATAAAGGCAAAAAGCACAGCTTTCACAAAATTCAGAAGTTCAAACAGAGGAACACAGAAAAGAATACAGGATCAAAATAAAGAGAAAAAAGAGAAGTAAGGACAGCTAAATCAAAGGCAGAAGAAAAGATGGCTAAAAATGTGAAATGTGGCAACAACTTTTTTCAGGTATATTTGGGAGAGGAGGAAAATCAGAGGTGGAATTGCAGGACTCAAAAGTGCTGGGAACGGATTTGTGGAAAGTGACATTGAAAAAGCGAAAATGCTGCACAAATACTTCTGCTCTGTTTTTACTAAAGAAAATCCTGGAGAAGGACCACCTGTGATTGAAAAATATACAAATGGAATGGAGTAGACACCACACCATTCACAGAAGATGATGTGTTAGAACAGCTTGCAAAACTGAAAGTGGACAAGGCCATGGGACCAGATGGGATACATCCTAGGATCCTGAAAGAGCTCAGAGAGGTTCTTGCAGGGCTGTTAAGGGATGTTGTTAATAGATCCTTGGATACAGCAGAAGTTCCACAGGACTGGAGAAGGGCTGATGTAGTACCTCTTCACAAAAGTGGCAATAGGGAAGAAGTGGCAAATTACAGGCCAGTAAGCTTTACCTTGGTGGCGGGAAAAGTAATAGAGTCGCTCCTGAAAGAACAAATAGTGGACTTTCTCGAAACCAACATGTTGCATGATCCAAGGCAACATGACTTTTTACCAAAGGAGGATCTTGCCAAATAAATCTGATTGAGTTCTTTGACTTGGTGACCAGAGAACTAGATCAAGGGCATACGATGGATGGGATCTACCTAGATTTCAGCAAAGTCTTTGACACTGTTCCTCATAGTAGGCTTACCACTAAACTCAACAGTTTGGGGATGGGTCCCAAGGTGGTGAACTGGATCAGAAATTGGTTGACTGACAGATGACAGAAGGTGATGGTAAACGGAACTCACGCGGATGAAAGGAATGTGATTAGCAGTGTGCCTTAGGGTCCAGACCTAGGACCAGTACTGTTCAATGCATTTGTGAGTGATATTGCTGAAGGACTGAATGGAAACGTTTGTCTTTTTCCAGATGATGCAAAAATTTGCAATAGAGTGTACTTCCCTGAGGGAATGGATAACACGAGGAAAGAGCTACCAAAGCTGGAAGAATGGTCTAATGTTTGGCAGTTGAGATTTAATGCAAAGAAGTTCAGTGTCATGCACTTGGGTAGCAGAAATCCAAGGGATTTGTATGCGATAGGGGGTGAAATATTGGTGTGCATGGACTAGAAGGACCTCGGAGTGATTGTTTCTGATGATCTCAAGGTGGTGAAAAAGTATGACAAGGCAGTGGCAAAATCCAGAAGGATGCTAGGTTGCATACAGAGGTACTAATGCCACTGTACAAGTCGCTGGTGAGGCCTCACTTGGAATATTGTGTTCAGTTTTGGAGACCGTATCTCACAAAGGATATAAAAAAGACTGGAAACGGTTCAGAGGAAGGGAACCAAAATGATTTGGAACCTGCATCAGAAGACTTATGAGAAGAGACTTGAAGACCTAAATACATACACTCGGGAGGCGAGGAAGCACAGGGGAGATATGCTTCAGAACTTTAAGTACTTAAAGTACGTATTAATGAACAAACAAACCTCTTCCAAAGATGGGGAAGTTATAAAACTAGAGGGCATAAAATGTAGCTGCAAGGGGGTAAACTGAAAGGAAATGTCATGAAATACTTTTTCACTGAAAGGGTGGTGGATGCTTGGAATGCCCTCCCGATGGAAGTGGTGGGGCAAATACAGTGACAGAATTCAAAATGGCATGGGACAGACACAGTGGATCCCTTTACAGCAACAGGATAAAATCAAAATAAATGTAACTATCTCTTATATCTCAACAAATAGGAATTACCTACATGAAGCAGTGGGTACACCTCTAAACAAAGGTATGGGGAGGCGTGATGGCCATACTGGTCTTTATCTGCAGTTATATACTATGTTGCTATGATTACTTATATTTGACTGCCAAATGTTAATAGAGTCTAGTTTACACCCTAGGTTTGTGAAACCATCACAAAGTAGAATATGGAAGTATTGATGATAGGAGAAACTGTCGAAATAGGCACACAATGAGAGATATCCTTTGCTTTGCATTTAGTGGCATTTAACTTTATACTATTTCTGGCTAACCAGTCTGCAACTTTTGAAAGGCTGCATTGTGGGTGAGAGAGTCCTAGACTTTATATAAGGGTGGCTTGTGGTGCTAAGAGCAAATTGAAGAGAGTTGATGCAAGTATAGTTTGACATCGATGCATTCAACAACAGACCTTAAGGAGTTCAGGAAAACTACTGAAGACAACCCTCTTCATAGAACACTACGGTGACATTACTTAAACCATGCAACAGACACCTCAATTCCCCCCACATGTCACTATAATTGTAATTGAGCAAGGAACTGATACCCATAGCATTGTAAATAGCGCACGCTGTAAATAGCACCACAAGAATCAACGTCCAGACACACTCACACACATACACTACTCGCTGCATGTACACACTATACCCTGTATCTTATTGTTTGCTGTTCAGACCGCCTTGATTGCAGGATAAGGCAGTATAGAAATACGTTTAAATAAATAAATAGTTCCCTGAGGGGATCGAAGGGGGAGAGTGCCAGTTTTTGAAGTGGTGTAATTCATCATGACTGTATAAGAATGATCCTGAATATATTAGGTAAATCATGTTAGAACAGTATCTTTATTGCCTAAGCTGGAAAGGTGCACCAAGAGTAGTGTTGGGTTGATTAAGTCAAAGGCTGCACTTAGGTTGAGATATGAGAGCAGAATGATTTGTTTCAATTGAACCTCATTAAGCTGATGAATAGTAATTCAGTAGAGTTGCCAAGGTGAAAAGCTGCATTTGTCTGGCTGAGAAATAGTGAAATTGATAGTGGATAATATTATCAAATATCTTTTGATGGAAAGGAAGGGTTGGAGATAGGACAATAGTTCATCTCCAAGGAAGGGTCTGGAGTATGTTGATAACAGAGCAGATGAATGTTGGCATGCTTCCAGGATGAGGGACTTATACCTGTGGCTAAGTTATTTTTTATTATTGCTAGGAGAAAAGGGCATAAACTAGTTTTTTGAAACATTTTTATGAATACTGGTGGGATATTATCTGCCCAAGTTAAAGAACTCTTTATAGCACCCAATACTTTATCTATTGAGAATTATGAGGCTGGATTAAAGAGTAACCATGTGTAAGTGTGATTGCTAGACTGTGGGCTGATTAGAGAAATGTCAATTATGGAAGTAGGTTTCAAGATAGGCTTTGAGCTTGAATTCAGTTACTGTCCTCATCTCTACCACCTCCACTGGGAGAATAGAAACATAGAAACATGACGACAGAAAAAGACCACATGGCCTATCTAGTCTGTCCTTCCATAACAACTACAACAGTCCACCTTTTGCCTTTAGAGATCCTCTGTGTTGGTCCCATGCTTTCTTGAATTCAGTTACTGTCCTCATCTCTACCACCTCCACTGGGAGAATAGAAACATAGAAACATGACGACAGAAAAAGACCACAGAAAAAGACCACATGGCCTGAGTACTTTGGAACTAAAAAAGAAGCAAGAGTATTTGGCGATGGGCAAGTGTTATAAGGGGAAGGGTCACTGCTTAACTAAAAAAAAAATATGAAAAAGCTTCCTTGATTGGAGACTGTTTTCTGTGATTTTTTTCCTATAATAATTCTCCCTGGCCTGGACCCTAGCGGTAAGACTTCAAGACTACTGCTGGGGGTGCAGGTCATCATATTGGAAGCAGCATTAGCTGGGGCAGGAGAGGAAGGAGATCGCTTCTGCCCTGATGTCCACTAAGCACCAGGAATGATCCTGGCATGACCTGGGTTAGGCTTAAATATTGGGGGGTTGGTCGTGGATTCTATCATAAGTTGAAGGGGGATCTTGAGGGGGATCAGAGGGAGTAATGCTTAGCCATTCAGAGGGATGGGAGGTTGATCAGGGGGGTGATTTGAGAGACTCCACAGCCACTGTATCACTGAAGTGCTGGAAAGCTGCCACACTAATAGACTGCTGGTAGTATTGCTGCACTTAACACCAACTTCTGAGGTAGTATTAGTGCAGCTATGTTATCAGCAATTGTAACAGCTATCACATGGCAACATCCTGTGTATTAGGTATCACCAGTTGGCTTGCTCACACTCTGCCATGCTTCCATCCCAATCCCACTCCATAAAGCTGAGAGCTGTTACTGTGGGATTTTTACTGCACTGACTGCGCTTACTGCATGGTAGTGGTTACTATAGGCCCTTAGTGTACACTAAAGCTCACAGAAACTACCACCACCATTTATTAAATGGGCCCCTATGTGTCCTTAGAAAATACTAAGCAGCAGAAATAGTGCCTTGACTGATACCGTAGACATTTATGCTGCTCAGGAACAGTGTACATATGTGACTAAAATATCCACCTAGGTGCATATTTTACTTAAAAAATACACTTAAATCCAGACTACATCTGCTATCTGCCCAAACTGCCCCAGAGCAGACCTACACATGGGTCATGTAAGTATACATGCCTTCTTGTCATCTGTCACACCCATAGCTCCTTATATGTATGGAGGGGCGTGCTTGTTAGATAGAGTTCCCCAATTAAGCAATGTTCCAGACTGGCTATCTTGCAAAGGATTATGGTAATGGTAGTCCAGTCATGCGGTGCTTGCCTTGGAGGTAAATGAAGACAATGTAGTTGGCTCGAGTATAAGGCAGTGATAGAATATTTATTTATGAGGTAAATCCAGATGCACACAGATTCACTTGGTAACACCTTAGGATGTATTCTCCAGGATTTTATATTCAAAATAACAATACAACTGAAAGGTAAAGCAAGTAGCTTGTAAAGTCCATTAACAACAGAAAGTCTTTCTCTCAGTCACTGCTGACAAACCTGCTCAGCAGTGTTGGTGTAAAGGAAACCAAAAAAGTAAAAGCTTCTTCACAAAAACAGCTTTTCTTTTCACATTCAAAGCACTTTTGTATCCAACGTGTGCATAGCCTGAGCTGTGTGCTGCTCTGATACCAGCTGGCTAACAAGCTTCAATCAACAGCTCTTCTCCTTATCTGCACAAGTATTTACACAAATTTTTAGTGTGCCAGTTATTAGAATGTTTCCTTTTTATGTTTGATCCCACTTTCAGGATTTCTCTGTGCTAGCAACCTTGCATAAAGAACAGTCCATGAGATTATTGTCCTCCTCTGTAATTATAGCTTGTTCTTCTATTTGCATAGGTTCTATATCAGGAGCTGGATCAGAGGGCTTTACTAACTGACCTTCATTAGGACAGGAACTGTGTCTAAACACTTTGCCTTGCTTTAGGTTAGACAAACGTTCATAGTTCATACCTGGGTTAAAGCTGGCATTAGGCTGTCCTCTCAAATATTCTGGCCAGTATGCATTGGAGCTTTTATAACCTGTCCTCCAGTCTATATTCCTGGACCTCAGGGCATCTGCTCCATACCTCTTCTTAGGGTTCCCAGCTGAAGTTCTCCAAGCCTTTGGATTTCCCCAATCTCTTGAAGCTGGCTTCTCCCAGGAATCTCTTCAAGAACATGAATCTCTCAGAGCTCCTCTCTCCTTGCTCTCACGCTTGCCTTCAAGCCACCTCTCAGGCTTCCTCTCCTTCTCCTCGGGCCTTCTTCATCTTCTCTCTGCATATTCTGTTCTAGTTTTAAAGTTCCCAGTTTCCAACCCCTCCCTTGCACTCCTCAGGTGTTGCTGATCAAAGTCTCTCCTGGCAGGTGACTAATTAGGAGTGACGTAAGGGTTTCTCAATCTGGGCTTATACTCCTGCACCTCATCTCCACCAGAGGCTCTCTGCAGGCCATTGCAGCCTGGAATAACCTGTCTTTTAGGTAAATATGTAGTTTTATTCCTGTGACCTGCCAAAACAGGTCCCTTGATTAGGGTAAATTACCTTCCTTTATCACTATTCTCTGGGCTCTGGGCAGCTTCCTCATCACACATCGCATATTTTTACATGCATAAACCACTTGGTATAACTTTATAAAAGCCTTTTTATGCATATAAAAAGGCCTATACATGTGAAAATCCTTCATAAAATTGCCACCATAGTATGAAGTTCATCCAAAAGATATGAAGATATTTTATTTCTATTGCTTGAATTTTCATTTTCCAAAAGGCAAAAGCCCAAATAGGTCCTCACACATAAACTAATTAGCCAAACCACAAGAACCCAAATGTAACATACAAAACCATCACCATATTAAAGATGATGGCAAGAAAATTGGGTGGGGGAACAATAAGACGGAAGTGGATTTTCCGTCTCAAGGTAGTTCAACCTCAGGTTTGAATGATTCAGTTGCGTGGATGTCAGCGATTTAAAACCTTTTTCATCCCTCATTCATTCATTAACCTTTGACGCCATTGGCTACGTAGTGTGATCACATACCATTTGATGCATCTGATTGGTTGTTTGCTTGTATGCCTTATGGTTTCCTGTATATAGGTCTCCAAATGTTGAGACTTTCACATTGCCTTTGGGGGAATTATTTGTTCATTTGCCTTGTGTCCTGAAGCAGCCTTTAATAATTTTGGTGAAACTCAAGTCGACTGGACTGTGGACTCTGTGCTTCCCGAGGAGACAGTGTGCGGGCCTGGGAGCTTGGCATCCTTTTTGTTGGGCTCTTCCTTTTCCAGCTAAGTTGTTTTTAAATGCATTTAAAAATTATAATTTAGGTGGTGGCCTATGATTGATATTGTGGGGTGTAAAGATGTGAGTTTTTCCGCATTATTCTCGCAAGTGCAGACCCATACTCCCCTTTACTGAGGTCTGCCCAATAGTCCCGGTTAGTGTGCATTGTCTTATTGTCCCCCCCCCCCTTTTTAAGGGTCATGTTTAATATGGTGATGATTTTGTATGTTACACTTGGGTTCTTGTGGTTTGCCTATTGAATTTTTCATTTGGCATGTATTATCTGGTCCTACATCATCCCTTGGAAAATTTACAGAGAAGAGATATCAGGCTGAGTTAAAAACTAGAAAAAGTTGAATAAAGTTTATGTACACACCATGGCAGACGACCATTATGCATAAGTTAATTGTTGCAAATGCTCAGATCTGTACCAGTCCGGGGTGCATGTGTCTGACATGGGTCAGGATACCTTTTAGCAGCAACATTCAGGATGCAATAGAATGTTAAATGTTTAGGTAATGTCTCAGTGGTATTGAGAGTGAGCCCATTTCAAGTAAGGCATCACTTTAAAGGTTTGTGGTATGTTATCTCTGGGCTACACAGCAGGTAAAGTAATAAAGTTGTGTCAGGCAGGGAAACAAGAACTGTGTGAAGAGTTCATAGGAATTCTGGCTAGATGCTAGTTGCTTGGTCCAGCTATTCTCTGCCATGGGGACTCGCAAAGGAATGGTTTATTCGGCAATAAAACTCAGATTGAAGGACAATGGATTTGAGGCTTTGACATTTGATTCCTGAGTTGGTGTAAACATCTGTGGTTTCATTCTAGCCACTGTAACAGACAGGTTTACCCTTAGCATTTTTTAAAGACACAAGTGTCTTCTTATCCTCTTAACCTAGGTGACCTGTTATGACATTTCCTCCATAGAGGGCTGTAATTACATCTAGTCTTCAATTATTTAGAAATAAACCATTCTGCACCTTAAAAAGATAAGAGCTTTTCTTTTTCTTTAATCTGGGTTTCATTCATTAACATTTTGCAGTGCAGTTTCTAATGAAAGGACAGGGCATATTTCCCAAAGCATATATGAAGGGCGCTTTGAACCCGTGAAAGGCGGTATATAAATACAGCTAAATAAATAAAAATAACTCTGGGCCCAATTTTCAGCAGTGGCAGTAACAATATTAAATGTCAGTTATGGTTGTAAATTAATATATATACAGTAGCACTGAATATGCATGTAATACGGTGACTTACAATGATGCTATACATTTAGGGCCCGATTTACATTTAGGCAGGCTATGTGCCACATCGGCCCATAGCCTGTCTGCCAACCCCTTAACCCGGATTTTCACTTCTGCAGCAATGGGAGTGAAAATCTAGGTTTGGTTGGACATGCCAGCAGCTGCAGAGAGCTAAGTGGGTAGCATCAAAAATCGCTGCTACCCTCTTAGCCCTTTCTTCCACCCCAGAACGCCTCCAACATGCCTCAATGCTAACTGCATAGCATCTGGGCGTGTTACAGACTAAACGGGGATTTTCCAAAGGCACTACCCTGTAGGTGCATTTGGAAAATCTCAGTTAAGGCATTTAAACAGGTAACATGGACAGTTACTTGTATAAACGCCTTTGAAAATGTCACTCTTAGTTTAGACCTGTTATTGAGCAGTCTAAAAGTAAATGTACTACTCAGATAGTACTGGGCCATTTAGATGAATTTTCAACCTGATACTATCTATGTAGAAGACAAAAATCCATGGATAGGCAAGTTATAAGGTCAATGGCCACCAGCGAACACACAGCATGTTTTTAATATCGGTCCTTTTACATGTATTTGACTCACAAGGTGCCCAGTGGCTGCTTCAAGGTGCCCACGTAGAACTGAATCAAGTTAACATTGGGATTGTAGGGCAACAGGAACTTTGTTTCATGATCCCACTGACTTGAAGTAAATGAGGAAGGATGACAGGAGTTTAGGAGTGGCTGTTTATGGAATCTCCAATGCTGATCTCAAACGCATGACCCATGTCGCAATGAGCTTACAGATGTTCCCACTGACATTATAGAAAAATAGACCAGACTTGGGATCATGATAGCCTGAGAACCCAGAAATGGACCTGCCATGCTGCTGTAAGAGTCGGGACCAAGATGAGGGGCTTATGCTGATGAGGGAAAGAGCAGCTCAAGAAGTGGTTCAGGTAGCCAGTGAAGGGTAGAACAAGAGATTTAAAAAAAAACACCCCAGTGGGGGCCTTGGGAAAGCTCCTACTATAAGAATGATTATTGTGGGGGCAATACCTGAATCAGAATGACCCCAAAAGGTGAGAGTCAGGCTACTGGTGACTGTTAAAAGTGGTGCAGTGAAAAAAGGGACCACAGAGAAAACAGGAATCCCTGGTCCTGCACTAAAATGAGTCCCGAGTCAGAAGAAGCATTTTGAATGAAAAGATCTCAAGCTGAGAACAGAAAGGAGAGTATCAGAATTAGGGCTAGGAGTTGGCAGTTGGGAGCATACGCAGAAAGGGTAACATCTGCATTAAAGGACAATTGTAGTAAGGTGTTTCATGAAGATTTTTATAGATAAAAAATGGTTTAAAAGTAACTCTGATCTGAAAAGCAAATTATGGCCATGCTGGCCTGCATTAGGACCTTTCTCTGGTATCAAAAGGAACATTTAGTCTATGTAAGAGACTTACGTTTTCAGCTTGAATTACATTCATTTGGATTAAGTTGATGTAAGGTATGGTAGGTGAATATGAGTAAATTTGATTTCAGAGAAAACCAATGCAATTATCTTGCTTTTAGTCTAAATGTGAATTGAAAGTGACTGAAGAAGGAACTGGAGAATAAGACAATCAGCAATCCAATAATGTTCATTTATGAATTTGGCAAATAACTGTAAATGAAATCCTGAAAAACATCAGTGAAAGAAACAGTAATAGTTGAATCCTGATAACACTAGACAGTATATTGTTTAAAATAAGGCTGAATAGGGTTAACTGAGCTCTGAATATTTCCAGCAGGAAAAAGAGACATATCTGGTCAAATATTAAAATCGTATATTTGACATAAAGGTCCTCATGTAATCAAATGCAAAGTGACCTCATAAAATTGTACTTCACATAAAAAAACAAACACTTGGCAACACACAAAAATATAAATTACTGGCAGTTAGTGCTATTTTTCATTCAAAACTTGCTTTTGTGAAGTCACTAATAAAGTATACTCTATTGTAACAAACTGCCAGATGAAGTCCGCTTTGCTTGAAAGTTTTATATAAATCTCTTATTAATGAGTTGCCAAATGCAACTTCATACAAAGCATCTCATTAATGAGGGGTCAGTTAAAATGTCTACATAGAAAAGGCTTTATCAGCCCATTTTCAGAAAAAAAAAACCCTACATCTCAAGAGTTGTATTTTGGCCATTGCCTCAAAAAGCCCCTTTTGACTGCCCTTCAGGACCCCGACTTACACCCTTGTTGAACAGTCTGGTAGTTGTATTGCAAGACTACTAATAAGGGTCAGACAGCACTATTTTTCAAGGAGCAACTGCTAGCACAGTAATGAATGGGGATCACTTCTGGCTCAATTGCTTCTGGACCTCTTGGGTGGATCAAGGTCTTGTGGGGTAGAGGTTAGAACTGGCTCTCAGAATTTTTTCATTTAAGGTGCAGGACTGTGTTGAAGGCAGTTCTTTAGCCATTTATGGCTCATGCCAGCATATTATACAACTAGGACTTTGAGGTCCCTTGGTGGTATTCCAGAGGGACACTTTTTGTATTCATTTATGTCCCACATGAGGGCTGGAGAGCGGGTTGTAGGCGTCACTGCAGGGATCGGAAATCTCTGGGAGGGGAATCAAGGGAGCTTTCTAAGCAGGCTATCAGAATCCTTTAAACTGTTCCACAGCCAAATGAAATGGACCGTTTTTAGTAAGACTTCTTGCAAATTGCCACATTTGGGAACATGCAAAGTTACTTGTGTAATTTATTATGGGATGCTATTGAGCCAGGAGCTTAAACAACTTCATGAATTAGTACTGGATGGCCAAAGATGGAAGCAAATGCAGAATTGGTGCCAAACTCATCTGAAAGCTATTGCCAAAATATAAGAAGTATATGACAATAGAATTAATGGAGGTAATTTTATAATGAGACGTTTAAAGTTGCATGTCATCCACGCACATAAATTGTGTATTTTCTAAGGCTTACACATGCAGATAGGTCTTTATATGTGAAATTTGGTTGGGTGCTATTCTATTCAATTTTGGAAACCTCATCAGCTGCAGCAGGAGTGGAGGGGGACAGCCTATGGCCTGATGTCCACTAGGCACTAGGGATGATCCCTGAAAGACCCTGGGGTGGTCTGGGGGTGGTGGAGGGGGTTGGTCTGGGATTGTGTTATATGTTGTTGGGGATCTTGAGCAGGAAGGAAGAACTTTGAGTAATGCTTGGCCGTTCGTAGGGATGGCGGCATTAATCGGATGTGAGGGGGAAGACACCACAAACATTGCAATCACTGAAGTAGATGCATCAAGCCAATGGAACATACTTTTGGCATGGGCATAGCTAGGTGTAGTGCAAGGGAGAAGCACTAATTTCTACATGTAAGTTATAAAATATTATAGCATGTGCATTCACAAATCTAAGCAAGCACATTTACACCAAAGTGTAGGGCTAGCAAAAGTGCTTGCGCCTAGATTCGCCACGTGTATCTTATTTATTTATTTAAGAATTTATATTCCGTACTATTTCCTAGGTGGCTTACAAGAAACAAACACAAAATAAATAAAAAATACCACAATAAGCCACATAAAAACAAACCATAACAAACATACAAAAACTGCCATAAATGCCTGATATTACATTTACACATCATCAGTTTATAAAGAAATTTGGAAAGGCCTGATGAAACAAATGAGCCTTCAATATTTTATGAAAAACCTGCATATCAGATGTGTTCCTTCATACCTCTGGCAGAGTGTTCCAAAGCCTTGGTGCTGCCATGGAAAACATTCTGTCTCAAAAAAAACAACTGCAAATGAACATGCTGGAATAGAAGAACATCTAAACAGAAGGCCTCTTGAGAGCACAAAACATGAGGAGGACAATAAACCCTCTAAACCATGGACAGACTGAGAGGGGCTCTGTAATTTAATGACTTAAACACTAACATAATTTATGACACTTGCTCTTATTTTATAAGAAAAAGTAGGCACCCACTTTATAAAAGAGGTGCAATTTGCACACATTGGAACACGTGTTAACCTAGGCAAACTTTATGTGTGTACGTTTTAAGGAGGGAAGTCAGAAGCAGCTTAATTCTTATACCAACTTGGTGCACTGTAGTGAAAGGACCCCTAAGCCATTAGCATGTGAATTAGTGTGTGCTGTTAGGGTGTGAACATGGAAGTTGTTACCATGTCAATATGGCAGTTATTTCCTAATTTGAATGCTAGCTGAAGGCCTTGTTTAAGGGGTGGGAACTGGGTAGAGAGTGAGTGTGTACTGTACAGAGCAGTTGGTACATGGGGTTTAGCATATGCTGAGACTTGTATAGTTAGCACAGCTGCACTTAATGCCTTTCTTAAGAGGTGCCAGTAAGTTCCGTCACCCAATCCAGAAGCATTCACCATGTAATGGGTAGATCCACATAACCATCCTGATGCCCAATAATTTCCCTGACATTCAATATGGACCCTCATTCCTGATCAGCCCACCTGACACCTTCAACAATAAATACTGTCCACCACCTGAAACCCCTGACATTCAGTACTGCCCCTACCTCTGATCTCCTATCTGACACTTCTGGCACCTAAATATTGCCCACCCCCGACATCTCCCCAGCTCCTACCAACAATTCCTAGTGTTAGTAGGGAGCAGGAACAATCCCCATTTGATCCTGTCCCATCTGAGTTCCAGGTTTAAAATAGCAATTCTGACACCTAGTAATAGTCTTTTAGTAATTCTGCTAGGGTTCAAGTAGTGAAATAAGAGCAAAATAAGAGCTCCTTATTTGGATGCTTGAACCCTAGCAATCAGGCCATGAAATTAATGCTAGTAGTTGAGAGATGCCATTTTGAAGCCAGAGTGAGAAGGGATAGCAGCAATTGGGGAGCACTCCTGCCCTTTACCACAAGACTACCAGAGATTTCTGAGGGGGGGGGGGGGTGGCTATGTGGGGTGGGAGGTCTTTGGGGAAGAGCAGGGGTGCTTCTGAGGAGAATGCTTTCAGAAGGTTCAGGGGTCATGCTAGCAGGATTATGAGATGCCTTCAGGAGGTGGGGAAATGATCTGGGAGGTGGTCTCATGGAACTTTCATTCTAGCCCCTTTTAAGAAGGCTCCCCAGGAGGATCGGGCTACTTGTTAGAAGTCTGATGGTTCCTGGGAGAAGAGCAATGCAACTTGGGAAATTGATCATAATTTTCATTATTTACTGCGGGAGTCACTAACCTATGCTGCCGAGTTGCCACAGATCAATGATGGTGAAGTAAGCTGCAGTGAAATACAGTATTTTACTGGTTTAGTAAGTCGCCTCTTAAATCCTCTCACTGTAACAAGCTTGCTCATGTCCCCCAAGTCCCCCACTCCTCCTCCCTCCTACCCTAGCCTACCCCTCGTCTCCACTGTATATAGCACCTGTAAATAGCTCATGCTGTATATATTGCATCTGTTAATTAAGCTACACCTGTATACACCCACACAATCACTACTATCCAACCACTGCATGCAGACACCCCCCCCCCTCATTAAAATTAGAATCTTTTGAAGTGAAAACCGCTTTGATTTTAGGATAAGGCGGGATACAAATTCAATTAAATAAATAAATAAAATAAATGTTATTTTTACTATAGAAATTCTTGTGGGTGTCATCATATTCTGAGGCATGTGAGAAGAAACCATTTTGGGCAGCCTAGAAGCTGTCATTTCCTAGAAATGCCATCTTTTTGCAACTAGAATAAATTGCATACAAGTAAGTTGGCTAATTGGAATGGGCTGTAAGTATTTTGAATCTCTGCATCTTGGCCATCTAACATAGTATGTGATGGTAGATAAAGACTAGCATGGCCCATCTAGTCTGCTCAGCAAGGTGGCAAGAGTAGGTATGCCCGCCGCTTCATGCAAATCACTCCTCCCCATGCCTTTGTTTAGAGATGTACCCACCCCACTCCATACAGATCACCTCTACTTGTTGAGATATCAAAGACATTTAAGTTTGTTTTGATTTTATCCTGTTTCTATAAAGGGATCCACTGTGTCTGTCCCAGGCCATTTTGAATTCTGTCACTGTATTTGCCCCCACCACTTACATCGAGAGGGCATTCCAAGCATCCACCAAGCTTTCAGTGAAAAAGTATTTGAAAAAAGTTTGTTTGTTCATTAATACTCCTTAAGTATTTAAAGGTCTGTTTCATATCTCCCCTGTTCCTCCTGTCCTCTAGAGTATACTGTACATAGTTAGGTCTTGGAGTCTCTTTTCATACGTCTTCTGGTGCAAGCTCCAAATAATTTTGGTCGCCTTCCTCTGAACCATTTCAATTTTTTTTAATATCCTTTAATCTCCAAAACTGAACACAATATTCCAAGTAAGCCCTCACCAGCTACTTGTACAGTGGCATTAGTACCTTCTCCTTTCTGCTGGTAATTCCTCTCCATATGCAACTCAGCATCTTTCTGGCTTTGGCCAACAACTTGTCACACTGTTTCGCCATTTTGAGATCCTCAGAAACAATCACCATGATGTCCTTCTCCTGGTCCATTGTACACCAACCTATTTCTCCCTGTCTCATAAAATTCCCTTGGATTTCTGCATCCCAAGTGCATGGCACTGCAGTTCTTCACGTTAAATCTTAACTGCCAAGCATTAGAACATTCTTCAAGCTTTTGCAGATCTTGCCTCATGTTATCCACTCCCTCAGTGGATTCCACTCTGTTGCAAATTAACATGTCATTCTGCAAAAAGACAGACTTTTCCATACAGTCTTTCAGCAGTGGTGTGATTGTTAAGTGCTGTCGAGTCGTTATCGACTCATGGCGACCCTCTGGATAGTTGTTCTAAACTGTGTTCTGTCTTCAGTCAGGTGGCTTATTGTTGACAGACTGGCACCCATAGCTGCTGTTATTGTATCGATCCATCTCATTGCTGGCCTTCCTCTCTTGTGTTGACCTTCTACCCTGCCAAGCATGATGTCAGTCTCTAATGATCTCTCTCTTCACATGATGTATCCTAAGTATGAAAGTTAAAGTCTTGTCATCTGAGCTTCTAAAGAAAGCTTAGGTTTGAACTCCTCTAGTACTGATTGGTTTGTTCTTTGGACAGTCCATGGTATACGCAGTATTCGCTCCCAGCACCATAATTCAAAGGCATCAATTTTCTTCAAGTCTATCTTTTTCACTGTCCAACTTTCGCATCCATATGATGTTATTGAAAATGCCATGACTTGAATGAGTCGAATATTTGTACGGAGAGAGACATCTCTGCTCTTGAGAATCTTGTCTAGGTCCTTCATAGCCATTCTGCCAAGAGCAATGCATCGTCGGATTTCTTGATTGCTTGTTGCTTCTTTATTGATAGTTGATCCAAGTACGTGAAAGTTGTCCACGGTTTCAATTTCTTCTCCATCAACAATGAACTTATTGATTTTTTCCAGTTGTCATGATCTTTGTCTTCTTTGCATTAAGGTGCAGGCCCATTTTAAGACTATGTTCCTTGATCTTGAGAAGCAAATGTTTCACATCATCTTCACTCTCAGCCAGTAATGTGGTATCATCAGCATAGCGAAGGTTGTTGATGAGTCTTCCACCAATCTTCACACCTTGGTTGTTTTCATACAATCTTGCTTCTCTGATGATTTGTTCTGTATATAAATTAAACAGGTAGGGGGAAAGTATGCAGTCTTGCTGTACACCTTTGCTGATTTTAAACCATCTGTTTCTCCTTGTTCTGTTTGAACTGTTGCTTCTTGATCAATGTACAGATTGTGCAAGAGAACGATCAGGTGTTCTGGTATACCTATGCTTCTTAATGTGGCCCAGAGTTTCTCATGGTTTACAAAGTAAAAAGTCTTGCTGTAGTCAATAAAGCACAAACAGATATCCTTTTGGTGTTCTTTAGTATTTTTAAGAATCCATCTCACATCTGCGATGATGTCTCTCATTCCTCGCCCTTTCCTGAGCCCTGCTTGCACTTCAGGGTTCATCAATATCACTCACAAATACATTCAACAGTACTGGCCCCAAGACCAATCCCTGGAGCACGCTGCTAATCACTTTCCTTTCATCCGAGTGAGTTCTGTTTATCATCACCTTCTGTTGTCTGTCAGTCAACCAATTTCTGATCCACTCTTAAGTAACAGCTTTCTGAAATCTACATTACACATGTACAGTAAATGCTTCTAAAGTGACATTGTTTAATTTAATTCATTAATTGTACTTGTATGCAGTATAATATGGAAAATTCTGCTTTCCTAAGGCTCAGCACAGTTTCAGTATATAAAAACATCTATTTGCATAGAAAATGAGAATTATAGTAAGACATTTATTTTTAAAAAATGGTCTCAATTGAAATGTGCAAGGTGATGTCTGGTTAAAATTGTAGTTAGCTGAGCATTCAAAGGGATTAGCTTAGTAAATCCCTCTGCTCAATACAACTGTTAAAAACATCTGGATAATCAGGATTATTTTAGGCCAGCAATCTAGTACATGAGCTCAAATGTCAAACTGTCTTTTCTTTGTGAGTGTAAAATATAGGTAGTGCTAATGCAGATTTCCATCGTTATGTCTGACTTTTCCTTAATTAATGCAGATTATTTGTGCACAGCTTATTTGCATGCTGTTTGCCTACAGCATTGGTAAGCAAAACCAATGCCATTAAACTTGCTTTAGGAAACCCTGCACTGAACTTTAGCATAGGGCTCAAAAACAAGATTTCTGCATCGGCATCTGAGTACTCTTCCAATCATTATTATACCATAAGATCTAGACTGTTTGCAGTACTGTTTTAAAGACTAACAGGCCAAGATAGCTAAGAAAAGCAAATAATAATCTATAAATCTATAAATAGCAATCTGTTCTGTTGTTTGAAACCACTGCAGTAATTCAGTTACCTGCATGTTGTAAGTCTTTGCCTGCTAATGTGGTATCTACTCTCTGCTGCGATTACTTCTACGCTATCATACTGTAATGTATCAAATGCTGTGTTAACGTTTCAAAGCTAGTTAGGAGAGTATTATAGCTACGTGCTTGTAGGTTATACTGCCCTCTAGTTTTAAATCTTATAGAATGTCCCTGATATTTTGGCTGCTTTCTGTTGAATCACCACCTTTCCTGAATACTTAACCTTTAGGCTCAAGAGGATTTGTTATCAGATTTTTCATGCTGGCAAAGCTGTTAACTCAGCTACCACTCTCACTGCTGCTCACCAACTAGACTAGAGTAGTGTTTGGTTGCGCACGTCCAACTAGTTGTCACACTTGCAATCCATTAGTCACACTTCGCCTGCAACTGGTGATCTCCCCTCCCTATCACAATGCAAGACCTGATTCTTTTCGTGTTGTTTCTGTTTTGCCTGGCCCAATCCTTCATATTTGCTGGAACTTTCTCCCACCAACAAGGCTTGATTTCCATCATATATGGCCATGGCCGGAGAGGACAGGATGATATTTTCTCCAATTTGAGATCATCACGCCTGACAAGACTCCAACATCTCATTCAAGACCACATTGATGCCTATGCCCCTTTGGACCAGCAACAGCATGGCTTCCGTCAACAACATTCGTAGCAAAAAACCTGTGAGAGAGTCAGTTGGTCCATTAGATGATAGAGGGGTTAAAGGGGCACAAAGAGGCGACAAGGCAATAGCAGAGAGACTGAATGAATTCTTTGCTTCGGTCTTTACTGAGGAAGATGTAGGGATGTTACCGATGACTGAAGTGGTATTTAAAGGTGCAGGAGAATTGAAGGACATATCAATACATTGGGAAGATGTATTACAACTATTTGATAAACTGAAGAGAAGCAAATCACCTGGACTGGATGATATACATCCAAGAGTGTTGAAAGAACTGAAATATGAGATTGCAGACCTGCTATTAGTAATCTGTGAACTAGCATTAAAATCATCTGTAATACCTGAAGATTGGAGGATGGCCAACGTAACGCCAATTTTTAAAAAAGGTTCCAGGGGTGATCCGGGAAACTACAGACCGGTGAGCCTGACATCAGTACCGGGAAAAATGGGAGAAACCATAATAAAGAGCACAATTGCTGAACATCTAGACAGTCATGGCTTAATGGAAGACAGCCAACATGGCTATAGACCAGCGATGGCGAACCTATGGCACGCGTGCCAGCTGTGGCACGCGAAGGCCTTGCAGCTGGCACGCGTGAAGGTCCGCAAAAAAAGAAAAAGCGGGCTCTGGCTGCTGCCGCGGACGCGGCAGCATGCAGTGTCCCGCGGGGCCCCCTCCGCCCGCTAAGCCCCTCTGCAAGGGCTTTCAGATTCGCGAGGGAGACAGCGTCTCCCTCGCGTCTCTGTTAAGCCCGTAGGGGTTAATGGGAAATTTCCCATCAGCCCCTTTAGACGCGAGGGACTGATGGGAAATTTCCCATTAGCCCCTGCGGGCTTAACAAGAGACGCGAGGGAGACGCTGTCTCCCTCGCGAATCTGAAAGCCCTTGCAGAGGGGCTTAGCGGGCGGAGGGGGCCCCGCGGGACACTGCATGCTGCCGCGTCCGCAGCAGCAGCAGCCAGAGCCCGCTTTTTCTGTTTTTAAATTTGCCGGGGGGGGGGGGGGGGTTAGGACTGCTAATGGGCTGGGGGGGGGGTTGGACTGCTAATGGGCTGGGGGGGGTTAGGACTGCTAATGGGCTAGGAGGGGGGGTTAGGACTGCTAATGGGCTAGGAGGGGGGGGGTTAGGACTGCTAATGGGCTAGGGGGGGTTAGGACTGCTAATGGGCTGTGGGCTGATGGGGGCTGTCTGGAAATGGGGTGATGGGGGGTTAGGACTGCTAATGGGCAGGGGGGGGTTAGGACTGCTAATGGGCTGGGGGGGTTTGGACTGCTAATGGGCTGGGGGGGGGTTAGGACTGCTAATGGGCTAGGAGGGGGGGGGTTCGGACAGCTAATGGGCTAGGGGGGTTAGGACTGCTAATGGGCTGTGGGCTGATGGGGGCTGTCTGGAAATGGGGTGATGGGGGGTTAGGACTGGTAATGGGCTATGGGGGGGGGGTTAGGACTGCTAATGGGCTAGAGAGGGGGGGGTTAGGACTGCTAATGGGCTAGGGGGGGTTAGGACAGCTAATGGGCTGGGGGGTTTGGACTGCTCCTGGGCAGGGGGGGGTTAGGTCTGCTAATGGGCTAGGAGGGGGGGTTAGGACTGCTAATGGGCTAGGAGGGGGGGTTAGGACTGCTAATGGGCTGGGGGGTTAGGACTGCTAATGGGCTAGGGGGAAGGGGTTAGGACTGCTAATGGGCTGGGGGGGGTTAGGACTGCTAATGGGCTAGGAGGGGGGGTTAGGACTGCGAATGGGCTGTGGGCTGATGGGGGCTGTCTGGAAATGGGGTGATGGGGGTTAGGACTGGTAATGGGCTAGGGGGGGGGTTAGGACTGCTAATGGGCTAGAGAGGGGGGTTAGGACTGCTAATGGGCTGGGGGGGGGTTAGGACTGCTAATGGGCTGATGGGGAGGGGTTAGGACTTGAGGTGGGCTGTTGGGTGGGGTTAGGACTGGAAATGGGCTGATGGGGGGTTAACACTGGAGGTGGTCTGATGGGGTTAGGACTGGTAATGGGCTATGGGGGGGTTTAGGACTGATAATGGGCTATGGGGGGGCTGGGACAAGAAATGGGCTGATGGGGAGGGGTTAGGACTTGAGGTGGGCTGATGGGGTTAGGACTGGTAATGGACTGTGGGCTGATGGGGGGTTAGGACTGGCAATGGGCTATGGGGGCTGACTGGAAGTGGGGGGTTAGGACTGGTAATGGGTTATAGGGGGGGGCTTAAACTGAAAATGGGTGATGGGGGGTTAGGACTGGAAGTGGGTTGATGAGGGGGGGATAGGACTGGTATTGGGTTGGGGGGCTGCTAGGACTGGAAATGGGCTGATGCAGGGACTAGAAGGGAATGGATGCTGGGTGAGGCTGGAACTAGAAGGGAGCTGGTGTTGGGGGAGGATTAGAATGGGATGGGGCTGGGAGAGTAAAATGGAGAGGGGAAAAATATTTTGTGTGGGAGGGATAAAAAATCTACAATTGGCCGGGTATTGGGAGAGTAAGTGGGGATTGAGGATGGAGGGGTAAATTTTGAGTAGATGAAATAGGAATGAGGAAAGAGCCAAAGGAGAAAGATTAGTATGTTAAAGCAGATGTAGAGAGAGAATGGAAAAAAAAAACAAGAAGACAGAAGAAAGGACAAATGGACAGCAGATGGAGAGTTAGCAGAAGACACGAAGAAACCAGAAGAAAGTGGCTGGAACAATTGCAACTGAAAAAAAATGCACAAAAGGTAGAAAAATATCTCTTTATTTTGAATTTATTAACTGGAATATGTCAGCTCTGGGAAATGTGCATCATTAATTTTTGCGCTTTGTTTAGTACAAGAGGAAATTAATATATAGTTTTATTTCTACAGTGTTGTTGTATATTCCAAGTTTGGCTTTTGGGGTTCCCAGTTTAATTATTGTCTTCCTGTTTCTAAATTGTGATTCCTTGTTTGGTGATGGTCTGTTCTGCATGTGTAACTGAGCTGAGGTATTCTGTTTATATAATTCCTATTTGACATTGCCACTTGTTCTTTCCCCAGTAGGTCATGTATTGTTGTTCTCTGAGATGTATTGGTTTAATATTTGCAGTGTTGCCTTTTGATAGGTAGAGTATGGTGCTTTGTGAGTCCTGGTAGTGCTGTTAGGATACGGCGGGTTTGCTATGGGTTCTAAATGGGCAGCGTTTGTAGTAGTTCCTAATGTGCCTGGCGGTTGGTACTGGATTATAGTAATGTAGAAACCTTTTAGTCTTTCTTTATCCATATACTCATTAAGAGGCATGTTTACTAAAAGTTAGTGTATGGTAACATTATGCAAATATTTATGCAAATGAAGCACCTTATGCAAATGGGGCTTTAATTGACGTGCTGGCACTTTGAGGAAATTCTTTGGTTTTGTGCGGCAGTTTGGGCACTCGGGCTCAAAAAGGTTAGCCATCACTGCTATAGACAAAGAAGATCTTGTCTTACTAATTTGTTATGGTTTTTTTGAAGGTGTGAATAAACAGGTAGACAAAGGTGATTCGGTTGATATGGTGTATTTGGACTTTCAGAAAGCCTTTGACAAGGTCCCTCATCAGAGACTTTTGGCAAAACTAGAGAGTCATGGGATAAGAGGCAGTGTACTATTGTGGATCAGGAACTGGTTAAAAAATAGAAGAGGGTAGGGCTAAATGGCCAATTGTCCCAATGGAGAAAGGTGAATAGTGGTGTACCCCAGGGATCTGTGCCAGGTCCGCTGCTTTTTGACATATTCATAAATGATCTGGAAAAGGGAATAATGAGTGAGGTTATCAAATTTGCAGATGACACAAAACTATTTAACACTAAAAGCCCCAAAGTGCGTCAATTAACGCAAATGGATCGTCGAAGTTGTATACCAGTGCCACTGCTAGAACCATGTCAGCCATGTTCCATGACTTTGTTAGCAATGTCAAGATGTTCAAATATGTGCATCAAAATTTAATGATAGATGCACCACCTAGCGGGAACATGAATTTATACCTAGAAGCCCCAAAGTACGTCAATTGATGCACTCAATTGTCTTGGATGCGTCAATTGACGTACTTTGGGGCTTCTAGGTATAAATTCATGTTCCCACTAGGTGGCGCATCTGAATCACTGTTTACAGTTTTACTCCGACATTACAAACAAACACATGATGACGTCATGTAATGACATCACATACTGCACGTGTTTTTACAAATAAGTAACTTCACATTAATTCACATTTGCATTTCATGCTAAACGCAGTCATCGTGATAATGCGTCAATTGACGCACTTTGGGGTTTCTAGGTAAAATTCCTTTTGGGGCTTCTAGTGTTAAAGTTGTTAAAACCCATGAGGATTGTAGAAAATTGCAAGAGGGTCTTGATAAATTGGAAGACTGGGCATCAAAATGGCAGATGAAATTTAATGTGGACAAGTGCAAAGTTAGGCATGTAGGGAAGAACCACCCAAACTATGGTTACATGATGCAAGGTTCCACATTAGGAACCACCACCTAGGAAAAAGATTTAGGCGTCATTGTCGATAACATGTTAAAACCTTCAGCCCAGTGTGCAGCAGCAGCCAAGAGATCAATTAGAATGTTAGGTATCCTAAGGAAAGGAATGGAAAATAAAACAAAGGATATTATAATGCCTCTGTATCGTTCAATGGTGCGACCGCACCTTGAATATTGTGTGCAATTCTGGTCGCCATATCTTAAAAAGGATATAGCGTTATTAGAAAAGGTTCAGAGAAGAGCCACCAAAATGGTAAAGGGGATGGAAGGATACCCCTATGAAGAAAGGCTAAAAAGGTTAGGGCTCTTTAGCCTGGAAAAGAGAAGGTTGAGGGGACATATGATAGAAGTCTATAAATTAATGAACGTAGTGGAATGGGTAAACATAGATCAATTGTTTACGTTATCAGAATATAGAAAGACTAGGGGACATGCAATGAAGCTACAGGGTAAACGTTTTAAGACAAATAAGAGAAATATTTTTTCTCTCAACGTGTAATCAAACTCTGGAATTTGTTACCGGAGGATGTAGTAAATGCTGTTAGTGTAGCTGGGTTTAAAAAAGGTTTGGACAAGTTCTTGGAGGAAATGTCTATAAACCATTATTAAAAAGGGATCCAGGATATCAATGCCTGACCCAATACAAGCATTGTGGAACCTTTGTCTTTTGGGGAAACTGCTAGGTGTTTATAACCTAGATTGGCCACTGTTGGAAACAGGATACTGGACTTGATGGACCTTGGCCTGACACAATATGGCATATCTTATGTTCTTATGGTGTTGAAACCCTGCTTGCCTCCCTAAGGGGCATGAATAAAATGAAACAGGGTTTCATTCTAATTTTCGTAGATTATCGCATCAGCCTTCAGCACAGTTAGTCACAGCCTCCTACTTACTCAGCTACAACTGAAGGGCATACAGTGTAGCTGAGTAAGTAGGAGGCAACAGTGTAACGTATTGACTACCACACCAGATAGACCTGAAATTCTCAGGCACCCTGCAGAGCTCAAACTCCATGTAAATAGTTAAATTGTTAAATGTAAAAACAGTTAACATCTCTTGTATATAGCTCTGAAAAAGCGTTTTATCTAAACAAAGTTCTGTTCTATGTAAACCGCTTTGAGAATCTGAAAGGTAGTATATAAAAAAATGTTTACTAAATAAATAAATAAATAAATAAAACTTAGCCTTAGAATGGTGTAGATCATATTTAGCAGACCACCAACAATTGTTATGCATAGGTGCCCAGACACCATCTGAGTACCAACAATCCCAAAGAGTACCGCAGTGTTCGTCCTTATCCGCCTTGTTTTTCAATATATACATCCAAGCAATTTGCGCAATCATCCAATCGTACTGCATACTTTACCACGTCTATGCTGATGATGTACTGCTCTACACCCCATTCTCCACAGATAGTCCCAAATACACCAGAATTACAGATTGCTTTAATGCAGTCTCAGACTGGCTGGGAACTCACTATCTGAGAGTGAACTGTAAGAAGACGGAAGTTTTATTCATCACAAAGGATTCAACCTTCATACCACCATCTGCCCTACAGGTAAAGGATGCAGAACTGAAGACTAAACAAGAGATGCAATATCTAGGGATCACTTTGGACCAGCGCCTGAATATGGAATCACATATAAACAATATCACTAAGGCAGTATACCTCAAAATACGGACCCTCCGTCATCTATGGCCCTTACTGGAATCTGCCAACTTCCACACTGTATTCCAGGCTCTTATCATCCCTGACTTCAACTATGCAAACATTATCCTACGTGGCCTACCTGACTACATACTCCATCCCCAACAAATGGCCATGAGCACTGCTGCATGAACCCTTTACGGTGCTGCCAGATATAAACATGTGACACCTCTCCTAAAGCAACTCCATTGGCTCTCTATAACTAGCAGCCTCAAGTACAAAGCCCTCATAATGATTTTTAAAATCCTGCAGCACCTCTCTGCAACCTCCCTGGAAGACCTCATACAATGGACACCAGACAATAGAGTTAGAAGAACAAGCATGGCTAACACTCTTACCGGCCCTGCCTCAGCTAGAAAAAGCTCACAAACTGCCAGGTACAGAGCCTCACTGTATGTGCCATCTTTCTGGAACTCCCTACCTGCCCCGATCCCTGTCATCTCTGACCTGTCTAGCTGCAAAGAGTAATGCACAGGAACCGCAAAGCCTGTGTAGTAACTGTTGGGGACAGGGCCGGCCCATCGATTAGGCAAGCTAGGCAGTTGCCTAGGGTGGTTGACCCGAGTGGGCAGCGACAGCAGCACACATGATCAGCCGTGATGCCCCCAGCTGCTGCCAATTTCATCTCAGGTGTGGGAGGTGGGCAGCGGCAGCAGCAGTATTTCCAAAAGCAGCTGCTTTTTGCTGCCACTTTCTTGTCTGCAAGACAACAAATGGTCCTCTCGGAGTGGTATAAACAATATACTAAATAATGAAGGACACTCCACTTCAAACTATTGGCTTTTAAACAATATCAGCAAATTATTGGTCGTACGTAGTCTCAGATCAAACTTGCGCTTATGATCACATTTGTTCAGTGAAACATAAATGGCGCTTGATAACATCAATGACTACTAGATATTCGTTTTCTCATGCTGATGTGTAGATAAAACTCTTGGTACTTATTCTTGAAATCTTTTTTATCTTTTTATCTATTTGTGTGCCAATGTTCAGAATCCTATTCACTTTAAAATAATCTGTACAAGCATATGAGGCAGAACAGACTTAGCTTGCTCTATGTTGTTCTCTTCTGTTCAGCTTTCAACAATTCTCCATACGCCTCACTCATTCAGCGCCTTCGCGTGTTACTCCTATCCGGAGTTCCTCATGAAGTGACTGAGTAGAATTGGAAAACAGCATGTAAGATTAAAACTGCTTGATGATTAGACTAGCTTCCTCCTTTCTTTCAGTTTTCTTCTGTAACAGGTTTTCTTGTTATTATCTTGATCAGTTGTCGCTCCTCATGACATGGACTGTAATTTGTATGTCTATTATATGGTAATGTTTCTTTTGGAATGTTTGTATTCTTTGAATTTTCTCAATAAAATATTTGAGCCTGCATTTACTACAAAGAGGCTATCCTGCTACATTGATTAGGGCCGCATATAAACGAGCCCGTTATACTCATAGGGCATGGTTATTTCAATCGTCAGCTTCAATGTTCTCGGATGACAGGATTACAGGTATTCTCCCCTTCATGAAGGGTACACATCTGGTGGCCAAGCTTCTTCATAAATTTTGGCCTATTTTGGGGGTTCGCTCCTGCTTCCGGAACAAACGATTACAAGTTGCCTATTCTCGTAAGGCAAACCTACATGATTTTGTCTTAAAAACCACAGCAGTGTTGGATTGCCCTCTAACATCACATAAGGATCCGGGACATTTTCCATGTGCGACCTGCTTTTTTTGCTCAAACACATTGTCGGGGCCAGACTGGACAGATTTGCATACTTTAAAAACTTACTGTTCTAGATGGCATACTACCTGTGCCACTGCTTTTGTGGTTTACATCATTGTCTGTCCCTGTCAACTCTATTATGTGGGGTGTACTACCAGACCTTTTAAGGTGCGCCTAGGTGAACATGCCTCTCGTCTCTGCACTAAATCCTTGGCGGCACCTATGGTTGATCATTGTCTGGGAAAAGCTCACAATTTTGATTCTTTATGCTGGCGCATTTTGGATCATGTGCCCATGAACCCGCGTGGAGGGGATTGGGTTCAAGCTCTGAAAAGATCAGAACAGAAATGGATCTTTTTGCTCAATACGGTCCATCCGTCCGGTCTTAACATGCAAGTAGATTGGCATACAATTTTGTAAATACAGTACTCCCAAAGAGTTAGCCTTTCCGAACAGAGGGGGTTTCTGTTTTGGTGGCTCCTCCTCTAGTTTTTTCGGATTGACTCTTGAAATTCTGGTATATCTGATTGGTGAGTGCTGATTAACAGCTGTGCAAATGTACCTGATGCAAGGACTTTTAAACTGTTCTCGCTCACTTTATGGCTGACGATTTTCCGCGAGGTGCTCGACCTGAAGCAGGGTGTCTAAATTGAAGGAACCCGAAATGTGACACGTCGGATTGGCAAACTGCGGAGCTATTGGGAGCAGCCTTGAATGAGTCATTTACCAGCTAAGTAAAGCTGTTGCGTCAAAAAAAAAATTCTTTATGAAAATGGAAGGGCCACAGCGGTGTTAGGCATGGTTCCTATTCACTGTGTTGTCAACTCCGACAAAAAAATAGTTGGTCTGTCCTGAGGGGTTGGTTTCTTTGATTGGACAGGGTCTTTGCTAAAGTGTGTTATTGTTGACTCTGGTAATAGGTAATTTTTTTGTCTGTAGCATTGAGGGAGTCACACTCCTTTGGATTTTTGCAGCCCAAATGCATGACCCTGCATTTTTTAACCTTATGTCTCAGCTGCCAAATACTAGACCATTCTATAAGCTTAGCTAGATCCCACCTCATGTTATCTCTTCTTCCTGGGTTTCTACTCTATTGCAGATTTTGGTATCATCCGCAAAGAGGAAAGCCTTACCCGACAGCCCTTCTGCAATATCATTAACAAAGATTTTAAAAAGAATCAGACCAAGGACAGATCCCTGCGGCAAACCACTGGTAACCTCCTTCTCCTCAGAGGGAACTCCATTTACCTGTACCCTTTGCTGCCTCTCACTCAACCAATTTCTAATCCAATCAGTAACCTTAGGATTCATCCCTAGGATGCTCAGTTTGTTTATAAGTTGCTTGTGTGGAACGGTGTCAAAAGGCTTTACTGAAATCTAAGTACACCACATCTGGGGGTCTCCCTCAGTCTAACTCCCTAGTGACCCAGTCAAAGAAATCAATCAGATTTGTCTGACAAGATCTGCCTCTGGTAAATCCATGCTGCCTTGAATCATGCAATCCACTGGACTCCAGAAACCTCACTAATTCTCTCTTTTAGCAGCATTCCCAATAATTTACTCACTACAGAGGTTAGATTAATCAGCCTATAGTTTTCAACCTTATCCTTCCTTCTGCTTTTGTGTAACGGGACCACATGTGCTTTTCTCTTGTCCTCTGGGGCCATTCCCGACCCCAAAGAAGCTTTGAAAGGGTCATTCAGTGGAGCAGCTAGAACGTCCCCTAGTTTCTTCAGTATTCTTGGATGTATCCCATCTGGTCCCATTGCTTTATCTACTTTTAGTTTAGGTAATTCCTCATGAACACAGTCTTCTGAAAATTGATCAAGCTCTCTGTCACTTCTGTTCCTATTTGTTGGTGATTTCTGAGGTCCTGTTCCTAGCCCTTCATCTGTGAACACAGAACAGAAATATTTGTTAAGCAATTCCGTTTTATCCTCATCAGCTTCTACATATTTCTTCCCTTCACCCTTGAGTCTGACAAAACCACATTTGCCCTTCCTTCTCTCACTAACATTATCTGAAAAATGTCTTATCCCCCCATTTTATTGGACTGGTTATTTCTTCTTCTTTTAGTATCTTTGTTTTCCTGACTACTTTACTAATTTCTCTAAATTTTTCCAACTATAGATGCCTGCCTTCCACTCTCTGTGATCTCTTATATTTTATCTAATTTTCTTCACCTTTTCAGCTACATCTTTTGAGAACCATAGTAGCCTCCTTTTCCTTTTACATTTATTTACCCTTTCTAACAAAATGGTTTGTTGCCCTTAACATATCCCCTTTCAGTTTTGCTCATTGTTTTTCTACATCCCCCAGCGGTTCCCATCCCGCTAATGACTACTTGGGTTGTTTGTCCCATCTTGGCAAAATTAGTTTTCCTAAAGTCTAAGACCCTCCGTTGAATGGATTTTATCAGCCTTAGTTATAATACTGAACCACACCATCAGGTGATCACTGGATGGGAGATGATCCCCCACTAGAGCATCAGAAACACTTTCCCCCAAGAAAAATTATAATTAATTCCCTAAATGTCACTGTAGAATGTTGTAGATAGATCAATAAATAAATGACTAAACATGTGCTAATAACACACACTAAATCATATGCTAACTGCTTAGCACAGTTTAGTAAAAGAGCTTCTAAGTGCTTAAAATGGTAATTTTATAAAAGGTTTTTCCCCATGTAAAGCCTGTTTAAAGCTGGAGAAAAGGCCCTTCATAAAACTGCGCAGTGGCATGTCCATGTGTAAATACTTGCCAACAACATGTCACCTACTTATGTCTGCTGTATGTCTGTTTCCCTAGGGCATGATCTGGGCAAAGCACAGGATGTAAGTGCATATTTTATAAAACACATAAATGTACAATAGAATGCATACATGTATTTACCCCTTGGCTTGATCAGATAGAAATGTATATATCAGCATTTATGGGGGCTGCATCATAAAGCCTATTTTATAAAGGCACATCAGTGCTTAAATTGCCTTTATATAATAGAACTAAAATAGATGCCTTTTTTACTTCATACATAGGCAGCCTATTATAAAATCAGGCCCAAAATGTTTGTTTCCAATATTTTATTATATTTTTATGATAAATTGTTTATATTTATAATCTACACTTCAGGACTTATCAATGGAGTAGAGGAGCAGGGTGAGAACCAGGAAATGTTGGTGCCTAGATCTTTGCAGATTGTTAGGGTCAAAACCATATGAGTCCCAGCTGGTGTCACTGAAGGCATAGCTGGAGAAGGTAAAATAAAAATTGAATGAAAGTCTGTCTCTTCTAGGCTGAGGGTGACTGAGGATCATGAAACTTTGATTTCTTAAGTTGAAGGGAATTTAATGGTACAAAACAGTGTCGAGGCACTAGAAAATATGGTGCACTGGGGGAATCTCATTTTGATAAATTTCCCCAGGAATAAATTTATCCCACCAAAAGAAATGTTCAAGAAATATTTATTAGAGGTTTTGAATATAATGGAGATGGCATGTCCTTTGATTTCTAAAGCTTATTAATTCACCTCCTGCATTTGAAAGTTGATAAAAATGTTCTAGTTTCTGATTTTCATGGACTGACTACTTTCTTCAAAACTTCTGTAAAATAGAAGTGCTCCCCTGCTATGTACTCTAATGGTGGTATTAGTGCTGGATTCTAATCGGGACTTTTTGTTTCAATTTTTTTATGCCTTTAAGAATGGGCTTTTTGATGATTTAACTGTAAAAATGTTCCAGATGTTGCTGAAAGTACTTAACAGAAGGGACATAGATTTTTATTAATGCACCCAGGAGTTTTACAACTGAGGGTATTATTTGGAGTAAACTTTCCTTGTACATGTATTATGAAATTTTGATATGTTAAGTTTTTTTTATGACCCTCCCCAACTAATTCAATTTCTTGCTGGAGTGAGGACTGGAGGTCCACAAATCTCCTCCTCACCTGCTAGGGATATTGAACTTTACTGACCTACCTTTCTTCCTTATTGCTGAAGATCTAATGGGTTTTTTTTAATTGTGATTGCTGTACCCACACATTGGAGGACTTTATAATAATAGCATTAGTGTGTTTTTGATTGTAGGGTATTTCCTAGAGCTCTATGATTGATTTTTTTAAAGTATTTTTAAACACTCAACACACACAAAGGTACACAGCAAAATAGAAACTATTATCCAACAAATTGTAAGATCTGCATAATAAGCCTCATCCCCTAAAACTGCCACCCATTATCAACAAAATACCATCTGCAAACAGGCTTCAAAAGGGACTCTATTAAAACATGCAACAAAAAAAAAATCAAAAACTTTACAAAATCCTTCAAGTTCTGCTTTTTTAGGGTTGTTTTCTCCCACACTCATGCACTCATACCATTTGTTCTTGCAATTCCATATTGACAACATGCATTCCCACACCCCCAGTCCCTACATCGGAAACTGTGCCACATGCACTTATATTGCACTTATCTTAAAGTAACTTTAGAAGCATGGCCATCTCTGCCATCAGGTGAGTTGATTGATGCCTGGTGCACACTATACCTGTATGAGTCCTATTTTAGTCTCTATTTGGCACTGCATGGGGTGTGGTCCAGTCTGGACTACCTCTTGATCTCAAAGGCCCTGTTTGCTGCCTTGGGCCCCATAGAAATTAAGGACTTGGGGATATCTGAGCATGCATCCGTGAAGATCTGAGCATGCGTCTTGGGATGTGGGTGGTGATCGGATGTGGAAAATGAGTCCCACTCTCTAGAATGATAAAAATGTTGGTATTATTTGAGGACGACCAAGGGAATATAAATGGGGAAAGGAAGAATCTACATGGGGAAGTGGGGGATGGTACCTTCTGAAAGGCCGCAAAAGCAGTTTTGAGAGGAAATACTGCATATGCGAGGAAGAAGAAGCAGCGGCTTGATGGGCAGTGGTTGGAAGGTGCAACTGAGCTTCAGAGATGCCACAGAAGATATCTGATTAGTAACTCTGCAGAGTCGCGACAAAAATACTTAGGGGCATGTTTAATAATGTTTACGCACATTTAAGAAATTAACACGTTACTGTAAGAGCACCTGTGCCCACAGAAATAAAAGGGCTGTGGATACTTAATGCGTATTATTTTGATTACTTTAGTAAACATGCCCATTAGAGTCTAAGAGGAAAACTAATGATATTATACAAAAGAGGGTGGAAACTGACATAGCACTTTATAAATATGGGGGTATGTTTACTAAACCATCTTAATGTTACCGGCGTTAGTTGCAGTCTTACTGTGACGAATGCCATATAAGGTAGTGGGCGTTCCAGTCTTAAGGTAGCATTTCGGGTTATCGCGCGATAAAGTCCGTTATCACGCGATAGAGGGAGCCGTGGCACGTTAACGCGCATTAGCCTTAATTAGACGTGCTGACCTGCAATCACAGCAAAAGAGGTGTAGCACACTGGTTAATACATTGACTGCTGATACTGTAGCAGCAAACTGCAGTCAATGAACAAGTCCAGGAGTCAATTTACAGGGTCCAAACCAGTTTATTTGTGCACAGGCCCAGTCAGTCAAAGCTTTCAAGGAACTGAGCGGAGCTCTCCATAAAGACATAACTTTTTATACCACTTTTCTAGTTTGATACATGAAAACTTTCCATTGGTTCTAGCTCAATACATTTGATACATGCAAACATTTCATTGGCTATACATTCCCTTCAATTATCCAATTAGAAATCCCTCCGGAGCCTAGCAACTGGTCCCCCTCCCTCGGGACCGTTCTAACAATGGTCCAGTTCTTGACTTAACTTCAAGGCTAACCTTGGCTCCAGGAATGCATGTTCTGAAACATTTCTGTTCTTTCACATACAAGAGAATAATAGAAGACTTATGAATTCATAAAAACTTCTGATTAAGCATTTCAAAACCAGTTTTCTTATTTAACACAAATTTTTGGTTCTTTTCTAGCTATAGTATGGGTTAGAATCCAGGCCTAAGTTACAGACCTTTCATAGCAACAGGCCATGCTAGGCCATGGCCTACCACATTCCCCCCTTTGATTATTCTCACCCTGAATGTTAAGATGGGTGAGAAACAAATCATTTATACTTGAGTTGTTGCCATGTTATTTGGTATAGGCCGATACCGTCTCATAGCTAGGAGCTTAGCTGTTGTCTTTCTTTCTACAGTATTCTCGATGATTGCAGATATATTACGTAGGTAGAGGGGTAAAATACATTGTCTCACTATATCTGTATAAGTATAGTAGGTATGATAAAGCAAAGTCTGTGTAATCTTTTCTTCAGTACGAGTAGTACTTATGCATGCAACACAGGTTGGCAAGGCAAAAGTCAGTTCAAAGCACCCCAAGGCTGCTGTCAAGATGAAACAGTAGAGAATCATGATGAAAGGTCTCTGAAGAATTAGTGCAAGTCTTTGAAAAACCAGTGCAACTGTTGATAATTCTTGACCACGAACACATTGAATAAAACAGGTACAATTTTTCTAAAATAATCACAGATCAGCTCAGCTTCAGAACGCTGAAAACAAGCCCTCACAGGGTTAACAGCTACATTCTTTCTCCAGACACGCCCCATCTTTCTCGCTTGCCAGTCTCAGCTGTTCTGAAGGAAAACTGAAATAAGTGAGACAGATCCTTGATTTTAAAGTAACGTTTTACGTCTTCTTTCTTCCTTTCTTAATACTAGTTCTTAATCGGTAAACTGTCACAAATTACCCAACAGAATAATCTCACATTTATACCAGAAGGGGAACTCGCAGTTTCAACAGATAACAAAAATCAGACACACAGTAAGGACGGACAATACACCAAACGCTTCCTCCGTTTCGTGACCTAGACGGGGTCGCCCGGCTAGGAACTGCGCTAGTCCGGAGTCCACTCTTGCTTGGCCTTTTTCAAGACATCTCACTCACACATCTCACACACAAACACAATTGCATTTCCCAAAAGCCCAATCCTGACTATCTAGGCTTACCAAAATTTTTACCATTACCGTTAATCATGATTTTTTTACCAGAAGGAGTCAGTGGTTTCCTCTTGCGCTCTTAATAGCCCTTGTAAGAGTACTCGGACCACTCCGGACATGATCAGTGTCCTTTTACCATTTTTCCCATTACCATATGGTTCCAGGTTCCAGTACTGTCTGACTTAATAATACAAAAACAGTTACTCACTGGATCCGGTCCCCGATACCACACCAGCTTCTGAGTTGGACCCTGGACTCCCCCGGGTCGGAGATGTTGGCCAGCTGGACCCAATGGCCTGCCGAGGCAGGCAGAACCCTCTCCGATACAAAGTGATCGGCGGCGCCTGAGAAGTTCCCCTGCAGTCGGACAGACATGGTTCCAACCGGACCAAACCTCAAGGCGAATTACGTGGATTTATTCACTTGAATACCATTTACCACTCGCATTTCCCGACAACGCACCAAGAAATGTAGCAGCAAACTGCGTTTCTTGTTCTTAATACAAGTGGGGATTTATTTGCTAGTAAAGTGGTATAAAAAGTTATGTCTTTATGGAGAGTTCCGCTCAGTTCCTTGAAAGCTTTGACTGACTGGGTCTGTGCACAAATAAACTGGTTTGAACCCTGTAAATTGACTCCTGGACTTGTTCATTGACTGCAGTTTGCTGCTACAATACAGTGGTCATGAGTTTGATCCCCCAGTGGGCTCAGTTAAAAGACTGTCTGAGGCAATCCCTTTTCCTGCCTATAACAGTCAGACACATCCCAACAATTTGCACTGCCAGCCAAAAAAGCCTCACCCCAGTGCTGCAACCTAATGCACCTTTTAGGGCGCACCATAAGGCACATCATAAAGCACCACGTCATCCAAGGCAGGTCATAATGTGCCCCAGAGGGCAGCAAGAAAGGTTGGCACCCTCCAAGGCAGCATATAAGGCGCCCCATAAGATGGCCAAACCTAAGGTGCCACAAAAGATGCCCCAGGGATGCCAAGGTGACACAGGAGATGGTGCCCAGGGGCACAAAGGTGCCCCAAAGTCACAAGCATGAAATGTATGGCTCAAACACAGATGTAACCATAACACTGCACAAAGCACCAAGGAAAGGCAATGAACAAGTGATGGAAGGAAGTAGATGACGGAGTTCATGGACCAGCCAAATCTGCGTGCAGCCCATGTGGCAGCAGGTAAAGTGAACAAACATATCGGGGGGCAGCTGTACTGATGTACAGGGTGATGGTAATGTACAGTGCAACAATGACAGTGTGTGGCAGAGGATGGGGATACGTGTCCACCAGAGGAGGTAGAGGTGGCAGGATAAGTGCAATGACAGGAGGACAGAGGAGAGCAGTGCCATGCAGAGCAGACACAGAAGAGGCAAGCATGAAGAGCCGCAATGCAGAAAAGTGTGCCAGTGCAGGACATGGGGTAGCAGCCTGCACATTAGGGCAGGACGCCACACAGCTGGCACACACACATAGATGGACAGAAGGATGGATGGCAACAGTGATGAGGGTATAATGTGGTGGCAGCACAGATCTGCACAGATATGACTGTTACATGAATGAAAAGTAGTTGTGTAGGACAGCCATAAAAAAAAAGGGGAACAGAGAGGAACTGAACCCATGACTTCTGCTACTGAAGACATTGCATTAACCATTGTGCTACATCACTATGGGAGTTGTCATGCCAATGGCTGGCTACAGAAATAGTGCACATCACCATAAAACTGTCTGCTGTGGCTACCAGGATAGGATAGAACCAACAGTACCCATAATGCAATTCACATGCAGAACAGCCGTCTACATCTGCTCACCAGATGGGGTATGCACCTCTACAGCACGTCAGCTTGGTAGGGGGGAATGACTGTTCATGTTACTGGCACAGAGTACCCACAGGCCATGCCAATGTGCATGTTCTGTGCTCACCCTGAGGGTGAGGTGGAGTGGCCAGCACCAGGTCCGCAGTACCCAGTACCCGGGTTGGTTGAGGTGGGCTGTGCTGCAGGTCTCCATCAGTGCCAGTGTGTGACAGGTATTTGTTGAAGACACCTTTAGGAGGTTTCTTTGTCCATTTGTAATTGCCAGTCATGTCTGGCCCTTGTGGACCATGATGCACACAACATAGTGCATATCCACTGTGCTTGCTATGGTCACCTGTTTAGGGAGCAGGGGTGTGTCAGGGCTCACATGGCAACAATGTACTTAGCAAACCGTCCTCTCTGGGTCAGGGTGGGGACATGATCTGCCCCCAACAGACCCACACTCTCACCCTTTGCAAGGGGGGCAGTGGAGGTACATGAGGATAGGCTGTGGGACCAGCAACCCCAGTCCTGGTGGCAAACGGACAGCTGCTGAAGATCTTCACTTGGGACAGGGCCACTGACAGATAGGTAGTGGGCCCAGTCAGCTCAGCTGCCCCCCACTACGATCTGACATTCACCAGCAGAGGGCAGTCAGTGTGCACCTGCTGCACCCTGCAAGGTGGTGCAGCCATACAGATACTAGCTGCCGATAGTCTGCTAGCTAGTACATAGTGCATGTTCCTGGAGGAACTGTATGCACAGAAAACTGGGATGTCAGCACACACACCATGCAGGTATGTCAGTGACTGTGCCCCAGAAAAGAGAACCCATAAATATCACTTGAGAGAAATACTGTATAGCACTATGGGGGAACCTAGCCATGCCATGGTCACTGCTCAGTCAGGGTGAGAGCGACCTCCCAGCCAGCCATTGCCCTATACCCTGTGCAGATGCATCCTGTCCATGCCACCTTTTCCGGGCCATACCTGCATTACCTTGCTCCTCATTATGCACATTGGCATGCTAACACTGGAAACAGTGCAAGCAATGTGGGCTCAGTATGGTGTAGGCAGCCACATCACACTGGATAGACAGACAGATACTCCCATACCTATGCCAGCATTGTGCAAATATGGAGGTTTGTGGCAGCCCTGGCCGCCACACCAGTCCTGGGCACAGGGCAGGCATTGCTATGGTATTCAATACTGTTAGGGTCACTCCCCGGGGTGGTAAACACTGTCAGAATCAATAACTGAAACACACTCCACAGATATCAGAAAGGTTGCTATGATGAATCTCTTTCAACAAATTGTGTTTAACTTAGGATTTGTTAGCTGACATTAATCATAGCAACCTTTTGATATATGTGGAACGTGTTCCCAAGTTTAGGATGGCATTGTTAAGGTATGCAGATGCCAGTATGGGGAGATGCTGCTCCGCGCAAGGCCCAACAGCCTGACTCTCCATGAGGCTTTGGATAGTGGAGCCTGTGGGTGTGGGTGTTTATGCCCCTGTTGGCCGCTGCTCTAGGGCAGAGGTTCCCAACTCCAGTCCTGGTGGGCCAAACACTGTTCAGGTTTTCATGCTGTTCCTAATGAATATGCATGAGATACATTTGCATAGAATGGGAACAGCGCATACAAATGCAGCACAGGCATATTTATTATGGACAGCATGAAACCTGAATGGTGTTTGGCCCTCCAGGACTGCAGTTGGGAAACTCTGCTCTAAGGATTGCACATGTTTATGGTGTCTGTGCTCTGTAGGGTAAAATATAGGCGTTTCAGGTATGTTTATTTTATCTGCAATAAAGGTTACTTCGTTATTACCACGGTTTAGTACTGGGTAAAATATGGGGACAGGGTTGGCAGGAGCCACAGCTGGGACTTGAACTTGTGACCTTCTGCTCCTGAACACACTGGCTGTGTGTACTGCACCACACTGTTACCACAGAGACAGATCATTCCCTGGGGATACCCTGACTGTTCATCAGACAGACCCTGTCTGTTGCAGTGCACGGCACCCACCTAAACAGGGCTTGGCCATGGTCTGCTGTGGGCAGATGCCACTGCTCCCTCCGCCACCAGCACCCCTCCGCCACCATGCTGCTGTGCCATTATGCCGGTGGTGTTGGTGGTGCGCAGTCCCAGGCCAGCCAGTGTGCCGGTAGGCAGCTACCTATGGTGCGCGCTTCCCCCGGCACTGCCTGCCAATGTTATGTGCCCTTGGGGGTACCTGCTGGGTAATATCCCCTACGACACCGTGGGACACACACACATGCCCATGTTGGACCCTCGTCAGTTGCTGTCTTGCTGCTTTACAGTTTTGGCATTCCTATGTGCCACCTAGGCATCTGCCTAGTCTGCACTGTGCCCCAGCTGGACCACAGCATGTGCCGCCTGCAGCCCTCTGTATTCCATTTACAGCATCAGTACAGTTGCCCTTTCCTACGTGCCCACTCTGCTGTTGCTGCACATGTGCACGCCATAACAAACCTGCCCAATCTAAACGACAGAAACCCTGATCAGCGCTATTTCAATGTGGGATCATTCACTTTGTAGGGGGACGGAGCATAGACCATTCCAAACATGATATCTTAATTTTTACGCTTTGTCAGTAGTGTTGCTTTATGTTTATCATTAATATCACTATTGACCAGCTTGGTTATTGGGATTTTAAATGTGGTTCTGGTCATTTTATATGTTTATTTGCCTTTTTGGTTCCTGCACATGTATCACAACTATCACTTTTCTGGGTGTCCCTGCCTTTGCTGCACATTGCTGACTGAAATGGTTTCTCTTTCCTGCAAATGTGCCTAACGCGAGGGTTTCAGTGGCGTTAGTGTGCCTGGAGCCTCTCCCCGCCCACTCTCCACCCATTGATCCCTTCTCTCCGCCCTCTGGGAAGCCTTACTCCACCCTTCAGACCTGGATTTCACAGCATTAGTGTGCCTTAACGCCGCCGTCGCATTATCGCATGATAAGTGGCGTTATAGCGCGATAAGTGACATTATTGCATGATAATGTCACTTATTGCGCGATAATACCACCGCTGCGACGTTAAGACAGTTTAGTAAACATACTCCATGGTTTGCATAATTGGGGTAGCAAGAATGGGAAGCTTTTAGTTCCACTTAAGGAAATAAAACTATAATGGCTGTTACAGACAAGAGTGGGCAAGTGCAAACACAGGTGAGCGAGATAACTAAACAATTTGTAGAATATTACTCAGCCTTATATAAGGGAGAAGCATGTATCTATTCAGTATTTTGCTGATTTCTTTGAGGGGCTGGGCCTTCCTAAGTTGCATGAAGACCTAATAACAGGGTTGAATCAAACTGTGATGGAGAACGATATTCAGAGCTATAAAGCGGTTAAAATTGGCTAAGGCACCTGGCCCTGATGGACTGCCAGTCAAGTTTATAAAATGTTTGAGGATCTGGTGGCCCTTACTTTAGGAAGAATAACAATGGGAATCATGTGGGGCAGGGGGAAGGGAAGGATATCCCAAACTTAGTCTGTGTTATTTTTATTCTGAAACCATGATGAGACTCTGCTAACATGGGCTCTTACCTGCTCATTTCCCTTTTGAATCAGGGCATTAAACTTAAGACAACGGTTTGGTTGAAGCAGCTGGGCATAGTGTTGCTGGATCTGGTCCACTTGGACCAAACAGGTTTTATAGGGGGCTGAAATTCATCTACAAACTTGATGAGGGCTTTGGCTGCCATGCAGGGATGTGAGATGGCTAATATGGCTCTGGTAAGCTTGGGTGTGGAGAAGACCTTTGATATCATCTTCTGGGGATATATGATGTGGTGCTTGAAAGGTTTGGCTTTACTGGACACTTTTTGGAGTGGATTCACTTTCTGTACAAGCACCTGCAGGCCCAATTATTATAAATAGTAGAAGGTCGACCCCTTTTGACTTATCGAGATGCCTCATCAGGGATGCCTTCGTTATCCCACATTGTTTATTCTGGTTCTGGAACCGCTAGCCATACAACTTAGAGAGTCACCAGATCTTGGAGGGATTATTGTGTAGTGCCTTTCAGTTGACTTGGGTGACTGTCAGTTTGAAGTACTTTGGAATTCACCTAAGTACTAGTTACTCAACCATGTATAGGAAGAACACTCTGGGTAAAACTGAGCTTATGAAACAATTGTGTGGAAGGTAGAAAACTCTCCCGCTGATTCTCTTGGAAAGGGTGGTTTTAATTAAAATGGTCATTTTTCCCAAGATACTCTGTCTTGCAGGTCATGCCTATCTGAGTAAAGCAGAGGGAGGAGGCTCCTTTATAAAAGTACCATACAAAGGTTCATATGGCAGACCAAAAATGCTCATGCTGCCTATTAATTCTGGATAGGGATAATGGAGGCATTTGGCTACCCGACCTGCGTTATATACAATACGGCTGCCCTTATGAGATGGGTACATGAAGTGTACACCACACAGTATAAGTATGCCCCTGCGGGTTTGCTTGAGGGTAGGTGGGCCTCATTTACCTTTATCAATTTGTTGCATACCAACCAACAGCAGCAGCACAGATTGGGGGGGGGAGGGGGCAATGGTTATTGGCTCCCTTTGAGAAGGCTTAGAAGTGGTGGTGGGTGAGAGGGGGTGGGGCAATGAGTATATCACCCTTCTTAAGATTAGTGGATAACCCAGCTATCATGCCTGAAGTGGGGCAGACTAGATTTCAGATGTGGGAAAGGATGGGATACAGGGATTTGGCGCAGCTGCTAAAGCCACAGGTGTATGTTTTCCTGTCATTTGAGTATGTGAAGCAGTGGGCGATTTCCACCTCACATTTTTTACAAGATCTTCAGGTAAGGCATTATTACAGCGAGCTGAAGGCAAGAGAGCCCTGGGGCTGCTTTTTTGTGGAATTTCACAGGATCTTTTAGTGTATACCTTTTCATTTGAACCCACTGGCAAACTGGTATCAGACTGGGAAACATTTATTGGGTGTGGACTATTTAGAGATCTTTAGGGCCTGCTGGGATCAGGATGTAGGAGAGATATTGGAAGTGGAAGAACTACAGGATTTTTTGGGACCTTTAGCTGCAACCCCCCCGGTGTGAATTTTCAGAAAACACAGCTTAAAATTTTGCATAGGGCATACTCATATAACAAAAGAGCAGGGGAGGAAGCTAGGAATGTGGCAAGAGGTCGACCGAAAAATGTCGGCGAAAAGAAGGTATGCTTATCCACTCCTTTTGGAGGGCCTCTCTACTATCCTATTGATGGCATCTCTTCAACCACTCAGTGTTTCAAAATTACTTTCTTAACCAGAAGTAAAGCTACATATACAAATTTCCTACCTAGCTTTGGTGCCACCTTGTCACTCAGGGGGGAGTCCACCCTCAACAGCGAGAGTTGTATGTCCAGTCCACCTGCACCCTGAGCATCCTCTCAGTAGTCTACAGTGCCCCTGCCCACAGATCCCTGAGCTCATCACACTCCAAAAAGGAGTGGATAAATGTACCTTCCTTTCTGTACAAGAGTTTTCTTGGTGTATAATTTAATTGGAATTAAGATAAAATTAAACAATAAAAGAAAATTGCTGCAGGCAATTTATGCCTGATCTTTGGCATGCACAAATTTTCAGGATTAATTTTTGTGCACACATGCATATTTTGAAAAGTATGCACATAAATGCTGATCCTGGGAACATCTTCATTCAGTTCTGGTAAAGTAACATGTCGTACATATGTAACGTTATGAATTTATTTATTCAAAAGATTTGGTGTACTGTCATTTAAAATTGTCATCATAGCGGTTTACAATATAAAAAGGGCAATGCCCAAATACAGGAACAGATAAAATACAATTAGCAAAAACAAAACAGACTCGACAGAAACATAATGCAAGAATGAATAGTGTAACATTATTACTTCTGACCATTGGAAAAGGAGAACCAGGAGGAAGTTTGAACCTTCAATGAAGCGTAAGGCTTCTTAAGACTGCTAGACTAATTAAAGAATTCATGGAAAAGCCAGGTGTGTAGCCCTTTCTTGAACTACATGGAGATCATGTGGGAGGGAGTTCCACAAATGAGGTGCCTGGTGGCTGAAAGCCACATTTTGTAAAAATAGCACATAATATTTTATAAAAACCTATATGAAAACATAAATTACTGCTTAATGGGGCATATTTGCTAAGCTCCATGCCAGTAATGCTTATTTGGGCTTGTGTCACAAGTGTGGGGGGGGGGGGGGTCAGTGCTAACTTTGGGGGGGGGGGGTGCTTGTGCTTCCATCCCCTGTATTTAGCATGGGATCTAGATGTGGCATCATGCCACCCACTGAGGTGGCATTAAGTGCAACCACGCTAATGGTATCAAGTGCCCTTAGCTCAGGTCATTAATGCCCAAGCTAGTCATGATGTGTCATCAACACCTCTGTGATGCTCGTGTCCTGCTCAGTGTCCACCCCAATACATGCTGCCAGGGGATTTTTAACATGGAAGCCTTGATCTACTTTTTAGCACAGTGTCAACAATCCATGCTAAACCCCACGCTTCCTGGTAGCATGCTTTATTAAACATGTCCCTTTGTGCAGAAATGATTTTTAAAATTGCCCCCTCAGACTTTTGGATCAATATCTTTATATAGGTAAATTCATTTATTAAAGAATGTGTAGTTAATAATAGACATCACAAATAAAATTTTGCAAATGTCATTTAGCTAGCCTGTTTTGCTTTTCATTTTGAAGCTAGCACAATTTAGGTTTCTTTATAGTGATGTAGCTTGGGCTTTCTGTGCATGCCCCATGCTACTTTTAGCATGGCGGCCAAACCACATGCTAAATCCCATGTTACCAGGTAGCGTGTTTTAGTAAACATGCCCCTTACATGTGTATCTAGTATTTGGCATGCATGTATATTTCAAGTTAATTTCTGGGCAAGTATGCTTATTTTGAAACGTATGTGCATAAACATAGACATCTTCTAACCATGGTCCCAGGAATACCTTCATTCAGTTCAGGTGAAGAAACATGTACACAATACACATAAGTAATGCTACACAGATATCAGACATGATTGTTTGTTGTGAGAAAGATTTTATGGGGATTAGACGTGCTATCTGAGGAACTCTATAATCAAATCTGATTTCCAATTAATCACTGTAACTAGAATTTAAAATGCTTAGTAAGGAATATAGACAAATTCTAGAGTCTTTAATACTAAGCCAGCACTTTAAATGTGATCTGTAATGTCCATAAAATCTTTCTCAATTCTCTTTGTCACAACAAACTAGGGTCAATAAAGTAGTGATGAATTCATTACAAGAATGCTGTCTTCAAAATGAAATTCCAAACAGATTAGCTAAAGAAGTTCGCAGCATTCATCAGTAATGTCTACAAAGAGATTTACAGCAATATCAAACACCAATCTTAAATCACAAAAACATACCTCACAAGATCTAAACTCTGTAAAATTCTTCAGCTGCATTACACATCATCTTAAAGCAATACCATGTTAAAATACTCTGAAATTCTAGGGAGATGACAGAAAAAGCATGAATAGTCAACTGTAAGAAGGAAGGGTGCAATATAATGAAGGGTGTAAATGGAAATAGGGGGAGAACGGAAGTGAAAAATTCACATGGGAAAGAGGGAACAAATGAGGAATAAGAGAAGGAAGAAAGAGGGGCTGAAAAATGCAGGGGACGGCAGGAAAAGAGACCTGTGAAAAGTGCACCCCTAGAATCCCTTAGCCATTCACAGACACGCATCCTACCTCTCCCCTAGCCATGCTCACATACCCCAGTGCTAGTGGTGCTATGAACTGTAACTTACTGTATGTGGTGTTTATGTTTATGCAATTTCTTGATATACCGCGCAGGCTGAATGGTATCAGAGCGGTTGCTGCTTGGAGGTGCTAGAAAAAAGCTAGAGACCAACCAATAGCAAGGCAGCAAGCAGCTATCCTTCTGCCAACTAACCCGGGGAAGAGGAGCATGGAGAGCCCAGGGTAGGGGTTTGAAATTTGTTGCTAGGATGGGAGGGGACGGAAGGAGCTTACAGTGCTGAGTCAGCTTGTTCAGAATCAAATACTTCCTCAGAGCAGATGTTATCTTTCATGTTCTAAGGGTACATTTGAAATTTGACTCCTGGCACTGTGAGATTATTTCATGGGAGTAATTTTATAAGCTTTGCCCTCACATAACCCGTTATGAACATAAGAATGGGTTTTTAAAAAATCGACACATGGAATATGCATGATAAGAATGTGTGTACTTGTACATGCTCCATATGTAAGTATGGAGCATGTACAAGTACGCACATTCTTATCATGCATATTCTCAAGTACATTCTTATCATGCATATTCTCAAGTACATTCTCCACCTGAAGACACCGAGACGAAGTCACAAAACGAATGAAACAATATCATGCTGAGAAGCTGCAACGATCACTAAACAAACCGCACGAGCTATTCAGCCTAGTTAAGACCTTAGCAAAGGAACCCTCTCCATCACAACCAAACCTTCCTGACCCACAAGAATATGCTGACTACCTTCAGACTAAGGTAAACCAGTCTTACACATCTACTATTTAATTAATTTTAATTTAATTTACAGATTTTTTATATACCGCTCCTTCCATTGATCAGGTGCGGTTTACATGGAACAACAATAAAACAGTGAACTGTTTTTACAGATAACAAGTTGTAACTTACATTTAACAATTTGTGAACTATGTACAGAGTAACAGAGTTAAAACTATATACAGGCTTAAATATTATTCGTTAGTCTTTGAATACATTGTTTTCAGGCTTTATTGGTTCGACCTTTTTTGGAATAGTTGTATTTGGCTGAAATATGACTATCCTTTATCTATCTGTGGGGTGGGAGGTGAGTTCGCCAAGGGTGCATAGTACATTGTGAATAAGTGTGTTTTGAGTTTTTTCCTAAACTCCATGATTTTGGGTAAGGATCTTAATTCAGATGGGATAGTGTTCCAAAGTATGGGGGCAGCATGGGAGAAGGCTTTCTTGTTTGTGGTCTTTTTGGCCTTAATAAATTCTTTTGGTGTAGTTAATTTGTTTAGCTGGTCTCTCCTTTGAAGGTTATGAGTAGGCTCAGTTTTAATGAGGTTATTTATAGACAGGGGTGCTGTTTTATTTAGAGCTTTGTAGGTGGTTAAAATAGTTTTATATTCTATTCGACTTTGAATCGGGAGCCAGTGTAGATATTCTAAAATCGGGGTTATATGTTGAAAAGGTGGGGCCTTTGTAATGGTCTTAGCTGCCGCATTTTGTGCCAATTGGAGCTTTTTCAAGGTCTGTTTTGTTACACCTAGTAGGATTTGATTTGCGAAATCGAAGTGGGGGGTTATTATCGCTTGTATAATTCGTTGAAAATCTTGTAGGTGCATTAGTGGGCGGAGTTGCTTTAATATTTTGAGTTTGAAATAAACCTTTTTTGTTATGTTTCTTACATGTGTGTCCATGCTGAGGTGTTTGTCTAGTATTACGCCTAAATAACGTACTTCAGTTTTTAGTTTGATATCGTTATTCTGCAGTGTGATTTGTGAGGGGGGAATGAATGTTGTGTTTTTTGTTACTATTAGGGCTTCTGTTTTTGAGTGATTGATGTATAGGTTGTTCTCATTTAGCCAGGTGTTTATTTCATTGAGGCAATCGTTAATAAGTTGTAAAGGGATATTTGGTATTTTGAAAGGGACATACATCATAATGTCGTCCGCATAAAGGTGATAGTGGACATTGAATTTTTTGAAGATTTTACAGATGTGTTTTAAGTATATGTTAAATAGTAGCGCTGACAGTGCTGAACCTTGGGGGAGGCCTAGTTCTTGGTTATATGTATTTGAAGTAAGATTACCGATTTGTACCGTTTGAGTTCTGTCCGTTAGGTAGGAGGTAAACCATTCTAGTACTGTAGATTTTATTCCTATTTGCCTAAGTTTATTGATCATTGTTGAGTGGTGAACACTGTCAAAGGCTGCGGAGACATCAATGAATATAAGTAGGAATGCTTGTTTTGAGTTGTCTATTCCTCTTACAAGTGTATCAATTAGAACTGTTAGAAGAGACTCAACTCCATGTCTGGGACGAAACCCATACTGCTGATCATCAAGGGGGGCTGAGCTGTCAATGTAGTCCTGGGTTTGGATTTGTACTGCTTTTTCAATTAATTTAGCCATAAACGGAATACTTGATATGGGTCTGTAAGATTTAGGTGATGATTTGTCAAGGGTAGTGTTTTTTAAGATTGGGCGGATCTGGGCATGTTTTAGTGTAGGGGGTAAGTATCCGTTTTTTAGGGAAAGATTTATTATTGGGAGGATGAATTGGGAGAGTATTGATAGAGAGTTCTTTATCCATGTTACAGGACAAGGGTCGAGGAGTGAGGTTGTTGTATTAATGTTTGTTATGATGTTCTTGAGTGCAACGTTAGTTAGGGGTTGGAATTCAGACCATTCGTCTGCGTGATGTGTTTGAAAAGTATAAGTGTCAGTGTGATGTGTTTGAGAAGTGTATGTGGATTTAGGTAGGGGGGGGTGGGACATTGTTTTGTTCATATAATAATTTGCCAAGGTCTGAGGAGTAATATCTGTGATTTCATTGCTGGAGTTGTGGGTGTTATTTGTCAGTTTTTGTACTATTGAGAAAAGTTCTCTAGGTCTATTTATGGCATTATTTAGGATGGAGGCATGGTAATTTTTTTTGGCATTGTTAATTGCATCTTTATATTTGTTAAGGAGCATGAGGTATAAATCTTTTTTAATCATGTTTTTATTTTTCCTCCAATTACATTCAGCTTTCCTTAAGTTTCTTTTCATTAGTTTTAAATCATTATTGTACCAAGGAGTTTGGTCAACTTTGGAATGCTTGTTTTTCTTAATGATTAGTTTATTAGCTGCAGCATTATTAATAGTTTTGTGCCAGTTCGTTACTGCTGCATCTAGGTTTAGTGGTGAGGTAGATAGGTTTGGGATTATAAGATCTAGGAAATCTTCCTCATTGTATTTCTTAAATCTGGAGGTAGGTGCATTAGTTGTGATTCGTTTAATAGAGGTGTTATTGGTTGTGATATTAAAGTTAATAAGGTAATGGTCTGACCATGGGATGGGTGTGCATTTAAGGGAATTAGGATTATAGAGTTGGTAAAGTACATTTGGCAATAAGACCATGTCAAGTATACTGCCTTTATTGTGTGTGCTGGTGTTTATTATTTGGTGAAAATCCATATCTGTTATTGATTCTAAGAAGAGGGAAGCATATGAGGCTGGTAAGGAGGGGAGGTTGAAATCACCGAGCATTAGAATTGGGTTTTGATCAGTGGAGGAGCTTAGAAAGTCAATTAAAGGGTCCATGTTTTCTGAGTTTTGGTGTGGTGGTCTGTAAATTAGGCAGATTTTTATGTTGCCGATTTTCATAATGATGGTATCTATGTTGGTGGGTAAGTCCGATGTTAGTTTTTTGGCTTTTAGTACTTTTTTAAACATTATTAGAACTCCACCGCCTTTTTTGTGAGTTCTATGCGTGTAGAAGGTGTCATATTCATTGTTACTTAGTTGATTTAGAAATACGTTGTCTGTGTCGACTAGCCATGTCTCAGTTACACATAATATGTCTGGTTTTTGATTGTCTAGTATTTCTGTGAATATAGGCAGTTTATTTTTCATTGATCTAGCATTAATTAGTATTATTGATAATGATTCAAAGTTTTTGCATGGACTGATTTTTATTGGTCGAGGGGGTGATGTACATTTTATTTGAATTAGTCTATGGTGGTTCATTTTGGGGTGATGTTCTATGTATGGTTGCCATGATGGGGGGTTGTTTCGTGTTAGATTGTGTATGATGGGGATGTTTTTAACATTGTTGTTATGTAGACATTGGGCGAGGGTAATTAGTACAGATATAGTGAGGCAAATTAATGGTATTTTACATTTGAGAGCATTAAGTAAAGGCATTTTAGCTGGGGTAGTGTCCGGTACTTATATAGAATTGTGACAAGTAGGGTAATTTTTGGAGAAGGTTATTGGTGGCAGTATGTTACAAAATTCTTTGTGATATTGGTTTGCTGATGGGATGCCCCGCTCTAGGATCTCTGTGTTGGGTTAGGGTGGGGGGTAAGGAAAATTGAGTTGTCTATAGCAGCTAGACAAAATTAGCTTTTGCAGTTGTTTTCAGTTAAATTGGACTTAACCTTAGTTTTGCTGAGCTGAGTTGTCTATGATAGGGGGGGATTAGATAATAATATGCGTGTTGATGCTTTTGGTAGTGTTAATGAAATTTGACTTACTAGTGACAGTACAGTATTTCATTAAGGGTGTAATACTAGTGACAGTGATAACTTGCAGTTGTACAATGGCTAGGACTCGAAAGCAAAGTGAAATACAATTAAGGATACTGGCAACAGTAGCAAACAATTGGAAGTACTGACAACAGTAGTAAACAATTGGAAATACTGGCAACAGTAGCAAACAATTAGAAGTACTGGCAACAGTAGCAAACAATTGGAAGTACTGACAATAGTAGTAAACAATTGGAAATACTGGCAACAGTAGCAAACAATTAGAAGTACTGGCAACAGTAGCAAACAATTGGAAGTACTGACAATAGTAGTAAACAATTGGAAATACTGGCAACAGTAGCAGACAACTGGGAATACTGGCAAACAGTAGTAGGCAATTAGAAGTACTGGCAACAGTAGCAATTAAATATACAGTTGTATAAAGTCAGTAGATTAAATACAATTTAAATACTGGTAATAGTAATGTGTTAATTCACAGGGAATTTCATTTACTAGATATATGATCTGTGCTAGTGAAGTGATGTTACTCAGGTCAGTTAATTAATGAAACGTCTGTTTGGCAAAGTTTGTAACAGTTATACTTGCTGCGGTTTGGAGATTTGATGTAGAGAGGATGTACGCGATCTCAACCCTGAGGGAGCTCAGCTGTACTCCGCTGCTGTCGTTTGTCTCGGCTTAGTTTTCTTTTAAGTTGTTGTGTCGATTTGATGATCTTTGTGGGCCTTTTCCTAAGGGCCGTGCCAAAGGGCCCTCTTGCGCGGCCCTCCGGCGCGGGCCCGAACTATTGCTAGCTCTCCCCCAACAACTCAATTGCATACCACATCAGTAGCTACAAATGGATGCAAACCTACAATCTCCATGTTTTCTGCTCCATCAGATAGAAACCTTCAAGACATCATTTCCTCCATAAACACCACTACAGCTCCCAATGACCCTTGTCCAGCATTCTGGATAAAATCCCTGCAGACAGAACTTAGTCCCTTCCTCTCCAAACTCATTGGGCTATCTTTCGCAACCGGGTCATTCCCCAAAAAGCTGAAGCAGACAGCAATAAGACCGCTGTTAAAAAACAGTAAGCTAGACCCAGCAAAGATGGAATCATACAGGCCAATATCAAGCATCCCTTTACTGGCTAAGATCATCGAGAAGGTTGTACATCATCAACTTCAACAGCATATTGAGATCAGTGCACCCCTTGACCCCTGCCAACACAGCTTCCGAGAATCTCACGGGGTCGAAACGTTGCTAACCACACTAATTAACACCCTAACCATCGGGATGGATAATATCAAACAAGGTTTTGCACTGATTTTCCTGGACATCGCTGCAGCCTTTGACACTGTCTGTCATGAAGTGCTCCTCTCCCGTCTCAGCGAGAAGGGAGTACAAGGAAAGGCCCTCTCATGGTGTACGTCCTACTTGTCTGATCGATGGCAACATGTCCGTTCCGGTCCCTGTACCTCAACACCTTTCCTCCAAGAAAAAGGCGTTCCACAGGGATCTTCATTGTCGGCCCTGCTATTCAATATCTACATGCAGCCTTTATGTAATCTCATCCGCTCATTCAACGTAAACTGACTAATTTATGCCGACAATGTTCTGCTCTACACGCCTTTCCTACTAGACAAACCAGACCTATCACCCCTAACCACGTTTCGATGCAGTTGCAGATTGGTTACATTCACAGAAACTGAGGATAAACTTTAATAAAATGGAGGTCCTCTTCCTCACAAGAGACTCAACTTTCATACCACCCAGCTCCATCAAAGTCAGGGTCGCTGAACTCATAAGCAAGCCTACAATTCGGTACCTCGGATTAATACTTGACCAACAGCTCAATATGAAGGCCCAGATAAGTAATATGGTCAAATCCGTATACAATAAAATAAGATCTCTTTGTCACTTGAGACAGCTGCTTGATCCTAAGGATTTTCGTACTGTGTATCAAGCTCTTGTCACCCCTCATTTTGATTACGCAAATGCCATACTACATGGCCTCCCAAAGAACACAATAAACCCTCTGCAACTAGCCATGAACTCAGCTGCTAGAATTCTACTTGGAGCACCTAGGAGGGACCAAATAACCCCCATCCTCAAAAACCTACACTGGCTCCCAATCCAAAGTAGGATTGCCTTTAAAGTATTGACGATGACCCATAAAGCTATTAACAAATGCTCCTCTACTTCACTAACTGACCTCATTCAGCCTACTCCCCCTAACAGGGCAAGAAGATCAGTAGCCATCAACACCCTGATACTCCCAAGGCAGATCACAAAATGCTCACAAACAGCCAGGAGCAGAGCATTTGCACTGTATGCACCCACGTGCTGGAACGCCCTATCAGGGCTATTAAGGACCTCTACCAGTTTAGGAAAGCAATTAAACACCACCTTTTCCTGCAGCACTACGCGGACCAAGATCACCTTCCACACCTTGACATGCCCAGTAGCACACACAGATAAAACCTAAGCAACAACCATACAGAATTAAAACCGGGTACTCTAGACCCTGCTCCACCCGACTAATAGCATTTCCCCCACCTGAACCGACTGCAATTCCCAGATAAGCCAACATGTAAATAGTTAACTTCTCCTCAACATAAGTTATGTGTAAAGTAGCTATTCTGTTAAAATTGTATATTCCTGTTATATTGTAAGTTAAAATTGTACATTTCTGTTATATTGTAAGTTCAGTGTAGATTGTCTTCACTGAACAGTTATTGTTACATGTAAACCGTGCTGATGCTGAATAGCGCGGTATATAAGAAATAAAAATAAATAATAAATGTTCTTTGCAAGATTTCATTGGAGCACAGGTAGAATCACAGAGTACATGCATTCTTTAAAAAGATATGTGTATTCATGTAGATTGCATCTATGTTCATTTATACCATCTTCTAAGCTTGGGTAAATGTCTACTGCTTCAATCTAGCCATGATTTCTGCCAGTTTACCTCTAGTATTTTAAAATAAGCTAAAAAGAGGCATCTTCTTATAGAGGATGCCTAAAGGTTAGTTCTCGCTAAATTAATTTTACACACATTAATTGACTGTGTGCCTTACTTCATCACTTAGTGCAAGTTAAATCAATTAGTATGAACTGAAAATTTCCTATTCAAAGGAATGTGTGAAAGTAACAAAACAAAACCACCCAAAATTGGGATAAAATCTTTAAAAAAATGAAAACAAACTAAATTTTCTTGTCTGCGTATTTCCTACCTTCTTGCCCTCCTAACCTAGTACCTCTATAGTACATTAAAGGGCGTGTTTGCTAAAGTATGGGGTTTACTGCGCACTTATCATGCTGCAATGTCGCAGTTAGCTTGGGTGCACTTACCACCACTGCCACGTTAATGGGTGGCGATGGTGATGGTAAGTGCACCTGCATTAATCATAGAAAATAAATTAGCATGGGGCAGAGCCAAACCCCCTGCTAACTGCATGGGGACATGCCAGGCCTACCCGCTTTAGCTAGCATCAGTCTAGACCTGACCCTCATGCTAAATATCAGGCCATAATGCACACTAACTTATCTCATTTTACTAAACATGCCCATAAACCCTCTAGTTTCTAAGTTATCCTAAGGTTCAGAATCTTTAACATGCATTAACTTCAAAAATTAAGCTGTGTTAGGGACAAAACCTCTGTGTTAATTCTTGGAGCTATTTCTCTGCCCTTTGGGGAATGCAGCTGTGCAATTAATGCAGAGAATAATTTAATTCGCTAGTGCATATGAACAGTATGGCAGAGCAAGCTAGCTGTATTCTTGAGGTGGTGTTAATGGCCCTGCATTATCTGCTGCATTGGCAATTAATGCTCAGTGATGACCTTTGTGTTAATCGTAAAACACAGTCCCCATTCATTCTTCATCCATTCCCCAACCCATATTGGTGATGTCTATGTTAGGTCTTTAAGGTGGCACTGAGCATGTGCTAGCATTTAATATAGTGCATTGTCAGTGCAGCACTAGGCCAATGCCACCTATTAAAAACCTCATTAAACACTTAACATAGTTTAGTGTATAAGACCCTAAGTAATTGACTTCCCATTTAGCATCTGCATTAAAAAAAAAAGCACCATCTGGACTGGGATTCACAACAGAGCTTTATAAATTACACTATATATAGCACTGGTGAAAGACAATCCCATAGGCAGTGAAAAATTAGGGGACGACCTGACTGCTTTGATGCAATCTTGAGAAACACCCAAGATTCTTTGAAGAGTAAAACACAGAAAAGTATTTTTTCAAGTGGCAAAATAAATTTATGAGGAAAAAACGTGTTATTAAACCAAAATGGCTATGAAAAAGATGCAGATATATCTGAGAAGCATGTCTCATTTCAGAAGATAGGCTCAATATTTCATATAGTGGGTTATATTGAAGAATCCTCAGTTCAAAAGAGCTATTTATTTTGCTGTTTAAAAAGTTTGTTATTATTACTATGCTACTGGGTGTTGAAGCAAAAATGTTTTTGATTAGTCTTTTGTATATCATTGTTGTCAGAACTGAATGCTAAGTGAGGTGAAGGGATATTGGAAGTATTTCTAAAATTGCCTTGTCATTGATCAGTGCTTTATGATAGATTGTATGTTAAAAAGCACATTAGCGCATGATTAAATGATGCTGCTGACAAATTACAATGCTTAATTTCCTCAGATATTACTAAGAATTTTGACTCCCTTTTTAAAAGTAATTGGCATGTGAATGTATGATTGGGTTGGCTGCTCTCTCCACTCCTGGGTTTTTTTCCCTGCTAGCCCAGGTGAAATGAACTCAGAGTTCTCTGTTCTGGGAAAATCCACCCAGCTATACCCTGTTCTGGAGGGTCTCCCCTTGACTGAATCACCAGGGGCCTTATCTGTGGCAGGGGCCTTCCTATCTCTATTCTAAGGGATTCTGGGACTTGTAGTGTGCTCTGTGTGCTTTATGTACCTGACTCTGCCACATACCCCACCCCTTATCTTTCTATGAGCCTTACCTTAGGCTGATGGAACCTATCTCTTGGAGAAGTGGCCCAACCCTATCATACATTCATCATTTAACCATGCATTTTCAGACTCATCCTTAACCCTTCTATACTTAAAAACGAGGGCACCGGTCTCTGATATGTCCTCAAGCGCCGCAGTATCAAGGATAATATCATGCAACTCTTTTTTGTTTTTTAGGGTGTTCCTTTCCTGGGACTAACCAAGTCTATCCTTGTGGTCAGGACCTATTTATATCTACAATTCTGTTTCCTGTGCCCTCGTTTCCCACATCTACAGTATATAAGCATAGCTTCTTCACTTTGGGTTCTTTCTCACAGTGGCCAAATGTGCCTCACCTGGCCCATGGCCTAGAGGACATTTCTTTCCTGCCCAATTAACATGCACTGGTACTGAAACCATCCCTCAGGAGATCCGTCCTTTTCATCCTTGCTGCCCATACTTGTTTGGCCAGGCAATCCGACCTGAAATGTCCTGGCTTCCTGCAATGAAAGCACACTGCTTCCAGTGGATTGTGCCCCACTATGGGCTGGCCTCCTTCCTTATTCCTGGGGAACCCACCATATTGTCCCCTTCCCCCAAGGACCTTCTGTCCACAGGGCCTCTGCCTGCTAATGTCTTTAAATTATATTCTGTGTTCTGAATTGCTAGCCCTCAGAATTAACTCCCTGTTTTACCAGCCATTCCCTCAAGTCAGGAGTTGAGGCCTGCAGAAACTGCTCCAGTAATACTTCATTCACAAGCTGGGGTACTGACTTTTCTTCCAGCTCCAACCAGTTGTGGGCCGAATCATACAACCTCTGGGTCAGTGCCTTGAGCCTCTCTTGTGGTTCCATTCTGACAGCCCTAAAGAACCTCCTATAATGCTCTTGGGTCAAGCCTAACCTGTCTTTAATTGCTGCCTTTACTGTCAGGTAATGGCTAGATTGTTCCAGTCAATGCCTGGTAAGCATTTAAAGTTTCCCCACTAAGACTGTGCTTCAGGCCATCCTGCCCTCTGGGCTGCCCATTCAAAAGTCACCAAAAATGCTTCTGGGTCATTTCTCTCATTCATTTTCCCCAGAAGTACAGAGCCCAACTTTTCAGCCGTACTAGGTTGGAAGAGTCCTCTGCAGAGAGGTCCATGTCCCTCCATTGTTCTACCTTCTAGCAGGTTCTGGGTGCTCAGTAAATACTTCTCCAGCATTTCCAAAAATGGTGGCTGCTGCCTGTCCTCATCTTCTGACATGTCTCAAATGTCTACTGGTAAAGCTGCAGCATCTTTTGCGTCCCCTGCTGCTTGCCAAACCACTGAAGCAGCTTGTACAGCTCTATGGCTCCAATAAGAAAACATAACCCAAGTGTGGCTATATTACAATAAGCCTGCCTTTGTTCTGGTGAGGATTCTAGCCCTTCACTACCCCGGAAACATTAACAAACTCCCTTAGGTCCCATGTACTCTTACCCAATAGCCCAAGTATACCGGAACAACTCAGGGTAGGTGGTCACCTTGCAGTCTTTATCCACCAGCTTGCAGGCTCCAGGAAATCCCACCACTGCCACCACTCTGTCACACCAGAGGGCGCTCTCTGATCCAGTTGCACTGAAAACTCTACTCCAAGCAATGCTAACAGACTGACCACCATCCCCACCAGCAGTTCCACGGCAGTTCAGTTCAATCATTACTTCAAAAGAAAACCACTTAACCACTGCTGTGTCAATTTCCAATTTAAGTCCCATCGACGCATGCTAAATGCAAAACCTTAGCAAACCTTAATAAATATCCCCCTTAATTTTTTGAAGGGAGAGCAAGAAAGCATTATTTTCCAGTCTAAGCTCAAGGGAACATTATTACCAAAAGGCATTGTTTATGTATATAGCTCTTTTCTGATCTCTTGACACAGTAAATAGCCCTTCTCTATTATCATATTTTTTATTTTATTTTATTTCTTTTGGTTCTCAGTTAAAATCAGAACTAACTTCTAGTTGGGCTGTCATGCCATGAACATTCACTTGCAACTACTGGTTGTCCCCTGCTTCCTCCCCATTTTTACTCATCCGATGTGGTATAAACATTACAATGTCAATCAGTGATCAGGCATTACAGTTTTGTAACTAATCCTAATTACTGGTTGGTCAAAGGGACAGAGCAAGGGTTTGGAATTAACACCTTGGTAATGCAGTGACATCAAAGAATATTTGTCCTCCTCTTTGAACATGAAAGCTAGAGAGGAAAAAAATCTAGCAGCAGAAATGCTTTAACTAAAACAGACCTATTCCCTTCTGTAATCAGCTACAAAAAATAAATCTGTAACATACAGTAAGCAGAAAAAAATGATTATCTAATAAAAATAAAAGTATCCTCCTTAGCTCTCAGGAAGAGAATTTATATTAAGAGTCACAAAATTACCTTGCTTGAAATAGAACCCCACCAGGAATGGCAGGGCTTGCAAGGTAAAGCAAACCTTTATACAATGCCTTGTGAAAGTAGTCACCCCTTTGGTTTTTGTCCTATTTTGTCGCATTTCTGGTTTCTGGAGTCCAGTGGATTACAGGATCCTTGGCAGCATGGATTCACCAGAGGCAGGTCTTGTCAGACAAATCTGATTGATTTCTTTGACTGGGTGACCAGGGATTTGGACCGAGGGAGAGCCCTAGATGTGGTGTATTTAGATTTCAGTAAAGCCTTTGACACTGTTCCTCACAGGCGACTTATAAACAAACTGAGCACCCTAGGGATGGATCCTAAAGTTACTGCTTGGGTTAGAAATTGGTTGGGTGGGAGGCGACAAAGAGTACAGGTAGATGGAGCTCACTCTGAGGAGAAGGATGTTACCAGTGGTGTGCCCCAGGGATCTGTCCTTGGTCCGATTCTTTTTAACATCTTTGTTAGTGATACAGTATAGCGGAAAGGCTGTTGGGTAAGGTTTGCCTCTTTGCGGATGATACCAAAATCTGCAATAGAGTAGACACCCAGGAAGGTGTAGATAACATGAGGAGGGATCTAGCTAAGCTTGAAGAATGGTCTAGAATTTGGCAGTTGAGATTTAATGTTAAAAAATGTAAGGTCATGCATTTGGGCTGCAGCAATCCAAGGGAGCAATATAGTATAGGGGGTGAAGTACTTTTGTCCACTAAAGAAGAGCGGGACCTAGGCATGGTTGTGTCTGATGATCTTAAAGTAGCTAAACAGGTAGAAAAGGCGACGGCAAAAGCTAGAAGGATGCTTGGGTCCATACGGAGAGGAATGGCTAGCAGAAAAAAGGAGGTGATAATGCCTCTGTATAAGTCTTTGTTGGGTCCTCATTTGGAGTATAGTGTGCAATTCTGGAGACCGCACCTTCAAAAGGATGTGAACAGGATGGAGTCGGTGCAGAGGGTGGCTACTAAAATGATTAATGGTCTTCATTATAAAGCATATGAGGACAGACTTAAGGATCTTAATATGTACACCTTAGAGGAAAGGCGGGATAGAAGTGATATGATTGAGATGTTTAAATACCTCCATGGCATAAATGTTCAGGGAGAGAGCCTCTTTCAATTGAAAGCAAGTTCTGCTACGAGGGGACATGGGATGAGGGTGAAGGGACATAGATTCAGGAGTGATATGCGGAAATATTTCTTTACGGAAAGAGTAGTGGATCTGTGGAATAGTCTCCCAGTGGAGGTTGTAGAGATGAGGACAGTAACTGAATTCAAAAAAGCATGGGACAAACAAAGAGGATCTCTAAAGGTAAAAAGTGGACTGTTGTAGTTGTTGATATGGAAGGACAGACTAGATAGACCATGTGGTCTTTTTCTGTCGTTATATTTCTAGGTGTCTATGTTATGTACAAACTGGAATGAAAATGGAGGTTCATTTGGATGTTAGATAATAGACCTAATTATATAGTCCAAATTGGCAAAGTAAAATGACAATAAAATACTTTGTATATATATTTAAAAAAAAAACAAGTAAAAAATGAAAAGTTGTGAGTACATATGTATTCATCCCTTTTGCTATGAAATCCATAAATAAGATCTGGTCCAACCAATTAACCTCAGAATCACATAATTAGTTGATTAGGGTTCATGTGCGTTCAGTGTCACATGATCTATCACTTGATGCCTGTATAAATATACCTATTCTGAAAGGCCCCTAACTCTGCAACACCACTAAGCAAGCAACATGAAGACCAAGGAGCACTCCAAACAGGTCAGAGATAAAGTTGTGCAGAAGTATAGATCAGGGCTGCATTATAAAAAAATATCCCAAATTCTGAATATCCCATGGAGCACCATTAAATCCATTATAACAAAATAGAAAGAATATGGCATCACTACAAACCTGACAAGAGAAGGCCGCCCACCAAAACTCACAGACCAGGCAAGGAGGGCATTAATCAGAGATGTTACAAAGACACCAAGGATAACACTGAAGGAGCTGCAAAGATCCACAGCGGAGATGGGAGTATCTGTCCATAGGACCACTTTAAGCCATACACTCCACAGAGTGGGGCTTTATGGAAGAGTGGCCAGAAAAAAGCCACTATTTAAAGAAAGAAATAAGAAAGTACATTTGGAGTTTGCACATCAGCATGTGGCGGACCCCCAAACACATGGAAGAAGATTCTTTGGTCAGATGAGACTTATTGGTCATCATGGGAAACGCTATGTATGGCGCAAACCCAACCCCTCCCATTACCCCAAGAACACCATTCCCACAGTGAAACATGGTGGTGGGGCAGCATCATGCTGTGGGGATGTTTTTCATCGGCAGGGACAAGAAAACTGGTCAGGATTGAAAGAACGATGGATGGCAATAAATACAAGGCAATTCTTGAGGAAAACCTGTTTCAGTCTGCCAGAGATTTGAGACTGGGATGAAGGTTCACCTTTCAGCAGGACAATGACCCTAAATATACTGCTAAAGCTGGTTTAAAGGGAAAAATTTAAATGTCCTGGAACGGCCTAGTCAAAGCTCAGACCTCAATCCAATTGAGAATCTGTGGCATTACTTTAGGACTGCTGTACACCAAGCAACCCATCCAACTTGAAGGAGTTGGAGCAGTTTTGCCTTGAGGAATGGGTGAAATCCCTGTGGCTAGATGTGTTAAGCTAATATAGACATACCTCAAGAGACTTGCAGCTGTAACTGCAACAAAAGGTGACTTTGTGGTGTGAATACATATGCACACTCCTGGTTTCAGTTTTTTAAATTATTGTTTGTGTCACAATAAAGGATATTTTGCATCTTCAAAGTCATAGGCATGTTGTGTATATCACATGGTGCTAACTCCCAAAATTCCATTTTAATTCCAGGTTGTAATGCGACAAAATAGGACAATCACAGAGGGGATGAATACTTTTGCAATGCACTGTACAACACTCAACAACCTGGCTCTTAAGCAAGATAATTAATAACAGTAACACTTCAGCAGAGCAGTGATTTCAAAGAGTGCTTTTCCTCCTCTTTGGAGCTTGAAAGCAGTAGAAATGCTTTGCTTTTCTATTTACTACAACAACACTATCCCTTTTCTAAGAGAGGAATCTTCCTTCAAGATTATTTAGTCTAGGAGTATATATTATCTTTGTTGTAATACATATTATTACCAGTAGGAGACACTCTGTGGTACTGAAGGCCTTGAGCTAAGTCACATGTCTCAAAATCAGGTGCACTGGATATTGGAGACTTGCCAAAGATACTTAAGATCCTTTACACCCAAATAGGTCTCTTTATTAAGACACCAAAGTTTATCTTTCCAAACAAAATTGTGTATCATTGAACCAACTATAGTCTCTTAATCACCCAGGTTCTTCCTTGTGGCACAAAAAGCAAAACGGTTACTTAAACTTCCCTTTTAATATAGCTTTATATTCATAGTCCTTAAAGTCCACTGTAAACTGATATGTTTCTGCCTTAGCAGTGGTTAAACAGTCCACAACCTTTCAGTTCACAGTGGGCAAAACATCTGTAGGATTTTTACCCTGTCCAATAAATGCAAGAAAAACACAGAGCACCAAACCCCCAGTCTTTTCATAGCAAAATCAAAATGCTTCATTCAAATACAGCCAGGTTTCTTGCCTTGCCTGTCAGAATTTAAAAACATTGCAGATGTTCTCCACTCTGAACCTTAATTACAGCCTGGCAACTGTCCTAATTTGGCTCCTGCTGAAATTGCTGCTCAGCTACTACGACTTTCAGTCACTCACCTCAAACAGCAAACATTATTCAACAGAAGATAAATAGAAAAATCAGTCTTTTCATAGTTCTACAATTATGTCGCTGTTTTTCAGCACCTTACTGCTAGCAAAGGACACAGCCTCCTCCCTCTTGCAAGCTAACATCTCAGCTTGTATCATCCCAGGGCTGTCTTTAAACAAACAAATCTACTTTAAACATTTCCTTTCTGTTCCATTCTTAACTTGGCATACCTTCTACTCAGGGAGATGTTCATAGGATCTACCTTGCTATTTGTCGGACGACTGTAAAATTACACACGTGTCCTTTGAAGTTCCAAGTTACTATCCTTTCAATTTCACACCTCTATCTTCATTCTGGAGTGAGAAAAAACATGGGGCATTACTTTCTGAGCAACCCTCATAGTAGATTTGTAAGTGTCAAAGAGGAAACTAAGGTAAATGAAGATCAAGAACTACTTATAGCAGCAGTAGACATCTAGCTCTCAACTAAAGCAGAGTTGATTGGTAATGATAACTTATTTAAAATAGGAAAACAAGCAGTGGTATTAGACTTTTACTACAAAATCATCAGCTAAAGTATGTGGAGATGGAGGTGAAATATCCTGATGCAGAGTTGTCTAGAAAGTAGAAAGCAAAAAATGATTTGGATTTCTTCAAATGAGAATCAATCAGAGAGAAAAAGTAATTCTTTTTACTGTAGCAAGTTTAATCTGACATTTGTTGTGATGTAAACAGTCCTTAAGAAAGGTAAGAGACACCAGGGTTTTTAGTATCCTCCACGAACATTCTGCTCTATGGAGTTGCTTTTTGAGAAGCTGTAGACCTGGACTAAACCATGGTCGGAAGCATTACATCAAAGCACATACCAAACATTGTGGGGCAATCTTATCTAGATAGTTCTGTAAAGTAGTGTTAAAGCAGAGACTTGATCATCTAGAGAGAGATCAAAGAAATCGTGAGGATAAAAAGGATCTAGGGGTGGTAAAGACTATAGAAAATTTCTGTAGAGAACTATTAACTTTTGGGAATTTCTTGATAGTTGCAGATGAAGCAATAGGGACTGAAAGGTGAACATGAAATGTAAGCAAAAAATGATGGGCCCACTATTGAGCTAGGCTCATTTTCGAAGGGTTATGTGCTGCATTGGTACATAGCCCTCCTCACAGACCTCTAACCAAGTTATTCAATGCCAGGGTCATATGCGACTATCATTCTCTCATCCTTCGGTTTCAGTTCACCTCTCCTTAACTATTCATGTTTTTGTTTTTGATCGACAAAGGGTTCCTGGAGTAGCCCTCTATATTTCCCACTGTATTTTTGCATTTTCCACTTGTTTTTCTTCCTTTGATGATCTAATTCTTTAAAGAGCTTTACTCTTGTTTTGCAAATTCTGTGAATACTTGTGGATTCTCACTCACTCATTCCTTCTAGTCATCGAAACGCTTGTCCAAGTTTGATGATGGAGACAGATTCTGGATGTTTACTTTGATATTTCAGCACTTTTTGAAAATTTGGATCTGATGATGCTGTTAGAGAGGCCTGGAGACCTGAAGGTTCTTTATGTGTAATCAATCTTTTTGTTGCCTAGCCTTCTTTCAGCTCTAGGGATGTACAGTCTTGGCATACACTGATTCTTGTAAATTACCTCATGGGCATGGAGGAGTTTTTTTGTTCACACATCCAGTTTTTCAAGATCTTTAAGAGACCAGTCTACAATTCCAAAGCTGTATGAAAGTACAAATTGCTAGCTGATTGACATTAAAGCACTTTTCAATAATGATTTTAGTTTCCTATAGTATTCTTTACTGATCTCTCAGTAATGTCTGCTTGAGTGTCATTCCTTTCTCTACTCCAAGATATTTATATATGCATTTATTTTCAAGATCCTTAATGTCATATCCCTCACAGGACTATGTTTTTTGTTTTGCGCAATTTTTCTCTAAAGAAAGTTGCCTTAGAAAGTTGTCAAGGACAAACGTAATCCTGCTGTCATCAGAAATATTTTCACTACACAGAGTTGCTCTGCTAATTGTTCATCATCTACAAAAAGTAAATGGAATGCTAACTCTTGGTTGTTACCTTCTTTATAATTCAGGCTTAATCTGTTGATGAGAGCCATCATTGGATTATTTATTTATTTATTTATTTATTTCAACTTCTTATATACCGCACTCTTTGACATCAGCGCGGTTTACAAATAACAGAAAGGAACCAGAACAACAGGCTGTTTGGTATTACATATAACAGGAGTATCAACTTGGATAACATGGGAGAACTATTTACATGGAGTATATAATCTATTAGCTAGATAGCATGCTCGAACTATTTACATAAAATTAGCAGTGATGCTTGGAACAAGAGGGATATTGTGGATTATACTAGGGTGAGGCTGTTATGTTACGGTTCATGTAGGGTAGTATTTGATGAAAAGGTGCAGTTTAAGGGCCTTTCTGAACTGGGTTAGGTCGGTTATGGCGCGGAGATCAGGTGGGAGAGCATTCCAGTATTTTGGTGCGCTAAACATGTAACCGGGGTATCCGGAGGCCCTACTCGGCATGGGCCAGACCCCCCCCCCCTCCAACACCCGTCCCCATCCACACCCACCCCCCCCTTCCCCTTAACCATTGACAAAGCACACAGACGTCAGGCATTGGTGCAAATGCTGGTCGCAGCTTTTATTAACAGTAAGAACACCGGCCCAACATGGGCCAACCCCGCAAACCAAAACATCACAGGTAAATGCCCCCCCCCCCACCCGTCATCCGGATGATGCCCCCCACCAGCCGTTGAAGCAAAGTGGAGCACCATCCAAGCCACCCCCCCCCTTACCCCTTCGCGCCCGCCTCGCCATGATAGCAAAGGCCAGCTGAAGGGGTTGCCATTTCCAGTTAGAGACCCCAGCCGGGCCGTCTTCCCCAACCAGAATAGCCGCGCCGCTCGCATGGAAAGCGGCCTCCAGCTGAAATGAGCCACCGGGTCGGCGAGCACCAGCTTGCCACTCCGCTCACATGGCCCGCAAGAGGCCCCCGATCTAGTCCACACCCCCCCCCCCCACCAGCTGCGACAAATTACGTCCTCCCCCACCCATGCGGAAAACAAGGGAGGGAGGGAGGGAACCTTTCTCCAGCCGCGAGCAAGGAGGAAGAGGGAGATCGCCATCCGGCGATCCCTCCTTGCTCGCTCTGCCCCGCCCCCGGCGAGCGCCCGCACAGCCAATCACTGGGCTGCCACGCGCGCGCAGGGGGCCGAGCACGAGCCCAACTGAACCCCCCCCACCTCTAACCCCCGAGAAGGAGGCTGCCTCGCGACCGGGCCCGGGAACCCGGTTACCAAGCAGCCGCGGGACCGGGGCCCGGCGGCTAAGCCGGTATTAACCGGGGTATCCGGAGGCCCTACTCGGCATGGGCCAGACCCCCCCCCCCTCCAACACCCGTCCCCATCCACACCCACCCCCCCCTTCCCCTTAACCATTGACAAAGCACACAGACGTCAGGCATTGGTGCAAATGCTGGTCGCAGCTTTTATTAACAGTAAGAACACCGGCCCAACATGGGCCAACCCCGCAAACCAAAACATCACAGGTGAATGCCCCCCCCCCACCCGTCATCCGGATGATGCCCCCCACCAGCCGTTGAAGCAAAGTGGAGCACCATCCAAGCCACCCCCCCCCCCTTACCCCTTCGCGCCCGCCTCGCCATGATAGCAAAGGCCAGCTGAAGGGGTTGCCATTTCCGGGTAGAGACCCCAGCCGGGCCGTCTCCCCCAACCAGAATAGCCGCGCCGCTCGCATGGAAAGCGGCCTCCAGCTGAAATGAGCCACCGGGTCGGCGAGCACCAGCTTGCCACTCCGCCACCGGCGCTAGGTAGCACGCTATCCTAGCGCCGCCCCCCCCACCAAAAGCTGCGACCTGCACCATGACTCGAGCGCTTCCTGCCAATCGTTTAATAGGAGGTCCTGCCCCACCGGGGCAAGGTGAACCCCATCAAGCCGGTACAAGCCGGCGCAAGAAACGTCCGCCCAGGGGTGCCGGACCTGGAACCCGCCCGTCTGCTGCACCCAGCGCCCAATCTGGCGGTTGATCTTGCACAAACCTCTCGACCAACGCCGCTGGGCCCAACAAGCCGGGCGGGGTATGACGTCCAACCAGATAATGGCCACCCCAGGGAGAACGCCCCGCAACAGGGCAATATCGCCCTGAATAGTCCCAATGAGTTGCCGGCAAGGCCAACTGGCAATGTCATTGCCCCCAAGATGCAACAGTAGCCCGACTGGCCGCTGTCGCCGTCCCAGTTCAACTCGAACATAACCGAGAAGCTGATCCCAGTGCATGCCGCGGCGGCCCATCCAGCACAGCCGCACGCCGGCCCCGGCGAGGCCCAGATGAGTGCCCAGCGGCCGAACCGCCGCGCGACGCTCCGCCCAGTAGACAAAGGAGTGCCTGACAATCCACCAGACACCAGGAGCCACGCCATCTGAAAGCAGAAAGAGCGAACTGCCACCAGCACACAATTCTGCAACAGGAAGCAAAAGATTAATACCCACCACCCCCCCCCCCCGACCGCAGGGGCAGCCAACCACCGCGGCACCGCACCCCGCTATGCCACACCGCCGTCCGCCGCCCGGCGAATGTACCCCGCGTAAGCACTGGACCGCCAACGGCCGATGCGCTGAATTACACGCGGGTCCAATCCCACAGCCGCCGCGCTGGTCGCTGCCCCTATCCGGAAGGAGTGCGAAGCGTAACACCGCTCGGGATGGCCCAAGGCACGGAGGGCCAGGCGCAACACAGCCGTGAACTGGAACTGCGTCACCGGCTTGCCGTCCGCATGAATGAAAAACTGACCGCGCCCCGCCGGCCTCTGCCGCACGTACGCGTGCAGAGCCCGAACCGGACAGGACGGCGAGGGCGGGATGGCGCGCAGCAAGACCCAACCCCCTCTTCCCGACTGGTCCGTCTTGGACCGTGACAGAAAAATCTGTACGCGAGCGGACTCCAGCCGGACGTGCCCCACCGCCAGCCCCCCGCAAACCCCCGGCTTCGCCGACCGAGGGACCAACTCGGAGACACGGAAGGCACCGAAAAAAGCCGAGGTAAACAGCGCGTGAAACAGTACCGCCTCGAAACCCGAGGCGGCCACCCGCGGCAAAACCTCGCAGATCTGCAGCAGGAGCTCATGCGTTACCGGAAGGCGCCAATCCTGCGGCCCCGGCTGCGCGCGGGCCCACCCCGCGAGCAAGCGCCCGACTAAGAAGGAGACACGCGGATTCCCCCAACCGGCCGCCTTGGAAAAGAACGAGAAGCCCGCAAGCGCCCCAGAGACCGCCGACCGGGCCCACCCCTCCTCCTTCGCCCACAGCACAAAACGGCCAACCGCGCCCTCGGACACCGGCCCGCCCGCCCAGCCCCGCGCGCTCAGAAACGCACTCACCTGCGAGTAGCCCCTTCGATAAGAAATCCAGGTACTGCGAGCCACCGATGCCGCCAGCAAGACCATTAGGTCGGGGTCCCAATCGTCCAAAGATGCTCCGGGACCCGTGAGGGGATCTCGTCCGCCCCAGGAGCCAGCCGCCGGAACTGCGCCCACTGAAAGCGTGATAAAGCGTCAGCGATGGCATTCTGGGAGCCCGGCACGTGCCGCGCCCGAGCGGAGACATTCAGTCGCAAGCAGGCCAAGACAAACACCCTCATCAAGGAAGCCACCCGGGGGCACCGGGGCGCATGCCGATTCAGGACCTCCACGACCGCGGCGTTATCACACCAGAAGACGACACGCCGATCACGCAGCCTCTCCGGCCAGACCCACAGAGAAACCACGATAGGGAAGAGCTCCAAGAAAGTGATATTCCGCGTCAAACCGGAGCGCACCCAATCGGCAGGCCAAGGCTCCGCGCACCAGGCACCGTGACAAAAGGCCCCGAAACCAGCCCCGCCCGCAGCATCGGTGTACAGCTGCATGTCGAGATTCGATATCTCAGGCGACTGAAGGACAGCACACCCGTTAAATCCAGCCAGGAACGCATCCCAGACCCGCAGATCCTCCCGCATCCCCAAGGAAACCCTAATCCGGTGATGCGGGCGCCGGAGCCCCGCCATGGACAAGGATAGGCGCCTCGAAAAGGGGCGTCCCATAGGAAGGACACGGCAAGCGAAATTGAGGTGCCCGACCAACGACTGCAAGACACGCAGGGAAATCTTGGAAGCAGAGCAGACCGAGGCCACCAGCTCGCGGAGGCGCTGAACCTTCAGTGCCGGCAGGCGGACAACCATAGCCACCGTGTCGATCTCAATGCCGAGAAAGGTGAGGCAAGAAACCGGCCCCACGGTCTTGTCGGCCGCTACCGGAATGCCGAAGGTGGCCGCCACACGTAGGAAGGTGCTCAATAGCGCGGGACACGTCGAGGCACCCTCGGGACCCACGAAGAGAAAATCGTCCAGATAGTGCACGACGCTGGAGAATCCCGACTGCCGCTCCACGACCCAGTGTAAGAAGGTACTGAAGGCCTCGAAGTAGGCGCAAGAGATCGCACAACCCATGGGCATGCACTTATCAAAATAGTACCGCGCATCGAAGCAGAAGCCGAGCAACGGGAAAGCCGAGGGATGGACCGGCAACAGGCGGAAAGCCGATTCGATGTCCACTTTGGCCAGGAGAGCCCCTGGCCCACACTGCCGGACGAGGGAGACAGCGGCGTCGAAAGAAGAGTAGTGCACCGTGCAGAGCTCACGGGGGATGCGGTCATTGACAGATCCGCCCGGAGGGCAGGAAAGGTTGTGTATCAACCGAAACTTGCCCGGCTCCTTCTTGGGGACCACCCCCAACGGCGAAACCGTAAACGGGGAAAAGGGGGGCTCCGAAAAGGGGCCCGCCACGCGGCCAAGCGCGCACTCCTCAGTGATTTTGCGACGTACGAAATCCCCGTGGAGCCGAGCGGAGGCGGCATTGCGAGTCCCGCCCCGCGCGGACGCACCGCGCACGGGAATGCGGAAACCCCGTGTAAACCCCCTTAAGATCAGCCCAGCCGCCCTACCCCTGCGGGAACGCCCGTACTCAAGCAACCAAGGGCGCATCGCCGCGACCCGGACGGGGGTACGCGCCAGGACCCCCGCCGCCTCACTTCCCCCCCGCAGGGGACCCCGCGACCCCTTTACGGCTGCACTTCGCGGCCGCGTGCGCTCCCCCACACAAGGAGCAAGCATGCCTAAACTTGCAGTCCGGGAAGGGGCAAGATGCCTTATTGAAGCGCCAGCAGACATCCCCGCCGAGGACCCCCGCCTTTTGCTGAGGCAAAGCCGCACTGGGCGCACGAAAGGACCGACCCCCAGCGAGCGGCGGAGCCGCACCCATCTTGCCGCCCCCCCCCACTGGCTCCACCCCCCCGCCCCTTCGCAGACATCTGGGTCAACCACAGGTTGATGTCCTTGGTACCCCACTGCAAGAGACTGTTCTCCTCCATCTGATCGCGGAACTCCTCATCGTAATTCAACCAGGCCCACCCGTCGTGGGCCTGGGACGCCGCCAATATGTTGTCGGCATAGGCCAGTAAAGCCCCATACTGGTCCGGGAAGTAATGCCCCCAGACACTCGCCAGGCGCAGAAATGCGCGGGTCCAGTTGAGGGTGTTGCGGGAGACCTTGCGCACCCGACCCGCCTTCTTGTCTTCCTTGCGCTTCTTACGGCTCTCACCGGAGCGCTTGCGGCCGTCGAGCAAACGGAAGATGTCAAGATATCTACGCCGCTTGATCCGCCGGCGCAACTTCCGCGGTACCGACTCCCACAGCTCGGCACAGCGTATAACCGAGGACCCGCCCCGGCACCCCCCTCCGCCCCCCCCGAAACCGAAGTGTGCGAAGTGCCCGAGGATGACGACGAGGAAGACGAAGACGAGGACGCTCTCCGACAGCGACGAGCCCGCTTACGCCTCCCTTTAGCCCTGCCCCCCCCCTCCGGACCCGGAACGGAGTCATTACGCCCACCCCCTGCCCCGCCAGTATACTCACCAGTGCCCCCGGGGGCGGCGACCGGAGCTCCACCGGTGGACGAGCCAGCGACCGGGACAGCCAGCGCCGCCGGGGAACCCGAAGGGCCCGCTCCCGCCGATCCATCAGAAGCAGCCATGTCAGTGGCCGGCGCCGAACCCCCGGGACCTGTGGAGAGAAAGAAGAAAAACCAGCAGCCGGGGCCCCAGGAGTACTGGAAACTGTGGAGGGCCCGCCCCCCCAGGCGCAGGCCGAAGGCCCTAACCCCCCCGCCGCCCATGCCGCGGACCCCCCCGTCAGACCTCGCTCGCCCCCAAGCCAACCACCCCAGCCACCCCCCCAGGGGCCCAAACCCCCCCACGGGCCCACCCCGCACGCCCAAGGGCCCGACGAACCGAAAAACCCCGGAGGGGGAGGGGAACCCAGGGAAGAGGGAGCAGGCCCCGGCCCCACCGCTATCCGGGGAGGGGATGAGACCGAACGCCAGCCCCCCCCCCCGCCCCGGAGGGCGGGTCGGGCGCCGGGCCCAGAGGGGACCCCGGCCCCGTACCAACCGAGCCGCCCTGCTCCGCCGACCCCCCGAGCAGCGCCAGCGCAGGAACCGCACCCGGGACGCCCGCCGAAGGCGGCAGAGCGCCCACGGAGGCACTCACCTCCACAGGCAGGGGTGCCTCGGACCCACCGCCGGGCCCGCTCCCCCGAGAAGCCCCCCCCCCTGCCGCGCCCACGACCCCGCCGGGACCCAGCCCGGGCACTGGATACCGAGGCAGCCAAGGGAGCTGCCCTACCGCGGGCAGCGGGCAGAGGCCCACGCCGCGCAGCCCCCCGACCCCGCGCCCCGCCCCGCGGTCCTTTGGCCGCCCCCCGTGCTGGGGGCTGTGGGGCCATAATGGCAGGCCTAGTCTAAGTGGCCCGGAGCAGCCTAGGCCCTCTGGACAAGGCCTGATAGCGGAGGCTGAATCGAGGGCCTGTGCAAGGGCAGCTGCCCGTCGTTGTCCCTCTTAGGGGAGGGACGGAGGAACCGCAAGCTTCCCCTGCTAGGGGAATGCAGGCCCGCACCCAGGCAGTGCCGGCAAACGAGCCCCACGTGCTCGGGAGCCAGGCCGCACGCGTGCGCCCGAGCAAGGGTGATTAATTTAATATGGAGGCACGCGGCCGGAGGGGAGCCCCGCCGGACGACGACCCGAGGACCCGCGGCCCCCAAACAGCCGGGAAGAAGCCCCGAAGACCGAAACCCAACCCCAGGCCAAGAGACTCCCGGCACCAACCTTTCTCCAGCCGCGAGCAAGGAGGAAGAGGGAGATCGCCATCCGGCGATCCCTCCTTGCTCGCTCTGCCCCGCCCCCGGCGAGCGCCCGCACAGCCAATCACTGGGCTGCCACGCGCGCGCAGGGGGCCGAGCACGAGCCCAACTGAACCCCCCCCACCTCTAACCCCCGAGAAGGAGGCTGCCTCGCGACCGGGCCCCGGGAACCCGGTTACCAAGCAGCCGCGGGACCGGGGCCCGGCGGCTAAGCCGGTATAAAGCTCTGTTTGATGTTGATAGGCTGCACGTTGTTATAGCCTTTGGGGTTGTTAGTGAGTTTAATGCTGCATGTCTCCTATTTCTATTTGATGGGACGGATTGGATGAGTTTGGTAAGTGATGTGGACGATAAACCATTTAAGGCCTTGAATGTGAGAAGGAGGGTTTTGAATGTAAGTCTCTTCCGTGTATAGGGAGCCAATGGAGCTCTTTGAGGATAGGTGTAATGTGTTCACTTCTGGCCGCTCCTAGAAGAACCCTGGCAGCGGTGTTCATTGCGAGTTGCAAGGAGCTTATTGTGGATTGTGGGAGTCCTTGTAGAATGGAATTGGCGAAGTCGAAGTGCGGCAGTATCAGTGCTTGGTAGATGGTTCTGAAGTCTTCGTGGTCTAGTAGGGGACGCAGGTGTCTAAGAGTGCGTATTTTGAAGTATACAGATTTTACGATATTGTTTATGTGTGATTTCATGTTGAGCCTATGGTCTAGTGTGACTCCGAGGTATTTTATTGTATCCTTGGTGCCTAGGTCAGCTCCCTTGACACTTATATGTGGTGGTGTGGTGAAGTTGGGGTCTCTTGTGATAAAGAGAACCTCAGTTTTCTTATGCTGAATGCGGAGGTTCTGTGACAGGAGCCATTGTGATACTGCATCGAAGCAGTTTGTTATAGGCAGTAAGTCCATTTGCATTGTGGAAAATGGCATGACGCACTGACCATCTTCATACTTCAAAAAGAGTGTGGTTTGCCACATTGTCGTGGTGAACTTAATGTACTTTATCAAACCAGGATTTATTTTATACAATTCAAAGTAATTTATTATCCAAGAGTGTGAGACACTGTCAAAAGCTTTTTAACTCTATAATCAATCCATGCTATACAGAGAATTTTGCTTTACTTAGCATTGGCCATTATGACCTTATTCATCAGTAACTGGTCTTTGGTTCCATATGCTCCCCTTATTGCCCTTTTGTTCTATAGCCATTATGTTATTGGACTCAATATGATCATATATTCTGTCTGCAGCTATTACACTGAACAGATCATATGTACACTTATAGATCATATGTAAAAAGATTATTGGTCTGTAATTTGTGGGAATGTTACTTGGGTCCCCCTTTGGGAGGAGAAATATGTTGTAAGCCATTATTGTGTTGAGTCCGGCTGCTTGATCAATTGTTTTTTTCAGTTTGCCAGGTCTTGGTGGAGTGATATTAACTGTTTGAGCCAAAAGTTGGTCACTCCATCTGGGTCAGGGCTCTTCCAGTTTGGGGCTCATTTTAGCTTCTTCCAGCTTTTTTGTTGTTACTTCAGGCCATTCCATAGATTTTATGTTTGATTTTTCTAAATGTTCTGATATACAACGTAACCATTCTGCTTCATGTTTGTGCTCTATGGAATCCTCGCATAGTTTTCTCCAGAAGGTTTCCATTTTGGTTTTGGGTAGTGGTGTCTTTAATTATACTAATGCTCTTTCCTAATTCCCTGTAGAATTGCTTTGGGTTCTCTGTAAATAGTTTATTTTGATATTGTTCTTTTCTGTTTTCCTCATATCGTCACAGTTTTTGTACTTCTGCTGCTACTTTCAGTTTATTGTTGGAACATATAAATTTCAGGTCTTCTTCTGTTAATGCAGCATGTTTCAGTTTAATGTTTTGGATCTTCTTCAATATCTTTGATTATCTTAATTCTTTTAGATATCCGTCTATCAGGGACACCTCTGCATGCAGTGATTTTATTTTTCCTTCGATGCGCTTTCTCCGAGGAGGAACCTTTCTTGTGTTCTTTTTCTTCTAGCCCTGTACTTTAGTTGGTAGTATTCATTCAGTAATTCATTCATTTATTTGAAAGGCTTATATACCACATTTCCAACATTGAAGATGATTTACAAATAACATAACAACATTACAGAAAACATTTTAACATATGACTGACATATTACCAATCTGATATTATAACATTGCAACACAGCTATTATTAGAATGACAGGGATAAAGGGATGGAGACAAGGATGTTAAAGGTATTATTAGTATTTGTAGTATGCTGTGAGCGGGCAGGACACAAATCCCAACAGAGTCAGGTGGAAGGTTAAAGGAAAATGCTTTATTTACAGGGAATTCACAACAGTAGCAGAGAAACAGTTTTCCCCTCTTCCAAAGTTCTTCACTCTTGGTTCACAGCAGTACTATCACAAGCCTGCTGACCAATGTGGAAATACCCCAGCTCCTACCTTCCCTTAGTGTCTCTTTAGAGGTAGTTGGTCACTCCGTACTCTGGAACACAGCAGATTGTGGACAAGATGGTTTATAGTGAGCATTGAAAAAACTGGCAAAATAAACATATGCAGATTCTGCAAGAAAGAGCTGGAAACAATGACTCACTTCACAGCTGGCTGTGAAGTTCTGATGGCAAAATATTTCTATACAGAAAGGCATGTTAAAGTAGCACACCTAATCCATTGGAAACTCCGTAAACACTACATCACTGTGCCTGAAAAGCATTGGGATCATGATCCTAAGAAAATTACAGAGAATGAAGAGGTTATGATCACCTAGGATACTCCCATTCTGACTGATAAAAGATGGATACGAGGAAGCTAGATACACTAGTGGCCAAAATTGTGAACACACCAGCAATTCATTCCCTTCATGCATATATGAGATCTTTTACTTGCTTCCCTCATCTGTTCTAGTTGATGTAAAGTTGATGTAAAGTTGAATGTGCTATTGTTTATTGAATCAGCGGAGACATAAAAAGCATACTTCTACTTCTGAAAATTTGTGATTTTGCATGTTAAGATGAGAGGTGAGCATCATTTTACATATCTCCTGAAATTACACCACTTGTTGTTCATCCCGTTTTACTCTGCTAGACCATTAATATTTGTCTGTGTTTCTTTTGAATGTTTATCACCAATGTTTGTAAGCATGTTATTGTTATGTCTTCAAAAAGTTATTTTTTAGGTTTTTATAATTAAAATAAGTAAAATTTAATTAATTATTTAAGATACAGATTTCACATAATATTTACTACCTAAATTTACTATGGTCTCTCTTTTAAGTAAATACTAAGAATGAAAACTACCAAGAGACAAGACTAGTCACACCCAGAAAGAGGGCTTCTGCAGTAACACTGAGGATGGAAGGCTACAACTTTTATTGAAATAGCAAAGAAACTTGTCAGTGGAGTAACAGCCACCAGTGTTCAGAAGCTGTGCAACCATTTTAAGATGACTGGAACATTTGCAAACAGGGAAAGGGCAGAAAAGTCAACAACACCTATAACTGACAGGAGAATAGCAAGATAGGCTCTAGGGAACAGAAGAATTATTGTAAATGATATAAACAACATTTTGCCCGATACCAGAGTGTCAGTGTCAAACAGAACTGTTTGTTGTAGATTAGTCGAGACCAGTCTGAAAGACAGAAAACCAAGGAAAAAGCCACTCCTGAATCCAGTTCAAAGAAGGAAAAGGCATGACTGGGCCAAAGAACACTTGAGTTGGTCAATTGAAGACTGGAAAAGAGTTATTTGGAGCTTTGAGACAAAGGAGGATGTTTACTAAACAGCGGTAGTGGACTCCATGAGATATCGGAGCCGCGGCCCCATTGATTTCAATGGGGCCACAGCTTCGATATTGCATGGAGTCCGCTACTGCCATTTAGTAAACATCCCCCAAAGATTTCAATATATGGGTGTGATGGTATTCAATATGTGCGGAGAAGACCTGGAGAAGACCTCATCTCAGAATGCTTCAATGTCACTGTTAAGCATCTCCTGAGTGTCAAGATAAGGGGATGTATGTCTTAGCTTGGTGTAGATAGGATTCAAGTTTTTGAGTGGCACCATCAGTGCAAAAGAATACATTGCAGACATCCTCTAACCCAAAATGCTGCCTTCTGCTTCTGACATATTCAGGTCTCATGAGGAATTTAAAAATCAACAGGATGGAGCAAGGATGGAGCACCAGTTCAAACAGCAACCATTTGCAAGAAGTGGTTTGCTGACAATAGTGTAGAATTGCTGTCATGGCCTGGAAACAGTCCTGACCTCAATCCGATTGAAAACCTTTGGTGCAGACAGAAGATGGCTGTGGCATCAATGTATATTTATTAAGACCACATGGGTTAACAGTAGGAAAACAGGAATACCAATACCACAAAGACCCTACACGAGCTGTGTTTAGGTGAGAGCCTTCCTCAGGAGTCAAACACACTGTGGTGTATTCGCTTCTACTTAGAACAAATTTGAGTAGCAGTCTCTCGTGCGACTCGGCATGGATAATTCAACGCCGGTGCACAGCAGCACAGAGAGAATCAAGGATCTAAAAATCACTGAAATAGCAGACTAGATAGACCATGTAGTCTTTTTCTGCCATCATGTTTCTATAGATGAAGAACCAGGAGTAGGACCTCAGAAAACACCCACAAACAGGAACAGAAATGAGGGGCATCTTGAACAATTTTCAGAAGACTGAGCTTGTGAGAAACTAGCTAAACTTAAAGTAGACAAAGTGATGCGACCAGATGGGATACACCTGAGAATACTGACTGAACTTGGGGACATTCTAGCAGTTCCACTGACTGACCTTTTCAATGCCCCATTGTAGTCGACAGTGATGCCAGAGGACTGGAGAGAGGTGCATGTGGTCCCTTTACACCAAAGCAGAAGTAAGGATGTGGTTTAACCTCGGAGGTGAGTAAATTATTGGAAGCACTGCTGAAAGAGAAAATAGTAAGGTTTCTGGAGTCCAACAGATTACCGGATCCATGGCAGCATGGATTCATCAGAGGCAGGTCTTGCCAGACAAATCTGATTGATTTCTTTGTGGTGTATTTAGATTTCAATAAAGCCTTTGACACCATTCCACATAAGCGACTTATAAACAAACTGAGAACCCTAGGGATTGTCCCTAAAGTTACTGCTTGGATTAGAAAATGGTTGAGTGAGAAATTACAAAGGGTACAAGTAAATGGCGCTCACTCTGAGGAGAAGGAGGTTACCAGTGTTGTGCCCCAGGGATCTGTCCTTGGTCCAATTCTTTTTAACATTTTTGTTAGTGATATAGCTGAAGGGCTGGTGGGTAAGGTTTGCCTCTTTGCAGATGATACCAAAATCTGCAATAGACACCTAAGAAGGTGTAGATAACATGAGGAGGGATCTAGCTAAGCTTGAAAAATGGTCTAGAATTTGGCAGCTGAGATTTAATGTTAAAAAATTCAGGGTCATGCATTCAGGCTGCAGCAATTCAAGGAAGCAATATAGTATAGGGGGTGAAGTACTTCTGTCCACAAAAGAAGAGTGGTTGTGTCTGATAATCTTAACGTAGCTAAACAGGAAGAAGAGGTGACGACGAAAGCTAGAAGGATGCTTGGGTGCATAGGGAGAGGAATGGCCAGCAGAAGAAAAGAGGTGATAGTGCCTCTGTATAAGTCTTTTGCGCGACCTTATTTGGAGTATTGTGTGCAATTCTGGAGACTGCACCTTCAAAAGGATATAAACAGGTTGGAGTCGGTACAGAGGGTGGCTACTAAAATGGTTAGTGGTCTTCGTTAGAAAGCATATAAGGACAGACTTAAGGATCTCAATATGTATACTTGAGAGGAAAGGTGGGGTAGAAGTGATATGATTGTGACATGGCATAAATGCACAGGAGGAGAGACTCTTTTGATTGAAAGCTAGCTCTGCTACGAGGGGACATGGGATGAGAGTAAAAGGGGATAGACTCAGGAGTAATATGCAGAAATATTTCTCTACAGAAAGAGTGGTAGATGCATAGAATAGTCTCCCAGTGGAGATGGTAGAGATGAGGACAGTATCTGAATTCAAAAAGGCATGGGATAAACACAGAGGAGCTCTAAAGAAAAAAAGGGGACTGTGTTAGTGATTGATATGGAAGGGCATGTGATGTTTTTCTGCCATCATGTTACTATGTTTCTATTATATTCCAGGTGATGAAATATAATAATGTATAGTACATTCAATAAGACCATGTTATTACAGCAGGAAATGATAATGGGACGACTGAATGGACCTTGAAATACAGTATTTATCAGTATATTAATATATTTTTCTGTGTCAAATACTCATACTTATAGAGAACACATAGCTATTCTTCTTCCAATGATTTTCAGTATTCTTTAGGAGCTACAAAAATGTATTATTCAAGGTAAATCGGCATAAACCTTTTTCTGCTACTGACATGTTTCAGCAGGCATAGCTTGGAATCCAATAGCTTCTGTTTTTCCAGTCTGCACAATTTGTTCCAAACCAAATTGAACACATCATGAAGCTTATTCAAGCTTAACTTTTTGTGCCTATGGAAAAAATCTTTATTGAATAAGGAGGACTCATACGGTAAAGCATTCTAGTAAGAGAGTTTCCGTCTGGAAGATTAAAACCTCACTTTATTTTTGTTTTCAAAATCTCATTGTGGTTGAGTGGGAGCAATAATCCCTTCCATTAAGCTATCTTTAAGGGCTTTTCCCCCTCAGAAATAATGCAAACTTGTTTGAGTTGTAGAAAATAAGCATCCTTTATTTTTAAAGCAGTGCTAAAGCATTGTTAAATGGAACCTCTGCTAGGTAAAAATGTTTCTTTAAGGGTTTACAATTCTAATTTGTATGCTGCATTTTTTTGTTTGTTAGCAGTTTATAAATTCTGTAAATGAAATACCTTTTAAATAAAGATATTTCTTTACAGTAGATCTAATATCCTGCAAAAGAACTGCTACTTTTTTGTGATATGTCCTCTCTTTACTGATCTACTCATTCTAGGTCGCGAGGAATCAGCATTGACTCAAAGGCACATATTGTATTTGCAAATCTTAGCATTACTCGTATAGAAAATTATTTAAAGGATCATCAAAAATGTGGAGGATATGGAAAACCACTTCCTCATCCAGTATCAGTTGGTCCATTCTATAGTAATTCTTTTCAGCATCAGGTTATCACTTTATTTCAGTACTGTGTATTAAATATCACTTATCTTATAAAACATTTCCATGCATTATCCATTTGCCATGATAGTACGATGCATTTGGTTTTGAAGAAATGTTAAGGATTTTGTATACAGCTATAACTCTAGCCATCGTACTGGGCAGGCTAGACGGATCATGTTGGCCTTTATCTGCTGTCATTTACTATGTTACTTGATAAATTGGAAGACTGGGCATCAAAATGGCAGATGAAATTTAATGTGGACAAGTGCAAGGTTATGCACCTAGGGAAGAACAACCCAAACTATGGTTACACGATGCAAGGTTCCACATTAGGAACCACCACCCAGGAAAAAGATTTAGGTGTCATTGTGGATACCATGTTAAAACCCTCGGCCCAGTGTGCAGCGGCGGCCAAGAGAGCAAATAGAATGCTAGGTATGATAAGGAAAGGATTGGAAAATAAAACAAAAGATATTATAATGCCTCTATATCGTTCCATGGTGTGACCGCACCTTGAATATTGTGTGCAATTCTGGTCGCCGTATCTTAAAAAGGATATAGCGATTTTAGAAAAGGTTCAGAGAAGAGCCACCAAAATGGTAAAGGGGACGGAAGGATACTCCTATGAAGAAAGGCTAAAAGGTTGGGGCTCTTTAACCTGGAAAAGAGACGGCTGAGGGGAGATATGATAGAAGTCTATAAATTAATGAACGGAGTGGAACGGGTAAACGTAGATCGATTGTTTACCTTATCAGAATATAGAAAGACTAGGGGACATGCAATAAAGCTACAGGGTAAACTATTTAAGACTAATAAAAGAAAATATTTTTTCACTCAACGTGTAATCAAACTCTGGAATTTGTTACCGGAGGATGTAGTAAAGGCTGTTAGTGTAGCTGGGTTTAAAAAAGGTTTGGACAAGTTCCTGGAGGAAAGGTCCATAAACCATTATTAAGAAGGGACCCAGGATATCAATGCTTGAACCAATACAAGCATTGTGGAACCTGTGTCCCTTGGGGAAACTGCTAGGTACGTATGACCTAGATTGGCCACTGTTGGAAACAGAATACTGGGCTTGATGGACCTTGGTCTGACCCAGTATGGCATATCTTATGTTCTTATATTCTTATGGTCCTGATTCTGGGACGTGGTTTGCGGTGCTGCACGTCCTGGTGGGATGTGCAGCCCCGCAAACCATCCGGACCCAATTCCCCCACCAGCTCTCCCTGTACATCCTAAGCATCAGGACAGGGAGAGCAGATGGGGTGTGGGAGGAGGCAGGATCTGGGGGGAGTGGGGGCAGGCCAGCCCGGCAGAATGTACAGGGCTGATTCAGGTCACGGCCCTATGCATCCTGCTGGACCCATGGGGGCGTGCTGCTTATTCATACGTGGAATAAGCAGCGACAACCTGGCGATTGGGCCCAGTGCGGGGGAGGTCCCCACCATTTGATCCAGGCCACGGCAGGCCAGCCTTGGGTCGAGCGACGGGGAAAAGGGGGGCTGAGTATGCCAGAGTCAGGGGCACCTGAGGGGAGGACATCCCCGCAGGTGGCAGGGGCACGCCGGGCCACCTTCGGGCACAATGGCAACTACCACAGGAACATTTTGTTACCATGGTCCAGAATCGGGTTCAAACAGTCCCATCTTGCTTGGGGCCATCCGGATGACCCGGACATACCCCTCTCTGAATCAAACTCCATGTATAAGTAATTTCTGCTTTATACAGACCTGAAATTGAAGAATTCCCCAATGTTGAATGAGAAGTATCATTGAAACACGATATTGTGTCGGATGGATAATGGATGGAGAAGGCTTACAAGATAAGTGAGATCTAATACAGATGGCCTGATGCTGAAATGAACTATTATAAATTGGATCAATGCTTATACTGAGAGAAAAAATGGTTTACCATACTCTCCACATTTTTGATGATGCTTTAAATAATTTTCTGTAGTGATAAGATACAATAGATAATTTGATAGTTCAATCTTGAAAAGTTTTGAGATGCTTTCTTTTGGCATATTTCACATAAAAGTGATAATGCCTTTTGTTGAGGCTATGTCCAACTCTCTTTCGGTGCATATATGGTGCAAATGCACAGCCTGGGTAGGTCAGGGAATCACAATTCAGTGTTGTTTGGAATTCCCAGCCCACCCACCCCCTTGCAAAGATCAGCTCATACATACAGAGGCATGGCTTCAAGTGGCAGCAGGAGTCTCTAACCCCCATTGGTGAAAATGGTTTGGGGGAGAGAGTAGAGGCAGGTGGAGAGGAGACAGAAGGAATAGGAAGGGGTTGGGGGGATGGAAGACAAGAGAGGAGGGATGAGTGGAAAGGAAGGGTAGGTGAGAGGATGGAAAGGAGGGGTGAGAGCAGAGAACAAAGGGGATGAAAGTGGAGGAGATGAGAAAAGAGAGACAGGATGAGAGGGAAGAGAAGAGGGCTAAGTAAAAGAAGGGAAAATGAGGCTTATTCATAGTCACACCACCTCATTCTCACATTTACCCCACACTTTCCAATTTTATACATGCACCCACACTTGCCCTGCCCTGCACCTCTATCCCCCGGCATTCTCATCCCACAACTGTACTCGCAAATACACCTCACATCCCTTGCACTCACAACCAGGGGCGGCCCAAGGGGGGTGCGGGGCCATGTGCGGAGATTAATTGTGGGGCCTCATTTGAATAAGGAGCTACATTTGCATAAGTATTTGCATAATGTTAACATACATTTTTAGCAAACATGCTTCTTAATGAGTGTCTGGATAAAGAAAGACTAACAGATTTCTACGTTACTATATTCCAGTGCCAACCGCCAGGCCCATTAGGAAGTACTATAAACACTGACCATTTAGAACTCATAGCAAATCCACCATATCATAACAGCACTGCCAGGACTCACAAAGCACCAAACCCTACCTATCAAAAGGCAACACTGCAAATATTTAACCAATACATCTCAGAGAATACCAATGCATCTCCTACTGGGGAAAGAGTACAAGTGACACGGTAAAATAGAAACTACATGAACAGAATACCTCAGCTTGGTTAAAATGCAGAACATAGACCGTCACCAAAGAACAAGGGATCACAATTTAGAAATAGGACGACAATAATTAAACTGGAAACCCCAAAAGCCAAACTTGGGATGTACAAAAACACTGGAGAAATAAAACTATAAATTAATTTCCTCTTGTACTAAACAAAACACAAAAGACGTTAACGATGCACATTTCCCAGAGCTGATATATTCCAGTTAATAAATTCAAAATAAAAAAGTATTTTTCTGACTTTTGCTGTTTGTGCATTTTCTTTTTCAGTTGCAATTGCTCCAGTCAATTTCTTCTGGTTTCTTCGTGTCTTCTGCGAGCTATCCATTTGTCCTTTCTTCTCTTTTAGATTTTTTTTCCATTTTCTTTCTCTATATCTGCTTTAACATACTGATCTTTCCCCTTTTGCTCTTTCCCCCATTTCTTTCCTTATTCCTTTATCATCCACTCTAATTTCACCCTTGCATTCTCAATCCCCACTTACTCTCCCAATACCTAGACTTTTCTTTCCTCCCACACAAAATTTCTTTTCCCCTCTCCATTCTCATTCCCCATCCCCATCCCTTTCTAGTCCTCCCCCAAAATCAGCTCCCTTATAGTTCTAGACCTACCCAGCATGTGCCACCTTCTAGTCCCATTCTCCCAAGCCTTCATATCAGCCCATTTCCAGTCCTAGCACCCCATAGGCACTTTTCCAGTTCCATTCCAGTCCCCCATCAGCCCATTTCAACTCCAAGCTCCCCCATCAGCCAATTTCCAATCCTACACCCTCGTCAGCCCATTTCCAGCCCTATTCCAGCTCCCAACAGCCCATTTCCAGTCCTAATCCAGCTCTTCATCAGCCCATTTCCAATTTTAGCCCTCCCATCACAGCCCATTTCCAGTCCTAGCCTCCCCACCATCACAGCCCATTTCCAGTCCAATCACCCCCCCCCCACCATCACAGCCCATTTCAGTCCTAGCCCCCCACCATCCATTTGCAGTCCTAGCCCCCCCCCCACATTATCATAGCCCATTCCCAGTCCGTTCCCCCACCATCACAGCCCATTTCCAGTCTGTTCCCCCCCCCACCATCACAGCCCATTTCCAGTCCATCCCTCCCCCACCATTACAGCCCATTTCCAGTCCAAGTTCCCCCCTGATCACAGCCCATCCAGTCCTAGCCCCTCCCCCTCCTCTGAACAGCCCTGCTGACATCTAAGGAGCTTTAGAGGGAGCCAGGGAAGCCAGTGCAAGGCGGGGCCTCATGCAGGCTTTTCCGGCTCCCTCTGAAGTCGTCCACTGCCTTATAATGGCGTTCGCGCGGGGCCCTGTGCGAACAACATTATCGCTCAATGGACGGGCCGGCCCTGCTCACAACCACATCTTACAAAACTGCACACTCGCAGCCAGACTCCACATCCCCAATGTACTCAGAGTTACTCTCCCTCACAATCATACCCCTGTACTCATGCATAAGCTACACTCTGACTTAGATGGATATCTCAGCTCAAAATCTGCATAAAGGCATAAAGACATATTGATATGTTATCTGTTTATATTTATCTGGTCAGTGAACTGCTAAATATCAGATCCTGCCTTTCTACAATTACAACTTTTAGGTAGAGGTAGATAGATGCAACTATGATCAGCACTCTTATCATAACAGAAACTTAAGAGCCTGTATTTTGGTTTACTCTCCACTGTTATGGAAAAAAAACCTTGTTTTAAGATCTCTGTGCCTCAAACACAACTTGATATACGTGTGTTTGGAAAAAATAAGATTTCAATTATTTTCAATTTACTCTTAGATAATATTCGTGATATTTTATGGCTGACTAAATCTTAGCTTTTAAATTCAGACATTGTCTTTTTTTTTTTTTTCATTTTTAAACATCTTTATTAAAAATAAAGCAAGAATACAATTAAGTCCACATCAAGGAAACACTCGCCTATAACGAGGCAAATTAAAGTACAAGGATCCAAAAACTAAATAGCCCAATATACATGAAGAGAAAGACAAGAAAATAATCAACTCATACAGGTTCTTTAGCGGACAGAAAAGCCTCAAGTTGTCCGACCTCTAGAAAAACATACTTAACACCATCTAAGACCAAAATACATTTACACGGGTATTTCAAAAAGAAAGTGGCCCCAATGGTCAGAGTCCGCTCCTTTAAAGCCAAAAAAGCCTTCCTCCGGAGTTGAGTAGTCCGACTCACATCCGGAAATATCTGAATAAGCTCGCCACAAAACATTTGATTTTTCTTTTTAAAATACAAATTCAAAATCAGATTTTTATCCTGCAGAGAAAGAAAGGAAACTATCAAAGTGGCACGCTGTGGAATCACATCGGTGGATGATTCCAAAAACTGAGAAAGGTCTAAGGACTCTGCACCTTGGGGACCTCTTTCCTGATCTACCCCTGGAGAAGAAGTTTTATTCTTAGAGCGCAAAGGTATATAATAAATTGAGGAAAACTTTATAGCATCTACATCATCAATTAGCAAAATCTCTTTAAAGTACTTATGCAACAAAATCAAAGGAGAAAGGTAATGAGTACAGGGAAAATTGAGAAAACGTAAATTCCTAGAACGATTAGTGTTTTCAAGAGCTTCCAATTGATGATGAATTGTAGCACTATCTCTAATAAGAGAAGAAGCAGATGCCTCTAAAACATCAAAACGACCTTCCACTTTAGTTAAGGACTTCTTATTTTTAATCAACAATTCATCATGCTCAGAGAGCTTCTGCACCACCTCCCCTGAAAAGGACTCAACCTGGGAAAAAGTCTTTAATCAATTATGCCTCTCTCTGTATTTCGGAAAAAGGTGCTCTACCTGTTTAAATACCTGTCATTTGTTCCCCTTTTTATATAGGGAATGCACATGCAAGCCCAAGTTTGTCCACATCTGGATTTACATATGCTCCCTAAAATGAATAAATTGTATAAACCCAACGGTGATCAATATAATGAGATAAGAAAAATTAGATCCCGTGAATCCCTCAACAAATTTACAATTTTTTTGTCGGACATAAATCGTGTAGGGCAGGCATTGCAAACCCCTACCCCAATACACAATACATATCCCTTTTATTCAAACCAATAGGTTATTCAATAAAACTTCTCAGAAGACCAAATCCAAATGAAAACGGCACTTATCTGGATAACCATGCGCGACGTGCACGTTTCGGGGGATAAACCCCTGTATCAAGCGCTCTCTGATCCACTTGTATAAACTTGTCCAAGCCACCTTTCAACTGGCCAGTTGAAAGGTGGCTTGGACAAGTTTATACAAGTGGATCAGAGAGCGCTTGATACAGGGGTTTATCCCCCGAAACGTGCACGTCGCGCATGGTTATCCAGATAAGTGCCGTTTTCATTTGGATTTGGTCTTCTGAGAAGTTTTATTGAATAACCTATTGGTTTGAATAAAAGGGATATGTATTGTGTATTGGGGTAGGGGTTTGCAATGCCTGCCCTACACGATTTATGTCCGACAAAAAAATTGTAAATTTGTTGAGGGATTCACGGGATCTAATTTTTCTTATCTTAACCCTAAAATGAATAAGCATTTATAAAGTGCTTGTTTTGGCCAGATGTTCACAGGAGGGGTTAAGGAGGATATTCCCTTTAATTCCCCACTGTTTATTTCCCTTCCAAACTGAAATGAGGTAAAAACAAAGGCTTTTGTAGGTGATTATGAGCAGCTACTTGTGTAGGTAAGAAAAATGGCTCAGATGCACATGTGAGTTCTTCGATTTACACATACCTGTTGTTAAATGCTGACACTTGCACTTATAAATTGCTGCCTTTCCTCCATCGATTTTTTCCATGGGTACATTTGTGAAATGGCTCCTTCCACTGCATGCGGATATAAGTCCTCATGTATCCCTGCACCTCCTTACTTATATTTTAGGAATGGCTCCACCTTTCGCAGGGCTGTTTCTGAAATACCATCAGAATTGAGTATGTCCCGCCCTCGGTGTCTCAATTCTGATCTCCACGTTGTATCTAAACTGTGCGTTCACATGAATGAAACAGCAGTGATGCTCAAGAAGAGAAAAAGCTGTGGATTAATTTTCAAACTGCAGATATCGCCTGTGTCGGTACATTTTTTTTCTCTGACTAGGCCCTCTAGATTCTTGCCATCTCATCTTCTAGAAGTACTTCAACAAGTGGTTATGGAAGAGTTAGAAAACTTCATAACTGCCCCTGTAGCTGAGAGGCCATTCCCAGTACCTCTGATACATACCATCATGGATTCACGCCTACAGAAATGTTCTCTGGATGCTTTCTGTCCTGAAAATTAATGACCAGTTGCTAGAACATGCTCTACTTGATTGATTACAGATTTTTTGAAAGTCATTAGTGGTTGGGGCAAGTTACCTCAGGCAAGAAGGTAAGGGGTTCATATCCCACTAGAGGACAGCAACCTTGGGCTGGAAGGACTGGGGTTTCTAGTCCCACAGGTGCTTCTTGCAAGCCACTTAACCCTCCATTGCCCATGTTCCCTGTAAAATAGTTAACTCCAAGTTATAATGCCCTGTTCAATGTAATTTTGGTTTGTTCAGTGTAAACCGCCTTGATATCATGAAAGGTGGTATATAAGAAATGTTAAATAAATAAATATTGGGTCTATTCAAACAGAGTTCCAGCAGTTTTATAGTACGGAATCAGTCCAGGTTTCTTTTTTGGACAGAATGCACTGGGAGGGGGCTAAGACTGATAGAAGCTTGCTTGTTTTATATACGTATTGTCTGAATTTGCCACTTTACCTTTTTCCTTGCTAGACTTAGAAAAATTGGTTAAGGAGATATAATTTGGCGATAGGTCTTCTGGAACAGGACGCATATATTGTACAATTTTGCAGGGAATTTTGTTTCTTTTCTGTTATTTAACACTTATTTATACCCCTTAGGTGACCACATTTATGTTTGTGTATAAATAAACATATAATAAGACTGTAATTTTGAGGCTATTTGGAATTTCTTACTTGATGTATGCACACAAGGTTTACTTGTGTTTCCTTTAAATCTGGAGAACCCTCTGTACATCCAGTTTGAATCAGATGTGCAGAGGGTGTAGCGATTCTGATCTCACGGGGCACGTCTAACCCCGCGGTATCAGAATTGCAATCAGGCCTGTACGTGACTGATTCAGCCCAGCCTGCACGTACAGGCACTGCCCGACTAACTCAGTCAGGGCTTTTAAATGGAGCCGTGGTGCCATGGCGTCCGGTTGCCATGGCACCATGGCTCCATTTAACAGCCGTGATGCTGGCCACCGGAGCAAACAGTTTATTCCCCACAGCCCAACCCATGATTTGTCCTCCCAGGGCCAGGGTCAGGCTGCACGGAATGCTCTCTGCTCCCTGCCACCATTTCCTGGCCCCAGGCTCACCGATTTCCGATGTCCAGGGAAGTTATTCCACCCCATTCATGTTGTCAGCCCTGGACATACAGGGATGACATTAGAATTGGCCCTGTATGTCTGGGGCCATCGACCGCCCACTGCCTGCCCTAACTATGCCCCAATCCTCCGCTTTCCTGCCCCCATCTAGCTTCCCCATACAACCGGTGGCGAAGCTAGATGCCGGCGGGAGGGGGAACAAATAGCGAGGATAGACGTCCATCCCTGCTATTCGTGGCTCGGAATGAGCCTGTATGAGGGTCATCCTAAAAGGTTTAGTCATGGTTTGGACTTCTGTAGACATGTATGTGGCCGTCAAAATCACAGGCATGTCTCCTTGACCATTCCACAAATGCTTTTATAGATGTATCCAGTACGGGGATGTTCAAGTAGGCATAGGGATGTGGTGGAAGTGTGTCTGGGGATGGGCAATGGGCTTTCACATCCCTATGTGATCCCAGAATCAGCCGAGCTGTCTGCATCGTTTGAATGTTTATTTCTGCTCCGGGCACAAATAGGTATCAGAAAGTGTTTGTATTCACCTTAAATCATCCAGAAAGTGTAGTGAAGATGGAGAATTAAGTAACTAACTTTAGATTGCTAAGTCCCAAACTGGGATTTGAACTCTAGCCACCCAGCACTTAAGCCAGTTCTCTAACCATTATGTAATAGACATCTTGGTTCTGGAATGCTTTCCTGGGGATATCTATTATAGAAATTTTATACACATGCATATCAGGCGCGTCCACATTTCTGGAACTGTGCCTGAATTTCCACGTGCCTGTCAGACGTTCTGGCTTTGACATCCCAGATTGCACTTGGACGTCCGATTTGAAATGTGCCTCTATAAAGCACTTAGAATTAATACACACTAAAAGACATATTTCACAAAAGGATGTCCAAGTGCAATCTGGGATGTCAAAGCTAGAACATCTGAGAAAAAAGTAGGCATGTGCACATTGAGGCACGATTTTGGAAACACTGATGTGCTTGATATGCACGTATATCAAACATCTATGTAGACATCCTTAGAAATGGCTTTCAGAACCAAGATATCTAATAGCATAATCATTAGAGTAGTAGTTTAAGAACAGAGTAGTCAGGGTTCACATCCCAGTGTAGTCCTTTGTGATCTAAGGCTTGTCAATTAATTCTTCATCTTCTCAATACTTTCTGGATGTTTTAAGGTGAAAACAAGCACTTTCCTGATACCTATTCATGCCTGGAGTAGGTATAAACATCAATGTGCCTGCAAACATTTCCAACGTATCTGAGATTGAACCGGGACTGTAAGTACACTGCCACTCCCCAGACACACCTCCACCACACCCCCTTGATGATTTGTTTCCACCCTGCACCAGAGACATTTGTAAATGTGATTGTGGAATAGCTACTGAGATGTGTCTATGATTTCGATGTGTACGTCTTCAGTAACACTGGTAACCCGGAAGCCCTCCTCGCCTCCATTCCCCGACTTGACACCCTCCAATCCTGTTCCCCCCCCCCCCCCCAATAAATTCACCAACTCAGTAATTTTGGTACAAACTTTTGGTCGCAGCTTTATTTACAACCTGTACAACCGGCCCAACATGGGCCTGAAGATAACAATTGAACATAACCCAACCCCGCACCCCTTTACCGGAGGATGCCCCCCCACCCACCATCTTAGTAGCAAGGCGGAGCATCCTCCTCCTCCCCAAACCCCGCCGCCTGCCTCGCCATCCTAGTAGCAAAGGCCGGCTCCCACCCCCCCGCTACCGGGCCGAGACCCCCAACCGGGCTGTCTCGCCCCACCCCGGGGAGCACTTCGCCCCCACTGCTTGTAAACCAGGTCAAGCCCGCGCCGCTCCTGCGAGCGCTGGCTCTGTACCCCGCCACCCCCACCAGCTGCAACATCCCGGCAAACCAAAACCAGGGGCGGGCGGGAACGCGACCGATACGCGAGGAGCCGCGGCCAGAAGGAGACGGCCACGCGGCTCCTCGCGAACAGCACCGCCCACCCCTTACCCTGCGGGCCAATGAAATCGCTCCGACGGCGCGCCGGAGCGATTTCAACTGCCTCGCACCGCCTCCTCACCCCCGACGCACCCCCCCCCTTTCTCCCCGCACGTTGGAGGCCGCGGCCAGGCCCGGGCCCAGGTTACTGTCGGCCGCGGGACCCGGCCCGCGGCCTCGGCATTAACACTGGTAACCCGGAAGCCCTCCTCGCCTCCATTCCCCGACTTGACACCCTCCAATCCTGTTCCCCCCCCCCCAATAAATTCACCAACTCAGTAATTTTGGTACAAACGTTTGGTCGCAGCTTTATTTACAACCTGTACAACCGGCCCAACACGGGCCTGAAGATAACAATTGAACATAACCCAACCCCGCACCCCTTTACCGGAGGATGCCCCCCCACCCGCCATCTTAGTAGCAAGGCGGAGCATCCTCCTCCCCCCCAAACCCCGCCGCCTGCCTCGCCATCCTAGTAGCAAAGGCCGGCTCCCACCCCCCCGCTACCGGGCCGAGACCCCCAACCGGGCTGTCTCGCCCCATCCCGGGGAGCACTTCGCCCCCACTGCTTGTAAACCAGGTCAAGCCCGCGCCGCTCCTGCGAGCGCTGGCTCTGTACCCCGCCACCGGTGCGAGGTAGGCACTATCCTCGCACCGCCCCCACCATAAAGCTGCGACCAATCATTTCCAGCGCTTCCTGCCAATCATTAAGCAATAAGTCCTGTCCGACCGGGGACAAGTGTACCCCATCGGTACGGTACAGTCCAGCGCACTGGGGGTCCGCCCAAGGGTGCCGGACCTGCCATCCACCGGCCTGTTGCAACCAACGGCCAATCTGCCTGTTCACTTTGGCCAGCCCTCTCGACCAGCGTCGTTGAGGCAAGCAGGCCGGCCGAGGGATGATGTCCGACCAGACGATTGCAACGTCAGGCCACTGCTCCTGCAGCGCCCGCAGGTCACGTTGCACTGCGCGGATGAGTTGCCGACACGTCCAACAGGAAAGATCATTCCCTCCAAGATGTATCAGGAGTCCCACCGGCCTCTGCCGCCGCTCTGCGTGCTCTCGAACCACTGGAAGGAGCTGCCACCAACGCATGCCCCGCTCGCCGAGCCACTCCAGCCGGAAATTGCAGGACACCAAGCCCAGGTGTGTACCCAGCGGACGAGTTGAGGCTCTGCGTTCCGCCCAGTAGACGAACGAATGCCCCAGAAGCCACCAAACACCCGGCGTGCTCCGGGCAGCAGTCACTGTCGGCACGTTCAGCAGTACACCTGAAAAAGAAAAACAGCATTAGAACCCCCCCCACGCCCACCCCCCCTCCACCACCACAGCTCACAACTGTTCCAGACGCACGTAGCCCTCGTAGGCCCCGGAGCGCCAGCGCCCGATCCGCTGGATCACCTCACCTCCCAGGCCAGCGGCGGCTGCGCTCGTTGCCGCACCTATCCGGAAGGAATGAGACGCATAACCGCGCTCATCCATGCCCAGCCGCCGCAACGCCAAGCAGAAGACTGCCGTGAATTGGAATTGGGTAACAGCTGTCCCATCAGCATGGCAGAAGAAACACCCGGCCCGATCCGGCCGCTGCCGCCGGTATGCCGCCAAGTTCTGCACCGGACAGGATCCCAGACCCGGAATAGCCCTCATCAGCACCCACCGACCCTGCCCCAATGGGTCAGTCTTCGAGTGGGCCAGGAATATCCGTACGCGCGCCTCCTGTACGTCCACCTGCTGCACCAGCAAACCCCCCCTCCCACCCCGTCCGCCCGACGGAGGGACCAGCTCGCTAACTCGGAAGGCCCCGAAGAAAGAAAGCTGTGACAAACAACGCCCGAAAAAGGACTGCCTCATACGGAGTAGCCGCCACCTCGGGTAGAATGCCCCAAATACGCAGCAGCAGCAAGGCGTGCGACACGGGGCGACGCCAATCCGGGCAGGAGGGCTGCGCTCGCTCGCGCCCACCCGGCTAATAGCCGCTTCACAAAATACGAGGCGCTCGGACTGCCCCAGCCCGCCGCCCTGCTAAAAAAGGAGAAGCCGGCCAAAGCCGCCCGTGCTGCCGCCCGGGACCAACCACCCTCTTTTGCCCACGCTATGAAAGAACCCGCCAAGATGTCCCTGACTCTACCCCCCCTCCAGCCCCTCCCCCAGAGAAACTCTCGAACCCGCCCGTACCCCCGCTGATAAGCCTTCCACGTACCTGGAGGCAGGGAAGACCGCAACAATGAGATCATTCCGGCGTCCCAATTCGCCAAAGGTGCTCCGGCACCACTGCCGCGGTCTCGTCCGCCCCCGGGGCCAACTCCCGAAACCGCTCCCACTGGAAACGAGACAAAGCGTCAGCAATAACGTTCAGAGCACCTGGCACATGGCGCGTCCGAACCGTGACATTGAGACGAAGACAGGCCAGCACAAACACCCGCATCAACGCCGCCACCCTCGGACACTTTGGCGAATGACGATTAATGACTTGCACCACCGCAGCGTTGTCACACCAGAAGACCACCCGCTTGTCCCGTAGCCTCTCTGGCCATACCCAGAAGGCCACCACAATCGGGAACAACTCCAGGAACGTCACGTTGCGCGTCAGCCCACTCGCGGACCAAGCTGCCGGCCACGGCACTGCACACCACGAGCCCTGGCAGTACAATCCCATACCCGAACCCCCTGCAGCATCTGAAAACAAGTCCAAATCCCTGCTGGACAGTTCCTCAGACTGTAACACCGAGCAGCCATTATAATTCGCCAAAAAAGCATCCCACACGCGCAAATCAGCTCGCATCCCCGCAGTCACACGGATGCGATGGTGCCCACAGCGCACCCCGGCCATCGCCAAAGACAACCGCCGCGCAAACGGCCTCCCCATTGCGACGACCCGACAGGCAAAGTTCAGGTGGCCGACTAACCTCTGAAGCTCTGTCAACGTCACCTTCGTAGCGGAGCCCACCTCCGCTACCAAGAGCCGCAGCCGCTCGACTTTATCCATCGGTAACCGGACCACAAACTCAACAGAGTCGATCTCAATCCCCAAGAAGGAAATACAAGTCACCGGCCCCACTGTCTTACCCTCCGCCAAAGGGATGCCAAACTCCGCCGCCATACCCAGGAAAAGCTCTAACAAGGATGCACACACTGCGGACTGGGCCGGCCCGACGAACAAAAAATCATCGAGGTAATGCACTATAGACCTAAGACCGGACCTCCGCATCAACACCCAGTGCAGGAAAGAGCTGAAGGCCTCAAAGTACGCACACGAGATCGCACAACCCATGGGCATACACTTGTCATAATAATAAGAATCGTCAAAATGACATCCGAGCAAAGGGAAGGCGGACGGATGCACCGGCAAGAGACGAAAGGCAGACTCAATGTCCACCTTCGCAAGCAAAGCCCCCTTTCCACATTGGCGCACCCGCTCCAAAGCCTCGTCGAAGGACGCATAGCGCACTGAGCACAGCTCCTGTGGGATATGGTCATTCACCGAGGCCCCGAGGGGACAAGAAAGATTATGTATCAGCCGATAACGCCCGGGCTCCTTCTTCGGGATGACACCAAGCGGTGAAACAATGAACGGCGAAAAGGGCGGCCGAAGGAACGGCCCAGCGACTCTGCCCAGAGCGCTCTCCGCCGCAATCTTCGTGCGGGCCACATCCGCCAGCCACAGCACCGAGCGAGCATTCCCCGTCTCCAAATCCCGGACAGCCCCTTGAAAAGGGATACGAAAGCCTTCAGAAAACCCCGCCCACAACATCGTCCCCGCCGTGCCATGCCTGGTAGCCGCGTAGAGCTCCAGCCATGGCAGCAACGCCTGTATCCTAATGGGGGTAGGCGCCAGACCCCCTTCCAACCCGTCATTTACTTGCAGCCGCCGCCCCTTGCACCGCTCTACGGCTGCACTTAACGGCCGAGTGACCGGCTCCGCACAGGGAGCAGGCGTGCCGGAACTTGCAGTCCGGGAATGGGCAGGACGTTTTATTAAAGCGCCAGCACAAATCTCCGCTGGGACCGCCCGCCCCAACTTTACTCGCCTCGGGCCCCGGGCCCGCTGGCCGAAAGGACCGCAAGCCCGCCGAAGCTGCCGTGCCCGCCGCCCTAGCCGGACCTGCACCCCCCCCCCGTTCCACTCTTCTTTGCCGACATTTGCGTGAGCCAAAGGTTAATATCCTTCATGCCCCATGACAACTGCCGGTTCTCTTCCATCCTATCGCGGAACTCCTCGTCGTAATTAAGCCAGGCCCACCCCTCGTGGGCCTGGGAAGCCGCCAAGATCGCGTCGGCATAAGCCAACAGCTCACCGTATCGACTCGGGTCCTCATGCCCCCATACGCTCGCCAAACGCAAAAAAGCCCGAGTCCAATTTAACGTGTTCCGTGAAACCTTCCGTACCCTCCCCGCCTTCTCGTCTTCCTTGCATTTCTTACGACTCTTCCCCGAGCGTTTCCTCCCTTCCAATAGCCGGAAAATATCCAAATAACGCCGCTTCACAATCCGCCGCCTCAACTTGCGTGGAACACTCTCCCACAATTCCGCGCAACGCACCACCGCGGACCCCGCCCCCTCACCAACCCGCGGCCCGCCGGTGGAGTCCGCTGAAGAAGTGTCCGAAGACCCCGACGATGTAGATGAAGACGACGCGCTCCGCCGCCGACGCCGTCGGTGCTTCCGCTTTGCCTTGGCTTTACTAGCTGGCGGTGCACCCGCCCCCGACGGCCCGGGCCCCCCCACGCCCCCGCTGTCGTCCCGGAGCACTCACCTGCCGCCGCCGGCTCCGCCGCCACCTGCACTCCCGAGGTGGACTCCGTCTGCTCCATCAAGGTCGGGCCGGACTGGCCCCCACCCGCCGACATCACTGTCGCACCACCGCCAACTCCGCCTGCTGTCAATGGCGCACTCCCCGAAACCTGCAATGGGAGAGGAGAGCCAACACACGGGGACAGAGGCAAGCCAACCCCCTGCGAAGCCATCCCATAAGGCCCCGCCCCCCACCCCACACCCCCTCCCTGCACCCCCCCCGAGGACCCCAACCCCCCGACTGCCCAGCCTGTAGCCCCCCAGGGGAGCTGTCCCCCAACACTTGGAAAACCGGCCCCCCAATGCTCCCCCCCCAGCCCCCCCCCAACGGCTCCCACCCATTGCCCTCCCAGGTACCGGGGACCAAGCCTGCCACCCGTCGCTATGCATTCCAAACCTTCCCCACCCCCCCGGGGCGGGCCCATAGGCTCCTGCAGGAACCTGAACCCACCCATGCCCCACCGCACCTGACCGCTCCGCGCCATCCCCCACCGGCCCCCGAGCGACGCTCCCCTCCTCTACACCACCTACCCCTGCTCCCCCCCTCGACGCCTCCTCCGTCTCCAGCGCCCCAGGCCCCACAACCCCTTCTAGGGGGCCCACCACCTCCTCCGGCCCCCCCAACACAGCTGCAGGGACAGGGAGAGCCCCACGCATCCCCACCCCGACCTTCCGTTTACCGGTCCTCCCCCCTACTCCCCGCCCCCCCCCTCGGCCTACTCTGGCCCCTGGGGCTGCCCCAACCCCGCGGGACCCCCTCGAGCCCCCCCCAGCCCTTCCACCCGAAGCCCCTTTGGCTTTGCCTTTTCCGGCCATGCTCCGACCCTCCCCCCTAACCGCTGAGAGCGGCAGCCCAGCACAGGGTAAGGAACCTGCTGCAGCAACCAGGAAGCAGGCTGCTGGCTGCCGGGGTTCTCTCCTCTTTCTATTTTTTTTTTTTTGAATATGCACCCGACCGGCTGCCGACCCCCCCACCCGAACGCAACCACCCCCGCCTCCCCCGGGAGCAAACGGACCCCCTCAACGAACCCCACTCACCGGACCAGCACGGGAACGCGACCGATACACGAGGAGCCGCGGCCAGAAGGAGACGGCCACGCGGCTCCTCGCGAACAGCACCGCCCACCCCTTACCCTGCGGGCCAATGAAATCGCTCCGACGGCGCGCCGGAGCGATTTCAACTGCCTCGCACCGCCTCCTCACCCCCGACGCACCCCCCCCCTTTCTCCCCGCACGTTGGAGGCCGCGGCCGGGCCCGGGCCCAGGTTACTGTTGGCCGCGGGACCCGGCCCGCGGCCTCGGGCATATGTCCAAATCATAACTAAATCTTTTGAAACTACCCTCTATATTTATTTTATTTTATGTATTTATTTAACAAGTTTTCTATACTGCTTTATCTTATATTCAAAGCAGTTTACAGTGAACAAATAAACTAAAAACAAGGGAGTTAAACTTGGATGTTAACAGGGTCAACAAATAATATTAATTTGCATGGTGAATTCTGTTGTCATTGTATGTTTGGGGAGCATGTGATATAGAGGTCAATATTGGGTAGTCTAAAGGGGGGCTAGAATAGGTGAAGGGGGATGAGAATAGGTATATGTTTTGCTGTGGTGGGTGCATGTCCAAGGGTGATATCAGATGATATAAGGTGTCCGATTCATAGCATTCCAAAAAGATGAAAGCTTTTATGGCTTTCCTGAAGTCATTGATAATTCTTTTGTTCTCAGGAAGTGAGTTCCAGAGTGATGGTGCATATATTGAAAAGGCTCTGTTACAGGTTGCTTGTTTTGCTTTCGTTTTGTTCTTGGGTATTAGCAATAGCAATTTTGTTTTGTTCCTGGGTATTAGCTTTTGTTTTGTTCTTGGGTATTAGCAATAGGTTTTTATTGGATTTCCATTTGGTTTTGTTTTCAGATGATGAGTGATGCTGATGCGTGTTTGAAGGATGGGTGGTGATAACTGATGAATGGTTTTAAAGATAGTAAGTAACACTTTATATTTGGTCCTGGTGATTATGGTAGCCAGTGAAGTAGTTTCAAGGTTGGAGTTATGTGGCTGCTTCTTTTTAATCCAATTATTATACAGGCAGTTGTATTCTGTAATATTTGAAGAGGATAGGTGGACTGCATTGGTGCCATGGTAAATGACATTGCAATCGTCCAGGATGGGCATAATTATAGCTTGGCAGACCTTTTGGAAGTTACTGGTGTTTAGTGGGGGTTTGAGTTTTTGTATTATTGTTAGTTTGTGGTAGGTTGCTTTTGTTGTTTTGCTTATATGTGCTTGGAATTTTAGGTTCTGGTCTAGGCATATCCCTAAGTATTTGACTTCTGTTTTTACCGCTGGACCACTTTCTCAATGATCGTTGCTGTAAATGGAAGGTTTGAGATGGGTCAGTATGAGCTGGGGTCCGTGGTATCGAGGTTGGTGCTCTTTAATATTAGTCTTACTGTAGCTTGTTTGAGGGTGGGCGGGATAATGCCTTGTGTGAGTGAGAGTTTCACTATGTTAATTAGAGTAGTGGCCAAATGTTCTATTGTCATCTTAATCCAGGATATTGGGCATGGATCAAGGGAGGAGGTTGTGGTGTTGAGATTGGTTATGATGTTTTTTTAGCCCTTTTATGGACAGTATGTGAAAGATTCTCCATTAGTGGGTTTGTGTTTTTATTGGGTGTGTTTCTGGTATTGGAGGTTGTTTTTGGTTTACGTTGGATTTAAACTTTATTTACAAGAAGTCTGCTATAACTTGGGGTTTGATTAGGTGAGTGTTGTGCTTCTCTGGTTTTTCTTTTGTTAAGGTATGTACTATGCTGTACAGTTCTCATGGTTTATTCAGAGAACCCATGATTAGGTTTGTATGGTATTCCTTCTTGCAAGCATTTATTCGGATCTGGTATTCTTGCATCTTTGATGTGTAGTTGTTTCGATCTTCTGGATCTTTTGGTTTTCTCCCTCTTCATTCTATTTTCCTTAGAGCTCTTTACAATTCATTAATCCCGTTAGAATACCATGGTGCAATATTCTTTCTATTGTTGTGTCGTTCCTTGTGTGGGGTAATGGCTGCTTTGTGCATTGTGGAGTTCCAGTTGCTTATTATCTCTTCTAAGTCTGTTATATTTTTGTTGATCTGTGGTATGACTTGTTGTATGAAGGCCACTTTGTTAAACTGTTTAAATCGTCTTTGTGTCTTTGTTGTTTCCATTGAGTTATTTGTAGCAAGGATGATTACGGTGAGGGTTATGATATGATGGTCTGACCATGGGACGGGTGTAACAATTGGTAGTTGTGTGAGCTTTTTTTTCAGTACTGTGTTTGGGATAAAAACAAGGTCCGGGATTCCTCATTTGTTATGGGTTGGGGTATCCATTCTGTCTGTAATATAGGTCCTCTATGGCTTGTATGAAGGCTTGGCCATGTCTTGTAGCTGTGGAAGGTATGTTGAGGTCCCCTAGGATGATGAGCGGTTTTTGTGGGTTTGAGTTGGTGCATATTTCTTCTAGAATGAGTGATAGATCCTCATTTTTGGTGCCCGGTGCTCGGTATATAAGACAGAGTGCTATGTGTTTATTTGATACAGTGATGATGTTACAGCTTTCTGTGCTTTGAGTTGATAGGATATTGAATTTTAGGGACTTCTTTGTGATGATGAGAACTCCACCTCCCCTTTTTTTGGTTCTTGGACAGTTGTGGGTTTCGTATGTTTGCGAGGCAATCTGGTTTATTATCACGTGATCCATGTCTGTAAGCCAAGTTACTGTTATGCACATAATATCAATCTGATGTCTCTGGATGTAGTTAGTAATGATGTGGAATTTCTTCTGAATGGATCGAGCATTGATCAGGGCACATTTTAGAGAAGGGAGGGTATGGCGATCATTCGGGAGTTCATTCATTTGATTTGAAGGGTTAATTGGAAGTAGTCTGTTGCTTCTCTTATTTGTTGTGTTATGGTATAGGCGCTCAAAGGGATTTTGTCTGGTAATTTGTTGTATTGGTATTTTGTTTACTATGGTGAAGTGTGAGCTGTCTGTTGTGCTTTCTTTAAGTGCATGGAGTAGTATTATTAGGCAGCAGAATATGAGTGTGGGCTTCCTTGTATCCATGGTGGAGGTGTTTTGTGTGAAGTAAGGGATGGATAGTTAGATATGTTAAGAGGATCAGTGTTAGTGATTGGTAAGCAGTAATTGTGGCAGAGTCATTGCTTTATTCTGGATACCTAAAGCTACGGGGTTTAATTGCTTATTTCCTCATTGTCTTGTGGAACCCACCCTAATGTGACAAGTCCAAGGATCTTTGATGTGGCCATTTGTCTCGGGCCCATCAGCACCTACAGTGTGCCTTAGGTGCTGTAGGGTTTGGAGTCTTGATGAGGCACTGGCTGGTGAGGTGATCTGGGGGCAGTGCAGGAAGCCTCTTGGTGTGGTTTGGTATGCCTGTTCTACAAAGGGTTGTATTTAGGGATGCATTGTAGAGGAACAGTTTACTTTGAAGTGGGCCTTAAGGGTTCCCTTTTAGTTCCAACTTGAGTGGGCTTACTGGTAGAAAGGAGAATGGTTGGTTGGTGCAGGCCTACTTTGTCTTGTAGAGCATCAAAGAGTTGAAGGCAGATGTAATACTGGCTTTTTCTTAGGATTGTGGCTTGATGCTGGTGTGCAGGCAGCTTGGTCGGTGAGGTGCTGTACGTCTAGTTGGTTGTTACTGGGGTGTTCTGTTAGTATATGGCAGTACTAACAGTTAATATGGTGACTTGATGCTTACCATGCACTAATTCTCAACTGCATAGTGAGGAATGGGATGGGAAATAATTAAAAAAATGGATATGGACTGAGTTTCGCCGTTAACACATGGTAACTTACTATTCATTAACTGTTACCACAGCAGATAGTGCAGTCATTTAGTGGCATGTAGAAACACATGTGAATAAAGAATATTGTATCAGATTGCAGAGAGAATGTAAAGGTTTGAGCCCTGACTACTGTAGCATAATAAGTGTGGTGTGAACTCTGTAAATCATCTACAATAAAGGAACATAAGTGAAAGGAGTAGTATGGTGACTAGATAGCATATTATAATGTTTATTGCAATAAAGAGTGACCATCAGGTGCATGAATAAAGTACATGTACCAACTGTTCTTTAGTGTGAGTGTCTATGAATAAATAGCATTACTAGACCACTCACCACTGTTTACTGTCTTATCTTAGTGCTTTTAAGTATATGTGCTGGAGTCAGCATACACACTGCATTTTAGAGGTTCTATTTATGTTTTTATGATTACCATTTGTGTTTTTATCATTCACACAAGTATTTATTATTATTACATTTTTATTGTTTCTTTGATATTATTTATATTACTGCATTCTAATCATATGGTTTTTATGATATATATAATTTAATGTTGCTTTGACTTGTTGCTAAGTTTAACTATTCTTGTTTTTATATGAGGTTATACCCCCTGAGGAAGGCACATGCCAAAACACGTTGGGGTAATTACCATAATAAACATTGTATCTACTGCCATTGACTCGCCGCTCCATTTATTGTTTATTGTTTACATAACATTTGATATACCGCCCCCCGTTACATCGGGGCGGTTTACAATATAAGTAAAATCATCAAGTCAGAAAAGGAAGAAAAAAAAGAATTACAATTACTGAAGAAGGAAAAGATAGGAAACAGAGGACGGGGAAAGACAGGGAAAGTGAAGTCAGGAAAATCAGATAGATCCAGGAAAGGCAGAGGAGAATAGATGAGTCTTGAGAAGGGAACGGAATTTAGGATATGATTCTTCCAAACGGAGGGCAGTGGGTAGTGAATTCCAGAGGGAGGGGCCAAGGTAGAAGAACACTGATTTACGGGTTGATTGAAGATTTACGGGAAGGGGCTGGAAGGTGAAGGCGGTTGATATGAATGGACCGGAGGCTTCGAGAGGGGACATGGAAAGAAAGCAAATCAGAGAGGTATTGGGGTCTATGGAGATAAATGGCTCGATGGACTAGAGTGAGGATCTTGAAAGGGATCCGGAATTGTAACGGCAGCCAGTGAAGGTGTTGTAGGAGGGGAGTGACGTGATCGCGCGGAGAGGCATGTAAGAGCATCCGGGCAGCCGTGTTTTGAATTAACTGTAGTCGATGTAACTGATACTGAGGAATACCGGCATAAATGGAATTACAGAAATCTAACCGGGTTATGACTAGTGAAAGAAGAAGGGTAGTGAGTGCCTGAGGAGATAGAAAAGGCCGAATAGCATGAATCTGCCGAAGGCAGTAGAAAGAACGCTGAGAAATAGAAGAAATGTGATCGTGAAAAGTGAGTGCACTATCAAGAATAGTTTGTGTGTGCAGTATCTCTGTGTGAGAGATTGCTCTTCTTTGGTACATTTACTTTATTCATGCACCTCATGGTCACCTTTTATTGCAATAAACATTATGATATACTACCTGAGTTCTCATACTACTCCTTTCACTTATGTTTCTTTGATGTAGATGATTTAAAGAGTTCATGCTACACTTATAATGCTACGGTAGTCAGGGCTCACACCTTTATGTTCCCTCCATGATCTGATACAGCAGGCATGTCCAACAATCTACCTGTAGATCGCAGAGGGGTAAGAGGTAGATCGCCAGCCCCACTTGGCTCCATCTCTCCAGCAGCTCGTCCCATTGCTAGGAGAGAGCTCGTGCCAGCAGGTTGTCTGCCGAGGGCTTGCCGCCACTGCTGATCTTTTGCCTGTCTTTTTTCCCTGACTGCAGGAATCTTGCCTGCGGGTGTCTTAGGGGAGCTTGTTGTTTTCATGCCAATAGTTTGTGGGTACCCCAGGGGGCTGCTGCCCACGCCCCGCGACGAGACGCCACAGGCCCGGCGTCATACCTGGTCTTCTGCCTCTAAGAATCACCCATTCCTGCCCCACCCCAACACCCCTTAGAAGTGTGTCATATACTGGGCGATATCCATTCGCCCGGGCTTTACCTGAATACACTTACCGTATTAGTTGTGTCACGTGCTGGTCGTTGGTCGCTTTATAGTTTGCTTTCATTAAACGTTTTCAGGCAGACACAACCAAGTGTCAAGAATTTGGTGATTTTGGTGGGCTTTTCCAATTTTGTTCTAACTTGTCTATACCTTGCCTTTGAATTGGTTCAAACCACTGTGACGTTTGCTTGCCTCTGCAATTTTATTTCTCCTTGCTTTTGCATTGATTCTACACTGTGTACAGAATTTATTAAATCACGTGTGGTGGTATTTGAACTTGTTTGGCAGTATTTGATTTTATCTGGTTTGCTGAACAGGTGTTTGAGTTTTTTTGATGATTGTTTGGGTGGTATTTGATTATTGGTGCCAGTATGATGAATTCTTATTTTTACTTTTAGAACTGCATGTGTGGTTTTGGCATCTCCAGTCCTTCTATTGCACATCATCCAGAGGTCTTCAGTTCCTGTTGATCTTTAATACTTTGGGACAGTGACAGTTTTGGACCAGATTCAGCCAGAGTTTATACTAACTTAGCAGATTTGGCCTTCTTACATCCAGCCACCCCAGTATAACGAAGATGAGTGTTCCAAAGAAGAGCAAAACATACCACTTTCATGATGAATAGGAAATGGACTACTTCTTCATCATGGTGAAAGACAAGTGTTGTTGTCTAATTTGTAACGCCCCAGTATCCTTGCCCAAAAAGGGTAATCTGGAACGTCATTATAAGGCTCTGGATAGCAACAAGTTTGATGCTGATTTTCCACCCAAAAGTGAAATTCGTAAACTGAAGCTCAAAGAACTTAAATCGAAATTGGCTACTCAGCAACAGTTGATGGCGAAGCCAAGGTCACATTCGGTCAATGTAACCATAGTATCCTTCAAGGTCAGCAACCTGATCTCAAAAAAATGCAAACCCTTCACTGAAGGGGAATTTGTAAAAGATTGTTTTCTTGAAGCAGCTGACAATCTATTTGAAGGATTTAAAAATAAGAAAGAGATCATAACTGCTATTCAAGATGTACAATTGTCAACAAATACCGTCGTGTGGAGAATAGAAAAGATATGTGGAGACACAACTGAACAATTGTTGGAGGATGTTCCAAATTGTGTTGCTTTCTCACTCCAACTGGATGAATCTACAGACATAAGAGACATAGCCCAGTTACTAGTCTTTATCCGGATGGTTTTTAAAGACTTCAGTGTTAAAGAACTACTACTTGGAATGATTTCTTTACAAGGGAGAACTACCGGTCAGGAAATATTCAGTTCTTTTCATTCTTTTGTGACAAAGTGTAATCTTCCATTGCATAAACTTGTTTCCATCACTACTGATGGAGCAAGAGCAATGACAGGTGAGGTTAACGGTTTTATAGCCCTCTGTAGACAGCATGATGACTTCCCAGATTTCCTTTCTTACCACTGCATCATTCACCAGCAAATTTTGGCAAGCAAGAGACTCAATACAAAGACTGTCATGGACATCACTTTCAAAACTGTAAATTCAGTTTGTGGAAGATCACTTCAAAGACGGCTTTTCAATCTTACTCTTGATGAAGGGGCAGCGGAAATCATTTTGCACACAGATGTAAGGTGGCTAAGTAGGCACAAATTTCTGCAAAGATTTCGTGATTTGCTGAATGAAATAAGAAGTTTTTTGAAGGAGAGGGGAGATGACCAAGCAGAGATGGAAGATGAGGAGTGGTTATGTGATCTGGCATTTCTCGCTGACTTTACAGGCGAACTAAGCTCCGGCCGCGAATTACCGCGGCCGGACACAGCCTGGGCCGGCAAGCCGAGGGTTAACCTTGGGGGGCGGGGGGGGAGGGGGGCGGCGCGGCGCCCGACTATAGAAGAGCCGGACGTGCCGCGTTTCGCCCTCTTTCCCTCCTTCCAGTGGCGTGCGAGTGGGGCGACGGAGCAACGGCGGCCTTCGGGAGCAGCGGCCTGTAGTAGATCGCGGAGCAGTGGACTTGCGGATCAGCGCCTCACCTACCACACCGGATCAGCGGTCCTTCCGAGCTGCGGCCTCTTGTTGAGTGCGGCGAATAGTGGCCTACCTGAGCAGCGGCCGTCCGAAGCAGCGGCCTGTGGAGTGCGTCGAGCAGCGGCCCATCTGCCGTCGAAGCGGGCAAGTAACCATTAGAGAGAAGGAGGGGGCGCTGCTCAGCTCCGTTTGCCCTTTAGGCCATGGGGGGACTAATAAAAAAAAAATAATAATATATAAAAAAATAAAGGAGCTGAAGAGCATGTAGGGGAAGGAGGGGGTGCACGTGGGGGGGGGGAATCAAAGGCTCAGGGTACCGGCAAGGGAAAGGTAGAAGGACCTCAGGCATGCCAGCCATGTGCTCGCTAGAGTAGTTAGAAGCACAACAGTGCTGGCTGCCCGGGACAGTGGAGCTTCGAGCGCAAAGGGGACGGGGGGGGGGGGGGAGGGAACCATCAATCCGGCCGCACGTAACTCAAGGGAACGGGGTAAAAGAAAAGTAAAGGGTGTTGTTGCCATGTGGTGATCGGGAGCATACAGGCAGGCTGTGTGGCCGGGGCAGGCTGTTTGCTTGCAGTATGCTAGGCAAAAATGCATGGTGTACCGCCGCCATCTAGTGGTCAGAGAGCATTAAGTGAGATGGTATTATTACAATAGAGCTCACTTAGTGCAGGACTAATGCCCCTCCCCCCCCCCTTTTTTGTGTTGTTTTGGTTTGTTTGCAATAAACATGAGATGTGTCGGTGTGGGGGTCAATGCAATTAAATTATATTAGTTATGATGGGGGGGCTTTATATCGTACTGTGTGAAATGTACAAGGAAAAAAGCATAGGTTTAATGGGAGATGACAGATAGGGAATAAATAAACTTTCACGAAAAGCTGCTAGGCAGCTTATATGAGTAGGGGAAGTCAGGCCAAAAGACAAAAAAAAAAAAAAAAAAAAAAGACATTTTGAATGCTCTGGCCTGCTCACGACTTGGTAAACGCAAAGAGTTTAATGAGACCACCCCCCCCCTTTTTTTTTTGTTTCCCCATTGCCTTTTCTCCTATAGTATTTTTTCAACAGGGTACCATGCCGAAGAAGGTTGGGCAGAGTGGGGAAAAGGACAGCGGGAGGCGAGCAGGCCCCGCACAAGCGAGGTCCGGTCAAGGTGAACAACAAAAAACAGCACGCGTTGCTGTAAAACGGGCAACGCAGGAAAAGGCAAAGAAAGGGGGCGGGCCCAAAAGGGGGCAGGCGGTGAAGAATACATGGCAAAGCAGCAGATGGGCCCCAACACCGCAGCAGGCACCCGCCCCAACGGCAGCGGTCTCCAGCCAGGAGCTGGACCAACTTTTCAAACTCATACGCAACCAGGTGAATCAGCACGGCCTGAGTGCATTTAGGCAGCATCTGGAGTCAGCAGACGCAAGGCCGGTGGGCTTGGAAAATGCAGACCCACCAACAGTGAGTGACAGCATGGCCGGCACCAGCGGGGCCATGCTCAGCACCAGCAGCAGTACGCCGGGCACCAGCAGCAACATACCGAGCAACAGCAGCAGTACGCCGGGCACCAGCAGCAACGTACCGGGCACCAGCAGCAACATCCTGTCCGGCATCAGTGGCAGCACGCCAAGCACCAGCAGCAACATACCGTGCGACAGTGCAGCGGCTGGTAAGTCTACGTGGGGGAAGAAAACCTTATTAGTGTCCTCTTCATCAGAGGAGTCTAACTCTGATTCAGACGGGGATACTTCTTTAGCAACTGCAATGCGGAGCATGTTGAAAACATTCACGAAGAAGAAGAATAAAGCTCAAAAAGAAAACACTTAGCAAGGGTATGGACAGAGCGTGGGGAAAACCCCGTACGGGGAACAGGGAGCGGGGAGGACAGGGTGGCGGAGACAGCAAGGGCAGTCCCGTCTACGCTGTCTAGCCCGGTAGCAGTGAGTGGGGACCCGCGCTGCGGAGTGAGCTCTCTGGCCAGCGCGGTGCCCAGAAAGATACAAAGCGGATCTGGCGGAGGGAATTTATCGACATCTTCTCTCTGCTGATCAGAGACCAGGGGGGGGACCCCACTGAGAATAAGGAAAAAGATAGGAGAGGGGAAAGAAGGCCCAAGATTGTAAAGTCTATCAGCAATTGGGTCTCCGCCTTTCACATTTATATGAGCATCGTTTTAGAACGGGAGCCCGAACTCAGCCAATACCTTATCAAGTACCTCGACACCATAACCCAGGCGCACAAGCGCCTGGGTGGGTGGGCCTGGCTCAATTACGATTTCAAGTTCAGACAGAGCCTGGCAGAGGACCCAACTATGACCTGGCAGCACAGGATCATTGACCTATGGCTGGAAGAGATGTCACACAACAGACCAATGTCGCAGGAAGTGTCCTTGCAGTCCTTTCAGGTGCCGCAATGGCGGCAGAATTACCAGCCGGCCGGCCGCAAGGCATGCCGGCAATACAACACAGGAAGCTGCACTTGGCGGCCGTGTAAGTTTAGGCATGCATGTTCCGGTTGTGGTGGGAACCACCCCGCCACCTCATGCCGAACTGGTAGGGATAACAAGCCATTCCGGCCAATGCTGCAAAGGGGGAACGAGGGGCTTGGCCCCAACCCCCATCAGGCTTGACCGCATGCGGCCCTGGCTGAGGGCATACCCCCAAAAAGACAAAGCTCTCAATATCGAGAACGGCTTTGCTTACGGATTCCGGATTCCAGCCTCGGTCACGTCGCCGGGGCGGGCAATCCAAAACTCAACGTCAGTTAAAAAATTCGCATGGGTGGTACAGCGCAAGATACAGCAAGAAATAGAGCTCGGGAGGGTGGCTGGCCCTTTCACTTACGTACCCCTCCCGAACTTCATACTGTCCCCGTTGGGGATAGTCCCAAAGAAAGAGGCAGGAAAGTACCGACTAATCCATAACCTGTCGTACCCAGAGGGGAGCTCTGTCAACGATCACATCGATCCAGCCCTATGTTCCGTGAGATACTCGACGATTGATCAGGCCGTGGGTATCATACGGAAATTGGGGCGGCAGGCGAAGCTGGCGAAGGCTGATATCGAATCAGCCTTTCGACTGCTCCCGGTTCACCCAGACTCCTTTGCACTGCTGGGTTTTTCCCTCAACGGGGAATATTACTACGACAAATGTTTGCCCATGGGTTGCTCCATATCATGCGCATACTTCGAGCTGTTCAGTACATTCGTACATTGGGTCATCGAAGACATCGCGGGGCACAACACCGTCGTACATTACCTGGACGACTTCCTCTTCATCGGCAATGGGGAGGAAGGATGTCAAAGGATCCTCAGCACATTTGAACACATTGCCCAGCGCTTTGGGATCCCCCTGGCGAAAGAAAAGACCACTGGACCCACAGGGACCATCACATTCTTGGGCATAGAGCTCGATGTAGCAGCACAGCGGTCTCGGCTGCCAGATGATAAAATCAAAAGGCTGCGAGCTGCCACACGCGAAATCCAGGGGCGGACGAAGGCAACATTAGAGCAGCTACAATCCTTGCTGGGTCTGCTATGTGATATGAACCTTGAACTACAAGATAAAAACAAATGCATGAGATGATGAGTGCAGTTTCATCCTACAAGAGCAAATTTGAGCTAATAATGACAGACCTTGCAAACAACACTTTTGATCATTTTCCTAATACGCAGGCCCATCTGGGACAATATCCAATTTTTTTTTTTCAGAACGAGAAGTATGTGACAGAAATCTGTTCTGTTATCCAGGAATTCGAAAATAGATTCTGTGACTTCCCAAAAATTGGAACAGTTGTGGATTACTTGTCATACCCATTCAAAGTAGATGTGGACATTAAAGAAACTGCAGCTGCTATCAGTAAAAATTACTCATTGAACAAGCCATCTCTTGAAAACGAAATATTAACCCTTAAAAATGACATTTTTCTCAAGACCCGTGCTGAGCAAGAATCGTTTTAGAAGCTAGTGCACAAATTTCCCACCTTGAGAAGATGCAGTGAAGCTGTACACTCCTGTTTTGGTTCAACTTATTTGTGTGAATCTGCGTTTTCCCATCTGAAAATGACAGAGTACACAACTTTCCAACATGACAGATGAACATCTTCAGGATTCCCTGAGACTGGCCCTCCTGCAATATTCACCCAACTTCAAAAAGCTGGTGGATGAAATGCAGGCTCTGGCCCTCATGCAATATTCACCCAACTTCAAAAAGCTGGTGGATGAAATGCAGGCTCAGACATCTCACTAATGAGCAAGAGCGAAATATTAAAGATTCTGCAAGATCAGCGTGGATCAATACTCGACCTAAATGTAACACAAATTACTCAATAAAAGTTAAAGTTATTAAGACAGTTAAAGAAAGTTATTACTCAATAATATTTTAAGAAAAAAATGTACTTTCCATTTCCCCTCGGAGTTCTCTGTTTTATTTTTGCTTAATTTGCTTAACAGCTGATCACATCCAAGTAAATGACAGAAGGTTCATTAAAAATGGGGGGGGGGATCTTCCAACTTTATTTGGTTAAAATTTAATTTGAAACTTAATTTTCATGGTGGTAGATCATCGGAAAAAGTAGATGATGACCTGTTCAAATTTGGACATGCCTGTGATACAGTATTCTTTATTTACATGTACTTACACCAAAATATATGACAAAGGGCAAACATGATGGTTTAATGCATGAGCAGACCCCTTTAGTATGGTTGTGCTTGCCAGGACAGTGCACTTTGACCCATGGAATTTGATGTAAATATCGGCGTCCTTTAAAAGGCATTAGTTTTATGCACCTCCCCTATCCAATACAGCGTTCATTCGCTCCAGTGTTGATGGATTTTCAGGCAAGTTACTACTTTCATTTCCTGTTTTATTTATTTGTAGGTCTCTACACACTCTCAATTATTTTTTAAAAAACTCCTTGTTTACAATACAGATGTATTTGACTTAGATCAATACACACACAGTATTATAGTTGTGGAATGAGTAAGTAACGTACATTTGGATGTCCAGTTATACAAAGCACTTGAAAAAAATCTATATTGTCACATGGTCTTTCAGTTCATGCAGATGATACATTGTCATAAGTTGTTTAACACACTCATGCCAGAGTCGGTTTGATTTTTAAATATACAACTTATATGTATGCTCTTACTATATGGTTTGAGGTTCAGATAATGTTTCTTTCTATCTCCCAAACTTTTCTCTTGACTAAGAGGCAAAGTATAAGAATTTGTGGTAAATTTTAGCCCCTTGAGTCACTTTCACATTTGGTTTTTCACTTTCCTCACCTTTCATGCACTGTAGCAGATGTCCTCCTTCCTACTTTTCCTTTTACCTAGAGGGTGATTTTTCTCCCATATCTTCCACATTCACCAGAATCACATATAGATTCTTATGCCAACTAGATATGTTGGAGACATTATCTTAATTGTATAGTTTTGGTGTTTTATACTACTGGGTATTTACACTACGATGGGTCAATGTCCATCTTGTTTTCTCTTTTTTAAGTTGTTTTTATCCCGTTATGTATATGTGTGCATATGCATTTTCATTTACAGAATTAGTGTTAAAATTGATGATTTGACAATTGACCACTCACCACCGTTTACTGTCTTATCTTAGCGCTTTTAAGTATATGCACTGTAGTCAGCATACACACTGTGTTTTAGAGGTTCTATTTATGTTTTTATGATTACCTGGATCCCCTAGACCCCACCTCCTACAGACCTATAGCGAGCCTCCCATTCACCGCCAAGATAATCGAGAAGGTAGTTCAACAGCAGCTTCAAGAACATCTAGACATCAACAACATACTGGACCCGCAACAACATGGCTTCTGTCCACTACATGGAGTCGAGACCCTCATGACAACACTGATGAACACCCTCATCATAGGAACTCAAGCAAAACACTCCGGATATGCTATGATCTTCCTAGATATATCAGCAGCCTTCGACACCATCTCCCACAACATCCTCATATGCAGACTACAAACAATTGGCATCAAAGATACCGTACTTCAATGGTTTCAGTCCTACCTAACCAATAGACAACAATTGATCCGCACAAGCATATCAACCTCGCCCCCATTCCGGCAACACCAAGGAGTGCCCCAAGGATCCACACTATCTGCCATGCTCTTCAACATCTACCTGCAACCACTCTGCTCAGTCATATGTACCCACAACATCAACTTCCACATATATGCTGATGACATAATGCTCTATGCTCCAATTACAACCTCTAACCCAACAAATAAACATCGATCAGCATGCTTCACCGAAGTATCCAACTGGCTACAGGAAAACAACCTATCCATTAACATAAAGAAAACCGAAGCTCTCATAGTAACAAAAGACCCAGACTTCACGCCACCTACACACCTCAACATGGGAACCACACAAATTCAAATACAGCCACAAATAAGATACCTAGGCATTATCATAGACCAAGCTCTTACGCTCAAGCAACAAATCACCAAAACCACCAGAACCATATTCCACAAAGCTAAAACAGTACAACGTCTCAGACCTCTCCTCAAACCTCAGGACTTCAGGACAGTAATGCAAGCTATGACACTTCCTCATCTGGACTACTGCAACGTAATTTACCATGGGCTACCCGCCACACAGACCAACCCCCTTCAAACTGCATTGAACACCACAGCAAGGATTATTCAGAAAGCAAAGAAACGAGACCACATCACCCCAATTCTGAGAGACCTACACATACTTCCCCTCGAAGCAAGAATTAAATACAAATCCATTCTACTCACTCACAAAGCCATCCACCAAACACAGACCACCCAGCTCCGCACCTTGCTGCCCCATCCAGCACATAGCAAAACAACCAGACAAACCTCCAGCAACGCCCTCACCATCCCACACAAAAGAACCAAATGCACTCAACGGACCTGCAACAGAGCCTTTGAACTTTATGCTCTATCCCTCTGGAATTCTCTACCAAATCACATCAGGAACAACGGTGATCTCTTGTCATTTAAAAAACAACTAAAAACCATCCTATTCCAAGAATATCTCGAAACAGAAACAAACTCCCACCACTGACTCCACCACAATCCCCTAAACCAACCATCATGAACACATGATCAAAAACTGTGTTACTTTGTCCATGTCTATGTCCATCATTTGTCGAAATCATCAATGTTGTCCACCTGGTGATGGCCCTACCCCTATATTTGATTATCCCCCCCCCCCTTTTATGTTACACCGCTTTGACCCGGGGAAAAGCGGGATATAAATACAGTTAAATAAATAAATAAATAAATAAAATTACCATTTGTGTTTTTATCATTCACTCAAGTATTTATATTACTTTTTTATTGTTTCTTTGATATTATGTATATTACTACATTTTAATCATTTTTTATATTTATATTTTTATTTAATTTGTCATGAATACAAAGTAAACATTTAGAAAAGAACATTCCCTTTGCATAAAACACTGAAGAAAATTACAAATTCAAATATTTTTCAGAGGGAACAATCTCAAAAAACCACATTAAATGAGAGACAGCTAGCTGAGCATACCAAATATCAAGACCCCAATTTAGTTCCCAACTAAACCACTCAAAGAACAATATAATAATTTTATTGTGAGTTCTTACCTACCAAAAACTGTTCTGTGACACTTCAGTAAACACATATCTATTCCCAGAATAAGTAACAAAACATTTACAAGGAAATTTTAAATAGAACTGACCTCCCAAAGCAAGGACCCTAGATTTCAGCTGCAAAAAAAGCTTTCCGTCTGAGCTGGGTAACTTTGGCAACATCAGGAAACATCATTAAAGGACTCCCACAAAAGGAAACATCCTTCTTAGCGAAATATAATTTCATAATAGCAACCGTTTCACTCTCAGAAGAGAAGGTAACTAAAAAGGTAGCCCTCTTAGTCACCTTATCTAGAGAGGTTTCTAAAAATTGAGTTAAATCTAATTGATCCAAGCTCACCTGCTCATCAGCCTCTCCCTCCTTAGCTATCTCACTACCCCCCTGGGATAGATAGTAAATGGAAGTAATATTAGCCACATCAAATGTTAAACATAATAACGTATCATGGACATATTTTTTAAATAACTCTAATGGAGAGAGAAGGCGTACCATCGGAAAATTTAAAACTGTAAGATTATTTGCTCTAGACAGGCTCATAGTAACATAGTAACATAGTAAATGACGGCAGATAAAAAGACCAGTATGGTCCATCTAGTCTGCCCAGTAACAAGGCCGGAGTAAAATGGCAGGAGTAGGTGCCACTCTGTGCAGGCCACCCCTCAGGCCACCCCTCCCCATGTCTTTGTTTAGGGGTGAACCCATCGCTCCATGCAGGACACCTCTATTTGTTGAGAAGTTAGATGGTTCAGTTTATTTTGATTTTATTCTGTTGCTATAAATGGATCCATTGTGTCTGTTCCATGCCATTTTGAATTCTGTTGCCGTATTTTCCCCACCACCTCCATCGGGAAGGCATTCCAAGCATCCACCACCCTCTCAGTGAAAAAGTATTTCCTGATATTGCCTTTCAATTTTCCACCTTGCAGCTTCATGTTATGCCCTCTCGTTTTACAGCTTCCCTGTCTTTGGAAGAGGTCTGTTTGTTCATTATTTCTTTTTAAGTATTTAAAGGTCTGAATCATATCTCCCCTATCCCTCCTCTCCTCCAAAGTGTACATATTTAGGTTTTCAAGTCTCTTCTCGTAAGGCTTCTGACGCAGGCTCATAGTAACATAGTAAATGACAGGTTTTCAAATTTTTCCAATCTATTTTGAAGCGCAGTAGTCTCCTTTAAATAAGAAGAACTTACAACCTGTACACTCTCCGCAGACCCATCCAGCTTCCGAAACCTCTCACTAACAGCTGATAGAGATTGACCATGACCGCGCAAAACACTCGCAGTATCATGGGAAAAACTACACAGCTGAGTGAGAGTACCCGAAAGAACACATTCCACCCGATGTATAGCATCAAAAACATCTTTCAAGGAAATATTAGACATAGCAGAACTAGAAAGAACTGGCAACGAGTCAGAAGATGGTAAAGAAACACCCGAAGGATATACAAGCTCAGCTCCGGTCAAACCAGTCTGCTTAAGAGAAGCTCCATCGGAGAGAGGGGTGGATATGGAAAACAAACTACCATCTCCAATGAAGGAGGCATTTGGAGAGTGCATTTTTTTTCACCAAAGTTAGGTTAAGGGGGAGGGGAACGATCCCCTGAGCTTAATGAAGCTTCTGGGACTGACCTTTCTCCTGGGTCCTGAGGAGCTGATATTTGTGGGTGGAGGAGTAGCCTAGTGGTTAAAGCAACTGCCTAGTACCCAGAAGATCATGGGTTTGATTCCCACTGGCACTCCTTGTGACCTTGGGCAAGTCACTTTACCCTCCATTGCCTTGGAATAAAAGGCTGGCAATCTACTTCCAGTGATACATTGCCAAGAAAACCCAGAGATAGCTGGGTCACTATGAGTCAACACTGACTTGATGGCACAAAAAGAAAAAAAAAATAGGCAGGTGGAGAGAATGTATGGGAGATGCTAGCCCAGAACTGCCTGCTAATGTCAGGAGACATTGAGCAGGAATTGTTGTCAGCTGCATACTTGGCTGGAACAGAGCTCCTCCCTCCTGCTGTGATCACAGATAAGAGCAAACCAGTACCACAGGACACAGCCACAGTGCATGTCTAAAGGGGCAGGTTTGGCACCTGGGATCTTCTAGGAGATTGTTTTTGTTCCTGTGTCTTTGAATGGGTAAGCAGAAAGCCAAGAACAAGGGCTCATTTGGGGGTCAGGTGGTAATCATGTTTTTTTATGATTTATATTATTTAATGTGCTTTGATTTGTTGTTAAGTCTGAGGGTATACCCCCTGAGGAAGGCACAGGCCAAAACACGGGATAATTTCCATAATAAATGCTGTATCTACTGCCATTAACTCTCCGCTCCATTTGTGTGTGATTGAATCTCCTGTCCTGATCTTTTTCAATTTCTAATTTTATTTCCTTTTATGTATTTTAAATTGTACTTCACTTTGCAGTGTTTTTATCGAAAGGCGGTTAAGTAAATGAAATAAACCATAAACCATATTTCCAGTTGTAGTTCAAGGTGAGTTACATTCAGATACAGTAAGCATTTCCCTGTCTCCAAAACGCTTACAATCCAAGTTTGTACTTAATGCAACAGAGGATTAAGTAATTTGCCCAAGACCACAAGCAGTGTCACTGAGACATGAACCCCGATCTCTCTGGATCCCAAGCTGCTGCCCTACTCCTCCAAGCTGGCTTTAATTTTCCTATAATGCAGCATACAGTGATTTACCACAAGATGCAGAATTTATTTGAATAATGAGGTGTTTTATATGTATTTTATGCTTTGCATTTCATTAGTATTCAATGGATATTGTAGTGACAATTTGTGCATTACGGTTAAATGATCCACACCCATGGATCCTTTACCTGCTAAGATCCCTGCACATACCTCCACCAAAGAGAATCCTCTCCCCCAGGAACTCCCTGAAGAAAAATGCAGCCATCATATCCCCACCAAACCCTCCCATCACCCAACCGGCCCCTTCTGGTGCTTATCTAAGGGCTATAGGCAGTAGGAAATGAATGGGGCAGGAGTGGTCCCACTCCACTCCTGCTCTGATTGTCATTGGATTCAAAATGGTGGCAATAACCTCGAGCACTAGTTTTCCAGTACTACTGTGAAGGATTCACCTAGCCTCTAAAACTTGACCTACTGCTAGGGGTTACCATTGCCATTCTGAATCTAACTGGAGCAGAAACAAAGGGGGACCACTCCTGCCCCATTCATATCCTACTGCTTGCAACCTCTTGGTAAGGACTGGAAGAGGGGTCAGGGGTGGTGGGAGGGTTAGGCTGGGACCTGTGGGAAATGCTTTTCTCTTCATTGGGTTCATGGGGGGAAGGGATTCTCTTTTGAGTGGTATGTGATGAACTTATGTCTTTATTATGCTGTCATTTGGGTGGGGTGCTTTCCAGTAAGGAGTACTGAAGGGGGGTTCTGCTGCTGGGAGAGATCTTGAGGTTTGAGGATTCTTGAAAATGGGGGACATCTTGAGGTTGGGGACGGGGGTACTTTGGTGGCATGGGGAATTTTCTAGTTTAACCAATAGGGCACTAGCTACCAGACTGCAGTAGTGAGGCTGCACTTAGTGCCACATCTTCAGGCAGCATTAGATGCAACTGCATTATGACCAGGGTTGGTGCAAGGTGATGAGGTGTCCAGCAAACCTCATCTCTTGCATGCTCTCCCCCCCCCCCCCAGCCCCCAATGCCATGCTGTTATTCTTCTCCAGGACCTGCAATGGTGGCAATGGTCTGAAACAGCCCCATAGTGCTTACTATAGACATCTATCACTGCAAGGCTGTTTCAGTTCTGCATCCACTGAGAACTGATGCCAACTTCCTTTTGTATGGGGACAGAATTCTTGATAGACTAGCATCCATGGCTGCTGTTATTGTATAGATCCGTCACATTGTTGGCCTTCCTTTTCTGTATTTACCTTCAACCTTCTTAAGAATGACATCATTCTTAAATTATCTCTCTCTTCGCATGATGCCTCTAAAATAGGAAAGTCAAAGTCTTGTCAATAGAGCTTCTAAGGAAAGCTTAGCTTTAATTTATATGCTGAACAAATTATCAGAGAAGCAGGACTGTATGAAGACAACAGAGGTGTGAAGATTGGTGGAAGACTCATCAACAATCTTTGCTATGCTAATGATACCACATTACTGACTGAAAGTGAATTCAATTTGAAATATTTGCTTCTCAAGATAAAGGAATATAGTCTTAAAATGGGTCTGTACCTTAACGTTAAGAAGACAAAGATCCTGACAATTGGCAAAATCAATATGCCCATCAATAATGGAGAAGAAATTGAAATAGTTGACAGCTTTAACTTACTTGGATCAACAATCAAGAAAGAAAGGACTAGCAGTCAAGAAATCCGACGATGTATTGCTCTTGGTAGAATGGCTATGAAGGACCTAGACAAGATCCTCAAAAGCAGAGATATCTCTCTCCATACAAAGATTCAACTTGTCCAGACAATGGCATTTTCAATAACATCATATGGATGTAAAGGTTGGACAGTGAAAAAGATAGACAGGAAGAAAACTGATACCTTTGAATTATGGTTCTGGCGACAAATACAGTGTATAATGTGGACTGCCTGAAGAACAAGACAGTCAGTACTAGAGGAGATCAAACCTAAGCTTTCCTTAGAAGTTCAGATGACAAGACTTTGACTTTGATACTTTGGACATACCATGTAAAGAAAGAGATCATTGTAGAAAGACATAATGCTTGGTAAGGTAGAAGGTCACCATAAAAGAGGAGATGGATAGATAAAATAACAGCAGCCATGGACACCACTGTATCAACAATGGCTGAAGATGGAACAAAGTTTAGGTTAACTATCCAGAGGGTCGCCAGGAGTCAACATCGACTCAACGGCACTTAACAACAACAACAGTACCAATTGATTTGTTCTTCAGGCCATCCATGATATACACAGTATTCTTTGCCAGCTCTGTAATTTGGAGGCATCAGTTTTATTTTCAGCTTTCTTTTTCATTGTCCAACTTTCACATCCATATTACCTTATTGAAAAAACATGTCTTGGACAAGTCAAATATTCGTATGCAGAGCTACATCTCTGCACTTGAAAATCTTGTTAAGGTCCTTCATAGCCATTCAGCCAAGATCAGTGCATCCTCGCATTTCTTGACTGCTTGTCATTTCTTTATTGATTATTGATTCAAGCAGGTTAAAGGTGTCTACTATTTATGTTTCTTCTCCAGCAAGGATGAAATTATTGATTTTATCAATTATCAGGATCTTTTGTGTCAGAAGTATAGCAACTCTGGGATATGGATATAGAAGTGTGTAAGAGATATGCATGTATATGTGTGAGTAAAGGGTGGATGTGTGGGTGATGGGCTATATGCTTGAGTGTGCACTTTTAGATATGCTTGTTACAATCTATGGATATCACTGTCCTTAAGGATCATTATCTCTGTGTTTGGTGACATTTTTGTAATAGATGGAAAAATTTCCTGCATGAAGTAAAAGTAATTTTGAATGCTGCCTTAGCTAAGAAAGAATTCTACTCAATGAAAAAGAATCTCTGCTCAACAATGGGGGACTTAAATTCTGTGATCTTTGAAAAAGCGGAAGCTCTTTTGTGAAATATTGGAGCAATGTTAGATATACCAGACTATTGTATATTGTAGACCTTTATATAATGGATGGTTTCTTAGTGTTCATTACAATAGATAAGAGGAAGGTGTGTGTTATGCTGCCTGGTATAAAGGGTCAAGGACTGTTACAAATTCTCTAAACCTAAATGCCTATAATACTGTCTCGGCAAACATCTGGTACTGAGGTAAAGACTGTACTCTATTCATGGTCTTTATTTAAAGATTATGCTTCACCCAGTGTTTATAACCTATTTTACATATATCACATGATCTAAATTGCTGAGCAGTGATGGAAGGGATGAAATATATTGCATTATTCATAAAAGTAAAGGTATAAAGCAGACTATGAGGAAGGCATCACCTCAGGAGAACACTTTGCAATGCCTCTAACATATGCCAAAAGTTCTCCACTGAATCCTGAAACAACTCTGGCCATGCTAACCACCTTTCAGGTTAATTGTATTCAGTGCAGAATATTTTTGATAAAGCACAAGTAATCTACCTATACATTAAAGTAGTTTGATGGATCTTTGCAGCGATCGTGGCTTTTCTTCTGCCCATGGGCAGACTTCACCTGTCTGTCTGCAATCATGCAATCCTTTCGGACAGACAGGAAGGGATGTTGCCATGATTGTGGCTGGCAAGCCATAGGCTGACCACGGGGATCCTATTCCCCATAGGCAGAAGAAGAGAAGCTGCAATCGTAGCAAAGATCCTTCCTTTCTGTCTGCGGGGATCCAGTCTCCCATGGGCAGACAGGAAGAGGCTTTGTTTCTTCTGACCACAGGAGATGGGATCCCTATGGGCAGCCTCCTGCCTGCCAAGCCATGATTTTTTGGTTGGGCCAGGACCCATGTGGCCTACCCCTTTCTGATGCCTATGGAATTGGAAATAAAGGTCAAAGATGGACCAGCAATGAATACTGGAAAAGAATACAAAATTAATCAAATTTATCCTAACCCATGATTAATGATATCTATCTACAGATCGTAGGGCCTTGCATGGCCACCAAAAAACCATAATAGTATTCCAACGTTCCCATGGCAGAAAGGAAAGAAACATTTTTGAACAAATATCAGACTAAATCCTTCAAATATTATTAGTATATTGATTGCATTTTATACTGTGGATTGAGGGAGATTAGACTCTCAATTTCGAAACATCCATAATGCATCTCATCCTTTAATTGGATTCAAAATGATTACTCCAAAGAAAGTGTTAAAAAATTTAACACTTAAAGCGTGGAATACAGCTGGTCTGGGCTTCCAAGATAGTATTTTTAAACAATACCCATGCTTGATGTAAATCTTTAATCTTTCCAACTGCTCCTTTTAGGTTTTTCTTAACTATTTTCCTCATTTTATCATAGTCTCCCTTTTCAAAGTTAAAAGGTAGTACTGTGGATTTCCTTACCTTCCTTCCTCCATTTATTAAACGCAATCATGCTATGATCACTATTGCCAAGTAGTCCCAACAACCTTGTACCAGATCTTGCATTCCACTAAGGACTAGGTCCAAAATGGCTTCCCCTCTGGTTAGTTCATGAACCAGTTGTTCCAAGAAGCAGTCATTTATTTCATCTAGAAACGTTATCTCCCTAGCATATCCTGCCATGACACTGACCCAGTCGATACCAGAATAATTGAAATCACCCATTATTATTACTGTACTGTAGCTTGTTAGCTTCCCTGATTTCTTTGAGCATTTTATCATCCATTTGTTCACTCTGGCCAAGTACACCCCCATTGCCATCACCTTTCCCTTCCCCTTTTTGCATAGAGATTCTACAGTGAATTTTGTTTCCTGCAAAACTTTAATCCTTTGTGACTCAATGCCCTCTCTAACATAGAGTACAACCCAAACCCCAATTTGATCTTCTCTATCATTACAATATAGTTTGTACCCAGGTATCACAGTATTCCACTGGTTGTCCTCCTTCCACCATGTCTCTGAGATACAAATCATATCTAATTTCTCATTTAGTGTTATTTATTCTAAATCTTCTATCTTATTTTTTAGACTTCTGGTATTTACATACAAGCATTTTAGAGGCTGTATTTTATTCATATTAATTTGGCTATTGGTAGGCAGGGATAATTTGGAATCTTTAAGCTTTGTCTGCTCTGTACTTAAGGGCATTTAGGCTGCTTTTGTCTTTATTGGAATCTCTCTGCTGATATGCCCTAACTTCAATCTTTTGCTAGTATCCTTCAAGGATACATTGTTCTGAACCCTGTGTTCCTGGGTGACAGTTGGCTTTCCCCTATTAACTAGTTTAAAAGCTGTTCTATCTCCTTTTAAAGGTTAAGGCCAGCAGCCTGATTCCATCCCAGTTAAGGTGGAGCCCATCCTTTCGGAAAAGCACCTCCTTTCCCCAGAATGTTCCCCATTTCCTAACAAATCCAAAAATCTCTTCCTTGCACCATTGTCTCATCCACGCATTGAGACTACGGATCTCTGCCTGCCTTTTGGGTCCTCCGCGTGGAACGGGAAGCATTTTGGAGAATGCTACCCTGGAAGTTCTGGATTTCAACTTTCTACCTAAAAGCCAAAATTTAACCTCCAGAGTCTCCCTACCAACATGTACCAAGACAGCCGACTCCCCAGCACTGTCTAAGACCTTGTCTAGGTGGAGCGTGAGGCCTGCTACCTTCACAACAGACAGGCATGTTACCAGGTGATCTTCAAGTCCACCAGCCACCCAGTTATCTACATGCCTAATGATCGAATCACCAACTATAACAGCTGTCCTAACCCTATCCTCATGGCCACATGGCCCTGGAGAAATCTCCTCGGTGTGAGAGGGTTTTACATCACCTGGAGGACAGGTCCTAGCTACAGCATCACTTCCTGCCACACCATGGTGATGCTGTCCTGTCACGTGACCTCTCTCTTCCTTAGCAACAGAGATGCTGCCAGACTGGAGGTGGGACTTCAGCGCTACATCCCTGTAGGACTCGTCTTATTTCCTCAAAGTCTGCTACTCTAACTTTCAGAGATTGGACTCTTTCCCTGAGAGCAAAGAGCCCCTTGCACCTAGTGCACATGTACGACCCCTCACTGGGAGAAAATCATACATGTGACACTCAATGAAAAAGACTGGAAAGTCCCCATCTCGCTGCTGGACTGCTGTCTGCATCTTAGTTTTAGGGTTGTGTTTAGGTATTTATGTTGTTTACTTACTAAGTTTGCTGAGGATACTTATACTAATAAAACTATACGTAATATGTTTACTAGACTTTTGTTCACTTCAAGCTTAATTAATCTCAGATCCTTAACATATGCTTGATGAGTGGAGTACTCCAAGGATCTGTGATGGGTCCGCTGCTTTTTAATATATTCATAAATGACCTGGAAATGGGAAAAACAAGTGAGGTAATCAAATTTGCAAATGACACAAAATTATTCAAAGTTGTTAAAATCCATGAGGATTGTGAAAAATTGCAAGAGGATCTTGATAAATTGGAAGACTGGACATCCAAATGACAAATGAAATTAAATAGAGCAAGTGCAAAATTATGCACCTAGGGAAGAATTACCCAAACTATGGTTACATGATGCAAGGTTCCACATTAGGAACCACCACTTAGGAAAAGGATTTAGGAGCCATCATGGATAACATGTTGAAACCCTCCACCCAGTGTGCAGCGGTGGCCTAGAAAGCAAATAGAATGCTAGGAATCATAAAGAAAGGAATGGAGAATAAAACCAAGGATATTATAATGCCTCTGTATCGTTCAATGGTGCTACCACATCTTGAATATTGCGTGCAGTTCTGATTGTTGTATCTTAAAAATGATATAACATTATTAGAAAAGGTACAGAGAAGAGCCACCAAATGTTAAAGAGGATGGAAGGATATGTCTATGAAGAGAGGCTACAAAGATTAGGGCTCTTCAACCTGGAAAAGAGACGGCTGAGGGGAGATATGATAGAGGTCTATAAATTAATGAATGCAGTGGAATGGGTAAATGTAGATTGATAGTTTACACCATCAAAATATAGAAAGATTAGGGGACATGCAATGAAGTTACAGGGTAACCTATTTAAGACTAATAAGAGAAAATACATTTTCACTCAACGTGTAATCAAACTCTGGAAGTCATTACCGGAGGATTAGAAAAAGCTAGTGTAGCCGGGTTTAAAAAAGGTTTGGACAAGTTCTTGGAGGAAACATCCATAAATCATTAAAGGGGACTAGGGAAATCTACTGCTTGCCCCAATACAAGCATTGCAGAACCTGTTTTTTTTAGAGAAACTGCTAGGTACTTGTGACCTAGATTACTGATAGGGCTAGTCCTCCTTCCAATAATCACCCGATCTGATAACAAAAATTTATGAAAAGTTATGCTTTTAACAGAAGTTAATAAAAAAGGAGAGAAGGCAGAAGCCCTTGTACTAGACCTAGTCCCAAACTGTGTCAACAATATAGAGGATCTCACAGTTATCCACATGGTAAAAACATTTATCATAAAGGAATCCTTCTCATACTTCTCCTCAAATATGAAGGATGCTACATTGATAAGACAGGTCAGGTGGTAAAAATAAGATTCAATTCACATAGACATAAGATCACAAGTCAAAATGCAAACCAAGGTGAGATTTCCATATGGGAACTCCTTGGCTCTATGCCATTGCATCAATGACCTCATGATCAGGATAATTACATGACCTACTGGGAGGAGGGGGGACTTTTCAAACATTCAATATTTTTTACAATTTCACCCAGAAAGCAATATATTTTTTGAAAACTCAGTTCTCTGAATAGACTGATCTGAGGTTTCTGGTTGTCAGAGTCATCCAAGAGATTCACATTGCCAAATTTGATAAATTTCCTTCCCTTTTTTTGGAGAAATGTTTTTGCCAACAGAGAGAAATGAATCAATTTTATATAATTCTTTCAAACATTTGGTATATTCAAAAGTATTTTTAAAAAACAGGAAAGTACTGTACTTATAAGTTCCTGAAGATGATTCTTCAGGCCTGATTTTAAAAGGGTTCACACTCAGTAACAATTAGAGGTTTATTTACGTATATGTTTAGGTTTATTTACGTATATGTTTATGCAATTTCTTGATATACCGCCCAGGCTGAAGGGCATCAGTGTGGTTTACAATTACTACAAGAAGGTATTAGATACATTCCCTTGTCCCCAAAGGGCTCACAATCTATGTGTACCTGAGGCAACAGAGGGTTAAGTGGTCTGAATTTAGAAACCATCAGACTATTACTGGAGTTTCAGTAGTTTTCCTTGGCATTAGGATAAAATCATTGGGATACAAAGAGACAAAGGTATTCTGAGTTTAATACATAGTTCCTTATGAAATCAACACTGATAGGATACTAGCTACCTATAAGCACTTTCTATGAAATAGCTTTGGTCCCACTCCCAGGATGTGGGTTTCAAGTACCTTCTTTGTAGATGGTACTAGAAAAAAACTAGGTCCGATGCTGATACTCTGAAGAATATGACTACACAGCAAAGACGTTTCAGTGTCTAAGGCGGGATTACTCAGGCGCTCTCGAGCCCAGAAGGCCATCAGTACCAAATCTCTAGGATTCTAGCTACAAGACTATTTAGGAAGCCATGGCTTAGACTAACTTCCACAGAGTAAGAGAGAATGATATTTATAGCAAGTCACAATAGTGCTATGAAAGGAAATGGCTACTCTCACCGCTAGATTTAACTACGTGGTAAAAATATCAGACTTCAGTATATTACTTTTAACTAGGATTTGAAGTTAGGGCACTTCTAATAAATTGAGGTTTCCAATAAATTGAATGTTGTAACTACGTACAGTTATCTGCTCTCACAGACAAATAAACTGGATTCACAGGGCTCTTATTCCTGCACAATTTCTGGTGTTAACCCATTTGATGAGCCATAAACTAGCAGAAGCATGCTATCCGTTCAGTCTTTGATCTCACAGAAAAATAAAAAAATGTGAAGGAAAATAAACACTGGCAGATCTTTACACCACATGGCAACTGGGCACTGCAGGACCATAACAGTTCCCTTCTGGGCTGCTAAATTCCAATCAGTATCAGCTCTTTCTTCTCATTTGAAGATAACTGCTCTTTTCCCATTCCTTTCTGCCCTGGACAGTATTTTATTATCCTCATTCTTCGTCTCTTCAAATAGGCTCCTTCAAAACTGATTGCATATTTTCGCTATTGTACGTAGATAAATAAACACACATTAAATGGTTTCACAAGAAATCCTGCACCTTAACTAACCATAAATGCTCCCTAAAGATTTAATGTCCTCTCCAGAGCTCCTTTTTCCATATGAACACTCATTATTTAATGTGTAATCACCCCCTTTCTTGCCCAGTAATTGAAAGACAGAAGAAATGAAAGTTTTACAGTCCAGGAAAGTCCTCCAGAGCTATTGTACCAAATTGTTTCTCTTCTGCCCGTTCACATTTGTATTTTCACTTGCTAGATTTAAGACTGCTTATTTAGTACGTTTCAGTGCTTGGAACAAACCAAACCGAGTACACAGTAACTGCAGAGCACAACTAGAGACAAAAGAGCTGGTACCAAAGACTGGCAAAAAAACAGGTGTCAACCTTTTCTTTATTATAATAAATAAATAAATAAATAAATAAATAACTATATGTATGAGAATGGCACAACGGGAGAGATGAGGAACTGATATTGTAATATGGTCCTTTTTAAATGATCACACCTTCACCATTGAAGGAGAGGGAGAAAACCATACTCCCCCCCCCCCCCCACACACCTTTTTTTTAGATGGTTTTGTATCACCCATGAAGGTCTCTTTGGTGTTTTTTTAACATATTCTTTTTTAATATGTTCATTTTCTTTAAAGGGAGTTTATTTATTTATTTATTCTTCTCCTTTGTAGTAATTCCATTACATCTGCAGTTTGGACTCTTTAAGGTATATATGTCTTCCTCATCTCTTTTTACCTTATTTTTCGATTAGGTCCTTTTTAGTTTATCATTATATTATTCACTTATTTTTGGACTATGACAATGTTTTATTATACCCCCTTCTTTATAGATGTATTGTTTGTGTATTTTAGTTGATTTTATCATATAAATGTGTTATTTATTGCTCTTTTGCACATTCATATACTTGACAATTATGCACATATTTTTATGTCACCCTTGCACATTTCAATGTTTTTATTTGCTTTTGATTATTTACTCTTATTTTATTTGTATATTTCTATGTTTATATGATAATGTATTTATATGATGATATGTGTTTTTATTTGTTATATTTTTGAGGCTTGTGATCCATACCCCCTGAAGAAGGCTCAGGCCAAAACGCGTTGGGGATAATAAAGAAAAGGTTGACACCTGATTTTTTGCCAGTCTTTGGTACATTTCAGTGCTTGGGCCTTCCTGCAGTAAGCACTGCATCAGAACACTGCACTAAGCTTCACTGCATACTGTTCTAACACACACACTCAAACAAATTCATACTCCAGATACAATAAACTGAGAGCATGCCGTTTATCATAGTATTAAAAAGTGAGTGCCTACAGAAAAAACAGCACACACTGACAGAAAGGGAGATATTAAAACAATGATCAGCATATCGCCTCTGCCTGACACTCCTGGTGATACGATTCCCTTCCCCTATCCCAACACTCCTGGTGTTCCAATCCAATCCAGTTTGGTGCCTTCCCCTGACCCTGTCCCTGTGCTCTGATCCCCTCCCCTTGACTCCTGGACCCAAACCCTAAAGCTAGGTAGTCCAGGGTGTCCCTGGCCCAAACTACCCTGAGCCACGGCACCCCTGGCTGGGCATCCTAGGCCAGGGCAACCAGGGTCCAGGCACCCCAGGCAAGAGTATCCCTGGCATGACACCCCAGGTCAGGGCACCCCTGACAAAGGTACCTAGAAAGCCTTTGATGCAACTTTACCTTCTCCCCATACAATAATACTTACTAGTCCATGGAGGCATCCAGCATTATCTTCCCTCCATGCCACCGTCTTGGAAAATAGCAGCACCTGAACCAGCGCAGTGCATCGTGTTACCTACCAAATTAGGGAATCATTAGCTAAAGCATTAATATGTAAAATGAACACAAAAAAATACCCCAGAACCAGGAAAAATTCATTTTATGTGAACACCAACCAAACGTTTTTTGAGTCATGCACACCCCTAAAGGTTGATACTGAATAGAAGGGGACAGTGTCTGATATTATAGTGGGCGATTTAATATTAGAACACAAGCAGTGATGCCTTATTCAAAGAGGAGAGCTCTAGACTTCAGAAAAGTTCATGTTATTAAGACAGGGTAATACCTCAAGGCATCATTAAAAGGATGGCAAAAACTAAGAGAAGCAGAAGATCAGGGGAACGCATAAAAGGAGATGTTTTTAAGTGAAACAAACGCTTGTATTAAAAAAGTAAATGAAGATAAAAGGAAGAAGAAGTCACTGTGTTTGTTTAAAGAAGTGAATGAACGGGTAAGGGAAAAAAAGATTACCTTTCATAAACTACAAGAGACTGAGGAAAGAGAAAGGCAGGTAACAGGAAGACAGGAATAGCTAAGAAATGTTTAAAAATATTTAGAATAACAAAAGTGCAAATGGAAGCAGAAATGAAGACAATGCAATTGTAAGACTCAGTAGTGAAGGAAGGAATATCTAGAATATGACAACAAGAAAATAGAGCTGACAAATTTCTTTTCAGTTTTCGTTACAGAATGCATTGGAATAGGACCATAGAAAACTACCACTGCAAACAATTTTCAGAATAAAATGCTTGCGAGGAGCTAGCAAAATTAAATGTATTTCCATTCTGAATATTTGTGAAACATTTGCGTTTGAGCATGTTAGATGGAAATCCTTGTGTTTGAAGCAGTCATTGTCTAAGCCTCACTATAAGCTTTCGGGCCTCCTGATATCCATCACATGACAAGTGATAATGCTTAACTGGAAAAATTATTCTCACATTGATTATAATGTGTGGTGGAATGTTATATGTGAACGCACAAATATGAATCTGCAGCGGCTGAACACCAGCGAAGGTGGCAGTCTGGGAACTCATGGACAGTATCTTTTGATAGTGACATTGGGCATAGATACTTTTACCCCGGTCACGCACTGGGCATGCAGTTTGCTGATGTTTGAACTTAAACAAAAGTAGATAAAGCAATGGGGCTAGATGGGATCAGGGATGTGCAGTTGTTTCTATATCATTTAATATCATTTTTGAATGAAACAGGAAGGAGAAAACCAAATTTCCGTCACTTCCTATCTGTAATTAATAGTGCGCACTATTGCTCAGTAGTGCTTATGATTGAGAAATAGTGCATGCCACTGAGTGATACTGCTCACTATTCGTACATGCACAGATTGAATGCTATTGTTCCATAGTGTGCACTACCACTCAAGTTTGCACATTTTCTTTATATATTTATTTATTTACAGCATTTTATTAACCACTGTTGTGCCATAGAGTCAAGGCAGCGTATGATTCTAAATGAATCAATTGTACAGAAATAAAAGAAAAAAGAACAATATTTCGTACTCCAGGTGCCTGTACAATGAGCCCTCCCATCCTACTGAAGTAGCAAGGATCAAAAGTGCTGTTGAAGAGCCATGTTTTCAGGCCCACCTCACATTTCTTAAATGACCACTCTGAGCGAAAAACTGGTAGAATGGATTCTCACAATGTGGGGGACAGAACTGCAGTCGTCACAGAATGAGTACAATCTAGTCGAGCTCTGGAAAGTAAAGGTATCTCTAGGAGTTTTACCTGTGAGGAGCGTAGAAGTATTGTGGAGGTATATGGAATGAAGTGATCTGCAAGATATAATGGTAAATCTGAACATAGTGCCCAAAAAGGCAGAATCAGAATTGGGAATTTGATATTGTAGTTAATGGGCAACCAAAACGGTTCTATTAAAAGAGGAGTTATCCTATCATACTTGTAGGATCTGGCCAGCAGTTTGACTGCTGTATTTCCAATCGGATGAAAACATTTAAGCAAAACATTAATTCAAAACAGAAACCATAACCATCAAGCGTTCACAAATCCAGGACCAAACCTGAAACTTTTCTGAAACCAAAACTATAAGCTAATATTCAGAAGAGCTGATATTTAAATGCTATGGTGGTCAGCCATGGTGCTTAAATAATGGCAGGAGATTAAGCAGCAGCCTCCCATTGGAGCTGCCACTGAATCTCTAGGCTCAGCAGCACTAACTGGGCTAGTGCTCGCTCAGTTAGCACAGTTTTAAGCCTGCCCATGTCCAGATTGCAATTTAGGCCAGCTTTTCTTGCAGCCTAAGTTGTCTGGGCTGGGGCCGCTGAAAATCTTGCTAACCACACAAGTGTCAGCACTTGCCTGTTTAGCGATGGTACTACCCCTGTACCACCCACAGACCGCCCTGGCTCTATCTGGACAGTGCATAGGCAGTCTGTGGAGATATCCAGCGATACTATCCAGATAGTGCCATTGAATATCGCGGTCAGTACCCTTCTGACCAGCCTTCCTTTGTGTGGCTAGCTAAGAGCTTTGACTGTCGTCTTTTATGAAATGATGTCCCATTTCTAAGCTACACAGCCAGCTTTTGTTTTGCTGAAATGTCAGGCTGCTGTATCAATCCTTGTTTCTTAACTAACACGATTTTTTTTATTTTATTTTGCTTTTTATTGTTTTGTTTATTGAGTTGGAGGAGCTCCAATCATAAACCATTTTCATGAGGAACCTGGGAGAAGTAACTTTATGTAATAAACAGTCTAGCAAACAATAATAAGCAATTTATCAAATAAATAACAAACATTCTGCCAAGAGCTCTAGTAAGGATTCCTCGTACACAGTCTGAAAAGCAGACTGGCTGAAATTGTGTAGTCATATGGCATTTCATATCATACTGTGTATAAAAAATCTACTACAAGTTTGGACAATGCAACCAATGTTCTAGTCCATGCATTATTTTAAATAAATTTATTTTTGTTGTAAATATATTTTATATAGAATTTTTCCTCAACTCTCTGTTGACCTAGTTTATGAATATGTTTTGTTCAATGTTGCTTTCTTCCTGCGCACACATAAAATATTTGTGAACATGACAGCGATTTTATGTTCATTTACATTAATAAGCAGAAATTGTGACGTAAAATGAAAGTGGTATAATAGCAAATCTAAGGCAAATGAGGAGATATATAGGATGTGGCATTATTGATATAAGGCAAAATTGAGATAGGGGAAAGGGGTATATATTTTGGATTAATTGCAAATTTTAGTTAAAAGTCCAAAATGCTTATACCAAATGTCAAGGCAGCTGATAGGAGACTGCTTTGCTGATGGGAGGCAAGTCTCCAACCAGGGAGGTAGTGACTGTAGCAATTTTTTTTTCAGTAAAACATTATGGAGATCGAAACTTGATTTGATAAGGATGAAGAAAAAAGGGAAAGAGAGACTGAAGTAGGAGAAAAAAAATTAAGGAAGGGGTGTGGAGAATAGGTCCATTAAATATTATGAGGACACAGTAAGACTGAAAGGTAGAATTTGTTCATTGAAGGTGAGGAAACCTAAGGAAGTGGGAAGGTTGCTATCTAATCTGAATTTCACCATCTAGGCAAACAAAGATTGTATAAGCCTTAGGGACTATGGTATACGAGTCATTAATATTGAAAATAAATAAATCCCTGCAAGGAGCCTGTATTTTTCTCATCCTTGAAGAGAACCTTATGTTGACCAGTCAAGTGACAGAAAATGTATGCTGCCTACAAGTGAAGATGTTTCTCGAGGGGTATAAGATGCTACACTACTGCCTGTCAGTTCACTGTGTAAGGTGCTGTATTTAGACAGTGTTAGTAGGCTTTCCCTATACCAATTGCAGATGTGCAGAAAAGTCGATTCTATGTCAACCCAGCTAGACATTTATTTGGTCTTTGACAGTCAACCACTACCTGCTCATGAGCAGGGACGGCCCAAGCGAGATGAGGGCCATGTGTAGAGACTTATTGCAGGGCCTCATTTGCATAAATATTTCCATACCAGACTTATTTGGTCAGGCCTGGCAATCTACTTTCGGTGATACTGCCAAGAAAACCCAGGAGCTTCTGGGTCGCCAGGAGTCAGGACTGACTCGAAGGTACACATTGCATTGCATAAAACGTACAGATACCTCTCCCCCTTGCCATAAGTATCACCCTTCTACACAATCCCTTTTTTTACTTCTCCCCTCCATCTACCCTAACAATACACAACCAATACACATTATTGCTATTATTTGAACATGTTACGGTCTATTGACCACGGTTACCAAATGTAATCATTCTGTTTGATTACACTGTGATTCTAGGTAAAACAATTAATGTTTTTGATCCCTGACAACCGCTTTGAGTCCCGTATAAAGCAGTATAAAAAAAATCCCCAGAAAAAAAAAAATACTATGACAGGTTAAAGATGAGGAGGGAAGATACAAAATAAGAAAAAAAAAAAAAACCCAGTAGCTGTGAATTAAAGATCATGGTGTGCAAGCTGGATTAAATTGCACCAAAGCTGGAAAAGCCCAGCAATCAGCAACAGTGAAGATTTCCTTTAATCTGAACTGACAAAAATATTTGAAATTTAAGACCAGAAGCATCAAGAACACAAAACTGCAGATCTGTATTTGCAGATTATCCATATTCCAGTTCCGCTCTACAGTTATTTCCATACAGGAAACAGAAAGAAGGAAAAAGCGGGGAGCAAAGCACAGAACCTATAGAGCAAATCTACTATCCCACAACACCACTAAGTTCCAAAATTCACACACCATGGATCCTACCTAGAATAAGACAGTATAGTAGATATTACTGTGGGCCTAGAAAATCCATACACCTACTGGGAAATATGAACCAGATTACTAAAGTACATAGAAACTCCACACTAACAGAACACCTGGCATCGATTACACAGGTACACTACCAAAAAACTGCCTCCAGTTTTGCAACTGATTCCTATAGATTTTGGGGTGCTAAATCCAGGAAAAATAGCCAAAATGTTCCATCACGTCACGTTTTCTTGCAAAATTAGATTTCTTACCCATATAAGGAATGTTCACATAATTTCTTTTTAGCCGACTGCAGTTTATTTTCTTGGCCCAAAATAGAGGTTGTAATGGTTAACTAACTAGAAACACTCCCTCATGATATTTTAGAGTGTTTTGTATTCATTTTATACATTAACAGGACAATTGGGAGGCGGGGGGCTAAATCCAGTACTCGCGCTGGCACATGTTCTTTCTTGTTCGCCTCGCCTCGTTCGCTCGCTCAAACACGGTGGTTGCGACATGAACGTTCCTGTCAAATTTCAGTTTCTTGCAAGTTCATTATTACCTTTTGTTTGCTCAGTCGTAATCCAGCTTTATTCCGAAGTGGTTCACTACAGTTGTAGTTTGCAGTGCTGTGTATTTGTGATGGCTCACAGAGCCAGAGGTTGCGTCAACTTTCCGGACAGTTTTTGTTTTATTTGTGGGGAATATACCGTGAAAAAGCGGCAGAGGAACATTTCTGCATTTATTAAAAAAGTATATTTCGCCTATTTCGGTTTGAAGTTAGGCGATCAAGACAAACCGTGGGCTCCTCACAAAGTGTGCAAGACATGTGAGGAAGATCTACGCTTATGGATGAAAGGTAAAAAACAAGCATTTCGTTTCGGAATACCTATGATGTGGCGTGAACAAAGAGACCACAGCAGTGACTGCTATTTTTGCTCTTGCATTGTGAAGGGATACAACTTAAAAAATAAGAACGTAATAAGTTACCCCAACCTTCCCTCAGCAATTAGGCCTATGCCTCATAGCAACGAAGTACCTGTGCCTGAACCACCAAAATCTTTGGATCATATTTGTGTGGACGGTTCTGATCATGATGAGACTCATCAGATGGCTTTTCCCGATGAGTCCAGTACTTCCGAGTTTGAAACTGAACCAGATCCGAAACCTGAACTTTTCTCTCAAGCTGAATTGAATGATTTAGTCCGGGATTTAGGACTCCCAAAAGATGCTGCCCAACTGCTAGGTTCTCGGCTTAAACAGAAAAATCTATTGTCACCAGGAACAACTTTTTATTGGTACCGCAACCGCGAGACACAATTTTTGAAGTATTTCAGCAAAGAGGAAGATTTGGTATTTTGCAACGATATATACGGAGTGATGGAAAAGTTTAAACTCAAGTATGATCCTGCTGAATGGCGGCTGTTCATTGATTTGTCAAAAGACAGCATAAAAGGTGTTCTTCTTCATAATGGCAACACATTCGCTTCAGTTTCCTATTGCTCACTCTGTTATTCTCCAAGAAAAATACGAGAATTTGGCCCTGATTCTTCAGAAGATTCGTTATGATGAGCATAAGTGGATGATTTGTGGAGACTTTAAAATTCTATCCATGCTATTAGGGCAGCAATCCGGTTTCACCAAATATCCCTGCTTCCTTTGCTTGTGGGATAGCCGGGCCCACGACCTACACTGGGGGAAAAAAGACTGGCCAATTCGGGAGTATTTGAGACCCGGTGAGAAAAATGTTCTTCATGAGAGCTTGGTACCTCGTGATAAAATTCTATTACCACCTCTCCACATTAAGTTGGGTCTCATTAAGCAATTCATCAAGTCCCTTCCAAAAGATGGTGAGTGCTTTCAGTACCTTTGCTCAAAGTTCCCCCGACTTACAAGGCTGTAACATGAGCCTGAAAGTCCATTTCTTGCACTCCCATGTGAACTACTTTCCCGAAAACTTGGGGGCGTACAGTGAAGAACAAGGTGAAAGGTTTCACCAGGACATCAAGGACGCAGAGAGAAGGTACCAAGGAAGATGGAACACCACTATGATGGCTGATTTCTGCTGGTTGCTGCTGTGGGAAACCCCAGATGAAAAATACGCCAAGCAGCGCACCAAGAGAAGCATTCGGGGGAAGAAGAAACGGGCCCACCAGGAGATTGATTGACCCAAGAATGACTTTAAAATCTAAACTGTGTTGACAAATATCGTGTTTTTACTAAACTTTGAAATAAAAATTTGCTAGTTATTACCACAGTGTCGGATCTCATTTATTAGAATTTTATTTTCACACCATCGGGTGTTTGTCTTCATGTATTGCAATGGTGCGGTTTGCGTTTTCTATTCTTACATACATATCTGTACAACATTTTTTGCACATTTCTTTGCTTTGCTTTGTGTCTAACCTCGCTCTTATATGCTCAATGTTTGTGCACATGTATGTGGCTGTTTTAAGTGCAGACAATTTTGCTACCATCACAGTGTGTTTTGTTGACATTACTCTATTCTTATGTGCTGCCTTGTTACAATTTTCTTTATTCTTATTTGAATAACTACTAAACAATTAGTATAAAGAATTCATCCAAGAAACTTATATCTCGATCGCACTCAATCTGAAACGTTCACCTCAAACTGCTAACCCAATGTAGCAAAAAATCTGTACGTGATGGAGCAAATTGGTTACCAGATTTGGATTCAGCGCACCAAAAAACGTAAAAATCAATCGAAACATTAGAGGCAGTTTAAAAAAACATTTTTTTAGTGTACCTGTGTTATACACATAGATATAGATAGACCCTCACCAAATGCATAATAAGGGATCACAAACTAAAAAGAGAAATATGTAGGACTTTTTTTTAACCTGTTTGCTATTCTCCATTTGTTGTGGATGCCTGCCTGTACCATATTATTTTATTTTAGCTGCTTTCCACCTCTGTGCCTCTCTGTGCAACACAAGGAATTATGCCAGCTCCCAGTCATGGAACCGGCATCCCTCTGAGCTGTTTTCCACCTCCGTGCTCCTCTGTGCAACCCCGGAAATGATGCTGGCTTTCGATCACATGACTGGTGCCCCTCTGAGGTAATCAGCCTGCATATAAAGAAGCTCACAGCAGGACATGCTCCTTGAGGCGACTCCAGAGGCCTTAGAATCCCAGTTCCAGCTCCTTTATGCTTTCTCTGCTTTCCAATCAGTTATTGCTCTCACATCATTTTCTGCTTGTTTGCTTTGTTTTTCTTGGTCTATCTACTATGTGCTCCATTCCTGTGCATTGGTGTTGGCCCTGTCTCATGCTTCCCTGTCTCCCTTCTCCTTCCATGGCCATTCTCCCTCTAATATCCTGTCTCCTCACTATGCACTCACAGCTCGACCCACCTGTCTCCTCTCAGTCAACTTTACATCTCACTCTGGTTAACTCAAGATCACTCAGGTACAAAACTGCCCTTATCCAGGATCTCATTTCCCAGCATTAGCTGGACATGCTTTTCCTCACAGAGACCTGGTTAAGGGAGGATGAGGAGCCTCTTCTCAACTGCTGCCTGCCACCCTACATGTTTTCTATGCCTCGAATGGGCCGTAACGTGGGGGGGGGGGGGTGTGGGGGGGGGGATGGCCGCCATCCTTTGAACCTTCCTTCCAGTTGTCAAGATTTCCTCATCTACTCTCCATTACCTGAATCTCTCCTTTGTCTTGATGTTTTCCTCCTCTTCACCTCCTTATCTATGCACCCCCTCCCCTGCATTGCCCCCATCTTTGGGAGTCCCTTCTTCTCACGTTGTCTGAAACCTCCCTTCATTACTCACGGTTGATCATTTTAGGGGACTTCAATATTTATTTTGATGTTCCCCTAAAATCTGGCTATAAAGCTATAGTCACTCTCCTCCAGGATCTCTCTCTACCTCAGCTCATTCTCTTTCCCACACATGTGGCCATACACTAGGAGGTATGTTTACTAAACTGTGGTAACATAGCAGCGGCTACCTTAAGGCGCGTTATGTAACGTTAAGGCGTCTTAATGTTACATAACGCGCCTTAACGTTCCTGGCCGCGGTAAGTCCAGAAAAGGGTGGAGAGAGGGCAGAGAGAAGGAGTCAATGGGCGGGGAGAGGCCCCTTTCACACTAACGCAGAGAAATTAAGGGCTGAATCCTAACGCAACTGAAAACCTGGCGTTAGCACACATTTGCAAGAGAGAGAAACTATTTCAGTGTCAGCAATGTACAGCATGGGCAGGGAGCCCAAGCAAGGTGATAGTAGTGCTCCATTTGCAGCAACAGCATAGTGCCCAGGTATGAAAGGCCACTATGGTGATGGTGCAAATGGGGCATGGTGGCTGCAGGTGGGACATGCAGTGGGGGCTACTGGGGCACATGGTGGACTAGGCGGTTGCCAAAGTGGCACATAGGAACACAGAAAATGGAAACCAGCAAGACAGCAACTGACCAGGGTCAGACATGCCCATGAGTCTGTGGCCCAGTGTCCCATCTGGGAGACATTACCCAGCAGGTATCCCAAGGGGCACATAAAATTGACAGGCGGTGCCGGGGGAAGCATGGACATCTATGTAGGCACCCCTACCCCAGAACCCACACCTTAGGCAGCCGCCTACCTGCCCCTTGGATGGCCTGGGATGGCACACCACCGGCACTGACAGCATATGGTCATGGTGGCATGGCAGAGGGGCTGGGTGATTGTGCTGGAGGGAGCAGTGGCACCCGCCTGCAGTGGACCTAGGCCATGCCCTGTACCAGTACATGATATGTAGTGCAACAGAAGAGGTCTGGCTGAGGAACATAAGGGTAGCCCCAGGGACATCTATACTGCTGTGGCAACAGTGTGGTGCAGTACACTCCGCTAGCATGTCCAAGAGCAGAGGGTCAAAGGTTCAGGTCCCATTTGTGAATCCTGCAGAGCATCTCCCCATAGTTTTAGCCCACAATGCAGCCACAACAACAACATGGGCAAACCCCAACGCAGTGGTCCACAGGGGTACGGACACCCACTCACAAGGGCTCCACTATCCACAGTTTCATGGAGTGTCAGGCTGTTAGCCCCAGCACAGAGCTGCAGTTATCACCAGAGCACTACTACTACCCCCTGCACAGATTAGCAATGTTGGCACTGTGATCAGGACCAGTGCGGCGGGTAGGGTTGTCAACCACCTCCATGTCTGCCAACACATCACTGAGCCCACATTGCTCACACTGCTTCCAGTGTTAGCCTGAAAATGTGCATAATGAGAGCAAGGTATTGTGGGTATGGCCCAGACAGGGTGGATTGGCCAGGATGCATCTGCACAGGGTGGAGGGCAATGGCTGAGACACTGTAGTGCTCGACCACCACCTGCATGGACAGGGTGGCCACAACATGTCACGCTGGGGGGGGGGGGGGTGGGGTCACTCTCACTCTGACCAAGCAGTGACCATGGCATGTCTATGTTCCCACATAGTGCCACATATCATTTGTTTCCAGTGCTACCTGTGTGTTCCCAGTTCTGGGGCCCAATCACAGGGATACCTGCTTGGTGTATGTGCTGTGCATCCCACCTCTGGGTGCACAGGGTTCCTCTGTGAGCATGCACTATGGACTGGTTAGTGGGCTGTCTGCAGTTCACCTGTGCATGGGGGGGAACACCTTGTAGGATGCTGCAGGTGCAGTCTGACTGTGCTGTCTGTTGATGAATGGCAGACGGTGGCGGGGGGCAGTTGAGCCTTCCCCTGCCTACCCAAAGCATCATTGCTGGTCTGCAATGGTCACAGGTATGGCACTGGCCCTGGAGGGCTGTCATCCGCCAGCAGGACTGTGGTTGCTGTTACTACAGCCATTCTGAAGGGTTCAGGCCCCTGCCCCACCACACCCTCATCTACAAAAGGGGTGATTGAGGCCCCTTGAGGTATATAGTGCATACCACTTAGACTAGGGGTGTCCAAACCTGTCCTGGAGGGCCGCAATCCTGGCAGGTTTTTGGGATAGCCCTAATGAATTTGCATGAGATATATATGCATTAGAGATATCCTCCCAACCTGACTGGTTTGTGGCCCTCCAGTACTGGATTGGGAGACTTCTGCCTTACACCTCTGTTATTTAAGATTGTGAGTGAGCAAGGTACAGATGTCCTAGACATCAAAAGGGTAGATAGACTTTGTCACAGTCCTCCTCGCTTCTCACCACCACCAAAATGTTGTCATTTAGACAACTTTTTGGTGGTGGTGAGAATCGAGGAGCAATGTGACAAATTCTGTCTACCCTTTTGATGTCTAGGACATCTGTACCTTGCCCACTCACAATCTTAAATGACAGAGGTGTAAGGCAGGAGTCTCCCAATCCAGTACTGGAGGGCCACAAACCAGTCAGGTTGGGAGGCTATCTCTAATGCATATATATCTCATGCATATTCATTAGGGCTATCCCAAAAACCTGCCAGGATTGCGGCCCTCAAGGACAGGTTTGGACACCCCTGACTTAGACCCATAGTGGCAGTGCTACATAGTCCTCATGCGAGTCTAGACACCCCACTGTCCTGATAACAGGTACCCATGGCAGCCAGATCCTAACACCAAGCACGCACTAATCTGAGTGGTTTCTGGTCCCCCAGGGCCATATGTGACTATAGTATACAGCTGGAACAGATGTACCTTCAGTTTCACTGCTGGGGACACCTGTCACACACTGGCAGTGCTGGGGATGTGCAGCAGGACCTATCTCTAGCACCACATGTACTGTGGACCTAGTGCTGGGCGCCCATCCTATCCCTCAGGGTGCACACGGAACCTGCACAATGGCATGGTCTGTAGCTACTCTGTTCTAGTATCACCCACTGTCAGTCCGTCTTACCATGCTGCAGTACTGGAGAGGTGCAGACCCCATTTGGTGGTCAGCTGTAGGCCGCTGTTCTGCATGTGCAATGCATCATGGGTGCTGGTGGGGTTATCCTATCCTGGCACACAGAGCAGATGGTTTGTGCGGTGACCTGCAGTCCTTCTGTACCCAGCCATTGCTGTGCAACAGGCTATAGAGGTATAGCCTACTGGTTAGTACACTGATGATCTAGGTGGAGGTTATGGGTTCAATTCCTTGTTGTTCCCTCCTGTCCAAGGCAGATATTTTGCTTGCCTGTGACAGTCATATCTTTGCAGATCCATGCTGCCAGCCCATAGTGCCCTCACCACAGTTGCCAGCAATCCTTATAAGGTGTTATAAGGCTCCTAATTAGGCACAGTACAAGGCACCTTATTAGGCACAGTACAAGGCATGTTAAGGCACGTGCCTTGTACTGTGCCTTATAACGTGCCTTACCTGACATGCTTGCCATAATGATGCCCTGCCCATGCCTTTATATGGGCATCTGTACCTTTACCGCAGAACCTAACGCATATGACATTACCGCAGTTTAGTAAACATGCCCCTAGATCTTCTTCTCTCTGCTCCTGGTGTGCTCCATCTTCTTTCCTCGCCCTAGGCGCTAGCCCTCCCCTAATCTGACCATTGCTGCATCTTCTTCCACCTCCGTGCCTGTCTAGCCATCCCACCCACTTTTTCCTGCCTTCCCTCTACCTCTCCCACTCATTTATCCCAGCACATTTTCCCTGCACTATTGAACTTTTTCCCTCTTCCGATGCCATTCTTCCTAATAACTTCTCCACTCTTACCCTTGATGCTCAGGTTGAAATGTGTCTTTCTAACCTTTCTGCTGCCCTCGATGAAATTGCTCCTTTTCGCCCCTGTCGCCGGCCCCCAAACCTTCCAACCCATGTCATCACCCATGTCTCTAGCTCCAGTGTAAACATCTCGCCGATCTGAACAGATATGGAGAAAGCGGCCTTTTCCCGAGATATTAAAGAACTTCAGTCTTCAACATCATTAATACCATCTTTTAATCCGGAGCACAAAATGCTCCTATTATAACCTCATTGCCTCTGCCTCTAACCCTACCTGCCAGCTCTACTTGGTCTTCTCATCTCTGACCTCCACTAGACCTTCATCACCTCAATCCTAGGCTCTCTCTACTCTGTCACCTACAGACCTTGCACAGTATTTCCACAAGGTTCATACTCTACAGTCTAACTTAGCTGCCTGCCCGCCCCCATTGTCAACTGGCTTTCCCTGTCCCTTCTCCCCTCTCTCTTCTGCCTCATCTAGTCATACTCATTCCTGGTCCACTTTTCATGATATCTCATCAGCTGAGCTACTCAAGGTTATTTTATCTTTTCGCTCACTGAACCCTCTTTCTTTGCTACCACCAATTCTTACTATCATCAACAACAGTCTGTTCACTGGTTCTTTCCCTTCCCTCTGGAAACACACCCTGGTTAAGCCTATCCTCGGGAACTCTTCTCTTGATTCCTTTGAGCCTGCTCATTACCGTCTCATCTCCACCCTTCCCTTTCTCTCAAAGATACTTGAGAAGCTAATTTTCTCTCTCCTACCTAGATGCTGCCCATGCTCTGAACACATGACAATCAAGATTCCACACCAGACATAGTACAGAAACCATTCTTCTTTCCTTCCTCGGTGAAATCCATCACTCTCATGACCATGGTAGCATTTCCATTGCTGTTTCCCTCGACCTCTCATCTGGATTTGACCTTGTATATCATGCCACCTTTCTCACACACCTTAGCAGTCTTGGGATCACGGGTCACCATACTTCACTGGTTTAATTCTTACCTCTGTCAGAGATCCTTCTCTGTCCAGATTGGCTCCTCTTCTTCCACTCCTCTGTCACCTCTTTTGTGTCCCCCAAGGCTCTGTCTTAGCCCCTGTTCTCTTTAATGTCTTTCTTACCCCCACTTGCGCTTCTTGTCCTCCCTTCTTCATCCCAAGCATGCCTCGAAGTAACCCATCATTCAGCCTTTTACTTCTTGGCCCCCTCACTATGAAAGAACCTTCCCCATGCTCTTCGTTTAAAACCCTCCTATAATACATTTAAAACATTACTCAAATCTCACCTGTTTAGTTTGGCTTTTAATCTTCCCTCTGTTCCTCCTTGACCCTCCATAATGCTAATATATCAGTTGCCCTACAACAACTCGTACATGCCTTCGAATACCCTTCCCTCTTGCTATTGTCTTGTCTGGTGTTATCTTTACTATAAAATTATGTAGTTCCTTTCTGGCTTTTAATTGATTAATTTATTGTAAACCGCTCTGCTGTTTACACAACTAGTGGTATATCAAGTTTTAATAAATAAAATTAAATAAAACAGCACTGTATCAACACATATTACTATGTGGATGATATAATTCTGTTGCACCACACTGATCCTATTGCTCCCGATCTTCAACCTCTCAATCAGTCTCTCCATTTTCTCATCCTGGCTTTCTTAACATTTCCTTGATCTTAATCCTTCAAAAATGGCATCAATTTGGTTTTCTTCATCTGGCTCCTCCCCTTTTCTTGCCCTTTCATTTCCCTCATGTCAAGATTAGATTGTTCTATTAGGCCTCCCCCAGTACCAGATCCACCATCTATAACTCATTCAAAATACCACTGCCCGCCTTCTTGCACATGCCACTCGTTCCAACTATATCACTTCCTTCTTGAATCGGTTCCACAGGCTCCCGCTCAAGTATCACCTGCAATACAAGCTCCCCATAGTTGTCCATAAGGCCCTACATACTTGAGCCCCCACTTACCTCTCTGATGTGTTGCACCTTCATTCCCCCCACGAGTTCTCTGGACCTTCCATGGCAACTGTCTTCACCTTCTCTACGCTTCCAATGCCCATTTATAATCCACTCGCTCCTCTGCATTCTATTTCCTTGAATCTGCCCTCTGGAACTCACTATTCTCTGACTTCTGCCTTGAATCCTCCTTCCCCAATTTCAAATCCAAGCTCAAGACCCTTCTCTTCCTCACAGCCTTTGATCTCCAACATGCTGACCTCTGACCCTCCCTACTATTGCTCTTGACCTACTCCTCTTCCCTATGTGAATGTCAGCTCTTTCCTATCAAACAATTGGTATTCTCCTTTTTTTTCTGATACTACTATCTATCTTTTATATAGTACACACCACTGATGCCCTGGTGAAGAGTGGTATATCAAGCTCAATAAAACATAAAATTTCAACTTTAACCCGAAGAAGCCAGACTCGGCATGCAAGGTAACACCTAAGAAATTGAAACATTGATGCATTTTCCCCTTTACTATGCAAAATATAAAGGGAGATTTTTAATTAACATTAGGATGTGCTATCTTCCACCTTGCCCATACAAATAACATGGGGCTGCTGCATATTGGTAACCAAGCAACCAGGGTTCGATTCCCACTAGCACTCCTTGTGGCCTTGGACAAGTCACTTAACCCTCCATTGCCTCAGAAGAAAGGCCTGGTAATCTACTTCCGGTGACACTGCCAAGAAAACCCAGGAGCTTCTGGGTCGCCAGGAATCAGGACTGACTCGAAGGCACACATTGCATTTTTTGCTGCATATTGTACCATATTTACTAAATAATGGCATGCACTAAGACAGAAGATGTAAATTTCATAAACTCAAATATTCCAATCACTAACTTAAAAATAAAATTAATTCATTCTACTTTTGTTGTCTGGACATTTTGTTTTCTAATTCTGTTGGTTCTAGAAGCTGGTTTATGCATTTATGTGTCTTCTTTTATTTTTTTTCCCTGACCCCTATCCATTTGTCATTTGTTGCTCTCCTCCTGTCTTCTTCACTTCCACTCTACATCCGTCTCTGGCACTGATCTTTTCATTTCAGCCTTCTTCTGTTTATTTTTTTACCTTTCTATCCACTCAGTTATCATTCTTTCTTATTATACAGTCTTTAGTCTACCTACAGCTTTCCATCTGTTCCTCTCACCCTGGCACCATCATTTCCCTTACTCCCCAGTCTTTCACTACCTTTTCCCTTCTCTATCCCAAATCCAGCATCTCCTCTCTCTCCCCCCCCCCCCCCCAATCACCCTACTGTCTCCCTACTTCTCCCAGGTCAAGTATTTCCCCTCTGTCTCCCTATTCCCCCAGTGACCAATATCTCTCCTCCATCTTCCTACTCCTGTGTCCAGCATTTCCCTTCTGTCTCCCTACCATTCCCTCTCTCCTCCCGTGCCTAGCATCTCTCTTGTCTTTCTTGTCCTCCTGTATCAAACATCTTGTATTCTATCCCCAGCATCACCACTATCATTCCATTCTTTCCCTCAACTGAAGCATACCCTTTTCCAACATTTTCTGATTCTTCCCTCCCCCAGCATCTCTCTTGTGCCTCTGGCTTCCTTTCCCTATCCCTGAGCCAGCATATTACCTGTCAGCAAACTTTTCTTCCTATGTCTATACCCAAGCTACCATCCATATTCCCTTTTCCCCCTCTGATCATGCATCTCCTGCTTATTCCCTTTCCCCATTGCAGTATCTCCTGCATCTTCCCCTTTCCTGCCTTCTCCACTGCTGCTTCCTTTCAGAGGGGCAAACCTACATAGCCATCAGCAATACATGGGGCAAGAAGATCCCCATGCCTTTTTAGGTAATTAGCTGACACTGCCATAGGTCAAAGGAAGTGGTGATGGAGGTGGCAGCTGGGGGGACAGGAGGATGGTGATGATGGTAGCAGTGATGACAGCCATGGAGGAGGATGGTGGCAGTAGAGATGACAGCTAGGGAGGTGGAAGGATGGCATGAGATGCAATGGAGACTGGAGAGAGGCCAAAGGGGAAAGATGTGCTGGGCACAGGGCCTATAGTGGAGCAGGGTCATGTGTGAGCAGCATGCCTAAATGTGCCTAGGTCTGACCCTGTTCTTGAGGCAGCTAACTGATATCATGTTGGGGGGGGGGGGAGATTAGGTTTCTGCTTGGTTAGTCTCATTTTTCAAAGTCAGAATCTTCCAATGGAGGGAGCATTGGATTTCACAGGGCTCAGTGCTGTCATACTTACTCTTCAATATTTAAGTAGAGTGGGATTGTGTATTCATTAATACACATGATTTCTTGGTATACCTTAAAAAATGTAGTGCATGCAAAATCATTTTATTAGCAGCATTTCTAAAATCACTATCTATACATATCTGCCAATTTGCATGCATAAATACCACGTAACCCTTCTACCATGTCTTGCTTAATCACCCGACTTAAATGCTTAAGTTTAGAAGTTCAGCTTTTTTTGCATATTGGACCCAATGTGTATACATGAAGTCCGATCCAGGAAGGGGCATATCTGGTCCATTTGAATGGCCCTGAGCAGGACAGGCCCATTTGGACACGATTCTGAATCGCGGGAGCAAAACGTTCCTGTGGTATTCAGAATCGGGTCCGAGGATGATGCAGCGTACCCCTGCAACTGTCGTGAGACATCCACACCACCTCCCAGCCAGCCCGCTATATCCTCAACTCCTTTCACCCCACTGCCCAACCTCTGATGAGGCCAGCTAAGGCCCAGATTGGGCAGCGGGGACCCATCGTGTGCTGTCTGCTGCTCCTGGGTGCTGCCGGCCACATTTGGTGGGGCGCCCCATACTTATTCCACCTCAGAGATGGAACATGCAGGGCACACACCCCCCCTCCCCCCAGTGATTCCCGAACTACAGGACTGTCACTGGAATTGGGCCTGTATGTCTGGGGATCGGTCCGCCCACTCTCCACCTCATCACGCTTCTGTCCCCCGCAGCACGCACAGTGGCTCTGTGCATGCAGCAGGGGATGGAGGTGTAATACAAGCAAGACAGATAGCTATCAGCCTCTTAGAATCGGGCCCATGGAGTATAATTTTGTAACAGGGTGACTAAGCTGGAAGGGTACATAGGTGTATATGTTGTAACTATTTTATATCCACCTATGTGCTTTTACAAAACAGTTTCTCCCAAAACTTCCATGACAGGTTAACACCTGCTCAAGGCAGGAGAAAAGTTTCCTCTTACGTTCAGGCATTTACGTGCATATTTTACATAACAGATATGTGCCACTGCCATCCCAACTCTGCTGTAGACTGAGATGGTCATTTTAGAAGCCATAGTCATGATTTAGACATCCAAAAATTGGCACGTGAACATCCAAATCAGGAAGACATCCCCAGAGCAATTTTACAAGCTCTGATCTGGAGATGTCCCTGGCATGGGAATTTTAAGCAGGGGTTGTGGCAGAGTAATGCCTGGGGTGGTGCTATGGGTTTAGATGCCCCACTTGATTTCAGAAACCTCAGAGACATCTTCGTCCTCATCCAAGTTTAGACCTGCTCGAGACACAAATAGGCACATAAAGTGTTTGCTTGGGCCATAAAATATTCAGATCATGTAGAGAAGATGGCACTCCAGCCTTCCTAGAACTTTCTGACCCAGTTTGGCATATCTTTGTTCTTATGTTACCTTCAAAGTCAAGTTGCTTTATACAGCATAATACCTAAAATTATTGTTAGTTTTGGAGGGAATATAACACAATAATTTTAGGTGACTATCACCCTCTGCTAAACGACCTATACTGTTGTGATATTATACAGCATAATGGCAAGAGGTTAGCCTCTTCATCCATGTCTAATTTGAACTTTGTGATTTTTGTTTTTCAAAACTCAGTGCTTCTTCCTCCCCTCTACTTGTTTCTTCATTCTCTGGGTAGAAAGTTCCAACAAACAGGGCATCCTCTCCAGTTTCTGGGGCTTCCTAGTTCTTTGCTGCAAAGGTAATTTTATAAAAGGGTGTGGAGCTTAAGATGGCAAGTAGGCATCAACTAAGGTGCTATTTGATAAAGACACGTAGGTATCTAAGAGACTTTAAAACATACTATCATAAGAAGCAGAAAGCACACCTTAAATTCAGGCCTAGACATTTACACCTGGAAGAAGGATGGAAAGGAAATCTACCTTTTAACTTTCAGAAGGGAGACTATGATAAAATAAGGAAAATAGTTAAGAAAAAACTAAAAAGAGCAGCTGTAAAGGTTAAAGATTTACATCAAGCATTGGGGTTTGTTTAAAAATACTATCTTGGAAGCCCCAACCAGCTGTATTCCACACTTTAAGAGAAGTTGAAGGAAGTCCAAAAAACTGTCAGCATGGTTTAAAGGTGAGGTCAGAAAGGATGCTGTAGTCAAAAAAGTATCTTTCAGGAAATGGAAAAAGAAGCCAAATGACGAAAACTTGAAACAACATAAGCACTGGCAAATTAGATGCAAAGCATTGATAAAGCAGGCAAAGAGAGAATTTGAAAAAAAGCTTGCTGTGGAAGCAAAAACACATAATAAAAACTTTTTCAAGTACATTTGTAGCAAAAAAACCTGTGAGAGAGTCAGTTGGGCTATTAGATGATAGAGGGGAAAAATGTTCCTATTTAAAGAGCACTAAGAGGACTCAGTGACATGACTAAGATACTGACCAGAATAATGATCCTAGTTACACAGACCACACATCTGGTAACTAGACCTCAATGGACTAAAGACTGGATACATAATTCTATATGTAAATGAGTTCAAAAACACCTATAAAGCATTTTGATTGGCGTGTAATTTTAAATGTAATTTAGTTTTATGGTTCAAGTTCTAACACTGTTTTATAGGTAATAGCTCTTGGTTTAATGTAAAGTGCCTTGATTCTGGAAAGACGGTATATAAGATTATGTAAATCAATCAATCAATAAATAAATAAAAATAAATCTATCATACCTGAAGATTAGCGAATGGCCAATGTAACAGCAATTTTTAAAAAGGATTCCAGGGGTGATCCGGGAAACTACAGACCGGTAAGCCTGATGACAGTACCTGGCAAAATGGCAGAAACCATTATAAAGAAAAAAATTACTGAACATGTAGATCAGGGGTGGCCAACTCCAGTCCCGGAGCATCACAATTCAGTCTCATTTTCAGGATGTTCTCAATGAATATGCATGAGATATATTAGCATCCACTTTTTTCCATTGTATACAAATATATCTCATGAATACTCACTGAGAACATCCTGAAGGCCAGGCTGGATTGTGGTGCTCCAGGACTGGAGTTGGCCACACCTGATGTAGATAGTCATGGTTTAATGGGAGAAAGTCAGCATGGCTTTAGCCAAGGAAGGTCTTGTCTTACTAATCTATTATATTTTTTTTGAAGGTGTGAATAAACAGGTAGACAAAGGTTAGCTGGTCAATATAGTGTATCTGGATTTTCAGAAAGCTTTTGACAAGGTCCCTCATCAGAGACTTTGGGTGAAATTAAAAGGTTATGGGATAGGATGCAGCATACTATTGTAGATCAGGAACTGGTTAAAAGCTAGAATGCAGAGGGAAGAGAAAAATGGTCAATTTTCCCAAAGGAGAAAGGTGAATAGAGGAGTACCCAAGGGATCTGTGCTGGGTCCGCTGCTTTTTAACATATTCATAGAAACATAGAAATATGACGACAGAAAAAGACCACATGGCCTATCTAGTCTGTCCTTCCATATCAACAACTACAACAGTCTCCTTTTTTCCTTTAGAGATCCTCTGTGTTTGTCCCATGCTTTTTTGAATTCAGTTACTGTCCTCATCTCTACCACCTCCACTGGGAGACTATTCCATGGATCCACCACTCTTTCCATAAAGAAATATTTCCACATATCACTCCTGAATCTATCCCCCATCACCCTTATCCCATGTCCCCTCGTAGCAGAACTTGCTTTCAATTGAAAGAGGCTCTCCCTCTGAACATAAATGACCTGGAAATGCAAATAACAAGTGAGGTAATCAAATTTACAGATGACACAAAACTATTCAAAGTTGTTAAAACCCAAGAGGATTGTGAGAAATTGCAATAGGACCTTGATAAATTGGAAGACTGGACATTCAAATGGCAGATGAAATTTAATGTGGACAAGTGCAAAGTTATGCACCTAAGAAAGAACAACCCAAACTATGGCTACATGATTGTAAGGTACCATATTAGGAATCACCATCCAGGAAAAAGATTTAGGCGTCATCGTGGATAACATGTTGAAACCCTCCTTCCAGTGTGCAGTGGTAGCCAAGAAGGCAAATAGAATATTAGGAATCATAAGGAAAGGAATGGAAAATAAAACAAAGGATATTATAATGTCTCTGTATCATTCTATGGGGCAACTGCTCCTTGAATATTGTGTGCAATTCTGGTTGCCGTGTGCAATTCTGGTTGCCGTGTCTTTAAAAGGATATAGTGGAATTAAAAAAGGTGGTGAAGAGCCACCAAAATGATAAAGGGGATGTAAGGATACCCCTATGAGGAGAGCCTTAAAAAGTTAGGGCTCTTCAACTTGGAAAAGAGATGGCTGAAGAGATCTATAGATTAATGGAGTGGAACAGTAACGTAGATTGATTGTTTATGCCATTGAAAAGTAGAAAGACTAGGTGGAATGTAATAAAGTTACAGTGTAACCCATTTAAGACTAATAAGAGAAAATATTTTGCAACTCAATGTGTAATCAACTCTGGAATTTGTTACTGGAGGATTAGTAAATCTGTTAGAGTAGCTGGGTTTAAAAAAGGTTTGGACAAAATCCAGGAGGAAAGTTTCATAAACCAGTATTAAAGGGGACCCAGGAAATCCACTGCTTTCCCGAATACAAGCATTTTGGAACCTGTGTGTCTTTTTGGGAAACTGCCAGGTACTTATGACCTGGATTGACCACTGTTGGAAACAGATAAGATAAGATAAGATATGCCATACTGGGTCAGACCAAAGTCCATCAAGCCCAGTATTCTGTTTCCAACAGTGGCCAATCTAGGTCATATGTACCTAGCAGTTTCCCCAAGAGACACAGGTTCCACAATGCTTGTACTGGGTCAAGCATTGATATCCTGGGTCCCTTCTTAATAATGGTTTATGGACCTTTCCTCCAGGAACTTGTCCAAACCTTTTTTAAACCCAGCTACACTAACAGCCTTTACTACATCCTCCGGTAACAAATTCCAGAGTTTGATTACACATTGAGTGAAAAAATATTTTCTTTTATTAGTCTTAAATAGTTTACCCTGTAGCTTCATTGCATGTCCCCTAGTCTTTCTATATTCTGGGCTTGATGGATACTGGGCTTGATGGATCTTGGTCTGACCCAGTATGGCATTTCTTATGTTCATGACTGTGCAACATAGACCTTATCACACAAAAAGGATGATAAGGGGAGATTTGCAAACATGACTCCTTTGAAGTGATTAAACAATTACAAGGAGTTTTTTTATCTAAACTGAATTTTTGACCCGCATGTACTCATTATTTTTTATTTTATGGACTCTCGGAGGTGCTCAGAGGTCATGTCCTGCAGAATCAATTCACTCATACAGCAGCTACCAAGTCAGCCACTGAGCAGAAAAGGAGAACCAATGCTCTGATTGCCCATGCTCTTCTGGCCACTCCTTACATTGTCACTGCCTGAGTAGACAAATCTCATCACAGAAATTAGAACCATGTAGTATAGGTTGAAGATATCACAGTGCTACTGTGAGTGCCTGAATCCCAAAAGGAAATCTGTTCTGACAGTGATCATGGCTGTGACAGTGGCTGAGAAAGACAAGATCAGGGATCTTCACTTTTTGGGTCATTCCAAGATTAGCCCACAATAGACAAGCGTGGGTTTTTCCCTCCAGCCTTGGTGGATATCCCAGTAACATCGTTAGCATAGATATTCTTCCTTTTAGTTCTGGATGGAAAGAGTTGGTTGTGCCTTTATCAACACATTTAAATAGTTTGCTGTTGAGATGACCTCACTCAAATACTGGAAAGACAAAGCACTCACACTCACAGAGAAGCAACAACAGATGGAAGAGAAGGTGAATAAAACCACATGAACCAGGGAGATCAGTCAAAAGCTGGTTTATTAACAAAAATGAAAAAAATCACATTCGCTCTTCATACGACCCTACATAACCATGTTTTATCATATGCTTTCATCAGGAGTCTCTGAAAAAAGTAGTTAAAAACTGAGTTATTGAATGTGGGTTGTCACAAAGAAGTATACTCCAATGTAACAACATTGATACTAATGTATGCTGTAGCATGCATATGTAGAGAATCACCTTCAAATTGCAGTGTATATTGGTAGCATTTTGTTTTTAGACTGGACTGTACTTCTTTGTGTCAATAAATCAGTTAATGCCATCTTTGAAGAGACCCTTGATGAAGGCATTTGCTGAAACATGGCTGTGTAGGATAGCATGAAGAATGAATGTGTTTTTTGAAAGTGTGTTAATAAATTAGCTTTTGACCGATCTCCCTGCTTCATGTAATTTTATTCACCCTCGCTTTCATCTGCTGTTCCCATTCCATTGCCACCTCATTGGCTTCTGGGGCAAGCATCATCACAATGGCCATGTTCTTCATCTTATATCATGTGAGAACAAAGATCTGCCTGTTCTCTACCTCCAGCCTCCTCCTCATTTCTGGAAAGTTTCCATCTTATGGTTGTACCACTGATCTGTGGAGTTTCTCCTGTATTTCATTTTGATAAAAGATCTTGACATGTTGATCAAGCGAATATGTCACAGGATATTTAGTAATACTTATATGAGGAATAATTAGCAAGTTAAAAAATCTCTATTAGTGCAATAAGATTGCAATATACATTATGGTTAGCAATAAGGTTTACAGTGGTAGAATATTGGGAGCGTATGGAACCATCAATCTAATGTATTCATGAATATACATAGCCCTTGCTAAGTACAGCAGAATAAACCAAAAAAGTTCTATCATTCATCACAAACATCTTAGTTTATCATTATATTTTAATTATCTAAAATTTGAATATTTCTATGGAAACAAGTAATGTAAAAGTCATTGGCTGACTAAGCTAATTTTTGTTAGGTAAGGCATTGGAAGACTTGTCACTGACATCTGTTCTGTGTCGAGTGTGGTTAATTAAAATCCATTATTGAAGTTAATGGATTATTAACTAGCCCTAAGAAACTGCCATTATTTTTGAAGGATAGTGACTATGCAGTATATTTATAAATGGAAGATATCTTAACATTTCCAGTGACTCTTCATATTGCTCAAAGTATGATGAGCAAATTAAAGCTTGATCTTTATGCAGTGTGCATCTGCTTTATAGTGCTAAAGCTCTTTGAGGATGGGAGAAGGTAATTTCGATTTATGTGGCAGAGGCTGGTAAAACTAAGAAAGGGTAAGGTAAAATTTCTTTCCACAAAGTATAATTTAAATCGATTGCTTATCTACTCTCTATATGAAGATCAAGGGAGATGTTTACTAAAGTGTGGTAAGCAGTTAGCATGTGTTTTAGCACATGCTAACCATTTGCACAGGCCTACACTCATAGTTCCCAAATACCAAAAACAATCATGTGGTGAAAATCTCTTGCCTACTGTTTAGGGCAGGTTGGGATGGTAACAGGGTGGGTTCTGGGTAGAGACAGAGTATGGACAGTACTGAGAGCACAAGATGTGTTACCACATGCTTTCATGGCTGCTGATCATTGCCCCAACCAAAGTTAATAAAAACCAATAGCCCAAGCACCCAACCCCCAGACCCTTATCCCAACTCCACTATGAAATCTCCAATACTAATCTCAACCCCTCCAAACACCCTATCTCAGCTTCCACAAATCTGACCCCCCCCCCCCCAACCACAACCTCCTAAATACAAATTGGCCCTTAGCAGTAGTACCACAGGAATACTATAAGGGCACAGAGCCACCACCCTTGTGAAACCAGGCAGCATCTGGGCTTGAGCAGAAGGGGACCACTCCTGCCCCATCCACTAAACTACGAGGGATACCTGTGGGTATGTGGAGGAGCTGGGTGTGGGAGGAGGGTCATGTACTGATCTGAGGGAGGTTGTGTTCAGGGTAATTGTGGCAGGACTGGATCAGATCAGTGGGAGGGGGGGTGGAGGGTAGAGATCAGTGTTAGGAATTTCATCAAGGGTGTTGGGTGCTTGGCACCACTGTTATGTATTCTCTTTGGTTGGGGTAGTGGCTGCAACATGAGTTTAAGGCATCAAAAGCACAGGTGCATCTGCCAATGCATATAGCATGGACCCATGCAGTAAATATCTTCCTTGTGTGGTTAATGCAAGGAGGGAGCTGGGCATACCCTGTTACTTACCGCAGAGACTTTGAACTTACCACACATTAATTTTTGTACCTACGACATGGTAAGTGCAAAAATGTATACTTTAGTACTTTAAATATGCTCCCGAATGTAATTCTGAGCCATGAAATAGTCTCCTTATGGCCTCAGACTAAGTTTGAGGTCTCGTACCATACAGACAATAAGGGGCATGTTTACTAAACTTGGCTAACCTTTAACATATTTCTATTTGTACATAGGTCCCATGTTATTCATTGGGACCTAGCTCATGCTGTTAGCCCAGCTTAATAAACATACCCTTAAATGCTCTGCGCCACATATCCACCGGGGATCCAATTCTTTGGAACATGGTCACAAAGAGAGGATTAAACCAAAAACCAACCAAATGTGCAGATTTATTTACTACGTGACATTTCTTATGTGTGATGTAATAAACACGTAGTGCAACTCAACTGAATACCAAGGGGTCAAAGTAGTACAAATATGCATGTATTAAAAATAATATTTTAAAAGCAAAGAAGTAGACTTTAAGGAAGTAATTTCATAACGGGTTGTCTATATCTGAAGGTCTCATAAAGCCTATTTTTAGGCTATTTTATAGAGACGCGTAGGTGCTTGTGTGTTTACAAATTAATAGAGGTAAACTAGCAGAAATCATGGCTAGATTGAAGTCAAAGACAATTGCATCTTCTCGGGATCAGGCATAAATCTAAGTACATAAAGCACGTGTGTACTAAAGTATTTTATAAAACACATGCATATATCACGTCTCCACCTATGGTCTGTCCAAACTCCTTTTCTGAACACGCCCACTCTAAAGTCATGCACAGGTATATGCCTAATTGCACTGTACGTATTTTACAAATGAGAGAATTTTATAAGAGGCTTCTTCAGTGTATTTAGTGGCATATATGTACGAAACATCCTCTATAAAATTACCTCCTAGAAACACGAGGCATAAATAAGATGCAGCCTAAATTATGAGGTCAATTATACAAAGCCATTTACCCAGTTAAATACTGATTTTCACAGGTAAATTGACTGTAATCTGCCTTTTCTCAGTCCACCTAAATGTCTGCAGGCTTTTCAATAGCACACACACACTTAGTTGGACTGTGAGGAGGCATTCCCAGAGGTGTGCTTAGGTCAAGGTCGAGCAGTGAATTAAGCCATACATTATAGTGTCTCCCACATTATGGTGCGCGCTGCTCAAAGGATATTTGAAAGTTTGCAATTTCCAGCCCTACTTTTTTTCAACAGCTGTGTGTCCCTGGCAAATTCCTGAAATCTGAACAATCTGTGCAATGCAAATGCTTTGAATTGGGCTTAGGAGATTTGAAGAGCAGAGCAGAATATTTCATGTAAAGAAATAAGAAAGCTGAACCATTCAAATTCACTTATTCATCTCTCTTACCATAAAATACCTAACTAGCTACACCGAGTACCTCTAGAAATTGTTATTCTATTTCCTTGTAAGCGAGGCCAAATCATAGATGTTATCCATAATGTCTTGGCTGTTGGTGCAAAAAGGTTATTAGTATGGACTGGTTTCAACCAAATTCAGAATCACAAACATTTCTAGTCAAAACATATTCACTGATTTCTTTGAAAAATATATTCAAATGTTGCAGTAAAAAACAAGATTAAGAGGCTCAGCGCATCCCAAAAATGTCACAAAACCCCTTTTACATTATTATTTTGAACTGGGCCCTGCTCACATGTCACTGTGCATGGTATTTTTATTTTGATATTATAGGTTAGTTGTCTTTATGACATCAATCTGCACTTGCTCTATCCAAACAAAACTATTTTAGCCAACTGACTTCTGGCCTAGTATCTAACCCCCGTTGCATCTTTTCTACTCTTAATTACATTCTTAAGGAACCTCCTCCTCCTATCCATGCTTCTCTCTCCACCTAAGCCTTGGCTGACTTTTTCTGTGATAAAATTCTTAAGATCACTCTACAATTCTCCACCAATCCTTCTTCATCCCCTATTCCCTCTCCCCAATATCAACTTTTCCTCTCCTCTTCCCCCACTTTCTCTTCCTTTCCTATAATCTCTGAAAAAGAAACTACATTACTCCTTTCTTCTTCTAAACTCAACACTTGTTCTGATCCTATCTCCGCCTCCATTATCCCTTCCATCACTTAACTTGTCCCTCTCCTCTGCAACCTTCCCTACAGCATTCAAGCATGCTGTCATCACTCCACTCCTTAAGAAAACTTCTCGACCCTACCGCTCCTTCTAATTATTGTCCCATTTCCCTTCTCCCTTTCCTTTCTAAGCTTCTTGAACATGCTGCTCTCTGTCGCTGCTTTGATTTTCTCTCATCGCATGCCCTTCTTGATCCCTTCAAGTCTGTTTTTTGGCCTCTTCATTCTTACTGAAACAGCTCTGGCCAAAGTCCCCAGTGATTTAGTCTTGGCTAAATCCAAAGTCCTTCACTCTGTTCTTATCCTTCTCTCTGCTGCTTTTGACACTGTCGATCACTCTCTCCTCCTCGACATCTTATCGTCTCTTGGCTTCAGAAACTCAGTGTTGTCTTGGTTTTCTTCCTATCTTTCCAATCATTCCTTTAGTGTTTGTTCTGGTGGCTCCTCCTCTACCTCTATCCCTCTTTCAGTTGGGGCCCCCCAGGAATCTGTTCTTGGCCCTTTCCTTTTCTTTCTCTGCATCCAATCTCTTGGTGCCGTCATCTCTTCCCATGGTTTTCAGTACTATTTTTAAGTTGATGACACTCAAATCTATCTCCTTCTCCAGACATTTCTCCTATACTTCAAACTCACATCTCTGCTTGTTTATATGACATTGCTGCCTGGATGTCTAACCATCATCTGAAATTGAATATGGCTAAAACTGACCCCTAAACTCTCCCTCCTTCCTCCTTTCTCTATTTCTGTCAGTAATACTCATCATCTTTCTGTTTCTTCAGCCCACAATCTTGGGGTCTTCTTTGAATTCTCTCTCTCCTTTTCCCTTCACATTCATTAGATTGCTAAAAACTGCCACTTCTTTCTCTATAACATTAGTAAAATTCACCCTTTCTTCTCTGAAAACACTACTAAAACTTTAGTTCATTCTCTAGTTACTTCTCATCTTGACTACTGTACTGTAACCTTCTTCTTCTCGGTCTCCCTCAGTATCATCTTTCTCCCCTCCACTCTATTCAAAACTCTGCTGCATGTTTAATCCTCTGTCAACTCCACTATTCTCATATTACCCCACTTCTGAAGTCACTTCACTAACTCCCCTTCCATTTCCGTATCCATTATAAACCTCTTCTTTTAACCTACAAATGAGTTCATTCTTCTGCCTCCCACTACCTTTCTTCTCTCTTCTCTCCTTTCAACCCCTCTTGTGAACTTCGCTCCTCCACTTTACCCTTTTCCTCCTCTGTTAACTCCAGACTTCACTTGTTTCACCTTGCTGCTCCTTATGCCTGGAACAAACTTCCTTTACTCAGGTGCAGCCTAAGGGGGGTGCGGGGCCATTTGCAGAGGCTCATTGCGGGACCTCATTTGCATAAACTATTTGCATAATGTTAATGTGCATTAGCCTTTAGTAAACATGCCTCTTAATGAGTGTATGGATAAAGAAAGACTACCAGATTTCTAAATTACTATATTCCAGTGCCACCCGCCAGGCACATTAGGAACTACTACAAACACTGCCCATTTAGAACTCATAGCAAATCCGCTGTATAATAACAGCACTACCAGGACTCACAAAGCACCAAACCCTACCTATCAAAAGGCAACACTGCAAATATTAAACCAATTCATCTCAGAGGATATCAATACATCCCCTACTGGGGAAAGAGAAAAAGTGGGACTGTCACATAAAAATTACACAGAATACCTCAGCTTGGTTACACATGCACAATATAGACCATCACCAAATAAAGAACAAGGGATCACAAATTAGAAATAGGAAGACAATAATTAAACTGGGAACCCCAAAAGCCAAACTTGGGATGTACAACAACACTGGAGAAATAAAACTATAAATTAATTTCCTCTTGTGCTAATCAAAACACAAAGACATTAATGATGCATATTTCCCAGAGCTGACATATTCCAGTTAATAAATTCAAAATAAAAAAGTATGTTTCTACCTTTTGTTATATGTGCATTTTATTTTTCAGTTGCAATTGCTCCAGTCACTTTCTTCTGGTTTCTTTGTGTGTTCTGCTAACTCTCCATTGTCTGCTGTCTATTTGTTCTTTCTTCTCTCTTCTAGGTTTTTTTCCATTCTCTCTCTACATCTGCTTTAGCATACTGATCTTTTCTCTTTTCCTCCATTTCTTTCTTTATTCCTTTTTCATCCACTCAGATTTTACCCCTCCATCCTCTATCCCCACTTTCTCCCCACTTAGTCAATTCCCAGACAATCGTAGATTTTTCTTCCCTCCCACACAAAATATCTTTTCCCTCTCCATCCTCATCCCCCAGCCCCATCCCATTCTAGTCCTCCTCCAACATCAGCTCCCTTCTAATTCCAGCCCCACCCAGCATCCGCTCCCTTCTAGTCCCTTTCTCCCATCCCCCTGCATCAGCCCATTTCCAGTCCTAGCCCCGCCATCAGCCCATTTCCAATCCTAGCTCCCCCATCAGCTATTTCCAGTCCAATCCTAGCCCCTCCATCAGCCCATTTTCATTCCTATCCTAGTCCCACATCAGCCTATTTCCAGTCCTAGCTCCCCCATCAGCCTATTTCAAATCCTAGACCCCATTAGCCATTTCCAATCATAGCCCTCCATTAGCCATTTCCAATCCTATCCCAGCTCCCTAGACATTCATTTCCAGTCCAAGTCCTCCTATTAGCCCATTTCCAGTCCTAGCTCCCCCATCAGCCCTTTCCAGTATAAGCCCCCTCATCAGCCCATCTCCAGTCCTAGCTCCCCATCAGCTATTTCCAGTCCTATCCTAGCCCCCATCAGCCCATTTCCAGTCCAAGCTGCCCCCCCCCACTCAGCCCATTTCCAGTCCTAGCCCCCATCAGCTATTTCTAGTCCTAGTCGTCCCCCCCCCCCCCCAAAACAAAGAGCCCCACAGCTGTCTGACTGCCTTTAGAGGGAGTCGGAGAGGCCCTGGCTCACCTCTGACAGCTGTCAAAGTGAAGAGTGCCGTTTTTCTTCACTACGGCAGCTGTGCTGTAGTATAGGCCACTGGTGCGCTGAGTGCTGGGAAACAGGAAATTCCCTTTGACCTCCTTCGCGCCAGCAGCCTATACTACAACACAGCTGCCGAAGTGAACAAAAACAGCACTCTTCCCTTCGGCAGCTGTCAGAGATGAGCCAGGGCCTCTCCAGCTCCCTTTATAGCAGACCCTGCTAGTGCCGAATAGGATATGCGAGATGTTGTTGGTGTGGGGCCCTGTGCGAACAGTATTCTCACACAATAGCTGAGCCAGCCCTGTCTTTACTCTTGTGTTGAGCCTCTTCTCTCTCCCTATTCAAGTCTATGCTAAAGTCTTACCTTTTTGTGGCTTCTTTCAACTCCTGATTCCTCCCTTTCCTCTAGCAGTTACTTGTGCTGTATTGTTTGTCTATTTGCTAGATTTTAAGCTTTTCAAGCAGGGACTGTCTATTTCTATGTTTGTAAAGCACTGCATGCTACTAGTAGCGCTTTATAAGTGTTACTTATTTTTATTATTATTTTTATTATTATTATTAATAACTAACATCTGGAACAAGTTAAAGGAAACACAATGCGATTGACTAGATTGCAAATTCAGCTTGAAGGAAGGGTATAAATTCAAGAATACTTGCCTGTATATATGGAAAATCATTACTTTGTCATTTATATAGTACTCTAAAATAGAGTGGTACACAATAAATTACAAGCTTGTAGACATCATTAATCCCAAATAGTTTATAATCTAAATAATAATATACCTGATACTACAGGATATAAAATGACTTGCCCAAGGTCAAGGAGAATGTTATAGCAGCAGGTTTTGAATCCTCATTAGCCAGTGCCTGGATCACTACTGTAAGCATTAGGTTGACTTTCTACACATACAAAAACACTTTTTAGCCACCACTGAGAGCAATTTTAAAAGTTGTTTATCCAGGCAAAATGACCTGACTGAAAAATGTGTTCTGTTTCCACATTGTTTTTCAATACAGTCTTCCACAGTTAGTTAAATCATTTTAACGTGCAAGGAAAATATCCAATCTCTTATTTATCAACTGTTTATTACCATAAGTAAAAAGATTGGGAGGGAATTTAAACGACATGCCCGGGATCTGAGACAACGACTCTTATGCAGGGGCTGCCCTCTTTTAGTGGTACAAAGAGCTTATCGCTGGGCTTATCATGTTCATAGAGAATGGCTTTTGGATCCACAATATACATCATCACCCTCCCAATCTTCGGATGTTATAGGGGGAGTTTTACCTTTTATAGAACGAAGCTCAGAGGTCTTGTGAATCCTTCATACACATTGGCAAACGTTACGATTACATGAATGTTTTAATAAATCTTTACATATTGCCTTTTCAAGGGGCTCAAATTTAAGTGATAGGCTGGTAAAAACTACATCAACACTAGGGCTGGTAAAAACTACATCAACACTAGATAGACTATCCCGATGCTTATGGGGGCTAGTCATGAACCCTGCATACATTGTAATTATTGTTCTACGACAATGTTGGGACCGGTGTGGCAACATCCGGGGACACTTCGTGAGTATAAACATTGGTGGAATACCACATGCATGTCTTCTTATGTAGTTTATCTGCTACAATGCCCATGTGGATTACTATATGTGGGCAGGACTTCGCGTCCAATGAAGAATAGATTGGCAGAGCATGTATCAAGAATACGCCAACACTTACAAACAGCGCCGGTAGCTGCTCATAGCACAACTTACTGACATTCTTTTGAGGAGTTTCATTGGACAATTATTGATCACATTCCTTTAGATCCTCGGAGAGGTGATCGGCTAATGAAGCTCCAGTGGCGTGAACAACGGTGGATCTTTAAACTGAACAGAATATCTCCCGTGGGTCTAAATCGTGAGATCAATTGGCTCAGTTTGCTATGACGTATTTTGATCACATGATGGTTTTCTGTCTGTTTATAGCCAATTATACTAGGGATTCCTCTAACAGTGGGGTGATCCCAGTATTCATTGGTTGGTTTCCCTTTAAAATGCATTCATTCAGCCTATTTCAATAACAGTTAGCTCCAAGCTGCGGGACGGCGTTCTAGTCACAGTTGTTCTTGCACTTTCCATTTTGGTGAAAGCACTTGATACAGGGATTTTTCCCGAAACGTGCACGTCGTGTGGAGTATTTGAAACAAAGACAACGGTGTGAATTAACAACAAGGGGCTTTTGGACATTTTCAGATACGTTTTGTTTTTAAATATATGTTTTAAGGTGGGGAACCTTAAAGAATAAAAAGTAGCCTGTCGTCAGGAGTGGGTTCGATATTAAATTCTTACCCTCCCTCGGCATGCTGCAACACAAATAGATTAAAAGGCAACAAAAAACAAAAATGAAAAACATTTGGGGAGTTTCTGGTGAATTTTAATATCTATGATATTAAACTATAAGAGCAAGGATTATAGAGCAAGCAGGGAACTGCTTGCCCTAATTTACAACTGGCATGTCAATATGGAATACAGTGAAAGCATGTGCACACAACTGTAGAGGCAGTGACTAGCTGCGTTAACAAAGCCCCACCTGGTATTGTAGATACCAAGTTTATTAAATCTTATAAAGAACCAAACATATCAGAACATGTAGGGCTGAACATTTAGCACTGGCAGCTAGCACCGTTAATGCAGCTAGCCACTGGCACTGAACATTAAACCCAGATATTCAATTCTGGGGTCATATCTAGCCCTGGCATTGAATGTCTGGGTTAGCTGCTTTTGCCGATCAGTAACTGGGCAGCGGTGATATTGAGCATCTAAAGTTAGGCCAGGGTTATCTGTGCATGGCTTTCACTGCATATCGTTAACCAGGCAGTGGCAATCTTGAGCTGCTTTGTAAGAAACCTTTCCATGCTGCCCATTCTTGTCTTTTTTCTTGAGATAATATGGCATCCTAATCACTTTTGCTTGGGGAAAGATCTCTTTACAAGGACCTTCCTTATATGGACCCACTTGCTCTAGCGGGTCTCATAAGCTATTCACTGTAGATAAAATACTTCAACAAGTATATGATTTTTCTTAGGTTGGGACCTGGAAGGTGAAAGTTTCTCCTTTAAAATCCCAATTTAGTCCAAGGCTGCATTGTAGTAGAGGTGTATTGGCTCTCAAGTCTTTAACATGGTCGTCTGAAGAGAATGCTTTCATTACTTCAGCACTATTGGAGGCTATTCTGTGGAGTTTCAAGATGGCCCCTTCTAACATTGCCTGTGCCCTTTTTTGCATGTCGATGGCTTCCTCTTCAGTGATTAGGTACTTCAGTCCATCATCCACATAAATGTTTCCTTCTACAAAATGTCTGGCATTTGTACCATGTTCTTTTTCTCCTACCTATGCTGTTCTTCTGAGTCCATATGTTGTAAAAGATATAAACCTGCATTCTATATTCAACAAACTCATTGTTGATGTCATCATTGTGGTTCCATGGGAAGATCAGATAATTTCTTTAATCTTTGTAGACAACAAAACAGTAGAACATTTGCTGGATGTCGGTTGGCCCAGAGAGGAGTGCATTGTTATCTTATCTCTGGCTTCTTTTTCAGAGTACTTTGCAGTGACATGAGTCACAAGAGTGCATGTTTTTTATTATTAGGAAGTCAAGGTCTGGGCATACAGAATGGAAGAGGAGCTAACCAGCTTTAGACTCATCCTTATTCTTTGTCCATGATGCTCAGGAATTCTTTATTATCAGTGAGAGGGTAGGCTTATCATCATCTTTGGTGATCTGGAACACTAAGCACCCCAAGTGATCTCCTGAGTCTAACAGAGGATAGCCTTGAAAGTCTCCAAACCATGGCTCGATGGCTTCATGTAATCAAGAACCTTTTTGGTGGAGAAATGATTGGGGTATGACTTAAATAAAGATTTGAACCCATTTTTTAGCACACTGGTGGCACATGTGCTCATGCTTGATTTGTGTTTTCTGTTGAAGCAAACCTTCCCTACTGTCACCCATCCCCACCCCCTCATCCCTACCAAAGATGGAACAAATTTAGCATCCCAGCCAAAGAACAGATATCAAACATCATCTCCACCCTCAACACCAGCACCGCCCCCACCGATCCATGTCCCGTAATGTGGATCAAAGCTGCAAAAAAAGATCTGATCCAGGACATCTGCAAAATAATCAGAAGCTCTCTCACCACAGGAATAATGCAAAACGCACTCAAACTAGCTACAATTCGCCCCATCCCCAAGAAATCCACACTAGCCAAAATTGACCCTGCTGCCTACAGACCCATCTCAAGCCTCCCCCTCCTAGCCAAGATCATCGAAAAATCAGTCCAATACCAACTACAGAGCCACATAAACACCCACGCCCCCCTAGACCCAAATCAACACGGCTTCCGACCAAACCATGAGGTAGAAACGCTACTAATCCAACTCCTCAATGATCCGGACTATCAATAACATCAAAATGGAAGTCCTCCTGATATTCATAGACGTCTCCGCTACATTTGACACAGTGAGCCCCACAACCTTGCTAGCGAGACTACAAGAAATTGGACTACACGGCACCACCTTGAACTGGTTCACATCATACCTAACCGACAGACAGCAACAAGTCAAATGTGGCTCAAACAACTTCCGGCCCCTGAAAGCCACCCAGGGCGTCCCACAAGGCTCATCCCTCTCTGCACTGCTATTCAATATATACCTACAACCAATCTGCTCCATCATCAAAAACCACAAGATTCAATACATCATCTACGCCGACAACATAATGATATTCACCCCTATAAACCTGGACACCCCAGACTACTCCAACCTAGCCAATTGTCTCCAGAAAATGACAACCTGGATGTTAGAAACAACCTATCCATAAACCACAACAAAACAGAAGCACTATTCATTTCAAAAAACCCCACCTTCTCAATGACACCCACCATAAAACTAAACAACATCACAATATCAGTAAAGCCAGAAGTGAGATACCTCGGAGTGACTCTCGACAAGGACCTTAAACCTACAAGCCCACATTGCCAGAACCACAAGAAACACCTACCTCAAAATGAGAATCATCAGGTGCCTCAAACCCATCCTCGCACAGGACCATTTCCGTACAGTCTTTCAAACGCTCATCACCCCTACACTTGATTATTGCAACCCCATCTACCTAGGGCTGTCAAAAAGGCCTTCCGACCATTGCAGATGGCTCAGAACACTGCCACCTGCATAATAACAGGCTGCTCAGGACATGACCACATCACACCCATCCTCTACCACCTCCACTGGCTACCAATCAGCTCCTGTATACAATACAAAGTTATCCTAAACATATTCAAAATAAGACAGAACATCTCAGCCGACAGCCTACAACCTCTCATCAAAGCACACCTATGCTCCAGACCCAGAAGAAGGAGAACCACAGACACCATCACCAAATCCAGAGAAGACACCTCAAGAAGAGCTCTATCCCTGGCCGCACCTACCCTGTGGAACTCTCTCCCCGATGAGCTGAGATCTGCCACGGACCTCAAAGATTTCAGAAGGCTGCCTCAAAACAAAGCTTTTCATGGATCACTATAAGGACTTCACCTGAACTAGACTCTGCCATAACCAAACTGAAGCCTTCAATCTGTATATAGACCTGTATATAGCTCAATTGTATATAGCTCACTTGTTTTAATAGCTGCACATAGTTCACTTGCATATAAAGCAAACTAATCACTCACACCCCTCGAACACACTCATTCAGATGTTTCCACTGCATGTTGCACACTATAGCCCCTCCTTGATTGTTTGATGTGAAAACCACTTTGATTTAATGATAAAGCGGTATATTAAATCTGCCTAAATAAATAAATAAGTTGATGCCATAGTGGGTGCTGCAAGAACCATTGCTTAGTTGATGAACTTTGTGTAAGGGCAGTATATCTCAGCCCAGTAGAAACAGAATTTGTAAACTGGGAAATACACATCAATATTCTAGGCTACTACTACTACTACTAATCATCTATATAGTGCTATTAAGCATACACAATGCTGTACACATACATCTCACTTTTACTGGCTCTTGCTTGCTTCTGCGAGTGTGGTTGCTCTTGATTTTGGACCCACGTACACATAAGAGACAGTCCCTGATCCACCAAACTTACAATATATTTAAGACAGACAAACAGAAGAAACAGGAAACCAGGGTAATTCTTAAGGGATATGATTAAAATGCACTTGGGAGCATAAGGAGTCAAGATCTGGAAGCAACCTCAGAGATGAGTTTTTAGCCTGGATTAACATAGGATCAGAGAATAGGCCCACCAAATCATTCCATTTCTGTACCCTAGCCATGTTTACTTGCTGTCTCAGTGGTGTGTATCACCATATTTAAATAGCGGCTTTCTAAAATTGTTATTTGAATTTGTAGGCAATCTACACATATAAAAGCTGCTATTTACATGTGGGCAGGGACAGCTTTACCATTAGGCAGTGTGAGGCAGCCGCCTAAGGTGGCAAAACTTTGGGAGCAGCAAAAAAAATGCCCCCAAACATCCCAGCGGTGCTGCCTCACTCTGCCTTCATTGAAAGTAAAATTGTTGGCAGAAGCACCGCCTGCTGCTACAGCTGCTACTGCTGTTTTGCCTGGGTGTGTGGCAGCAGCGGTGGCATCATCCCTTTCTCCAGCCACTGTCGCTGATGAAGACCAAATGAGAAGTGGTGGTATGGCGGCAGGCTGTCAATTTAAAAAAAAAAAAAGGCATGGGGTCTTCGCAGTGTGCTCGGAGGTCCTTGCTGGTCCGACCCCCTCTAACACAAAATGGATTAGAGGGGGCAGGACTGGCAAGGCCTTCAGAGCACACTGGAGTGAAAAGCCCCCATGCTTGTTTTTGAGGGGGGGATTGCTGCCACTGCTGCAGAGAAGGGCAGCAGGCTGAAGAACAGATGTTGGACATCAAGGGAGAGGAGAAGGTAGAGGACTAATGCTAGAAATAGGGGAGGGCAGAGGAGAAGAGAGAGAGCTGATACTAGACATGTGCGGGGATACTGGAGAGGGGGAGAGAGGGCAGATGCTGGACATGTGGAGGGGGAACTGGAGAGTGTGGCAAGGACTGATGCTGGATATGTGTGGGGGGAGACTAGAGAGGGGGAGGGAAGGCCAATGCTGAGCACATGGGGAGGACACTGGAAAGGGGAGCGAAGACTAACACTGGATATATGGGAGGAAACTGGAGGGGGGGATAGAAAAATAAATGGAAGAAAGCTGAAAGGAAAAGAGCAATACCAGAGATGTAAGGAAGTGAAAAAGACTGGAGGGGATAGAAGTGGCTGATGGACTTGCAATCCTGAAAAGCGAGTTAAAAGAAGACAGAAGAAAGCAGAAACCAGAGACTGAGATCAGCATGATTAGAGAATAAAATGTCAACAAAGGTAGAAAAATACATTTTATTTTCAACTTAGTGATTGGGATATGTTTTGCACAAACAGGGGCATACACTATGCATGTCGTTCTATTTCCTTGGTGCTGCACTACATATGGGGTTGTAGCCAAGGGTGGGTTTGGCTGGACCATGGCATCCGGCCCACCCAATCAGCAGCAGAACAGATGAATGACAGGATAACTGGAAGCAGAGTCAGCATTTGACCTGCTTTTGCCCACCCATGGTATTCCCAAGCCTCAGCAAAATATCAGTCCTGGCTATGCCACTGATTCAGAGTCTGGCTTCTTGGAGTTTCAATTAAATTTTTGTCTATATATGTCAAGGGGGGGGAGATATTCAGCGGTGGTGGCTAATGCTGAGAAAGCAGCTAGCCATAGCCAGTGAACTTTGGACTTGGATATTCAATGCCGAAACCATATCTGCCCACTGGCATTGAATATCCGGGTTGGCTATAGAGCGCATTAGCTAACCGGTTAGCAGGGTATTCAGCCACTGGCCAGTTAGCTAAAGCAGCAAAATTTAGCTGAGCCTTTCAAGGGTCTAACTTTTGCTGCTTTGGATAACCGGCTAGCAGCTGAATATCGCTGCTAGTCTGTTATCCCTGGGTACTGCCGCTGCTCCACCCCTGGACACCCTGGAGCTAGCTGGCTAGCGTTGGGGAGTCATCCAGGGATATTCAGTGGCACTAACTGTGTAAGCAAACCATCTAAATGTATTTAAATCTCCCCCCCCCCCACCCCACCATCTATTTTTAGTTTGTGTAATATATTCCCAACTTGATGAGGTTCTATCTGTGTTCTATATTGTGTGACTGAGGCTATGTGTTCTGTTAGCATGGAGTTTCTATGTAGAGATTGGTATTCCTCTGGCTTGTTTTTCTAGATAGGTATATGGATCTTCTAGAACCCACTGCTGTATTTACCATGCTGCTCTTCTCTTAAGGATGTTGATGCTATTGTGGTATGGTACATTTTCTCTATAGGTTCTGAGTAATTTTTGAAGGGTTTTATATTACTTCATGATATGTCCAGTGCTCAAGAGGGTTTATATTTATTTACATTCTCTTATATACCATGCTATTCTGCATCAGTGCAGCTTACATTGAACAAGCTGAAATTACATTGAACAGGGCATTATAACTGGGAGATAACTACTTTACAGGGAACATGGGCAATGGAGGGTTAAGTGGCTCGCCCAAGACCACAAGGAACACCTGTGGGACTAGAAACCCCAGTCCTTCCAGCCCAAGGTTGCTGTCCTCTAGTGGGATTTGAACCCCTGACCTTCTGGCCTGAGGTACCTTGCCCCAACCACTAGGCCACTCCTCCACTCCATCAACTGTTACTGAGATAACATCAGAATCAGAAATTACTTTTTGTATGTTGATTCCTGTGGGAAATGTCCTATTTCTGCTCTGCACCCATTGTTGGGAGAGATGTTTCTCTGGATGTAAAATATATGTTCAAAAAGAAAAAGCAAGAAACCTATCACAGTTTAAACACCAAAACAAAATTACAGGAATTTTATTTTGGCGTTATAAACTGCACTGTGGTTCTCGCTTTTTGTTTTTGCTCCTAGGTGTGTGATCACCTTGCATCTCCTTTGTCTTTTGCAGAATATATATTTACATTAAGTGCCATGCTGATTCAGTGAGTAGTGCCAGGAGTCAATGTTTTATATTAGGTTTCCAGGCTACATAATTAAACTGCTCCAATTTATGCTGTATATAAACATCACTGCAAAGTTAAAAAGAAATATTATATAACCTGGGAACACCCAATTGATGTTCTGACTGAGGAGACTCCCTGTTCCCTGACTAGAGGAAGCCCTTCTGTGGCAGGTGTAGGCCTGTGATCCACTTTGTCTGATATAAGCAAGCGAGCCTAGCTAGCTTGACCTGTGAATGAAGCTAGTGGAGAGGCCTATGGGAATTGCACATCCCCCAATCTGCTCCTGTAAAGCAAGGACATGGCAAGAATATTGAACTAGCTTAGATAAGCAGAACTGGAAGATGGAAAAATACAGAAAAATATGTTTAAAAGTTACTGATAAGAAAAGTACATCTGCAAGGGATTTAATTGGGATTGCTGACATATGAGTTGCAGAGCCCTGCTCCCCTACATGCACAAATTGGCTCAATGGCCTTGAAAGTATGAAAGTAACAAGTTGATGAACTGGCCATTGTAATTGGGACTGGAAGGGGGGTAAGCAGGTGCTGAGCCCACTAAAGGAACATAATTGGATAATCTTATCAGTACCGGGACCAATAGAAGGGGTACGGGATGTACGGGAGAGTACCGGGACCAATGAAATGTGTTTCTATACCTAGAATGGAGTAAAAGTCTATAAAAGTTGTTGTATTGCCAGAAATCTTTGCTCAGCCATTTTGAATTTGATTCTGCTTGAGACTTGTGCACAAATAAATGATTTGGACCTTCTGAACAGACTCCTGGTATTATTGGTTTGTCTGCGCTCAGCTGCTACATATTCTTGGTGCGTTGGCCGGGAAGTTGTGGAATCAGAGTGTATATAGGGCAATATACCACGACTTTCCGCCTCTATAGGCTTGGTCCTGCCGGGATCGCGCCCTTCCGACGGGGGCTACTCCCTGGCGCCGCCGGTCCTTTGCATCGGAGGGAGCTGGTCGGACCTCGGCGGGTGCCGAACCCGGCTGGAGCCAACGCCTCGAACCCGAGTGAGGGGAGGCCGAGGTCCAACTCATGCGCCTGCTTGGGAAGTTTGAGGACCGGATCCGGTGAGTATAGTTTTGATTTGTTGTCTAGACAGATATAGAAAGAGCAGTGCTGCCATTGGAACTTGGAACTTGGAATTTGTAATCTCGAGAAATTGGAAATTGGTAAGAGAGCCTGATCACCTCTCAAAGACGGGCCGAGTAACCCCGCATGAGTATTCGCAGGGCGAAACCCCCATCTTTTTGTATTTTGGAAATTGAATAAGACTAGTCAGAATAGATAGAAACGAATGCATTCTGGGATGCGTTGCTAGCAAGATTGTGTGAATGAAGTGTGGATGAGAGGTCTGGCAGCACGGACCAAGTGAAGGCGGACCCCTGAGTAGCGCATTTCCTGACCGGGCGACCGCGTTCAGGTCGCGAAAAGGGGGAAGCGATTGTCGTCTTGTCTTGTTATTTGTTCTCCTTATACGTTTCCAGGGCCGTGAGGACCCCTTACCCACGGTCCGCCCTCCTTTTCCCTTTTGTCTGTTGTTGCGCGCACACATCGAAATGGGAGGGGCGGGGTCTACTAGGAACACTCCATTAGAATGTATGATCGCACATTTTAAAGAGGGATATTCTGGAGATTATGGTATTAAAATGACAGCAGCCCGTTTACAGATTTTGTGTACTAGGGAGTGGCCTGACTTAGACCCCACCTGGCCCCGAGAGGGAACTTTTAATGTAGAAATTATCCAGTTAGTACACCGTAGAGTGCGGGTAGCGCACCCCGATCAGTACCCCTATATAGATTCCTGGTTAAGTATTTGTGAAGATCCGCCCCTTTGGGCGCAGCGCTGTTATGAAGAACAGTGCAGAATAATGTTAGCTAAGACAGATTATAGTCAGAAAACAGAACCGCCTAGAACAAAAGGGCAGGATAAGAAGTCCAGGAAGAAGCCCATCCTGGTAGATCCTGATTCCCCAGAAATATTTCCCCGACGGCCTCGAACCCCAGGTCCAGTAAGGGCTGCCCGGCGTCCCGCCCCAGAAACCCCGAGACAGCCGAGGCGGGACCCAACCCCAGAGCTATCAACCGAAGAGCAGGAAGATGAATCCTCTTTACAGGGAGGTGAATCGTCTGAAACAGAAAAAGGAGAGTCAGATACAGAAATAGAGCAATTAGAAAATGAAACTTCCATAAGTGATACTGACAGTGTAAAAGTGGTTGCCAGCACTAGCTTGCCAGCAAAATGTACATCCAAAGTGAAACATGTAGAGAAGAAGAAAGTGACTCCTGATAAGACAGTTACGAAAATATCCCTTAGATCCCAAAAGATGTCTACTGCCAAGATGATGCCCTTACGGCAAGTCCCGGGAGTGCCCGTAAAGAATGATAATGATGAGGTGGTAGCGGGACCCCTAAGTTATGTGTATATCCCTTTCTCTACAACTGATTTGTTAAATTGGAGGTCGCATTATGCCTCCTATACTAATAAGCCCCAGGAACTTACAGAATTAGTAACTACTATTATGGAAACCCACCAACCCACTTGGGCAGATTGCCGCCAGCTCCTGACCACTCTATTCACAACAGAGGAGCGAGCACGAATTAGAAAAGCAGCTATTGAGTGGATGGCAGATAACCCTGTAGCTCCGGGACCGGGGATGAACAGAATAGACCATCGGGAAGCGGCCCAGAGAGAATTCCCGAATGAAGACCCCTGATGGGATCCAAATACAGAGCAAGGATCCACAGCCCTAGCCCGTTTTCGCCAAGGCTTTTTACAAGGTCTGAAAAGGGGGGGCCAGAAAGCTATGAACCTTTCCAAAGTTGCAGGAATTATCCAAGGTGTAGATGAGAGCCCCGCAGAATTTCATGAAAGATTAACTGAAGCATACAGAATGTACACTCCCTATGATCCCGAGGCATCAGGAAGTTTATGTATGGTGAATTCTGCTTTTGTAAACCAGTCTCAACCAGACATCAGACGTAAATTACAAAAATTAGAAGGGTTTGCGGGCATGAATACAACGCAGTTACTGGAAGTCGCTCATAAAGTGTATGTGAATCGTGATAATGAAAGGCAGAGAGAATGTGATAGAAAGATGAAGAAGAAAGCTGATTTTTTGGCTGCGGCCATAGTTGAACAGAAAAGGGGAGGTATCCCTAGTCGACGGAGCAGAGGAAGGGGGCGGGGCCGAGGTGGAGGCCGGTCCCAGCAGCTAGGCGTGAACCAATGCGCCTATTGCAGAGAAGAAGGACATTGGAGAGATGCGTGCCCGCAACTCGAAGACGCCCAGCAAGATGACAAAAATGATCATCAGTGGCGAGAAGAAAGACGAGGCCGTCCCCGAAACTGCGGAGGAGCCAATCGAGAACAATTCCAGTGAGAAAGAGGAGGAGCCATCCAAGCATTGACCACGGCCATCCATGACGAAAATGATGTGGACTAGGACAGACCGGGCTCCGAGTTTGCTTTAGGTCTCCAGGAGCCTATGGTCGGAATACAAATAGGAGACCAAGTTATGGACTTTATGGTTGATACTGGAGCAGAACATTCAGTAATAGACAAAAAGATAGCCCCATTTTCTACAAAAGCAGTCACCATCATAGGAGCAACTGGTGCCAGAGCTACAAAATCTTTTCTTCAGAACCGTATATGCAGTCTAGGAGGACAGCAAATAACTCATCAATTCCTTTATATGCCCGAATGCCCAGTGCCACTACTGGGACGAGATATGTTAGCCAAGCTTCAAGCACAAATATCTTTCTCTGAAAAAGGAGAAATGCAAATGACAGTAAATCCCCAAGCCAAACCAGCAGGAATAATGCTGCTGACAGTTCCCCGAGAAGAAGAATGGAGGTATTACATTGATGACTCTGTCCGAGACACTTATTTCGAACAAACTTTAAAGAACATTCATGCACCACCTGGAGTATGGGCAGAAGGCAGTCCTCCCGGCCTAGCCAAACATATAGCCCCAGTAATTGTAACCCTTAAGCCTAGTGCTACACCAGTACACGTCAAACAGTACCCTCTCCCGAGAGCTGCAATTGAAGGCATTCATCGCCACTTGCAAAGATTACTCGAATATGGCCTACTAAAAGTATGTCAATCCCCATGGAACACTCCACTTTTGCCAGTAAAGAAACCTGGGACAGATGATTACCGTCCAGTGCAAGACCTAAGGAGAGTGAATGATGCAGTTGAAACTATACATCCAGTTGTACCCAATCCTTACACTCTTCTAGGACTGATACCTGCTGAAGCTACCCATTTTACTGTACTAGATTTAAAAGATGCATTCTTTTGCATAAGATTAGCCCCTGTAAGTCAAATATTGTTTGCATTCGAATGGCAGGACCCCATCTCTGGAAGAGGGGGCCAACTCACCTGGACGCGATTACCCCAAGGATTCAAGAATTCGCCTACCATTTTTAGTGCTGCACTAAATCAAGACCTTTCAAGCTATCCAGTGGCCCCGGGGAAGAGAGTGCTTCTCCAATATGTGGACGATCTGCTGATAGCTGCAGTATCAGAACATGAATGTATACAAGCCACCAAAGATCTCTTGCAGTTACTAGATGAAGCTGGATACAAAGTTTCCAGAGCAAAAGCACAACTATGCCAAAAAGAAGTGAAATACTTGGGCTTTCGTATAACCCAAGGAAGCCGAAGATTAGGCAGAGAGAGAAAAGAAGCAGTATGTAGAATTCCAACCCCAACAACCAGAAAGCAAGTCAGAGCCTTTCTGGGAGAGGCAGGATATTGCCGAATCTGGATACCCAACTTTGCCCAAATTGCCAAACCACTGTAGGAAGCCACAAAAGGAGAAGAAAAGTCGCCACTGGAGTGGGGACTTGAGCAGGATACAGCCTTCAAGAAGTTAAAGGAAGAATTGATGTCATCACCAGCACTTGGACTACCAGATGTTCACAAGCCTTTCCACTTGTTTGTACATGAAGCACAGGGAAATGCCTTAGGCATGTTGACTCAGAAATTGGGAAATTGGGAGCGACCTGTAGCATATCTATCGAAACAGTTGGACACCGTGGCCAAAGGGTGGCCACCCTGCCTGAGAGCAGTCACAGCTACAGCAGTACTAGTAAGTGAAGCGGGCAAGCTCACATTAGGACAGAACATACGAGTCACTGTGCCACATGCAGTCCTTGCCCTTATGGAACAAAAAGCAAATTATTGGCTCACCAACTCCCGAATGTTGAAATACCAGAGCATGTTATGTGAAAACCCACAGATACAACTAGAAGTAAGTCATGCCTTGAATAAAGCCACCTTGATACCCATTAGCGAAGAACTCCCAGAACATGACTGTATCGAAGTCATGGAAACTGTGTTCTCCAGTCGACCTGACTTGACAGATGTGCCCATAGACAATCCTGACCAAATCTATTATGTTGTTGGGAGCAGTCTCATCCTTGATGGACGACGCTGTGCTGGGTATGCAGTCGTCACTCAACACGAAGTAGTTGAATCATCAGCTCTAGCCTCAGGCACATCAGCCCAAAAAGCCGAATTGATAGCACTCACCAGAGCATTATTATTAGGAGCAAAACTTGTGCTAAATGTATATACAGATTCCAAATATGCCTTCACTACTCTACATGCCCATGGAGCTCTCTATAAAGAACGAGGGCTCATCACATCCGGAGGAAAGTCAGTCAAGTATGGTCCCGAGATACTGATGTTACTTGATGCAGTTTGGGCCCCAACACGTGTAGCTGTCATGCATTGCAGAGGACATCAAGCAGGAAAAGGAGAAGTTGCCCGAGGAAATAGATTTGCAGACGCCTCAGCACGACAAGCAGCTATGACAGGACAAATTACACCACAAGCTATGCCAATGCAAGCAGCATTGTTTCCAGTACCTCTGAATTTATGGACACCACGATATACCACCCACGAATTAGATTATTATTGTAACAAAGAAGATGGAGTATTGAAAGATGGATGGATTGAGCTGCCACCAGCAGAGGGCAGTCAACCCCCTGGACGAATAGTAATTCCTGAACTGTTAGGACCATCTTTTGTCAAAGCCTTCCACGAAGCCACCCACTATGGGAAAAGTGCTATGGAAAAAGCACTCAGACCACATTTTTACATTACTCTATTGACGACCATATCAGCTTCAGTAGCACGTCAATGTCTAACTTGTGCCAAAAATAATGCCAAGCAAGGCCTTATAATGGCACCCCGAGTTCAGTCAGGAGGTGTAACCCCCATGCACAACCTCCAAATTGATTTTACCGAAATGCCAAAAGCCAATGGATACCATTACCTATTAGTATTAGTCTGTACTTTCTCTGGGTGGGTAGAAGCCTTCCCAACCAGAACTGAGAGAGCTCGAGAAGTTACCAAAGTTTTAATGAGAGAAATTGTCCCTAGGTTTGGAATTCCAGCAGTAATAGGGTCAGACAATGGACCCTCATTTGTCTCCCAGGTCACTCAACAGTTAGCAAAAGCTTTGCAGATACAATGGAAGCTCCACACTGCATATAGACCCCAGAGTTCAGGGAAAGTTGAGCGGATGAATCGTACCCTAAAAACCCAAATGTCTAAGCTTTGTCAGGAGACACACTTGAAGTGGCCCCAAGTGCTCCCAATAGCTTTACTCAGAATACGCTCAGCTCCTGTAAAATCAACAGGATTTTCCCCTTTTGAAGTTCTGTATGGTAAACCCCCACCAATAGTGCAGGGAATTAAAGGAAGTTTAGCCCAAATTGGTTCAGAAATAACCAGGCAAGAACTCCTAGCTCTTAGTTTTGTTCTGCAGACTCTCCATGTGTGGATCCAAGACCAGTTGCCTATCAATTTGACGGAACCTCTGCATCCCTACCAGCCTGGTACCTCGGTGTGGATCAAAGATTGGAAGAAGACACCGTTGGAACCCCATTGGAAGGGACCGTACACCGTCATCCTGTCTACCCCAACTGCAGTAAAGGTAGCAGAGATCGACGCCTGGATCCACCACAGCAGAGTCAAGCCCGCTGCTGATCCCGAACCTGAGCAGTGGACAGCAGAGCAGCATCTTGATGCACCCTTGCGAGTTACTCTGAGACGGCAACCAGCAACTTAGACACTTTGTCACAGTGCCTTGCAGTAGCCAAGTCTTTCGAAGAGGATTGCTGTTTTTCCATGCAGCAACAGTTTTGTTTCAACGAACCCAATTTGCGTGCGATTTTGCACACTACTTTGATACTATATTGAACCATACTTCAAAAAAAAAAAAAAAAACCAACTGAAATTGCTAAGTTGGTTGATGCGTGATGGACAACTTGAGAATCTTCAATCAACACTCAGCACCCGTTGAATTGCTTCATTAGCGAACGGGACGAAGAAAAGAACGTCGTGGTCAAGATCTGCAAGCTGAGGATTCAGAAGAACTCCAATCAACATGTATCTTTACCTTTGCTTTGCCCTGGTTGCCTGCTTTGGAGGTCTTGAACTGACTTATGATTTACCTCCATGCACTGCTTGCATTACTTCTACTCGAACTGGACTAAAAGTAACTCAGACTTTTATTTACCATTCTTATTATACCTGCACTGGAAAAGTGACTCGGTGTATTTATAACACCACTGAACTAAATGTTTGCACAAATGGTAAATCCAGAGTATGCTATAATCCACATCAGAATCCATCCTATTACACATTGGAAATACGATGGAAGGATGCAGATGGACCTATAATAGCTGCTACGCCACCACTTAAGGGCATTACTAGACCTGCTGTTTTGAATTTTGATGCATGTAATGTCATAAACAGAGATAGTCATTCCACCTGTGGTACTTGGGAAAAAGCGTATCGAAATGACCATAAGTATATGTGCCCATAAGGTGCCACAGGATGGAGAAAGTGTACAGGTAGAAAGGAACCAGGCTATAGTACTGCCCCAGCAGCAGATTACTATTGCCCTAACTGGGAATGTGTTTTTTATGCTACATGGAATAATGGTATAGTTGATGAAAAGATAGATAAACGAATGGCCACTTTAACCAAGTCAACGACAAATGATAAATGTCAGAAAGATGCTTGTAACCCCTTACACTTACGCATACACAATCCCAATGCATGGAAGCAAGGATATAAGTTTGGTTTACGTATTGCTGGTGGAGCAATAGATCCAGGAACCATTGTGTATATCCGATTGAATACCCAAGCCCACAAGTCATCTAAATATCATATCCACAATACCTTCTATGAGGCCATGCATGTAAATAAGTTTGAAATCCCTCATCCTTCTCAGAATTTATTTTTAGAATTAGCTGGAGCAGTAGTATCTAGTCTTAAAATCTCGAATTGTTATTTCTGTGGCGGAACCCAAATGGGTGACCAGTGGCCATGGGAAGCCCAAGAATTGAATTATTCTCTAACTTACAATCAGTCTGAATTACACAAGACTACTAGCGAATGGGTGTTAGCGCACTCAATTGTTGGACGTCTTTGCTATGCCAGAACTGGACCCCAGTTCACCCAACAGGTAGGACAGCTGGTCTGTCTTAGCCAGAAATTCTATAATGCCACGACCAAAAAGACGTCATGGTGGTCAGGAATCAAACACCCTGAACCTCCTAACCCATTAGCCAGATTTCCTGAACTTGCTGATTTATGGACCAATCTTGCCAAAGCTCATGCCTGGCAAGCCCCACCTGGCCTATATTGGATCTGTGGAAACCGAGCATATGCACAACTTCCGCCACAATGGGGAGGAGCATGTGTCTTAGGAACCATCAGACCTTCTTTCTTTCTTTCTTTTAAACACGGAACATGGAGAACAATTAGGATACCCAGTATACACTACCCACCGACACAAAAGAGCATTGAGACAGAAAAGATCACCCCTCCAGGTAGGCAAGTGGGAGAAGTGGCAGGGTGATGATTGGCCGCCAGAAAGAATCATTGAGTATTATGGGCCTGCCACTTGGAATGATGATGGAATGTATGGATATCGAACCCCAGTCTATATGATTAATCGTATTATTCGCTTACAAGCAGTAGTTGAAATAATAACCAATGAAACTAGTCAAGCTCTTACACTTTTAGCTAGACAAAGTACTCAAATGCGCACTGCTATATATCAGAATCGCTTAGCACTTGATTATTTGTTAGCAGCTGAAGGAGGAGTATGTGGTAAACTGAATTTAACCAATTGCTGTTTAAAAATAGATGATAAGGGTCAAGTAGTTGAAGAAATTGCTAAAGATATGCAAAGACATGCTTATGTGCCAGTGCAAACTTGGCACTCATTGAAATTCCCTAACTGGTTTGCTAACCTTTTCTCATGGCTGGGAGGATTTAAAACTTTTATTATATTGGTACTAATCCTTGTTGTTGTTATTTTCTTATTACCATGTTTAATCCCATGTTGTATGCATTCTATTCATAATGCTATTGATAGTACAGTAGAGCGGAAGACTGCAACTAAAATAATGGCCCTATATAAAGCTAGTCCTAGTCGAAATCCTTCAATCATGATGTAACTATTTTAAGGTGATTTAATTCTCACGCCTTATTAAGTAATAGGGTGAGATTAATCAAAGGGGGGAATGTGGCAGGTGTAGGCCTGTGATCCACTTTGTCTGATATAAGCAAGCGAGCCTAGCTAGCTTGACCTGTGAATGAAGCTAGTGGAGAGGCCTATGGGAATTGCACATCCCCCAATCTGCTCCTGTAAAGCAAGGACATGGCAAGAATATTGAACTAGCTTAGATAAGCAGAACTGGAAGATGGAAAAATACAGAAAAATATGTTTAAAAGTTACTGATAAGAAAAGTACATCTGCAAGGGATTTAATTGGGATTGCTGACATATGAGTTGCAGAGCCCTGCTCCCCTACATGCACAAATTGGCTCAATGGCCTTGAAAGTATGAAAGTAACAAGTTGATGAACTGGCCATTGTAATTGGGACTGGAAGGGGGGTAAGCAGGTGCTGAGCCCACTAAAGGAACATAATTGGATAATCTTATCAGTACCGGGACCAATAGAAGGGGTACGGGAGGTACGGGATAGTACCGGGACCAATGAAATGTGTTTCTATACCTAGAATGGAGTAAAAGTCTATAAAAGTTGTTGTATTGCCAGAAATCTTTGCTCAGCCATTTTGAATTTGATTCTGCTTGAGACTTGTGCACAAATAAATGATTTGGACCTTCTGAACAGACTCCTGGTATTATTGGTTTGTCTGCGCTCTGCTGCTACACTTCCATTTTATTTGCCAGGTTGGGTTGCAAACTGGCTCCAGATGTGCTCGACAACCTTGATTCAGGCCTGGGTTCATCCCATTGCATGCAGGGATATGTAGTTCTGATTTCTCTCTTGCACTCCATAAGAAAAGCAAGGTTACAAGTCCCTGCTTGAAATGGACTGGATTAAGCCTGTTGGGCGCATCTGGATCCAGTTGGCAACTCTATACTGCCAGGGATGTCGGCTCTTTTCTCACCTCAGGCAGCAGATTGTCTTGAGCCGCCTCTGCATGTAGGGATGCTTCTAAGATAACCACCTGGATGTCTCTATAAAATAGTTGAAAAATAGGCATATTCCAGTCCAATTAACCTAGATAGCTTTTTTATAAAACAATCCTCTGTATGCTGTTTTTCTTATTTAAGCCCAGATGAACTAAAGGGATTTTCTTACATGGGGCCTAAAGACTAAAGCTTAAGAACTGCTATGATGGGTCAGACCAAAGCCCAGTTTCCTGTTTCCAAAAGTGGCCAGTCCAGATCACAGTACCTGACGTATCCCAAAAATAGTTAATTCCATGCTACTCCTCTCCAGGGATTTTTTGAGTGCACCAAGTTGATGCTGATTACTGGCAACCCAGCAGCCCCTGGTTTTCTTGGCAAGGTATGACTGGAAGTAGATTACCAGGCTCTTTCTTCCAAGGCAATGGAGGGTAAAGTGACTTGCCCAAGGTCACAAGGAGTGCCAGTGGGGATCAAACCCAGATCTCTTGAGTGCTAGGCTGTTGCCCTAACTACTAGGCTACTCTTCCATAAGCAGTGGTGTCCTCTTGGTCTACCATAATAATAATGGTTAATGGACCTTTTTTATACCCAGCTATACTAACTGCTTTTATCACATCTTCTGGGAACGAGCTGCAAGGCTTAATTATGCTTTGAGAGAAAACATATTTTCTTGTATTTGTTTTAAATGTATTACTTTGTAATTTCATGGCGTATCCCCTAGTCTTTGTATTTTTTGAAAGTGTAAGCAATTGATTCATGTTTGCCTGTTCTATGCCATTCACTATTTCATAGACCTCTATCATATCTCCACTCAGCTGGCCCTTCTCCATGCATGCTAATGCGACTGGAATAGTGTGCTATGAGCTAATGCCGTTCTTCTCATTTCATGTACCGTCCTTTCCAGTTCATACTTCTAGACCATCCAGACAAGTGGGTTATGCCTCTCTGCCAGCAGATGTTGGAGACAGAGAAAAAACTCCAGAGCTGTGATTGGTTAGGCTCTGGATGGCAGAGGTGTACCCCTAGTATTTTCTCTGTCTCCAGCAGATGAAGGTGTTATACAAGCTTATCTCTTAAGTTTTAATTTATTTTACTTTCCTGTAATTTATTGACTCCTGGATGCACCCAGAGCACACACGAGGTGTTTCTCTGGGTTTCCCAGGTCCCTCCATTGCCAGATTTTAAAGTATTAAAACAGTTGTAATAGGGGCAGTACTTCCTGAGGTGAACTCCTGATCGCGTATCAGTAGAGGTCCCTCCATTGAAGGATTCCCAGCCTCTGCCACAAGGGCCAATGCAGCTGGAGGAGGATCAATTTAATTAATTTAGAGTTCCTAAATTGCATTAAATTGAAAGCAGCAGTTCGCTCACCTCCTATGGATCTCGGCGACTCTGCTCCAGCACTGTGAGTGACAACCCTCCTTATCCCCTTCTTACTTCTGGTTTTGGACGCCGTGGGGAGCTTAAATAGGACTTTCAGCCCCTGCAGCAGCCGGCAGCACTCCTCTCCTCCCTCCGGGCAGAATCGCCGCAGTCGGGAGTGTTTTCTTGGGGAGGGCTTCCTTTTTCTTCCGCTCCTCGTTGCCGGCGGCCATTTTGTGAACACGGGATCGCGTTCCCCTCAGCTTCTTTTGGTGGGAACAGTTCTGTGGAGGTATTTTTCTTTCGTTTTCAGACTCGCAGACCCTGCGCCGTTCTGAAACCCTGATCTGGGCTAGCACCTCAGTTTTCAGGCTGATACCAGAATCAAAGTTTGTTTTGTAAAAAAAAAAACTCCAGGTGTGTGTAGTATGTAACAAGAAGCAAAAAGACTTAATCAATCGCCTGTGTCCAACATGTTTTACGCACCCAGGGGAATCTTCTTCCTCCCTGTCAGGTGTACTACCTGCCTTGGACATCAGCTCCTCAGCACCTCCTTCTTTGGATGCGCTGCAGAGTTTTCCACCTGCAGAAGGCTCACAGTCTGCTCCAGTTTTGCTTCCATGGACTCCATCCATTTCTTCGCAGCTTGAGGCCACGGTGCATCCTGTGGATAGCCAGTTCCTGGTGCTATTTCATCAGGCATGGACCCTGTGGCGTTCAGAATCTTCGGATGTACCCTCAGTGCCCTGCCCGACTCCAGACAGGGTCATGTCTGGGTCTGTGCCTCACAAGCAGTCTCATAAGACCACAGACCTCAAAGGTGGACATCCTCCCAAAGAAGTTTCATGGGGCTTGCGGGACAGTCCAGAAATCCCTGAAGACCACAGATCTTCAGCAGAAGTGAGCATGGACTCTTCAGATCATGAAGATGGGGAATATTCTCCTTCTGACTCCTCGGTGATAGCTTAAGAGGACTCACAAGATATCAGACTCTTTCAGAAATAAGAGTTGCCGGCCTTAATAGCACAGGTGGTAGAGGCGCTGCGCCTTGCTGACACACCTGATCCACAAAGTTCCCAGGTTCTGTCGCAGCCAGATCCTATTTTGTAGGGCATATGTAAGCCTTCCAAAGCTTTTCCTTTTCCAGTGGAACTACAGCAGATGGTATATCGGGAATGGGAATCTCCAGATACCTCTCTGTGTACGTACGGGACGCAGTCTTGGTCAGTTGTACTGTACCTCTGGTCTCCTTCTGAACTGGACCATTGGCTGGCATACCCAAAGGTGGATGCATTGCTGATCGGGGTTACCAAGAATACCACCATTCTGGTTGAGGGTGGAGCAGCGCTTCGGGACTAGCAAGACTGTACTGTAAGGTTGAAAGTCTGCTGAAGACATCTTTTTCGTCTTCCACTTTTTCTCTCCGGGTGACTGTTTGCAGGGGTCTGGCAGCCCTTGCCTCCCTACGGTGGATTCAGCAGCTGCCAGATGATCCAGCTGTGGGTCGTCTGGAATCTGTCGCAGCGTTCTTAGCAGATGCCTTTTACGATCTCTTATGTCTCTCAGCTCGCACGTTAGCAGCGGTGAGGGTGGCTAGGAGATGGCTTTGGCTGCATGGTGACTTCTTGGTGGCGGTATCCTTGGATCTTTCTGCGGCCTTTGATATCGTTGATCACTCTCTTTTTCTGGCTAGCCTGCACGAGGCAGGTCTCTGTAGCACAGTTCTCCACTGCTTTCACTCTTTTCTCTCCTCTAGGACCTGTTCTGTTCTTTCTTTGTCTGCTTCAGCAGCTTCCTCTGAGTCTTTTACCCTCCCCTGCGCTGTCCCTCAGGGATCAGTACTGGCTCCCCTTCTCTTCAATATCTTTCTATCACCACTTGCCCTTCAGGTTCAACAACACGGGATTTCTGCTTTCTACTACGCTGATGATCTGGTTCTTTTGTGTCACGTCTCTCCGCTCCATCCCGACCTTTCCCCCCTTAATTCCTGTCTCTCTGTCGTTGCCAACTGGCTCACTATGAACTGCCTTCATCTTAATCTCACAAAAACCCTTGTCATCTGGTTTACTTACGGTAGTCCCTCCCCTCCCATTTCACCTTCCCTATCTGGCTCACCTATCCCTCTGGTATCTTCCTTTCAATACTTTGGTGTTTTCTTTGATTCCGACGTGTCCTTTGGTGATCACATCTCTCACATCTCTAAAACTTCATTCTTTTTTCTCCGCCAAATCCGCACCATCAGACTCTTTCTCACTCCACAGGCCCTCACTACTCTGCTTCTCTCTCTTGTCATATCCCGTATTGACTTCAGTAACTCTGCTCTGGTCGGTTTATCTTCCTCACTCCTTTATCGCTTACAACACATCCAGAATACTGCTGCATGCCTTGTTTCTTATTCTTCTCATCGAGATCATGTCATGCCCCTTCTTATTCACCTTCACTGGCTTCCTATTAACTTCTGTATCCACTATAAAGTTCTCTCTCTAGTTCACCAAGCTCTCCACACCTCCTCACCCCAATATCTGGCTGATCTTCTTCACTTTCATACCCCTAGCCGTACTCCTCGTTCATTCCATGTTAACCGCTTACAAATTCCTTCCCCCTCATGCGCCCACCTTCAGTCCACTCGTTCTTCCACTTTCTTCCTTATTGGCCCCGCCCTTTGGAACTCCCTACCCACCTCTCTCCAGCTTGAACATCACCACAACACTTTCAAGAGAAACCTGAAAAGCCACCTTTTCTCCACCGCCTTCGACCTCCCCTCCCCCTTTGTTTGATTTTATCTCCCTGCTCCTTCTTCAACTCTTCTCTTTCTTTGTCTCGTTGTATGAATCTCCTGTCTGCTTTTCTATCCATTATTGTAATTTCCTTTCCTTTTCCTGCCATGAGCCTTTTCTGTATTTTTTTTACCTTATGTAAACCGCTATGATGTTACTGTTTAGTGGTATATAAAATTTAATAAACATAAACACAATGTATAAATGTACATATGTAATGTATAAATGTAATGTATAAATGTACATATGTAAATTATTATCCCCTTAGCTTAGAAGTAGATAATTTTCTGCGTGACGTGCTAACCTCTCGAATCTTTATGTACAAATCAAAATTATTCTGTCTTGATTCGACAGCTTTATCCATGTAATCTTCCCCGCTTCTGATCGCTGGAAGGAGCGGTATACAAATGCTTGCTAAATAAAATAAATAAAAATACAAACATAAACATCAATGGGCAGCGGATGTTGCCTCCAAGATGCGTCTCTGAAAGCTTCCCTTTAAAGGGAGGCTCCTCTTTGGTGAAGATCTGGATAAGTTGATAAAGGATCTGGGAGAGGTTAAGCCTCAACGCTTACCAGAGGATAAGCCAAAGGCTTCTTCACGCCGGGCGTCTCATTCCCAAGCCTTTTGGCGATTTCCTAGATCTCGCGATTCACGGAGATACCGGTCCTTTAAACCGGGCACCTCTTCTGCTCCTACCGGTCACTTTGGACAGAGATCACAGTCCTTTCGAGGAGCCCGCAAAGGCACTGAATCCTATTCGGGCCCAGGAAAGTTTTCTGGAACCTCCCGTCCTTCCCGCTGATGGCACAGGGGGCCCACTCGAGACGCTTCCACCAGTGGGAGGTCGGCTGGCATTTATTTCTCAACAGTGGGCGTGCATAACTTCCAATCAGTGGGTCCTCGACATAGTTTCTCACGGTTACTCCCTCGAATGTTGGAGACCTATTCGCGATGCCTTCCTGGTCTCTCCAGGACGATCGTCAGGAAAAAAATTAGCCATTCAAACTACCATTCAGAGACCCCTTTTACTAAAAGCCATTCGTCCTGTCCCAGCATTAGAAAGAGGGCTAGGCTGTTACTCTATCTATTTCATGGTGCCCAAGAAGGATGGCTACTTTTGTCTAATTCTGGACCTCAAAGGAGTGAATTGCAGCCTTCGCGTGCCACATTTCCAAATGGAGACCCTCCGGTCCGTAATCCAAGCAGTGCAGAAGTGAGAGTTTCTGACTTCCCTCGATCTGGTAGAAGCCTATTTTCACATTTCCATTCAGGCCGACCATCAGTGCTTCTTGCGCTTTCCAGTTCTCAGACAACATTTTCAATTTCGGGCAATGCCATTTGGCCTAGCCTCGGTGCATCAAACCTTTTCTAAGGTAATGATGGTGGTAGCAGCGGCCTTACGCAAACAGGGCATCAGAGTTCACTCCTACTTGGACGATTGGCTCATTTGAGCGGACTCCCTTCCAGAAGCCTGCAGCACCATTTCAGTGGTAGTTGCATTCCTGGAGAATCTTGGTTGGGTGATCAATTTGGCCAAAAGTTGTCTTCAGCCGTCCCAGGAGATCGACCTTCTCGGGGCACAGTTCGACACCTGTCAGGTTGCGTATTCCTGACTCAGGTGTGTTTCCTCAAGCTGGCTTCTCAAATTTGAAGTTTTCTGTTTCAGAGCTCTCCTCGAGCGTGGGATTACTTCCAAGTTCTGGGAACCATGGCAGCCACCATCGAGTTCATACCTTGGGCCAGAGCGCACATGCATTGTCTACAGAACGCACTTCTTTCGCGATGGTTGCCAGTGTCGGAAAACTACCAGCTCCGTCTTCCACTATGGCCAGCAGTCATAAACAGCCTACAGTGGTAGCTTTCTTCACGCAATCTCCTCAAGGGGGTACCCTTGGAGACTCCACACTGGATATTGGTGGCCTCAAGCTGTGAATAAATAGATATTAGTGGGAGGATCTCTAAAAGAAAAAAGGGGACTGTTGTAGTTGTTGATATGGAAGGACAGACTAGATAGGTCATGTGGTCTTTTTTCTGTCATCATATTTCTATTTTTCTATGTTTCTAACAAACGCCAGCCTGTCTGGATGGGGAGCTCACTGTCGAACCCACAGTGGTCGGCACGCGAATCACGATAGACTGACTCCAAGCATGGGTGGTCCACCTCGCCTTACAGAAGTTTCTGTATCTCCTGCAAAATCAAGCAGTTCGTGTATTGTCTGACAAAGCGACTACAGTGTCCTATCACAACTGCCAAGGGGGCACCAAGTGCGCTGGAGTGTCAAAGGAAATGTCCCTTCTTTTCCCCTGGGCAGAGAGGTATTTACAAGCCATCTAGGCGCAGCATATCGCGGGAACCAACAATGTAAAGGCAGATTCTCTGAGCTGGCATACTCTCGATCCCAGCGAGTGGAAGCTTGCTCAAAAAGCTTTTCAGAAAATAGTTCAAAGATGGGGTCAACCAGCGATAGATCTCATGGCATCAGCAACAAATGCCAAGGTACCAGTCTTCTTCAGTCACTGGAGGGAACACAGAGCTCACGGCATAGATGTTCTTACACAACCATGGCCGAAATACGATCTGCTTTATGTGTTTCCACCTTGGGCGATGATCGGGAGGGTTCTCCAATGAATCAAAGAGCACCAGGGCCCAGTGATCCGAGTGGCTCCAGATTGGCCCAGAAGACCCTGGTATGCCGATCTCATAAGGTCATCTCAAATGACTCCTCTGCGACTAGAAGCTCCCTTGGGACTCCTCAAGCAAGGGCCAATCTCAATGGACAACCCAATTCCCTACAGTCAAACCTCAGTTTTCGTATGCCCTAGTTTTCGTACAATTCGGTTTTCGCTTACTTTTTTCGTCAAGATTTTGTCCCAGTTTTGGTACATTGTCTTGGTTTTCATACAGTTGAAAATGGAGCACCATCTTGTGGCCAGAAGTGGGATTTTCTTTATTTTGATTCTCTTGTTGATTGACTGTCTTCCATATGCCAACAAGAGTCTTCAGTAAAGGTAAAAGTGATGTTAAATGTTCATTTATACATTTCGTTAGTCATTTATATTTATTTCTCATTGTTTTTTGTTTGTAAAAATATAGTTATTCTCTATAAAATGTACTTTTTGTTAATATTTTTGGGTGTCTGGAACAGATTAATTGGATTTACATTATTTCTTATGGGAAATATTGCTTCAGTTTTCATACATTCGGTTTTAGTCAGACTTTTTGGAACGGATTAATCAAGAAAACCAATGTTCCACTGTATTTGCTTACGGCTTGGCTCTTGAACACCACAGGTTAACCCATAAGGGTTATTCTTCCAAAGTGGTGGCTACGCTCCTTAACACCCAACGATCATCAACATCTGTAGTGTATGCTAAGGTGTGGCAAGTTTTTGAGTCATGGTGTTCGCAACATCAACTTTCTCCATGCGCTCAGAAATCCCAGAGATTCTCGCCTTTCTATGAGATTGTCTTGATAAAGGATTAGCACTCGGAACCCTATGGGTACAGGTTTCAGCCTTGATGTGCTACCGGGGGCCGGTTCACAGTCGCACCCTTACGTCGCACTCCGATGTGTCGTGTTTTCTCAAGGGAGTCCTATGCCCACTGGTTCCTCCAGTAGTCCCTCCCTGGGATCTCGTCCTGGTTCTGAAGGCTCTTATGGCCCGGTTCTTTGAGCCTGTCAAAGAGGTTTCACTTCGAGATTTGACACTTAAGACTATGTTCTTAGTGGCAATAACCTCGGAACGTAGGATATCGGAACTGCAGGCTCTTTCTTGCAGGGATCCCTATCTTTCGTTCTCCACAGAGGGAGTGTCTCTTCATACTGTTCCCTCCTTCTTGCCTAAGGTAATTACTCCTTTTCATGTCAATCAGCCCCTTCTGTTACCTGCCTTCTAAAAGGAGCAATGCTTGTGGCGGCACAAGATTCTCCGTGCAGTGGACCTCAAGAGAATTCTCCTCCGCTATCTGAAAGTGACCAATTCATTTTGTAAGACCGACCATCTCTTTGTCCTCTTTGCAGGACCATGCAGGGGTCTTGTGGCCTCAAAGTCCACTATCGCCAGATGGCTACATCAGACCATTAAAGCGGCCTACATTGTTCAAGGCAGGCTGATGCCTATGGGTCTTCGAGCTCATTCCACTCAAGCTCAATCCACGTCTTGTGCCGAACATTCTCACATGGCCCCTCTCAATATCTGTCGAGCGGCAACTTGGTCTTCCTTGTCCACGTTTGTTCAGCATTATCGTCTGGATGTTCAAGCATGAGAGGACAGTCATTTTGGAGTTGGTGTGCTGTTGGTGGCTCTCTCTGCCAACCCTGAGGGTCGTTAGCTTGGGTACTTCCTGCTTGTCTGGACTGGCATAGCAGTATGAACTGGAAGGAAAAATTTCACTTACCATTAATTTTCTTTCCTGGAATACTGCTAGACAAGTCCAGAACCCATCCAGTTGTCAGTTGCAGTGGTACATCTGCAGAGGAGCAGACATTCATTCTTCAAGCACTACCAATTTAAATATCTGTGGGATGGCCCACAAGCATTTGATTCAGGCTTCATATCCTAGGGATAATTCAGGATCCTCCTCCATTCATGGTTATAGTTGAGCTAGTTGTCTCACCTGTACATAGTTGACTTTGTTAGTCAGTGTAATACTCTAAGTTATTGCTTGTCAAAAGATACTGAGTAGGACCCCTAGGGGTACACCTATACCATCCAGAGCCTAACCAATCACAGCTCTGGAGTTTTTTTCTCTGTCTCCAACATCTGCTGGCAGGGGAGCATAACCCGCTTGTTTGGGTACAGCATGTCCTGTGTTATGCAACAAGGATGCAAATGAGTCAATCTGTATACTAGTGTAACCAGTTTAAAAATAAAATAGTATAAATATATTTACTTGGGATGCTGGTGGTCGGTCCCAAAGGAGCTGCAGGATGCCTGGTTTGTTGTGCTGAAATACTTTGCAGCAGGTGTAAATATAAAAAAAATGGAAGCAGTTTAAAAATAAAATAAGAAGAATTAGGGAAGTGCTAGCTGGAAAGCAGTCTGCAAATAAAGTAAAAGAATCATGGTTTTGGTATGCTACAGAGAGCATCAGGCTGCAGGAAGCATGGTTAATTTTAATAAGTAAATAAAGACATTTAACTCTGTAGGAGCTGATCAGAGCTGGAGTGTTTATTTAGCTTCCAAGGGCTTTGATTCAGCTGGGGATTGCATTTTTAGTGAAAGAGAGGCAAGGTTTAGAGTTTGAGCTGTTGCTGAGACTGTGGATCAGCCTGGAGCTTCAGTTGCATTACTAGAGTCCCTGGTTTGGGCCTGCAAGAGGAGGAGGAGCTGGAATTAAAGGAGACACGCCCTTTTTACTGGCTGAGAAAAAAATGAGAATAGGGGGGACTGACTTCCCAGGGCTGGGAGGGGGGGCTGTGGCGCCTCGTTTTTGGAAAGGAAAGCCACAGTGGGTATTGGGAGGTTTAGAGGCGTCAGAATTAATAATAAAATCAAACAGTTTAATTTTAAGTTTATATAGGAAGTCTTTGAAGGTTTTGTGTGTGTGTGTGTGTTTTGAGCATGCTCAATAGGTGTTACAGCATGAGTTTACAAGTGCTGAGGCAGTGAAAGGATCTACTGAGGTTTGGTTAATCCATGTTTCTAGGGGAAGTAGACTGTTTTAGTGGCGTAGTTTATTTAATAGGGTTAAAAATAGCATTATTTTAAAGTAAAAGTGTTAAAAATACCTAAAAACTGCCATTAGGTGTATTATGGAGTTCAAGTTCTTTAAAAGCTTCTATAAAGTACTGAATTTATATCCCATGGACTATTTAATGCTGGTGTAAGAATGCCAATTTTTGTACTAAACTGGAACTGTATGTGACTGTTCTGTTACAATTAGGGGAGTTGGGATCCATCATTGAAGAGAGAGGTTGGTAGTGAGAGAGTGGTGTACTTTGAGAAGTTTATTTGAGGAGGTATTAAGTGATTTTGATAGAAAAAGAGAGAGAAAGGGTGGGACGAGGTGAGAAAAACCAGAGCAGTAAAATAATTTTTTTGATTTGGTGTTTTTAGAGGCACCCAATTAACATGAGCTGATCATTCAGGGAAACATTTGGGAGGATAATTCAGTCTCAGAAGTTTGGGATTATTTTTCCCTTCAAGGGAAAAATAATTTCTTATAAAGTAGTATTCAAATTGTCTTAATCCTGTCTTTAAAAAGTTCTGCTCACAGGCAGATCTGGAGAGAAGAAGGAACCAGTATAAAGGGCACTTATATAATGGAGGTGGGAGAGATTAGCAGTGGCTAAAAGGAAAAAGAAGTAATTTAACCCTTTCCTGAGAAAAGGAATTTTTTTCTGCCACTGGTTTGAGCTGCTTTGAGTGAAGTGCAGTGTAATAAGGCAGCGCTACTGAGAATTGTTAGTCTGACTGATATTGTTCAAGAAAAATAATACTTTCTCAGTCAGAATTATTACTTGAAAAGGAGTAAAAAAGAATAGTTTCTTCTTTAAAGAGGAGGTTTGCGATATCAGATGAACTGGCTGGATGAGAGAACCAAACAGCTGAAGCTGTTTCTAAGGAACAGTGTTTGTGACAAAGAAAGAAAGAGAAAGAAAAAAGTCACTTTAAATCTGAAGCCAGTCTTTAATTATCTAGAGAGGATTTTGGGGTTTAAGTTTAGTGTGTGACTGTGTGTGAATGATAGAGTCAAAGCAGTTTACATTGTAACTTAAACTTGGTAATAAGCATTAAATAGGGACATTGATAACTTGAATGCTTCTGAGGCAATGTGGGGTTAAGTGACTTGCCTAAGGCCACAAGCAGTGCTAGTGGGAACCAAACCCTGGTTTTTTTTTCCAATTATCCTTTATTTTATTAGGGACCAAGTGAAATTTTAAAAATCCAGTTTTTGAGAAAAATAATGTACCCCAGCTGACAAGAAAGATAGATTCTCTTATTGAGTTTGTAAAGTGTAGGTAGTAGATACAGTACCAGACTAGATCCAGAAGTTCCAGCAGAAGGACCAGAACTTGAGAACCAGAATCTGAGGACCAGCACCTGTTCCAGAACCAGGTCCAGGATTTCTATGGGTCCCTTTGCAAGTTAGCGTCAAGAAGACAAATAGCTACCCACACATACACTTCTAGAAACATTTTTGTTTGTATTGTATTGAAGTGCACCCATGTTTTTTTTATATATATTTTTTTTTAGTATTGAAAGTATACGCTGAATTTTCATAGATTGCTAAGTTTTCATGTCCTGAGATCCCTTTTTGGTGTTTCCTGTAAAAATGAAACACAAAAATTAGTGAAGAAAAGTTAAAGGGAAAGAAGTTTTGTAAATGCTACTAAAATTATTTGTGAATGTTGCGGAAAAAAACAGTTAAAACGTGCAAGTAAGAAAAAAAGTTTCTGCAAAGTTATATTTTCCTCTACATGAATTTACCTGTAAAAGTAAAAAGAACCAATAGTTATTGTTAAAACTGAAAAGTATTTTGAAATAGATTTTTAAGTAATATTTCAATAGTTCTTGTGCAATTGTGGCAGGTGAAGGCCTGTGATCCACAGTGTCTGACATAAGCAGACAGGCCTAACTAGCTTGACCTGTAAATGAAGCCTGTGGAGAGGCCCAAAGGAATTGCACATCCCCCAATATGCTGCTATTGTAGAATTAGACAAGTAGAATTGAGGCCTGGAAAAATACAGAAAAATATGTTTAAAAAGCCACTGATAAGAAAAGTACAGCTGTAAGGGATTTAATTGAAACTGCTGACAGAAAGGTTACAGAGCCCTGCTTCCCTACACGTACTAACTAGCTGAATGGCCTTGGAAGTAGGAAAGTAACAAGTTGGTGAACTGGCCATTGTAATTGGGACTAGAAGGGGGGTAAGCAGGTGCTGAGCCCACTTGAAGAACATAATTGGATAGCCATATCAGTACCGGGACCAATAGAAGGGGTACGGGAGGTACGGGAGGTTACCGGGACCAATGAAATGTTTTTCTATGCTTGGAATGGAGCAAAAATCTATAAAAGTTGTTGTATTGCCAGAGAACATCGCTCAACCATTTTGAAATTGACATAGTTTGAGACTTGTGCACAAATAAATGATTTGGACCTTCTGAACAGACTCCTGGTGTGGTAGGCGAAGGCCTATGCTCCATGCTAATTGAACTAATCAGACAGGCCTAACTAGCTTGACCTGTAAATGAAGCCTGTGAAGAGGCCCATAGGAATTGCACATCCCCCAATATGCTGCTATTATAGAATTAGAACTCAGTAAAGCAATTGAATTAGCTTAGACAAGCAGAACTGAACCTGGAAAAATACAGAAAAATATGTTTAAAAGCCACTGATAAGAAAATACAGCTGTAAGGGATTTAATTAAAACTGCTGACAGAAAGGTTACAGAGCCCTGCTTCCCTGCACGTATTAACTAGCCCAATGGCCTTGAAGTAGGAAAGTAACAAGTTGGTGAACTGACCATTGTAATTGGGACTAGAAGGGGGGTGAGCAGGTGCTGAGCCCACTCAAAGAACACAATTGGATAATCATATCAGTACCGGGACCAATAGAGAAGGTACGGGAGGTACGGGAGGTTACCGGGACCAATGAAATGTTTTTCTATACCTAGAATGGAGTAAAAATCTATAAAAGTTGTTGTATTGCCAGAGAACATCGCTTAGCCATTTTGAATTTGATTCTGCTTGAGTCTTGTGCACAAATAAATGATTTGGACCTTCTGAACACACTGGTATCATTGGTTTGTCTGCACTCTGCTGCTACACAATAACATCTCATACACTTTGCTTTGCTTATAGTGATTATTCTCATTAGCCATTTTTAACTAGGCACACTCCTATTGAATATTTATTTAACTTAACATTGTGTGCAATAAATATTTTAATATTTCATTCAAGTGTCCCATAAGAATTTATTTAAAGAAAATTCTAAATTCACCTGCTTAACATCTACACTCATGACATCTTGGTGGTTTGCAGGAATCCTTTTTTGGTTTATTTTCTCTCTCCTAGTGTAGCAGCAGATAAGCATGCAATAAATAAAACCAGGAGTCTTTTCAAGGATCCAAGCCAGTTTAATGTGCACAGGCTCAAGCAATAATCAATTTCAAAATGGCTGAGCCCCGTTCTCTGGCAAAACAACAACTTTTATAGACTTTTGCTCCATTCTAGGTATAGAAAAACATTTCATTGGTCCCGGTAACCTCCCGTACCTCCCGTACCCCTTCTATTGGTCCCAGTACTGATATGATTATCCAATTATGTTCTTTGAGTGGGCTCAGCACCTGCTTTGCCCCCCTCCTAGTCCCAATTACAATGGCCAGTTCATCAACTTGTTACTTTCATACTTCCAAGGCCATTGAGCCAATTTGTGCGTGTAGGGGAGCAGGGCTCTGCAGCCTTTCTGTCAGCAGTTTCAATTAAATCCCTTACAGCTGCATTCTCTTATCAGTGGGCATTTAAACATATTTCTCCCATTACTTCAATTCTACTTGTCTAAGTTAATGCAATACTTTTACTGAGTTCTAATTCTACAGCAGCATATAGGGGGATGTGCAATTCCTATAGGCCTCTTCACAGACTTCATTTACAGGGCAAGCTTGTTAAGCCTGTCTGCTTAGTTCAATTAACATGGAGCATAGGCCTTCGCCTACCACATTCCCCCCTTTGATTATTCTCACCCGCAAGTGAGAAAGGGTGAGAAGCAAATCACATATTACTAAATAAAGATATCACTCTGTGGTATAGGGTAGTAGTTTCACATAGCTGGTAGCTTTGTAGCTGCCTTATGCTCTACAGTGTTAATAACTGGAGTTATCATTCGCAAGCAAAGTGACAAGAAACAAGGGAGCAACAAGCAGATAGTCAAAGTCCATAATTTGGCAACAGTGGGAAAAAGAACTAAAAGAATTAGAAGGTTCAGGAGCATTTATGCCGGACCACCAAGATGTCTTCTTTGTTGTGCTGTTGTAAAACTTCTGATTTAGACAGTCCAGCTGTCCGATCTTCATAGCAAATTGTGGTCCGGTGCGAACAAAACACAAACTGTCAACAATGGGGTGGGCCAATACCCACTCACTAGTAGTATTATGTAAATCAGTCTGATTGTAGGGGATGGAGTAATTCAGTTCTTGCGTCTCCCAGGGCCACTGATCTCCCATCTTAGTTCCTCCACAAAAGAAACAGTCAGAAGTGTGGAGACTAGATGCTATTGCTCCAGCAAGTTCAAGAAACAAGTTCTGGGAGGCATGAGGAGTTGCAACGGTGGCTTGCATAGCCTTGTAGAAAGTCAAGATCTAGAACAACTTTTGGATCGGAGAGTATACCAATGCAAGTATAGGAAGAATGATAAAACAAGGTCCGAGTGACCTTCGGTCCAGTTCATGTTGTACTTATACAGGCTGCCCAGGGAGGTAAGGCAAAAGTCATCTCAAAGCACCCCAAGGCTGCTGCCAGAATAAAGCAATAATAAGGATTCATAATGAGCACAGTCTCTGGAAAATTGGTGGAACTGTCGACTTCCACAACAGATAACAGATGTAGGGTTGATTGTAGATTGTAGATCACTCCAGCCCAATCCGGGTTGTGGGAGGTCCCGGCGGCTTAGCTGAAAGTGCCGCGGGCAGGAGAGAGCTTCACGAGCAGCAAGCAGCCATTTGCAGAGCTCCCCGGTCGGGGTAGAGCACAGGGGGAGCTTCGTTTTCCCGCTCCTGCACTCCAGCCCAATCCGGGTTGTGGGAGGTCCCGGCGGCTTAGCTGAAAGTGCCGCGGGCAGGAGAGAGCTTCACGAGCAGCAAGCAGCCATTTGCAGAGCTCCCCGGTTGGGGTAGAGCACAGGGGGAGCTTCGTTTTCCCGCTCCTGCACTCCAGCCCAATCCGGGTTGTGGGAGGTCCCGGCGGCTTAGCTGAAAGTGCCGCGGGCAGGAGAGAGCTTCACGAGCAGCAAGCAGCCATTTGCAGAGCTCCCCGGTCGGGGTAGAGCACAGGGGGAGCTTCGTTTTCCCGCTCCTGCACTCCAGCCCAATCCGGGTTGTGGGAGGTCCCAGCAGCCTCTATAAAGGGTGCCGCCGGCAAGCGCACCCGCGCCTTGTGGGCCCGCGCCTGAGGGCCTCGCCAGAGGGCCCTTTGGCGTGGCCCTTAGGCAGTGGCACGTCAGCAACACTACGAATGAAGCCAGAACTCTCACATTCAACAGAATCTGACTCCTGCGCCAAGAAAACATCAGGATAATAACCTGAGACTCTGATATACCCAACAACTCACCTAGGTAACCCACCTCTACCCCATCTATAAGGTAACAGCAGACCTAATATACTAGAGAAGTTCACTCCTTGTTACTCTGTTACAAACAGACCTCCCTTAAAATAAGATTTGCTACTGTATCTAGTTAACAGAATACATTGTTCCTACTTGATAGACCTGCTTTGATACAATTGTTACCTATTCCACTGCTCTGTACATAACCAGTTAATCTGCATTTACTGTTTCTAAAGACCCGTATTACCTACATTGTATCCTCCCATTGCTGTAACCATGGCTCTCTCTCTATTTGCATTAGTTAGCCTCTATCTGTTAACACACACCACCCAAAACACAGCAGCATTCCCTACCACCTCACACAAGATCCCCATATTGCATGGACTAGGAAGAAAATATCATTCTTCCTATCATCACTCAGCTCCACAACCACACCATGTTAGGCACTCTCATCTACTATATATCTCCCTTAACACTGTTAGTAGTTCTAAACCCAATTCTGTTCCCTCACATGCTAACTTAAACTGTGCACTCATCAACGCCCGCTCAGTACGTAAAAAGTGGCCAGTCATTACAGATCTCATCACAAAGCTGAAACTAGACATCCTCCTGGTCACAGAATCATGGCTAGCGGACACAGACAATGTCCTTATAAACCAACTCATTCCCCCTGAATACTCAATACACACATGCCACAGAGCAGACCGAAGAGGAGGTGGTGTTCTCATTCTTTCACGAACTAACCTTCAATTTAGATTACTTTCCACCAGGAGTACCACACACATGGACCTAGTTACTATAGCTAACAAACATATCATCCTAAATCTCATATATAGAGCCCCATCCTCACCACCAGAAGATCTATCTAATATAATAGAGCTTGCCTGCAACCCAGAAAGCACACGCAAATCCAACTGGTTAATGGGCGACTTTAACCTCTCCTCACTTCACCATAGCCATTCTACCACATTCCTTGATGCCATGACTGACCTCAACTACTCGCAACTAGTTAGCTCCCCTACACACCTCAAGGGTAACACCCTTGACCTCATTTTTGCACCTCAGGCTACAGCGAACACCAACTTTAAGCTATCTCATACCCCTGTCCCATGGTCTGATCATGATTTATTATCCTTCCAAGTCCCATATCAGCAAAACAGTATCCCAGCAAGACATACAAATTTAATATCATCAGGACCAACAGCCCGTTTCAAAACGCTCAACAAGGATGACTTCATCAGCCAGACTCTTCCAACCCTTCGTCTACCAACCAATGACCTTGATGAACTGATCAACAATTGGTACAACACCCTGAACTCCTCTTCACATCTACCTTCCTCAGTAAGACCACCAGCATCCAGCACAGCACTAAAAAGTAGAAACCCAAAACCATGGTTCTCCACTGAACTACGACTATCCCTCCAGAATCTAAGAAAACAAGAGAGAAAATGGCGCAGATCACATGCTCCAATTGACCAAATGGATTACGAAAATGCCCTAAAGAAACACCGGGAGAAAATAGCTGAAAAGATGAGGGAACACCATACAGAAACCCTCCTCCGATCACTGAACAAACCATGAGACCTCTTTAATATCACTAAATCCTTAACCAAGGCACCATCCTCCAACCAAGCAATATCAATTCAACCTCAGGATTTTGCCGACTATCTTCAATCTAAATCCATTAACACAAACTCCACATCAAGTTGTATACCTAACCCCGTCTCAATTACTCAGCCTCTAAAAAATTTTGTCGCTCCCACAGTGAAATCCATCACTGACCTTATTGCCACCTTGAATACTACCACAGCCCCAAACGATCCATGCCCTGCCTACTGGATCAGAACAATGCGTGCTGAACTGAGCCCCATACTTGCCCTTATCATGCAACTTTCCTTCACCACCAGATCATTCCCATCATCTCTCAAGCAAACTTCAATACGCCCTCTCCTAAAGAACAATAAACTCGACCCAGCAAAAACTGATTCATATCGTCCAATTTCAAGTATACCCCTTCTAGCCAAAATTATCGAGAAGGTGGTACAAATCCAATTGCAACAGCATATAGATACTTCAGCTCCTCTCGATCCCTGCCAACACGGATTCCGAGAATCACATGGCATAGAGACCCTTCTCACACTACTCATCAACACCTTATCAAGAGGGATTAACAAAATTGAAAATGGGTTCATCCTCATCTTCCTTGACATCTCAGCAGCGTTCGACTCGGTTAACCATGTACAACTTCTTCACCGTCTTAAAGAAAAAGGAGTCCAGGGATCAGCTTGGGAATGGTGTAGATCATACCTAAACAACCGCTGGCAACAGGTGCGGATAGGATCTTCAACCTCCGATCCTTTCCAGCAACAACAGGGTGTACCCCAGGGATCCTCTTTATCAGCTCTTCTATTTAACATATATATACAACCAATCTGTGAAATCATCAAAACATTTAACGCCTCCAGCTTGATCTATGCAGATGACGTACTAATATTCACGCCAATAAAAATTAATGCCCCTGACTTTTCCCCAATTATCGCCTGCTTCAACGCGATTACAGATTGGCTCCTATCCCAGAACCTGCGAATAAACTTCAAGAAAACGGAAGTCCTATTCGTAACCAGGAATAAGAAATTCTCCCCCCCCCCCCACCGCAACTTTGAAGGTGAGAGATGCAGAACTACCATGTAAATCATCAATTCGCTACCTGGGAGTAACCATCGACCAAGAACTGACCTTCAAAGATCACATAAAGCAGACCGTTAAATCCATTTACTACAAATTAAGAACGCTGAAACCCTTAAGACCACTACTCGCCTCCAATGACTTCCGAACAGTCTTCCAAGCCCTTATAACACCTCATTTTGACTATGCTAATATCATCCTGCATGATCTACCCAAGAGCACCCTCAACCCACTCCAATTGGCGATGAACTCAGCAGCCCGCATCCTCTGCGGCACTTCCAGTAGAGACCACATCACCCCCATACTAACAGAGCTTCACTGGTTACCCCTGCAAGCCAGGATAACTTACAAAGCACTCCTGATATCCTTTAAAGCAATTAATCAAATAGCCCCACCCTCCCTCTCATCACTTATTATCAACACCCCCACGAACAGACTGAGAAGATCTGCAGCCGCCAATACTCTTGTCGTACCAAAGGAGTACACTAAATGTAACCAAACAACCAGAGACAGGGCTTTCACCTTATTCGCTCCAACTTGCTGGAATAATCTCCCTCCTCATATCCGATCAATAAAGGACCTCTCTCAATTCAGAAAGGCCCTCAAACACTACCTATTCTGTCATCATCTTTTAGGCCCTAACCCTACACCTCCTCCCCCCATCTCACAAATCACTCACACAGCCTCTGACATTCCAACAACATAGTCATAACAGAACACGACCTAGACGCTCTGCACACCCAAAGTTACGACCCACTTTAACTGTAAATTTCCAGAGGTAATATATCTTTCTGTATATAGCTTGTATATAGTTTACCATGTTGTCTCCAAGTTACTGACCCTGTTATAATGTAAGCAAAAGACCCTGTTATAATGTAAGCAAAGGACTGTTCTAATGCGAAATTTGTTATCTGTAAACCGCACTGATACCAAAGAGCGCGGTATATAAAAACTGTAAAATAAATAAAATAAATAAATAAATAGATCCTCAAGCTTCTGCCGTACGTAGACCTACCAGCTTTGTGGCAGAAGTAGGGCTGTAGATTCCAAAGTATCACTGTCCTCTGGGATGTCTCAATTTCTTACAATATCATAGCATAGTCTCTTAGGCTATTATTGCTTCCTTAGAGCAGTTCACTCTTTAGGAGATCAAAACAGTCTTTTCAGAGTATTTAGACACAGTCTCTTAGAAGATTCAATTTCTTAACACAACACAGTCTCTTTCTGATGATTGCAGTTTGTTTGTTTTTTTTTCCCAGATGCGAAGCTTACTTTCAGATAAACAGACAGTCTTGAAATAGTGCAGTTTCTGAGGGACCAATAAGTCTTAGGTCCGTGGCTGTTGTCGTAGGGTGAGGTGCAATGGAGTCTCAGGATGCTGTACAGTAGTCCAGTGATCAGGTTCAAGAGCAGCTGCTGGCTTCACTTGATTATGATGGATCCAAGGTTCAAATTCTGCGACTTTTACTGCAGTTGGAGTTGACAGGATGACGACATAGGGTCCCTTCCAATGCGGGGCTAACAGTGTCTTTCTCCACTCTGTGATCCACACCGAGACTCCAGGCTTGAGAGGATGCAGGGGTTCAGACAAATTGATGAGTAATCGATTTTGTACCCAGGTATGAAGACTCTGCAAAACAGAACTTAAAACCAATAGTTCATGTCTAATAATTTCAGATCCTATCTGTCTCATATCTCCTTTTATTTCCTATACAATAGGCAGGGGTTGCCCATACAGAATCTCAAAAAGGGGAAACTCCTAAAGACTTAGCAGGGGCTAAGTATATCCTAAGAAGGGCTATGGGAAGAACCTGGAGCCACTTCAGGTAAACCTCTTGGCAAAGTTTGGACAACTGAGATTTCAGGGTTCTATTCATACATTCTACTTTTCCTAAATTCTGAGATCTATAGGCAGTATGTATCTGTTAATATCAATATCTTGGGGCTATACTTAATGGACTTGCTTCCTAAGGTTATCCACCATCATTCTTTGTACAGGGCCCCATGTGCATGCAAGTTTGTAAGGGCATTCTTGGAATCTGGGTATACATTTAGACAGGGCTCTTTTCCTATTGTTAGTGCTCTAGTGAGGGCTATCAGTTCAGCTTTCTGTGGTGAAGTTTCTGCGGCCAGGGCTGAGGACTCAACTACCAAATCAGGGGTCACCACTGCATATCTAGCACAACAATGTCTATTGATGATGAAACTGCCTTCAGCCACAAAGAAAGTCTGTTCACGGTTCTCCAGAGGGACATCAGTCAAATCCAGGCGGCTTGAGAATACAGTGTCCATAATTTCTAAACAGTCATGATCAGGGGGTCAAGACCGACTGGTAACAACATAACAGGATTCAAAGCTTGACTGACCTTCAATTGGAGCTGGGGGGTTTTACGCAACATACTCTGTGGCACCCAAGAAGGCTCTCACTTGCCTCCTGGTGGTTGGAGTAGGAATACTGCATACAGCTTCTCTTTGCATTCTGGTCCCAGGCATTGAATTCCGCTGGACAACTGGAATCCTAGGTGTTTAACTTGTTGGACATAATTGCACCTTGGCTCTTGAGACTTTGTATCCAGCCTCATTAAGAGGGTGCAAAAGTTCACTGATGGCTTGTAGACATTCACTTTCTGAGTTGGTGGTTATGAGCAAGTTGTCCACATATTGAAGTAGAATTTTTTTATTTTTATTTTTCTGGAGTTTCTGGATAACTTGTCAAATCCTTGCTGAGTGAGGCGAGTTCTTGAATCCTTGAGGTAATCTTGTCCAGATGAGTTGGCCCCGCCTCCTTGTAGTGGGGTCTTGGGCTAAGCGTATGCAGAAAAAGGCATCTTTTTAAGTCCAGAATGATGAAATGTATAGCTTCAGCAGAGATCAGTTCCAAGAGAATATAAGGTTTTTGGTACCACTGGTTGTATAGTTTCAGCTGCATCATTCATTCTTCTTAGATCCTGCACTGGGCGGTAGCCACCTGTCCCAGGCTTCTTGACTGGCTTGAGGGTGACAATGACAGGGGCTATGTTCTTCGCTAGGCCAGGTGGATTATCTTCTGGCCATACTCCAGGTGGGGCTATAAGGTTGGTAGGTATACAGGAACTTGTTGACTTGACTGGAGGTGTGCTATAGAACCGCCACTCCTCTTCTCGGGGAACAGTCAGCACCATCAATCCAGCAGGTTTTGGGTTTACAGTCATTTGCATTTCTCCCTCTTCAGCAAAGGATATCTGTGCCTGAAGCTTTGCAAGCAGATCTCGGCCCCAAAAGTGGAATAAGGCACTCAGGCATATACAGGAACTGGTGCATTATTTTCTGTCCCCCTAGTTCACACATGCGGTTCTGCAGGAAAGGCTTTGCGGACTTAGCCCCAGTAGCTCTGATAATGGTGATGCATCTGGCCTAGTCTTTATCCATGCTTTAGCCCTCTTTAGCTGCCACTTACTCTATAGCTACTTCCTTCTCCTACTAGAACATTGTGCTTGGTTTATTGTTTTATGACTCTGCAATCAAGTACTCCCTCCTCCCCTCCTGGGGAGGAGTCAAGATACGGGCATTCACTTCTCTAATGTCCTTCTCCTCTGTAATGGGCGCACTCACACCCAGTTTTCACTTCCTCTGCTCCTTTGATTAGGAAAACCTCCTCCACATCATTCAACTAAAATATCAGCAAAAAGATCTGTTCTCTTTTTCCATTTTACAATTTTTACTTTCTCTGTCCCTCTTCAACAATCCACATACTTTCTGATCAACTTTCATTTAACTATCATGCCCGCAAATTCATCCAGTTTTCTGTAATTTCTGTTCATTAGTTCAATCAAGTCCTAAAACTTCTCAGTGTATAATGCAGATTTTTCAGTTCTAAACAAGTCTGGTCAGCTGACTTTCACTTCTGGTCCAGAGGGGGTACACATCCCCCTGCTGTGGAGGTGGCTGGCAAACTAGGGAATCTGCAGGGAGGAGTCCCCCCCCCCCCCCCTGGGCTCTGTTTCTCCTAGCAATGCTCTATCCAGGAGGTTGTTTTTTTTTTTTTTAAATGATCTACTTCTCTGCTGTGGGCACATTAGTTCACGCCCACCGGGGCGGGGGGGTGGCATCATCGGTGGACTGGGCCCCATCCCCCCCTTAAGCACTCTGAACGGAGCTACTTAGATAGAGAGAAACTGATAGGACAGGATATCTAGAGATTCTGGGGCAAAATATGGTGAACAGCAGAAACCACTCCCTTTCACATAGCATTCCTAATTGGGACAGAGACATTTGATTACCATAGTCTTCAGTAAATCCCTTACTGAAATTCTTGATCATACTTGAAAAGACACTCATTAAAAAAACCTTATTACCGTAAACATGCTTAAATTGAGCACAGACATACAATTTAGATACAGTTCTTAAAATATCTTATAGAGAGAACTATAGCTATCTGTTACGTATGACTAAAATTAAATTTCTTAGCGAACTAACTGCCAGCCGTAGTCTGCATCTGCAAAAGAAAATATTATTTTATTTTTATTAAATCTTACAGTTCAGAAAGCAGATATTCAAGAGACATGAAACAAATACTTTTCCATGGCTGTGGTGGATATCTAAAATGCATATGCACCCTCTTTTTGTTTTGTTTTGTTTTTGTTTTGTTTTTTTAACAATAAATATGTCTTCTATCAGGTGCTTGCCACAGTAAATCAGGAAATAACGTCTTGGAATTTTAAAAAACAAAGTACCCTCTTTCTCTGGACACGGACATACAAAATTCAAATACAGAAAAACAAATGAATCCATCCTAAATTGTAAAGGTCTTCATTAGTCACTAGTACAGAGTTTAACAATCCAATGTAATTACCTTAAATCTTACAGTATGGGGAAGCATGCATTCAAAATGCAAACACTCCAATCCTTTATTTTAAACAAGCAAGAAACTTTTCAATCGAGAGCTGCGGTTTCATTTTTTTTATTTTTTTCCTCCTGTCCTCTTGCTGTGTGGCTCGCTGGAAACAGCTTAACTGTTCACACACACACACACACAGACAGAGACATGCCGGTATTCGAATAAGAACTTAACCCTTTCCAGGCTAAGCCCCAAAACTATCGGGACCCACAATCCTGACTAAACATTCTTATTAAATGATATATAAATGATATATAATACATAACCATAGCAGAAGGAACATTACTATTAAAAACATATTGAATAAAACAGGTACAATTTTCCTGAAATAAGCACAGACTAACAGCATTGAGATTTAAGCCTGCAAGAGTTAGAAAGACACTGTACATTCTTTCCTTCAGACACGCCCCCTGTCAGTTTCACACTGTGCTATAGGAAAGCGAACTGGGTGAGACCAGCTTCTTGATTTCTAAAGTGACTCTAGGTGTTTTGCGTCTTCGTTCTGCTTGATTAATACAATTTCTTAATCAGTGAACTGTCACAAATTACTCAACAGAATAATCTCACATTTATAACAGAAGGGGAACTCGCAGTTTCAACAGAGAACAAAAAGAACAGATACACAGTAGGGCAGACAATACACATCAAACGCTTCACAATCATGCTAGCAACGTATCCCAAAAAGCCCAATCCTGTCTGTTCTGACTAGGCTAAATCATGATTCTCTATAACAGCTGTACCTCGCGACTACTCATGCAAGGATTTTCAAACAAATTTTCCCCACGCATACTCATGTAGGGACCTCGCGCATACTCATGCGAGGTTGACTTAAGTCTTACCAAACAAGAAGGACGATGGCTTCACCTCACGCATACTCATGCAAGGTTAATAGGACCGCCCTTGAGAGGGGATCAGTGCTCTCTTTTCCAAGTTCCAAGTTCTCGAGATTACAAGTTACAAGTTTCAAATTCTTACTAAAAGTTTCACAAGTTTCAAACTGCAGTTCTAACTCATCTGTCCAGACAGGTTTTCAAAACTATACTTACCGGATCCGGTCCCCGATACTTCACTAGCTTCTGAGTTGGATCCAGGACTCCCCCGGGTCGGAGGTGTTGGCCAGCTGGACCCAGTGCCCGCCGAGGCCAGGCAGAACCCCCTCCGATACAAGAGGATCGGTGGGCCCAGGGAAATTCCCCTGCATCGGATTGGCATGGTTCCAACTGGACCAAACCTCAAGGTGAATTACGTTGGTTTATTCACTTGAACACCATCCACCACTCGCACTTCCAGGCCGACGCACCAAGAAATGTAGCAGCAGATAAGCATGCAATAAATAAAACCAGGAGTCTTTTCAAGGATCCAAGCCAGTTTAATGTGCACAGACTCAAGCAATAATCAATTTCAAAATGGCTGAGCCCCGTTCTCTGGCAAAACAGCAACTTTTATAGACTTTTGCTCCATTCTAGGTATAGAAAAACATTTCATTGGTCCCGGTAACCTCCCGTACCTCCCGTACCCCTTCTATTGGTCCCAGTACTGATATGATTATCCAATTATGTTCTTTGAGTGGGCTCAGCACCTGCTTTGCCCCCCTCCTAGTCCCAATTACAATGGCCAGTTCATCAACTTGTTACTTTCATACTTCCAAGGCCATTGAGCCAATTTGTGCGTGTAGGGGAGCAGGGCTCTGCAGCCTTTCTGTCAGCAGTTTCAATTAAATCCCTTACAGCTGCATTCTCTTATCAGTGGGCATTTAAACATATTTCTCCCATTACTTCAATTCTACTTGTCTAAGTTAATGCAATACTTTTACTGAGTTCTAATTCTACAGCAGCATATAGGGGGATGTGCAATTCCTATAGGCCTCTTCACAGACTTCATTTACAGGGCAAGCTTGTTAAGCCTGTCTGCTTAGTTCAATTAGCATGGAGCATAGGCCTTCGCCTACCACACTAGCTTTGGTCCCAAAGGAAGCAGCTAGGAGGGGCACAGTTTATTGTCTGAGGTAACATCATTTAATGCTGGTCATGACTAATAAAGGTCCAAAGTGGGGTTAAGTAAGACTAACATTTCTCAGAAGAGGCTACACTAGTTACCAAAAAGGCACATGATGAGCTTGCTTATGCCTAATTAGATTTCCGTATATATGATCATGTTAGGCTACAACATGATGCATCAGTTCATAGTGTTGCTAGGCAATATTATGTCACAATACTTGTTAACATTTCACTCTACACCTTCTTCAGGGGAACAGCAGAAACATAACAAGGAAAATAAATGGTATTATATTACCAATCTCGTAAAACCATCCTTCTTCAATGGTAAGGAAAATTGTCTAAACCTTCCTTCTACAAAATTTAAGCCTCCAACCCTATCATTTTTTTATCTCTTGAAACAATAAAACTGCTTGCTTTCTACTCACTGCTTACTATCAGACTGGTTGAAATTTCATCTTAGAAAAATCAATGTGTCAGACATTACAAATGAAGATATAATACCCTTCAGACTTCCAGAGTTTTAATATGTTTCTCCTGTCTGATATTTTGAAGTTATTGTTCCACTAATCCAATTCATCAGATCTGGTAACTCAGTTAAATAAACAGTTCTAAATATTGTTTTCTCAGACCATTAGCTAAAATGACAAATTGCAAACTACATTGGCAACCACAAGGTAGTTCATTTTCCACAAATGATTAACTAGATTTCGGATTTTGACATGCACTTTGCAAAAAAAAATTCTAGTTATTTCTGTACTCTATAAATGGAAATATACAGCTTAAACCAAATAGTAACTTGTTCTCTTAGGCTTCTGTGGCTAGTATCATGATCTTTGCAGTTTTCCGGGTCATGCTGTGTCTTGATAGATGGAACCGACGTTTCAGCCATTATTTTGTGGCTTTCTTCAGGGTGAATAATGATGGCTGAAATGTCAGTTGCACCATCAAGATGCCTTAAGATCCAGAAAACTGCAAAGAACAATAAGTAACTTCCCACTTTTGCTCCTATACCAACAAACACACAGAGACTTTTATACGGTTAAATACTGCTAAACATATACCACTCATAGTTTCAAAGGTTATAACAGCTTAAGCTAAATGTACAAAAATTTAGGAAACAGGGAAGCCAACATTCAATGGGCAAGGCCAGCCAGAGTAAAGCGTCTGGCTGTCACCTTTTAAAATTAGACCTGGATGTTCAGTGCCGCAGCCTAGTTAGTTAAACTAGCTAAAGTTAGGCCAGCCTTTTATGTGCCAAATCTTAGCTGGTTTAAGATAATCGAACCGTGGCTGAGTATCGTCACTGCCTGGTTAATTGGAGCGCGAGCCTTAGAATGTTCCTGGAATGCTCCGATGATGTGCACTTAGCACTGGGGCGCACGGCAGCGTTATGAGGGGATATTCAGCAGCACAAAACAGCTATATACCACTGAATATCCCACTCACCAGGATTAAAGTGGTTAATAGCTCTGCTAACTATGTTATTCTTTTTGAATAAGTCCCCCCCGCCCCCCCAAGACTTTTACTAAAGTGCAGTAGGCAGCTAGTGCATGAATTAACACATGCCACAGTAACTGTTACCATACTGGCACAATAGTACATCTAAATACATGTTGTAACTGTTTACGGTATTATGGGGCAGGAAATGGGCAGATTATGGGCAGGAAATGGGTACGAACTGCATATTGTAGTTAGCACACAGACTTTTCCCACACGCTGCAGTTAGCAAGGATGCACAATTTAGAAGGCTGTAAGTACATCACACTGTCAATATATTTACCTTGTGCTAAAGAACCTTTCTGTGCAATAATTATATGGGAGCATGCTGGGAATACTGCCAACAGCGTGCAGGCATTGTATTTACTGCATGCTACTCTTTGTGTCTAATGTGCATGCTTTAGTAAAAAGGCCCCTTACTTTCACAGCATGGTGCATATGGAATTTCCTGTGTGCTTAAGTTCATCATTCATCTAGCAGTAGTTTTCTAAATTTTCTCCATGGATTAACCCTGTTTTACCCACAGAAAAGAGCTTTCATAAAATTACCACAGTGGTTATTCACGTGTAAGCTAGGTGTGGAGAATATTCACACCTACATTTATGAAACCCACATTTAAGGGAAGGAGTTTGGGCCACACAAAGGTGGAGTTGCAAAGTATGTGAATATTTTATAATTACAAAGCAGGTATAAATGACATGGGTACATTTTACCTTCGATTGTTGCAGGTTTTCTGAGGTTATTTTATAAAGACAAGTGAGGCCTATTTAAGAGAGGTCATTGAGATCGGAATTAAGACATCCAGATTGTGATGTGCTCAGTTACCCCTTGTTTTACAAGAGGCTGACTGTATATCTTTTGGTAAAATACCTCCATGGATGCCGGCAAATGCACTGGTATTTGCTGGAACATCCAGCAGGAACAGAAATTTGAGAAATAAAGGTGCTGAAAAAAGAGAGTCCTAAAATCACATCTGCATTGCTGTAGCCAGAAATCTGCAATATTCTGTAATGCAGAAAATGGGCCCCAAATCAGGTCTTCTAAGTCTCATAGAGGCTAGCAGTGTGATAGGTAAACTAATCCTTACCTTCTACCTCTTCATGGCACATGACCACCGCACTAACCCCACCACCCAAACCTCCAGACATGCTATGTCCATTTTGATGTTATAAGCACTTTTCATTTTGTGAATTATTTCCTTTCCGCATGTCGCACATTGGAAGTGGTATAAGGTCAATATTCTAAATGATTTAGCCAGATAGCAGCACCTGGTAACTGGAGAAGTCCTGCTAAGGGGGATATGCATTAGCAATATCGTGATAGTGCCGCTTAATATCTCCACAGACTGCCTGAGCACTGTCCGGACAGTACCAGGGTGGCCCAAGGGCAAAGGCGGGCAGAGAATCAGTAATCTGGAGAATGATGATTTTCAGGGCTGCTATATGGATAACTATCCAAATAAGGACAGCAATAAATCTGTCCCAAATGCTATCTAGATAAGCTATTCATATAGAGGACAATACCCACTGGGGCATGTCCATCCCATCTGGATGTCCAAAATCTGGACAGGTCAGTCCTGCACCCGATTCTGTGGGGGATTGGGGCAGTTGCATGGTGTCCCAGTGCCATGGCGATGGGACGCCATGGCACCGGGGCTTTAAGCAGGCACTCCAGCTTGGTTGGATGGGGTGAGAGCAGAGCGTACAGTGGCTCTGAATCAGAGCAGGCTTGGACAGGAAGCCATGCAAGTTCCCCGATCCCCCACAGAACACCATGCAGAGCCAAAATCCCTGCCACCTGACCCCCAGAGGGACCATCCATGGCCGGGATCAGGTGGCGGGGAAGCCCCCATGTACACTCACTGCTGCTGCGGGGTCCTCCGGCGATGTCCACCATCCTCTTGGGGGACTTATTTTACCTCCAAGTTGGAATAAGTTCCTCATCTAACTGGCCATGCCCGGACGTACAGGGCCATCGTCAGAATAGGCCCTGTACATCTGGGTTGGGGGGTCACGCCTCCAGCCCACCCTCGCTTCTCCCTCAGCCTGCCCCCTCCCACCCCCGTACTGAGCTCCCCGCACATCTTGGCTGTCTGTGACCCAGCTTTGCTCCTTCACACAAAAGGTAGTAGCAAGGCTGGTTCAGGTAGAGCAGCGAATAGAATTACTTGGTTCTCAGCTATCTAAGTGTGAAACTCAGTGTAATTCCTTGCAGGAAGTACAGGTATCTACGGTGAAGGATAGCTTGATAATCCATTGTAAATTAGAGATGTTTAAGAATGATGTAAAGTCTAAGAATATCAGGTTTTTGAATTTTCCAATGTGTCATTTATTGTCACCAGAGATTCTATTGCAGAAGTGTTATGTTTTTTCAAAGCTGATACGATTGCTTTTTCAAAAGTTGTATTACCTAGCTGAATGGGATATTTCTGAGGGGTCTGCTGTGGGCCTTAATGACCTGCAGCCATCTGTAGGAATTGATTTAATGCAATTTCTTAAAAACTCCCAAGATAATATCCCTACCAGAGCAACACTGCTTGTAATATTTGTCTCTGACCAAGATAAAACCTTGGTGTTCAAAGGTTATTTTAAGAACAAAAATGTTTCCATTTCTGGTGCATCTTTGCAGTTATTTCCAGATGCGTCAAGAGCTACTCAGCTCTGGAGGAAAGTCTTTTTTGGCTTTGGAATCGCGAGTCTTAGCTCTGGGTGCTTCATTTTTTCTACGGTACCCTTGCAAATACCTGGTTGCATGGCAGGGTGCTAGATTTACATTTTTTGATCCTCTTCAGTTAGAAACCTTTTTGTCTAATAAGGAAAATATGGTTGATCCGGCCAGTGTGGGTGGTTGTAATGAAAGGGTAGATAGATAGGATTGGCTGTGGTATGGAGTTTGCCCCTATTGATTTCTTTTGGTTTGTTTACATTGTAGTATAGATGTGCTTCTCCCTGAAATGAGGACTATATTGACCTATGCTTTTCATTGTAAAAGTTGCTTGTAAGCTACTTTTTCTTGTCATGTTACTTGGATACTTCTTTTGTAAGTATATGCATTTTAGAAAATTAAAAAAAAAAGATAGGGATAAAACATTTCTATATCTTTATATATATATTCAGCCTAGGGTTGCCAACTGGTTGGTTTTGAAAGTTGGAGGCCGGCGACCGGCAGAATAGTAAAACCGGTCAATGAAAGGCTGGTTTTCTGCCGATTGCCGGCACCGATCACTTCTATGTCTGTTCCTCGGGATCCCATCCCCTGTGGGCAGACATGCAGAAATGGTCACAATTGCAGCCGGGAGAGCCGGTGACTGCCTGCAGAGGTTAGGATCCCTGCAGGCAGTCACCGGCACTCCTAGCCATGATCGGTGAATGCATAAATTCAGCCTTCCTCCCCTTCCCCGCTGCCAGTAACCAAAGCTAACATAGGCGCGAGGCCTTTCTGACCTAGGCATGCCTGGAAGGACCTCGAAGTTCCACCTCCTCTGACACATAATTGTCACATTAGAGGGGGGCAGGACCAGCTGGCATATGTGCGCCTGTATTGGAAAGGTTCTGTGCCTCTGCTATTTTTGATTGTTGGTGGCAGGGGGGAAGAAGGCTAGATTTAAAAATACAATGCAGGTACATGGATTAGGGTGGGGGTGTGGGGGACATTGGAGGATCAATGCTGGGGAAGAGAGAGAAGGAGGAGATCCAAGACACGGGGGTGGAGGGAGATTGAGGAGATGCTGAACATGGTGAGGGAACACTGATTGACAGAGAGGTGATGCTGGACATAGAGGGGACATTGGGTGACAGAGGGGTGATGATGGACATGGGGAGAACATAGGCAAGGGTGATACTAGACATGGGGCAGGAAGAGCCAAGGGAAATAGAGGTGCTGAGGCTAGGGAAAAAGAGAAGGGAGATGCTAGAAATAGGGGATACGGAAAGTGGGGGCGGTGCCAGACATGAGAGAGAGAGAGAAGGAAAAAAGATGCTGGACAGGAGAAGGTGAGCAGTTTGGATTCAGAGAGAGGGGAAGAGACAAAGGGAAGGGTTGATGAAAGACTGGGGAATAAGAGGCTGGGAAAGGAGAGAGAGAGGGAATAGGAGGGTTGGGGTTAGGGTTGAAAAGTGATAGGTAAAGTGAGGACAGGATAATAAGAAGGAATGAGATCTGAGCCCATAGAGAGATAGAAAAATAAATCAAAGAAAGAAAACTAAAAGGAAAAAGAGCAGTGTCAGAGATGGATGTAAGGGAGGAGGTGAAGGAGACAGCAGGGGAGAGAAGTAGTAGTAGATGGACTTGAGATCCTGGATAGAATTAAGATACTGGAATCAATAGGATTAGAAAAATAAAATAGCCAGACAACAAAGGCAGAAAAAATATTTTTATTTTCAATTTAGTGATTGGAATTTTTCAGTTTTTGTATTTAACATGTGCCTGCCTTTTATTTGGTGTTGTACTGCGTGCAAAATCTGGAAAGTAATTTCACTCATAGTTCTACCTGAACCAGCCTTGCTACTACCTCTTGTGTGAAGGAGCAAAGCTGGATCACCGTAGATACCAGAGGACGCTTAGTCTGCGACACCGCCCTCCACTCGTCAGCCAAGGAGATCTGAGAATTAAGTATCTCCTTTGTGTCAGCAGGGGGAGACGTCCATAATACAGGCTTAAGAGATCCCACAAATACATCAGGCATCCTCTGTTCCAATGGTGCCCCCCCCCCCAGTAGAGCCAGATAGAGTTATACCCACAGGAGGGGGAGGTGGTGTACAGTCTAAGGAGCTCAAGGATGCCCCCCAAAACATACTGAGGGGGAGTCCATAGCTGCCAGGAATGGGGAAAGCCCCCAGATATGGTCAGGACATTCTTATTCATAGGTCCACTCACTATATCTGCCAATACCCCTTTTTCTTATATTTTCCCATGGGCAGCTATCCAGGACCAATACTTCTGAGGGTACTCCCATGGGAGTCTGGGAATCCCTTAAGTTGTGCTACACCCACGCACGCTCAACCGCATGGGAAAAGCCAGCTGGAGTCTAAAATGAGGAAAGAGCCCCCCTGGAGAAAAGAGCTCACCAGCTGGCTTTTAAAGGCCCCCAATGACATTGAGGATGTCCTGCCCGCAGCCTGCTCCTCCGATGATCAACGGCTGCCTGCAAACACTCCTCCCCTTATCCATATATCTTTATGTTAAGAGTCCCCAGCTGAATATTAGCCCTATTAAGTTTATAATCAAAACACCATCAAATCTAACATACAATTTACAGCTCACATGCATGATCAAACAATTGATTTTTTAGACATTACAATCTATAAAAGAGCTGGTAAATTACTGACTACGTTGTTTAGGAAACCTGTTCAGCGCAATAGCCTTTTACGGTTTCATAGTCATCATCCGGGGCCTCTGCGTAGAGGTCTTCCCTTTGGACAATTTTTAAGACTCCATTGTATTTGTTCTACAGTGGAGGATTTTCAACAACAGGCTCACAATCTACGGGTCCATTTGTTGGCAAGGGCTATCTGATGCATATAATTAAACAGGCTTATACACGGGCATGTTTTGTTCATCGTGAGTGGTTGCTGTCTGAAGATGCACCTTCTATCTCTCAGACTGATGACGATTTGGTAGTAGGCATTTTACCATTTATGCAACATATACCTAGCATTGTCAAACTACTGCAGATGTATTGGCCCATTTTGAGCTTTCATTCCTGTTTAAAAAAAAATCTCTCAATATAGATTATACTTGTGGGACAACTTTAAGACTGATTGGTTAAATCTTCACTACTGCTGACCGACCTGAAAGATTACCAGTAGCTGCTTTGGGACATTTGCATGTGATACTTGTCAATATTGCCATACTACTCTACAGGGCGACACTTAGGAAGAACCAACTACGGGGCATATTTATAGGTTTTCATGGCACAGCTCTTGTACGTCCAGTTACATAGTATATCTTTTTACGGTGCCCCTGCAATTTATTATATATAGACCATGCTACTCGTTCTTTAAAGTTACAGCTGGGCGAGCACTCCTCCTGTATTTGTACATCAATATGATCTGTTCCTGTAGTAGATCACTGTATGATGCAAGGTCATAAATTTGAGGATCTACAGTGGAAGGTCATCGACTATGCCGCTGGGGATCCTCGGGGTGGTAACCGTACATGCAGATTACAATGGTTAGAGCAATGCTGGATTTACAATTTAAATACAGTCAACCCTCTTGGGTTGAATATGGAGAATGACTGGATGAGTCTTGTTTAATTCTGAGCCAGTAAAAGTAGGGCTTCCCCTATGTCATGGAGAATTCCCTCTTTTTTTGATTGGTGGTTCTATTGCATGATGCAATTTGTTTGACAGCCAATAGAAAATCTAGCAGACACTCAAAAGTGGTATTGTGGCTGTTGGTGATTCCATTCGCATGTGCATGTGATCTTACATGGGGAGCTATCATTGATACCCCGCTGCACCTGAAGCAGAGCCATGAGGGGTCTCGAAACACGCATGTTGTGTTATGGGGGAGTTCCCAGGATTTGATAGCTTGAAGTAATGCCATTGCATATGGGTTTTCTCTCAGATTAGTTCATGTTTCATTTTCAGTTTTTAGTACTAAAAAATGAATAAAATGGACAGAACAGTCATCCAAGAGTGAGAAAGTCCCCTCTCCTGACAATTTGTCCGACATACAAACATTTTGAGTGTGTTTCTGTATGGTGGGGTGATCTTTTAATTGTGGATATTTTTGTGATTGCCTATTTTTATTTGTGGACTATTAAGTTTATATGCAGAACTATGCAGCTTTTTTGTTTGCAAGAAAATGCAAAACATTTGCCTCACTTACCTTTAAGGTAATGCAAACTCCAAGCAAAATTCCTTCAAAGAATGCCATGAGTCTGCTCTCATAGTTAGCCTTTATAGCAGGTTTACAATGCTTTTTTCTTGTAGTTTGCCATATTTTGTGTAAACTATAAGATGCTTCTGTAGTATGGTATTGTGAATGCCTGTACAGTACAACAACATTAACACTAAATAATAAACTTAAAATATATAATAGCTATTTTATACAAAAGGAAAATATACCAAAAGGTCTTGAAAATAGCCCATAAATCAGTTGAGTTACATAGTTTTAAACTCAGATATATTCAATTCAAGGCAAAGAACATGCACATAAAGCACTCCAGGATTGTTACCCAGGGCTTAAATCTGCCCCTATGTGTATCGATCATGTATGTCAAACTTCCTGCAAGATCGGCCCATTTCCTCTCATATTTCTGCTGCATCTGCTAGGAAGTAGGGCTATCAATCAGCATGAGATAAGTTTTCTGCTTACCTCATCTGAACAGCGTTTTCTAATAGAAAAAAGTTTGTGTGTATGGTTAGTCTGATGCAAACAAAGAAAATAAATGTTCTTCCTCAGCTGACAGAATGAGAAGCAACCCAGGTAAAATTAAATTGATTATTTATGTTTTCAATATTTGTCATGCATTTTGAAAGTAAGGTAGAAATTGTTCACAAAACATACATTTCCCAAAGGCCAGGCCAATACTGCCCTGCAACTAAACCTGCTTATCTGTGAGTAATAAAGTTGACATAAACAAGAATGAGGCAGGATTGGGAAGTAGAGTGACTGCTCAGCTCCCAGCTCACTCCTACCCCTGCAAGCTGTTGGAAGGAAGGGGCTGGAGCAGAACACCTCTGCTGCTCTGGAGACTGAAATGTGTCGGAGCAACGTCCCAGGTCGTTCCCCCTTGTAGTCATGCAACGTGCATTGACACTGTTTTTAACTATATTTAGATAAGGCGATTGAGGGTAGGCAAAGCAATTTTAGTTTAGTTTGCTGAATACAAATTCACATTGAAGCAGAAAGATGCTGAGTGAGTTTCCTATGTCCAGGTCCAGATGGTGACATGAGGAAATTGACTCTGCATGTGTAAAGGATAATGAGGGTCATACATAGGCTAATGAAGCTGATAATGTGCTAAGCTATTCCGAGTCACGTATGGGGGTTTTATTTGACTTTTTGAGGCATGCAAGACCTCTTGGTATTATTTTTCGCAATGGATTTGGACTTTTTCCCCAAAATTGTTGAATAATAGTTGGATGCAACTAGCTCTTAATCTCAAATGATGATGAATAGATTCCAAAGTGTTCCATTTCAAGCACTTTTCATGTGTTGGGCACCATTTCAGTTGAAATGTAGAGATATGCATGAGATACACAAAGATAGAGGGATGTTTTTTTTAAACCTCGGGTGCCTAGGCACTAAAGGTTAACATGCATGCTAGAGAGACTTTTTTTTTTTTTTAATTCTTTATTTTCGTTTTACAACAACAAAGGAAAGGAAGACATACAGCTAAAAGACAAATACATACATGGAATATGATACATACACCAAAGTAAACCCCTGCCACCCCCCACCCCCCAGCTTCTTCTCTAGGAAACTGAATCATTCTCGAAGCGGGCGTGTACTGACATTATTGTGTTACAAAACCTAACAGCGATCTGAAACATGATGAGTGTACATTAAACAGACATGTCGAAGCAATGAGCAGATTGTACATGATCTTTGAGCATCTGCCATTTAGACAAGCGAGAATAAATTTGGGTATGGAAAATAGCTCTCCGAGATATCTGCTCATATTTATTTATTTATTTTATTTTATTTAGACAGTTTTGTATACCGCCTTATCCTTCAATCAAAGCGGTCACAACACAATTGGGGGATACATTTAACACATGGGGATATGAGACACATACACTAATACTTACAGGGAACATGGGCAATGGAGGGTTAAGTGGCTTGCCCAAGACCACAAGGAGCATCTGTGGGACTAGAAACCCCAGTCCTTCCGGCCCAAGGTTGCTGTCCTCTAGTGGGATTTGAACCACCGACCTTCCGGCCTGAAGTACCTTGCTCCAACCACTAGGCTACTCCTCCCTCACTATATAAGCACTCCTCCCTTTACTATATAAGCAGACAAGGTTCCACTATTCAATGACAGTAAGTCGAGAGCTATCCTTCCAAGTCCTCGTGGTTAAACATATGGCTATACCCAGCATGAAATCAGGAGAAAGCGACCCTTCTTAGGAAGAGAGGGGACCTCCGTCACTGAGCGGAGTCCCACAGTCTTCCAAGAAAGAGGCTCGTGAAGGTGTAAGGTAAATGGAATACGACCCCAGACCCGCCCCCAGTAAACCTGTAGTTAAGGACATTCATAAAGAACATGAGCGAGGGTCCTACATCAGTATGGCAAGACCTACACTGATCCCTGGCAGTTGTGTTCCATTTGGCTATTTTCCTGGAATATAAGAACATCTATGTGCAAAAAGGAAAAGAGTTTGGGTAACTGAGGCAGACCGGGAAACCCGCACTATTTTGCTCCAGAAAACGCTCTAATGCACGGGGTTAAAGTGGTTTGCGGTTAGCGATCCCAGGCTTGTTGGACTCTACAAGTGACAGTATCTGTACCCTGACATAATAGTTATAAAAGTTAGAGGCTAAACCATGTGTTCTACTAATAGAGTGAATTAGTTCTAATAGCCCGTCCTTAGTAGGGACAGAGGGCGGCATGATTGGAGCACTTTTGAGGCAGCATGGAAGCTGCATCAATTGAAAGTAATGTTTCGCTGGTAACGCAAATTCCCTGTATAAATCAGAAAAGATTTTCCAACGAGCTGCAGAGAAGAGCTGTTGGGGTGTCCAGATCCCCCTGGAGTACCAGGGTCTGGAAGTAATCATACATGGCTGCGCGAATTTCTAACCGGAACTCTGGCTGAGTTAATAGGGCTCTATCAAAGAACCAGGCCCCCGGATTCCCTTGGAGTGCAGTAGTATGTTATTGAAAAGAAATAGCAGCATGATCTGAAATATGCTGAGAGTGAATCTTTGCAGCGTCCACCTGAGGAACCAACAGTTTTGATATCAGAAAGAAATCGATGCGAAACTGGGATTTGTGAGGGGAAGTGAAGAAGGTAAAGTCAAGCTCATTGGGGTGTAGTAACCTCCATAGATCGACTAGAACAATATCTGTGTTCACAGAGATTAGCGCGATGTGACTCTTGGGGGGACCACTTGTCCTAGGCGGCTATTTGTCAATCAGGGGATCAAGAATTAAATTGAAATCCCCCCCAATATCAATGAAGTATTAGCAGAGGCCTGCGCAACCTGAGCAATAGTAGCAAAAGGGCAGGGTCATCTACATTAGGAGCATAAAGGCATATACATGTAACTTTAAAGTTACCTATCTTGAGGTGAACTCGGGACCATCCAACCGCTGTATCTGAGCAAGTCGCAATAATAGTAGCATGCAGAGAGTTCCCATCCAATATGGCAACCCCACATTCCCTAGAAACGGCTGGGGAATAGGCGGCCACCATGTAAGGTTTAATATTGAGTTTGAGAGTTTCCTTCGAATTGAAATGTGTTTCTTGGAGGAAAATCCGGTCCGCAGCGTCATGACTTAAATAACTTATGATTTTCCTCCGTTTTATCGGATTATTGATTCATTGTACGTTCAATGAGAAAATCTTACATGGTGCCATCAATCGATAACAGACATTTTAGGTAAGAGCGCTTGAAAACTTACAACATAATCAGAATCTGTACAATAATGACATAAGCACCAAGTATGCTGGCCAATACACCCAAATTGAAAAGTATGTACCAAAGTAACTTAGAGAAGAAGCAAAACCCCCAATGAATATGGCGACCAGATGTCTGCGGGAGGAGGCCCTAGAGAGGAAGATAGAGACATAGTAAAAGAAAAGAAACACCAGAGTCCATAAGTAACACTGTCTCTGATACTCGTCGAGGCTACTATGGGTAGATGGAGTCGGGTCCCAGATATCTTCACAATAAGGCAACAAACCGCCCTCGACAGACTCTTCGCTGAATCGCGGTAAATCCAATATGGCAGGCACAGCGGATATGAGAGTACTGGTAGGAATATTCTGGAAGTCAGCGCATCAAGTCGGCTTCTTTAGAGTCCAAAAACTCCGCTAGTAGATCAGGGTCCTCAAATGTTCTTGTCTGATTGTGAAGCGTGACTCGGAGCTTGGCCGGGTACATCAGGCCATAGCGTGCTTGTAGTTGTTGAAGCCTCGGCCGAAATTCCAGAAAGCGCTTTCGGCGGTCGACCGTGGGTTTAGCCAAGTCAGGATAGAAGGAGACCTTGTGGCTCTCAAACTCCATATGGCCCTTTGCCCGGGAGGCACTGAGAATTTGTTCCACATGTTGATATCTCAAAAGTCGAAAGATGATAGGCCGCGGGGTCTTCCTGTTGAGCGTTATGTTTGTGGGTACACGATGAGCGCGATCGATCTCCAATTCTTTGGTAAAGGTGATTTGGAGCAGGGAAGGGAGGATTTTACCTAAAAACTCCTTCATGTCTCCCAATTCCGCTCCCTCCGGTATGCCCACGAGTCGTAGATTGTTGCGGCGCGCTCTATTATTGCCATCTTCCACTTCTTTCTGCTAGGCCCGCACCTGGCGTTCAACTTTGTCGAGTTTGGACAGCCGGACCGCATGGGAGTCTAATATACTCTCCATTTTGTCCTGACGCGAAGAGAGCCCCTCCAGCCTACCTTGCAGTACACCAAGATCTTCCCTCAGCGCTCGAAGTGCTTCACCGTTTGACTGCACGAGGTCCTTAACCCCTCTAATTTCTGCGAGGATTTCCTGCTGCATTTCGGGGCCCTCGCGCAAAGCCAGCCCCTTCTGCGGGGACGGGGGTTCAGTTTTGGAGCGTTTACCGTGAGAAGCCGCTGGAGATCCGAATTCCAGGCGCGTGGGTTTGGTCCCCGCCATCTCACCAATGTGCCCCGGCAAGATCAGAGCAGAAATTCAAGTATGTCCGGTGTTAATTCAGGATTCTGAGTAGGCCTCTCGGGAGCCTCAGCGTTATGCGACCATCCCGCTGGACATCGGGCTCCGCCCCCCGCTAGAGAGACTTTTATTAAAGTGTGCTATGCAGTTAGCGTGGGTTTAGGCATGTGGTAACCACGTGCTCGGACCCGCAGTAACTGTGGGTAGGCAGTATCAGATGCTGATTCATGCAGCGATTGTGACTTGCATTCCAGAGCGGGGAATGGATGGGTTAGGGTGGAGAGTGGGCATGGTAATTCCATTGCAGATAGCGCTGGGGCACACGTCACGCACTACCTGCCAATGGTGTATTTAGTGTGGGTGCAATTAGCTACACCTCCATAGGGGGAGTTAAGTGCACCCGTGGTATTAGTACCCCACATTAGGGTATGGCACCACATGTTAACTGCTAGGAACATGCTGTCTATAAACCCGACAGTTAATACAGAGGCTTTGCACCTAACACACAAAACCTTTTGCACTATTTGCCCGTTAAATGCAAAACCATAGTGCCCGTTAGTAAAAGGACCCTTAAGTCTTTTTAGCATGTATATGGAATGATGTGCTCTATGCTAAGATCCTAGCATGCAGGCTGAGCTAGTGCTAAATGATATTAGCATCTATGTGCTACATTTATTTCATAAATACATGTACAACTTTAGCAGGTGGATCGTAAAGTTTGATTTGGGTTCCTCCATGTACTACTTAGAATTGATTCACCAAAGCTACAATTTTTAACACCTACCCAGGACCATGTGTTAAATATTAGTGTGGTTTAGGGTTAGCACATTAACATTTAATAATGGAACAAGATCATGACATTGGGGCCTCAGTCCACACGTACAGTAGGCATCCCAACCTTCTATGAAGCCTGTACTTCCCCATCTCAAGTACCAGATCAAAGGTCCAGTATTTCCAAGGTGCCATTCCCCCTGAGACCAAGACTAAATGGCCATCATGCCCCAATTCCTCCCACCCCCTTCACGCAAGATTTAAGTACCACCATACTGTCTGGCAACCCCAATCATTCTGTGGCTATGGAGATACAACCTTAGTAAATTAAGCCCTAACTTTGCAAGTCATACTCCAAAATGCATAAGTGCATTGAATTTTCATACCATTTGATAGCTGTTCATGATGCTTTAGGATCTCCTCTCAGTGTCCCACCCAAAACTGTCTCTCAGGAATTGTAATTATGTGCCTTTTTTTTTTTAACAAAATCAGTTTCAATGTTGATATTTTTCCCAGTGTTATGAGCATGAGTGCATGTGCAAACTATACTTTGGAACATAGTTGGACCTCTGGGTAAAAAAGGTGTGTACTGGAGGGGGCGGAGCCTGATGTCCAGCGGGTAAGACGCTTCGCGCTGAAGCTCCCGAGAGGCCTACTTAGAATCCTGACATAATACCTATACAAACTTACTATTTCGCTCCGGGCTGACCGGGGTACCTCGGGGGGGATGGCGGCCCATAAACCAGCGCGCTTGGACTTCGGGTCTCCTTCTTCTTCTCACGGAAAACGCTCCAAAACAGAGGTGTCCTCCCCACAGAAGATGGTTCCATTTCGGGAGAACCCCGAAATGCACCTGGAGATTTTAGAGGAAATACGCGGCGTGAAGGAATTGGTGCAGTCCAATGGAGAAGCGCTTAGAGCCATGCGAGAAGACTTTGGAGTGCTCCAGGACCGACTTGAAAGTCTCTCATTACGGCAGGACAATATGGCGGGGGTCCTCGACTCGCACGCGGTGCGCTTGGGCACACTGGACAAGGCTGAGCGCCAGATACAGAATCTTCAAAAGGAGTTAGAAGATAGCAATAATCGAGCCCGTCGCAACAATGTGAGGCTCATTGGAATACCGGAGGGGGTGGAAGCGGGAGATATGAGAGAATTCCTGCTCAAAACTCTTCCCTCCTTGCTGAAGATCACCTTTCATAAAGAACTGGAAATCGATCGAGCACACCGTGTTCCTACCCACATGGCGCTCAACCGAACGACCCCCCGGCCTATTATCTTTCGCTTGCTACGATATCAACAAGTGGAACAAATTTTAAATGCTGCCCAGGCGAACCATCATTTGGAACTTGAAGGTCACAAAGTCTCCTTCTTCCCTGATTTGGCAAAGCCTACAGTCGACCGACGGAAGAAACTCCTTGCTTTTCGCCCTCGACTTCAACAGCTACAGGCTCGCTTTGGCCTGTTGTATCCCGCGAAGCTCCGAGTGACTCTCCACAACCAAACCAGGACATTCGAAGATCCTGATCTACTATCAACATTTTTAGACTCCAAAGAAGCAGAGCAGATGCGCTAATCCAACGACTTGGACTTTTATTTGCCGGCTCTGTCCGCCATTTTGAAGGGCCCGATGCGGCGGTCATAGTTCAGCACAGAGACTACCTGGACTTTCCTTCTCTCTTTCTATGACTTTTGTTTTGTGGTCTCCTATCCCTCCATGATGTGTGCCTCGGTCGGATTCGGAGCACGCACAGTCCTACAGGTTATGTGTTTTTTCAATTTCGGCCTTCTCTGGGGCTTCTCCCTGCAGACACATGGTCGCCAGTAATTTTTGGGGTTCTGCTTCTTCTCTACCGCGCTGCGGTTTTTCTTTTTTAATGTGGGGCGCTTCATTGTATTATCTAAGCTTATTTTCTTTTATGCCATATGTACAGCCAGATACAGTCAATATGAGGGACATTGTGAAATTATGTGCGCTATCATGCTCAGAATTTTTAACTTGTCTGAATGGCTTTATGTAAAATCTTATCACTCAACGTAAAGGGCATTAATAGTCCAATCAAGAGAAAGAAAATCCTTAGCTATCTTAGCCATGAGCATGCTGATTTAGCGTTTCTTCAGGAAACGCACTTAAACTCTGCTGAAACACTGAAACTCAATGTTAAGCCTTACATGGTGGCTGCCTATTCTCCCGCCATTTCCAAACGGTGCGGGGTAGCCATTCTGGTTAAGAAATCTTTGCAAGCTACTGTAATTGATACTAGCGCTGACAAGGAGGGTAGATGGGCCCGCGTACATCTTAAGGTTGGAGATAGTGAATTTACATGTATTTGCATTTATGCCCCGAATGTGGACAACCCTGCTTACTATGCAAGTATTGCGCAGTTGGCACAGGCCTCTGCCAATACTCCATTAATACTCGGTGGTGATTTTAATCAAGTGTTAGACCCTCTGATAGATAGACAGCCGCCTAGAACGAGTAGTCCACCCAAGAGTCTTGCTACCCTTACAGCTCTGATGCAAGATCTTGCGCTGGTAGATATATGGAGGCTGCTTCACCCCTCCGACTTAGAGTTCACTTTCTTTTCTGCCCCCCATCACTCCCAATCTAGAATAGATTTCTTTCTCATTTCCAAAGCACTGATTTCTCAAGTAGACACGACTAGGACTCATCCTCTCCATATTTCAGATCATGCTGCCATATCTTTATCATTACGTGTCACTGCGCGGGACGATTCTCCCCGAGCTTGGTTTTTTGATAGATCCCTACTGGGTCAAAAAGATTTTCAGGTTGATATAAAGGCCGCTATCCAAGATTATTTTCATTTTAACTCACCCCATGACACAGCGAGCTGGGCTTGGTGGGAGGGTTTTAAAGCATCTATCCGCGCCACTATAACTAGCTATCAAATTCGGCAGGGGAAACAAAGAAAGCAGCATTTACTGATTCTAGAGCAGCAGATACAAGCTGGGGAGCGTCTCCTCACGTCCCATACTGACCCATGTATTTTACTCCGTTTACAACGCTTGCGTTTTCAATACAATCAGCTTTTGTACACTGCTGCTGTTAAACATATCGAATCACAACAAGGGCTATATTATCGGGAAAATAATCGTGCTGGCAAATTATTAGCAAACGCCCTAAAAGGTCAAAAAGAAGCCAAGCGTGTTACCGCCCTCCGTAATCCGTCGGGGGGGGCTTGGTCACTAAAGATACCGAAATCTTAGAACTCTTTCGTGATTTTTATACCCGGCTTTATCAATCTGAATGTGATTTTGAGCCAGATGTATTTGAACGCTTACTTTCAGGGGTACAAAGACCGACCCTATCTGACGAAGATAGAGTGGCCTTGGACACACCATTTACTGTCTCAGAAATTCATTCTGCTATCAAGAAATGTGCCTCAGGTCGAGCCGCAGGCCCAGACGGTCTCCCTGCTGAATTCTACAAAACTTTTCACGCTGACTTAGCTCCAGTTTTGAAAATTTATTTTTCTGCTCTGGCCGAGGAGGGTTCTCCTTCTGGGTCCTTTTCAATGGCAAATGTAGTAGTTTTTGAGAAAGAGGGGAGAGACCCGCAACTAACAGCTAATTATCGTCCAATTTCCCTCCTAAACGCGGACTATAAAATATTTGCCACCATTCTCTCTACCCGGCTCTCGGATAGGATGCCTACCTTAATACACCCAGATCAATGCGGTTTCATTCCTGGTAGATCAACTGCTGACAATGCTCGGACTCTATGCCATGTACTGACTACCGCAGTTAATCTTGATCGCCCATTTGTTGGCCTCTCACTTGATGCTGAGAAGGCCTTTGATCGCTTAGAGTGGCCCTTCCTGTTTGCAGTCCTCCGCTGGTACGGATTCGGGGAAGGTTTTCTCCGTTGTCTTCGCACCATGTACGCACAGCCTACAGCCAGTATATGTGCCAATGCTTTAAAGTCTCAGCCTTTTCCCCTTCAACGCGGCACTCGCCAGGGATGCCCACTGTCTCCACTTCTCTTCGATCTTGCACTTGAACCCTTGGCTTTACTAATCCGGCAATCGGAGGAGATTCATGGAGTCCCCTTCACCCATAGGGAAATCAAAATTTCAGCGTATGCTGATGACCTTATGCTTTTTGTCTCTATAGACTCAGTACCGGCTGTCCTAGAGCAAATTGGTAAATACTCACAACTGTCCGGTTATAAGATCAATTGGACCAAGTCGGTAGCCTTTCCATTAAATCCTTTGCTTCATCAGGCAGATATGCAACCCTTCCCCTTTTTATGGCAACCTCGCATGGTCAAATACCTTGGGGTTCACTATTGTTTTCCTTTGGAAGACACTATCTCCTTCAATGCCAAAGACTTAACCTCTAAAGTCCGGGCGCTAACTCACCGCTGGACTCCTTTAACACTTACCTGGTGGGGTCGATTAGAAACCATAAAAATGATGATTGTTCCGAAAGTGAATTATATCTTAGAAATGTTGCCCTGTCTCTTCCCTCGACGTATATATAAAGATATAGAGGGCCTTCTGACTAGATACTTGTGGCAAAACAAGACACCTAGGATAGCGAAACATAAGCTGCAAGCAGATAAGGAAAATGGAGGTGTCAGATTCCCTGATTTCCTGAAGTATCATCAATCTTTTCTTCTCAAACAAGGCGCTCGCTGGCTGGAAGATCCAGTACCGCGTAGACCTGTGTGGCTAGACATAGAAGAGGACCTTTGCAAACCGATTCCTCTTACTTTTCTCCCTGGTATGACTCTCCCATCAGACTCCCACTTTCCACCAATGCTTTTAGACACCTTAGGTGCCTTTAATAATCTTATGCACTCTTTAGACTCCCGACTCTGTCCGTTAGACAAGCTCCCACTTTGGTATAACACTCGATTTCGAATACAAAATAAGCCGATGGCGTGGAGCCCCTGGTACACTAGGGGCATTTGGATTCCTAGTCAGTTGTTCCATGAAGGTCGCTGGAAAACTTTTAGTGAATTGCAAATTGAATTTGGTCTCCCAGCGAAACACTACTTTCAGTTGGTGCAACTTCAGCATTGCCTTCGGAGTGCTAAGGTGCTCCCGCCATCGGCCTCCCCTACACAAGGTTGGCTGGAGACTATCCGATCTATCGGTAGTTCACCGGGTGTAGCATCCAATTTTTACAAAACCTTATGTAATGCTATAACTAGAGATACCCCTATAGCGCAGAAAGCATGGGAGAGAGAATTGCATGTGACTTTGACCCCGGAGCAATGGAGCCTTGTCTGGAGTAGAGTGACACGGGTATCCCGATCCGCCTCACTCACTCAGACACTCTTCTTTCTAGCTCACCGGTGTTTTTACACTCCTGACAGATTAGCCAAATGGAACACTACTCAGGGCAATAGTTGTTGGACATGCCATGCGGCCATTGGTTCACTACCTCATGTTATGTATGAATGCCCCGCACTGCAGTATTACTGGCGTCGGGTCTGGGGTCGTATCCAGTCTATTTTGCACTTTCAAGAGCCCCTTTCTTGGAGGATAGTGGGACTTCGCTCAGCTGCGGGGATCCCCTCTCTTCCAAAAACGGCTTACTTCCTTTTGGACTTTATGCTTGGTATTGCTATTTCCCTAATTACGAAATACTGGAAAAATAGCTCCCAGCTGAGCCCCAATGAATGGTGGAATCATGTCTGTCTCTACAGTAAATATGAACAAATACCTCGTATGTTTGCTTCCCCCATTCAGACTCCTCATCATCGGTCTAAATGGAAGATGCTCAATGACTATGTACATTCTGCTCAATGCTCTCATCTGACTGTCTAGATTTGTATATATCTTTGTCCCATGATTATTCTGTATCGCAGATACTCTTTTGATTGTTTTGATGTATAATCACTGTTGTTTAGAAGCGCTCACATGCTGACATAATCAGCTAGAGAAGAAGCGTGGGGGTGGGGGGTAATTGGGTTTACTTTTCTTTATTGTATACTTGTTTTGTCTCCTTTGGTGTGTTGTTTCTTTTGTTTGTTGCAAAATGAAAATAAAAGTTTAAAAAAAAAAAAAAGGTGTGTACTTCTTACCATTGAAAAAAGTACATGAGTATTCAATGTGAGTCTGAGAAATGATGCAGTTCCAGAGATCAGGAAAGGTTGGGGCAGCTTCTATAGATATACTTGCCTTTTATCATTATTTGATGGGCTCTTCAACTAACATATTATATATTTCACTTGCTGCTCCTACATAAATTTATGCATTTATATAATATTTCTGATCATACTGAACTGAAATATATTTACTAGGGGTGTTCATTTCGGGCTCATTTGGCTATTCATTTGTGCTCCTAAATTTTAAGCATGAATGCATATACCAATAGTACGCATGCAAATTGGGAGATATAGGTGCACACAAGCAATTTGCATTCACAGTAGACGTACACAACAAAAAACAAAAGAATTTTGATTTGTATGCGACTTACGCGACGAAAATCTTGGTCGTGCATATGACCAATATTTACTTTTCAGGATTATTATTCATCAACAGATCTTTGGGATTAGGAAGGATGTTTATAAACTAGTTAGATATGTGGAGAGTCAAGTAAATGCTTAATTTAAGCCTATTTATAGAGACACATAGGCACCTATGGGTCTTTGTCAAATTGCCATTAAAGCAGCTAAAATTATGGATACGGTGAACGTGGATACATTTACATTTTTACTGAAAATGTTCAAATAAAATACAGCCAAAACTCTCCAGTTTCCTTTTCAGGTATCCCAATACACACATAATTGGAAACAATAATGCCCTCATACATGTTACAATCTGCTACTGTAGTGTAGATATTTTCCTGTCACTGGAGGGCTTACAATCTAAATTTGTACCCGAGGCAACAAAGGATTAAGTGGTTTGCCCAAGGCCACAAGGAGTGTGAGTGGGATTTGAATGTTGGTCTTTCTAGTCCCACTCAAGGCTGGCCAGTCTACTTGGCGAGTTAGATGGTTGCCTATGGTGGCTGGCCAGAGTGGGCAGTGGCAGTGGCGCACATGACCGGCCATGCTGCCCCCCCCAGCTGCCACTGATTCCATTTGGGGGGGTGGGTAGCGGCAGCAGCAGTATTTCCAAAAAGTGCCAGCTTTTTGCTGCTCATTTCTTGCCTGCGGCAGGCCAGCACACATGGTCTGCTGTTTCTGACCCCCCTCCAACAGTAAGTTGCATCAGAAGGGGATCAGAAGCAGCAGGCCATGTGTGCTGAAGGACATGGCCTGCTGCAGGCAAGAAAGCAGCAGCAAAAAATTGCCACCTTTTGAAATACTGCTGCCGCTGCTGCCTGTTACCGAGGTGGAATAAGTCCCCCCGTCTATCCTGGTGAACCCAGACATACAGGGCTGTGACCGGAATTGGCCCTGTATATCCGGGTTGTATGCCCTGTCTCTGGCCCGCCTACTCTTCTCCCCTTTGCTGCCCCTGCCCGACCCCATCCAGAGCTCTCTGCACATCTCCTATATACGTGCGGGGAGCTTTGGACAGGGAATAGGGGCCCAGGCGAATATCGGGCATGTGCGTCCAAATCGGACATACATCCCCGCTATTCATCATTCGGAATGACCCCCATAACTTACACATTTGGCTCAAAATTGCCAAAAAACAGGTATAACATAGGATATCCAAGTCAAACATATAAGGGGTCATTTTAGAAACTTTATTCATGATTTGGACATACAAAAATGGGCATTCAAATGTGCAATTTAAAGAGATGCCCCTGCCCCAGTTTGGACAGATGGATATATGGATGTCCCCAGCACCAGCACTTCCATATAGTACTGGGACATGTAGAGGCATGGCCTGGGCAGTGCAATGGAGGTGCACATCGTGGTGTGATTTCAGAATGCTCGAGCATGTCTGGCCCTGGCTGTTGACACTTCCGTGCCTATACCTGCTCCTGACCACAAATTAGGTGTAAAAAGTGCTTATTTTCATGGCACTCTCATTGCTATAATTAATTTTAATGGGCCAAAGAAACCTGCATGTTAATTTATAGTCTAACATAAATGACCCCTTTATGAAAAACCCTGGCTGGCAGGCCCAAGTACCCAGTTCTGCAGCCGTGCAGTTTGGGGACATCCACATTTCTTAAATGAGCTACAACTGTGCACTTACACAGCCTTGCTATCTGCATGGGCCCATCAATAGATGTTCATCTTTCAAAGTGGAGATGGAGCAATTTCAGAAGGCACTTACACGTGCCTCCCTTCACTGCTTCCACACACCAAGATTTTTTGGCGTGGTATTCTAGATGTCCCTTCTGAAATCCCACTTAGCACATATAGTGCAATTCAGACCCTTATACATATAGGACCCAATTCCGTCCCACACGGTGATCCCCTCTGTGTGTTACGTCTAGCCCCACAGGATCAGAATCGCGAACAGTCCTGCACGTCCCTCGGCTAACTCAGTCAAGGCTCCTCAATGGAGCCATGACACCATGATGTCATGTTGACATGGCACTGTGGCTCCATTAAAGAGCCGCGATGCCGGCTGCCAAATAAAAGTGTTTATTCCCTGCAGCCCAACCCCCGATCTGGCCTCCTAAGGCCAGGGTTGGGCTGCGGGGAATAAACCCTGGCTCCCCTTGCCCCATCCGTGCCCTTAGTTGTTCAAAAAAATCACGTGCAGGGAATTTATTCCATCTCAGAGGTGGAATAGCTTCCCAGGACATTTCGCCCAGGGCCGACATTAGAATCAGCCCTTTATGTCCAGGGTCAGTGACCATCAACTGCCCGCCCAGACTCCACCCCCGGGTCACCCATTCCCTGCCCCCGTCTAATTTCCCTGCACAATCGGCAGGGAAGTTAGTTGGGCGCAGGAGCCGGCACGAATAGCGGGGATGGACATCCCATCGGGCCATCCATCCCCGCTATTCATAGCACAGAATAATCTCCATACCTTATATGTAGAAACCCTGATATTTGTCGCTGTTACATATGTTATACTTATGTATTCAGTGACACTAGCGCTATAGTGCCACTGAATACCTCATATAGTAATACTTTGAAACATCTAATCCAGATGTTTCAAATTATTCCCCAGAGGTTTTACTGAAAAATGACTTACAAATATCTAAGATTTGTTCAAAATATGTTCCATGTAAGTACACCTGTACATAGTTAAAGCATAATGTTCCCTGTAAATGTATACAGAAGTATACAATTGTTCTGTTTAATGTTCAATGTAAACCGCCCCTGATCTCTGGAAGGGGCGGTATAGAAAAGACTGTTAAATAAAAATAAAATAAATAAGATGTGTGACTATAAAATAAACTGATATTAAAAGCTTACATTTAGTCCTAATTTGCTGAAAGGTCAACACATTCCTGTCCTCAGTTAATTTGTCTTGCTAGGCCCTTGCAAGGTAATTTTATAAAGTCTGCCTATTTAATGTGTAGGATGCTGCACATCTAGAGGGGAATTATGGAAGATCCATCCAAGTGCAATCTGGGATGTATAAGCCAGAACATCTGAAAAAATGCAGGCACATCCAGGTGCCAACGTGATTTCACAAACCTGAACATGCCGGATAGGGACGTCTGCAAGGGCATCTACATAGACATCCCTAGAACCACATTCCAGAACTTGAATGTCTAGGATAGCATAATGGTTAGATCCAGGGTCCAATTCCTGCTACTATAGTTGAACTTGTGCTTGTGTATTGGCAGCAATAGCTTGCTTACCACTCTGGATGTTTTTCAGTTAAAAACAATCATTTTTCAGATGCTTGTTCATTGCTATGCGATGTGACGCTGAACATCCATGATGTTTCCGTAATCATGTGGAGATTTCCTGGAAAGGCATCTGGGATTTTGGGAATGCTCCAGCCACACACCCCCATTCAGAGTCAGATGTCCCTAAAGCTAGCTTCTAAAATGGCTCTGGAGACATCTCTATGCCTGTTTTCAGACATCCAAAGCACGAATAGGGCTTCTAAAATTACATTTCTATTATGCCTATTTTATAGAGTCAAATGTAGGTGCAATGGAGTACAGCAGTTCTAGGGTTGATGTAAATGTCCGCGCCTAGATTTTTTATTCTCCTCCTATGCTCACATTGACAGTACATGCCTTTGGCCTGATGTGCATATAGAATGGAGATTGACTAAAGTAAGTACATAAAGATCAACCACATGCATAAGTCACTAAAAAAATGTAATTAATGTGCATTGATGATGCATAACTTTACATGACTCCATATAAAGGAAAATAGTATGAAGAATGCAATTCATGATAGATATTGGAATGGGGTGGGTCACATGGGCCCTGGCCCCACCAACGTTTTGCCCTCCAGCCGCAACCTACATTGAGGCTGCAATTGCAGCCTTCTCCTATTCTGCCCAGAGGGATTCCATCTTCCGTGGGCAGAAGAGAAAGCGGCAAAAACTCGTGCATCTTCTGTCTAGCCATGGGAGATCGAATTCCTCTGGGCAGAACAGGAAGGGAAGACCACGATCGCGGCTTTGATACAGGTGTCTGCCTGTAAGGATACCATCTCCCGTGGGCAGAAGAAAAGGAAAAGGCTACGATCATGGCAAAGATGGAAACCCCACGGACAGAACAGGAGAAGAAGACCGCGGAGGGCTGAAAGCAGAGTTAGGGCAGAGCTTGGCCCCTCCAATCAAAGAGGCATTCTGATGCCCCACAATTCATCCCAAATTTGTAGCGAGAATTTAACAAATGACTGAAAAATATTATTTTTTTCCCCTTCTTCAAAATCAAGTCAGCTTCTTTCAGCTTCTTCCATTTTTCCCAGAACATATGGAATCTTTATTTGCATGAAAATAATAATATTCTCAAATAAATTACTTGATAATAAGCAGTAATAACAGGCACAGATAACCCTTCTACCAGTTTTCACACTGCAGTTTTTCATTTATCCTTGAGATCCTACGATTCCATACAAACTCTAATACTCTTTGTTGTAGATGTAATAATACCCCAACTAGAAGGGCCTGAGATAAATAATAGGTGTGTGCAGGCCAAAAACTCTCATTTCATTTTTGATTTTCTTTTTTTTTTACCTTTTATTGTTTTCCCTCAATAGTTCACACTCTTGCAAAAAAGTGCACATTATCAACGAGAACCAGGAAATGACAACAACATCCTCATTTCCCGTTTTGTTGAGATCCCAGTTTTTATTTCAAAGAAAAGTGCATCCTTAAAAAATAACTCAACTTAATTCAAATAGCCCTTTCCAACCACATGACCACATGGTTCTTCAAGTGCAACAGATCTAATAGTTTGAAGCAGAGATGAAGCTAGCCTGATATGGGTTCTTATGTTTATGTTTATTAGTTTGATATACCGCTGTTTCAGTACGAGCACAGTGAAGTCAATAAATATACAGGAGAGGCCAATGAGTCGGAAAAGGAAAGGAAGTTACAAAGTGTAATAGGAAAGCACTCAAGACATTTAAATATACAGGAATAAAGAGAAGAGGAGTGAGAGAGAAGGGGAAAAGGAGGGCTTCACACAAAAGGGGAAGGGAGGTCAAAAGCAATGGAGAAAAGGTGCATTGTGGGATAGTGTTGTTCGAGTCTGAGGGAAGTGGGTAGGGAATTCCAGTAATCAGGGCCAATGAAAAAGAAGGCAGAGGAGCATGTAGATTGTAAGTGGGCATGTGATGGAGAAGGGAGATGGTTAATGTGTAATGATCAAAGTGAACGAGTGGGAGTATGGAATTGGAGTAAATCTGCAAGGTATTGAGGGGTGTGATTGTATAATACTTGGTGGGCCAGTGTGAGGACTTTGTAACGTATGTGAAATTGGAGAGGAAGTCAGTGCAGGTGAAGAAAGAAGGGAGTGACATGATCACGGAGTGAAGAGTGAAAAATAAGGCGTGCGGCAGCGTTTTGAATACGTTGGAGGTGATGTAATTGTGAAAGAGGAAGCCCAGCCTGAACCAAGTTACAGAAATCGATGCGTGACATAACCAGAGAAAGAAGAGTGGTGAGAGCCTGAGGGGTAAGAAAAGGACGGATAGCTCGGATCTGGCGAAGAAAGAAAAAGGAGGTTTTAGTAATGTGGGAGATGTGAGCACAAAAAGAAAGACGAGAATCGAAGAAAACACCTAGATAGCGCAAGCTCGAAACAAGAGGAATGAGTGAGTCAGAAAAGGAGGGAGTGATCAGGGAGGGAGGGCTACCATAAGTGAACCAGATAGCTAATGTTTTTGTTAGATTTAGGTGCAGACAGTTTATAGTGAGCCAGTTAGCAACAGCAGAAAGACAGGAGTTGAGTGGGACAAGATCAGGGTGAAGAGGGGAAGTGTGATGAAGAAGGAGCAAATCATCAGCATAATAGAAAGCAGAAATACCAAACTGTTGAACTAATAGTGCCAAAGGTGCCAGGAATATGTTGAAAAGGAAAGGTGCTATGACAGATCCCTGAGGGACACCACAGGGCAGTGGAAAGGAATCAGAAGAAGTTGATGGGGGAGAAGGTGAAATCACTGTGTAAGAATGAGAGGAAAGAAAAGAGTGGAACCAATGATAAACTGTGCTACAAAGACCAGCTTCACGTAGATGAGAAAGAAGGAGAGAGTGATCAACTAAGTCAAATGCTGCTGAGAGATCCAGGGATACTGCCACCGAGACGTCACCACAGTCGTGAGCTATGTGAAGTTCGTTAAGAAAGCCCAAGAGAACAGTTTCCAAGCTGTGACCTTGTCGAAAGCCTGACTGACGGGGATGAAGGAAATGGGTAGAGTCAAGATGATGTGATAATTGTGCGAACACAGTTTTCTCAAGTATCTTGGAGAGAAAGGGAAGATTGGCGATGGGGCGATAGTGAGCAGGAGTCAGGGGATTGAGTGAGGAGTTCTTGAGGATGGGGGGGATAAGAGCATGCTTCCAGGAGTGGGGGGAAATGCCTGTAGAGAGACTGGTGTTTATCATGATAAGGATGGAGGGAATGAGAGCAAAGGAGGGGGTGAGTAACCAGGAAGAAGGGATAGGGTCAAGTGGACAGAAAGTTTTATTGGAAGAAGATATATGTCCTATGAGTTCCGGGGTAGTAATAGAATGGAAACACGCCCAAGTATGAGAGAGCTGAGAGGTAGGAGGGGGAGAGACAGGGGGAGGAGTGGAGATGGGTGGAGGACAGTGAGGCAGAGACATTCTTAGATCCAGATCTTGTTACTGAAGAAGGCTGCAAGTTGAGAAGGGGGAGGAAACAGTGGAGGTCGAGCCGAAGTAGAGTTGGATTGGAGGGATATAAAGGACCTAAGGACTGTGTACAAGTGACGAGTTTGGTTAGGTGCAGAAGAAATAGCAGTGGAAAAGTAGGATTGTTTGGACTTATGAACTTGTGATCGGTAGTGGGCGTGATTGGCTTTAAAGTTGGACAGAGTAGTTGAAGAGGGTGATTTCCGCCAAAGGCATTCTGTGTGGCGAAGTTGAGTGCAGAGGAGGCGAAGACCATCATGGAACCATAGTTGAGAAGGGCGACGAGATATGGAGCATGGCTGGAGGGGGGCCAAGTGATCAAGAGCAGTAGAGAGACAGGAGGATCAAGTAGAGGCTTGTGAGTTTGGGGAGAGGGAAGAGAAATTTGAAGGTAGGAGATCTGCTGCGGATGGGAAATTCTGGAGAGTAAGGGGAGTAATATGGCAGGAGAGTCACTGAGTAGAGGGAGAGGGTGAAATGGGAGCCTGGAGGGATGATATGGGTTGAGATGGAGAGGGTGAGCAGTTGAAAGTTAGGCAGTAGTGATCAGTCCAGGGGAGAGGGGTAGCCTGGAGAGACTGTATGTGAAAGGGGAAAGAGACCGGAGAGAGAAGGAGATCAAGTGTATGGCCCACAGAATGGGTGGAGAAAGGAACATGTTGATGAAGGGACAGATCCTGTATGAGTGATATAAAGGAGTGATACCTAGAGGAGGAAGGAGAGTCCAAATGCAGGTTAAAATCTCCTGCAGTAAGTAATCGGGGAAAAAAACAGTGATAGATCAGAAATGGACAGAAGGAGGGAGTTTCAGAGATCAAGGCGTAGTGCAGGAGGGGAATAAATGAGAAGAATATGCAGGGGAGATGAGGTATGAAGATGAATGAATAGGGCTTCAGGATAGTGTATAGCGGGGGATGAAATTTGTGAGAAAGAGATGGAGGAATGGAGAATAGTAGCCACTCCACCGCCTACATGGCCTATGCGGGGGATAGAGATGGCAGAGAAATCAGGAGGAAGGCAGCGAGCCAGGAGGGAGTCTTCTCCTTCCTTCAGCCAGGTTTCTGTAAGTAGAAGGGAATCCAGGGATTCACGGACGACAAGATCAGAGATCAAGAGTGTTTTGGATCTTAGGGATCGACAGTTGAGGAGACCTATTTTAAGAGGGGAGGAGCAGGTAGTGGCCTGTGTTAGGGAGGAATGAGAGGAGAAGGAGGATTTACATGAAAGAAGGTTTGCAGGGCAGCGATAGAGGGATCCTGGAGAACGGAGGTGAAAGGCTGGGGTAGTGGGACGGTTACCCCACACAACTGGAATAGGGTGCATAGACGCAGAGATGGAGTCAGAGGCTGACATTAGTGAGACTACACGGGAGATATGCAAAAATCCTACCTGAGTAGGTATGAGCAGATCCTGGTTACAGGACAGGAGAGAGATGAGCCACAGAAGGAGTCCGTTAGAGGAGAGGAATGTCCCCAGGCCAAGGATAGCGACTGCCCCTACGGAGGCGCCCCAAGGAGCGCGCCGCTGGCGCTTGTCTTTTATAGGCGGGATGAATACACGCAGCCGCGTCACTTCCTGTGAGGTCGGGTATGCAGTAGTGGCTGAGAGGATCCTGCCGAGACACAAAGGGGGGCAATACTGATGGCAGCAGCAGTAATAGGGTACAGTAAGGAGGCATAAGAGACAGTAGACCCTGGCGCTGCCAGCGTTTGACTTTTATAGGCGGAATGAATACCTTGCTGAGCGCGGCCGCGTTCACGTGGCCACATTACTTCCTGTGAGGTCGGCTATGCAGTAGTGGCTGAGAGGACAAGCTATGCTATGGCTGAGAGATCAGCTATGCAGTAGTGCCAAGACACAAGGGAGACAATACTGATGGTAACAGCAGTAATAGGGTACAGTAAGGAGGCATAAGAGACAGTAGAAAAAAATTACATTAACTCTAATATATTTTATTGATCTATTTGTCCATCAGGGATGCACACAACTCAAAAAGTTTTGGTTCATTTTTACTTAATTTGGCTTTCTTCCCAGGTATTTTTTTTTTAAAGTTCATTTCATACATTTGTTTTTATCATCAGAACTTTTTAACTCATGAAAATCAATTGTTTGCACTTTCATTAATAGTTTAACAAATGTTAAGTTGATTTTGCTTCCCCAAATTTTTTTAAGGCATGTTAATGAACTGAATCCAAGCTAATGAATTCATTTTCCATATAAAGGAATTAACAATCCAACCTTGCTATTTAAGAGGTTCATACAGTATCTTCGTTCACCAGGAACAAAACAGGACTTACATTATCTGAGAAAAGTGATTGTATGTGAGATGTTTATACCCTGCATGTTAGGATATTTTTTTAATCTTTTAGCTGTAATTCAATATACAAAACAAAAATCATAAGGGATAAAAGATGTTTCTGTCTAACACCATGCATTAATAGGAATTGTTCTGGCAGCAACCACTTATTCTAATTGAAGTTTTACTCTTATACATAAATTCAACACCAGGGATTGATATTTAAAGGTACTGTGCAATTAAATTTGGGAGAAGTATTTTTTGGGGAAGGATGATATCATCTCACGATGGAACATAATTATTTATAAAGGCAGGCGATGTATGTCAGTCTATCAAGTGTAATTAATCTACCGCATTCTGAATATAACCAATGAACAGAAATAGCAACAATATATATTTGAAGCCCCATTTTATATAGGGCATGGACAGAGGAATTGAAATCTCCAGGTCAGTATCTAGAAGGATGTACATGACCATTTGCTGGCATGTCCAATGGAAGCAACAATTTTTCAAAAAAGCATGTCCTATTTTACACTGGAGTGGAGTTGAGGAGTAGCCTAGTGGTTAGAGCAACTACCTAGTACCCAGAAGATTAAGGGTTCAATTCCCACTAGCACTCCTTGTGACTTTGGTGCAAGTCACTTTACCCTCCATTGCCTTGGAAGAAAAGGTTGGCAATCTATTGCCAGGAAAACCCAGAGGTAGCTGGGTCACTATGAGTCAACACTGACTTGATGGCACTAAAAAAAAAAATAATAATTATACTGCTGCAGCCAGGAACTGAGATGGAGTGTATGAAAGGCTCCTCACCCCCTGCAGGGAAATCTCCCAGCCAAGCTTAGCACAAGTGAGGGATTGCCCTGGAATAGATTTAAAACCCTGTCCCTTTAAGGGAAAAGGCTGGAGAATGCCTCAGGAGGGTGTGGCCTGGCCTCAGGGCTTATCCCCAGAAACAGGAGACCTGGAGAGGAAAAGAGGAATCTGGCTCCCTGGAGCTTACTTGAAAACAACGTACCTGTAAAAGAGAGCCTGCTGAAAAGGCTAGGAGCTGCCTGGAGTCAGACCTAGGGATAGCCCTTGTACAAAGGAAGAAGGTGAGCTGCTTAGAAACATTGCTTTCTTGCTACTGTTTGGGGCATGACTGGGAGCTACGCCCAGACACTGAAGACCTGTGAAGCCAATAGGCTGGGATTCTGAACTTTAATTTAAGAGCTGGGAAGGTCCTGGAGAACCAGCCCTGTGAAGCTAACAGTTTGGGATTCTAGGCTTTGACTGAACTTTAATTTAAGGACTGGGAAGGTCCTGCAGAACCAGCCCTGTGAAGCTAACAGTTTGGGATTCTAGGCTTTGACTGAACTTTAATTTGAGGGCCAGGAAGGTCCCGCAGAACCCATCTTGTAAAGCCAACAAGCTGGGGAATTGAACTTTTGTATAGCTGAAGCATAATAAACATGTTTTTTTCTCCTTAGCTGTGGTTTCCTAGTGTTTTTAAAGATTCCTTGCCACCGCAGGCCACACTATACCACAGCAACATTGCATGTTCCCAGCTGCAGGAAGGCAAATAGCGAGCCCCAAGTTGGACTCGTCATCTCAAAACGAGGTTGGTTTTGGGATAGGTAACACCCTCCCCACCCCTCTGATACAAGCCAAACTCACCCTGACATCCTTTGATGCCCCCAACATAAACCAAACCTTCCACAATATCCTCTAAGTACACCTTGTCACAAAGCCAACTTCCGAACTTACCAAACCACCACCTCCATGAGCCCGAACTCTCTGGCTCTAACTGTTATGTAAAGGCAGCTTGGGTTCATTATGGGTACTACCACTAGGGGAGTTGGCTTTGTATCTTGGGAGGTCAGGGGGAATGTTGGAGGGGTTGGTTTTGTGTAGAAGAATGTCCAGGGGGTAGAGGGAAGGTGTTCAGTCAGCCTTTGTTCCTGCCTCTTTAATCTGGCATTTTTGCTGCTTTGGGGACGGGGTAAAAGCTGGTATTGATATTTTATAATATAGCGATAGCTTCCCTTTGTAAGATGAGAAGCCCATGTCTAGTTTTGGTATGCCCAAGCCATGCCTCTGCCACTGCCCTACTACATCCCCTTTGAATCTCAGTGTCCATGAAGCAATACAGGTCCAAATGGTGGCTTTATTAAATTGCTATTTCCACATGTATACAATGTAGACATATAAATGGTGCCATTTTCATGTGTAGATGCTCTGAAAAAAGTGCCTACGTATTATAACATGCAAAAAAATAAATACAATAAATAAATGTGTAAGCAGAAAACGGAAAATACCATTATCTGATTAATTAATTATATTTATTTTTTTTATTCATTTTGTTTTGTTTTTCTCTTATAGAAGGTTTTCATTGGTTGTACGGAGCAAGTGGTACATTAGTTGTGGCTGATTTGTAGTGAATTCCTGTTTTGTTGTGGCTACTCTTTTGTTGCCTTGCTCAACACTCAGGCCTTGACATTCAGCTGGGGTAGCCACCGTATAAAGTTAAGCTTAATTTTATACATATATTCAGCAACTATTCATCAGGCCTAAATGAAGACACACATACAGAGGTGGTCAACACTATTGGCACCCTTGTAGTTCAACCCCCTTAATGTCCAATATCTCCTAAAAAAAAAAAAAAGTGGCCAGTGAAATGGCTTTAGACTTATTTGCATACATATTTGACACATAAATGAATCAACTGAAACAAGACCAATTTAAAAAAGCAATAGTAGGAAATAGTACAAAAACTGTGATATTGCCGGGTCATGATTACTGGCACCCTTATAAACAATTCAAATCAGTTTGAACAGAAGAACCACATTCCCATTGCAGTAAACTTAGACACACCCAATGTTCCCTCTAATTTTCTGTAGGCTGTGTGCGCATAAAATATCAGCTGTGCAGCTTTTGAAGGAAGGTTAAATTTTTGTGCGCCACATAACGACACTCGGAGTTATATACTTTAAAATTTGACTAAACGTCAGAATACAGTATGTACACCACATTGATTGCACTAGAAAATATTGTAGAACTTGTGAAAACCATAAATACACAACAACTTTTCAATTTTAAGAACGTCTGTGTTGTTTTCTATCAGAATCATAACCATAATTTTTGTGCGCTCTGTTGTAAAGTATGTGCGCTCACTCGGAGAGGTGTGTGCGCGCGCATATGCGCACAGCTTAGAGGGAACAGTGGACACACCTATGATCAATTCTCAGTACTCACATGACTCTAATCAACCAATGAATGATAGCTCTAGTGTTTGAAATGGCCATATTCACTCCCTGTTCAATTTTCATAATGGTGAATAGTGGAGCACCCCAGGGATCTGTGCTGAGCCTGCTGCTTTTTAACATATTTATAAATGACCTGGAAATGGGAATGAAAAGTGAGGTGATGACATTTGCAGATGACACAAAATTATTCAAAGTTCTTAAAATTCAAGAAGATTGTGAAAAATTACATGAGGACCTTGAAAAACTGAAAGAACGGGCATCCAAATGACAGATGAAATTTAATATGGGCAAGTGCAAAGTTATGAACTAAGGAAGAAGAACCCATACTATGGTTACATGATGTGAGTTTCCACTTTAGGAATTGCCATGCAGTAAAAGATCTAGGCATCATCGTGAATAATAGGTCTCGCCCTCTGGAACTCCCTCCCACATTGTGCTCAGAACTCTCCTTTCAGAACTTCAGGGCCCTGTTAAAAACTCATCTTTTTCATGTTACTTTTGACCTACCTCTTACTTAGTCCTGATTTGACTACTTCGTCCCCCTTTTCTGTCTATCCTAAGTACTTTCTTTCTGCTGTGTAACCTCTTTTCTGTCCTGTCTAGCAATGGCGTTCCATTCACTTTTTGACCTGCAGCAACTATGCTATCCTGCTGTAAATTGCCCTGATGCTTTCGCCATTGCAGTATATCAAATATACAAATAAAGAGAGCTACCTGAGACTGTCAGAAAAGCCTTCATCATCAAACTTCAAAGGCATACAAGACCATCTCAAAAGACATTAGCATTTCCGTGTCTACAGTACAGAATGTTATTAAGAGGTTTTCTGCTCATGGAACTGTTTAGAACCTCCCAGGAAGAGGTAGGAAAAGGACATTCAATCCAAGAAGTCTTTGAGGTTAGTGCAAACTGTTGGACAAACACCACATGCACCATCCAAAGAGCTTAAGGCTGACCTGGAGCAATCAGGACTGGTGGTTTCAACCTGCACCATACACAATGTATTAAACAAAGAAGGGCTTCATGGGCAAAGGCCAAGGAGAATATCACTGCTCAAAGACAGACATAAAAAGGCACACCTGATCTTTTCCCAAACCCACTTTGAGGAACCAGAGTCCTTCTGAGAAAATGTTCTCTGGACAGATGACACCAAACTTGAGCTCTTTGACAATGCAGACCAGGGATACATTTACAGGCAAAGAAATGAAGCTTATAAAGAAAAAAACACCCTTCCTACAGTTAAATATGGTGGAGGTTCCATAATGTTTTAGGACTGTTTTGCTGCCTCAGGAAATGGAGGCCTGTAACATATTAAAGGAATCATGAAGTCAGAGGACTGCCAAGTTCCTCTCCGACAAGGCCAATCAAGCCAAAGAAATCACAGCAGCACAACTTTTAAAATAACAGCAGTAGCAGGTGTGCCCACACCTGGCAGGTCCACGCCTGAGGGCCTTGCCAGAGGACCCTTTGGCATGGCCTTTAGGCATGGACCGAAGGCCAGTCTCCCAGAATCACAACAATGACAAGACCCACAAACAAAAGAACAAGCAATCAAACATCCCACAGTCTACTCTAAACCATATACCTAGCAGAAAAATCGGATATTATATAACACTGACAACCTTCAGCAGCATCAGAGAAGACAGAACACCTGGAGCACTGTCCAACATATCGGCAAAAGAGCAACAGCACAACAAAATGCCAAAAAGGTAAGAAGCCAGACAAGGTATACACAGAATATCACACAACTACATCAAAATTCAAAAGAAACTACCCAAAGATGGAAATAAGGATTATTACCTACAGCCTGCTAACATTGACAATACTAATACAACTCCTACAAGCACAAGCTGGGACCACACTCAACGCCACATCTCTCAAACAATACCAATCATACAGAAAAACAAGACAAATAATAACAATATTATACACAAATACACCAAAGACACCGCAGACTCATCCAAGTGAATACTTCCACACAACCACCCGATACAAAACCCATCAACAAAAACATAAAGTATGCCCTAATAAATGCACGATCTATAAGATCAAAATTATGCATCATCACAGACTACATTAACAAACAACAGATCGACATTATGTGCTGTGGCAAGGAGGCCTATCCAGAGTATGAGGGAGGACAAAGAGACAGGGAATTCGCCCTAGTAAAGGGCCCCCTTTTACCGAGGCAGAATAGGAAAGACACAAACACAGCTAGGAATCAGAAAACTTCCACATGGCCCACATTCCATGCTCCCCCTAGTGGAAGGGAGGGGATAGGATACAGAGCCCAGAACCCCTTAGGCAGGGAGTGCTCCAAGTATGCAGGTGCACGAAGTCAGGCTGATTGCCATCACCTGGCTAGGGAGGGGTGGAAGAGAGAGCCCTGGAAGTATAAACTGAAGCCAGAGTGTGAGAGCAGCATCGTCATCGTGAGGAGAAGCAGCAAGGACGGAGGTAGCAGTAAGAGGAGTAGCAGGGGAGAAGGAGAAGCAGGAAGCCAAACTGCCACGAGCCGAGGCACAGCTGCAAGCTGGCGAAGCTTGACCGGTGCAGAGCCGAGCAGAGCCCCTGAGCTTCCAAGAGAGGAGGGTGCTAATTGGAATATAGCACATCTGCCAGAGGGTTTGAAGCCAGGAACAGGAGAGACTCCAGGATTCCCCGGGATTCTGGTGGCTGAGGACTGTGAACTGGGAGAGTCTGAGCCTATGCAGCTGGGAGAGCCTGAGGTAAAGCTAAATGGGGAAGAGATTTCAATGGACTGTTCTGTGTGCAAGACTTTAAACCTGATGAACAGGGAGAAAACAAGCCAATCCTGAGAGAGAGTTTACCAGGGAAGAGAACCCATAGTCCACAAGCCGGTTGCCCTGATTCCCTCATGTTGGTAAAGGGAAAGGTCAGAAGGACTAAGGAGTAACCCTGGAAGCTGTGAAAGGCTTGTTAAGCATCTGCTGCATGAACAAGGACGCTGGGGTAAGAAAGTAGCTTTTGTAACAGAGCTTTCCTGTGCCCTGAATTGTATTTGTTGTTTGAAGGTTTATGCAGCTGAAGAGAAGCTATACTATCACGGACAGTGAATGTGATTTTTGTTTGTGCTTTTGGCCAGCAAGGCTACAAAGGAAGTGAATTATCCATTCTGTTAAAAGACTGTGTATCCTGCAATATGGAAAACCTTTAAACAGACATTTTTAATTTGTGTTTGTTTTTGGGAGAATACTCTGTTTCACAGAGACCTGAACCAATATCCTGTACGTGGTGAGAACGAACCATTGTGTAAAATAAATTCTGTCATTTGCCTTAACCCTTGGAGCCTAACTAACTACAGCATTTTGTCTGATGCACACATACAGCCAAGCAAAGACTACCTTTCCCAGAAGGCACTATGGGGAAATAGTTGAAAAGGGCTTAAAAAAGCAGACAGCAAAAAGTTCCTATAAAATAACCACGCCCCTCTTAGCTTGAGGCGAGCGGTGGCAGCGTGACAGTGGCATAGTTGTGAGGATTTTCTACCACTCAGGATTTCCACTGTTCAGGATTTACAACATTCAGGATTTACGATTACCAGACTGGTAGCACAGAGGTTGGCAGAAAGGACAATTTTTGTTCTTCGAGAGGCAACACCTGAGCGAGGTATCATCGGAGATGGATCCAAAAGAGCTGGTATAATGGATGGCCACGCAATGTCAATGCCAGCAAGAGTTGGCCCAGCTAACACAGGAGAATGCTGCAGCAGCTATGAGGGAGCAGCAAAAACCTATCCTGGACTTAGTGGAAGCCCTTATTACTTCCCAGAGGCAAGGAAGTGGAGGAACACTAACCACGGAGAGACCAGCAATGCAGCAAATAGACAGTCTAGCAGGCCCACACACCAGCGGGGCATTCACTTTTGGAAAACTTTCTCCTGAGGACGATATAGATGATTTTTTAGAGTCATTTGAGAGAGTGGCTCAAGCTGTGGGATGGCCAGATAGCCAGTGGGTGGTGAGATTAGCAACCTCCTTAACCGGAGAAGCACTAGCTGCATATAGGGCTATGCCTGCTGCCCAGGCCATGGACTATAATGCTGTAAAAATTGCAATTAGAGACCGATTAGGGTTAAAAAAAAATGCTGTATCACCGCATGTTTAGAGCCACGGTCTTAAAGGCCGGAGAGACACCTAAGGCCTTAAGCCAGAGGATTCGAGGCTTAGCTTTAAATTGGCTAGCCCCGGAAGGAAAAACAATAGATGCAGTGGTGGATATGGTGATATTGGAGCAATTTATGGCTGCAATACCAAAAAGGGTACAATCTTTTCTGATTCAGCAGAACTGCCAGAGCACAGGAGAGGCAACCCTTCTGGCGGAGCGCTACATGGAAGCTGAATTGGCGTTTCCCCCAAAGGCAGGCCCTACAAAGGTAGAGGCAGAGGCCAGTTTTGGTTTATCAGAAAAGAAACAGGGAAATAATGTAAAATGTATGAAAACCTGTGTGTCTGCTCATAAGGGTAAATGGGCTGAGAAAAAATGTTAATGTTATTGTTCTGGGGAGGTGGGACACCTGCAGAGAGGATGCAAAGTTCGCATGGGGTTGACTGGTACCAAGGTGAAACATTTAGGAGAGGGATTTCTCTTAAGTGTTAACATACAGGGGGTCACTACCCATGCTCTGCTCGACTCTGGGGCCGACCAAAGCATGGTGTCACGGAAGCTTTGGCGGGAAATTGAGGCCCAGGATGAGTCTAGTCAGAGGAAGCCAGAAGGGCGAGTCCAAATTAGGTGCATCCATGGAGCTGCTTCTTTCTACCCTGTATACAAAGTAATGATAAAAGGGTTGCGGGCGCAGAAAGAAGTTCTTGTGGCAGTGGTTCCAAAGCTACCCTATGATTTAGTATTAGGAAGGGATTGGCCCCAATTTAGAGAAGGATTAGAGAAAGGCCTTGGGAGAAAAGGGGAGGGGATGATGACGGTGGTCCCTAGCCCTCTTTTTGAGAACCCCTGAAAGCCAAGTGAGAACCCAGGGAAAGAACCCCTGGGAAGTGTGGCTCCCCTTAAACAGAAGTTTGTATTAAAGTTTTGTAAGGTATCTTGAGAAGGCCCAAGCTCCCAGGAGGGCGTCCCCGCAAGCCGTGGGTTATGATTTATGCAGCGCCGAAGATCGGGTGATACCCAGCCGTGGAAAGGCTCTCATTGATACTGGCCTTCAGATGGAGATGCCCATAGGATGCTATGGTCAGATAGCACCGCGATCAGGTCTGGCTCTGAAATATTTCCTGGACGTCGGGGCTGGGGTCATCGACCCTGATTATAGAGGGAGTGTGAAGATATTACTGTTCAATTTTGGCAACGAAGACTTCCAGGTGAAGGTGGGAGATCAGATTGCCCAGCTGCTGTGTGAAAGAGTGGGTTTTCCCCCACTGGAAGAGGTCCCCATGTTATCTCCTACGGATTGAGGAACCTCTGGATTTGGTTCTACCGGAGAGGCTGGGAGGAAAAACCTGACAGCCACCTGTGGAGAAAGAATGGAAGAGACTGAGAAGGACGACCTATGACCTCAAGTGGCAGACTGCAGGAAGAACCTGGAGCCCCAAGTAGGGGAAGAACTATCGTTGGTCCAGAGACGGGATCTGGCTCGATTGTTGGAGAAATTCCCAGATGTACTGATCCCGATCCCGGGTGAAACCCGACTGGTGGCGCATGAGATCCTGACGCTACCGGGGAAGGTGGTCAGACAACGACCTTACTGCTTACCAGAAGCCAAAAAGCAGGAGGTCGTGGCACAGGTGCGTGAGATGTTAGCAATGGGTGTCATTGAAGAATCAAGGAGCCCGTGTTGCAGTCCCATTGTCCTGGTTCCGAAACCGGATGGTACACTACGTTTCTGCATAGACTTCAGACAGGTGAATGCCATCTCGGTATTCGACGCTTACCCGATGCCCCGTATCGAGGAGCTTTTGGACCGCTTGGGGCAGGCTCAGTTTTTGACTACCCTAGACATGACAAAGGGGTACTGGCAGATTCTGTTGACTAGGGAATCTCGACCGAAGACCGCCTTCAGCACCCCAATTGGGCTATTCCAGTTTAAGAGGATGCCCTTTGGCCTTCACGGTGCCGCAGCGACCTGCCAGAGACTAGTGGATCAAGTCCTGCGTCCTCATCAAGAGTATGCTTTCTCATATATGGACGATATTATTATCCACAGTTGCAGTTGGATAGAACATATCCCGAGGGTAGAAGCGGTCCTGCGATCTATGAGGCAGGCAGGCCTCACCCTGAACCCGAGCAAGTGTGCTTTCGCCAAGCAAGAAGTGAAATACCTGGGCTATATGGTAGGTCGGGGAAGGATTAAGCCCTTGATTGACAAAGTGGACAGCATCAAGAATTTTCCTCGTCCCACGACCAAGAAGCAGTTAAGAAGCTTTCTAGGCCTGATTGGCTATTACAGGACGTTCCTGTCAAGCTTTGCGGAAGAAAGTTCTATCTTCACAGACATGTTGAAAAAGAACTGCCCAAATCAACTCCATTGGATCCCGGAGGTGGAGAGGGCTTTCACCAGATTAAAAGGAAGGCTATGCACAGCACCAGTATTACGAGGAGTGGATTTCACGCAGCCCTTCATTGTGCAGACGGATGCCTCAGAGATAGGCTTAGGGGCCGTCCTGTCCTAGAAGCATGAAGGAAATGAGCATCCTGTGATGTTCCTTAGCAGGAAGTTGTCCCCGGCAGAGCAACACTACTCTACGATTGAGAAGGACTGCCTCGCCATCAAATGGGCAATAGAGACCCTACGATTCTACCTCACCGGACGAGGGTTCCTGCTAGTTACAGATCAAGCACCTTTGAAGTGGCTCCAGCAGATGAAGAACCACAATGCAAGACTAACCAGATGGTACATGGCCCTGCAACCTTTTGATTTTAAGGTAGAGCACTGGGCAGGGACGCTACACCACAATGCAGATGCCTTATCCTGAATTACGGACTGTTCGGAGGAGCTGCAACAACCTCCGCCAGCCCGTAATATCTTAAGTAGGGGGGTATGTGGCAAGGAGGCCTATCCAGAGTATGAGGGAGGACAAAGAGACAGGGAATTCACCCTAGTAAAGGGCCCCCTTTTACCGAGGCAGAATAGGAAAGACACAAACACAGCTAGGAATCAGAAAACCTCCACATGGTCCACATTCCATGCTCCCTCTAGTGGAAGGGAGGGGGAGGATACAGAGCCCAGAACCCCTTAGGCAGGGAGTGCTCCAAGTATGCAGGTGCACAAAGTCAGGCTGATTGCCATCACCTGGCTAGGGAGAGGTGGAAGAGAGAGCCCTGGAAGTATAAACTGAAGCCAGAGTGTGAGAGCAGCGTCGTCATCATGAGGAGAAGCAGGAAGGATGGAGGTAGCAGCAAGAGGAGCAGCAAGGGAGAAGGAGAAGCAGGAAGCCAAACTGTCACGAGCCGAGGCACAGCTGCAAGCTGGCGAAGCTTGACCGGTGCAGAGCCGAGCAGAGCCCCTGAGCTGCCAAGAGAGGAGAGTGCTAATTGGAATATAGCACATCTGCCAGAGGGTTTGAAGCCAGGAACAGGAGAGACTCCAGGATTCCCTGGGAGGCTGGTGGCTGAGGACTGTGAGCTGGGAGAGTCTAAGCCTATGCAGCTGGGAGAGCCTGAGGTAAAGCTAAATGGGGAAGAGATTCCTATGGACTGTTCTGTATGCAAGGCTTTAAACCTGAGGAGCAAGGAGAAAACAAGCCAATCCTGAGAGAGAGTTTACCAGGGAAGGGAACCCATAGTCCACAAGCCGGTGGCCCTGATTCCCTCATGTTGGTAAAGGGAAAGGTCACAAGGACTAAGGAGTAACCCTGGAAGCTGTGAAAGGCTTGTTAAGCACCTGCTGCATGAACAAGGACGCTGGGGTAAGAAAGTAGCTTTTGTAACAGAGCTTTCTTGTGCCCTGAATTGTATTTGTTGTTTGAAGGTTTATGCAGCTGAAGAGAAGCTATACTATCACGGATAGTGAATGTAATTTTTGTTTGTGCTTTTGGCCAGCAAGGCTACAAAGGAAGTAAATTATCCATTCTGTTAAGACTGTGTATCCTGCAATATGGAAAACCTTTAAACAAACATTTTTAAACATTTAGAGGCTGTCATCACTGTCAAAGGTTGTGCAATCAAATATTAGTGAAGGGTTCCATAATCCTGTCCAGATCTTATTTTGTTGTTTTTTTCTCAGAAATTACTATTTCTAAGTTGCACAGACATCTTTTTCTATGTTTTATACCCTCAAACATACTATTAAAATATTATGAGGACATACAGTTGGAATATTTACAGTTATTTCTCAAGATATTGTACACAACATACCTAAAATGCAAGGCTACCAATAATGATGACCACAACTGTAAGTGATCTTAAACTAATTTAAGTGTCGTTTAAAAATCTTTAAAACATGTATTTTGAAACTTGAGACTCAACAGTGTGAGAAACCAAAGATTATACTAGGGAGAGTTACAAAAGTGATATTATAACAGTTGCTTATGGGTTTAGTGCTGTTCATCCTGTAGGATGCATGGTATTGCTGCACATTTAAACAAAGACAAAATGGAGTCTCTGCCCTCTGTCCTTCCATGAGACCAATCTATGGTCTACAGATGCAGCTGTGTGAATTACAAGGCACCAAGACTGTGTTTCTTATCACCATAAGATACCTCTGTACCTGATTAACAAGGAACTGGGTACCAGTCTCCAAAGGAGCCAAGCCATCGTAAATTAAGGAGCCATGACAGCTCTGGCCTGTTAATTGGGGTCTGTCTTCCTCAGCCAGAGAACTTAAAGTAACTTTGGAATTTGTGGATTAGAACCTAGATGACATCCTCAGCCAATCCTTCAGCACCCCAGGGAAGATGTGAATATTTCCTGAAGGGATATAAATGGACTTTGAAAACAAAGAATGGGACGCTTAGATCACTGGCTGCCTGACTGAGAGAACCTTTGTGAGAGAGATCTGTTGCACTGCACGTGGCCAAGGGTTACACATCCAGCTGACATGAGTTGGGAGTCACTCGAGTCTACGTCAAGCTATACACCTCTCCCTCTGTTTTCTCTTTCTGAACTGTCAAGTATTCCTTTTGAGTAGCTTGCCTGCAAGGCTTGTAGCTGGTATCAATGTGTGTGTGCCTTGACCCTGCTGCTATAAGAAGGAGTCCTCAGCAGCTTGCCACTGAGGTGAGAATTGCTTTTCTTGCTCCGGGGGTTATTTACATAGACATTTTGTATTGAACTTGCAAATGGGAAGATCAGGATAAATGAGTTTAGTAATTTGCCTATCCTTGAATGTCTCTATTAAGTTTTCTATTATATGTAAATGCACATTATAACTGGTTATGTATCCTTGTTAGCCCCTTAATTGAATTACCTAAATAAAGTATCAAAATCCTTTACTTGCTTAGTATTTGCCCTCAGACCTAAGCTGAACTCATAACCAAAGGGATAGAACCAATTCCAGAGGGCTATATAAAGTCCATTACCTATTCCTATTGGCTTACAATCCCACATGAGTTTCTTACTCTGTATTTCAAAAATTTATTGAAGTAAATAATGGCAGATTCGCTTGTCACAAAAGGTTGGGTGTTTTAGCTGGATACTAAACCTTTATGAAATAGGCCTAAAATAAGCTCCTTGTTCACATTTAATTTTAGGCACCCTATTCTAAAATTATCCCCTCAGTCAATAAAATGATGAGTCATGAAAAGCGTTAGGGTTTTAATGAGTTTCAGTGATATTCAAATAAAGTCTTTAAATAACTTGCAGAATCTGCAATTGTGCTACTAGGGGATATGTTTACTAAACCATGTTAGGCTTTTGCAGCTAATTTTATTTATTTATTTATTTATTATTTATTACAGTTGCTTATATACCGCACTATTCGGTATCAGCGCGGTTTACAGTATAACAAAAACAACCTAAACACAAATTGTTTGGTTTTACATAGAACAGGAATATCAACTTGGATAATGGGGTTAAACTATATACATGAGGGGTCATTTAAATAACAGGGTTGGATTATATACATGAAATTTTAGTTGCACTGAGTTATATGTAACACAATGCTTACTTTAGGACGGAATTTGTCTGATCTGCAGGAAGGAGCTTGGGGACTGTGGTAAAGGCTTAGATTGGGTGTTATTAGGTGGGTATTTTAGGTTCCATTGCTGGCTGGGTAGAATTGGCAGAATAGGTGAAACTTGATTGCCTTCCTGAATTTAGTTAGGTCTGCAATAGCTCGAATGTCAGATGGTAATGCATTCCAGCATTTGGGGACGTAAAGACTGAAGGCTCTGTTTGCCGTTGTACAGTTGCATTTGGTCAACATCTTCGGTGTTAATAGTAGATTTGACGCTGTTGATCTTCTGGATCTGTTGTGGATCTAATGTGCTGTTATCGTGATAATAGCACCATGTTAGCTGCAAATGTGGTGTGCTATCTGTTTGGGATGCACAGTATTTCCCCAGCGGATAACGCATCAAATTTGAGAAGAGCCAAGCCCAGCGGCATCGTAGATGCACAGAACACCACCCATTGAGGTGGTGTTATTTACTATGGTCCGCTCAATTGTCCAAAGCAGATTACAAAAAACATGCACAATTTAATCATATTACATAATAATAAGTAAAAATAACAAAAAATGAAAACCTACACAAAAAATGTCTGCAAAAAAATGACAGACAACCAATTTAAGGAATGCCAAAAAAATAATACAATCAAGTATAAATTCATAACTGACTACACCAATTTTGAGCACCTATGAGACAAATCCAGGAATAAGTACATTTTTAGCTTCTGCCGAAAGACCATAAACTCCGCCTCAGCACGTAACTCTTTAGGAAAGGAATTCCAAATAGATGGAGCGCTCCTTGAGAAAATCCTCCTACGAAGAGATTGAAAATGGATCCTTTTAAAGAAAGGAACATCCAATAAATGTGCATCTTGAGATCATAAGGCACGAACAGGACAATAAAGTCTAAACAAGGCAGCGAAACTGATAGCCATTTGATGTAAGCATTTAAAGGCAATGATAACCATCCTATACAAAAAAACAAAATTTATTAGGGAGGCAATGCAGAGAAAATAGCTGCTGAAAAATATCCTCAGAGCACTTGCTGCCCATTAATAAATGGGTAACTGCATTCTAAACTGATTGTAAAGGAGAAATGGTAGCATTTGAAAGCCCTAGAAAAAGGCTATTACAATAATCCAATGAAAAAAGTACTAAGGTTTGTAGCACAGAATGTAAGTTGGTACTAGATAGGTATGGCTTTAATCTTCTGAGGAGATGCAGTTTATAAAGAGCATTTTTAACCAATCTCTGTATATAATCATGGAAATTTAATTGAGTATCAAGTCAAACTCCAAGATCTCTAACAACAAGGCTAATAGTAGGGAAAAAACATCAATAGAGGGATCTAAAGAAAGAGACATAGGCAGATCCCAAGATAAATACAATATTGCTGTTTTCTTCATATTCAGTGCCAACTTATTCTGAAACATCCATGATTTAACTGAGTTAAGACAAATTCACATATTTCAAAGAATCATCTAATGATGTAGAAATAGGAACAACAAACTGATAATCATCTGCATACATGAGAAATTTCTCATCCAAAAATGTTAAAGATCTGTTGAATAGGAGTGAAGTAAATGGGGAGGTGGACCAAGGGAGAGCCCTAGATGTGGTGCATTTAGATTTCAGTAAAGCCTTTGACACCATTCCTCAAAGGCGACTTATAAACAAACTGAATAATAGCAAAAAACCCTACTGATTGGGTAGAAATTGGTTGAGTGGGAAGCGACAAATGGTACAGTTAAATGGAGCTCACTCTGAGGAGAAGGAGGTTACCAGTGGTGTGCCCCAGGGATCTGTCCTTGGTCCTATTCTTTTTAATATCTTTGTTAGTGATCTTGCAGAAGGGCTGTTGGATAAGTTTTACTTGTTTGCGGATTATACCAAAATTAGCAATAGCGTAGATACCCAGGAAGGAGTAGATAATGAGGAGGGCTTCTAACTAAGCATGAAGAATGGTCTAGAATGTGACAGCTGAAATTTAATCTAAAAAATGCAGGGTCATGCATTTGGGCTGCAAAAAATCCAAAGGAGCAGTACAGTGTAGGGGGTGAGGTATTTCTGTCCACAAAAGAGGAGCTAAACCTGGACATAATTGTGTCTGACGATCTTAAAATAGCTAAACAGGTAGAAAAGGCAACTGTAAAAGCCTGAAGGAAGCTTGGGTGTATAGGAAGAGGAATGGCCAGCAGAAAAATGGAGGTGATTATGCCTTTGTATAAGTCTCTGGTGCGACCTCATTTGAAGTATTGTTCAATTCTGGAGACTGCACCTTCAAAAGGATATAAGCAGGTTGGAGTCTTTGCAGAGGATGACTACTAAAATAGTTGATGGTCTTCGTTATGAAGCATATGAGGACAGACCTAAGATCTTAATATGTATACTTTAGAGGAAAGACGATATAAGGGAAATATCATAGCGACATTTAAATACCTCCATGGCATAAATACACAGGAGGGTCTCTTTCAATTGAAGGCAAGCTCTGCTACGAGGGGACATAGCATGAGAGTGAAAGAGGATAGACTTAGGATTAATATGCAGAGAAATATTTCTTTATGGATAGAGTGGTAGATGTGTGGAATAGCCTCCCAGTGGAGATGGTGGACACGAGGACAGTATCTGAATTCAAAAAAGCATGGGACAAACAGAGGATCTCAAGGTAAAAAGAGAGATTATTGTAGTTGATATGGAAGAGCAGACTAGATAGGCCATATGGTCTTTTCCTGACATCATGCTTCTAAATAACAAAACCAATAAAGCAGTAACTCTGGTAACCCGGAGGCCCTCCCGAGCAACCCCTTTTACCCCCACACCCTTCATTTCACTTTGCCCACATACAAACACAATGGAGACCAATACTGGTACAACTCTGGTCGCAGCTTTATTAAGTCATGTAACAACCAGCCCAACATGGACCAAACATAATCAGCACCCCAACATAACCCCCCTCCCCAGCACCGGAGAATGCCCCGCCAGCCATATTATTAGCAAGGCGGAGCATCCTCCATCCCCGAACCCCACCGTCTGCCTCGCCATACCAGTAGCAAAGGCCGGCACACACCTGTCTACCGGGCCGAGACCCCCAACCGGGAAGTCTCGCCCCCACCCTTCACTCCCCACTGCTCCTAAATCAGTTCAAGCCCCCGCCGCCTTGGCGAGCGCTGGCTCTCTACCCCCTACCCAGCCGCGACAACCCCCCCCCAGCTACCAAAACACCCTAGCGGGAGGGTGGGCGGGAAACGCGACCAGCCAGGCCGAGGAGCCGTGGAAAAGGAACGGCCACGCAGCTCCTCGCTGGTCTTAGCCCCGCCCCTCCAGCCCTGCGGCCAATGAAATCGCTCCACACAGAAGTTGTGGAGCGATTCTTTGCCGCTGCAGCCCTCCTACCTCCTCCCCCCCCCGATCCCTGCCACGCGGTGGAGGCCGAGGCCGGGCCCGGGCCCAGGTTACTGCCGGCCGGGGGACCTGGCCCGGTGGCCTTGAACACTAACTCTGGTAACCCGGAGGCCCTCCTCGCCCCCTTTTACCCCCACACCCTTCATTTCACTTTGCCCACATACAAACACAACGGAGACCAATACTGGTACAACTCTGGTCGCAGCTTTATTAAGTCATGTAACAACCAGCCCAACATGGACCAAACATAATCAGCACCCCAACATAACCCCCCACCCCAGCACCGGAGAATGCCCCCCCCAGCCATATTATTTTTAAAAAGGGTTCCAGGGGTGATCCGGGAAACTACAGACTGACGTCAATACCAGGAAAAATGGTAGAAACCATCATAAAGAATAAAATTACTCAGCATGTAGATAGTCATGGCCTAATGGGAGACAGCCAACATGGCTTTAGACAAGGAAGATCTTGTCTTACTAATCTGTTATCTTTTTTTGAAGGAGTGAATAAACAGGTGGACAAAGGTGAGTCGGTTGATATAGTATATCTGGACTTTCAGAAAGCCTTTGACAAGGTCCCTCATCAGAGACTTTTGGCAAAACTAAAGAGTCATGGGATAGGAGGCAGTGTACTACTGTGGATCAGGAACTGGTTAAAAGATAGAAAGCAGAGGGTTGGGCTAAATGGCCAATTTTCCCAATGGAGAAAGGTGAATAGTGGTGTACCCCAGGGATCTGTTCTGGGTCCGCTGCTTTTTGACATATTCATAAATGACCTGGAAAGTGGAATAACAAATGAGGTTATCAAATTTGCAGATGACACAAAACTATTTAAAGTTGTTAAAACCCAAGAGGATTGTGGAAAATTGCAAGAGGATCTTGATAAATTGGAAGACTGGGCATCAGAATGGCAGATGAAATTTAATGTGGACAAGTGCAAAGTTATGCACCTAGGGAAGAACAACCCAAACTATGGTTACACGATGCAAGGTTCCACATTAGGAATCACCACCCAGGAAAAAGATTTAGGCGTCATTGTGGATACCATGTTAAAACCCTCGGCCCAGTGTGCAGCGGCGGCCAAGAGAGCAAATAGAATGCTAGGTATCATAAGGAAAGGAATGGAAAATAAAACAAAAGATATTATAATGCCTCTATATCGTTCCATGGTGAGACCTCACCTTGAATATTGTGTGCAATTCTGATCGCCGTATCTTAAAATGGATATCGCGTTATTAGAAAAGGTTCAGAGAAGAGCCACCAAAATAGTAAAGGGAATGGAAGGATACTCCTATGAAGAAAGGCTAAAAAGGTTAGGGCTCTTTAACCTGGAAAAGAGACGGCTGAGGGGAGATATGATAGAAGTCTATAAATTAATGAACGGAGTAGAATGGGTAAACGTAGATCGATTGTTTACATTACACTGGTCAACAATGAAATCGTTACTGACTTTAAAAGGCCCTAAACTGTAGTATCTTGGTGAGCTGAACACAGTTATAACATTTTAAAAATTTTATTGGCTCTCGTTTTGAAGATATTGCATGTAGTTCATTTTTGACGTTTCACCATGTAAATTTATCCAGTAGGACATCAACAACATCCCAAATAAGCCTTGAATGATGTAATATTGCATCACATTGCATAATACCAGCATGCACACATCATCCAGAGTTGATTGCATCATTTTCTGATGCAATGCAATACTACTGCCAGATGGCTGCTGAAGCCATCTGATGTCAGCAGTGTACTATACGCAGTCAGAAAGGTTGAGCATTTAAAATATTTCAGACTGTGTGCGAGACAGTTTAAGCTACTGTTACATGTAACCTTTATTAATCATATTTTAGCCATTTAGGTACAATACAGAACAGTAATGCCGCGAAAGTGCGTTAATACCGTTGACAATTTCTGCTACATTTGTGGGGAAGTGACATTTGCCAACCAGAAGAAAAGTATCACTTCTCAACTGAAGAAGGCATATCATCTTTACTTCGGATGCAAGATTGGTGACCAAGACAAGCCTTGGGCCCTGCATATATGCTGCGCTACATGTACAACACAGCTTTCACAGTGGTTGAATTGCAAAAGACCATCAATGCTATTTGCAGTCCCCATGGTATGGAGAGAGCCAAGCAACCACATAAATGACTGTTACTTCTGCTTGCTTGGTTCCTCCTCTTTCCAGCAGAATAACGAAGCAAAAGAAGTCAAGCATAGTCTACCCAAACATTCCATCTGCATTGAGACCAGTTCCACATGGTGAGTGACTTCCTATTCCAGAACCTCCATCAGAATATTCTCTTGATTCATCTGATGAGGACAAGGGTGAGCCGACCTGTTCTTCTCCTGGTCCATCAGCATGCAGTGACCCAGATTTTCACTGGGATGCATTATCAACTCCACACAGAATAACACAGGAAGAAATAAATGACCCTGGTTCGTGATTTGGACTTATCCAAGAAAAGGCAGAATTGCTAGGATCAAGACTCCAACAATGGAATCTTCTAGAAGAAGATGTCAACATTACTTCATATCGAAAGCGCCACCAGCAGTTGGAGCGTTTCTTCAGAAAGGAAAGTAATCTGGTATTCTGTTCCGATATTGAAAGCCTCATGAATCCTTAAAAATCGCTCATGACCCACAAGACTGGAGACTATTTATAGACTTTTCCAAAGTGAGTCTGAAGGCTGTGCTTTTGAACAATGGAAACCGTCTTCCATCTATTCCAGTAGCACATGCCGTCCACATGAAAGAGACATACGATAACTTAAAGCATCTACTGACTTCCATTAACTATAACAAGTACAGCTGGCACCTCTGTGGTGACTCGAAGGTAGTTGCCCTTTTAATGGGACTGCAGCAGGGATATATAAAATACATGTGTTTCTTATGTGAGTGGGATAGCCGTGCAAAGGATTGGCACTACTTGCGGAAGGAATGGAATCGCAGACAAAATGTAACAGTTGGAGAGAAGAATATCCAGCACCCAGCTCTGGTTGAGGCGCACAAAATCCTGCTACCACCCCTTCACATCAAACTAAGTGTGATGAAAAACTTTGTCAAAGCCATGTACCGCACTTCGCCAGCTTTCCGATACCTGCATGAAAAATTCCCTCAACTCAGCGAAGCAAAGATTAAAGAGGGAGTTTTTGGGATCCTCAGATTCAAGAGCTCTTCAAAGATGACCGGTTCAACAACTTGCTGCAGAGTGATGCAAAGCAAGCATGGAATGCTTTTCCCCTAGTGTGAACAAACTTTCTCAGGAATGTTAGGGCAGAAAACTACAAGGAACTAGTAGAAGACATGCTGATGCAGTATCAGAAACTTGGCTGCAATATGTCTCTAAAGATCCATTTCCTTGATTCCCATCTTGATTTCTTTCCTGACAGCTGTGGTATGGTTAGTGATGAACAGGGCGAACGTTTTCACCAGGATATCACAATGATGGAGCAAAGATACCAGGGATAATGGTCCACTACAATGCTGGCTGACTACTGCTGGACACTCCCCAGAGAAGCTCCCGAACAGCTGTACAAGAGACAGGCGAAAAAATCTAAGAAGTAGTCTATGACTTGTTTTTTTACAGGTATTAACCGAAGGCCTATTATATTTTCTATTGACATGCATTTTGTGATGTAAACATTAAGTCTTGTAGATTATAAAAAAACTAGAGCCAACTTTGCAATTTCACTGTCATATTCGTGTTCAGCATATAAAAATTGATAAGAAACAGTAACATGACTTTTGTAAAACTTTTGTTGACCAGTATTATCAGAATATAGAAAGACTAGGGACATGCAATGAAGCTGCAGCGTAAACTATTTAAGACTAATAAAAGAAAATATTTTTTCACTCAACATGTAATCAAACTCTGGAATTTGTTACCGGAGGATGTAGTAAAGGCTGTTAGTGTAGCTGGGTTTAAAAAAGGTTTGGATAAGTTCCTGGAGAAAAGGTCCATAAACTATTATTAAGAAGGGACCCAGGATATCAATGCTTGACCCAGTGCAAGCATTGTGGAACCTGTGTCTTTTGGGGAAACTGCTAGGTATGTATGACCTAGATTGGCCACTGTTGGAAACAGGATACTGGGCTTGATGGACCTTGGTCTGACCCAGTATGGCATTTCTTATGTTCTTATCTTACTGGGCAGACTAGATGGACCATACTGGTCTTTATCTGCCGTCATTTACTATGTTACTAACCTTCTGGTATGGATAAGGTATACTTTCAATGAATCCGCTTCCAGACCTTTTAAGACTTCAAATCCAGAGTACATCTTAGAAACCGAGCCCTCAGAGAAGGCTGCAAACAGCCCCAAGGAATAACAACTGCTTTTAATCACCAAATGATGCTAGGTATGGATGCAGACACTAGATGCTGTTGCCTGTCACTCTTTTTCTCCCAGAACAGCAGAGAAAAAGTACAGCAAGGTGCACAGGCCACTCACTCCATCAACAAACACAACTTTTGTGTGTTGAAAGGCCTCTTCATATGTCTGGAATGGACAGGAGTGCCTTAAAATACCAGCCTAAAAAGAGCACAAACGGTACTACCCTGCTGCATGCATTTATTTATTTATTTTATGTATTTATACATTTCTTCTATACTGCTCCTTCCAGAGATCAAGGGCGGTTTACAGTTAACAGTTGAACAAATGCATACTGCACAACATAGTTGTATGGTATTGGGTGCCTCCAGACATCGGATCTGCACTGGAGGAGAATCCCTTGCTTCTCCTGCTCATGTCACGGAGAGTCTTTCAACTGGCAACCAGGTTTGATCACGAGTGATCCAGGATTGCTTCACACATGAAGGCCAGATATGCTCTTAATAATACCATCTTGTCAGACTGAGTGGTGTCTGACTTATGAGTGTGAACCTTAATAGGCTACTAGTGTACCATCTTCATTAGGTCATTGGACACCATGTCACAGCTCTTCCCTCCCTTCATTCACAATGCGACACAAAAGTCTTAGGGGAAGAGAGATACCAAAGGGGTGATTTTCTTGGATCAAAACCTTCAGGATGCAATGTCACAAGGCTCCAGGGTAACATGCAAATGCCTACATTTCCTGCTGCATCTTTCCCCTGGCTGTGCCGTAGCCATCCTTCTCTGGTCTACTAACTGGCCTGGCTAGGTCTACTTCTCTCTCCATTCCACCTCCCCGTCTACAATTTCTAACCTCACACCTCACTTCTAGTTTACTAATGATGCTGTTACTACTGCACTCTGGACCTCAATCTGTCCCCATTTATGTCCTTCCTGACCACTCTCCTCCTTACTACCACTCACCCACTTGCCACTGCCAGTCTTGCTTCTTCTACTCTCCATTATCTCACTTCCTCTGCCCTGCTGTTCCTCTCTGCCTACCTCTACACACCACAGGGACAAAACAAGAACGCACACCACTTTTTCTGACACTCACAAAAGGGAATACAAGACAAGGGGACATGGGAAAATAAGTGGATCACACTGAAAACAAAACACTCCAAACAAATATCAAGATTACAAACAGCTTGTCTTTTCTCTATAGTAATAACTACATCCTACACTTGAGCCTAGTACTCACAGTCTGACTAACGGCATTGACAAATGAACATCTGCACTAGCTGGTTTATATAGGCAGGCATGAAGGAAGCATGAAGCATGCTCTCTGCCAGAACAGAATAAAACACAGAGCATATTAAAGCAAGATGACATGCATTAGATGGTGAAACATAATGTTCATTGTTTTGAAACAACGCAAATCGTGTTCAAGTAATTTTATTAAAACTATGTCCTCGTCACTTGATAATTTGCATGCTAATTGCTGAGATAACAACATGCATTTTTGAGGTTAGATTTTGCACTTCATTTTACTGTAGCTTAGTATCTTCATCCATGCAGTTCAGAGATACGTTTGTAGAATTTTGCCTGTCTTCTTTTGCATTGTCAAAAATCTTTAATCCCTGAATCCAACTACTTTAGATTTGCATCCCATGCCATCAAAACTTACATTACTTGAAAGAGCTGCAACCTTTTCTTTTAGCTATAACAGTTAATAGCTTTGAATCCATAGCCTTGCTTAAAGTGTGTAAGCATGTTATGTTTCTGAAAAAAAACCTGATCTTGATTTGTCGTAATTGAATAGTTATACATCCGTATCCAATATTGCTTTTCTCATAAAAGTTATTGAGAGCTGTATTCTCTCAATTGTCCAACTTCACAGAGAACCGAAATATTCTTCATGCCCATCAATCGGGCTTTCATCTACATCAAAGTAGTGAAACTAGTCTGGTGGCCATGATCAGTGAAATTAAGGAAGCCTTTGACAACAATCAAGCTACACTTATGGAGGGGAATTTTAGAAGATCCGTCCAAGTGCAATGTAGGACATCTAAGCCAGAATGTCTGAAAAAAAATGCAGTCATGTCCAACTGAAGACATGATTTCACAAACCTGGATATACCTGATAGGAAGGTCTGCAGAGCATCTACATAGACATCCACAGAACCATATATCAGAACCTAGACTTCTAGGATAGCATACAGTTGTGGTCAACATTATTGGCATTCTTGCATTTTAGGTATGTTGTGTACAATATCACGAGAAATAATTGGAAATATTCCAACTGTATATTATCATCATATTTTAATAGTATGTTTAAAGATATACAACAACAAAAAAGATGTCTGTGTAACTTAGACGTAGTAATTTTTGAGAAAAAAAACTAAATATGACCTGGACAGGATTAATGGCACCCTTCACTAATATTTGGTTGTACAATGCTTAGCAGTAATGACAGCCTCCAAATGTTTCTTGTAGCCATCTATAAGTCTCGTATATCTGTCTTCTGGTAGTTTCCTCCACTCTTCAACAGCGATTTGTTTCAGCTCATGAATGTTTCTTGGGTTCCTTTTACCAATGGCAGATTTCAGCTCTTTCCAAAGGTTCTCTATTGGATTGAGATCAGGACCCATTGCTTATTCTTATTCCGCTGTCAGCGCACCCCGCAAGTACAGAGCATTTGTGCAGAGAGCGCTGTATGTGGGCTGGAGGGGGAGGAACAGGGGCGGAGCCAGGGTAGAGCGAGGGAGCGACCAGGTACTGGGATGTACAGAGGTTATTCAGGACAGGCCTCTGTAAGCACCCTGGCACCGAGATGGACATCTGGCTTATTCCACCCCAATGGTGGAATACATGCTGGGCATAGTTCTGTTTGCAGGCTGCATACCCCCAACCTCATCGCAATGCTGCAGTACAGCACCTGCCGCCCGATACAGGCCTTGTGGGCCCCTGCTGAGGGTCAGACTGTGGTGGCTGGGGCCACTCTCGGTCTGGGCATTCTCACTCCGGCTGGACCTGCTGGTACCATGGTAACAGACGCCAATGCAAAGGCACACCAGCGTTATGCGGTGGGGACGGGCAACCTCCGAGATGTTTCCCTTCAGGGAATCTGGGGCATGCCGGGCTATCTAACTGCTCATTTCCAGAATCGTGGGTACATATAGCTGCTGTGGTGGTGGAATCAAGTACAACTTGGCCCTGTCCAAGTTTTAGGCATCCCCACAGCCCAAGCATGAACCTTTTGGAATCGGCCTCCACATGTTTTGTCTTGATCAGATTGTAGACTCTGATGAGCAGGAACTTTGTCTTACATCTATGTGTACAGCGCTGCGTACGCCTTGTAGCGCTACACAAATGATTTGTAGCAGTAGTCCCCATGTGCCATCCACAGAGTACCATGTGCCTTTGCCACGTCGCCCCCAACATCCAGCCTCTCATCTCTTTGACGCATGGCAGTCTTCAAAGCACATGCATGCACACACTTGTGTCCTGCCCCCTGCAGGGGGCCTGCTGCAGCTTCAAAGAGGTGATCACTGTACCGCCCATCAACCCTCGGTGAAAATCTGGATGTCAGGGGTGGCGAGGCGATGCAGTGGGGGCAGCACATCGGGCCTGCCTAGGGCAGCAGCAACCCTTGGGTTGCCCCTGAATGCATACTGTCCACCCCCATGCTAACCACACTGTGCAGATGCGCCCATGCTCTGCTCCTCCCTTGCTCATTTCCCTCCCCATTGCATGCTAAGCAGATAGCTTGGAAATAACCCCACACTGTCTATTAGGTGCATTAATAGCTAATGCAGCTTAGTGAACATGCCCTTTAAATTTCATGTATTGTAAACCTCTTTGAAGGAAGAGTGGTATACAAATTTTAAATAGCTGTTTGAGTACACTTCACTTCCCTATTGATTGCTATAGACTGGAGCCTTTGCACCATATTAAACATGAGATGGTGTGATAACCAATCATTTTTGTCTTCTTGCCAAAACTCTAGCTGACTTCACATTCAGAACAGATTCAGTATGCTTCTCCTATCATATTCTATATTTTGGTGATGTCAAGTGACTGGCTCTGCATATCAGCAAAAGCATAAAGAATGTCAAATATATTTTAATGAAGTTGATAAACTCAGCTGAATAAGGGTCAATCTAAACCATTTTATAAAAGGATTTCATGTGACTTTTCCACATAATATCTGAGCTTTTTTGCTTTTTAATATAGGTTCTGACTAGTTAATATACTGAAGTTAGTGAATGGTCTTTGGTTGTAAATTTTTTAAAGTTCCTAAACTTATGGCAGAAAAATAATTGTTGAGATGATGAGAAATCTTGATACCGAAGCTCTGTATATTATACAATATGCTGGTAAGACTGAATGAACCCCGTTTATGTGGGTTTTAAGGTTAATCTTCACTTGGAGCTATATAGTGCATTATTAACTCCATTATAATATTTATAAGAACATAAGATATGCCATACTGGGTCAAACCAAGGGTCCATCAAGCCTAGTATTCTGTTTCCACCAATGGCCAGTCCAGATCACAAGTACCTGTCAGGTTCCAAAAAAGGTAGACAGATTCCATTCTGCTTATCCAAATGGTAAGCAGTGGATTTCCCCAGTCCACTTTAATAATGGTTTATGGACTTTTCCTCCAGGAACTTGTCCAAACTTTTTAAAACCCAGCTACACTAACAGCTTTTACTACATCCTCTGGTAACACATTCCAGAGTTTCATTATGCATTGAGTGAAAAAATATTTTCTCCGATTTGTCTTTAAATGTACTACATTGCAACTTCCTTAGTCCCCTAGGGGTATGTTTATTAAACCGTCTTAATGTGCGCCCGGTGATAGTGTGCAGGCTGCCATAAAAGGAGTGGGCGTTTCAGACTTAAAGCAGCAAAACGGGAGTATCGCGCGATAACGCGTGCTGCTGCGCACATTATCGGGCGAAGCGCCGCTAAGTGCGTTAACGCGCGGTAATCTTAAGTAGGCGCCCAGACATACAAACATAGAAACAGAGGTGTAGCACAATGGTTAATACAGTGACTGATGATACAGGGGTCATGAGTTTGATCCCCCAGTGTGCCTAATGCATAAGGCAGGCTGAGGCATCAGTTTTGACATGTAAGTATTGTTTCTTGAGGCAGTTTATTTGTATTTTAATTTAGCTGCCAGCAAACACACCCTCACGTGCCGTAACCTAAGGTGCCGCATAAGGCACCCTATAAGGCACTCCGTAGGGCACATTATAAAGTGCACTGTCCTCCGAGGCACCTTATAATGTCCCCTATAGGGCACCCTATAAGGCGCTCCATAGGATACCTTATAAGGCACCTTATATGGACGGTAACCTATAACCTATAAAGCACCTTCTGAGGCACCTTATAGTTACAGTACGCTGAGGGTGTTTTTGCTGGCAGCACTAATGTACATTAAAAATAGATAATGCTTTGAACAGCCCTATCAAATAACCCCACTGTGGGTTTGAACCCATGACCTCTGGCTCCAAAGGCAGTGAAGTAACCAGGGGGCTACAGCTCTATAGCTGCTAACAAGCCTCTGGCTGGCTGCAGAAGGACTGCACGTCACCACACAAACAGTCTGCTGTGATCACTAGGATAGTGTTAACCCACCCGTACCCATGATGCACTGCACATGCAAATCAGCAGTCTACAGATGAACACAAGATGGGGTATGCACCCCCACAGCACCTCGGCCTGGTAGGGGGAACTGACCGTGTGTGTTATTGGCACAGAGTAGCTACACACCGTCACATCGTGCGGGTACTGTGCTCACCCTGAGGGTGAGGTGGGGCGCCCAGCACCAGGTCCACAGCACCTTCCGTGGCAGAAATAGGCCATGCTGCAGGTCCCCAGCAGTGCTAGTGTGTGAGATAGGTAGTTCCTGCAGACACACCTTGGATACATCTCTATTTCTCAGTCAGGTTTAGCCCTTATGGACCCATAGGTGGATTATGTACCACCACCCAACCCACCCTCTGGGGGTGAGGGTGGGAAACAGGGTCTCCCACCAGCGCATCCACATTTTACCTCACTGCAATGGCAGCAGTAAAGGGGACCATCAACCACAATCCTGCTGGGGAACAGACACCCTACAGGGCAGTCAATGCAGCTCTGTACACCTCTATAAAGCAATAGCAGACAGACATTAGGCCTGGAAATGCTCAGCTGCACCCCACCACTATCTGATATTCTCCTGCAGCAAGCCTCCAGCCACTGCACGGTGTTCCAGCAAGACACATACTAGCTGCAGACAGTCTGCTAGCTAGTCCATAGTGCATGTACCTGGAGAAGATGCATGCACCCAGAACTGGGATGTCGGCATACACACCAAGCAGATAAGTCAGTGATTGGGCCCCAAAAGGGAACCCATAAATATCACATGAGAGAAATATTATAGAACACTATGGGGGAACCTAGCCATGCCGTGGTCACTGCTCAGTCAGGGTGAGAGTGATCTCCCAGCAGGACAAGCTGTGGCCACCCTGCCTGTGCAGGTGGTGTCCGGGCACTACAATGTCCCAGCCATTGTCCTATGCCCTGTGCAGATGCATCCTGGCCAGGCCACCCTGTCCAGGCTATACCCATGGTACCTTGCTCCTCATTATGCACTTTGGCAGGCCAATACTGGCAACAGTGCTGGCAGTATGGGCTGTGGAGGGTTTTTGCAGCCACCACACACTGGATAGACAGACACACACTCCCACACCTATACCAGCATTGTACAACTATTGAGGTGTTTGGCAGCCCTGGCCACCACACCCTGGCCACAGTGCAGGCATGGCTATGGTACACAATACTGTTGGGGGTCACTCCCCAGGGTGGTAAACACTGTCAGACACAAGACCTGTAGCACACTCCACAGACATCAGAAAGGTTGCCATGATGCAGCTCAATCAGAAAATTGTACTTCAGAATTACTATCTGCCAGTAATCATAGCAACCTTTTGATAGCTGTGTACCGTATTCCCAGGTTTAGGGTGGCATTGCTAAGGTATGCAAGTGCTAGTATTGGGAGATTCACGCAGGGCCCAATGTCCTGCCTCTCCAGGAGGCATTGGATAATGGAGCCTGTGGGTGCGAGTGCGTCTGCCCCTGTTTGCTGCTGCTTTACGGCAGAGGTTCCCAACTCCAGTCCTGGTGTGCCAAACACTGTTCGAGTTTTCATGCTGTCCCTCATGAATATGCATGAGATACATCTGCATACCATGGGGGAGGTGCATAGAAATGCAGCACAGGCATCTTTATTAGAGGCAGCATGGAACCTGAATGGTGTTTGGCCCTCCAGGACTGCATTTGGGAGACTCTGCTCTAGGTAATGCGCATGTTTATGGTGTCTGTGCTCTGTAGGGTAAAATGTAGGTGTTTTGGGCATGTCTACGTCATCTGCACTACAGGTTCTGTCTGTATTAGCACGTTGTAGTAGTGGGTAAAATATGGGGGCTGGGTTGGCAGGAACCACAGCTGGGACTTGAATCTGTGACCTTCTGCTCCTGAACACACTGGCTGTGTGCACTGCACCACCGTGTTGCCACAGAGACAGTGCATTCCCTGGGGATACCATGACTGTTCATCAGACAGGGCCTATCTGTTGCAGTGCATGGCACCCACCTACACAGGGCTAGGCCAGAGTCTGCTCTGGGCAGCTGCCACTGCCCCCTCCACCACCAGTACCCCTCTGCCTCCCTGCTGACATGCCCGTCTCTGGTGCTGCTGGTGGAGTGCAGTCTCAGGCCATCCATTGTGCGGGTAGGCGGATGCCTATGGTGCAGGTTCTGGGGTAGGGGTGCCTGCATAGCTGTCCACGCTTCCCCCAGCACCGCCTGCCAATGTTCTGTGCCCTTGGGGGTATGGCAGTGCCAGGTCCCACAGTACCTGCTGGGTATTATCCCCTGTGACACTGTGGGAAGCACACTTGTGCCTATGCTGGGCCCTCATCAGTTGCTGTCTGGCTGCTCTACGGTTTCAGCATTCCTATGGGCCACCTAGGCATCACCCTAGTCCGCACTGTGGCCCAGCTGCAGCACAGCATGTGCCGTCTGCAGCCCTCTGTGTCCCCTTTCCCAGCATCTGTCCAGTTTCCCATTCCGACATGCCCGCCCTGCTGTTGTGTAACATGTGCACGCCATAGGAAATCTGTCCACTGGAGAGGGAAACCCTGATCAGCGCTATTTCATTGTGGGATCATTCACCTTATATGGGGATGGAGCGTAGACCCTTCCAAAATTCATATCCTTTTTTTGGAGCTTTCTTGAGAGTGTTTTTCAATGTTTCCCATTAATATCACTATTGCCCAGCGTGGTTATGTTTTTTTTATATTTTGTTGGGGTCAATTTCAGTGTTTATTTGCACTTTTGTTCTGTGCACATGTATCACACTTATCACTTTTTTGTAGGTTTCCCTGATTTTGCTGTACATTGCTGACATAAATGGTTTCTCTTCCCTTTAAATCAGCTCTAACGCCAGGGTTTCACTGGCGTTAGTTTTCAGCCTTGGATTTCACACTAGTGCAAAGAGCCTCTCCCCTCCCACTCTCCACCCATTGACCTCTTCTCTCCGCCCCTGGGGAGCCTTCCTCCGCCCTCCGGGAGCCTTTCTCCGCCTTCAGCGCTTGTTTGCGCAGCAGCGCGCGTTATTAAGATCATAAGATCATAAGATATGCCATACTGGGTCAGACCAAGGTCCATCAAGCCCAGTATTCTGTTTCCAACAGTGGCCAAACTAGGTCATATGTACCTAGCAGTTTCCCCAAGAGACACAAGTTCCACAATGCTAAGGTACCTTATCGCGCGATAACATCACAGAGCGCACAATAAGACGATTTAGTAAACATACCCCCTAGTCTTTCTGCTTTGTGAAGAAATAAAAAACTGATCTATGTTTTCCTGTTTTACTCCATTCATTATTTTATAGACCTCTATCATATCTCTCCTCAGCCATCTCTTTTCTAAGTTGAAGAGCCCTAATCTTTTAAGCCTTTCTTCATAGGGATATCCTTTTATTCCCTTTAACATTTTGGTTGCTCTTCTCTGCACCTTTTTCAATTCTGCTATATATTTTTTAAGATATGGTGAGCAGAATTGCACACAATATTTAAGGTGTGGTCCACCATGGAGCGATACAGAAGCATTATAATAGCTTTGGCTTTATTCTCCATTCCTTTCCTTATGATTCCTAGCATTATATTACTTTCTTGTCTGAAATGGGAAGTGGATTTTAACACATTTTTCCACAATGATGCACAGATCCTTTTCATGAGTGATTCCTAATATGGAACCTTGCATCTTGTAATCTTAGTTTGTGTTGTTCTTCCTTAAGTGCATAACTTTGAACTCATGAATGCCTCAATAGCACTACCACCTGGTTGACAAACCACAACCTCCACATAAATAGTAAGAAAACAGAAATATTATTCATTACTAAGGACAGTTCCTTCACTCCTCCGGATTCAGTTATGTTAAACAAAGAAAGCTTCAAGGTTAAAAAAGAGGTGAGATACTTAGGAGTCACCATTGACGATCAACTCAACTTCAACAAGCACGTGAGTAACATAGTCAAGGCTATATACAACAAACTAAAAATGCTACAACATCTAAGACCTCTCCTCCCCACAAGCGATTTCAGAACAGCATTACAAGCTATGATCTTCCCACACCTAGATTTTTTTTAATGCACTACTTATGGGTCTCCCAAAGCAAACAATCCACCGACTACAGCTAGCCCAAAATACAGCGGCTAGAGTAATAGCTCAAGTACCAATCAAGAATCACATCACACTAGTATTGAAACTCCTTCATTGGCTCCCAATAGAGAGCAGAATTAAATTCAAGGTTATCCACACCATATTTACTGTAAATCCCTTCAAGCCGAATCACCCACCTACCTGAAGACGCTGATAACAACTACCCCGGACAACAAACCAAGGAAAAGCAACAACAAAACTCCTCGTAGTACCAGCCAAATTTAAGAATTGCAAATCTACGACATCTAAGAGAGCCTTCTCACTATATGCACCACAAATATGGAACTCTCTTCCTGAAACTCTAAGTAGCACTAAGGATCCAATAGCCTTCCGCAAGCATTTAAAAACATAGTAACATAGTAAATGACGGCAGATCAAGACCAGTATGATCCATCTAGTCTGCCCAGTAAGATGGCAAGTGTAAAACATATTTATTTACTGAACATTTTGGTGAACTAATTACCTAAATAGATAAAACCCAGCAAAATAACCTCTTCATACAAAAATAAATAAAACAGGCAATAAACATACCAATATCACAAGATGACCAATGAGAACATACCCCACTGATGAATCTACCACCCTCATAAATTATTATCAGAACACACTAAGGGGCATGTTTACTAAATCGGGCTAACGGTTAACCAGGGCTATCTGCAACTAGGTCCTATTGAATAATATGGGACCTAGTGGCAGATAGCCCGGGTTAACCGTTAGCCCGGTTTAGTAAACATACCCCTAACAGTTGCTTTAAAGTTTCCATAGGACATTATCAGAGGACATGAACAGTTACTTAAAAGTTTCTCCTCTCCCCTTACTAACCCTAGCTACCATTTAATTATGTAAAAGTGTTTCACGTTTTAATGTATTGTTTCACTCTGTTGATCATGTTATAATGTAAGTTTCACACTGTTGATCGCGTTATGATGTAATAGTTCAGTTCTATGTAAACCACCTTGATTCACAAAAGGCGGTAACAAATACAAATAAAATAAATAAATGTACATTAAATTTCACCTGTTATTTGGTTCTCCTGTAACTTTTCACAATCCTCTTGTGTTTTAATAACTTTGAATAATTTTGTGTCATCTGCAAATTTGATCACCTCACTTATTCCCATTTCCAGGTCATTTATAAATATGTTAAAAAGCAGCACAGATCCCTGGGGTACTCCACTACTCACCTTTGTCCATTGAGAAAAATGGCCATTTAGCCCTACTTTCTGTTTTTATCTTTTAACCAGTTCCTAATCCATAACAGTACACTGCCTCTTATCCCACAACTTTAATTTCTGCAAGAGTACTCCATGAATAATTACTCTGTAATTAGTTACCCCTGTTACCTCCAGGTTATCTCGTCCAGGTTCAATGTAAAAACTCAATTGTCGTGTGACATTGCAGTATGTTTTTTGTTCAATTGTAAACCGCACTGATTTTAATAGCGTGGTATATAAGAGAAGTAAATAAATAAAATAAAATAAATAGTCTCTCATGAAGCAAAGGCTTTCTGAAAATCCCGATACACTATATTACTTGGCCAATGCTTATCTACCTGTTTATTCACACATTCAAAATAATATAAAAGATTAGTGAGACAAGACTTTCCTTGGCTAAATCCATATCGGTTTTCTGCCATTAAACCATGACTATCTACATGTTCAGTAATTTTGTTCTTTATAATGGTTTCTACCATTTTGCCCAGTACTGACATCAGGCTCACTGATTTGTAGTTTCCCTGATCACCCCTGGAACCCTTTTTTGAAAACTGGCATTATATTGGCCACTCCAAACTTCATGTACTACAGATGATTTTAATGATAGCTCACTAAAAGTAGGTCTGCAGTCTCATATTTCAGTCCTTTCTGCACCATGCAATCTAGTCCAGGTGATTTGCTACTTTATCAAATAGCTGTATTACACCTTCCTAATTTATTGAGATTTGTTTTATTTCCTCTGATACATCACCTTTAAATATCATTTCTGATATGAATAAGTTTTCCACATCATCTTCAGTAAAGACTGAACCAAAGAATTCATTCAGTCTCTCTACTATGGCCTTGTACTCTCTTGTTGTAGTTGTTTGTTAAGTGCCATCGAGTCGGTTTCAACTCATGGCGACCCTCTGGATAGTTGACCTAAACTGTGTTCGGTCTTCAGTCAGGCGGCTCATTGTTGATAGAGTGGCATCCATAGATGCTGTTATTGTATTACAGTAGTGGCCAAAAAATTAAGGCAGGTATCTTTTTCTACAATTTATTTTTAAATAATGTACTGTGGAGATGTCACACGTGCTTACTTATTTAATCAGCATGGCGATTAGTCACACCATGCATATGGCATCCATTTTAGTTTACTTACACTCTGTAGTAGATTTCTTGGATGAAGTTTTGAATTTTTACAACTAGGAAAATATTGAAAGTTACATGTAATATATACAATCAAGATGGGTAGAAAGTGTGATATTAGTGACTTTGTAAAGGGACAAGTTGTCACACTCCATGCTGAAGGATATTTGCAATGTGCTATTGCAAAACATTTGCATATATCAAGGTGTGCAGTTCAGAATGTTCTGAAATCAGGTGGCCGTAGACGTCGTTCGAAATGTGGGCGCAGACGGATAACTACTGGACGAGGTTGACCGATTCCTCAAAAGCATTATTACATCTAGTCCACATACTTCATCTCAACGTGTGGCTCAGTTAGCTAATGATCGAGGAATAAAGATAAGTGCCAGATCTATCCGATTACGGCTTGTGGATGAATTCCAACTCGTGGCCAGAAGACCTGCCAAGAAGCCTTAGATGACCAGGAAACAAATTGCTGCCCACATACAGTTTTATAGCAAGATGAAAGACAAATCTGCTGAATGGCGGGAGAGGGTAATGTTCACAGATGAAAGTACATTTCAACAAGTATGTGGGAGTGGTTACAACTACGTCCGTTAACCAGCAGGCGAGAGACTAAATCCGAAGTACACGATAAAGACTGTTAAACACCCACCATCGGTCATGGTATGGAGTGGTATCTCGGCGAATGGACGATGTGGCCTGCACACTTTTGAGAAAGATGAAAGAGTAAATGCTGCAAAATACATATCCGTGCTGAATAGTAAAGTTAAAATACACATGAATGTTTCTGGCACAACTATATTTCAGCAGGACTCGGCACCATACCACACTGCAAAAACAGTCAAAAAATGGTTCGTAGACAACATGATCGAACTGCTACCAAGTTGGCCATCAAACTCTCTGGATCTCAATGCAATTGAAAACTGTTGAAATCTTATGAAGAAAAAGGTGGCAGCACACTGTCCAACTTCAGAAGCAGTTTTAAAGGACATACTCAAGCATGTATGGATCAACAAAATCATTCCGGCATACTGTAAAACGCTAGTTAACAGTATGCCTACAAGAATCCAGGCTGTGCTGAAAAATCATGGACACCCTATCAAATATTGACAATATTATTGAATAAAACTTTGAAAATGACATATCTTTGGTTCTTAAAGCTTTTGACCATGAAAGTGACAATAACACATACTTTTCTAATAAAATTCTGATATTTTGGACTCTGCCTTAATTTTTGGGCCACTACTGTAATCCATCTCATTGCTGGCCTTCCTCTTTTATGTTGATCTTATGCATTGCCTTGTCCTTTCATAGTACCCCTTTTACCTCTCTATCATCTAAGGGCCCAACTGACTGCTGTTTTGCTATGAATGTACTTGAAAAAGTTTTATTATGCACTTTTGCTTCCATGGCAAGTTTCTTTTCAAATTTTCTCTTTACCATCCTTATTAATGCCTTGCATTTATCTTATAAAGTGCGGTCAAAAGATTGTCTGTTGTGCAAACAGAATTAATGTATGTAAATCTTTTATTGTTGGGTCTCACCCACTGGGGAAAGCGATTGTGCAACAATTCCCAATGTGACCCGGGTTTTTTTTTACATTTTAATTTTAAATTATTGCAGTGAAAACAAACGTAACTTAAAATAGCAAAACTTAGCTGAAATGATCCAGAACCCGCTAAACCGCAGACACGCATGTTTCTGGCCAACCGGCCCTGCCTCAAGTGCGACTCGTTTAGGAGAAAGGGATCTGGTGCCAAAAAACGCCGAGCTCTGTGGCTCGTATTTCACAATGCCTGCACAAAGTCATGATTGACTGCTTAAAATGACATCATCCAAAAAAAACCCTGACATTTATCTTGCCAGTACTTAAGTTGTTTCATTTTCATCATTTGGCTCTTTGTTTCCATTTTTTGAAAGATTCTGGCTTAGTTATAACAGCCTCGCCATACCTCACCTTTAAGCAATGTGGCTCTCATTTGGTCTTCCTTCCACCTTTCTTAAAACGTGCAATACATCTGGTCTGTGTTTCCAAGATAGTATTTTTAAATAACACCCAGGCCTGATGTAAACTCTTAACCCTTGCAGTTGCTCCTTTCAAGTTTTTTTTTTTTAACCATTTCCCCAACTAGAATTGACGTCACACGCTTAATATGTCATTGTTGGACTGATCTTCAAGCCTCATTTCTACAAAACCTAAATGCTACTTTGTTTCTACTTATTGCTTATTTTACTTTCAAATGATTAAAAAGGACAAACCGTTTCAAGAAGGTTTTTCCCTCCTTATGAACAGTCCGACAAAAAAAGTCTTTCTATATGTTACGCTCTATTAGCCTAGTCTAGCTGTGCTGTTTCATATATGACCTGAAAAACAATACCCTTATCGTAGCGCCAGTCAAAATATAACACAGCAGTAACTTATTACTAATATTGATTTGACATACTTGTACATTTACATTGATCTTAATTATAAAAATTAGTTTCTAGTTGGCTTTTCCATACCTTTTGTGTCCTTATTTTCTGAAGATCTATAGGATCTTGGATTTTTCCCTCATTTGATGAATTTGTTATTGCAGGTTTTAAGTACTTCTTCTCTCTTTATGGAACTTTTCATATTTATTTGTATATTTTTCAAAATGTTAGGGACCTGTTTACTGAAGTATGCAATGTAGTTAATGTGGAATTTATCATATGCTGTTAGCATGGGTTGGTACTAATGCTTACCGCATGCTAAAAACAGCCAGCACAGTAAAAATCTCATGCTAACGGCTTATCACAGTATGGAGTGAGAAAGGGATGAGTTATGGATGGAGTCATGGCATAAATTGCATCCTTAGCAGTGGTATGTTATAGCACACTAGGGCGACCCAGTTGCAAGTAGCATGTGTTAACCGTCAGCCCAGCTTAGTAAACATACCTCTAACTGTCAAAGCTGCTGATTAGCATAGGTGCAAGAGATGAAATTAAGTGTACCTGCGACCCAATCCCTCCTCATTAAATAGCCACCAATGCCTGGTGCAGCATCCCTACCCACTCCTTATTCACCTAATCACCATCCGCAAGCTGCAATCACCATCCGCAAGCTGTGATTGCCCCAAAGGATAATCCCCATCACAAACCTCTAATAGCATCGCCCATCAACAATCTCTCCCTTATCAGTATCCCAACCTATCACCCAACCTCCCCCCCCTCCCCCGTCATATGCCTGGTGGTTTAGTGTTGGAGCAGGAGCAATCCGTTCCCACTTCATTGCTTTGAACTTTTCACCTCTCATGTACTCCTGTATCCACTCCAGTCTGGCTTTCGTCCTTTTCAGTCCACCAAAATGGCTCTTACCAAAGTCTTTAGTTTTTAGCAAAGTCTAAAGGCGTCTATTCTGTCCTTATTCTTCTTGATCTCTCTGCAGCTTTTGATACTGTTGATCACTCTCTTCTCCTTGACACATTATCTTCTCTGTGTTTTAGAGATTCTGTACTGTCTTGGTTTGCTTCTTATCTTTCGAATCACTCTTTTAGTGTTTGTTCACATGGTTCCTCCTCTCTGCCATTCCCCTCTTAGTCGGTGTACCTCATGGGTCTGTTCTAGGACCTCTCCTTTTCTCTCTCTATATGCAGTCCCTCAGTGCCCTCATCTCTTCCCATGGTTTTCACTATCATTTTTATGCTGATGATTCTCAAATCTATATTTCCTCACCTGATATTTCTCCTGTACGCCAATCCCATATCTCCACTTGTTTGTCTGTCACTACCTGGATGTCTCTCTGCCATCTGAAATTGAACATGGATAAAATTGAGCTTCTTATCTTTCCTCCTAAGCCCTTCTCCCCCCTTCCTCCTTTCTCTACCACTGTTGATAATACTATACTACAACCTGTCTCTTCAGCCTGTAACCTTGGAGTCATTTTTGACTCATCGCTCTCCTTCTCCTCTCACATTCAACAGATCAATAGATTGCTAAAACCTGTCTTTTTTTTTTAACATTAATAAAATTCAGCCCTTCCTCTCTGAAGACACTACTAGGACCCTTATTCACTCCTTAATTACCACCCATCTTGACTATTGCAACCTCCTCCTTGCTGGTCTTCCTCAGAACCACCTGTTTCCTCTTCAATCTGTTCAGAACTCTGCGGCAAGACTGATTTTCTGCCATCCACGTTACTCTCATGTGACCCCTCTATTGAAATCGCTTCACTGCCTTTCCCTTTCGGTTCCGTATTTATTTCAGACTACTTCTCCTAACCTTTTAATGCATTCACTCTATGGTCCTTCATTATCTTTCCTCCCTCCTCTCTCCTACTCCCCCCCCCCCATGAACTCTGCTCCTCCTCTGGTCTCCTTCTCTCTATGCCCTTCTCTTCTAATGCTAACTCCAGACTTCGATCCTCTCATATTGCTGCTCCTTATGCCTGGAATAAGCTTCCGCTATCTCTACATCAAGTCACTTCTCTCTCCCTTTTCAAATCCTTGCTAAAAACATACCTCTTTGAGACCACTTTTGGACCATGATCTCTGTTTTCCTTGTGTCTCCTCTTCCCTTTGACCTCATGCTTCTTGTACTGTCATGTCTGTCTGTCTTTTAGATTGTGAGCTCTTTGAGCAGGAACTGTCTTTCTTTGTGTTTGTACAGTGTTGTGTATGCCTTGTAGTGCTTAATAAATGAATAATAATAATAATAATTGTCACCCAGGATCAAAATGGAAGCTCTGACCCTTAATTAGAAGTTTGGTCCTTAGCAATAATATCATGAGAATATCACTAGGGGTCAGAGCTGCCATTTGTAACCTGCGCAGCAAAGGGATGGGTACATACTGAGATCACTTCTACCCTGCCACTAAACTACTGGGGGTACCCCTGGTAAGTGCTGGGAGATGCATCGGGGTTTGAGGAGGGTCAGGTGATGCTCTTTGAAAGGGGTGGAGAGTAGTTTGGGATTGTGCTCTAGAGGAGGGTTTGTTGATGGAGATGCTATTGGGGAGTTGGTGATGTGTGGCTATGCTGAAGGAGGCAATCGGGGGGTGGGAATGGTGATCATAGGTTGGAGATGGTGATCAGAGATGGGGATTGGGTAGAGACGTTCTTTGGGCATCAGAGATTTTTTGTTTATTTTTAGCACAGTAAATGCATCGGCAGATGGTACAGGTACACTAATCATGCTGTTTGCCAATACATTAACCATGTCATGTCAGCTGTCTACAGTTAATGCAGGGCAGATACAGAGAATGCACCCAATAGTATCGCACAGGCTTTGCATTTACCATGGATTAATTTTTGCACCTAACGCATGATGATTAGAAAAACGTACCACATTTTAGTGAACAAACCATTTAATGTATATTAAAAAGCCAACAAATAAAAGCATCATAGCAATACATGCAAACTGCAAACCAAACAAATGTTTTATTCTTTCTTTCCGTCTGTTGTCTTCTCCCCACAAATGTTTCCTGAAGATCACCCCTTTATATTGTCTCTGTGACAAATCTAATAACTTCTAGAAAATGTTTTAAATCACTTAAACTCACCCAGTATTTGACAGGGTGTCTAATTCTCTGGAATTGTTTGAAATTCTATTCAACCACATGAAGAAAGATCTGCTTAACAGAGTACTGTGAAATGGAAATTCACATGGTAGATATCCAGGCATTATTAGTAATTATAGTCAATTAGCTGAATCTTACTATACGAAGGTTTAGACATTCAGGGAGGGTAATTTTCTGAAGCTTTTTCCATGTGTAGATCATATTTTAGATATGAAAACAGGCTCTTATAAAATTGTGCCTAGGTATACAAGCATAAAAATTAGATGAATCGCAAAATGCCATCTACTTTTACATGATTGGTGTGGTAGAATTATGGTTTATTAAAATTTTATATACTGCCTTTTGTACTGGGCAGAGTTGTGATATGCATGCATGCTTTATAAATTATGGGGGTCATTACGATTTGTGTTTAGCGGAGCTATACGTCTGGGTTGAACGTATAGCCCTGATAAATGCCAGGATGCCAATTCTAGTCAAGGAGCTCCCCGCATGCACTGCAGAGATGTGCGGGGAACTCTAGATGGGGGCGGGAAGGGGGTGGGCCAGAGGAAGAGTGAGGGCGTGGAGTAGGCGGGACTCTGACTTCGGATGTACAGAGCCAATTCTGGTGGCAGCCCTGTCCGTCCAGGGCCAGCGATCTAGACGGGGGACTTATTCCACTCCCCAACATCAGTAACCAGCCTGGCCAGGATCTGAGACACAGGTGAGCAGGGCAGAGGGTTCCCTGCAGCCCGATCCCGGCCTCAGAAGGCCTGATTGGGGGTCAGGTAGCAGGGAATCAGACATTTGTAGCAATGCAGGCAATCAGAGCTCCAGCATGGAGCCACGGTGCCATGGCGATGGGATGCCACAGCAACGCGGCTCCATGCAGGAGCCCAGACTGGCTAGACGGGCAGGATCCAGGATGTCCAGCGGGCCAGAATCAGGGCACGTCCTTCCCATCCAGGCTGGTTATACCCAATTCTGATCCCATGGGGACCTATAGCCTCTGCAGGATCAGAATCAGGTGCAAATTAGATCAGGGGTCAGGCGGTAGGGAACAGGACATTTGTTACATTGCAGGTAATCGGAGCTCCGGCATGGAGCCACGGTGCCCCAAATGGAATTGGCCTCTATATGTGTTCACACAGAATACATAAACATGTTCACTCCTTCGAAGCAATTGTAAATTTGTGTGAGGACATGTGAGCACTACTGGGGGTCATTGCAGGAGCCTCTTTATGAAAAGACACAAAGTAGGTGCCTACGTTGCCTTTATACAGTTGTGGTCAACATTATTGGCACCCTTGCATTTTAGATATGCTGTGTAAATATGTTGAGAAATAATTGGAAATATTCCAACTGTATGCCATCATAATATTTTAATAGTATTTTAAAGTTATACAACAAGAAAAGGGTGTCTGTGCAAGTTAGATTTAGTAATTTCTGAGAAAAAAACAAAACAAAATATGACCTCAAGAGAATTAACGGCACCCTTGACTAATATTTTGTTGCACCACCCTTGGCTGTAATAACAGCCTCAGTTTCTCCCACTAGTCAACTGCTCTTTGTTCCAGCTCAAAAATGTTTCCAGGATTTCTCTTACCAGTAGCAGATTTCAGCCCTTTCCAAAGGTTCTCGATTGGATAGATCAGGACTCATTGCTGACCAGTTTAAAACAGTCTATTTATTTTTCCTTTTTAACCATTCTTTCATACTTTTGGAGGATCCATGACCTTCGACCCAGACCTAGCTTTCTGAAACTAGGTAGCACATTTCACTCCAAAATACCTTGATAGTCCTCTGACTTCATGATTCCTTTAATACATTCCAGGCCTCCAGATCCTGAGGTAGCAGAACATTCTCACAACATTATGGAACCTCCCCCATATTTAACTGTAGGATTGTCGCCTGTAAATATATCGTTGGTCTGCATTGCCAAAGAGCTCAAGTTTGGTTTCATCTGTCTGCAGAAAAGTTTCTCTGAAGGATTGTAGTTTCTCAAGTTGGGGTTGAGAAAAGATCAGGCATGCCTTTTTATGTCTGTCTTTGAGCAGTGGAGTCCTTCTTTGCCTTCACCATGAAGTCCTTCTTTGTTTAGTGCTTGGCGTATGGTGCAGGTTGAAACCACCACTCCAGATTGCTCCAGGTCAGTGTCAAGCTCTTTGGATATGGTACGTGGTGTTTTTCCAACAGTTTGCACTAATCTTGGAAGCCTTCTTAGATTAATTTTCCTCTTCACACCATGTCATGGGAGGTTCTCAACAGTTCCATCAGCAGAAAACTTCTTAATAACATTATGAACTGTAGACACAGGATTTCCAAGGTCTTTGGAGATGGCCTTGTACCCCTTTGAAGTTTGATGTTTGGTAATAATGGCTTTTCTGATGGTCTCAGGAGCTCTCTTGTCTTCACCATTATGAAAATGGAACAGGAAGTGAATGTAGCCAGTTTAAACATTAGAGCCTCGGGCCCAAATTTCAGTTGGGCGGCGCTATGTGCCACATTGGCGCACAGCCTGCCCGCCTCCCGCCTAATCCAAATTTTCCATGCTGGGGTCATATGCAGCCTTGGCATCAAAAATCCAGGTGTTGCTGCACAGTCAGGTAGCCGCAGGAGCCTACCTGTGTAACACTGATTTTTGATTCTACGTGGTTAGCCCCAGTGCCTTAAAAATAGACAAGGTTTTCCAACGCCTATCTTTAAGGTGCAGAGCACTAACCATGTAGCACTGAAAATCGGTGCTACATGGGTAGCACCATGGCCCACCCCAGAACGCCCCCAACATGCCCTGATGCTATGCGCCTTGGGGACATATCCGTGATTTTCAAAGGGCACTACCTGTGTAAATGCCCTTCGAAAATCCCGGAGAAGGCCTTTACTTGGGTAACTAGGGAAGTTACCTGTGTAAAGGCCTTTGAAAATTGGGCCCATCATTCGTTGGTTGATTCAAGTCATGTGAGTACCAACAGTTGATCAGAGGTGTATCTAATTTTACTCCAATGCGAATGTGTTTTTTCTGTCCAAACTGATTTGAATTGTTTATAACGGTGTCAATAATCATATCAGGGCAAAGTCCCAGTTTTTATACTATTTCTGACTATTTCCTTTTTTAATTGGTCTTGTTTTATTTGATTATTTTATGTGTCAAATATGTGTGCATATATAGTCCAAAGCCATTTCACTGGCCACTTTTTTTAGGAGATATTGGACATTAAAGGGTTGAACTGCAATGGTGCCAATAATGTTGACCACAACTGTAAGATTCCTTGAGGATTTTTTAGTTGCAAATAAAAATGTATTGAAAATAAAAGACGGCTTGTTCTAAAATATGAAATGAACTAAAGTAATGGCCAGAGTCACGCCAGTTAGATGCCTCTTTCATAAATGTTATTTAGATAGAAAGGCAGATAATATGTATAGACAGACAGAGAGAGAGAGAGAGAGAGACAGAGACAGAGAGAAAGATTTGGAGAGTAATGGTATTTTAGTATTCTAATCTATATAATTAAGGTGTTCTGCATTTTAGAACACTGGAAGAAGTGTTGGAGTTCATTATGAATTGGATGAAAGAAATGTTGTCTTAAGTGAATAGCTGATGATGTTCTTCTCTGGTTATTAAATTTAATTGAAGAAAAGCACTTTAGGTTGCACTTCTGTATCCCCATTTACGGGGGGTGCCATTGAATATACCTCCATAATTGGGGATCTTCAAAAGCCCAGCCGTGTAAGTGCCATTGAATATCCCCATTTAAGGCATTTACATAGTTTACTGGGCTGTAAACCATGTAAATGCCTTTCAAAATCGGGCCCAAAGATACTAAGAAAACATAAAAAGACTTGGGGATGAAGAACAGTAGGTATGCTGGGACTGAACTGAAGAAAATGGGAAGGACTCAACGTTTGGATTTAGGGGTATAAGTGAAGAGTAAGAGATTGCAGAGATATGAGATATCTAGATGGGGGCAGGAGAGAAGAGGTGCATCCGATGTGCAAGTCGCCGGCGTGCTAAGCAGATCTATCCCTCCCTGCTCTGACGCCGCATCAGAGGAGGGAGGGACCAGACCTGCTTAGCATGCTGCGAGAAGACTTAAAGGGCGCATTCAGCTGTTTGCCATTGCCTGCCGCCACTGAGAGAAGAAATTGGTGGCGGCAGGCAACAGCAGACAGCTGAAATGCGCCTCTTAAGCCTTTGCGCCCTGTGCGGTCGCACTACTCGCACAGGGCTAGGTACAGTCATGGCCTGAATAAACACTATTGTTCTTCTTAACATTTCTGTAAGGGTGTTTATTAAAGCTTCTTTACCTTACAACATTCCCTCACCTTTGCTTTCTGTTCTTTGTAACTGCATCTTTTGATTTCTAGACTGCAGTCACACTAGTTCAGCACATACTTGTCACAACCATTCTTCTATATGGTATGAATTGCAGAGCACAGTAGAATATTTTCTAAGTCCTTGCCTTATTCCACATTTCAGCAGGAATAACATGGATGTTTCCAGGAAACCCTTAAAATGTACACAGACCTTTCTGGAATACACTTTATATGTCTCAGCAGTTGACCACTCCCACAGTCTGCCCCTTCTGAGCACATTCTGTGATCTCCATGCTAGCACCGTGTACGTGCACGATAGCAGTGTTTCAGAATATGGTTGGGGATGTTTTGGCACATAAACATCCCCACCGCACATACAAACCCCTTATTCATGTTCTGGAATGACCCCCCTTTAGTAAATAAGTCCCTAATGGTTTTGAAAGAAGAAGGGCTTCCCTCAATCATCTCTCACTGAGGTACCAGACAGCAGAGGTTTTCCTAATTCAATGGTTGACCACTCATAAAAAATCTCTAACCATGCACAAGAAGAAGTGACCATCCAGGTTCAATAAATCAATGGAAATGTTGAAGTAATTCGATGAACCTCTCTGAGTGAGAAAGTTACATTCATAGAAAAATTCACATTGAATCTTCAGAAAATCTGAAATGAATCTAAAGAACTCTATAATGGGTTCCTTTGGATTGGTAGATCATGTTCAGATTTTTGATATTTTTAAGATCTGCTTAGGATTTTCCCCTGATTCGAGAGAGCTGTGAAAAATACATGTTCCCTGCTCAATTATAAATACTGTATAGAGGCCTATAAATTAATGAACGGAGTGGAACAGGTAAATATAGATTGATTGTTTATGCCATCAAAATGTAGAAAGGCTAGGACATGCAAGGAAGATAAAGTGTAACCCATATAAGACTAATAAGAGAAAATATTTTTTCACAATGCGTAATCAAACTCTGGAATTCATTACCAGAGGATGTAGTAAAAGCTTTTAGTACAGCTGGGTTTAAAAAGTTTGGATAAGTTCCTGGAGGAAAGGTCCATAAACTATTATTAAAGAGAACCCGGGAAATCCACTGCTTGTCCCAATACAATTCTTCTGGGGAAACTGCTAAATACTTGTGACCTTGATTGGCCACTGTTGGAAACAGGATACTTGACTAGATGGACCTTGGTCTTACCCAGTATGGCATATCTTATGTTCTTAACTCAAACCAGGGGGATATCTAAAGTACCTGATTCAAGGTTTATACAAAATTATTCACATACTACTACTACAAAGGGATCTTTTATTAACAGGCGCTAGCTGGTAGCGAATGTTCTGGTGCATGCTAAAGGCACTCTGGGACATGCGTTGCCAACTAGCACAGGACCATGACAGTTAGCATGGGATGATTCCTGCACTAACTGTACAACCCGTATTAGAGCTGTGAATGCACAGGTTGGGGCAGAGAGTGGGCGTGATGTGCTCAACGTAGTTAGCACCAGGTTCACACGGTGTTAGGAGAAAGTGTTCTGCGTTAACTGTCAGGTAAGTTCTTTTCTCACCCCGACAGTTAATACAGTGAAGTTGCACCTAAAACGCCATGTTTTTGGTGAGTAGGGTGAAACCCATTAGCACCCCTTAATAAAGGGCCCTCCAAATGTATATTTTGTACATCTTCTATTTTCTACAAATCTAGAAGAAGCAGCGGCCTGCATCACGGAAACCTAACCTTCTAATTTATTCAAAACAGTATTACACTTTACAAAGGACTCATCATGAATCCCCAACTTTTGTACCACCTCCTTAGAAAATTGAGATACCTGGGAAAGAGCCACACGCAGAGAAGACTCCCAGATATCTTTCAGTGATATTTCGGCTGGAGAGATCACAGCCACAGGTGGGCCAGAAAAGTCCAACACAGATGGTAAAACAGAGCCAACAACCTTTTCCATATGAGTCACCAAAACAGAAGGAGTTCCTGATTCATCAACTAAGGACCCTCCAACCGGTGATTCCTTCTCCGGGAGGTGAGGCCCTTAAAGACAATGACTTCCTGATTGGAAGAGGTTTCACAGACAGTACTCACGATTCCACTGGATAAGTCCTGCTCCTTCTGATCAGCTGGGACACTCTGAAGATGACGGTCCATAGGTCCCACCAGCTTGATGGGACTTAGAGCTCGTGGCCACGAAAACCTTCTTTCTCCGCTTACCCAGCGGGAAGGAAGAGGAGAGAGTGAGCTGGTGCCCGTGAGTCTCCGTTGGAGGTGGAGGAGGAGCAATCGGGATCCGCCCCCACCCGGGCCATTTAAAACTCTTTGGCCACCGCAGACGTGACCCGTGGGCATGCCACGCCCCTTTGGAGCCCCTTCAGAGTACTGAGGAGTACAGAGGAGTGCTGAGAGTCCCTTTGTTTTTGGTGCAACCCGCAGGCCCAATTTTTGGTGCCTGTATGTCGATTCTGGCATATGAGCCATAGTTTGTCTACCCTTAGCCTAGGGCTTACCCTTCATTTGGCAATTTACTGCCATTTTTTTTCCCGCAGAATTACATTGGAAGAATTTGATTTTCAAATATTATTCCTTTTTGTATTTGTTATTATAATACTGTAACTATGATGGTCATTTTAGAAGCTCAGTTGGTGATTTCCATATCTGAAATCAGCCATTCAGACATGAGAGTCACAGAACATCCAAGGAGACATTTTAGAAGCTTCAAAAGTTACACGTCAGGCGTGATCACGTTCATGTTGCATGGGAACATGGCAGAGGCATGTCTTTGGTGGTCCTGAAAAGATACACGTGGGCACATTTTTAGAAAATGTGCATCTGTGTGGTTCATGTCTATACCTGGGCAAGGGCATCAGAAAAGTGCTCATTTCGACACCCCAAAGCCCGTGGGGAGTACAAAAGGCAGCACTCACATATTCAAGATGGTAAAGACACATGCAAGTAAATGGTATCATTTCTCTTGTGGCTGACACGCAGCTGCACATCTCCACTTGCAAAATGGTAGGCTGGGACGTGTATGCAGCATGATATAGACATCGCCCTCCTAAAGGTTTGATGCAGGGATGTCCTTGTTGTCACGGCAAACACTATCCATATCAAGCAAGTACATGTTCTTAAAATGTGTCAAAATATTCATATGGTCGGCTATCGACATGAATAAGTCCATTAGTTTTAGTGTTTGCATAAAAGTATATCTTTCAGGTGTGGATACAGAGCAATTTTAGAAGGCATGTACACATACCTGCCTTCAGAGCAGCTCCTCCCAGAGTATTTGGGACGTTTTGACCTGGATGTCCCAGATTGCATCTACTCATCAATATCATCGCTCCAAAAATAAAAAATAAATGCCCTTCATTGCTTAATAAACTTTTCTCTATAACCTGTTCATAAGAAATATGGCTAGGTCTCAGACTTCCCGACACTGAAAGGCTGACTGCTAATAACTTTGGTTAGCAGGGCCGTGCCATCTAGCATCAATGACCTGCCAGAATGAACAAGATATATGAAAATCAATACGTGTAGGATATCACCAAAAATCAATTAATAAAGTTCCTATCAAAACTTCTTGCCATGTAAGGGTGAATCTTTACACTTTCCAATGAGTAAAAGACTTATCTTGAGTAGTTAAAGTCCAAAGGATTTCCCTGTAGGATATCACCAAAAATCAATTAATAAAGTTCCTATCAAAACTTCTTGCCATGTAAGGGTGAATCTTTACACTTTCCAATGGGTAAAAGACTTATCTTGAGTAGTTAAAGTCCAAAAGGATTTCCCAACGCTGTTCTATATAGCACTCCAACGCGTTTCTCCGTTACAGGATTCTTCAGGGGAGTTTCCTTTATGAATATCAAAGCTCCGACATCCCCATGAGAGTAAAATCAAATTTAAGAGAAAAGCTCCTTTTTCCCATGGCACTCATCGGATGTCGACAGACTCGAGTAATTCTAACTAATGCTGCCCAAGTTTCAATAGTGGTATCCCTTGCATCAAGAAAAACGCCGCGCATCACCCAAATACTACGTCCAGATTGCATCTAGGCAACCTTTCTAAAATGTGCTTTCACATGCCTACATGTGATTACATGGATATGTGTTTATCTTTTAAAATTTTCATTTAATTGGATACCTGAGAGGGTCTATAGAAGCATTCATAGTCAGTGCATAGATTTGATTGATGAACCAAGAAAACACATTCTGATGAATGTGTATGGCCGATTCCAGTTTTTTCCCTGTTCATTCAAGTCATCTTGAAGTGGTTCATGGAGATTTTGCAGAATGATATAGTATTTCAGGAAAAGCAAGCAGTTTATAGCATTCTAAACTGTAAAACTCATGGATGAGAGAAACACATTAATCAGTTTCTTAAAGTGGCCCATACTGAAGACACTGAAAAGTAGGAAACCATAGAGCAATAATTGTTGTAATCACTCAAGCCAGGCATTTGTATTCACCCTTCTAGCAGACAAAATAACAAATCTGTGATGAAATCAGGGCCTCAGCTTTATTGACATTCAAATAGAACATTTTAACCAAATAAATATTTAACAGAGACATTGTCAATTCCAATTAGCCCACACCAGCCTTAACATCCACTTTATACTGTTATGTCCAGCAAGCATCCAAAAGGGACAGAACTACCCTCCCCTTGGTCTTGGCTAGTAGGTGATAACCTAGCCCAATATTCATAAATGACCTGGAAAAGGGAATAACGAGTGAGGTTATCAAATTTGCAGATGATACAAAACTGTTTAAAGTTGTTAAAACCCAAGAGGATTGTGGAAAACTGCAGGAGGATCTGGATAAATTGGAAGACTGGGCATCCAAATGGCAGATGAAATTCAATGTGGACAAGTGCAAAGTTATGCACCTAGGAAAGAACAACCCACACTTTAGTTACACAATGCAAGGTTCCACATTGGGAACCACCACCCAGGAAAAAGATTTAGGAGTCATCGTGGATAACATGTTAAAACCCTCTGCCCAGTGTGCAGCGGCAGTGAAGAGAGTAAATAGAATGCTAGGTATCATAAGGAAAGGGATGGAAAATAAAACAAAGGGTATTATAATGCCTCTGTATCGTTCCATGGTACGACCGCACCTTGAATATTGTGTGAAGTTCTGGTCACCGTATCTTAAAAAGGACATAGCATTATTAGAAAAAGTACAGAGAAGAGCCACCAAAATGGTGAAGGGGATGGAAGGCTACTCCTATGAAGAGAGGCTATAAAGGTTGGGGCTCTTCAACCTGGAAAAGAGATGGCTGAGGGGAGATATGATAGAGGTCTATAAATTAATGAATGGAGTGGAGCGGGTAAACGTGGATCAATTGTTTACGCTATCAGAATATAGAAAGACTAGGGGACATGCAATGAAGCTACAGGGTAAACTATTTAAGACAAATAAGAGAAAATATTTTTTCACTCAACGTGTAATCAAACTCAGGAATTTGTTACCGGAGGATGTAGTAAGGGCTGTTAGTGTAGCTGGGTTTAAAAAAGGTTTGGACAAGTTCCTGGAGGAAAGGTCCATAAACCACTATTAAAAAGGGACCCAGGATAATCAATGCTTGACCCAGTACAAGCATTGTGGAACCTGTGTCTTTTGGGGATATTGCTAGGTACGTATGACCTAGATTGGCCATTGTTGGAAACAGGATACTGGACTTGATGGACCTCGGTCTGACCCAGTATGGCATATCTTATGTTCTCATGTTCTTAACCAAATAATACTGCTGAACACCAATCCCAAGCCAATGAAGCAACTGCAGTGAACCAGATTGCTCCGCTGAATTGGCTCCACAAGCTATTCATGGAACTCCATCAGTCCCCCAGTGGTAACGCTAGAGAGTTGTGAGGCCCTGCAGTGCAAATCTCATTGAGAACTTCCAACCCACCCACAGGATGGACTTACAAAGGATCACATGTTATCCACCACCAAAACTGCAACAAATAAACCTCCCAACCCCTGCCACCACTCCCAACCCAATTCTGAGTGGGAAGGACAGGCAAATTCCACCATAGACTCTGTTAAAAGCCTTCCTGCCCAATGGCCAGGACCGTACCTAGTCCTGTGTGAGCGATGCGGCTGCACAGGGTGCAAAGGCTTAAGGGGCACATTTTAGCTGTCTGCCGTTGCCTGCCGCCGCCACTTTTTCTTCTCTCAGCGGCAGCAGGCAACGACAGACAGATAAAAAGTGCCCCTTAAGCCTTCTCGCTGGCATACTAAGCAGATCTGTCCCTCCCTGCTCAGACAGATCTGCTTAGCATGCCAGCGACTTGCACATCGGGCGCGCCTCTTGTCTCTAGCCGCGAGGGGGGTTGCGCCCGATGTGCAAGTTGCACAGGGCGCGATTTACACTCGGTACGGCCCTGCCAATGGCCACCACCTTCTGATTGGCCAAATATGCTTGCCCATCCACCAACCTTTCTCACAACTAGAAGGTGTAGCCTGTGTTATTTAGCATCAGGTAACTCGGGAGCTTTCCTTCTTTAGTACATGTCCCACATTCAATGGTTCTGAATACATTTCCTGTTTTAATTTTGACTAGCTCTTACTCCAGTGTAGGGTAAATCTTTCAAACCTCAGCTCATATATTCTTTTTCAACCCTATCAAAAATGATTATTTTAAAATGAATGTCAAAAGAGTCTGCAACTGATCTTTTTCTACCATTATGAATTGGCCTCATTCCTGTGACTAACAGAAACAGCAGACTGTACGATTCATAGTGGTAGAAGCAATACATAACATACAAAGATTACTCATTTGAACAATCATAATTACAGTACTAATCTAACAATAAAAAAAGGTAATTTTTCTTTATTCTTTTACCATTGATTCCTACGATTTCTTTTTTTTTATCTGCTTGCCCGTTATATGGACTCTTGACTTTATACTAAAGGGCCTATTTACCTACTTAAGTACTGTACACGATCTTGCTTTTAAGCAATAATTTCCAGCTTACCCTAAGCCTATTTTTTGTGATGTTTACTTTCCTTATGAGGTCTGTCTACTAAGCGGCGCTAGTGGCTTCCGTGCAAAATCAGAGCTGCGACCCCGTTGAATAAACGGGACTGCAGCTCTGATTTCGCACGGAAGTCGCTAGCACCGCTTAGTAAACAGACTCCTATGCCTTTTACTCATCTTTTTCTAATGATTATGAGCGAAAAAAGGTATGCATTTGTCTTTGGAAATCTGGAAACTGCATTGAATCAGTTGACAATAGCATAAAGCAGAAACACTCAGGCACTCTTCCTAAAGAACAGTATCTAAATGTTAGTAAAAGGATATAAACATGGCTCAATAAGCTTATAAATAAATCATAAGGGTTCTTACTAGATATAAAGTGGCATTTTAGAAAGGACGTCCAAGTGCAGCCTGGGACGTCTGAGAAAATCCCAGGGATGTTTACATTTCAGCCTGATTTTAGAAACATGGTTGTCCCCAAATGGACAGTCACAGAAACAGCTTCTTGGATGTTCCAGTTGGCATTTACCAAAAGAAGGACATCTATCTTCAGTGACACTGCAGACATTCAGATGCAGAGTGATGGGTTAGTAATATGTTTGGGGTTTTTATTATCATGCAGGTTTCATTTCCCAGGAAATGTTGAGAGTGACAATGACAGTGCACTGTGCTTTTCTCTCTTATAACATTGCTGCCATGAAACAAGCTTTTTTTTCTTCCTTATTCGTGGTGAGGAATAGGTATAGATATGGATGTCTCACCAATCAGGGCCAGAAGGCTTGTGCTGTTCTGAAATTGCATCACAATGTGCATCTCCCTTGCTCCACCCAGGCCACACCCTACCTCACTCCCATTCTAATCTGGACATTCTTGCACTAGGAACATCCATACTCCTAGTTTCTAAAATGACTCCAGGGATGTCTGCATACCTGTTTTCCGATGTCCAAAACACAAATAGGGCTTCTAAAATAACCTCCATAGTGAAAAAAAGACACAAGTTTGTGCAATCTTTAGAACTCTCATTCTGGTCTCCTAAGAGTTGAACTGGACAATCAACATGAGAGCTCCTGAACCACAAGGTTCAGATTTACAGAGGGCTGTGCTTGCATGGAGGATGATGTTGCTGTTCTGGCTGCCAAAGTGAGCAAAGAGTTTTTTTCTTCCAAGGGCTAGCTAGAGAGGAGAAGGGAGGCTGGGGGTGGGGGCAGATGGATGACTGTCCTGCTTGCAATGGTGGAGGGGGAGAGTAGCTGACTGGAGGCTGGGTGGGGGAGAGTAGCTGACTGAGGGCTGGGTGGGAGGTAGAGAACATAAGAACATAAGATTTGCAATGCTGGATCAGATCAATGGTCCATCAAGTCCATTACTGCTATAATACTTGATACTGTATGTATACAGTGTTGCGTATGCCTAATCACACTACAGAAATGATAAGTAGTTTTAGCAGTAATGCTCCCAACAAAGGGCAATCCAGGCAGGATCCCAAAAGGCAGACAGATTCCATGTTGTTTATCCCAGGGATGTTGTTGTTAAGTGCCGTCGAGTCGGAGTCGACTCATGGCGACTCTCTGGATAGCTATCCTAAATTGTGTTCGGTCTTCAGTCAGGCGGCTCATTGTTGACAGACTGGTACCCTAACTTGGTACCTACTTTGGATCAACTATCAATAAAGAAGCAACAAGCAGTAAAGAAATCAAACGACGCATTGCTCTTGGCAGAATAGCTATGAAAGACCTAGATAAGATTCTCAAGAGCAGAGATGTCTCTCTCCATACAAAGATTCGACTTGTTCAAGCCATGGTATTTTCAATAACATCATATGGATGTGAAAGCTGGACAGTGAAAAAGACAGACAGGAAGAAAATTGATGCCTTTGAATTATGGTGCTGGCGGCGAATACTGTGTATACCATGGACTGCCCGAAGAACAAACCAGTCGGTACTAGAGGAGATCAAACCTAAGCTTTCTTTAGAAGCTCAGATGACAAGACTTTGACTTTCATACTTTGGACACATCATGCGAAGAGAGAGATCATTAGAGAAAGACATCATGCTTGGCAAGATAGAAGGTCAACGCAAAAGAGGAAGGCCAGCAATGAGATGGATCCCAGGGATAAGTAGTGGATTTCTCCCAGTCTAATAATGGGCTTTTCCTCCAGGGACTTACCCACATCATTTGTAAACCTAGCTCCATTAACAGCTTTTACTACATCCACCAGTAATGACTTCCGGAGCTTAATTATGCATTGAGTGAAACATTTTCTCCAATTAGTCTGAAATGTATTACTTTGTAGATTTCTCAAGATCCTCGTGGAATGTTTCATAATCCTCTTGTGATTTAACAAATTTGAATAATTTTGTGTCATCTGCAAATTTGATCACCTCACTCATAGTTCCCAGTTCCAAGTCATTTCTAAATATGTTAAAAATCAGTGGCCCAGCACAGATTGCTGAGAAAATCTACGATTTACCTTTCTCCACTGAGAAAATTCATAATTTAGCTCTAATTTCTGTTTTCTATCCCATGACTTTTTAATTTCCTCCAGAGTCTCTCATATGAGACCTTAACAAAATCTTCTGAAAATCCAGATTAATATACCTACCAACTCATCTTTAACTACCTGTTTATTCACACCTTCAAAAAAATGTTGCAGAATGGTAAGGCAAGACTTCCCTTAGTTAAATCCATGGTGGCTTTGTCGCAGTAAGTCATGACTATTGTCATGTGTGGCTGCCCCTAGTGGCCAAGGGCGGTAAGGGCATGCTCCACGATGTATTTATTTTCAAGGAGCGTGGTGTAATGTAAGGCCAAAAATGGAGTTTGGTCTTATCTATTTTCAGCTCCTTGTGTGCACATAATAATTCAGCCAAGAGTGTAGGGAAACAAGGCTTTTATTTCCCCCTGTGCAAGGGTTCATTAAGACAGTGGAAATCAAAGAATGTCCTTTGTTTGAAAAGGTTCCAGTAATAAACAGGTGGACTAACTGTTAGTAGCTTCACAATTAGTGCCAAGGAAAAATGGAGGAATTCAGTTCATTCCAAACAAAAACAATTAAACAAGTTTTCTTCTTATTTACACGGTGGCTATAGACTCTAGGCTAGTAGCCATACACAACCCACAATCCATATATTCTTCCTGAGGCATGGGAATAGCATTTATATCTTCTACTTCCATAGACTCTGCTTCACTGCTTTCCCCCTCGGTGTAAATACTGTCCTTGGCTGTTACAGCTTTACATTTATTTATTTTATTTTTATTTAACAGTTTCTTATATACCGCCCCTTCCAGAGATCAGGGGCGGTTCACATCGAACAAAAATCAATATACTTCTGTATATTTTACATGGAACTTGTGTTAACTATGTACACGTTTAGTTACATTGAACATGTTTTGAACATTAACTAGAATAACACTATTCAAACTATGTACAGGTTCCTTGCTCCTTGTTCTGCTTGTTCTATTTACATGGACTGTCTCCGGTAACTTGCCTCCAATAAGACTGGGTTTTAAGTTCTCTTGGTAATTCTTGAAACCACTCTGGTTTCTTTCTTCTTTTTACAAAATGAGTATTTGCTTTAGCAGTGCTTCTAGGAGTTAAGCATTCTTTAGCAGGAATAAAGCTTTCATACCTTGGGTTTCTGTAGCTGGACTCCCTGGAGCCTTCTCTCCCAAGAATGTCTCTTTTGCAACAGTTTTTCTGCCGGTAGCTTCTGGGCAGTGCTGTGCTTCCTGGCAGCTTAGCAAAACCTGGTATGGATTCAGCTCTATGCTTCAGTGGTAAAGTAGCTTTGCTAGAAACTCCTTTTCCTTGAGTACCTGGTAAAACTTGTCCAGCAGGTTCCAGTGACTGCAGGTCTTCCTCCAAACCTGGTTCTCTGGATATGTCTCTCAGCTTTGGACTCAGGAACGTTGCTTGAGCAGGGAGTGGCACACTCTCCAGCCTGACTGCTTTCCCCAGTAGACTCCTTCTGAACAGCTGCTCTGGTAGCTTGGCCCCTCTGAACTCCACCTCTGTGAATTCCGTTCCCATGGGCTTGCTCAAGGAGGATTCCTTCCTTCAGGTCTCTCCTTCTTTCCTTAGCCGTGCTCCTTGTTCCTTCTCCAAGTCCTTCTGCTCCTTGTTCTGCTGCTTCCCTTTCTGCAGCCGTGCTCCTTACTGCTTGGCTTTTCCTCTCCCACTCTGCTTTGCTAGAATTAAACTTCTGCTAATAAAGGGATCTTCTCTTTGAATCTCCCGGGCTCATTCCCAGGTGCAACTGGTTAGATCTCCTAGCCTCATTAGCTTCTGTATGATCACTCCTGCCCCCTCTAGCTGTGCTTTGAGGTAATTGCACATCTAGATCTCTGTGAGAAACAGGGTTTCTTTTCAACTTTGCATCTTTATTAGAACCAGCCTCATGACACTATCTATATTTTCAGTAAGTTGTTGGGTTTTTTTACTGGTTTCTACCATTTTCCTGGCACTGATGTCGGGCTCACTGGTTTGAAGTTTCCTGGATCAGCCCTGGAACCCTTTTTAAAAACTGGTATTACGTTGGCACTCTCCGAACTTCAGGTACTACTAATGATTTTAATGATAATTTTTAAATTACTAATAGTAGGTCCACAATTTCATTTGAGTTCTTTCAGCACCCTGGGCTGTATACCATCTGGTCCAGGTGATTTGCTATGCTTTAGTTTGTCATATTGCCCTATTGCATCTTCCAGGTTCACCAAAATCAGTTTCAATTCCTCTGATTCATTACCTTTAAATATAATTTTTGGCATGGGTATCTCTCCTACATCTTCTTCAGTGAAGACCAAAGCAAAAAATGTATTTTATCCCTCTGCTATGACCTTGCCCTTCCTTTGTGACCCTTTTACTCTTCTATCATCTAATGGTTCAATTGATCTCGCAGGCTTGTTGTTTTGAATGTTCCCAAGAAAGTTTTTATTATGAGTTTTTGCTTCAATGGAGAATTTATTTTCAAATTCTCTCTTTGCATCCCTTATCAGTGCTTTAAATCTAACTTGCCAGTATGTATGCTGTTTCTTGTTTTCTTTATTCATATCCTTTTTCAACTTTTTGAAAGATTTTTGCTACAACAGCCTCTCTCACCTCACCTTTAAACCTTATCGGCAGCTGTTTGGCATTCCTTCCATCTTTTTTAAAGCATGGAATATATCCGATCTGGGCTTCCAAGATGGTAATTTTAAACATCCAGCCTGATATAAACTCAACCCTTGCAGCTTGCTCCTTTTAGTTTTTTCTTAACTATTATTCTCATTTTATTATTATATCCCTTTTGAAAGTTAAAAGCTCAAGCAGTAGATTTCCTTGCCGTACTCGTTCCATGTATTAAATCACATTTTTTTTTTAAACTTTTATTTTCATTTTACAACAAGCAAAAAGAAACAACACACCAAAGGAGACAAATACAAGCATACAATAAGGAAAAAGCAACCCCAATTACCCCCCACCCCTATGCTTCTTCTCTAAGCTGATAAGTATCATCATATAAGCGCTTACAAACAACAGTCATTGTACATCAAAACAAACAGAAATAGTATCTGCAATACAGAATGATCATGTGACAGAAATTTACACAGATTTAAACAGTCAGATGAGAGCATTTAGCAGTTTGAACATAGTCGTTGAGCATCTTCCATTCAGACAAGTGGTGGGGGGTCTGAACGGAAGAAGCTAACATACGAGGTATTTGCTCATATTTACTGTAGAGACAGACATGATTCCACCATTCATTGGGGCTCAGATGGGAGCTATTTTTCCAGTATTTCGTAATTAGGGAAATAGCTATGCCCAGCATAAAGTCTAAAAGGAAGTAAGCCGATTTGGGAAGAGAGGGGATCCCCGCAGCTGAGCGGAGTCCCACTATCTTCCAAGAGAGGGGCTCTTGAAAGTGCAAAATAGATTGAATACGACCCCAGACCCGACTCCAGTAATACTATAATGCGGGGCATTCATACATAACATGAGTTAGTGAACCAATGGCCGCATGGCATGTCCAGCATCTATTGCTCTGGGTGGCGTTCCATTTGGCTAACCTGTCAGGAGTATAGAAACATCGGTGGGCTAGAAAGAAAAGTGTCTGAGTGAGTGAGGCGGATCGAGAGACCCGTGTCACCTTGCTCCAGACTAGGCTCCATTGCTCCGGGGTCAAAGTTACATGCATCTCCCGCATGAGGAGACGCTCTCCAGCTTGTATCTGTTGTTCTAGAATCAGTAACTGTTGCTTTCTTTGTTTCCCCTGTCGAATTTGATAGCTAGTTATAGTTGCACGGATAGACGCCTTGAAACCCTCCCACCAAGCCTAGCTCGCAGTGTCATGGGGTGAATTAAAATGGAAGTAGTCTTGGATAGCGGCCTTTATGTCAACCTGAAAATCTTTTTGGTCTAGTAGGGATCTATCAAAAAACCAAGCACGGGGATGTTCACCTTGCGTAGTGACATGTAATGAGAAAGATATGGCAGCATGATCTGAAATATGGAGAGGATGAATTCTAGCCGTGTCCACTTGGGATACCAGTGCTTTGGAGATAAGAAAAAAAAAAATCTATTCTAGATTGTGAGTGATGGGGGGCAGAGAAAAAGGTGAACTCTAAGTCGGAGGGGTAAAGCAGCCTCCATATATCTACTAACGCAAGATCTTTCATCAGAGCTGTAAGGGTATCAAGACTCTTGGGTGGACCACTCGTTCTAGGCGGCAGTCTATCTATCAAAGGATCAAGTACTTGGTTGAAATCGCCGCCAAGTATTAATGGAGTATTGGCAGAGGCCTGTGCCAACAGCGCAATACTTGCATAGTAAGCAGGGTTATCCACATTCGGAGCATAAATACAAATACACGTGAATTCACTATCTCCAACCTTAAGGTGTGCACGGGCCCATCTACCCTCCTTATCAGAGCTAGTATCCATTACAGTAGCTTGCAAAGACTTCTTAACCAAGATGGCTTCCCACCACCGTTTGGAAACGGCGGGAGAGTAGGCAGCCACCATGTAAGGCTTAGCATTAAGTTTCAGTGTTTCAGCGGAGTTTAAATGCGTTTCCTGAAGAAACACTAAATCAGCATGCTCATGATTAAGATAGCTAAGGATTTTCTTTCTTTTGATTGGACTATTGATGCCTTTTACGTTCAGTGATAAGATCTTACATAAGGCCATTCAGAAGAGTTAAAAATTCTGAAAAAGAACATGATAACGCACATAATTTCACAATGTCCCTCATATTAACTGTATATGGCTGTACACATGACATAATAGAAAATAAGCTAATGAAAAACAATGAAGCGCCCCATATAAAAAAAATAAGCACCGAAGTGCATTAGAGAAGAAGCAGAACCCCAGAAATTACTGGCGACCATATGTCTGCGGGGAGAAACCCCAGAGAAGGCCTAAATTGAAACATATAACCTGTATAGCTGTGCGTGTTCCGAATCCGACCGAGGTGCACATCATGGAGGGATAGGAGACCAAGAAAGTTATATATAGAAAGAAAGAAAAGTCCAGGCAGTCTCTGTTCCAGGCTCTGATCACCGCGTCGGGCCATTCAAAATGGCGGGCAGATCCGGCAGATTACAGATCCAAGATGTTGGATTAGCGCATCTGGTCTGCTTCTTTGGATTCTAAAAATGTTGCTAGTAGATCAGGATCTTCGAATGTTCTAGTTTGGTTATGGAGAGTCACTCTGAGCTTCGCTGGATACAATAGGCCAAAGCGAGCCTGTAGCTGTTGAAGTCTAGGGCGAAAAGCAAGGAGTCTCTTCCGACGGTCAACTGTGGGCTTTGCCAAGTCAGGGAAGAAGGAGACTTTATGACTTTCAAACTCCAGATGATGATTCGCCCGGGCAGCATTTAGAATTGGCTCAACTTGCTGATATCTCAGTAATCGAAAGATGATAGGCCGGGGGGTCGTCCGATTGAGCGCCATATTGGTAGGAACACGATGTGCTCGGTCAATTTCCAGATCTCTGTGAAAAGTGATCTTCAGCAAGGAGGGAAGAGTTTTGACCAGGAATTCTCTTATATCTCCTGCTTCCGCCCCCTCCGGTACTCCAATGAGCCTTACATTGTTGCGACGGGCTCGATTATTGCTATCCTCTAACTCTTTTTGAAGATTCTGTATCTGACGCTCAGCCTTGTCCAGTTTCACCAACCGCACCGCGTGCGAGTCGAGGACCCCCGCCATGTTGTCCTGCCGTAGTGAAAGACCTTCAAGCCGGTCCTGAAGCATACCGAAGTCTTCTCGCATGGCTCGGAGCGCTTCTCCATTGGACTGTACCAGTTCCTTCACACCGCGTATTTCCTCCAAGATCTCCTGTTGCATTTCGGGGTTTTCCCGAAGTGGAACTGTCTTTTGTGGGGAGGACAACTCTGTTTTGGAGCGTTTTCCATGTGAAGAAGAGGGAGACCCGAAGTCTAAGCGCGCTGGTTTGTGGGCCGCCATCCCCCCCGAGGTACCCCGGTAAGTTCGGAGCAAAATATTAAGTTTATGTAGGTATTAAGTCAGGATTCTGAGTAGGCCTCTCGGGAGCTTCAGCGCGAAGCGTCTAACCCGCTGGACATCAGGCTCCGCCCCCTTAAATCACATTTTATCATGTTGTTATCACTATTGAGGGAGGAGTGGCCTAGTGGTTGGGGCAAGGTACTACAGGCCAGAAGGTCGGTGGTTCAAATCCCACTAGAGGACAGCAACCTTGGGCTGGAAGGACTGGGGTTTCTAGTCCCGCAGGTGCTCCTTGTGGTCTTGGGCAAGCCACTTAACCCTCCATTACCCATGTTCCCTGTAAGTATTAGTGTATATGTCTCATATCCCCTCATGCTAAATGTATCCCCCAACCACTTTGACCCGGTGAAAAGCGGGATATAAATGCAGCTAAATAAATAAAATATTGCTAAGTGGTACCAACACCATCACCTCTCAATCCAGATCCAATGTACCTCAAAAGTATAGGTCCGAAAGCTTTCCCTCATGTCAATTCCTGAATCAGCTGCTGCCTTAAACAGTCATTTATTTTGTCTAGAAACTTTATTTCCCTAGCATATCCTGATGTGACATTTACTCAATTGATACTGGGCTAATTGGAATTACCTATTATTACCGTATTCCTTAATTTTGTTAGCATTTCATTGTCTGTCTGTTCATTCTGATCAGATGGATGGTAACACACCCTCAGATACTATTCCCTTCCCCTCCTCACATAGAATTTCTAGCCATTATGATTCTACAGTGCATTTGGTTTCCAGAAGAATTTTTATCCTGTTTAACTCAATGCCCTCTTTGACATATGGCACCACCCCTCATCCAATTTGATCTACCCCATCATTGCCATATAATCTCTATCCTTGTATCCCAGTGTCCCATTGGTGATCTTCCTTCCACCAGGTCTCTGAGATACCAATTATATCTACCTTTTCATTCAGTACTATGTACTCTAATTCCCCATCTTATTTTTTTAGACTCCTATCATTTTTATACAGGCATTTCAAAGTATGTTTTTATTCATATTGACAACCTGCTTATCAGTTGACACTTGAAATCTTTCAGCTCTGTCTGCTATTTACTTAAGGGCACCTGGACTACTTTTACCTTTATTGCAGCCTCTTCATTGAGATGGTCTAATCTGCCTGTTTTGGTAGTATCATTCAAAGATACATTATTCTGAATGTTCCTTAGTGACTGTCAGTTTTTCCCCAATGTCTAGTTTAAATCTGGTCAATCTTTTAAAAATTAGTGCCAGCAGCCTTGTTCTACCCAGGTTAAAATGGAGCCCATCCTTCTATAATAAGCCTCATTTCCCAAGAATGTTGCCTAGTTCCTAACAAATCTAAAGTCCTCTTCCCTATACCACCATCTCATCCATGCATTGAGACTCTGGAACTCTGACTGCTTCTTGGGTCCTGCATTTATTACAGGGAACATTTCTGAGAATGCAAACCGGGAAGGTCTAGATGTCAGCTTTCTACTTAAAAGCCTAAATTTGGCTTCCAGAACCTCTCTCCCACACTTTCCTATGTCATTAGTGCTCAGGTGACATGTCAGGTCTAGTACGTTTGTACCAGACAGGCAAATATCCAAGCATTCTCATGCCCACCAGTCACCCAGCTATTTACATGCTTAATTATCTAATCACTAATTAAAACAGCTGCCCTAATCCATCCTCCCCCCTCCCCTGCCAGGCAGAAGCCCCTGAAGGCATATCTTCAGTGCAAGAGGATATTTCAACCCCTGGAAAGCAGGTTCTGGCTACAGGATCTTTTCCTGCCACATCAAGGTGATGTTCTCCTTCAGGTGATCTCTCTCCTCCAAGGCAGCACAGAGGCTATCAGACCAGAGGTGAGAGTTTTCTGCTGTATACCTCTGTCTCCCTCAGATCCTCAAAGTCTGCTAGTCTATCCTCTAAAGATCAGACTCATTCTCTGAGTGCCAGGTGCTGTTTTTGCCAAGGGCACACATGACCTCACACCAACTTGGAGATAATCATATATGTGGCACTCAGTGCAAAAGACTGAATAGCCTCCATCTCACTGTTGGACTGCTGTCTGCATCTTTGAATAAGTGAGTTTTGTTGTTTAGCTTTGTTAAAGGAGTAGGGATACCCAAACTAATATAAAGGTCTTTAGGATTATTTGGTATATTTTATGTTATTATTTTTGTTTGCTTCCCAATGAACTGCTAATGATCCATTAAGAATCAATCACTTGTCGATGAAAACATTAGTGTCAAATTGACTCTTTCTTAATTGGGATAACTAACTATAAATTAATGCATGTGCCTGGGGTGGATGTGAGAAAGGGTGGGTGGGGAAAAGACTAACTACCTGTCTGTATTATTTTAAGGCTATTAAGACCTATCTAAACCTAACATGAGTTAATTTAAGACCTCTAAAGCATGTTAAAGGGGCTGGCTTGCTTGCTTACTCACTGGGGCTGAGTGAGAGGGAAGTGGCTAGCCGGCTTGCTTACTATGGCTTGTTGGGGGGGAATTGCTGAATGGCCTTCTTACTGGGGCTAAATATGGGGGAGTGGCTTAGTGGCTTTTTAACTAGGGCTGTAGGGAAATGGCTGATTGACTTGCTTACTGGGGATGGGTGGGAAGGGGGAAGTGGCTGACTGGCCTGCTTACTGGGGTTAAGGAGAGGGGAAGTGGCTGACTAGCTGACTTGCTTGGGATAGCTGGGAGGAGTGGCTGACTGACTTGTTTACTGGGGCTGTGGAGGGGGTAGCTGATTGGCTTGTTTACTGGGGTTGGATGGGAGGGGAAGTAGATGACTGGCTTGATTACTATGGCTAGGTATAGGGAAGTGGCTTATTGGTTTTATTACTGAGGCTAGGGAGGGGGAATGGCTGGTTTGCTTACTGGGGCTGGGGAGGGGCTGGATGATGGCGGAATGGCTTGCAGAAGTAGGGACTGGCAGGGGTGACTGACTGGCTTGTAGCAATAGGGACTGGGAGGGTAACTGATTAACTTGAAGGGGTACAGATGGGGGGGGGGGAACAAACTGGCTTATTGGGTTGCAAGGACTAGCTCGGCTGGAGAGGTCTGACTGGTTTCCTGGGTGGTAAAAGTTGGGTAAGGTGGTGGCTGACTGGTTTACTGGACGATGAGGGATAGCTGCAGGGGGGGTGGCTTGAGGCTTGGGGTGGCATTTTAAGGAAGGAGAAAGATTAGTAGGAAGGAAGAGGGTTACAAGGAGGCTGGGTGACAACAGGTTTGGGCAGGAGAGAGAGTGGGTGGAGAACGGGACCTGTTCACTGTGTATTTTCACCAGTGGCTTGTAGAGGAGAATTAAGAAAACAAAGCAATACCACCACAAGTATATGTTTTAAAAAGTTTAATAACAAATGGGGTCATTTTAGAAACTCTCTTCATGCTTTCAACATCAGAAAATGGGCGTAGAGACATCTCCAGATCCAAATCTGATCCTGGAAATCCTCACCTGATTACAAAAACATCATGGATGTCTGGCGTCACATCTAACTTTAGACAAACAAGCAGGGTTGGTTTTAGACATGCAGGTTCCCCAGACAGAAAATGATGAGGGGGACTCAAAGTCCACCTGCAGATTATGCTTCCTTCAGCCTGAGGCAGACTTGGGGTCCCCTTTTGTCATGAGGGAGTCAGGGCAATTGCCCTCTTTGCCCTAACACTGACCCTGCGAACAAGCATCTGAACAGCAACCAAGAATCATCTGAAGAGTGCTTGTGTTAGCTAAAAAAACATCCAGATGGTGTAGAGAAAAATGTACTTGATCACCCCAGTACTCAGCACAATATCAGCAGCAGGATTTGAACCTCAGCAGCCCTGTGCCTAGCTAACTACTCTAACCATTAGACTACCCTAGACATCCAGATTGTGTAGTACCATTCTGGGAATGTCTAGGTAGACACTCCCACAGACATCCCTATTGGGAACATCCAGGTTTGTGAAATCATGTCCAAACCTGGACGTGTCTGCATTTTTTTCAGACATTCTGGCTTCGACGTCCCAGACTGCACTTGGACAGCTCCTCTAAAATTTCCCTCAAAGTGTCTTTTTATGCAGTTTTGCATTGTTGTTAAACTTTTCACAATGTATACTTTTGAAGGAACTGCTTTGTTTCCATGATCCTTGTGTATAATACCTTGCCTCTTTTTTGGACTGGGGTGCATTAAGAGCCTGATTTACTAAGCTTCCTTTTCCTCTAGACACATAAGGGAGAAAAGGCCTTATTAAATCGGGTCCAAAAGGAGCTGCAGTAGACCTCAGAAGCAATCTGACTCACCCCCCTTCAACTGAGTGGCGAGAAGAGGGGAGGGGAGGTCTCTGGAACTGGCTCCCAAGTGCTTGGGCTGGCTCCTAAATCCAAAGAAAATGTGCCAAGGCCTGTTATAACAGCCAGACAATTAACGCCCCAACGCACCAGCTTGGTATAACTCTGGATATGGTCTTTATCTCAACGAACTTGGTGGAACAGGGCAAGGCCACAACACCAACAATTACACCGGTCCCTTGGTCAGATCATCACGTGACAGAATTCATCCTGACCCTGGATAACCCCACCCAACACAAGGAAGATGAGAGTACAACCAGGCGTTATAGAACCTTCAATAAAGACTCATTCTTAGACTAAATCATTCCACAACTCCAACAGGAATGCGACACCCTGGATCTAAGCATAGAGAAATGGAACACCATAATATCTAATGCAGCATCAGCCCCTAGGAGTACAAAACCACAAGTATAAAGGAGACCCAACGCCCCCTGGTACTCAAATAACATCAGAGATGCTAAACGCACTCTCTGAAGACTGGAAAGAAAATGGAGGCGGAACAGGTCACCTAACTCCCAGACTCTATACAGAGCCAAGCTACTGGAATATAATAATCTGATAAACGAGCGTAAACAGCAGCACCACACCAACCTAATCATGAAGTCTGTCAACAAACCAAGAGAACTCTTTAGCATTGTCCAAAAGCTCACTAAGGACACCACACAACACTGTGCCCACCATCTTGACCCACAGGAATTTGCGGACTACATGAAAACAAAAAACACCACTCAGACCTGCTCCATCACACTACAGAAAAATGACCAAGATATGAATGAGCAACTTCAAGCCTGTGAGGACTTTAGCATACCATCAGCATACCAAGTAGAGGAAATAATACATGACCTCAACACAACAACCTCACCATCAGACCCATGCCCAGTGTCTTGGATAAAACTCACAAGAAGCCAGCTCTCCCTTTACACTCACAAAATCGTCAAAGATTCACTCCAACAAGGATACATGCCGCAATCACTCAAGCATGCCATGATACGACCAATACTTAAAAGCAACAACCTAAGCCCATCTGAACCAAAATCATACCGTCCCATCTCCAGCCTACCATTCCTTGCGAAAATTGTTGAAAAGACAGTGCAGAGGCAGCTTCAAGACCATATTGACATGTATGCCCCAATGGACATCCATCAGCATGGCTTTAAACCACAGCACGGTGTGGAAATGCTACTCACTTCCCTCTTTGACAACCTCTTAAGAGGCATAGATAACATAAAGAATGGATTCCTACTAGTGTTCATAGATATCTCAGCAGCCTTTGACACAGTGTCTCACACCAGATTACTGCAGCGCCTGCAACAGATAGGGCTGCAACACCATAACAATAACAAAATGCCTTGAAGACATGAATGCCTGGCTCACAACCAATAACTTGACAGTCAACTATGATAAAACTGAGGCAATGTTCATCACCAGGAACCCCAACTTCATCCCACCACAGACTATCAACATTTTAAACAAACTTATAGTAGTCAAGGATGAAGTTAAGTACCTGGGCATCACAATGGACAGAGCACTGAACTTGAAATCTCATATCAAATCTCATATCACCAAAACTACAAGCAAGGCCTATCAACGTTTGAGGACCATAAGAAAGATCAAACCACTACTCCGCCAAGATCACTTCCACACAGTGTGCCAAGCACTCATTACACCTCTACTTGATTACGGAAACTTGTTATATCAAGGCCTCCCTCAGCAGACCCTACACCCACTCCAAATTGTGCAAAACACTGCAGCCCACATCATTACTGACACTCCAAGAGCTGAGCACATCACCCCCGTCTTACAGCAGCTACACTGTCTCCCAGTGGTAGCCAGAGCAAAATTTTCAAAATCATTCACCATCTCTCGGCAAATGTACTCCAAGATATTATAACAAGGGATATCAGTAATAGACCGAGAAGGACTAATAATTACAACATGATTGGCATGCCTGCAGGTTACCACAAGACTAAGCAAAATACCTCAAGAAGAGCTCTATCACTAATGGCATCCACACTATGGAACTCCCTCCCAACGAGCATGAGGGCACTAGAAGACATCACAGACTTCTGCAAGGCCCTTAAAACACTGCTCTTTACAGAAACATATGAGCAAACAGATAACACAAACGGCACTGCAGCTACCCCCTCCAACTCAATACCTAATCATCCCAACCAGACTTAGGAACTCAGTGTATAGTGTTGTGAAACACCCTCATACTAAATGTAACCCTCCATAGTGTTGTTAAGCAGGGGCAGCCCAAGGGGGGTGTAGGGCCATGTGCAGAGACTCAGTGCAGGGCCTCATTTGCATAAGGTGCCTCATTTGCATAAATATTTGCATAATGTTACCATACATTAACTTTTAGTAAACATGCCTCTTAATGAGTGTATGGATAAAGAAAGATTAAAAGATTTCTACATTACTATAATCCAGTGCCAACCGCCAGGCACATTAGGAACTACTACAAACACTGCCCATTTAGAACCCATAGCAAACCCGCCGTATCATAACAGCACTACCAGGACTCACAAAGCACCATACCCTACCTATCAAAAGGCAACACTGCAAATATTAAACCAATACATTTCAGAGAATAACAATACATGACCTACTGGGGAAAGAGAACAAGTGGCAATGTCAAATAGGAATTACATAAACAGAATACCTCAGCTCAGTTACACATGCAGAACATAAACCATCAGCAAACAAGGAATCACAATTTAGAAACAGGAAGACAATAATTAAACTGGGAACCCCAAAAGCCAAACTTGGAATGTAGAAGAACACTGTAGAAATAAAACTATAAATTAATTTCCTCTTGTACTAAACAAAGCGCAGACGTTAATGATGCACATTTCCTAGAGCTGACATATTCCAGTTAATAAATTCAACATAAAGTGATATTTTTCTACCTTTTGTGCATTTTTTTCAGTTGCAATTGCTCTAGCTACTTTCTTCTGGTTTCTTCGTGTCTTCTGCTAACTCTCCATCGTCTGCTATCCATTTGTCCTTTCTTCTCTCTTCTACTTTTTTTCCATCCTCTCTCTAAATCTGCTTTAACATACTAATCTTTCTCCTTTTGCTCTTTCCTCATTCCTATTTCATCCACTCAAATTTTACCCCTCCATCCTCAATCCCCACTTACTCTCTCAATATCTGGCCAATTGTAGATTTGTCTTCCCTCCCACACAAAATATTTTTTTCCCTGTCCATTTCACTCTCCCAGCTCCATCCCATTCTAATCCTCCCCCAACATCAGCTCCCTTCTAGTTCCAGCCCCACCCAGCATCCGCTCCCTTCTAGTCCCTGCATCAGCCCATTTCCAGTCCTAGCTCCCCCATCCATTTCCAGTCCTATCCAAGTCCCTCCATTAGCTCATTTCCAATCCCAGCCCCCTATCAGCCCATTTCTAGTCCTTTCCTAGCCCCACCATCAGCCCATGTCAAATACTAGCTCCCCTCCACTCAGCCCATTTCCAATCCAAGCCCCCCATGAGCCTACTTCCAGTTCTAGCCCCTCCATGAGTCCATTTCAATTCAAGCCCCCACTACAGCCCATTTCCAAACCTATCCTAGCCCCTCCATCAGCCCATTTCCAGTCCTAGCTCCCTCCCCTCACAGCCCATTTCCAGTCCTAGCTCCCTCCCCATCAGCCATTTGCAGTTTAAGCCCCCCCTTCCACTCAGCCCATTTCCATTCCAAGCCCCCGTCCCCATCAGCTATTTGCAGTTCAAGCTCCCTTTCCACTCAGCCCATTTCCAGTCCTAGAACCCCCCCAGCCCATTACCTGTCCTAGCCCCCCAAAGCCCCTTACCAGTCCTAAGCCCCTCTTCACAACCCATTACCAGTCCTAAGCCCCCCATCAGCCCACATCCAGTCCTAACCCCCATCACCCCATTTTCAGTCTTACCCCCCACAGCCCATTACCAGTCCTACCCCCCATCAGCCCACTTCCAGTCCTAACCCCCCCAATAGCCCATTACCAGTCCTAACCCCCCCCCCATTAGCCCACTTCCAGTCTTATCCCCCCAAAGCCCATTACCAGTCCTAAGCCCCTCCTCACAACCCATTACCAGTCCTAAGCCCCCCCATCAGCCCACATCCAGTCCTAACCCTCCATCACCCTATTTTCAGTCTTACCCCCCACAGCCCATTACCGGTCCTACCCCCCCATCAGCCCACTTCCAGTCCTAACCCCCCCATAGCCCATTACCAGTCCTAAACCCCACCAGCCCACTTCCAGTCTTAGCCCCCCCATAGACCATTAACTGTCCTAACCCCCCATAGCCTATTACCAGTCCTAACACCCCCCATCAGCCCACTTACAGCCTTAGCCCCCCCATAGCCCATTACCAGTCCAAATCCCCCCATCAACCCTCTTCCAGTCCTAACCCCCATCACCCCATTTTCAGTCTTAGCCCATTACCAGTCCTAACCCCCCATAGCCTATTACCAGTCCTAACCCCCCATCAGCCCACTTACAGTCTTACCCCCCCCCCATAGCCCATTACCAGTCCTAACCCCCCTCACCCCCCATATCAGCCCAGCTAGATAATAAAAAAACACTAACCGGCTGCTGCTGCCGCTGCTGCCGTGGCAGCGGCAGAATCGAGCACCCCGCGGGGCCCCCCTGCCCTGCAGAATCCTCCTTTCAGCATCAGCTCCCAAAGCGTGGGCTTTTCAGAGCCGCGAAGGGAGAGCTTCTCTTCTCGCGGCTCTGTTAATCCCGCTGCGGGGCTGATGGGATTTCCAGAGCCGTGAGAGGAGAAGCTCTCCCTTCACGGCTCTGGCAGCCGACGCTGAGGGAGTTGATGCTGAAAGGAGGATTCTGCAGGGCAGGGGGGCCCCTTGGGGTGCTCGATTCTGCTGCTGCCATGGCGGCAGCGGCAGCAGCAGCCGGTTTGTGTATTTTTTTTTTAAATGTAGCTGGGCTGATCACTGATGCAAGATGTTTTTTGCGTGGGGCCCCCTGAAACGCGGGGCCCTGTGCAAAAAACATTCTTGCTCAATGGACGGGCTGGCCCTGTTGTTAAGTACCTTCATGCAAATTGTAACCCCCAAATTGTGCTGTCTAAATGTTGCTAAATACCCCCATGTTAAATGTTGTAAATTACCCACATGTTAAATGTAACCTCCAATGTGATGTAACCACTTTGACTGTAGGATAAGGTGGTATACAAATCTGTCTAAATAAATAAAATCTATATATATTTATTTATTTAGACAGATTTGTATACCACCTTATCCCACAATCAAAGTGGTCACATCACAATTGGAGGGTTACATTTAACATGAGGGTATTTGACAACATTTAGATAGTACACATAACTCCTCCCATGAGCCCCCAAACTCTATCTTGGAACACACATGCACACAGGTCATATTCTCATCACCATACCCCATGGGGTAATTTTACAAAAGTCATTTTATATGCTGGAAAAGTTTACAAAATTACTCCTTGTATGTCCCATGATTTCTCTTTTAAAATGCTATTCTCTAGTATCAACCTTATTTATAGGTTCTTCAGTAATTTTTACATAGCACCTGTATATCCTTTTCAGATTACAGAATATCTACAGTGGTATGGTTAATAACATATTTGTCAGCAAGATCAAAGAAGGCTGTTGTTAGAAAACTTCAAATTATCCGTGCAAATATTCTTTAGGATGCCTTATGCCACATCAGAATGTGTTGAACTGTCCTTTTGGGTAACTATGTTTACTACTAAAAGGTAGTTGAACCTCTGCAGATTCTGAAAAGTACTCAAAATACAGATCTCTATATAGATTGGAAAACCTCTGCTATCTTGTGCTTGAAGCAGAGAAAGAGGGCATTGAGTTTTCCCATCAGCTTTTACAACTCTGCCAGAATTGGCCTGCGATTAACTCTAAACTATTGCTGGCACTTCATCAGCACTACTTTTTTCTTTGTGGTTTTCAGACTGTCAGCAGCAAACCATAATCTGACGCCTCAAAGTGATATGGATTCCAGTAGCTCTGAAGAGTTCTACCAGGCAGTGCATCATGCTGAACTAACCTTCCGGAAGATGGAGAGCTACCTGAAGCAACAACAGCTCTGTGATGTTATTCTGATAGCAGGAGACCGCAAGATTCCTGCCCATAGGTAAGGAAGAGCACCTTATGTTAAAGTATGGTAAAGGCTTACAGTTGATTTATGGTAATTGCCAAAATCACCTTGCTGTCCCAGCAAAGCCTCTGTGTTAACTGCTGCGATGTTCCAAGCATCCACCCATTCAGCTAATGTCGAGAAAATACACATAGCACCCATTTGTACTGCATATGCGGAGGGTGATTTTATAACAGGATGCCATAGTAGATGCTATTTTAAAAAGACAAGTAGATGCCTACTTGTCTTTGCCTTGAATGTGGGCTTGATGACTTACACCTGCTCTCGAGCAGGTATAAATTGATCACACGTATTTTATGCACATGTATTGGTAGATTAAGGTATTTTATAATTTGCGGTCCTGTAAACCATGTAAATGCCCCTATGTGGGATATTCACTGGCACTAATATGGTTAGTGTTGCTGAATATCCATGACTGCTGGCTCTACACATCCTGATGCTAACCGTTTAGCACTGGGGCATGTCGGGGGTGTTCTGTGGTGGAGGGGAGGCAGAGCTGATCTCAAACCGGTTAGTGGTGATATTCAGCTGCTGATCATTTAGCAATATGTGGTGAAAGCCAGGCGCAGGAAACCCTGGCCTAATTTCTGCTGCACATCGCTTACCGGGCAGCTGCACAATATCACCGCTGATCAGTTTATGATCGGCAAGAGTGGCTAACCCATATTCAATGCTGGGTCCAGATATAACTCCAGCATTGAATATCCTGGTTTACTATTCAGCACAGGCAGCTAGCCGTATTATTAGTAGTGATCCAAGAATCAAAAATTCCCAAAGAACCAGTGACCAATAGGAAACATAAACCATCCAAAGTCACTGTGGTAGTCCCAAAAGATAAATTTCAATTACAAATCTTTTTGTCGGGCAATGCTGAGGGAGGATAATACTGCAATCATTCCACACCAGTCAAGCGGTGCCCATTTTATTCATATAAATTGTGTCTAAGTTGATTAACATTATTTAGGAAAATCCATCCATAAATCTTTATATCACTTATCTTGATCCAAGAAAAATCAAATGCATGACGTGCACGTTTCGGGGTGCTTCTACCCCTGTCTCAAGTGCTCCGTGGCTTTACAACCACTACAAAACGCCAATAAAAACAGCCAATCGTATAAGGGACTAAAACTCATATGACTGGCTAATAAGAACTGCCCTTTATCTTAGAACACACCTATCCGGGTGGGGATTCCCTCAATTCAGGGAACTGTGGGAATCCCACAAAATCTTCCATTGGGTATGAATCATGAGATCGAATGGACCAGCTTACTTTGATGTAGTACCAATTACTGATGGGCTTTCCCTGAATTGTGGGAATCCCCACCCGGATTGGTGTGTTCTAAGATGAAGGGCAGTTCTTATTAGCCAATCATATGAGTTTTAGTCCCTTATATGATTGGCTGCTTTTATCGGCGTTTTGTAGCAGTTGTAAAGCCACGGAGCACTTGATACGGGGTAGAAGCACCCCGAAATGTGCACATCATGCGTGTGATTTTTCTTGGATCAAGATAAGTGATTTAAAGATTTATGGATGGATTTTCCTAAATAATGTTAATCAACTTAGACACAATTTATAAGAATAAAATGGGCACCACTTGACTGGTGTGGATTGATTGCAGTATTATCCTCCCTCAGCATTGCCCGACAAAAAGATTTGTAATTGAAATTTATCTTTTGGGACTATCACAGTGACTTTGGATGGTATTAGTAGTGATAGCTGCTGGTGCTGAATATCAGGTGCATCGTGTATACATGAAAACTCCACCCAGATCACGCCTCCAGTTATGCCTACCGACAAAGTGTGTGCCTTTATGTCAAAGTGCTTATTTTTAAGCTGGATGGTATTTTAGAAAAGGTCATTTGCACACAATTGGATGTGTGTGGAGAAGGAGAGAAAGGAGTCAAAGACCACCCCAAGGTTGCGAGTGAGGAGTAGAGAATTATCCACAGAGACTGAGAAAGGAGGAAGGAAAGAGGAAGGTTTAGGGGGAAAAATAAGAAGCTCAGCTTTGGCCTTGTTCAGATTTACATGGTGGTGAGACATCCAAGCAGCAGTGTCAGAAAGGCAGGCATAGATCCTGGCCTGTATTGCAGGAGAGATTTCAAGTGTAGGGAGGTAGATCTTGGAGTTATCAGCATAAAGATGGTACTGAAAGCCATGGGAAGAGATGAGTGTATCAAGGGACTGGGTATAGAGAGAACAAAGGAGTGGACTTGAGGCAGATCCTTGGGGTACACCAATTGAGAGTGGGATAGCATTAGAGGAGGATCCACCAGAAAAAACACTGAAAGAGTGATGGGACAGATGAGAAGAGAACCAGAATAGCACAGAGACCTTAAAACCAAGCAAAGACAAGGTATCAAGGAGAAGGTAGTGGTCAACAGTGTCAAAAGTGTCAAAAGTGGCACAAAGGTTAAGAAGGATGAGAATTCAGTAAAGGCCCTTGGATTTTGCCAGGAACAGGTCACTGGAGACTTTGGAAAGAGCCATGTCGGTAGAATGTAAAGGATGAAAGCCAGAATGTAGAGAGGAGAAAAGACAGATTGTTGGGTGGCATACTGTGCATGCCATCCAAGAGATACCGCATCACTTTTGTAGGTAACGCTGCACCATTTGCATTTTTTTTGCCACGTTACCTGCAAAAGCCTAATGCACTTTAGTCAACAGACCTCTATGTGTTAAATTGCTACATGAACTATTAGCATAGGCATCTGCTAACAATTAATTTAACATTTTTGTTAGTGATATAGCGGAAGGGCTGTCGGGTAAGGTTTGCCTCTTTGCGGATGATACCAAAATCTGCAATAGAGTAGTCACCCAGGAAGGTGTAGATAACATGAGGAGGGATCTAGCTAAGTTTGAAGAATGGTCTAGAATTTGGCAGCTGGGATTTAATGTTAAAAAGTGTAAGGTCATGCATTTGGGCTGCAGCAATCCAAGGGAGCAATATAGTATAGGGGGTGAAGTACTTCTGTCCACTAAAGAAAAGCGGGACCTAAGCGTGATAGTGGCTAAACAAGTAAAAAAGGTGACAGCAAAAGCTAGAAGGATGCTTGGGTGCATACGGAGAGGAATGGCTAGCAGAAAAAAGGAGGTGAGAGTGCCCCTGTACAGGTCTTTGGTGCGACCTCATTTGGAGAATAGTGTGCAATTCTGGAGACCGCACCTTCTAAAGGATATAAACAAGATGGAGTCAGTACAGAGGGTGGCTACTGAAATGGTTAGTGATCTTCATTATAAAGCATATGTGGACAGACTTAAGGATTTTAATATGTACACCTTAGAGGAAAGGCGGGATAGAGGTGATATGATTGAGACGTTTAAATACCTCCGTGGCATAAATGCACAGGGGGAGAGGCTCTTTCGATTGAAAGCAAGTACTGCTGCGAGGCGACATGAGATGAGGGTGAAAGGGGATAGATTCAGGAGTGATACGCGGAAATATTTCTTTATGGAAAGAGTGGTGGATCTGTGGAATAGTCTCCCAGTGGAAGTGGTAGAGATGAGGACAGTATCTGAATTTAAAAAAGCATGGAATAAACAGAGGATCTCTACAGGAAAAAAGTGAACTGTTGTAGTTGTTTCTTTGGAAGGACAGACTAGATAGGTCACGTGGTCTTTTTCTATCATCATTTTTCAATGTTTCTATGTTAATGTCTGCCAATTTCCATACTAACTGCTGAATGCAGCTTAGTAAAAGGGTCCCTTAATGTTTTAGGCACTGCATTTATAAAGATAAATGCAGTTCTGTATCCCTCTATAGCACTGAGTTGTAAATACCGTAGATATGAACCAAGTTTTTGCACTTTCAGTAGAATGCATAGATTATTATTCTTGAGCATTGTTCTACGTTTCTGAAGAAGAAGTTTGAATGAGACCCAGGAGGGATATTGTGCCTTTGCTGTTTCTTTTCCTTCCTGAGGCAATGGGAAAATAACTCACATTTTGATTCCTGGCTGACACCCCACTGCATAGTTGTTGAATAAACAACCAGAATAGCCTTAACTAAATGCACCGAGGGTAGCAGCAAAGGACACTTCCCATATTCTCTTACCCACTGATAATATAGAGTTGCAGTGATTTGTAATGCATAATTAAAATGAACAGTTGAAGCATTACATAAGAGATCACATTTTTGTTATTTTTCTGAATTGAACTACAATGAAAAGAAGCTACATACACTATGAAATATTATTAATCCTCTTGGTTCAATTTGGCAGGAGTTTCATTCCATGGTATGTGTGCTGCCTTTAGTGGCTGGAGGCATTAAACATGAGAGAGTGCAATAAAATCACTGGAAAGAATTAAAATGACAGATGGAGACATACCCTCTTTCTCTATGGTCTTGATTTGTCTATAATTTTATGGGGCCTCAATGGAGGCAGAAATTCAAAGCTTGCTAGATTACGGTTGTCATAAGAGGTGTTTGCTGTAACCACTAGGCTACTGCAACTAGCAACTGCCTAGTACCCAGAAGATCAAGGGTTCAGTTCCCCCTGGCACTCCTTGTGACCTTGGCTAAATCACTTTACCCTCCATTGCCTTAGAAGAAAAGGCCTGGCAATCTACTTCTGGTGATACATTGCCAAGAAAACCCAGAGGCAGCTGGGCTGCAAGGAGTCAGTACTGACTTGACGGCCCAAAAAAAATAAAGAGGAGGTGTGTGTGTGTGTGTGTGTGATATGACAAAAGACACTCTTGTCCTTGAAAGCTCATGCTTCAATAAATTGTGGATGAAACCAAAATCTGCAATGGGATAGACACACTGAAAGATGAGGAGGAATCTAGCGAAGCTTGAAGGATGGTTGAGAATTTGGCTAAAAAATGCAAGGCCATATATTAAGGTTGCAAAAAACAAAGGGAGTAATTCAGTATAGGGTGTGACATTCTTCAATGCACAAAAGAAGAGCGAGACCTGGGAGTGGTCATATCAGGTGATCTTAGTGGCCAAACAGGTAGAAAACATGACGGAAAAGGCAGAAGAATGCCTGGATGCATAGGGAGAGGAACGGCCAGCAGGAAAAAGGAGGTGATAGTGCCTTTGTCTAAGTCTCTACGGAGACTCTATTTGGGGTACTGTGTACCATTCTGGGCGCAGCACCTTTAAAAGGCTGTGAACAGGATGGAGTCAGTCCAAAGGGAGCTACTAAAATGGTCAGTAGTCTTTGTCATAAGGTTTATAGGGATAAACTTGAAGATCTAAAAAAATAAAAAAATAAATAAATATATATATATATATATATATATATATAATATATATATATATATATATATATATATATATATATATATATATATATATATACATACAGTATATTGAAGAAAAGGCAGAAGAGTAGTGATATGATAGAGACATTTAAATACCTTCATGGTATATATGCACAGGAGTTGGTCCTCTCTTCGATCCTAATCCCTTCTTGTTTATGACCTTATCACTTAGCATTCCCTGAATGTCCTATTGATTACTGAGACCTGGCTGCAGGAGGGCGAGGACCCCTTGCCTCATCGCTGTCTGTCCCCCCCCCCCCCCCCAGTTTCTCAGGCTTTTCTACCTCCCAGCATGGATGTAGCAGTTGAGGGGTACCCTTCACATGAGTGAGATTCACTCCCCCTCACTCCACTATCCCAAAGCACTACTTCTCTGGCTTGATTCCTTCCCCCCTCCTCTTCATTTTCTTCTTCTCTATTCGCCCCCTTCTCTTCATACCCATCTGTGGGACTCACTGTTACTAACTCTGTCTGAGCTCTCCCTCCTCTACCCCTTTTTGGTAATCTCGGGAGACTTTAATATACATCTCAACTGACCCCCAAGACTCTGTGAGGACTTTTCTTGCACACCAAAATGACCTCTCTCTCCTCCAACATGTCCACTGTCCCACCCATGCTGCTGGCCATACTCTTGACATCATTCTCACTCAAGCTGATTCTCCTTTCATCCCGACATCTCTTGACCAACTTACTTGGTCTGACCACCTATGCAGTATTTTTTCTTTGCAGGCCCATTCTGCCTCCCCCACCCAACCCAATGTCTCCTTCACCCTTGACTCTCCTTGATTATCACGTCGCATTATGCCCTCTACCCTCGAGCATTTCCCTTCCTCTGTTATGCTCTTTTCAGTTATTTTTGCCTCCCTCCCCTCAGATACTCAAGTCCAGACCTGGAATTCTGTCCTAATTAGTGCCCTTGATCGCCTTGCTCCTCTTCATCCTGGTCTACCCCACCGTATATGCAATAGTCATATCTGGTATCATCCTGGTCTCTGTCTCCATCGTTTGTACCTCCGCCTTGCAGAATGCCTTTGGCAGAAGCATCCTTCTTCTGAGTCCCTTCTTCTTTTCTGTCAAAATGCCATTACCACTACCGTTCCCCTGATTCACGCAGCCAAGCATTTCATCCTCCTCTAACTCCTCTGTCAGTTGTACTCTATCCTGCATTCCATTTTGAGTCCTTCCACATCTCCCACTTCAGCTACTCCCTCTGCCTCTCCTGATCCAACTCAACTTGCCACCATCTTCGAGAACAAAATACAGACTCTGCTCTTCTTTTCTTAATTGCCCCTCCTCTCTCCCCTACCCCATCTTCCGTTTCATCTGCACCCACTCCATCTCTCTTGCATACACGGTCTTCTTTTCACCCTATCTCTTCAACTGAAGTATCCAAAGTTCTTTCCTCCTCTCACAAGACCACATGCCCCTCTGATCTCATCCCTTCTCATTAGCTATCGAAAGCTCCCTAGCTCTTCTCCCACACATCCCCTTTACCATTTTGGTGGCTCTTCTCTGTACCATTTCTAAGAACGCTATATCCTTTTTAAGATACGGCAACCAGAATTGCACACAATATTCAAGGTGCGGTCGCACCATGGAATGATACAGAGGCATTATAATATCCTTTGTTTTATTCTCCATTCCTTTCCTTATGATACCTAGCATTCTATTGCTCTCTTGGCTGCTGCTGCACTCTGGGCGGAGAGATTTAACTTGTTATCCACGTTGATGCCTAGGTATTTTTCCTGGTGGTTCCCAAAGTGGAACCTTGCATCGTGTAACCATAGTTTGGGTTGTTCTTTCCTAGGTGCATAACTTTGCACTTGTCCACATTAAATTTCATCTGCCATTTGGATGCCCAGTCTTCCAATTTATCAAGATCCTCTTGCAATTTTCCACAATCCTCTTGGGTTTTAACAACTTTAAATAGTTTTGTGGCATCTGCAAATTTGACAACCTCGCTTGTTGTTCCCTTTTCCAGGTCATTTATGAATGTCAAAAAACAGTGGACCCAGCACAGATCCCTGCGGTACTCCACTATTCACCTTTTTCAATTGGGAAAATTGGACATTTAGCCCTACCCTCTGCTTTCTGTCTTTTAACCAGTTCCTGATACACAATAGTACACTGCCTCCTATCCCATCACTTTTTAGTTTTGCCAAAAAATTCTGATGAGGGACCTTCTCAAAGACTTTCTGAAAGTCCAGACACACTATATCAACTGATTCACCTTTGTCTACCTGTTTATTCACACCTTTAAAAAAACATAACAGATTAGTAAGACAAGATCTTCCTTATCTAAAGCCATGTTGGCTGTCTCCCATTAAGCCATGACTATCTACATGATGAGTAATTGTGTTCTTTATGAGGGTTTCTACCATATTTCCCGGTACTGACGTCAGGCTCACCGGTCTGTAGTTTCCCGGATCACCCCTGGAACTATTCTTAAAAATTGGTGTTAGACTGGCAATCCTCCAATCTTCAGGTATTACAGATGATTTTAATGATAGTTCACAGATTACTAATAGCAGGTCTGCAATCTCATATTTCAGTTCTTTCAACACCCTTGGATGTATACCATCCAGTCCAGGTGATTTGCTACTCTTCAGTTTATCAAATAGTTGTAATACATCTTTCCAGTGTATCAATATTTCTTTCAATTTTACCGCAGTATCACTTTTAAATACTACTTCAGTCATGGGTAACATCCCTACATCTTCCTCAGTAAAGACCAAAGCAAAGAATTCATTCAGTCTCTCTGCTATAGCCTTGTCCCCTCCTACTGCCCCTTTTACCCCTCTATCATCTAATGGTCCAACTGACTCTCTCACAGGTTTTTTGCTATGGATGTACTTGAAAAAGTCTTTATTACGTGTTTTTGCTTCCACAGCAAGCTTCTTCTCAAATTCTCCCTTTGCCTGCCTTATCAATGCCTTGCATTTAATTTGCCATTTTGTCATTTGGCTCTTTTTTCCATTTCCTTAAAGATGCTTTTTTGGCAACAACAGCCTCTCTGACCTCACATTTAACAAATTTCCCTGTCGGCTTTTGCCCCAGCTCAGAGGCATGCACAGATTTTTAAAAAGTGTTTATTTGAGATACGGTTTTGCACAAAGAATTAAGAAGATAATTCGTTAATTTCCCAATTTATCTCCCCATCCCAAATTTTTGATTAAAAAATTGCAAATTCACTAGTTAATTGGCAGTACCAATACAGGTTTGTAAATAGCCCCTATACTGTATATGTATAAGCACATGTGTTTCCATGTAGAAGTTTGCTAAATTGCCATCTCTACAGGTAACTGCCAGCACGTATTTGTGGAAGATGCCAAATCGATGCTGCTCTTTTTGTGCACATGAAATTTGTGACATGGTTGCTCCAGCTGTATGTGCCAGCAAATACACATGAACCCGTGCAAGCCCTATACAAATTGTACAAATGACTCCACATTCAGCAGAACCTTTCCTAAAATACAGAGGGAATGGAGAATGCCCCAATCCAAACATCTCAATTCCAAGCTTATCTCTTCTGCCACTGTTTTACCTGCAATGCATACCTGAGAATGCCATAAATTAATTTCAGATCACTTTGCAGATCAGGGGCATATTTGCTAAATCTTAGCATGCTTATGCACAAAGTTCTGATGCAGCCATAGAAATAACATGGCCCGTGGTGGCACTTAATACACCATAATGAACATACTACAGCCTCTCAGACTCTTTTTTTAAGATATTCTGCCAGCAATTTATTAACTTTATTTAGCAACAGCAGTTTCATAGTAGAGAAGAGTATAGGGGTTATTTTAGAAGCATTATTCATGATATACACAGGTAAATACAACCCAGGGCCATATTGAGCCATAATTGCGCCCTGTGCAACTTGCACATCTGGTGAACCCTCCCCCTCACCGTCGTCATCTCACCGCCTTCATGTCCAGCTGCTGCCACTTTTTGTCTTCTCGGAGGTGGCAACAGCAAAACAGACCAGACTTTTAGTTAAAAAAAAACAAAAACCCACACGGGTCTTGTGTGCAGTTCAGATCCCTCCCTCCCTTCTCTGATGTAGGTCACATCAGAGGAAGGAGGGACTAGGGCAGCCATTCAAACACAGGCCTTTGCAAATCTGCGTTTGAATGGCTGGCCTGGTCCCTTCCTACTCTGACACGACCTATATCAGAGAAGGGAGGGAGGGACCAGAACTACATAAAAGCATGGAGTTGAAGGACCCGTTGGTTTTTTTTTGTTTTAAACTGGAAGTCAGGTCTGTTTCACTGCTGTCGGTGACGCTGCCACTGAGAAAACAAAAAGTGGCTGCTGCAGGGCAACAGCAGGCAGCATGGGGGGGGGGGAGCCGAGGCCGGCAGCCCAAAATGTGCCCCTAAGCCTTTGCACCCTGTGTGACTGCACCACTCGCACAGGGCTAGGTACAATGCTGTTACAGCCACGTGAACATTTGAATTGCATCTATATGCTTATGGCCATTTTAGAAAAGGCTCTTTTATACCTGGATGTCCATAACAAGTCAAAATTGCAAGGGGGCAAGCAGAGGGGTGGGGCCATGGCCTATGTTGGACAAAAATCTATATGTATATTCCCCATTAAATATAGGGATTCACATGTAAGCTTCAAATTCTCCAAGTCCAGAGTTACACCTGCTTCCGGACATGTATAGGTATTTAAATGGTGCTCCTTTTGACTATCCCTTTGCAGGAAGGATTAAGAGGGATATCCTCCTTCACACTGAAAAAAGGTAAAACTAGAATTCTCTTTATTTAATTAGCAGCATCTTCATGTCTAGGAATGCAAAATGGCTCAGATACACACATAAATGCATGTTGTAATTTTGTGCACATTGTGAAATGCCAGCGCTTACATCTGTTAAGTTGCCAGATTCCCTCTGTCAATTTCCCCCACATCTATATTTGTGAAATTGTGCCTCCCACTGCACGTGGATATAAATTCCAGTGCATTCCTGCAATTCCTTCTGTGTATTTTAGAAACAAATCCACCTTTAGCAGAGCTGTTTCTAAAATACTATTGGAGCAGAGCACATCCTGACCTTGACGTCTCAATTCCAATCTCCACGTATTATCTAAAGTGTGTCTTCATATGTGTTAAGTTAGAGGGAGTTAAATAACAATAAACTGAATGAGATCTTTGTGCACTCACTTCAACTGGGTACAAGGTGGGAATGTTTATTACTGCTAAAGTAAGACTTGAAATTGTAAGGGCCATTGTAACAGATCATTTTGATTTGGTGACTTGTGTTTCTATTTCTTTAGAAAAATAACTAAAATAACAAATATGCTATAATTTATCTCTTTAATAAAATGCAAACATTTTGAGATTTATTTTCTGTATGTTAAAAATGCACGTTGATAATACATGTCTAATAAATGTTAGTGCAGCCTATTTAATGCATACGAGTAATTTACCGAATGGTGTAAGTGCCCTTAGCGAATACCACTTTACACTGGCTCCACTACAGCTGTTAACACTGATTCTGAGTATTTGTACCTGCTCTTGAGCAAATGTAAATGTCCACAGCTTCAATCTAGCCATGATTTCTGCCAGTTTATCCCTAGTATTTCCTAAGACACAGCACTTTTATAAAATAGGCCCAAAATAATCGCTTTTATAAAATAGGCCCAAAATAAGTGCCTGCTCGGTATCCCCACCTAGGCAACCTGTTGTAAAATTACCCTCCACGAGTCTGTTAAGAAGCAATGCTTCTTTAAAGGTGAGAAAGAGATCTACATTGCCACTAACCCCCATTTAGTCAATTGATTTCTTTATACTCTTTTAAAGAGTACTAAGATGAGGGACGTTCATGAAACTAACAGGTAGCACATATATACCAAATCAAAGTATTTTTTTAACTCAATCTATAAATAAGCTCTGGAATTTGTTACTAGAAGATGTGGTCAAGACAGTTAGTATCACTAGTTTAAAAAAAGGTTTAGACACATTTCTGGAGGAAAGTTCAACCATTACGAGCCATATAGGCTTGGGAAAGCCACCATTTATCTGTAGGAATGGATCTGCTCCTTGGGATCCTGCCAAGTATGGTTAGAAACAGGATGTTGGGATTAATGGACCTTGGTCAGACACAGTATGGTATCTCAAATATTCTTGTGGTTTTACAGCAACCAAAGAAAAGTACTGTTTTAATGCCATCATGAGAATTTTATGTTCGGACTCTAAAAAATAGTATAAAGCCCGATTTTCAAAAGGCCCAATATTGAAATGCCTCATCGGTTATCTGTGGCACTTAAGTATCGGTGGGTTATTCAGTGGCAGAGTCCAGATAGGAGTTGTCAATGTGTATCGGGGCTAAGAGGCGCTATCCAGATAAGTGCTGACGCTTATCCAGTTAGCAGGATTTTCAGCCTGTAGTTACCAGGTTACAACTTAGGATGGCTTTTCATGCAGCCTAAGCTGCCCAGATAAGTGCTGATGGAAAATCTCAGTAAACAAAGTCAGCACTTATCTGGATAGCATTGACACTGCCCTCGAACTGCTCATGGACCACCCCTGCACTAACCAGATAGTGCCAGGGCAATCTGTGGTGATATTCAGAAGTACTGTCTAGATAGTGCTGCGAACATCAAGCCTCCAACTGGCTGACTAGCTAAGAGTTCTAAATATCGGCTCCATAATTGTTATTACATATAGAGGCCTATCTACTAAGCTGGGTGAGTTATTTAAAGTGGTTTTTAACATGTGCTGACTTTTTTTTTTTTTAGGATTGTTCTTAGTTCTGCCTCTGACTACTTTGCAGCCATGTTTACAAGTGATGTCTGTGAAGCTAAGCAGGAAGAAATCAAAATGGAAGGCATTGACCCCAATGCACTCTGGGATCTTGTTCAGTTTGCATATACAGGTATTCAAGTGCATAGAAAAATGCAATTATATAGAAATTTATCAGGTTTTTAATCCAGTTGTTAATTGAAAATTCCAATGGTCGATAATTCAGATTTAAATTGTATTATATATGAAGCTAATTTTACTTCGGGACATATTTGTTGGCCAAATATATTATACTCCTTTTGTTTCATCTTCAAATGGAAAGCTTTTCTCAGAATCTGTGTGAAAACTTTCTTTAGGAGTAAAACTATGTTATCGTTGTTAAGTGCCATCGAGTCAGTTTCGACTTATGGAAAGCGCCTGGATAGTTGTTCTAAACTGTGTTCGGTCTTCAGTCAGGCAGCTCATCATTGATAGAGTGGCATCTATAGCTGCTATTATTGTTTTGATCCATCTTATTGCTGGCCTTCTTCTTTTGCATTGATCTTCAACCTTGCCAAGCATGATGTCTTTCTCTAATGATCTCTCTCTCTTCATGATGTATCCAAAGTATGAAAATCTAAGGGGTATGTCTACTAAGCCAAGCTAACGGTTAACCCAACCTAACTACAAGTAGGCCCCATTGAATAACATGGTGCCTAATTGCAGATAGCCTGGGTCAACTGTTAGCCAGGTATGTCTCCCCTAAGTCTTGTCATCTGAGCTTCTAAAGAAACTTAGGTTTGATCTACTCTCATACTGCCTGGTTTGTTCTTCAGGCAGTTCATGGTATACACAGTATTCTTCGCCAGCAAAACTATATGCCCCCATTTAAGATTACTTAAAATACACATGCACTTTTTATTCACATCATTATCTGACCTTCAAATACAAACTATGAGGGCAGTGTGTGTTTGAAGGTCCAACTGGTCTGTGCAGGTTGAAAAGCATGCATGTGCTTTTGGCGTTAGGTGCTTCATTGAATGTGTCCTTATATACAGTAACTCTGACATTTATCCATCTATTGCAAAATATTCTATTATAGTTACCATTTCTTTTATAACCAAACATTCTAATAGACTAAATGTTCCTTGGGTAATTAGCGGTGCAATTCTTCAAGTAGGTCAAATAAAGCTATTCTAAAAGCTACTTTCAAAATTACACATTCAAGTTCAAAACAAATTAAGCTGAGACATCATCAATTGTATTACAGCAGAAAAATCCCCTCTATAACATCACGTGTCTTTTGTTACATTAAGCAGTTTGTTAGGGATTTAAGTGTGTTTGATTTAGAAATGGTAATGAGCGTCAAAATGCTATAGGATAAACACAGCAGATTCTTACCTACAAAAAGTGAAAGGATGGAGAAAGCTTCATTTAGTTGCACCACATGCCATAGGGGTAGTCTGGGATTAACTAGCATTGAGTGATGGCTACTACCCTAATAGCAATGGTTCGGAGTCCATTGGACATTAAAGGAGACATTGCAGAAATCTCACCTACAGTAAATGGAATAAACATGATTAAAACCTAAAATTCAATGATCATGTGGTGGCCAGATTGTTTGAACAACAACTTGGTTTGATTTGGTGGCTATATAGATTATGGAGAAGCTATTATAACTTACTATTTCTTATTATTTTTACCGTGTTACTAGATGTATGGAGCACTATGCACATAAATATGAGAAAAGTCCCTGCTCTGTGGAGCTTATAATTTATTCAAGACATACAAATAAGATAAATAAGAGAATTAAAGAGTTTCCTTTATTAGGGGAAATGATTAAAAACAACATGGGTGTGAGCAGCAGAATAATGGGTTAAGATTTAAAAGCAGCTTCAAAAAAGTAGGCTCTTCGGTTGGATTTGAACTGTACCAGAGAGACGGAGTACAACACACCCAAAAAGGAAATCTTTTCCAGCACAGCCAGGTAGAAAGAATAGAGTCTGAAGCTGATGTAAGGGAAGAGTGTATAGTGACTTATGACTTCTTTTACTAAAGCCCATTGTCAGGTTAGTTAGTTAGTTATTTAGCTGCTTTTTTTATACAGTTTTATCCTACGGTCAAAGCGGTTTATATTGTAACAGAACAGTTTACATTAAACAGGTAATACAACTTGGAAGTATTCATATATGTGTTTGGAAAGTAACTATGTATATTTGCCAGTGTGGCAGGGTGAGGGAAGAGGGGAAATTGTGTAGGAGGGAAGAGGTAGGCTAAGTTTGTGAATATGATTCACTGAAGATATGGGTTTTAAGGGCTTTCCTGAAGGAGAGTAAGTCTGTTGTGGTCCTTAGTTTTTCAGGAATGGAGTTCCAGAGTTGTGGTGGATAGAGGGAGAAGACTCTCTTGGATGTAGCAGCATAGGTCTTTATGAATATTAGTGGTGTTTGTAGCATTTTCCTTGAGGTCGATCTTCACTCTCTGTTGTTAGGTATGATCTGTAGCAGGGTTTGTAGGTGTGATGATGAAGAGCCATTGAGGACTTTGAATATTGTAAGAATGGCTTTGAATTTTGAACTCTCTATAATGGGAAGCCAGTTTGAGGAATGGTGTGATGTGGTCTGTTCTTCTTGCATTGAGGAGGGTCCATGCAGCCATGTTGAATGCAAGTTTGAGGGGAGATGATTAAGTTTGGTATGCCTTGAAAGATGATATTGCAGTAGTAAAGGTGAGGGAATATGGTTGCTTGGAGAACTGAGCAGAAGTCATAATCGGGTAGGAGTGGTCTAAGATTCTTGATTGTTTTGAACTTGTAACATATGGTCTGAGTAACATTTTGTATGTATGCTTTGAAGGTGAGATGCTGGTCTGGTGTAATTCCAAGGTAATTTATACTTTGTTTCACTTGGATATGTGTTCCATTGATAGGTATGGAGGTCGGTGGTATGAAGGTGGTGTCTCTGGTGATAAACATGGCTTCAGTCTTTTTTAGATTTATGGTCAGGTTCTGTCTTTTGAGCTATTTGCAAATTATAGAGAAGCAGCTTGTAATGGTTGTAGTTTTTGGGATTTGTTGTGTTGATAGGAGTGTAAATCATTATGTCATCTGAATAGATGTGGTAGAGAATGTTGCAGGACTTTATTATGGTACATATTGGCTGTAGGAAGAAGTTGAATAGCAATGCTGAGAGGGTTGAGCCTTTTGGGACTCCTTGAGTTTGGATGTAAGGGTTTGACTTTGGCTGGTTTATTCTGTCAGTTTGCAGTCTGTCAAGTAGGACTTGAACCATGAAAGAGGGGTATCTGATAATCCAATGGTTTGTAGACATTGAATTATGAGGTCGTGCGGGATGGAGTCAAATGCTGCTTTTATATCCAGGAGAATGAGAATGAAGTTGGATTTGGGTTTGTCAGTGCCTTTAGGTTATCAAGTAGGCCAGTCATGAGTGTTTCCATTCCATGGAATGGTCTGAAGCCATATCGTTGGTGGTCAAGTTGATGATTTGTATCAATGTAGTCCTGAAGCTGTCTGTATACAATCTTTTCCAAGACCTTTGCCATGAATGGGAGCTGGCAATGGGTCTATATGAGGATGGCTGGTTGATGTCGTTGGATGTTCCTTTTTTGATGGGGTAGATAGAGGCTGACTTGAGTTCCAGTGGGACATATCCTTGTGTTAGTGATGGTTGTAAGATCCTTAGCATTGTTGGAATGAGCTCCTGTTTCGCTGCCTTGATCCAGCTGACTGGACAGGGGTCCAGCGGAGAGGTGGTTGTGTTGATGCTTGTTATGATTCTCTCTAGATATTCTGGTGTGATTTTTGGGAATGATGTCCACATGCTTTGATGTCTGGCTTCATTTGCTGTGTTTGCATATTGGCTTATACTGTTGGGGTGGATTTGTGTGTTAGGTTGTGCTGAGGTTAGGGTTTTGAAATAGTCAGCCATTGCTTGAGGTGAGAGAGTGTTTTTTTTACGTTTGGTGTGATGGATCTTTGCTTAACGATTTAACTATATCAAAGAGCTCTCGGGGGCAATTTAAGGAGCTTTGTTTAGTATAGTAGGCCTTTTCTGCTTGGGTGGTAGTCTCTTGATACGATTGTCACTTGCATTTGTAGATGTTGAGGGTGTCTTCTGACTTGATGCTTCTTCATTTTCTTTCAGTGATCCATGGGCTTCTTTTCAGTCCTTTAGTAGGGGTGTGTACCAAGCTGCTGCATTTTGTTGGGTGTGTTGGTTGTTGGTAGTTAACTTTATTGCAGTATCAGCTATGGTTTTGTTCCAGTTTTGGATTAGTGTGTCAATGTCATCAGGGCTGCTTTGTAGATTTGGGAGTATGCTTGTTAGAAATGTATCTTTGTCCTAGCTGTGGAACCTTTGTGTGCACTGTTCTATGGCATGTTGTTTGTGTTCCTTTAATTCTGAAGGGATATTTAATGATATCATTTTATGGTCATTTAATGGGCATTTTAGCACATGGTTACAGGCAGTTGGAAACATTAATGCCTGACAATATCTGCCTTTGTGCGTTAAAAGGAATGTTAATCAGCCAGCACAGGATGGAGTGAGGAATGGGTGGTGAGTGGGCATGGAGAGACCATTTCCACTAGCGCCAGAGCAATAGTTGCACATTCAGCCTCAGTAGGGATCTTAACGTGGGTTCACCTAATGACTCTGCTTTAGGAGTCGTTAAGTGAACCTGACCTAGTGGAGCGCAGATAGAAACATGACGGCAGAAAAAAAACATATGGCCCATCCAGTCTGCCCTTCTATATCAACTACAACAGTCCCCTTTTTTCTTTTAGAGATCCTCTGTGTTTGTCCCATGTTGTTTTGAATTCAGATACTGTCCTCATCTCTACCACCTCCACTGGGAGACTATTCCACGGATCCACCACTCATTCCATGCAGAAATATTTCAGTATATTACTCCGGAGTCTATCCCCTTTCACCCTCAACTTATGTCCCCTCATAGCAGAGCTTGCTTAAAAGAGACTTCCCTCCTGTGCATTTATGCCATGGAGATATTTAAACATTTCTATCATATCTCCTCTATCCTGCCTTTCCTCTAAACTATATATATACAGATCTTTAAGTCTGTCCTCATATGCTGCATAACAAAGAACACTAGAAACAAACCAGGAAGCGGCAAATTCGACACCCAATACCTTGGTATTGGGTGTCGAATTTGCCGCTTCCTGGTTTGTTTCTACTCGTTTGAGTGGCTAGCGCTGTTCTCTTTGTGGACCCTAACAAAGAACACTAACCATTTTAGTAGCCGCCCTCTGCACGGACTCCAACCTGCTTATAACCTTTTGAAGGTGTGGTCTCCAGAATTGCACACAATACTCCAAATGAGGTCACACCAGAGACTTATACAGAGGCACTGTCACCTCCTTTTTTCTGCTGGCCATTCCTCTCTCTATACACCCAAGCATCTTACTAGATCTTGCTGTCGCCTTTTTTACCTGATTAGCTACTTTAAACAGGTCCTGCTCTTCTTTTGTGGACAGAAGTACTTCACCCCTATACTATACTGCTCCCTTGGATTTTTGCAGCCCAAATGCATGACCCTGCATTTTTTAGCATTAAATCTCAGCTGCCAAATTCTAGACCATTCTTAAAGCTTAGCTACATCCCTCCTCATGTTGTTTATTCCATCCTGGGTGTCTGTTCTATTGCAGATTTTGGTATCATCCACAACAGGCAAACCTTACCTGACAGTCCTTCCGCAATATCACTAACAAAGATATTAAAAACAATTGGACTCAGGACAGATCCCTGAGGTACAACACTGGTAGCTTCCTTCTCCTCAGAGTGAGTTCTATTTACCTGTACCCTTTGTTGCCTCTCACTCAACCAATTTCTAACTGAATTAGTAACTTTAGGGTCTATCCTTAGGGTGCTCAGTTTGTTTATAAGTCACCTGTGCCGAACGGTGTCAAAGGCTTTACTGAAATCTAAGTACACCCCATCTAGGGCTCTCCCTCAGTCCAACTCCCTAGTCACCCGGTCAAAGAAATTAATCAGATTTGTCTGACAAGACCTGCCTCTGGTAAACCCATGCTTCCTCGGATCCTGCAATCTGTTGGACTCCAGAAACCTCACTATTCTCTCTTTTAGCAGCGTCTCCAATAATTTACTCACTGCAGAGATTAGAGTAACTGGTCTGTAGTTTTCAACCTCATCCTTACTTCCACTTTGGTGTAAAGGGACCACATGTGTCTTTTTCCAGTCCTCTGGGACCACCCCTGACTCCAACGAAGCATTGAAAAGGTCAGTCAGTGGAGCTGCTACAACGTTCCCAAGTTCTTTCAGTATTCTCGGATGTATCCGGTTCCATTGTTGTATCTACTGTTAGTTTAGCTAATTCCTTATGAACACAGTCTTCTAAAAATCGCTCGAGTTCCCCATCACTTCTGTTCCTATTTGTAGGAGTTTTCTGAAGCCCTGCTCCTGGCCCTTCACCTGTGAACACAGAACAGAAATATTTGTTAAGAATTTTCACTTTATCCTCATCAGCTTCTACATATTCTTCCCCTTCACTCTTGAGTCTGACAATACCACTTTTGCCCTTCCACCTCTCACTAACATATCTGAAAAATGTCTTATTCCCCCATTTTATTGTATTGGCTATTTCTTTTTCTTTGCTTTCCTGACTACTTTGCTAGCTTCTCCTTCCAAATATTGATGCCTGTCTTCCTTTCTCTGTGATCGCTTGTATTTCCTGAAGACCTCTCTCTTTTTCTTCAGCTTTTCAGCTACTTCTTTTGAGAACCATAGTGGCCTCCTTTTCCTTTTACATTCATTTACCTTTCTAACAAAAAGGCAAAGTTAGTTTTTCTAAAGTCTAAGACCCTCATTTTTGAATGAATTTTATCAGCCCTAGTCCTAATACTAAACCATACCATCTGGTGATCACTGGATGCGAGATGATCTCCCACTGTAACATCAGAAATACTTTTCCTGGGGGGCGGAGTCAGCCGCACTAGAAGATGGCCGCTTAGACCGGAGCTCCCGCTCAACATTATTGAATCCGGAGCCGACAAAGGAGGAGGGAACCCCCCTAAAAACACTCTGGAGACACCAATATCGTCCGAGGTATGTCTACGCTAAAACCTGCAAGACTTGACTTTCAACAAGCGACGGGGCAGTCTAGCAAACAGGCTAAGCAGGAGCTCTCCTCCCCTCAGAAAATGGCGGCTGATAAAAATGCAACAGAAGGGGTACGAGAAATACTGCAGGAGTTGAGATCTGTAAAAGAAATTATTACCATCAACTCCGGGACGCTAACAAAGGTACAGGAAGATCTGCATGAGGTGAGAGAGAGAATGGGTGACTTGGCCAGGCGCGTAGAAGACGTGGAAGCCGAGGTAGACAGGCAATCCTCTGTGTTAGCGCAGATAGGCCCGCTGGTGCAAAGGGTCAAGGCTCTGGAAGTGCATGCTGAAGATCAGTCCAACAGAGCCCGGAGAAGTAATATCCGCATATTAGGTATCCCGGAGGGACGAGAGGGGACAGATTCGGTTGCTTACCTAGAGAAATTTATCCCAGAGATCCTCGGCGTCACATTTGAACGAACCCTGGAGTTAGAGCGTGCACACCAAGTACCATCACACCCGTCATCTCACACCCCTAGGCCACGGCCATTTGTTGTGAAAGTACTGCGGTACCAACATGTATTACAGATTATGCAAGCAGCGAAGCGGGGACGTAATTTACAATTTGAGGGGCAGAAGATATTCTTCTTTCCAGATCTTAGCAAACAGACGGCCCAGCGTCGGAAAGATCTCCTGGCTTGTAGACCTATGCTGCAACAACTGCAGGCATGATTTGGCCTATTTTATCCCGCCAATATGAGAGTTACCCTGGACAATCATACACACACCTTCACGGAGGGTCACGCACTCCGTGCGTTTTTACAAGATCGAGCTCAGATGGATGTGGGGACTTGAGAGTGAACACAGAGACTCTATGATACTATACTGCTGTTTTAGTGATAAGCTGTAATCTGGAGCTCTAGTTGCACCTCCAACCTCCTTAGTGCGTAACGGAGGAGGTAGAACCATGCTGTGACATCCATTGCAATGGATATGTGATTGCTAAGCTGATGAATAGTCCTTACCTGATGCATGAGTTTATTTTATATGTGGGTTAGTATTGGGGGAGACCTGCTTCTTAGTCTGGCTCAAAGAATATGTATGTTACGAGTTAGTCAATGTTGAGAGGGAGAGGGTGGACCTGGATGGGTGGCAAGGGCCTCGCCGGGCAATTTATGTTAGTTAATGGCATATTTCAGCCAGGAAGTATGGTTGTTATAATGATAATGCCTATTATTTTATCCTTGGGACAGTTGACCGTGAATGTCATCCTCATATGCTTTAGTAAGATCCCATATGGCTAACTGCCAGGTGCGGGTGTTGTCTCTTAATGTCAAAGGTATTTCTAACCCTGCTAAGAGGAAGAAAATTCTAACATATTGTAAGCATCAAAATGCAGATATTGTCTACCTACAAGAGACACATCTGTCCCGGGGGCGGAGCCTGATGTCCAGCGGGATGGTCGCATAACGCTGAGGCTCCCGAGAGGCCTACTCAGAATCCTGAATTAACACCTTACATACTTGGAACTTCTACTCTGATCTTGCCGGGGCACATTGGTGAGATGGCGGGGACCAAACCCACGCGCCTGGAATTTGGATCTCCAGCGGCTTCTCACGGCAAACGTTCCAAAACTGAACCTCCGTCCCCGCAGAAGGGGCCGGCCTTGTGCGAGGGCCCCGAAATGCAGCAGGAAATCCTCGTAGAGATTAGAGGGGTCAAAAACCTCGTGCAGGCAAACGGTGAAGCACTCCGAGCGCTGCGGGAAGATTTTGGCGTGCTGCAAAGCAAGCTAGAAGGGCTTTCTCCGCGTCAGGACAAAATGGAGAGCATATTGGACTCCCATGCGGCCCGGTTGTCCAAACTCGACAAAGTTGAACGTCAGGTGCGGGCCTTGCAGAAAGAGGTGGAAGATGGCAACAATAGAGCGCGCCGCAACAACATACGACTCGTGGGCATACCGGAGGGAGCGGAATCGGGAGACATGAAAGAGTTTTTATGCAAAATCCTCCCTTCCCTGCTCCAAATCACCTTTACCAAAGATTTGGAGATCGATCGCGCTCATCGTGTACCCACAAGCATAACGCTCAACAGGAAGACCCCGCGGCCTATCATTTTTCGACTTTTGAGATATCAACACGTGGAGCAAATTCTAAGTGCCTCTCGGGCAAAGGGCCATATGGAGTTTGAGAGCCACAAGATCTCCTTCTATCCCGACTTGGCTAAACCCACGGTCGACCGCCGAAAGCGCTTTCTGGAATTCCGGCCGAGGCTTCAACAACTACAAGCACGCTATGGCCTGATGTACCCGGCCAAGCTCCGAGTCACGCTTCACAATCAGACAAGAACATTTGAGGACCCTGATCTACTAGCGGAGTTTTTGGATTCCAAAGAAGCCGACTTGATGCGCTGACTTCCAGAATATTCCTGCAAGTCTCCTCATATCCGCTGTACCCGCCATATTGGATCTGCCGCAGCCCAGCAAAGAGTCTGGCGTGGGCAGTTTGTTGCCTTACTCTTGATGTATCTGTGACCCGACTCCATCTACCCACAGTAGCCTCGATGAGTATCAGAGACAGTGTTAATTATGGACTCTGGTGTTTCTTTTCTTTTTTATGTCTTTCTATTTTCCTCTCTAGGGCCTCCTCCCGCAGACATATGGTCGCCATATTCTTTGGGGGTTTGCTTCTTCTCTAAGATACTTTGGTACATACTTTTCAATATGGGGTGTATTAGCCAGAATACTCGGTGATTATGTCATTGTTGTACAGATTCTGATTATGTTGTATGTTTTCAAGCGCCCTTACCTAAAATGTCTATCACCGATTGATGGCACCATGTAAGATTTTTTCCATTGAACGTAAAATGAATCAATAATCCGATAAAACGGAAGAAAATCCTAGGCTATCTAAGTCAGGAAGCAGCGGATCTGATTTTTCTCCAAGAAACGCATTTAAATTCGAAGGAAACTCTTAAATTCCATATTAAACCTTACATGGTGGCCGCCTATTCCCCAGCCGTTTCTAAGAAATGTGGGGTTGCCATACTGGTTTGGAAATCTTTGCATGCTACTATTATTGCGACTAGCTCAGATACAGAAGGTAGATGGTCTAGAGTTCACCTCAAGATAGGTAGCCTTGAAGTTACATGTATATGCCTTTACGCTCCTAATGTGGATGACCCTGCCTTTTTTGCTACCATTGCTCAGCTTGCGCAGGCCTCTGCTAATACTTCATTGATCATTGGGGGGGATTTCAATCTAGTCCTTGATCCCCTTATTGACAAACAGCCGCCTAGGACGAGTGGTCCCCCCAAGAGTCACACCACGCTTACCTCCCTGATCAAGGATCTTGCTTTAGTTGATCTATGGAGGTTACTACACCCCAATGAGCTTGACTTTACCTTCTTCTCTTCCCCTCATAAATCTCAGTCTCGCATAGATTTCTTTCTAATCTCAAAACTGTTAGTTCCTCAGGTGGACACTGCAAAGATTCACTCCCAACATATTTCAGATCATGCTGCCATTTCCTTTCAATTACACACTACTGCACCCCAGGGGAATTCGGGGGCCTGGTTCTTTGATAGAGCCCTGCTAACTCAGCCAGAGTTCCAGTCAGAAATTCGAGCAGCCATACAGGATTACTTCCATTTTAATCTACCCCTGTGCAATGGAGCGTTTTCTGGAACAAAGTAGTGCGGGTTTCCCGGTCTGCCTCTGTTACCCAAACTCTCTTCTTTTTTGCACACAGATGCTTTTATACCCCAGAAAAATAGCCAAATGAACACAAATGCTAGGGACCAGTGTTGGTCTTGCCATACTGCTGTGGGAACCTTCGCTCATGTTATTTATGAATGTCCTCAACTACAGGTTTATTGGGGGCGGGTCTGGGGTCGTATTCAATTTCTCTTACACCTTCACAAACCTCTCTCTTGGAAGATCGTGGGACTCCGCTCTGTGGCGGAGGTCCCCTCTCTTCCTACGAAGGGTCGCTTTCTCCTTGATCTCATGCTGGGTATAGCCATATGCTTAATCACGAGGAATTGGAAGGATAGCTCTCGACTTACTATCAATGAATGGTGGAACCTCGTCTGCTTATATAGTAAATATGAGCAGATACCTCGGAGAGCTATTCCCCATGTCCAAACTCACTCTCGCTTGTCTAAATGGCAGATGCTTAATGATTATGTACAATCTGCTCATTGTTCCAACATGCCTGTATAATGTGCACTCATCATGTTTTAGATCGCCGTTAGGTTTTGTAACACAATAATGTAAGTACACGCCCGCTTCGGGAATGATTAGTTTTCTAGAGAAGAAGCAGGGGGGAGGGGGGTGGCAGGGGTTTACTTTGGTGTATGTATTACACTTTATGTATCTGTCTTTTAGTTGTATGTCTTCCTTTTCCTTTGTTGTTATAAAACGAAAATAAAGAATTAAAAAAAAAAAAAAGAGACACATCTGTCCCTCTCAGAGTCTTGCAAAGTGAAGGACAAGATATATCAGAATATCCTTTCTGCGCCAGCCCTTAAGAGGAAAGGAGGGGTCATTATTCTTGCTAAAAAGAATCTCCCATTAGCAGTGACGGAGACTAGAATCGATCCGTCAGGGCGCTGGGCAAGGGTTCTAGCGCAATTAAATGGGGGATCCTACACATTCATGACAATTTATGGTCCCAATACAGATGACCCGAATTATTTTACTCAGATCATCCAAGAGCTCCTAAGCACTGGCCCCTCACACATTATTCTAGGTGGTGACTTTAACCTTATACCGGATCCTCTCATGGATAGAACTCCCTATAAGCCACAGCACAAGCCTCAGTCCTCGCAAGAGCTGCATAATCTCAAAGACCTGCTTGGGATAATTGACCCATGGCGACTTTTTTTTCCTCATGATAGAGAATACTCCTTCCACTCTTTACCCCACAACACACAAACGCGCATAGACTACTTTCTAACTTCCAAGACGCTATTACCTGATATTGTTAGTGTTGGCTTGCTTCCTAGAACAGTCTCAGACCATTCGGCGATCTACATGGATCTTAATGTAGGTCTTGGGAAAAAGACTCAGAATCGATTCTTTTTCGATAGGTCCTGGTTGGCGGACGAGGAATTTCGCGCCACTGTGAAGGCTGCCATCTCCGAATACTTTATGGTAAATAAATTCGGGGACACCTCCACGTGGGCCTGGTGGGAGGCCTTTAAAGCTAATATTCGCGGACGCGTGACAACCTTCAGGCTTCACAAGCGTAGAGCGGAGGCGAAGAGACGGACAGAGCTGGAGGTTGAGATTAGCGCGGGTGAAAGACTTCTCGCCCGACGGACAGACCCGACCATAATGCTACGACTGCAAAGGCTCCGAGCTCAATATAATGCCCTTCTGCAAGTGGAGGTCGCTGAGTCCCTCAAAGTACAACTGGGGAGATGTTACCATGATAGCAACCGGGCGAGCTCTATGTTAGCAAACGCGTTAAAAACGAACCGTGTGGTAACTCGGATCGCGGGTTTGAAAGATCCTGCCGGAATCTTGAAGGTATCAGATGCAGACATTTTAGCGATCTGTGAACGATTCTACTCCAAACTGTATCAATCTGAAACCACATGTGACGAGTCAATGTTCACCGCTTTTGTCTCCTCAATTGAAGGTCCCCAGCTCACGCAACAACAACAGCAACTCCTTTCAGCTCCGATCACCTGCAAAGAGATCAGCGCCGCCCTCCAGCAGCTGGCAAAAGGCAAAGCCAGCGGCCCAGATGGATTGCCAGTGGAATTTTATGCAACATTTTCAGATCAGTTGATACCAGAACTGCTATTTTACTATGAGGGATTGGCCGCGGATTCTCCCGAAGTAGGGACGCTGGCAGCTGCTACAATAGTGATACACCCTAAACCTGGTAGAGATCCGGAAAAAGTTGAAAATTATCGACCTATCTCATTGTTGAATACCGACTATAAAATATATGCTAAGATATTAGCCGGTCGGTTGTCTAAGGTTCTGGGGACTCTCGTGCACCCAGATCAATGTGGCTTCATGCCTGGGAGATCTACGGCAGACAATGGTCGCCTGCTAGCTCATGTACTTCACAAGGCACAACAGATAGCACAGCCAATAGTTGGCCTTGCCTTGGATGCAGAGAAAGCTTTTGATAGGGTTGAGCTCCCCTATCTATTCCGGACCATGTGCTGGATGGGGATTCCTGACACTTTCCTGAAGAGTGTGCAGCTCTTATACGCTAGACCAGTGGCACGCGTAGCAGCAAATGGCACCACTTCACAAGAATTTCTGCTTACAAGAGGTACCCGACAGGGATGTCCTCTATCATCCCTGTTGTTTAACTTGGCTCTGGAACCTTTGCTTCTCAAAATTCGGCAGACGCCCGGTATTCTGGGGATGCCTCTGGAAGGTTACCACTGTAAGGTGTCAGCCTACGCTGATGATCTCCTGTTATTTCTAGATGAAAATTCACTAGATACCGCCTTGCAGACGATAGCGGAATATGCTGGCCTATCGGGATATAAGTTAAACCTGGAAAAGACTATAAGCATACCACTAACAGCTGCAGTCTCGGAAGATGCGCTCCGACGATACCCCTTCCAAGTGGAGAAAATGTCCTTTAAGTATTTGGGGGTCACTTATGGAACCACCTTAGCAGATACGATCTCTCTTAATGTGGACCGGTGTAAAGCACTCCTTCAAAGCTGTGTTCAACAGTGGTCGCCTCTGAATTTGACGTGGTGGGGACGATTAGAAACCATTAAAATGGCTATTGTCCCCAAGCTTACCTATATCCTCAGTATGATACCAGTGTTCTTTGACAAAAAATTCTATCAAGATTTAGAAAAGAAGTTGCTGACCTTCCTTTGGGGTAAGAAAACACCGCGGATAGCTGCTTGGAAGTTGAAGCTCCCAAAGGAGCGTGGCGGGGTCCACTTTCCTGATTTCTACCGATATCATGTAGCGGCCATGTTAAAACAAGGCACGTGGTGGGTAGAGGATTCAGACGTCCCGGGACTCCCGACTTGGCTTCATGTGGAGGCAGCAGATGGTGGCCTTCTTCCGCTGCGGTACTTAGATCTGCTGATAGCCGTGATCCCAGTGGTGCCCGGTTGATATGGGAAGATGAAGTAGGGCACCTTCCAACTCCGGAAAAGTGGACACTCTTCTGGGGGTCCCAGATCAGGCTATCGAGGTCAGCCTCACTCACGCAGACGATGTTTTTTTTTGGCACACCGTGCATACTTGACCCCGGTCAAGATCTCCAAATGGCAAAAACAAGAGAGTGACCGCTGCTGGTCTTGTGGCACGGACGTAGGAACCTTGGCACACATGCTCTATTACTGTCCACAGCTGTCGGCCTATTGGCAAGGGGTATGGCACAAAATACAGAAGTTATGCTGGATTGATGCGCCTCTAACTTTTCAAATAGTCATCTACAAGTCCCTGGCAGATGTGCCCAACCTTCAGCGGCAACATGTTGCGTTATTCAATCTGCTGTTGAGTTTGGCACAAAAGTCCATTTTGAGCCATTGGAAAAGCTTCAGTACGTTGAGTGTGGCATATTGGTGGAGCCTAGTTTGTTATCACCGCTCCTGTGAAGTGGCATATGTTCGGTTAAATCCTACCTTTAGCAGTCTACTGCGAAAATGGGACACCCTTAACTTGGAGTAGTCATTATATGTATTTAATACAGAGGTATGACAATTGCGGTCTTCTTCCCTCCTCCCTTTCCTGTTAACCTTGTAGCTTAGGTAGCAGTGTATCAGTAATGAACCTGTCTGTATCTGCCATTGTTTAGTTTGATCCACATGTTATTGTATTGTTTGTTTGTTGTGTTTGCAAACTGATAAATAAAGTTGGGAAAAAAAAAAGAAATACTTTTCCTATTGGTAAGCACCAAGTCCAGTATGGCCCCTTCATGTGTGGGTTCTGTTACTATCTGTATCTGTTCACCAGACTTCTTCTCTGGCACTTCCCAAATCCAGGCTGAATGCTCACCTCTTTGTTGTTGCTTTTGGATCTGATCCACCTAAGCTCCCTTGTGTTTCCTTATTATCCCCCCTAAATGTATCATGTCCACAGCTGCCGTGTTGTTTGTCTTGACTAGATTGTAAGCTTGTAGATTGTACATGTGTCTGTGCAGCACTGCACATGCCTTATAGCACTATACAAATTATCAGTCACAGTAGTACTGCTAGTAGTATGGTCTTTTGGCTATGGCATCTGATTCCCACATATCTGAGTGCTGGCATTTCTCACAGCAGCTACACCCATCATGGCATATGTCTGTCTATTTACATTGGCTAACTGTGGGGTAACCCTGCCCGTGCCTGCCTTCCCACAGTCTGCTTCAAAGCACTGCTTCCTTGGTCAGGTTTATGAGGGCATGGGAGGGAGGATCCCTATGTCATCATACTCAGGTAGCCAGCCTCTAGATATATCACCACTCTCACAGCATGCATAGAACCTGGATTGACGAAGGTTGTAGGCCTCATTGCACAATCTGGGGGATATTGGCACTTCCCAGTGTCTATCACAGTTGATGTATAGCTGCCCTATCACACTGGCACCTGGTGACACTACGGTCATCCATATGGTCCAGGTACCGGCTAGTCATTCATGGCCTCCCTGAATTGCAGATCAGCACACCAGATCCTCCTGTGCTACCCCCAAACCACACACTCTCATTTGCAGTCGCAAAAGACCATCATTCTGCCAAACCAAAACTATGACTAATAGCTGCTATGCCATAATGACATGATGTCCCAGGACTACACATATGATCTCCCTTTCTCAATGCAACATTATTTGTTTCCAGACTTACTCACATATATCACCAATCCCAGTTTTCAGAACACAGGATTTGTTAGGGGCCCCTGGATTAGCTCTTTTAGCACAAATAGCACATTTCAGCTTAATCTGAATAAACACTATTGCTCTTCTTAATATTTGTGTAAGGGTATTTATTAATGCTTCTTTACCTTACAACATTCCCTCACCTCTGCTTTCTGTTCTTTATAACTGCATCTTATATTTTTCCAGACTGCAGTCACACCAGTTCAGCACATACTTGTCACAACCATTCTTCTATATGGGTCGAATTGCAGAGCACAGCAGAATATTTTCTAAGCCCTTGGTTATTCCACGTTTCAGCAGGAATAACATGGATGCTTCCGGGAAACACTTAAAATGTACATGGGCCTTTCCTGAATACACTTTATATGTCTCCGTGGCTGACCATGCCCCCATAATGCCTCTTCTGGGCACATTCTGAGATCCCCGTGCTAACGCCATGTACATGTATGATAGCAGTGTTTCGGAATACAGTCGGGAACATTTTCAGCACATAAGTGCCTCTGCTGCACATATTAACACTTTATTCATGTTCTGTAATGACATGGGGGGAATTTTAGAAGATCCATCCAAGTGCAGTCTGGGATGTCTAAGCCAATATGTCTAAAAAAAACCCCGCAGGCACGTCCAGGTGCCAATGTGATTTCACAAACATGGATGCATCCAATAGGGACGTCTGCAGGGGCAACTACTTGGACATCCCCAGAACAATATAGAATTTGGATGTCTAGGATCAGATAATGGTCAGAATAATGGGTTAAGAACAGGGCAGCCAGGGTTCATATCTTACTGGTACTATAGTTGAACTTGTACTGAATACTGGGGAATGACAAAGTGCTTTCCTCTCTACACATGCTGGATGTTTTTCAGGCTAACTAAGCACTTCTCAGATGCTTGTTCATCACTATGCATACCTCAGATCTGATTTAAAGTAAGATGTGACGCTGGACGTCCATGACTTTTCTGTAGGTGGAGACATCCTAGTCCATGGGAACAACCCAGTCACACCTCCATTCAGAGTCAACCATCCTAATGCTGGGGATGTCCCCAGAGCCAGCTTCTAAAATGGCTCTGGAGACGTCTCTGTGCTTTGGGCATTTCTATGCCTGTTTTCAGATGTCCAAAGCACAAATAGGACTTCTAAGATTTCACCCATAATATGAAAAAGAAGAATATCTTTTCTAAGTCATGGCAACCCAACTGCAGTGTACCACAAGGTTCTCCTCTGTCCCCTGCGCTTTTTAATATTTTTCTGAGTTCCTTTGGAGTAGGTTTAAAGGAATTGGATGTTTTAACATTCCTTTACTTTTATTGCCTTCACAAAAGAACTTGTCTAGAACTTAATATATTACTTGATAAAGTTCTTAAATTGGTACAAAATTGGATGGATTTTCATGGGTTATGCTTGAATAGTGAAAAATCAAATTTATTATGGCTAAGTAATTCACCTACAGATCTAGCAACAGAATTTCTGATAAAAGTATTCCCTTTGTCTCTTCATTGAAAATATGAGATGTTATTCTTTATACTGCTCTTATGATAGAACTGCATATATCATATTCATACAATATGGGGTCTATTCCAAGCCACAAATAGTGGGGATCTACACCCTGCCTGGACATACATCCAGTGCCGGCCCGTCCACTGAGCAAGAATGTTTTTATGCACAGGGCCCCATGTTTCAGGGGGCCACGCGCAAAAAACATTCTGCATCAGCCCAGATAGATTAAAAAAAAATAATGGCTGCTGCTGCCGCTGCTGCCCTGGCAGCCGCAGAATCAAGCGTCCCACGGGGGCCCCCCCTGCCTGGCAGAGCTCCCCCTGCAGCATCAGCTCCCTCAGCGTTGGCTTTCAGAGCCGTGAAGGGAGAGCTTTTCTCTCACGGCTCTGTTAAGCCCGCAGGGGCTGATGGAAAATCCCATCAGTCCCGGCAGGATTAACAGAGCTGCGAGAAAGGGAAATTCTCCCTTTGCAACTCTGAAAAACCTGCGCTTTGGGAGCTGATGCTGCAGAGAGGGCTGTGCTGGGCAGGGGGGGCCCTGCGGGAAGTTTGATTCAGCAGCAGCAGCAGCAGCCGGTTTGTTTGTTTTTAATCTACCTGGGCTGATGGGTGGGAGGGGGGTTAGGAATGGTAATGGGCTATGGGGGGGTTAGGAGCGGTAATGGGCTATAGGGGGGTAAGACTAGTAGTGGGCTATGGGGGGGAGTTAGGACTAGTAATGGGCTATGGGGGGGTTAGGACTGGAAATGGGCTCATGGGGGGGTTAGGACTAGTAATGGGCTATGGGGGCGGCTAGGACTGGAAATGGGCTGATGGGGGGTAAGGACTGGTAATGGGATGGGGGGCGCTAATACTGGAAATGGGCTGATGGGGGATAGGACTGTTAATGGGCTATGGGGGGGCTAAGTCTGGAAATGGACTGATGGGGGGTTAGGACTGGCAGTGGGCTGATGGGGGGTTAGGACTGGTAATGGACTATGGGGGGGCTAAGACTGAAATTGGGGAGATGGGGTGTTAGGACTGGAAGTGGGCTGATGGGGGGCTTAGGACTGGTAATGGACTATGGGGGGCTAGGACTGGTAATGGGCTGAGTGGAAGGGGGCTTGAACTGCAAATAGCTGATGGGGAGGGGGTTTGGAATGGAAATGGGTTGTGAGGGAAGGGAGCTAGGACTGGAGGGCTGAGTGGGGGGGGGGCTAGGACAGGAAATGGGCTGTAGTGGGGGCTTGGATTGAAATGGAATCATGGAGGGGTTAGAACTGGAAGTAGGCTCATGGGGGGCTTGGATTGGAAATGGGCTGAGTGGAGGGGAGCTAGGATTTGACATGGGCTGATGGTGGGGCTAGGAAAAGACTAGAAATGGGCTGATGGGGGGCTGGGATTGGAAATGAGCTGATGGAGGGACTCGGATAGGACTGGAAATGGATGGGGAAGCTAGGACTGGAAATGGGCTGATGGTCGGGCTAGGTTAGGATTGGAAATGGGCTGATGGGGGGCTAGGACTGGAAATGGGCTGATGCGGGGACTAGAAGAGAGCAGATGCTGGGTGGGACTGGAATTAGAAGGGAGCTGATGTTGGGGGAGGATTAGAATGGGATGGAGCTGGGAGAGTGAAATGGAGAGGGAAAAAATATTTTGTGTGGAAGGGAAGACAAATCTACAATTGGCAGGATATTGGGAGAGTAAGTGGGGATTGAGGATGGAGAGGTAAAATTTGAGTGGATAAAATAGGAATGAGGAAAGAGCAAAAGGAGAAAGATTAGAATGTTAAATCAGATGTAGAGAGAGAATGGAAAAAAAACTAGAAGAGAGAAAAAAGGACAAATAGACAGCAGACTATGGAGTTAGCAGAAGACACAAAGAAACCAGAAGAAAGTGGCTGGAGCAATTGCAACTGAAAAAAAATGCACAAAAGGTAGAAAAATATCTCTTTATTTTGAATTTATTAACCGGAATATGTTAGCTCTGGGAAATGTGCATCATTAATGTCTGTGCTTTGTTTAGTACAAGAGGAAACAAATTTATAGTTTTATTTCTACAGTGTTGTTGTACATTCCAAGTTTGGCTTTTGGGGTTCCCAGTTTAATTATTGTCTTCCTGTTTCTAAATTGTGATTCCTTGTTTGGTGATGGTCTGTGTTCTGCATGTGTAACTGAGCTGAGGTATTCTGTTTATGTAATTCCTATTTGACATTGCCACTTGTTCCCTTTCCCCAGTAGGTCATGTATTGTTATTCTCTGAAATGTATTGGTTTAATATTTGCAGTGTTGCCTTTTGATAGGTAGGGCATGGTGCTTTGTGAGTCCTGGTAGTGCTGTTAGGATATGGCGGGTTTGCTATGGGTTCTAAATGGGCAGTGTTTGTAGTAGGTCCTAATGTGCCTGGCGGTTGGCACTGCATTATAGTAATGTAGAAATCTTTTAGTCTTTCTTTATTCGTACACTCATTAAGAGACATGTTTACTAAAAGTTAGTGTATGGTAACATTATGCAAATATTTATGCAAATGAGGCCCCGCACAGAGTCTCCGCACATGGTCCCGCACCCCCCTTGGGCCGCCCCTGTGTACATCCCTGCTATTCATCCCCCTTGCTGTCCCCATGCAAGGCTCCCTGTATGAACAGCGGAATTGTAAGGGGTTGGGCAGAAGGCGGAGTGAGGGCGGTGCATGGGCAGGCCATCACCCTGGATGTACAAGGCCAATTCTGAGGTTGGCCCTGTACGTCTTGGGTAGGCCGGTTAGACGGGGGACTTAGTCCACTTCAGAGGTGTAATACGTCCTCCTGGATGTGGGTTAGCTGTGGCGGCCAGTGGGGACCAGGCCAGGAGGCATTCAGGAAGTTCCCCGCAGCTGGACCCTGTTCATGGGAGGCCGGATCAGGGGTCTAGCTGCAGAAAAAGTACAATCTTGGCAGCAACCAGCGTTTATAGCTCTGTAATGGAGCTGTGGTGCAAAGCAATGAGACGCCATGCACCACTGCTCCATTACAGATCCAGGCTGAGTTAGCCAAGGATCTCTTGGATCTGTTGCCCTTTGGAATCAGGGCCCGGTCTGCACGTACAAGCTGGTAGACCCGATTCTGATTCTGTGAGGGCTAGATGCCCCCCGCAGGCTCAGAATCAGATTGAGGTCTACCACTTACATCCTGATTCTGAGGAGCAGTACAGGGGCTGGATGTCCAGTAGGGAATAGGCCTCCACATCATTAAAGTATTCCTTAAGAAATTTGAGACAGATGATATCACATTTTTCTGAGAAGCATTTTCAAATTACCTCAGCTATTGCAACATTGTTTATTTAGGGTTAACTGTAAAACATATAATAGGCTACAATTGCTTCAGAATGTTACTGCTAGGATGATTTTCCACTTTATTTTTTCAATTACATTGGTTCCTTGTCAAAGTTTGTTTTGTTTTTTTTTTTAACTATCATGTTTTGTTTTTAAGATTTTACCTGGGTCAGAATATAAAAGATCACCACGTTCAAGTGGTAATTTACAATGATCTTATCCCTCCATGAGAGATTTTAACTATAAGAGAATTTTAGAGAGGTTGTTTCCCTACCAAACAGGTCAGGAATGGAATTAATTAGCTCAAGAGATTAGCACTCTAGGGTCATATATGGTCATTCACTACAAAGCTATCGCTTTACAAAATTTGTGAAAATCTAGTTTCAGCAAATAAAGATATGTGATGCTTATGGTTTTTTTTTTACTGTATTTTATTGATTGTGCATTACTTACTTTATAGTTCCTAATTGTCACATCAGTCATGAGACATTTTTATGCTGTTATATGTAATCTGCTTTGAACCATTGCTCATATGTAGAGGAATAAAAGAATTAAATTAAATTAGTTAGAGGTGCCATAACCTCATTCATCCTGATGGCAATTTCTTTCCTATTGAATACACAAATATGTTTTTGTATTTTCCTCTTGCCTTATCTATTTGTTTGTAACAAATAGTAAGGTGGTCACTTATCACAGAGTTTCAAATGCAGATAATAGTGTTGCTCTGTATTATAACAAAGGAAGTGTTTTATATATCATATCGGACTCATGGCTAGAGAGGTCTCAGAAACCATAGGCTGCCACTGCTTTGTAAAATTGGCAGTGGACTAATGCCTAAATGTACATCAGTGACCTCATTCTTTAACTATTAGCCACTTTTTTTCTTAAAGATTTTTTAGTAGCAAAAACTCTGACGTTTCCCTTGACAAGCCTCTCAAGTATAATATGTTTTTAAATAGTAAACCAGTGCTTAGCTGTGTGATGATAGATAGGGATGCTCAACATTTCATGGAAACGAAACGCTGTTTCCAGTCTAAAATTACTTCTGGCGAAAGGCGTGCGCTGCGAGATTTGCGATCCAGAACGGATATTGTTATCCGGCGAGCAGATAAGGGAGGGGGAATTGTCATTCTTAATAGAGTCCAATATCAGGCGGAAGCCCTCAGACAATTATCAGACCTCACAACATATCTGGCTGTGCAGAGGGACCCTTCAAAGGATCTGAAAAATCAAATTCGGGAACTCACAGCGGTGGCTTTGGAAGCCCATGTTATTTCTAAGAAAGAATGGCGGTTCCTTAATCCTGTGACTTATATATTGGCTAAATTTTATTTAGTTCCCAAAATTCATAAGAATCTGAATAATCCCCCCGGTCGACCCATCGTTTCCACCAGGGGATCGTTGTTAGAGCCACTATCAATTTTCCTTGATTCTTTCTTAAGACCATTGATGTCATCTATCCCGTCGTATTTAAAAGACACTACTCACTTTTTACAACTGCTAGTTGAATGTGCGGATTTAGCAGGCATGCAGGATATTACATTAGTGACTTTGGACGTCACGTCTTTGTATACGGTCATCCCTCAGGATAAAGCTTATGACGTGGTCATACAGACGCTCCGCAATCGAGGCGACCTTTCAGAATCTCAACTGGCCTTTTTATCAGAGTTAACCAGGCTGACGTTATTTCACAATCATTTTGTTTATGACGAGGTTATCTACCATCAGATATCTGGAGTAGCGATGGGGGCCACGTGCACCCCCTCCATCGCCAATTTATATATGGCACAATTTGAAAAAGACTGGATTGTAGCCTCCCCATATGCCAATTTTTTGAAAACCTGGAGGAGATATATAGATGATGTTTTTGTCATCTGGCAAGGGGCAACCTCCGATTTATTACAGTTTTTTGACTGGTTGAATTCTAGGGACGCTAATATTAAATTTACTCTCAATTTTCATCCTGAATATATAACTTTTTTAGATGTTTTGGTACACAAAACCCCACAGGGGTGGCACTCTTCTACATACCGCAAACAAACAGATAGAAACACTCTATTGCATTATGAAAGTGCCCACCCCATGCAATTAAAAAACAGTTTGCCGGTATCACAATTTATTCAATATCGAAGAAACTGCTCTGATGTACAGGGGTTTAAAGACCAAACAACTAACTTGCGAAACAACTTTTTACAACGGGGATGCCCTCCTCGGGTGGTCAATCAAGCTTATAAGAGGGCGAGATTTCTGAATAGGGATCATTTAATTCACCCTCCGACTACGAAGATTGCCGTTCCCCAGACACACATCAACTTAATTACTTCGTTTTCACCATTCAGTTCTTTCCTGCAATGTAGTATAAAACGACATGCTAATGTACTACAGAGTATTCCAGAGCTAACAGGGTTCACAGTTCGCTGCGTTTGGCAGAGGCAAAAGAACTTTAAGGAGCTGCTTAGTCCGGCGGTTTTATGCTCCCCTTCAGTTTCCTTATCTCCTATACAAGGAGGCCACACACGGTGTGGTAATTGCAATATCTGCTCGATCACTTTAGAACTAACTGAATTTTACTATCACAACAAACGTTATTGCCTGCGAAATAGAACCACGTGTAAGTCTACACAAGTCATTTATGCAATTTGCTGCCCCTGCGATCTATTGTACATGGGGAAAACAACCTGATCCCTTCAAGTCAGAATTAATGAACACAGAAGCAAACTCAAGTGTCAAAGACGAGAAGCCCCGATTGTTGACCATTGCCTGCAGTTACAGCATACGTTTTCCGAATTACGCTGTTTCGCCATTGAACAGATACTTTTTTCAACTCGTGGGAGAACATTGGATCAAACTTTGTTACATTGGGAACAACGTTGGATTTACACCTTAGCTTCCATAATACCCCGGGGATTAAATTCCCGAATAGAATGGGAAGTTTGCCTGTGAGAAACAAGATTGATGGTAGTAGACGGTTTGCTTCCCTAACAAGGGCGCCAACATTTTCTTAAGGGGAATCAATTGTGTTTCAGTATTTAACCACCCCGCATGCGCGGCGTTCTAGTTTGTAGGAATGTACGCACTTGACAGAACCTAACCGAGCCGTGTCGGTGCTATCACAGGTAGGAGGTTCTTGATACGTGATTGAAAATTTATCAAGAATAATCACATTGTGCTGAGTGTATATCTTAAGAACTCATTTCTCATTGCAGTGCTGATATGAAAAATTCCCCTGATGAAACCACTTTGGAGAAACGTATTTCATAGCGCATGAACAAGCATCAAGGGAATTCATCACACAGCTAAGCACTGGTTTACTATTTAAAAACATATTATACTCGAGAGGCTTGTCAAGGGAAACGTCAGAGTTTTTGCTACTAAAAAATCTTTAAGAAAAAAAGTGGCTAATAGTTAAAGAATGAGGTCATTGATGTACATTTAGGCATTAGTCCACTGCCAATTTTACAAAGCAGTGGCAGCCTATGGTTTCTGAGACCTCTCTAGCCATGAGTCCGATATGATATATAAAACACTTCCTTTGTTATAATACAGAGCAACACTATTATCTGCATTATCTATTTGTTTGCCTACTTTAAGATCATCAGATGCAATCCACTCCTAGATCCCAAAACCTTTTGGTGCAAAGAAGAATTTTACAGTTCCCTTTGTTTTTTACAGCAAAAATGAATGACGCTGCTTTGTTTTAGCAAGTCTTAACTGCCAAATTCTAGACTGTTCTTGTGATGCAAGGACATGGTTGCATTGGTGGAACTGGGATGTCAAGGGTATGAGTTGTGTTGAACTTGTGTCTGGGGAAGGGTCAGGATGCCCAGAGGAGGGGTCTTTTATCCCTTGTCTGGCACCCCAGGTCTTATCTTTGAGCTGGCAAACGCTTGACCTGTAGCAGATGCAAAACCAAAGTGCAAACGTCTAAATATAGAAGTGGTTTCCTATTGTATAATAGGAAATACATGTCTATTTTGGAGGCACACCTAAGTCACACCCAAGCCATGTCCCCCCCCCCCCCCATACCCTCTCGAATCCTATGGAAGAACGTGGGTGCAAATGTATGTAAAATCAAAGGGGAGGATTTCCAGCGTGATGGCAAGCACACTTAAAGAGTCTGGCCATCATTGCTTTAACACTGGCCCAGATATTCAATGCCAGGGCCAGTTAGGGTTAACCAGGCAGTGGCTGAATATCACTGCTGTCCAGTTAAACCACAGTGCCACCCACGCTCCATCTCCACAATGCCATGACTCTTAGTGGTTAGCATTGGAGCTTTTAGTAGCCTAAACTAGGTGCATTCAGCAGCATTCACCTGGTTAGTGCCGCTGAATATACCTGTGAGAGGCATTTGCATGGTTTGTACGCCCACAAACCACGTAAATGCCTTTGAATATTCCCCCTAAATGTATAAATGATGCCCCTTCTAAAATAAGAATTTCAAAGGCTTCTTTGCTTCAGTCTTTTCTGCAGAAGTTGCCAGAAACAGTGACAATTTGAAGGAACTGAAACAAATCTCAGCGAAGCAGGAAAATGTTATTGGGCAAATTGACAAGCTAAAGAGTAGCACGTCATCTAAGCCAGATGCTATAAACAGGGCCAGTGCAAGGAGATGAGGTGCCCTCAGTGAGCCTCATCCCTTGTGCGCCCCCCCCCCCCAGCTGCCCCTCACCAGGATCTACAGCAGTAGCAATGGCTTGAAACAGCCTTTTGGTGCTTACCTTCAAACTTTGGTGCCATGGGGCTGCTTGCTTCCTCCCCTACCGATGCTGACTTCCTTTTGTATGGGCACCCCCATGAAAACAGGAAGTCAGCATCGGTGGGTGCAGAAGCAAACAGCCCTGCAGCACCAAAGTTTGAAGGTAAGCAACGGGGCTCAAGTCATTGCTGATGGTATCACCGGCCCTGGCTGTACACCCCAAAGAACTAAAAGAACTCAACAATGAAAGTATAGATATACTAATAATAATTTCTAACCTATCTTTAAAATCATCTATGGCGGCTGAAGATTATAGGGGGGGCCAACATAATAGCAATATTTAAAAAGCGCTCCGATGCAATCCAAGAAACTACAGACTTGTGAACCTGATTTCAGTGCCAATAAAAAGTATTATAAAGAACAAAATTGCGGAACATATAGATGTGGGGGTAAATGCAGCTGTGGTGGCTAGGTTATTTAAAGTTCCTGGTCACCGTCACTTTAATTAAACCTGGATATTTAGCACAGGATGTTATCCATTTTCCGGGGCTGAATATCTGGGTTCGGTGAAGAGCCGCGTTGCTAAGTGTTAAGCGACAATATTCAGCCACTAACTAGATGGAGGCCATTTCCACTTGGGACACATCCAGGCTGTCTGGACATCCAAAATCTGGATGGCCTGGATCTGGCCCTGATTCTGCACCCACAGGAGCCTTTCCTGCAGGAGCGGAATTTGAGCCAGCTCCAGGTCATCCAGACGTGCCTCTATTCAGGCCCGCTGCACGGCTATCCACCTCCCCAGCTAGTCCAGCCAAGGCTCCTGCATGGAGCTGTGGTTCCTTGGTGTTCTGTCGACATAGCACTGCGACGCCAGGCAGGAATCCCTATCAGGTGCACAGTTTAAATGTCTCAATTCCCTGCTGCCTGAACCCTGATCGGGCCTTCAAAGGCTGGGATCAGACTGAGGGGAAACCCCTGCCTTGCTCACCTCTTTGAGAGGACCCCACCCTCGGAGGTTGAATGTCCCCTGTCTAACTTACCCAGCCCGGACGTACAAGACCATCACCAGAATAGGCCCTGTAGTCCGGGGTCAGGGTGGTGCTGCCTCTCCACTCAGACTCTTCCTCCAGCCCTCCCCCTCCTGTCCCCGTCCCCGTCCAGAGCTCTCTGCACATCTCTGCTATGTCTGTGGGGAGTTCTGGAATCAGAATTGGCCCTGGGCACTTAGTGGGGGATATACATCTGACCCGGACGTATATCACCACTAAACGCTGTACGGAATAGACCTCATAGTAAAAACTAGTTAAAGTTAGGACAGCTATTCAGATTACTTAACATTAACAAGTTTAGCTATCCAGTTATTTATTTATTTATTTATTTATTTATTTAACATTATTTCTATACCGCCTTCTCCTTCAATCAAGGCGGTCTCCACAGCAAACAATCAAATGTGTTCATGTGTTATCATGCAGTGGTGCGTGTAGTATGTTTGAGGTGGTGTGTCTTTGATTTGGTTGAACTTACTATAATGTGCGCTATTATATATGTTGAGCTATTATACATTCTATATACAATGGTCAGGGTGTGGGTATGTCCGTTGTTCTAGCTAGATTAGTAAGTTATGTGACATGTCCATAGTGTTCAAGGAATAGAGTTGTCTTCAGCTGTTTGCAAAAGTCTTTGACGTCAGTTGTTAGTCTCAGCTCGTCTGTGAGGGAGTTCCAGATAGTTGGTGCAGCCAGCGAGAGTGCTCGTTCTGCGGTGTCTTTGCGTGTCTTGGTGAATTCTTTTGGTGTGTTCACTCGGTTGGAGGTGCCTCTTTTCCTTGGTCGTGTGCTTGTGTCAGGTTGTATGAGTGTGTGTAGGTTGATGGCTGAGGAGTGTTGTTTGATCTTGAATATGTTTATGATGGTTTTGTATTTGATGCGTGAGTTGATTGGGAGCCAGTGTAGTTCTTTCAGTATGGGTGTGATATGTTCTTGTCTTGCAGTGCCAGCTATCATGCGGGCCGCTGTGTTTTGTACTAGTTGCAGTGGTTTGAGTGTTTGTTCTGTTAGTCCCAGGTAGATTGGATTGCAGAAGTCTAGTAGTGGGGTTATTAGTGCCTGGCAGACTGTGCGGAAGTGCTCAGGGGCGAGGAGGGGCTTCAGTAGTCTGATGAGTCTCATTCTGTGGTATGCGCTTTTGGTGGTTTTGCTTATGTGTGATTGGAGGTTCAGCTCCTTGTCCAGGGTCACTCCGAGGTACTTTACTTCCGTTTTTATAGGTATGGTTGTGTCCTTTATCTTGATGTCGGGTAGAGGAACAAAGTCCGAGTTTCGCGTGATTATTAGTGCCTCGGTTTTGTTATAGTTTATAGAGAGGTTGTTATTTTGAAACCAGCTTGTCATTTGTATGAGACAGTTTGTTATTTTGGAGTAGTCCGGGTTGTCAGCTGATATAGGGGCGTATATCATGATGTCATCTGCATAGACTGAATATTGTATGTTGTGCTCTTTCATGATGTCACATATTGGCTGGATGTAGATGTTGAATAGGAGTGAAGATAATGCCGATCCTTGTGGTACTCCTTGCAGTACATTTATAGGACGGGAGGTGTTCTGGCCTACCTTGACTTGTATCTGTCTGTCGGTGAGGTATGATTGGAACCATTTCAGGGTGGGACCATGTAGCCCAATGTCCTGTAGTCTGTTTAGTAGCTTTTCATGATCCACTGTGTCGAATGCTGATGAGATGTCTATGAAGATCATTATGATTCCTTTCTTGGTGTTGTCTATGAGGTGGAGAATGCTGTCGAAGAGGTATATCATAAGTGTTTCCACCCGTGGCTGGGGCAAAAACCGTGTTGGTTGTTTTCCAGTGGAGCGTGTTCGTCGATGTGCTTTTGCAGTTGGTGCTGTACTGTTTTTTCAATTATTTTTGCTAGTAGGGGTATGCTGGATATAAGTCTGTATGCGCTGAGTTGTTCTTGTCAAGTGTGGATTTCTTCAGGATAGGTCTTATTGTGGCGAGCTTTAGTTGCTTTGGCATGAGCCCTTGTGTTAGGGAGCTGTGCACCATGTTGTGCATGGTGTGGATGAAGTTTGATTTGGTGGTCTTGATCCAGGTCACTGGGCAGGGGTCTGTAGGAGCTGTGCTTGTGTTGAGTGCTGTGATGATTTGGGATAGCTGCTCTTTTGATGGGGTACTGAATGTGTCCCAGGTTTTGGGGGATGAGTTGTGCTTTGTGGCTGGGCTGGGTCTTGTGGGTTCTGTTGAATGGAATTTTTCTTGTATGTGGTCGGCAAATTTTTGAGGGTCTATTTGCACTTCGTCTTCTGTTTTCTGTTCTTTGGTGAGTGGTGTTCACGATTTCAAATAACTCTCTAGGTTTGTTAGAGTTGCTTATAATGTTTGTGTGGTATTCTCTCTTAGTTTGGTTGATGCGTTCGTTGTATTGTTAGGAGTGAATATCACTGCTGGCTGGTTAGTGACCATCATCACCCCCAGTCTGCCCATAGACCACCCTGGTTTTAACAAGACATTTTTATATGGCCCCTGGGGATATTCAGCACTTAGCAGTTAGGGCTGCTGAATATTAGGGTGAGCATATTTTAGCTGTTTAGCAGCTCTGCTAACTGGTTAAAACACTATGAACATGCCCCCTTTGTCATGGTTCAATAGGACAAAGCCAAAATTAATTTAGCCATGGACAGTCTTAGAAACATAGAAACATGATGGCAGAAAAAGACCACATGGCCTATCTAGTCTGCCCTTCCATATCACCCACTACAGGAGTCCCCTTTTTCCTTTAGAGAGCTTCTGTGTTTGTCCCATGCTTTTTTGAATTTAGATACTGTCCTCATCTCTACCACCTCCACTGGAGACTATTCCACGCATCTACCACTCTTTCCGTAAAGAAACATTTCCACATATCACTTCTGAATCTATCCCCTTTCACTCTAATCCCATGTCCCCTCATAGCAGAGCTTGCTTTCAATCAAAAGAGACTCTCCTGTGCATTTATGCCACAGAGGTATTTAAATGTCTCAATCATATCACCTCTATGCCGCCTTTCCTCTAAAGTATACATATTAAGATCCTTAAGTCTGTCCTCATATGCTTTATACTGAAGACAACTGACCATTTTAGTAGCTACCCTCTTCACCCACTCTAACCTGCTTATACTCTTTTGAAGATGCAGTCTCCAGAATTGCACACAATACTCCAAATGAGGTTGCACCAAAGACTTATACAGAGGCACTATCACCTCCTTTCTTCTGCTGGCTACTCCTCTCCCTGTGCACCCAAGCATCCTTCTAGTTTTCACCATAGCCTTTTCTATCTGTTTAGCTACTTTAAGATCGACAGACACAATCATGCCTAGGTCCCATTCTTTTTTCTTGGACAGGTGTACGTCACCCCCTACACTGTACCATTCCCTTGGATTGTTGCAGCCCAAATGCATGACCCTACATTTTTTAGCATTAAATCTCAGCTGCCAAATTGTAGACTATTCTTCAAGCTTAGATAGATCCCTTCTCATGTTATCTACACCTTCCTGAGTGTCTACTCTATTGCAGATTTTGGTATCATCCGCAATGAGGCAAACCTTACCTGACAGCCCTTCCGCAATATCACTAACAAAGATGTTAAAAAGAATTGGACCAAGGACAGATCCCTGCGGCACTCCACTGGTAACCTCCTCCTCAGAGTGAACTCCATTTACCTGTAGCCTTTGTCGCCTCCCCCTTAATCAATTTCTAACCCAAGCAGTAACTTTAGATTCCATCCCAAGGGTGCTTAGTTTGTTTATAGTTCGACTGTGTGTAAGAGTGTCAAAAACGTTACTGAAATCTAAATTCACCACATCTAGGGCTCTCTCTCGGTCCAACTCCCTGGTCATCCAGTCAAAGAAATCACTCAAATTTGTCAGACAAGACCCTCCACTGGTGAATCCATGCTGCCTCAGATCCTGCAATCCATTGGACTCCAGAAACCTCACTATTTTCTCTTTCAGCAGCATTTCCAATAATTTTAATCACCACCAAGGTTAAACTAACTGGCCCATAGTTTTCAACCACATCCTTACTTTTGCTTGTGTAAAGGGACCACAGGTACCTCTCTCCAGTCCTCTGGCACCACCCCCAACTCCAAAGAGGCATTGACAAGGTCAGTCAGTGGAGCTGCTAGAACATCCCCATATTCCTTCAATATTCTTGGATGTATCCCATTTGGTCCCATCGCTTTGTCCACTTTTTGTTTAGCTAGTTCCTCATGAACACAGTCCTCAGAAAATCGTTTGAGATGCCCCTCACTTTTGTTCCTGTTTCTGGGTGTTATTTGAGGTCCTGCTCCCAGCCCTTCATCTGTGTACACAGAACAAAAATATTTGTTAAGCAATTCAGTTTTATCTTCATCAGCTTCTACATATTCCTCCCCTTCACCCTTGAGTCTGACAATACCACATCTGTCCTTCCTTCTCTCACTGATATATCTAAAAAATGTTTTATCTCCCCATTTTATTGCATTGACTATTTCTTCTTCTTTTTGTACCTTTGCTGTCGTGACTACTTTGCCAGCCTCTTTAAGTTTTTCCAAATATAGCTGTCTGTCTTCCTCTCTCTATGATCGCTTGTATTTCATGAAGTCCTCCCTCTTTTCTTCACCTTTTCATCTACCTCTTTTGAGAACCATAGGGCCTCCTTTTCCATTTCCTTTTATTTACCATTCTAACAAAAAGGTTGATTTCCCTTAAAATATCCCTTTTCAGTTTTGCCCACTGTTTTACTACATTCCCCAGCTGTTCCCATCCCGCTAATGACTCCTTGAGATATTGGCCCATCTTGGCAAAGTTAGTTTTTCTAAAGTCTAAGACCCTCGCTTCTGAATGGATTTTATCAGCCTTAGTGCTAATACTGAACCACACCATCCGGTGATCACTGGATGTGAGATGATCTCCCACTATAACATCAGAAACACTTTCCCCATTGGTAAACACTAAGTCCAGTATGGCCCCTTTACATGTGGGTTCTGTTACTAGTTGCCTGAATACTTCTTCCTGTAAAGAATCCAGGATCTTCTTGCTTCTAGATGACACTGCAGCAGGGATGCCAATCAACGTCCAGCATATTGAAATCCCCTATCAGTAGCATTTCCCCTTTCCTGGCAATGCTGCGTATGTCTTCTATTAAATCTCCGTCCACATCTTATCCCTGTTATGAAGGTCTGTGTATTACGCCAATGCAAATGGATTTCTCTTTCCCTCTTTCTAGTTTAACCCACACTGCCTCCTCTCTCCCTTTTAAGCCCTGTATTTCCATAGCTTTAATATTATTTTTTACATATAGTGCTACTCCTCCTCCCCTTCTTCCTACCCTGTCCTTTCTGAATAATGTATAGCATGGTATAGTATTCCAGTCATGGTTGGCCAATGAACCATGTGTCTGTTACTGCCACTAAATCCAAGTCAGCCTCTCCCATTAAAGTTTTAACATCAGGGATCTTATTTCCCATACTACAGGCATTTATAAACACTGCTTTCCAGATGTTGCCCCTTTTACTTATTTCTATAAAGCTATTTAACGTTTCACTTACCTGAGGGCTTTCTTCACCCACCCCCAATGAATCTAGTTTAAAGCAATCTTCAATAGGTTAGCTATTCTGCTACTGAAGACATGTCAACCCTTCTTGGACAGATGGATGCCATCTCTGCTCTGCAGCCCTTGGAACATCATCCCATGGTCCAGGAAACTAAAAACACTCTCGATGACACCATCCATGCAACCATGCATTTATCTTCAGGATGCAAGCTTCTTTGCCCTGGCCTTTACCCTCAACAGAGAGAATTGAAGAGAACACCACCTGCACCCCTATCTGCTTAACCCTCTGTCCCAGAGCCATGAAGTCACTCTTGATATGCTCAGAGGGATACCTGGCAGTATCATGTATGCCAACATGGATGAGCAACACTGGGTAATAGTCAGTAGGCTTGATGAGTCTCAGCCAATCTCCATAACATCTTGGATTTTGGCACCTGGCAGACAGCATATCTCTCTGGACATCAAATCTAGTTGTCAGATGGATGTCTCAGTACCCCTCAGAAGAGATTCAGTAAACTTGCACTCCCCTTCGCTTCCTAGTGGTCACTGATTCAGCAACTTTGGGGTGCTTGAGCTCTGGTTCTTCCCTTTCCTGGGATGCCTCCGCATCCTCCACTTCCAGGACTGCATAATGGTTCTTCAAATCAAGGGCTTGAGGAGTTGGATTGATGATTCTGCAGGACCTTGTGACTCGTGTTCAACCTTGGTCCTTCTGTAGGCTCCCTCTGCTGGAGAGTTTGAATGTTTCATGAAGCATCTCATCAATGTACCTCTCACTGTCTTGAATGCTAGCCTTGCCACCTCTTCTCTAAAGCTCCTCCACCTGTTTTCTGAGAGCTTCAGCATGTAGGCATCCCACACATGGAACTGGTCCTTCAACTGGCATTGGGATCTCTGTCTGGACAGAGGTAGAAGCTGTAACGGGGGAAACAGTTTTGGCAATATAATTTTTTCCAACTATTTTTCAGTTGGTGAAGCTTTGGTACCTTGCTTTGATATCCCAGGCTGGCGCAAGGAGATGAGGCACCCTAGATGAACCTCATCTCTTGTGCCTCTGCCTTCTCATTCCAGCACCCATTGCTGCCACTGCCATCTCTCTTGGGACCTGCAGTGGCAGCAATGGCTACAAATACATTGCATCTGCATTTGACAATGCCAATCACCACAGACTCATCAAAAGACTAGAACAAATCGGAATCACAGGAACTGCATTTCAGTGGTTCAGATCGTACTTAGAAAACTGCACACAACAAGTCCAAGTAGGCACCTAAATATCCTCAAGCTTCAAACAAGATCAGGGAATCCCCCAAGGTTCTGCCCTATACCTCCAACCTGTATGCAACATATTCAAATATTTCAAAGTAGGATATCACATTTACGCTGATGATATCATGCTGTACGTACCTATGAACATCACCAAACCTAACCAACATACTTTCTTATCTTGCATCAAAGAAGCACAAACCTGGCTAAACTCAAGGAACCTATGGATAAACTTCAATAAAACCGAAGTACTTTATACTACAAGGAACCCAAACTTCACACCACCGCCCTCTTTCCCAACACACAAAACAGACATACCGATTAAAAAAGAAGTAAAATACTTAGGGGTAACTTTAGACCAGTCCCTTAATATGGCATCACATGTTAAAATAATCACAAGAAACTTTTTCTTTTCAAATTACAAACACTACAACATCTCAGACCACTACTCGACCCACATGACTTTAGATCAGAGGTGCAAGCACTAGTCACACCTCGCCTCGACGTCTGCAGTAGTCTACTCCAAGGATTACCAAAAAAGATCATTAACCAGCTCCAATTAGCACAGAATTTTGCAGCAAGAATCATTTACACCCCCCACACACGCACACACAAATGACCACATCACACCCATTATGCACATGTTCCACTGGCACCCTGTCTCAAGCAGAATAAAATTCAAACTACTTATGACCACATTTAAACTACTCAACAACATATCCCCCTCTTTCCTATCCACATTAATACTCCCAGCTACAGCTGCAAGAAATACGAGGATGCTGCATGAACACTATCAAAACCCCACCAGACTACTGTAAAACTAGGCAAGCCACAAGCAATAGAGTATTTTCATTCGTGGACCCTACCCTATGGAACACTCTCCCTGATACAGTGAGAGCCATCAAAGACCTACAGACATTTAGAAAACAAACCAAAACTCACTTATTCATCGAATACTATGACACTGACACTAACACCCCCCACCCATTCAAATTAAGCCCCCCTATCAGAATCCTCACTGCCCACACAACACCACCCCAGTTTTCCCAGCCATTCCAAACTGTTATATCCTCCCAAAAGTTTAATGTAAAATGTTGAGTTCTCTGTAAACCGCCCCTGATCTTTGGAAGGGGCGGTATATAAAAACTTTGCAAATAAATAAATAAATAGCCTCGCGGCACACTTAAGGAAAGCTACTGCTTATCCCTGGGGGTACGTCGCTTAGTAGCTTGCTTCTTATTCAGATTTTGTCTGCTGTAAACAGAATACTGGGCTTAATGGACCTTTTGCATCACCCAGCATGGCAATTAGGCAAGTAAATAGTAAATAGAGTACAAGTTTATCCTTTGCATGATTATGAATTGAAGTGGATGAACTTTAAGGGTCTACAATATATGGGGCATGATTATTGGCACTCTTATAAATAATTCAAATCAATTTGAACAGAAGAACCACATTCCCAGTGCAGTAAAATGAGATGCTCCTTTGATCAATTGTCAGTACTCACGTGACTTGAATTAACCAATGAATGATGGCTCTAATGTTTAAAATGGCCACATTCACTCCCTGTCCCATTTTCACAATGGTGAAGATGAGAGCTGCCTGACACTATCAAAAAAGCGTTATCACCCAACATCGAACTTCAAAGGGGTACATGGCCATCTCCAAAGATCCTGGTATTCCTATGTCTACAGTTTGCAATTGTATTAAGACATTTTCTGCTCATGGAACTGACAAAGAACCTCCCAGGACATGGTGAGAAGAGGAAAATTAATCCAAGAGGTCTTCGAAGGTTTGTTCGAACTGTTGGAAAAATACCACATACAACATCGAAAGAGAAGGCTGACTTGGAGCAATCTGGAGTGGTGGTTTCAACTCACACCATACACCATGCACTAGACAAAGATGGACTTCATGGGTGAAGACCAAGGAGGTCCCCACTGCTCAAAGACAGACATAAAAAGGCATGCCTGATCTTTGCCCAAACCCACATTGAGAAACCACAATCCTTCTGGGAAAATGTTTTGTGGATAGATGAAACCAAACTTGCGCATTTTGGCAGTGCAAACCAGTGATACATTTATAGGCAAAGAAATGAAGCTTGTAAGGGAAAAAAACACCCTTCCTGCAGTTAAATATGGTGGAGATTCCATAATGTTGTGGGGCTGTTTTGCTGCCTGAGGAACTGGATGACTGGAGCATTTTAAAGGAATCATGAAGTCAGAGGACTACTAAGGTATTTTGGAATGAAATGTGCTATCTAGTGTCAGAAAGCTAGGTCTGGGTCGAAGTTTATGGGTCCTTCAGCAGGACCATGACCAAAACATATATCGAAAGGTACAAAAGAATGGTTAAAAAGGGAAAAAAATGGACTGTTTTAAACTGCCAGCAATGAGTCCCGATCTGAATCCAATCGAGAACCTTTGGAAAGAGCTGAAATCTGCCAATGGTAAAAGGAATCCTGGAAACATTCATGAGCTGGAACAAAATGCAGTTGAAGAGTAGGAGAAACTATTAGCAGACAGATGTACAAAACTTACAGATAGCAGTGATGACAGCCTCCAAACATTTCTTGTAGCAAAGGGTTGTGCAACCAAATATTAATGAAGAGTTCCTGTCCAGGTTATATTTTGTTTTTGTTTTTTTTTCTCAGAAATTGCTATGTCTAAGGTGCACAGACATCTTTTTTTTTTGTATACCTTTGAACATAATATTAAAATAGTATGATAACATGCAGTTGGAATATTTACAATTATTTCTTAAGATATTGTACATAACATACCTAAAATGCAAGGGTGTCAATACTATTGACTACAACTGTAAATGAGATGGCATCAAACATTAATAAAAATCGGCATTTGTTCTTTAAAGAAAGGAAAGAGCCACAGGCAGTAGCAACAAATGCACTGACAGCTCCTAGGAGATTCAATCTAGATTACGTGTTTCCTTCAATACCTTTAATCACAAGAACTTTGAGGAAGGAAGGAACTTGAATGATAGCCATTCCTTCCAAACCGTTCAAGAAATGACTGTACAGCAGCAGTGATCAAGATGTTGATAACAGACCTAATTCAGTTACGTTTGAGAGAGGATTAATTAAGTCAGAACCTGAAGGCTCTGGCTTCAACTATATATCCATTGAAAAATAATAATTGAGAAGGAAGGACTTTTCAGAAAGGGTCATTAAAACAATGTCATAATCTAAACAGTGTTCCACTATCCCTATATATGCAAGATATGAAAAATATTTTTTATATGGTGCATAGATATTAGTTAAGACCTTATGGCACATAGAGACATAGAAAATAATGATAGATAAAGACCATACAGTCTAGCCAGTTTGCCTATTCATACAAGCCACAAAGCTCTATAATTTGCTTCTTCCTGCTGAAAGATCCATGGGCCCGAATTTCAGTTAGGCGGTGCTATGCACTGCATCAGCGCATAGCCCGCCCACCTCCTGCCTAACCCAAATTTTCCATGCCAGGGTCATATGCAGCCCTGGCATCAAAAATTCGGGTGTCACCACACAGGTAGCCGCAGGAGCCATCTATGTAGCACTGATTTTTGATGCTACACGGTTAGCAACAGCGCCTAAAGATAGGCGAGGTTTTCCCACGCCTATCTTTAAGGCATAGAGCACTAACCGTGTAGCACTGAAAATCAGTGCTATATGGGTAGCGCCATGGCCCGCCTCCATTCTGCTCCATTCTGCCCCAACATGCCCAATGCTATGCAGATAGCATCTAGGCGCGTTTGGGACATATCCAGGATTTTCAAAAGTGCCCTTTGAAAATCCTGGATAAGGCCTTTACATGGGTAACTAGGGAAGTTACTCATGTAAAGGCCTTTGAAAATCGTGCCCCATCTACATGGTGGCCTTGTATATTGTGAGATGACCATCAATATTTGAACTTCATAGGCGATATTTTAGAGCATTGTTGGATGATTTGGGTGATCAGTGGCTAATTTGGGGCTTTGGAGATACTAGATGACCGAGTCATAATGCACAGAGTTAGCTGGATTTATTCGGGTGCCTAAGCAAGGCACCCAGCCCTGAAAAACAATTTGTAACCAAGTGGCTATATTTAGAAGTAAGCCCTAGTCAGTATTCAAAGAGGTTGATTTAGCTACCTGAAAGCTTATGATGCTGTCAAAACTAAAATATGTAATAGCATAATTTATAGAAATACATTCAGTGCCTAGTGTAAGTTCATACTCTTTAACAATTTTTACATTCTAATATTTAAAAAATGCAAACCAAAATACATTAAAATAGGAATTTGTTTCACTGATGAACACAACATACTCTGCATATTCAATGTGAAGGACAATTATAGCAATATCCAGAAAGTAATTAAAAATATGAATCCATGACATCTTGATTACATACATCTTCACATCATTGGCTCAGTTCTAGGTGGAAGCCCCTTTTGCTTTACTACTTCTATTACTTATCATTTGTATAGTGCTATAAGGCATACTCAGAGCTGTACATATGAATGCAGGAGACAGTCCCTTCTCTTCAGAGCTTACAACCTACAGTAATCCAGACAGAAAATTCAACAAGCTGGGGGCAAGGGTAAATCTAGGAAAATGGTAAGTATACACATAGGTGGTGAACAGGAGAATAAGAGGATCAGGATCCAAAAGTAGCCTTAAAGAGTTGGATTTTTAGCCTGGATTTGAATAGAGCCGGAGTTGGAGCCTGATGTACTGATTCAGGTAGAGTATTCCAGGCATATGGAGCAGCAAGATGGAATGAACTAAGTCTGGTGTTGGCAGTGGTAGAAAAGAGCACAGATAAAAGGATCTTCCAGGAAAGCACAGTTCCCATAGAGGGGTGTAGGGAAAGAGAAGAGAAGAAAGGTAGTGAGGAGCATAAGAATGAATACACTTATAGGTCAGTAGAAGTTGAATTTCATGCAGAAACAGATGGGGAGCAAATGAAGTGACTTGAGAAGAGGGTTATGTGAGCATAACAACACTGGTGGAAGATTAACCTACAGCTGAGTTTTGAAAAGGTTGAAGGGGAGAGAGATGATTCAGAGGGAGATCAGCGAGAAGCAGGCAGCAACAGTCTAGACAGGAGGTGACTAGAGAGTGATTAAGAATCTTAGTGGTGTGTTTAGAAAAGGAGACACATTTTGATGATGTTATAGAGAAAGAAACAGGCATTTGCTGTCTGTTGAAGGTATGCAAAGAGAGAGAAGAGTCAAAGATGCCCCCTGGGTTGCAAGCTGAGGAACATGAAGGAGTATAGTGTTATCCACAGAAATATAGAAAGGGGGAAGAGGAGAAGTGGGAATAAGGAGCTCAGTTTTGGCCAGGTTCAATTTAAGCAATGTCAGATAAGCAGGCTAATATATGGGCCTAGATTCCTGGAGAGATTTTAGATGTTGAGAGTTAGATCTGCGTCATCAACTTATAGATGTATTGAAAACTGTGGAGAGAGAAAAGGAAAGGTCAACAAAAAAGGAAACAAACCCCCACAAAAGCAACAAGCAAAAGAAATATAGCAGGGATAAAATAGAATTCCACATAAATTCTCTTTATTCAACTGGCATGGCCTTGTTTTGGCACAAAATGTCTGCTTCAGAGGCAATTAATACCATATATTACCCCAGAAGAACTGGTAATGAGCAAACTAAACTAGCCTTGACATCAGTGGCATAGAGTTATTAACATAAAGATAGTATTGAAAATCATGGGAGGAGATAAGTGCACCAAGAGACTCACTATAGAGGGAGAAAAGGAGAGGTCTTAAGACAAAGTCCTGAGGTACACCAATTGAAAGTGGGCTGGCAGTAGAAGAGTATCCATCAGAACCTTCACAAAAAGTGTGATGGGAGAGATAAGAAGAAAACCAGGGAGGAACAAAGTTCCTAAATCCAAGTGAGGACAGGATATCAAGAATGTGGTGATCAACAGTTTAAAAAGCAGTAGAAAGGTCAGAAGGATCAATATTGGGTAAAGGGCCTTGGATTTGGAGAGGAACAAGTCACTGGAAATTTTGGCAAGAGCTGTTTCTGTAGAATATAGAGGACAAAAGCCAGATTTTAATGGATCCAGAAGGGCTTGAGAGAAAAGAAAGTCAAACAAGCACAGTGAACCACGCATTTCAGTAGTTTAGAAGCAAAGGGGAGGAGCAAGATGGGCCAGTAATTACAACAGGTAGGGTCTAGTGAAAGATTTTTGTAGAGAGCTGTAACCATGGCATGTTTGAAGGCTGCAGAAACAGTTGCAGTGGAAAGTGATAGATGAGAATATGACAGATGGAAGGGTTGACAACTTAAGAGATAGAGCTTAGTAGATGGGTAGGGGTGTGATCAGAGGAGCAGGTAGTGAGTTTTGAGGAGGAGAGAGTGCAGTTTCCTCGTCAGTGATTATAGAAAACGAAGAAAGGGTGACAAAGGTTGAGGGAAGTATTTGGGAGTAAAGAGGAGGAGAGGGGGATGGAGGTAGAACTCAAGACTAATCTTGTGGACTTTATCATGGAAATAGTCCACCAAAAAATGGCAGAATGTGAAGGAGGGGAGGAGTCAAGGATGGAAACACTTTGAGGAGAGAGTTGAGGGTTGCAAAGAGATCATGAGGGTCAGAGACAAGAGAGTTAGTCAGATGGGCATAGTATTCTTCTTTGAGTGCTATGGGGTACTGGAAAGAGGTTAGCATGCATTTGAAATGCAGGAAGTCAGCAGGGTAAGGGATTTAAGTCAAAGGTGCTCAGCTGAGTGGGCACAGGAGCGTAGGTAGTGAATTTTAGAGCACAGTCAAGGCTGAAGTATAGCACGCCTCACAGGGAGTGGAATGGGAGGAGCAAGCGCATTCAGAGCAGAGGAGCATATAGTGTAATAAGAAGACACTGCCTCATCCAGGGATGCAGATGACATAGTGGATGAAAGAGGTGATGGGGTGGTAGTGGAGAGAGCCGAAGAGTTGATAATGTCAAAATTCCTAAACATAAAAATTCCTAATTATTTAAAGATTTGTAAGGAGGTAAAAATTGTATTGTATGTGGATTCCTTTTAAATATTTGGATTAATATTATCATATTTTTGTATTTGTGAAATGCTATTTGCGTTTATTTTAGATTTATTTTTTGTAACCTGCTGAGGAACTTTATTGACTTATAAAAGAAGAAAACCCCACATCTTCTTTGACTAAATGAACTAGTAAGAAAACAAAGAGGGAGCTCTAATATTACTAACCTCTGCAGACAAATGGAACTAAAAAAGAAAATAAGGCAGTCTCTAGGAAGTCTTGAAAAAACATTTGATCTCATAAATGTGTGTGCGGGATAAGAAGCCTCAGGAGAGGGGTAACCGACTGTACAAAAAACGTACTAAACACTAAACACAGCCCTTGAAAAATCCCTTATATATATTATTCATTGGCTTACGTGGTGTACATTTTTTGTAATTTTAAATGCATTTAAAGAAATCAAAAAAACTACTACCAACACTTATTTTAATTTTGAAATCCCAAACAAACACAGACTCTTAAAGGTGCCAATAGGACAGCAACAGACTCAGATGTCGACTCGAGGTTCACCAACCCTCAAAAAGGCTGCTTCAGGACAAGTCTTGCAGTGGTGTAGCATAAATCATGCAGGAAATTCCAGCAAGACACTGAGGCAACTTAAATAGAGAAACAACTGCAAACAAAATGGGTCTGCTGCTTTTTGACATATTCATAAATGACCTGGAAAGTGGAATAACGAGTGAGGTTATCAAATTTGCAGATGACACAAAACTATTTAAAGTTGTTAAAACCCAAGAGGATTGTGGAAAATTGCAAGAGGATCTTGATAAATTGGAAGGCTGGGCATCAAAATGGCAGATGAAATTTAATGTGGAAAAGTGCAAAGTTATGCACCTAGGGAAGAACAACCCAAACTATGGTTACACAATGCAAGGTTCCACATTAGGAACCACCACCCAGGAAAAAGATTTAGGCGTCATTGTGGATAACATGTTAAAACCCTCGGCCCAGTGTGCAGCGGCAGCCAAGAGAGCAAATAGAATGCTAGGTATCATAAGGAAAGGAATGGAAAATAAAACAAAAGATATTATAATGCCTCTATACCGTTCTATGGTGAGACCGCACCTTGAATATTGTGTGCAATTCTGGTCGCCATATCTTAAAAAGGATATAGCGTTATTAGAAAAGGTTCAGAGAAGAGCCACCAAAATGGTAAAGGGGATGGAAGGATACTCCTATGAAAGGCTAAAATGTTTAGGGCTCTTTAACCTGGAAAAGAGATGGCTGAGGGGAGATATGATAGAAGTCTATAAATTAATGAACGGAGTGGAACGTGTAAACGTAGATCGATTGTTTACATTATCAGAATATAGAAGGACTAGAGGACATGCAATGAAGCTACAGGGTAAACTATTTAAGACTAATAAAAGAAAATATTTTTTCACTCAACGTGTAATCAAACTCTGGAATTTGTTACCGGAGGATGTAGTAAAGGCTGTTAGTGTAGCTGGGTTTAAAAAAGGTTTGTACAAATTCCTGGAGGAAAGGTCCATAAACCATTATTAAGAAGGGACCCATGATATCAATGCTTGACCCAGTACAAGAACCTGTGTCTTTTGGGGAAACTGCTAGGTACGTATGACCTAGATTGGCCACTGTTGAAAACAGGATACTGGGCTTGATGGACCTTGGTCTGACCCAGTATTGGCATATCTTATGTTCTTATGTTTTTATAAACTGACCAATAAGAAACAAAGGAACTATCTTAAAGGGCTGTAAACCAATCAAATGATTTGTTAAGCCCCATTGGCTGTACAGTGTTCAATGTGAATGTTCACTTCTGCTCCAAACGGACAAGTCGTTGTTCTGTGCATCTATGCGTAAGATTGTGTAAACTTTCAATGACTATCCAACGCAAATGCTGCCAATCATGTTGATAGACCAAAAAGTGTTGTACAATGGATGCATTAACAACCTCATTAATTAGACGAAATTTATGTTCAGTCATACGAACTGTACGGCCAACATATACTTTATTGCAAGGGCAGATGATGAGATATACCATTCACATAGATTTACATGTTGTAACAGATGTCAAACTGTAGGTGATACCAGAATGAAGTTGGGTCCATGCACTCAAAGTTACGAGTATTAGCGCACATAGAGCACTATCCACAAGGCATATGATGACCCTGGATAGAGTTAACCTGATGATAATAAGAAATATCGGATTGTACTAAAATATCACGCAAATTCTTTGCTTGTGAAAAAGCAATATAAGGACAGCCACTAGTTGTGTGTGATCAGAATATTGAAGTACACACATTTGTTTATCTACAGGGTCTTTAATTTATTTCTGAAGTAGTAAAGATGTGTTGGCATATTTCGCTCTTAAGTAGGCTTGGCGAATCACTTTCTTTGGGTATCCTCTCAGCAATAAACGTTCCATAAGTGTCTTAACTTGAAAGTGATCAATTTCAGAGCAAACATGCCGCAGATGTAAACTTTATTGAGCAGGATATACATTTCTTTAAATAAATGAATAAATACTAGTTAATACTTGTCAGGATCTGCTGTAAAATAGCTGCCATGCTATAGAAAGTTCTAAAATCTTCCATGATAAATGTTTTGAAGGGAACAGGCTGCTTAGCAGGGAGATTTTCTATCCAGCAATTCACCCATGGAAGAAAAAATGTACCCTTCCCCATACCTGTAAGAACCCCTCTTTTCCCATGGACAAGGTGTTCTTCCTATATCAGGTACAATAACTTCCTTGTATAACCCCTCCATACATACATTATGGACTCTCCTTCAGGAAGGAATCATTCTTAATATCTCTCTGTTCCTTTCCCTCCACAGAAGAAAGAATTCCCTCATACTCTATCAATCCCATATCCCCATTAAGAAGCAATCATTTCCATCATAGCCCCTCTATCTCAATCCCCCACACCTATAAAAAAGCAATCATCCCATAGTCACCCCCTTCTAATTGCCCTACACGGTAGCCCCCTGGGTTCCTCAAGAAACACTCACCCCCTATGCTGGTACGCCTCCAGAAATAGCACTTCCCCTTCCAGAGAGTTCAAGGTCTTCATGAGCAGGACGGAAAGCAAATCGCTTCTGCCCACTTGCTGAGCACACTAAGCAGATTTTCTGCAGGCATGTTAAAATTTTTCGCAAGGTGACATTCTTTCATTTTTTTCTGTGTGAGTTTTATAATCTAGGTCCCTCAATAAGGAAAAACATGCTTTAAAACAATTTGGCTCAAGCTAGTAGGGTAGTCCTGACACTAAGAGCAATATTTTCTTAAATCCTAATTTCAAGAGAGTGTAGTTTAATTGTTCCTCATTGTAATGGTTATGTTTAAGTTTTCATCATTTTGTTTCTGCTCCCTTCAACTCTAAAGCAGTCATAAATAATATTGCTGCATTGTGCCCACTAAAGAGCTGCTTTGCATATGTGTCACTATCAATTAGTGTGGTCCTACATGTCTTGTTATATTATCGCACCTACTTCTTTTTTCTCACTGCTAAGAGCATGTGAGTGCTATAGGGAGCAAGAAGTTAGTATTATTTACCCTGTAAGTTGAATGTCTAGATATATTTTAATAGGTACATACAGATATTTCAAAAAATAGAGGCCTTTTTACTAAAGTTCACTATGCAGTTAATGCACGAATTGGCATGTGTTAACTGCATGCTTGGGTTTGTGGTAAGTTACTGCATGGTCATGACAGCTGATGCATGTTGATTTTCATGCTAACAGGCAAGCGCACCTTTGGGTACCAAATGGGAGAGTTAGGGGGCAGAGAGTGGGCATGGTGAGCACGTTGCAGCTAGTGTGGGGGGAACATATTGTATGCTGACAATGTTGCAATTAGCACAGGTCCACCTAATGCCACCTCAGTAGATGGAGCTGTGCACCCTCAATAATTCACAAGGGCCCGAATGCTTGCTGGTCATGCCCCTGACAGTTACCGCAGAGGCTTTTCACTTAACAGATGTTAATTTTTGCATGAAACTTGGGTTAAGTTAAAAAAACAAAAATTAATGTACTTTAGTAAAATGGACCCTTAATCTTAGGGGTTTGTTTAATAAACCACATTAGTTTTGGCTGATAACATGGTGCGATAGCAGCCAAAACTGCAAGGTAAGCTAAAAACATCAGTGGTATCTGCAGGGGTGTTCCCGGAGGGGGGGGGGGGGGATCCTGCAGATACCGGTCAGGTCTGGATTTCCTTTGGAGACCCCATGTTACCTGCTTTGGCAGATTCCACAGTAAAAGTCCAACAGTGCTTGCCGAAGCAGGAACCATGGATCCTTGCAGTAAATCTATAGGGAGAGATGGTATCGATTGGGTACACAGAGCTGTCAGCAGCTCTGTGCCCCACTTTCTACCATGCCTCCCAACTGCTGCGATAGGGCCTTCCCAACCCCTAGAGTATTGTCAGTGCCACGATCCACAGCTCTGCCAATATTAAAAATAAAAGTGGTGGCCCCCGTTCAGCCCTGATCCCCATTGGGAGCAGCCCAGAGGGTGTCAGTGCACCTCCTGAAATAAATAGCTTCCTGGCTAACCACTCGGACCTCCCTTCACCCCCCATATCAAGTTGTAGAAGAGTGGGAGGCCCTAAGGCCCCCTCTCTCCCCCTCCAACTTCCCTGATCCCTGATCCAAAAAAGCTGTCCCAAAAATTGCCCATTAAATCAGATGTTTTTTCATGAGTTAGCTGGTACCATGGGGTGTTAGTCCTCAATTAGCTCCATGGTAGCAGTGAACACCCTTTAGTAATCATATCTCTTAGTATTGTATTTAATTTAAAATTGAAATGAATAGAAGATGATCAAATTACTAAACAGAAAAGAATTGCAAATATGTTCTAATATTCCTAGTCAGGAAGGGAAATTTTAAAAGTACTACTGTATGAGTGGAAATAAAGGTGCTTTGAAAATTGTGTGTCCTATACATGCTGAGGTTATCCACAGATAGCCTGTATATGTGCAAAATTGCTTGTTCTGAGCAGAGGTTTTTCTAATAGAAGAGCTGGAGAACAATTTGAATTTATGCACAAATTTTATAATTTTTTTGAGAAAGTGCCTAAATTAACTTTGGGGTCATTCTGAAGTACAAATTGCTGTCCCCATGCAAGGCTCCCTGTACGAACAGCGGGGTTGTATGGGGAGCCTTAGACGGGGAGCCTTCACTCTGGATGTACAGGGCTGATTCTGAGGTCAGCCCTGTATGTCCTAGGTCTGACTTCTAGATAGGGAACAGCAGAGGCCGGCAGCAGCAGAAAGGTGAGGGGTGCAGTGGGTTCCACGCAGCCCGATCCTGGCCATGGTAGGCTGGATCAGAGATCAGGCCGGTAGACCTGATTCTGAGTGGCCTACAGGGGCTGGACATCCAGAAGGGAATTGGCCTCCATGTATATGGGCAAGAGACGGTGTATATGAATGTGCATAGATGTCAGGGATAACATTCAAAATGTGATGCATATCCATACTCTGGTTTTGAAAACTCTTCAATGCCTGCTGAGAGAAATGTGTGCATGTACAATTTATGCACGCATTTAGTTATAAAATTACCCCCGACAGAGAGAGTAGTTTTATAAAAGAGCATCTAAGTCATACATGCACAAGGCTGCATATGTTGCATCTATTTTATAAAGGCAAGATATGCACCTTTGTGCATTTATAAAATAGCCTGCCTGAGAGCTGCATTACAAAGTTGCACCAGCTCTAAAGGAAAAAATTAGATATATGCCAGTAGGAATTGATGTATATATGCATATGGCTCAATAGTCAAACAAAGGTGAACTCCTCAATTTAGGCTCTTAAAGTAGGTTCCTAAATTTGTGTGCTATTTTCAGCCACCCTTAGGATGTTAAGGGGCATGTTTACGAAAGGTTAAGATGTGTTAAGTAAAGTTTACATGCGTTAAGTGTTGCCACTGACTTTCCATTTCTATGGACCACTGCAGCACTTAATGCTTGTTAACCTTGGATAAACATGCCCCTACGTTTTCAACTGAAAATTCACTCTAACTTAGGAGCTTGAAATGCATGCTCCTAAACAGTAACCGAGGTATCCGGATGACCGGCCCCGCATACCATTTCAGAACCTCAACCGCACCTCAGCACCACCACCCCCCCCCCCTTCCACTCATCGTTGCTCCCTACAGAACACGCACTCACTGAGATTTTGGCATAACAATATTTTATTATTATTGGTCGCAGCTACATTGACCATAACCAACACCGGCCCAACATGGGCCAACACAACATTCTTAATTCCAAACATCCACTCCCCCACCCCAATCCGGATGATGCCCCCCCACCAGCCATTTTTAGCAAGGTGGTGCATCATCCACCCCCCATTCCCCCTACCGCCCGCCTCTCCATGCTATTAGCAAAGGCCGGCTCCAGTTGCCTTCCTCCGGGCAGAGACCCCAACAGTGATGTCTCTCCCAACCTAAGGAGCACACCGCTCCCCTGCAAAGCGGCATTAGCTGCCAATACCCCGCCGGGTCAGCGAGTGCCAACTCACTACCCCGCCACTGGCACAAGGTAGACCGCTATCCTTGTGCACCCCCACCAGAGCCAGCTGCGACCAATGCCAACCCTCGAATGCCTCTTGCCAGTCGTTCAGTAACAGGTCTTGCCCCACCGAGGCGAGGTGCACACCATCCAAACAATACAACCCCACGCACTTAACCTCAGCCCAAGTGTGCAACACCTGAAACCTCCCGTCTGCATCACCCAACGCCCTATCTTTCTATTAATTTTCACCAGGCCCCACAACCACCGCTGCTGGAGCCAACACGCAGGGCGTGATATGATGTCAGACCACATAATGGCAACCCCAGGAAGCAATTCACGCAACAGTCCGATGTCCCTCTGAACAGTTCTGATAAGCTGCCGGCAAGACCAGCCTGACAAATCATTGCCACCCAAGTGGATCAGGAGCCCGACCGGCCGCTGCTGCTGTCTGATCTTCACCTGAACACAGGCAATCAGCTGCTCCCATCTCATGCCGCATTGTCCCATCCAGGGAAGCCGAATTCCCGAAGCAGCTAGCCCAAGGTGGATGCCTAACGGCCGCGCTGCTGCCCTACGCTCGACCCAATACACAAAGGAATGACCAATGATCCACCACTCACCGGAGCACGAACCATCTGCAAGGAGACAAATCGGACTGCCACCAGCAGCCACCTCTGCAACAAGAAGCAAAAGGTTAGAGCCCCCTTTCCCCCCCCACACACCCCACCGTAACAATGAAGACCCGCTGCCATGGCGCCCGAGATCCGACTCGGGCCTCTCACGGGCACACGTATCCCTCATACGCACCCGAGCGCCACCTGCGAATCCGCTGAAGTACTGGACCCTCAAGTCCCGCCGCGGCTGCACTCGTAGCTGCACCAATCCGGAAGGAGTGCGAGGCATAACTCCTCTCCTCACAGCCCAGGTACCGTAATGCCAAGCGCAACACAGTGGTAAACTGGAACTGCATTACCGGTTTACCATTCTCATAGATAAAAAAAGTAGCCCGAGGCATCCAATCTCCGCTGCAAGTAACTCCGCAGGTTAAGAACCGGGCAGGATGGCAAGGAAGAAATCGCGTTCAGTATCACCCAGGCACCTTTTCCCGCCTGATCCGTTTTGGAATGCGAGACAAGGATGCATACCCGAGCCATTTGACATCCAGCCTGCCGAACACGCCCCTCCTCACGGACCTTGGCACAAGCTCACACACGCGGAAAGCTCCAAAAAATGCCCTCGCAAACAGCGTTTGAAACAAAACCGCCTCAAAATTTGAGTCAGCGACCCAAGGTAACACCTCGCAAATCTTGAGGAGAAGTTCATGAGAGACCAGGAGTCGCCAATCCTGCAACTTGGGATGCACCCTGGCCCACCCAGCCAACAAGCGCTTGACTAAGAAAGATGTGCGAGGGTTACCCCACCCAGCTGCCTTGCAGAAAAAGGAAAACCCTGCCACTGCCACAACAACCGCCGACCTAGCCCAACCTTCCCTCTTTGCCCACAACACGAATTGTCCTACCAGCCCGTCGTGAACACTCCCCCCTTTCCACCCTCTCGCACCCAGGAATTCACTCACCTGAGAATATCCTCGCCGATACTTCACCCACGTTCCGCGCGCCACCGACACAGACAGCAATGCCATCACATCAGGGTCCCAACCTGCCAAAGATGGCCCGGCACCGCCGAGGCAGCTGCATCCGCATCCGCCTCTGGAGCCAACAGCCTGAACTGCGACCACTGAAAACGGGACAGAGCATCAGCAATGGAATTCTGAACACCCGGGACATAACGCGCTCTGGCGGTGACGTTCAGGCGCATACAAGCCAGTACGAATACTCTCATTAACGCCGCTACCCATGGGCACTTGGGCACATGTTGGTTGATTACCTCAACCACCGCAGCATTGTCACAACAAAACACCACCCTTTTGTCTCGTAAGTGCTCCGGCCATACCCATAGCGCAACCACTATGGGGTAGAGTTCCAAGAAGGTAATGTTACGGGTCAGCCCAGAAACCACCCATTCACTAGGCCACGGCTCAGCACACCAAGCCCCTTGACAGTACGCCCCGAACCCAGAACTGCTTGCCACGTCGGTAAACAAGTACATATCCGCATTCAACAGCTCCGGCCACTGCACAACTCTGCAGCCGTTTAACTCAGATAAGAAGGCATCCCACACCCGCAAATCCTCGCGCATTCCGGAAGACACCCGAATACGATGTTGTGGCCTCTGCACCCCCACCATCGCCAATGACAACCGCTGCGCAAAGGGGCGCCCCATCAGCAGCACCCTGCAGGCAAAATTGAGATGACCGACTAAAGACTGCAGAACCCTCAGGGTGGTTTTCCCCGATGCACCAACGAACGCGACCAACTCCTGGAGTCGCTCAACTTTCTGCACCGGCAAATGCACTACCATACCCACTGTGTCAATCTCTATTCCCAAAAAAGTAAGGCACGTGACAGGCCCCACCGTCTTGCTCGCCACTATGGGTATACCAAAGTCACCAGCCAGGCTATGAAAGGCGTCCAACAACCGGGCACAGGTCCCGGACTGCCCGGGGCCCACAAACAAAAAATCATCCAGGTAATGCACGATAGTGGACACACCTGTCTGCCGCTCCAACACCCAGTGCAGGAAGGTACTGAAGGCTTCGAAGTAAGCACACGATACAGCGCAACCCATAGGCATGCACTTGTCATAGTAAAAGTATGAATCGAATCGAAAACCCAGCAACGGAAAAGCCGAAGGGTGCACCGGTAACAACCGGAATGCAGATTCGATGTCCACTTTTGCCAGCAAGGCACAAGCCCCACACTGCCTTACTAATGTCACGGCCGCATCAAAAGACGCGTAGCGCACAGAGCACTGCTCCCAAGGAACGTGATCATTCACAGAATCCCCAGGGGGGCAAGATAGGTTGTGGATTAACCTATATTTGCCCGGCTCCTTCTTGGGAACCACAGCCAGTGGCGAAAAAACAAACGGAGAAAAGAGGGGATCACGAAAAGGGCCGGCTACCCGCCCCAACGCGCATTCATCCGCAATCTTCAGAGAAACCCAACAAAAATCAGTCTCCCCTCTTTATCATGACGGGACCCCCCATAACTGACAAGCCACGGACGCATAACGTCGACCCTTACGGGCGTTGGGGCCAAAACCCCGAGCACTGCATCACTTAATCCCTGCTGGGGCTGCCACCACTCCTTTGCGGGTGCACGTTATGGCAGTATGCCCACTTCCACACAAGGAACAGGCATGCTTAAACGTACAGTCGGGGAATGGGCATGACGACTTGTTGAAACACCAGCAGATGTCTCCCCTCACCGCACCCCCCCTCAACTGGGTTGTTGCTGGCCCCGGGGCCTGAAAGGACCGCAAACCAGCCATGGGTGTAGTGACCCCCCGTTGCCCGCCCCTGTCCCGGCACCCCCCACCCTGCTCTTTGCAGACATTTGTGTGAGCCACAAATTAATGTCTTTCGTCCCCCACGACAAACGGCCATTTTTCTCCATCATATCCCTGAATTCCTCATTGTAGTTTAACCAGGCCCACCCCTTGTGCGCCTGTGACGCCGCCAAAATTGCATCCACATAAGCCAACAACGCGCCATATTGCTCAGGAAAATAATGACCCCATACACTAGCCAAGCGCAAGAAAGCCCAAGTCCAATTAAGAGTATTGCGGGAAGCCTTCCGCACCCTGCCCGCTTTTTCGTCCTCCTTGTGCTTCCTTTTGCTGTCCCCCAAGCGTTTCCTACCCTTCAGCAGACAAAAAATGTCAATATACCTACGCCGTTTGATATGATGCCGCAATTTTCTCGGTACCCCCTCCCACAACTCCGTACAACGCACTACCGTAGTACCCACTCCCTCACCCTTTTCACCCGCCTTCGGCGCGGAATCGCCGTAGATTCCGCAGACGATGTCGAGGTGGATGACGAAGATGAGTCGCGCCGACGGCGTTGACCACGTCTGCGCTTCACCTTCGCCTGGCCCCCGTCCGCAATACCAGGCCCCGAAGCATGTACCCCCTTCCAAGAGGTATCCCCACTCCCCGCATTCTCACCAGCCTCCGCGTTGGGAGCAGCAGGCGAGAGCACAGCCGCCGCTCTGGCCGCCCTGTTGGTCTGCTCCTCAGCCTGCCCCGTAGGTGCCGCTCTGCACATGCTCAGACATGCTCATTCAATGCCCAGCACTCTCGGGTACCTGTATAGGGAAACACAGAGAGAAGCCAGCAGCAACAGCCCCAGGAGCCCTAGCCGCCACACTCTCCCCAGCCCCAAGCCGACGAACCGAGGCCGCCAGCCTCCCATCCTGCTAACCCCCTTCCGGGCATCATCCCTGCCCCCCCGACCCAACTCCGGACCAACCACCCCAGCCACTCCCCCATTGCCCTGCTTCCCCATAGGGCCCGGCCCCAAAGGCCCATGGGCCAGAGGGCCCCGCGATACTATGGACGAAACACCCGCCCCCCAGCATATAGCATCCCGGAAATGGGGGGGGATGGGGGGGGATGGGCACCCCCAATAGTCCGCATGCCAAGGGATTGACCTTAAGCCCCTCGACCTGTCCAGGCAGTTCGCCCGCCATTCCAGCTGTGAGCTCTGGCCCCCCCCACCGCCTCACGAGGTTCCGCACTGAGCACCGCAGGGGGGACTGTCTGTCTCCTCTCCAACACCTGCGGGCCGGACAGGCCCTTGTGCCACCAACCCTGTCTCTCGAGGGACCCCGCTGGCACGACACCGCGGGGGCCTACCCGATCTGCCCCTGGGCTCCACACACCGCTGCCGCACCCTGCCACGCGTCTGGCGAACTCCTCCATGGCCCCCCACTGCCGCCGTACCCCTCGACTCCGACCTCCCTGCCCCTGACGTCGGACACCTGCGCCGTCCAACCCCCCGCCCACTGGCATTCACTCCTGCAGGCCCAGCCCTCTGATCAGCCCCTTTTCCCTTGTTAGTACGGGCCATGGGTACCAAACCCATTCCCGTGCCAATGGCTCCCCCAAAGAAAACACCCACAGGCCCCAAGAAAGCCCACCCCCTTAAAAAAACCAAACAAAACACCGCCCCTAAGGCCAGGAGAGATAAACTGCAGGGGCCCGATGCTATACGCCTGCAAACCCCCACGTTTCCTTTGTTTAAGTTCCCCACTTTCCTTTCCCCTTTTGTATTTGTTTCTAATTATTTTATTTATTTATTTTATTCGTTGCCTCGCTGGGATGGCTGCCGTTAGGTTTTTTTTTTTTTAATTATTTACCCCCCCCCACGCACCTTCCCAAACGTCGCACTCACCCCCTGTCCGAACTCCCCCCTTGTGCTCCTCAATACACCCCTAACTCACCGCCAAACCCCGCAGCCCCCTAGAACCCCGACCTCGATTTTTTTTTGTTTGTTTTTTCAAAATTTGTTTTAGTAGTTCTTTTTTTACACCCCCCGCACCATCGCAGCCAAAGTAACCCACGAAAATGAAGCCTACCACTCGAGACACACCCGATCAGCTTGCCGACCACGACAGGAAGAGGGAGATCGCACGCCGACGATCTCCCATGCTTCCAAGTCGACTCCGCCCCCGCAAGCTGCCGGCTCCAATCGCCTTGCCCCACGTCACAGCGTGGGTGCGACGCTGATGGGGCCGGCACGCTTATGTCCCCCTAACCACCCCCCCCCCAGCACGAACACCAGCGTGGCTCGGCCCCCAGGGTCCCAGTTACTCCGCCGGCCTCGGGACCGAGCCCAGCGGCGCCACAGGATGTCTGCCATTCATTTGCCTAGATTTATTGGTATAATTTAGGTGCCTGGTGCAGAAAATCAGTGATAAGCTCCTAACGTCTTTTCCCTGCTCTAAATCTGCCACCTACATTTTATGCTCCTAAATTCAGGAGTTTGGAGAAATTTTAAGAAAACATTTAGGAATTCAGCCCCAGTAAATTTTCAAAGAGGACAATTTAGGAGCATAACGCTCATAGGAGTATAAAGCCTTTGAACAGTGGGCCCGTAATTTATAACACACACAAGTGCTGATTCCATCCCTATTCTGCCTATTCTCCACCCCCAAGAAAACCTACATAACTTAGCATAGCATTTACAATATGTTATAGATTTCCAGGCACCTATCTGGATGCACGTAACTGCTGTGGCAATTTTATAAGTACCTACTTGAGCATGGAAAACGCTGTTCTATGTGCTCCCGTTGCTTATAAAATTGGTTAGTGTGCTATGTTTAGCCTGATTGATATGGCTATTTAACATGAACATATTTAATACACTGACTTCCAGCGAGCGCTAGCTGCATGTTCCACTTTCAATGAATACTGATGGCTGTCTTGTTAAATGCTAGTACAGTTTACTCAAAATCTGTTACAACTGCGTGGACCTCATTTTAAATACATACATGTGCGGCAGCCCTCAAAATGACTGCAAATTGTCTTTTATGCTTTTCCCCTACACCAATGATGGCTGGCATCCCACAATACTATAAGTGTCTCCTCTCTTCGTGGATGTATACATAACTGGAGCTCTAACAATTTGGGAAGCTGGAATTATAGGATTACCACTGGACCATCAAATTCTGTACTGAATTGATAAAGGCCATAGCTTATTTGAAGGAGCTGCCCATCTTGCAAGAGTAATTGAAAGGAAGAAAAGTAAGCTGCCGAATACCAAGTCTCCAATGATCTTCAAAGATGTCAGTGTTTTGAACAAGCAATGCCTGTAGCAAAGATAATTAAAACTGTAGGACGAATTCCTCAAAAGTAGCATGGATTATTATGAAACCATAATAAAACTAAATGCAAAAATCATGTTCACTCTTTGGCAAATGAGTTTTAAATGTACTGCACATCTACTTTGAATGTGTTTATTTTAATACATAGGAATTTGGCACAAAGTTCAGTGATTGATCTGTAAGCTCTGGGGGTTGTTTTAGAAGCTCTGTTCATGTTTGGACATTTGAAAATGCGCACGCAGACATCCAAATCACAAGGCGTGTCCAGAGTCATTTTAGAAACTGGGTATATGGTCATCCCTGGCTCAAGACTGTCCAAGTAGAATGGGGACGTACCAGAAGAGTAGCCTGGGCAGAGCAATGAAAATGCACATTGTGGTACAATTTCAGAATGTCACAAGCATGCCTGTCCTTGGACGTTGAGGCATCCATGCCTATATCTGTTCCTGACCACAAATAAGGAACAAAAAAGTGCTGTTTCATGGTAGCAACACTACCAGGAGGACGAACACAATGTACTGTCATCATCAAAGTCAATATTTCCTGTCCAAAGACACCAGTATGTTATTGCAAAACCCAAACAGATCACTAACCCATCAGCCCACATCTGAGTGTCTGCAATGTCACTGAACATGGATGTCACCCTTCTGGGAACACCAGCCGGGACCTCCAAAAAGCCATTTCTACACTCATCCAAGTTCCTAAAATAAGACTGAAACTTAAACGTCCACAGTGTTTTCTCAGATATTTTGCCCTGGATGTCCCAGATTGCACCTGGATGTCCTTTCTAAAATGCCACTTCACATTTTTAAAACATATAGCTTTATTTCACGTAGCTTTATTTCTTAAATATTTTTTTATATAGGGGCTATGTATAAAAGTGACAGACATAAATTTGGCTGGTTGCTGCAGAAAATGTAGCCCCAGTATCCCGCGTACTATATGGTATGTTTTTCATGGTATCCAACTTAGCAAGCAAGTCCATATTGCTAGGAGAAAAAACACAGCAATTGGACTAAGCAACAACAGCTACCCCTCCAGGGATTCACCACTACTTCAGAGCAAGCGTAAAGCATAGCCAACAAACAAATCTATTGTCAATGCTGCTGGAACATTGTGAAGAACTACCGGAGGAATAAGAGCGGTCCAGAGTCAGTGCATGGGGTGAACCTTTAGCTATACGCCGACCATCCCCTTCCACTCTGAGATTTTCATAATTAAACTCAGTCATGATCATCCCAACACCACCCCTCCCCCCACAACAATTACGGTTTATGGTTTATTGGGTTTAATCTAGCATAATTCTTCAAGCAACTCTATAAAAAGACATAACTGGACATCAAGGGGTTGATTTCAGAAGAGTTTATATGGTTTACAGGACTGCAAACCACATAAACCCTGCTCAGCCGGCTATTCAGAGGCACCAACCAGTTACTTTTGCTGAGTATCCCCACATACTACCTTGCAAATGTCTGGTTAGCTTCAGGTCAGTCCTGGTGACTAACTGGTTGGTGGCAATATTTAGCTGCTAATCAGATCAGCAAACCACAGAAAGTTAGGACAGGTCAATGACTGGGTTATCCAGTTGGCGGCCGAGTATTGCCTCTAACTGGATAGACCCCTTTGTAGTCAGTGAAGCCATATAGTCAATGCTGAACATCAGATAGGCACCGGAGCTGAATATCCAGTTTCACTTGAGGTGTATTGAAAAGGAAAGAAGGGGAAGGAAAGATGAAAAAGTAAACATAAAATGGGGGGGGGGGGGGAGAGGAAAGACAGAAAAAGGGATAGAGGAGATGGCGGGAAGAAAGAGAGCTTCCTTATCATCCTGAACAGTCAGACATTTAAGTGACATCACAGGCAGCAGAAAAGAACACCGGGACACTTTCACCCACTCCTCAGATTCATAACATTTTTTCAGTACTGAGGAGAAAGAGCTACTTCTCCACTCCATTCTGAAAAACTGATTAGCACTCAGCACAGTCAGTGTAAGCAAGTGGTTTTCTTTTTATTTTCATACTTTAATTTTATGATGATTTATGACTGCTTATTGCTTTATATGATGTATATCAAAGAGTTTTAATAGTCATATTGTGAGCAATCGAGCATACAGATAAGTATATGATCTGTGAATTTAAATAAGTAAAAAGACAATGTTAAAAGTGGGTGGGGGATATTCAAAGGCATTTCCATGCTTTGCAGACATGCAAACCGTATGAAAGTCACTGAGCTCAATATTCAGTGGCAGTAAGACTGCTGCTGGATATCACATGGGTAAATGCTGGCCTTACTTATCCCGTGGAAGCTAACCAGGCAACGGATCAATATTGCCACTGCCCAGTTAGCTTCCGAGTTCTACGGCGATCCAGATATTCAGTGCCGGTGGACAGATACGGCCCCAGCATTGAATATCCAGGGTTAGACTTCAGTGATGATGGCTAGCAACTTTACAAGCACTAGCTGCCATTGCAGAATATCCCCCCATGTTGTTTAGCGAGGATCATTGCCAGTGTGAAGGTTCCAGGTGTACATCAGACCACTGCAAGAAGACGTATGGGGTCTACAAGTAATTGCACTCACAGATAAGATCCATAGTAGTTAATTCAGGAACAGTGGAATGTTTTTTTTCTTTAGGGGGGCCCAAGCACCACTTTAACTCCACCTCAAGCTCTGCCCCAGAGGGAGAGACCCTTCCTGTTTTGCCTATGGGGATCCAATCTCCCACGGGCACATAGGAAAGGTTTTTGTTGCAATCGCGGCTTGTTTTCTTCTGCCCGTGAGGGATGAGATCTCCATGGGTAGCCTGCTGCCTGCCGGCCATGATCATGGTTATGGTCGCAGCCGGTAGGTAGCAAGCATCCCATAGGGATCCCATTCCTCGCAGGCAAAAGAAGAATAGAAGCTGCAATCGCAGCAAAAACCCTTCCTGTTCTGCCCGCGGGGATCTGATCTCGGTGGGCAGACAGGAATGGTCTTTCTTCTGCCCATGGGGGATAGCATCCCCATAGGCAGGCTGCTGCTTGCCAGCCATGATTTTTGGTGTGGCTAGGGCCTGTGTGGCCCACCCCTTTCCAATGCCTATGACTTAATTTATCCAACTGAGAATTGAATAGGCCATGCTTAATGTAGTTGTGCAACATAGAGAAAATGCTGAAGATTGTCCTAAGAAAGAAACAGATCAAAAGCAGTAGTACAGTGATGCCAGAAAATCTTGCTCAGCACTACATCCATGCCCTCTTTTACAGTTGTGCATGCTGAGGGGCTCTTCTGTGTTTCTCACTATACCTGGTTTCTTTCTTACCTTTCTTTCCTCCTTCCCTATTTCACTTTTTTCTACTTTTTTTCTTATTCTTCTTTGCTTATACTGCAGCCAATCTCTGCCTCAATGAAACAAGTCTTCCTATCGGATATGCCCTTCTCTATACAGTATGCTATACCCTCACCTCCATGTGGAAAGAATTTCCAAAATGGCTAAACACTGCATTACTTGTCACACTTTAGTACATAGAGTGCACATTTTTGAAAGCTATAGTTAATTTCCATGCTTATTCCTATATTAGTTTAAGCAGAAATGGTAAGTGTCAACATAGCATGTACTATCATTTATAAAGGTCTAAAAAATGGCTAGTACGTGAGGTAATGTATTACCACAGGAAAATAGACTACCCCTTGTTTACTCCTAGAAGTTAAGAATAAAATATCAGAGGAATAAACAATTTATAAAGAGAAGGGAGAACATTTATCTAGTAATTATATGGGTCATTTTCAAATCCATTTCCCTCAAATGCCTCTCTGGGGATGTATTTGTGCATATTGTCTAGCTTTCCTTTTGTATGTATTAGCTTTATTGGCACTGCCATATGAGCCGTATCCAGTTTCAGTAGGGTGCAGACTTCATGGATGTATGGTTCTCTCAGATGGAGTCATGATCTACTTCCATTTCCTGTAAGCTATGAGGGTCATTCTAAAAGGTTTAGTCATGCTTTGGACATATCTCTGTAGCCATTCCACAAATTACATTTGCAGACGTCGCCAGTACAGGGACGTCCACATAGGCATAGGGGTGTGGTGGAGGCGTGTCTGGGGAAGGCAAAGAACTTACACATCACAGTTTGATCCCGAAGCAGCAGGGCCATCTGCAGGAATGTGCATGTTTATTCCTGCTCCAGGCATGAACAATTTATCAGGAAGGTGTTTGTTTTTGCCTTAAGTCACCCAGAGAGTGCAGAAAAGATGGAGAAATCAGTGGTTAGCTTTTGACCACAAAGTCCCACAATTGGATTTGAACCCTGGCTACCAGCTTTTAAGCCACCACTTTAACCATCATGCTATTAGACATTTTGGCTTGAAATGCTCTCCTAGGGACATCTATATCGACACTTGATACATGTGCATGTGGGGCACGTCCACGTTTCTGGAATTGTGCCTGAACTTGCACATGTTGACTTTCTTTTCAGACGTTCTGGCTTTGATGTCCCAAATTGCTCTTGGACGTTCCCTTTGGAATGTGCCTCTCTGTGTTTCTGTCATAAAGCCATTAGGGTATTATTGTTATCACATGTGTAATGTGGTTCTATTAGGTTTACAAGAGAGAGAGATCCATAGATTTCAACTGATGGAAAATAGCGTAGGCTGTCTCATAGATGGGTGGACAAAATTTGACCATGTGTCACTGGTCCTTATTCAGTTATATCAGTTACTGACAGGTGCATTATAAGATGCTGCAACTCATCTTTAAAGCGTGTGCTTATTTGCAATTAAAACCTCAAGAATATAGTCCTAGTCATATGGTTCTTCACATGCTGGAAATTTGTTAAGTATCCCTGGTCCTGAAGAGGTTCATCTCGTCTGGCATAATGAGTGTGCTTTTTCAGTTAAAGGGCCCCAACTTTTGAATGCTCTTCCAGCTGGTTTGAGACGTGAGAAGGATTTATCATGTTTTAAAAAGGGTTAAAAACTTTTGTTTTTCAGCATGCATACAGCTAAGATAAGCATAGGGTGGTTGGTGGGAGGAATAGCCTAATGGTTAGAGCAGCAGGGCCACCTCAATAGATGGAGTTAAGTGCACCTGCGTTAATGTGCCCTGCACCAAGGGACAGGGCTCCACGTTCACTGCCAGGGAAATGCTTTCCACACTCCCGACAGTTAACACAATGGTGTTGCACCTAACGCACCATAGTTTCTGCTCTTTTGGCGGGTGAGCTGCAACACCCTAGCGCCGGTTAATAAAAGGGTCTCTTAGATTGTAAGACCTCTTAGGACAGGAAAAATACCTATTATACTTGAAGGTAACGCACCTTGAACTTCTGATAAAAGGTATTAACAAATCCAGTTTTTATGCTGTTTTCTAAAATACTGTAATACAATAAAATCCAAGAAAATCATAAGTACAGAGTATTGTATATTTATTAATGTATGTGACCACTGCAAGCAGTTTATCAGGCCTGTGATATATAATTTTAAAGATGAATAAATAATAAATGAGAAGTCTGATGTGGGGGTCTCATAAATGAAAAAAAGGACCGATAGCAATTTTAACAAAAATATAAACAAACTCTATCCTTGTGGTAGCCAGGAGCACCTCCAGATATTACTATATGAACTAAATATAATATTACAAAGTGCATTTGGTCCCAGATCTGGGTCTCTTTGAACAATCTTAATGAAGCTGAATTTTCCAGGCATGGCTTGTGTTATTAGCCATACTGCCGCATTCTAAACAAGTTGCAATCTATTTGTTGAAAATAATGACAAACCTAAATAAACAGCACTACTCTAAATTAAAGTACTTGAATCACGTTCCTGAAACCCTGCGAAGTTAAATGGCGAGGGGATCAATAAGGGGAAGAGGGTGTTCCCACCCCACGGTAACAAAATTTGTATGACGTCCACTTAAACATATACAGTATCTTAAATCCCCTCACCTACAGAAAAGCTTACAGATGTTGTAAGTAGATATTACTAATAAAATAAAAGCCCAAAGAAATCACAACCGCCCTATGAATACACTATAGTCAAGGTCAGACCAGAGAAAAGAATTACTTCTCAGAGAAATGTTGGATTGTTTGTGTTTGAGGGGAAACACATCTCAAAGTGCAATCATTCCTTTTTTATCTTAAATACGGTCAAAAGGCCTAAGTGAACATGTGCAAAACACAGAGAAATGTGCAAACACAACTTTTGACACAGTATTGTGTTTCGAGCTACAAATATATCATCATAAGCTCTGCTTCAGAAGTTTATAGGATTTCATGCTCACACTGCATCAAATGTTTGTGAAGCCCGGCGTTATGTCACAACAGCCCATCGCTCCTAGTTTTACCGACAATTGGCGTGTGGCATCAAAAGTGAAACTGCCTTGCATTTGATGAAAATATAAAACCATGTTGTAAATAGATAGGAGCTGCATGTTTCGTAAATAGGTATCATTGGGCAGTATAATCAAAGAAGATGACTCCATTCTAATTCAAGGTTCTGACTTCTCAGAGTTATGGTCTGCAATTTAAAACATCCATGACTGCTCCAATGTCTGTAGATAATGTTCATGAATATCTCTATGGGGGTCCAGGGATACGTAATCAATCACTCGCCATTGAAAATCCTAAAAGAAATGAGCATGTTGAAAATAGTGTGAGACTATTAGGGCCGAGGTGTTCTTAGTGTTTATTCTAGACATGTGTTCGCCTAAGCGGGTTTTCAGAGGACAGATCATGCAGCAAATATATTTCAGGCCACAGGAACAGATTAACGTATAAACTACATAATCTGAAATGCATGTAGTGTGCCAACAGAACTTTTCCCGTCATGTGGTCAGTCCATTGGGGGCCCACAATGGTAGTTACACAAAATTTACTTTCAAACAGTGGAAATGACCTGGGTCGTCATGAGCTTTAACTCTGCGATCATTCAAACTCACTGCATGTACAACCAGGTCTCTAATATTGGTCCCTAATCATTTCTCCAGTACTGCAGCGCATGCCAAGTGTGACTTGTTAGGGTTCCCAGTTCAATTTTGTCTTTATATTTCCAATTCTAATTTGTGGTCTCTTGGTCTGTATTTGGTATGTTTTGACTGTGGCCAAGCAGCAGTATTAGTATGCAGTTTCTGTGTAGAGATCTGTTGCAGTTCCACTTGTTCTGTAATATCAATAGTAGGTGTATTGGTGTTCTAAGGCCCAATGTAATATTTGTTGTGCTGATTGAATCATGGGATTTCTGCTGCTATGGTATGGAAGGTTTGTTGCCTGTGTGTTGAATGGGGATTTTATTTTTTTCATTTTTTGTATTATTTCATAATGTGCCTGTTAGGGAAGTGATTTATGTTACTTTTACTCAGATTGCACGAGAATCAGAATATTTTTTGTATGGTAAAATGGAGAAATGTCCTAGTTCTGACCTGCACCTGTCAATGGGGAGAGATAGGATTGTTGTGGTTGCATATCATGTTAACATTTGCTGTTTCAAAGGAGTGACAGAACGAAGGAGTGACATAACAAAAGAGTGAAAAAGCAGAGATGAATTTCAAAGGAGTGACACAAACCCAAATCCGAATCCTAACCCTAAGCCTGACATGAATATTGCTGTAATGAAGGAGTGGCATATTATAAAAGTGATAATGTGTTAATCTACAGATTAAATGATTATGGACATAAATCTTAAAATATGTTTGTTTACATGAAATAATGCCATGCATTATCAAGGTGGCTATGCAACCAATCATCTGTTGGCCCTGAACGACTAACACTATCATCGCGTGGCCTGCAGAGAGCCTATGCTATTGACTCATACCACCCATCCGCCATGCACTGACAAGTCGTCATCACATGCTCCTCTGCCACTCGGCATAAAGATATATTTAATTTATCATTTTCTAGGCCATAATGGATGAGCATCAGTTTCTAAAATCCCAATGGGTAAAGACAAACTGGCATTCAAAGGACACATCTACCTCCACCAACGATCTCAAAACAATAATCATTATTTTCAGTGCAAGGACAAAAACTGCAATGGTTCTGCAACCCTCCATGGTGTGACAACTATCAATGCCTTTGGTGACTCACTGTCAGAGGGTCAAGCACACAATCTTGCCCTGCTGAAAGGGAGACTAGAAGCTGTACAATCTATTAATGCAATAAAAAATGTTGCCAAAACTACCATGTCTGCACCAGCTGCAGTTTCCAAGGAGTTCGACAAAACTTTACTGTTGACGTCTCAATAGAAATGCCTTCCACATCTACTGTGATTCATCTTATCAGAAAAAAAAGAATTTCCAACTGAACTGAAAAGTGCAACTGATGTAGTGATTCCAAAGCATTTGAAGATTACACAATCAGGGAAAATAAATTTCCTTTTATTTGATAGGAGAATAAATTGGGAAAATGAGGGTAATGAAAACAGCGAACCAATCATTGCTTTTCATACAGAAGAAAATTTACGCATTCTGATTGATTCAGAAGTCTGGTTTCTTGATGGAACATTCAAAACTTTTCTTTGCCTTTTCCAGCAATTATAACTATAAATTACACGTTTTGTGAAGCATTTATCCAGCTATTAATATTTTAATGACTAAAAAGACATATAAAATGTATACATCCATGCTAGAAGGATTACTTTCTGCTGCAGAAGAATGGGGAATTGAATTAAGTGCTTCTATGCTTTTAGACTTTGAGTTAGCATGCATCAGAAATTTCCAGAAGCAGAGTATCTGGCTGTCTCTTCCACTTAGGTCAAAGTGGATGCCTACAAAACTAAAGAGAATGCTCTTGCATTTTTACCTCCGGATTAAATTCGTGATGCTTTCATTGGTCTCTTAAACAGCACTCCAAATGAGGTTGAACCAGTGTATAAGTATTTTTGAGAAACTTACATGTTGGGAAGACAGATTATTGCACATGGAAGAGAGCTACCATCACAAAATCAGTGGTGTCATCCACCAATGTTTCCCCCCAACTGTGAGGAGTACTCATCATCTTCAAGTTCACAAAGGGAGAACAACAACAACATGGAGGCTTGGCACAGGCGCTTCAAAATGGTGGTTGAACATTACCACTTTGAAGCATTTCAATAATAAAGGAGTTCATAAAAGACCACCGTACAGATCAAGAGGTAGAATGACTGATTGCTGGGAGTAATATTCCAAAGAAGAAAGAACAGATTCAAAGGGCAGAAAGACTTACAGCTGTTTTCAGGAGTTACGGGGCTGTCCCATTAGACGAATACCTTTGTGGGATTGCACACAATATGCATTTTGGGGAAAGCGAAGCAAAGAACTGTAACTTATCAAATGATTTGGATAATGGAGTATAACATTTGTTGTTCATAAGTTAAAATTACGAACAAATTCTAAAGGAAGAAAGGCTTACAGCTGTTTTCAGGAGGTATAATACCGTTTAATCATTTGTAATCACTCTTAACTGTTATGAAATTTAAAAAATACCATTTAATTCATTTATAATCACTGTTAGCTGTTAGAAAATACAGCTGTTTTCAGGAGATATGGTACCATTAACTGCTATAAAATTAAAAAACAATGTTTAATTCAGTTGTAATCACTTTTAACTGGAATGAAATACAACTGATTTCAGGAGATATGGTACTGTTAACTGTTATGAAATTCAAAAAAACACTCCGTAATCACTTTTAACTGTTAGGAAATATTTTTTAATAATTGTATCTGTCACTCATCTCCAGTTTGTCACTTCTTTATATCACTCCTTCGTTATGTCAAACTGATTTGTCAGTCCTTTCTTATTCATTTCTGATTTGTCATGCCTTTGTTATGTCACTCTACTACTACTACTATTAACCAGACATCTATCAAAAATGGAAAAAGGACACTAATGAAGATAACAGGAAACAGCATGAGCACTGGTAAGTTTGATGCAAAGCCTTGATAAGGAATGCAAAAAGAAAATTTGAAAAGAAGTCTGACATGCTGGCAAAAACTCAAAAACTTTTTTCAGGCTAAGTCATGCTGACATGCAGAGTCACATTGGTGCAGGGAGCTAGTAAGGTAAAAGCTGAGCAGCAGTAACCAGGAAATGCACAAAAGAAGTGTCCACACACTCTCGCGGCGGGGCTTGATCTTTATAGCCCTTTCTAAGCAACATCAGGCTGACGTGCAGAGTCATACGGATGCAGGAAGCCAGTAAGGTAAAGGCTGAGCAGCAATAGCCAGGAAATGCACAAGAGATTAAGCCCCACCATGGGAGTGTGTGGATGCTTCTCTTGTGCATTTCCTGGTTACTGCTGCTGGGCTTTACGTTACTCGTTCGTTGCACCCATGTGATTCTGCAAGTCAGCCTGACATTGCTTAGGAAGGGATATAAAGATCAAGCCCTGCTGCAGAACATGGCTTTGAGCATGTGCCCGAAGGGCCATGTCCAAAGGAGCAGAGGCTGTTCCTTTGGAGCCCCTTTGGAGCACATGAGAAGCTGCAGTGCAGCACTCTTGTCTGTGATGGGGAAACGGAGGAAGCGAGCACCTCAGTCTTCTGCGAAACCTGCTAAGATAGTAGGACCAATGGATTCTCAGGAGGATAAAATCTTAACATAAGCAGAGCCTCTGCCTTTTGGCATGATTGATACTTCAGGGTCCATGAGTACTCTTTCACCTGTGTCTCCTCTTCTTACTAAGGGCAATCAAACCCTGCCCAGTCAAGGTGCTATTTCAGTGGAAGAACCTGCCACTTTAGAAATGAAGCGGCAGACTTCTCCCGCTTCTGCTCCTCTGCTGGCTTCAGTGGATTCTTTAGACATTTCAGTAATCTTACGGACATGTCCATTGCCAAATCTGATTGACTTTGCCTCTTTGACGGATAGATCTCCTCCCTCTTCTGATATTTCTCTTAGGGATATTTGGGAAGCTATTACCCATGTGAATCTCTCTTCAATCTTCTTTGGGAAAAGTCTCTTGACTTTTCCAAAGAAGTTGTGATGAAACTTGCTGAATATGATGTCAAGTTTACTGAAATACATAAATTTTCTCAGAAATTTGATTCTCAGTTCATTGTTTCGCAAGCTTCGTTATCATATGTTGTTTCAAATTCTATTGTGGTATCTTGTCAATTGGAATCATTAGACAATATTTCTAAGTCTAAAAATGTGTGTTTCTTAAATTTCCCAAATACACACTTCCTCTCACCGATTATTTATTAAATATCTTAAAGAGGTCCTTCAGTATCCCAGTGTGGATGCTATCTGGATCTCCAAAAATTATATCCCCAAGGGGATTTAAAAACTGGTACACGGAAGTGTTGAATCTCTTGATGACCCCGACCCTGTTTTACTGGCGGATAGTTTAGACTTATCTACCTATTTGGAATCTTCCACTGATGAAATCCCATTTCAGGCTACTTTATTGGTGTCCTTTTTCTGAAATAGATAAGGACCGCATTTTACATTTGTATTTTACTAAACATCATGATAAATTCTGTGTGCAGGCAACGCAGGTATTTCCTGATGTCACTAGATCCACTCAGAAGCAAAGGAAGGAGTTTTTAGAGCTGCAGCCACAGGTCTTGACTCTTGGTGATTCCTTCATGCTTAGATTTCCTTGTAAATGTTTTATCTCATTTCAGGGCAGTAAATATGATTTCTTGGAGTTAGTCAACTGGAGAGTTTTTTGCAGGGGAAGGGTTAGATTTTTTTTCAGATTTATTTCTCTCTACTTAGCTCTAGAATTAAGGGTATATAATATATATATTATTGGGAGCCTGTTTCTCTGGTGTCCTCCATATTATGGTCGATTTATAATATACCAATGTGTATTATTTCTTTGTATTATATTTTCAAATGCATATAAAAAAAATTAAAATCTTTTCAGGTATATTTAAAGCAAGAAATAGGGTGATGGAGTCAGATGAACTATCAGATGATCAAAGAAGAGTTATGTACTTTGTAAACTGCTCTGTATGGTCACACCAAAGGGCGGTATATCAAATATAATAAATGATAACGATAACGGAATCTGCTTTCTCCCTTCCTTCCTCTCTCCTTGTTCCCCCCCTTTCCCCTGTGTGAGTGCGCTCTTTTCTGTCTACCAATGGCACACCTTTCCTCTCTTAAGACTGCCACTATTTTGCATTGTATACTGCCTGGTGTTGGTGAAAAGCGGTATATTAAGCTTTGAATAAAGATAAAGATACCTTTTGGGATCCTGCCAGGTACCTGTGATCTGGATTGTCCACTGTTGTAATCAGGGTACTGGGCATGATGGATTTTTGGTCTAACCCAGTATGGTAATTCATTTATTATTTCCTTAAAATTTAGTTTATTAATCTTTTTATACTGCTCTAGAATGTAAACAAATAAAAACAAACAAAGGTCTGTTTATGTATCCAGCAAACCAAAAGAGACCTATCCAATACTTCAAACTAAATTTTTTTGTCAGACTAAATTGCCATTACTAGCCCAGTATCAGTTAGATGACTTTAAGGAGTATTCATACTAAGCCGGGCTAACATGTTAGCCCAGGCTATCTGTACCTTGGTCCCATGTTATTCAATAGAACCTAGGAGCAGATAGCCCAGGTTAACCCTAAACATAGAAACATGATGGCAGAAAAAGACCACATGGCCTATCTAGACTGCCCTTCCATATCAACTACTACAATAGTCCCCTTTTTTCCTTTAGAGATCCTCTTTATCCCATGCTTTTTAAATTCAGATACTGTCCTCATCTCTACCACCTCTACTGGGAGACTATTCCACGCATCTACCACTCTTTCCATAAAAAAAATATTTCCATATATTACTCCTGAGTCTATCCCCTTTCACCTTGGTATTTAAACATCTCTATTATATCTCCTCTATCCCGCTTTTCCTCTAAAGTATACATATTAAGATCTTTAAGTCTGTCCTCATATACTGCATAACGAAGACCACTAACTATTTCAGTAGGCACCCTCTGAACTGACTCCAACCTGTTTATATCCTTTTGAAGGTGCGTTCTCCAGAATTGCACACAATACTCCAAATGGGGCACACCAAAGACTTATACAGAGGCATTATCACCTTTTTTTTTTGACTGGCTATTTCTCTCCCTATGCACCCAAGCATCCTTCTAGCTTTCACCATTCTCTTTTCTACCTCTTTAGCTACTTTAAGATCATCAGACACAATCACACCCAGATCCCTCTTCTTTTGTGGACAGAAGTTCTTCACCCCCTACACTGTACCGTTCCCTTGGATTTTTGAAGCCCAAATGGATGACGCTGCATTTTTTTACATTAAATCTCAGCTGCCAAATTCTCTACCATTTTTCAAGCTTAGGTAGATCCTTCCTCATGTTATCTACTTCTTCCTGAGTGTCTACTGTATTGCAGATTTTGGTGTCATCTGCAAAGAGGCAAACCTACTCATCAGCCCTTCCGCAATATAACAGGAGCTATTTTTTGATCAGATACAGCCCGATTCCGTCTAGCCCCACGGGATCAGAATCGCGATCAGTCCTGAATGTGCAGGCCAGGACTGCGATTCAGCCTGGCCTGTACATATGAGAAAAGAATGACTAACTCATTCAGGGCTTTTAAATGGAGCCACGGTGCCATGGGGTCCGGTTGCCATGGCACTGCGACTCCATTTAAAAGCCATGATGCCAACCGCTGGAAGAAACAAGTTATTCCCCACAGCCCAACCCCTGATTTGGCCTCCCAGGACCAGGGTTGGGCTGCAGGGAATGCTCTCTGCCCCCTGCCGCCCTTTTCTGGCCCCGGACCCGCCGATCCCCACCGTCCAGGGAAGTTATTCCACTTCCGAGGTGGAATAACTTCCCTGTTCATGTCACCAGCTTTGGACATATAGGGCTGACATTAGAATCAGCCCTGTACATCCGGGGCCAGCAACCGCCCACTGCCCACCCTAATGCCGCCCCCGATCCTCCCCTTTCCTGCCCCCGTCTAGCTTCCCCGTACAATTGACGGGGAAGCTAGATGCTGTTGGGACGTCTATCCTTCCTATTCGTGACTTGGAATGAGCCTGATACTGATCTGTTAACCATAAATAAATGGCATAATTTCTATATGATTGACCTAAAATACTTGAAAAATATAATCACCAAAATTAACACAACCACCTTGACCCCTATCCTGTTAGCTGGATAAAGGCAGCTAAAGCTGAACTGTCTTCACTCATCCTTACAAGGGTCAACCAATCTCTGAAACAAGGTTACATGCCTTTGGAATTAAAACATGCTATGATTCACCCAATATTAAAAAAACAAATCTTTAGACAAGGAACATCCTAATTCATACAGGCCAATATTTAGTCTCCCATTCATGACTAAAGTGATTGAAAAGATTGTTCACACTCAGCTACAAGAGTTCATTGACCTGAACTTTCCTTTAGATGAACAACAATATAGTTTTGGACCTTTTCATGGTGTAGAGACCCTTCTTTTAGCCCTTTTTGATAAACAGGCATTTGTCCTTGTATTTTGGGATATTGCCTCTGCATTTGATAGTATTAGCCCCAACATACTACTTATAAGACTACACCAAATAGGGCAAAATGGCACTGAGCACCAATGGTTTCAGTTCTACATCTCTGATCATACTCAACAAACTCAGATTGGCCGACAGACATCATCATACTTCAAACAGGAGCAAGGCATACTGCAAGGGCCTTCCCTCTCAGTACTTCTTTTCAATTTATACCTGCAACCAATCAAAGTGGAATATCATATATATGTGGATGATATAATGTTGTATCTCCCCATAGATATAATGAAGCCCACCCTACATCAATTGTCATCTTGCCTAAATGAAACATTGAAGTGGCTGAAAACACATAACCTAAAAATGTATAATAATAAAACTGAAGTTTTATATATTTTATTTATTTATTAACAATTCTTATATACCGTACTATTAGCCATCAGCGTGGTTTACATTGAACAGAAACATCCGACAATTTACATATGTCTGGTCATTACATTTAACAGGAACTAGAACTTGGATAAACGGGTTAACTATATACATTGGTGGTTCACCTGATAATGGACACGGTCAACTATATACATAGGTGGTACAACAATACAGGAAACCGCTTGTTATTTACATTGTGGGGTAAGCCTGTTGCGTGGGTCTGCCTGTTTGACTACTTCTGCTACTCGCTTGGGAGTTATGTTCGGAGCTGTCCTTGAGATATTTAAGGAAGAGGAAATGTTTTAACGCTTTTCTGAACTGGCTCAAGTTGGGGATTGCTCTGATTTGTGCTGGTAAAGCGTTCCATAGAGTTGGGGCGCAGAGTTGGAAGGCTCTGTTGGCTGTTGATCTGGTGCATCTTGTGGTTTCATTTGGGATGACTAGCATGTTCAACTCTGCGGTTCTTCGTGGCCTGTTTGGTGCAAGTGGTTAGATGAGGTTAGAGAGAGAGGATGAGGTAAGCCCCTTAGCAGCTTTGAACGTTAGCAGTAAAGTCTTGAAACTGATCCTTGCTTGAATGGGGAGCCAGTGTAACTGTCTTAGGAGGGGAGTCACGTGGTCTCTCCTGGATGCCCCAAAGAGTACCCGCGCTGCACTGTTCATAGCCAGTTGCAGGGGGTTCAGGGTGGACCGTGGGAGTCCTTGTAGTATGGAGTTTGAGAAGTCGAAATGGGGAATTATAAGGGCTTGATAAATATTGATAAAATATTACCAGGAATCAAATCTTTACCCCCCCCCCCCTTTCAAAACTCATCATTCAAGAAGCTGAGCTAGAAGTAAAAAATGAAGTAAATTACCTTGGGTTTACCCTTGATTAGTCTCTTAGCATGCTGACACACAAAACTAGTTACTAGATCTATCTTCTTTAAGTTACATATGATCCAACACCTAAAACCATTGCTTGATAGTTATGACTTTAGATCTGTGATCCAGGCCTCGATCACTCCACATTTTGATTTTTGCAATAGTATTCTATGAGGTTTGCCTAAGAAGATAATTAATCAGCTTCAAATGGCTCAGAATTTTGCAGCCTGGATCATTTGTAAGTCTCATAGCATAGATCATATCACCCTAATACTTTATAATCTTCATTGGTTAGCAGTTAAAAGTAGGATCAAATATAAATCTCTATTGATCACTTTTAAACTCTTTAATAACATTTCCCCATCATATCTCTCTTCTCTAATTAACACACCCACTAATGAAAGAATCAGAAGAATTTGTACACAAAACACCATAATAGTCCCTTCTGATTTTCGTAATATAAACTGATCTACAAGTAATAGGGCATTTACTTACATTCCTCCCATTCTCTGCAATGCTCTACCAGAAAAATTAAAATCTTTTAAGGATCTCCAAATGTTCTGAAAAGAAATTAAAACCTATTTGTTTATTGAACACGATTGAGGTCATTCCGAGGTAAGCATAGCTGGGATGGACGTCCCGCTGTGACGTTCATCCCCGCTATTCGTGTCCTCTCCCGATCCCGTCTAACTTCCCCACACATTGTATGGGGATGTTGGATGGGTGCAGAAAAGGGGTGGATTGGGGGCAGGGTTAGGGCAGGCAGTGGGCAGTCGTCGGCCTCAGATGACTTGAACAGGGAACTTATTCCTCCACAGAGGTGGAATAAGTTTCCCTAGTCAGCAGGGGATGGTGGGCCCGGGGCTCAGAAAGGGCAGGAGGGGGCAGAGGACATTCCCCACAGCCAGACACTAGCCTTAGGAAACAAGATCAAGGGTCGGGCTGCGGAGAAAGCACTTTTTGAGCTCACGGCCGGGAATCGTGGCTTTTGAATGGAGCTGTGGTGCCATGGCAACTAGATGCCATGGCACCATGGATCCATTGAAAAGCCCTGACTGAGCTAGCCATGCAAGACCTGTTCGTGCAGGCTGACCTGAATTGGGGTCCCACCCTGCACATACAGGCCTGGATGGGATTCTGATTCCGCGGGGCTAGACATGCCCCTTGGGATCAGAATCCGGGCTAACTCTGTGCGTCCAGTTCTGACTGGGTGCACAGAAGACCAGGACGTCCGGGTCTGAATCGGGCCCTATGGTAACATTCATGACAATAACAAAATTTATCTGACCTAGCAATAATTTACTTTGATTCCCATTTCCACTCTATCTGTTCAAATCATTAGATATTCCCTTATAGTTACTGCAGTATTAAACTAGAGTAAATCATACTTGTAAATATGTTGACTGTAAAATATGTTACCTGTAAATAGTTTGCTTAAAGTTTAATGTATCTTGTTTGTTCATTGTAACTTCCCTTGATCTTGGGAAGGGGCGGTATAGAAAAACTTATAAATAAATAAAATAAAAATAAAAAATCACCAACAAAGATGTTAAAAAGATTTGGATCAAAGATAGATCCCTGCAGCATACCAATGGTAACCTCCTTCTCCTCAGAGTGAGCTCCATTTACCTGTACCCTTTGTCGCCTCCCACTCAACCAATATCTAACCCAATTAATAACTTTAGGGTCCATCTCTAGGGTACTCAGTTTGTTATACAGTAAGTCGCCTGTGCGGAATGGTGTCAAAGGGTTTACCACATCTAGGGCTCTCCCTTGGGCCAACTCCCTGGTCACCCAGTCAAAGAAATCAGATTTGTCTGACAAAACCTGCCACTGGTGAATCCATGCTGCCTCCGATCCTGTAATCCATTGGACCCCAGAAACCTTACCATTTTCTCATTCAGCAGCGTTTTCAATAATTTACTTACCACAGAGGTTAGACTATCCGGCCTGTAGTTTTCAACTACATCCTTACTTCCACTTTTGTGTAAAGGGACCACCCCCAACTCCAAACAGTCATTGAAAAGGTCAGTCAGTGGAACTGCTAGAATGTCCAAGTTCCTTCAGTAATCTCAGATGTATCCCATCTGGTCCCATTTCTTTGTCAACTTTTAGTTTAGCTAATTCCTCATGAACACAGTCTTCTCAAAATCGTTTGAGTTCTCCATCGCTTCTGTTCCTATTTGTGGGTGTTTTCTGAGGTCCTGCTCCTGGCCCTTCATCTATGAACACAGAACAGAAATATTTGTTAAGAAATTCAGCTTTATCCTCATCAGTTTCTACATATTCCTTCTCTTCACCCTTGAGTCTGACAATACCATTTTTGCCCTTCCTCCTCTCACTAACATATCTGAAAAATGTCTCCTCCTCCCATTTTATTGCATTGGCTAGTTCTTCTTTTTGTATCTTTGCTTTCCTGACTACTTTGCTAGCTTCTCTAAGCTTTTCCAAATATAGATGCCTGTCTTCCTCTCTCTGTGATCTCTTGAATTTCAATGTTAGCCCAGCTTAGCAGACATACCCTAAGAGGTCATTTTAATCTATTTATTTAAATATTAAAAGTTCATACAGATCTTCTTAGACTCTTGTTTCAATACAACTGAATGATATGTAAAAATGTGGCTATTTCTATGATACGATTCATAAGATTAGTCTTGGGTTCTCCATAGCATCAGCTCCACCTCCATCTTCACTCTCAAAACCTTCTTTCAACCTTTGTCACCTTCTCTTCCTTTTCTAAAATCAATGAGAAGGAAACTGCACATCTTCTTTCTTCCTGTAAACTCACCAGCTGCTCTTCTTTCCTCCTATATCCCCACCCACCTACTAAGCTCTATTATCCCCTCTCTTTGTCAAATCCTTACCCTATCACCACAGCTCTAGTTCCTATAGCCTTCAAATATGATGTGGTTACATGGCTCTTCAAAAAACCTTCAGACCCTACCTGCCCTTCCAATTATCAGCACATCTCTCTCTTCCCTTTTGCATCTCAACTACTCAAACGTAAGGTTCACTGCCACTGTCTTGATTTTCTTTCCTCTCAATCCATTCTGATTCTACTGTAGTTGGGCTTTCATCTTCTACATTCTACTAAAATAGCCCTTGCCAAAGTCTCCAGTGATCTCTTCATGGCTAAGGCAAGGGACTTTACTCGATCCTCATCCTTCTTGACCTATATGTTTATGTTTATGCAATTTCTTGATATACCGCCCAGGCTGAAGGGCATCAGAGCGGTTTACAATCACTATAAGCAGGTACTGGATACAGTCCCTTGTCCCCAAAGGGCTCACATTCTATGTGTACCTGAGGCAACAGAGGGTTAAGTGGCTTGCCCAAGGCCACAAGGAGTGCCTATAGGACTAGAAACCCCATCCCCTCCGGCCTGAGATTGCTGTCCCCAGGTGGAATTGAACCCCTGGCCCTCCGGCCTGAGGTACCTTGTCCTTACCACTAGGCTTTTGACACTGTTGATCATCACTTTCCCTTGAAACCCTGTTCTCACTTGACTTTGTGGGTTCAGTTCTCTTGGCTTTCTTATCTCTGCCATTGCATAATTAGTATATGTTCTGGTGATTCTTCCTCTACTACTCTCTCCCTTTCAGTCAGTCAATCTCAGGGATCTGTCTTGGGATCTTTGTGCTCATTCCCTTGGTACCCTGATCTCCTCCCATGGTTTTCAGTACCATCTTTACACTAATGACTCTCAGATTTATGCCTTTGCACCTGAATGTTTTCCAGGAATCCAGGCCCGTATCTCAGCCTTCTCATCTGATGTTGCTGCCTGGATGTTCCATCATCATCTGAAACTGAACATGACTCAGACGGAGTTCATTATCTCCCCCCTTCTTCCTTTCTCTATTTCTGTGGGTAATACTATCATCCCTGTTTCCTCGGCTCGCAACCTTGGGGTCATCTTTGACTCTTCTCTTTCTTTCACTGCACGTATCTAACATACGTATAGCTAAAACCTATCATTTCTTTCTCTTTAAAATCTGCAAAATTCATCTCTTCCTTTTGAGCACACTACCAGGATTCTTATCCATTCTCTAGTCTCCACTTATTTAGACTATTGCAACCTGCTTCTCACTGATCTCCCCCTGAATCATCTCTTTTCAGCAATCCATTCAGAACTCAGCCACAAGGCTAATCTTCTTCCAGTGTCACCATGCTCACATAACCCCTCTCCTCAAGTCACTTCATTGGCTGCCTATCTATTTCTGCAACCAGTTCAAACTATTTCTACTGGCCTACCTCTCCTTTTATCTCTCCCTACACTCCTCCTTGGGGACCTTGTTCATCAGACAAATCCCTTCTATCTGTGCCCTTCTCTTCTCTTCCATTGCCAACTGCAGACATCATTTATTCCACCTTACTGTACCATATGCTTGGAATAAACTACCTGAGTCAGTACATCAGGTCCCATCCCTGGTCCTATTCAAATCCAGGCTAAAAGCCCACCTCTTCGAGGCTGCTTTTGGATTCTGACCCTTTACTCTCCTGTTCTCATCCATGTGTGTTAAAACTATCTCTTGTCTCCTGTTGTGTGTTGTCCTGTATAGATTGCAAGCTCTATCTAGCAGGGGCTGTCTCAAGTATATGTACAGCGCTACAGAAGCCTTGTAGCGTCATATAAATGTATAGTAGTAGTAGTAGTAGTAGATATTTTTGCACTAGTGCCCAAGTGGCACAAAGGTTTGCTAAATCTGTGCCAGTGTTATAACATTACACAGTAACATAGTGAATGACATCAGATGAAGATTAAAATGGCACCTATAGGGACCTAGTTTGGATTTGTGCAGTTTGGGTAGATGCACACACAAGTTCCTACTTGCAGTTCAACACCAACTCCTTCGCCCCACATCTTTTACATGACTTGAACCCTTTTTCTAGTATTCTGTATCCTCCCCAACACACCCAAGATCTGTTGCAGTGATAGCCTTTGTCAACACCACTCTTTCAGACCTTGCTATTTTCAGTTTTGCTTCTTACAAGATCAGTGCTTAAGTTATTATGCAGGCCCCCTTCCTTGTTAAAATCTAGTCTCCCTATGGTCACTGAAGTTTGTGTTTTAACCATTAAAAAAATGTATACTGTAAACTAATACCAGTCCTTTAACTTTCTCTCATAATAACTTACAGATGTTTGTTTGCCTATTCTGTAAAAGTTTGGGGACTTTGAAGGGGCAATGATAACAAATTTGTTTTATTTGACAAGCAAACGTACATAAAACATGGCAGCATGCAATCATTTAAGATTAAGGCTCTCTTAATCTCTGTTTTTTGAAGGTTGTTTGGAATTAAAGGAGGACACCATTGAAAACTTGCTTGCAGCAGCTTGTCTCCTTCAGCTCCCACAAGTAGTAGAGGTGTGCTGCCATTTTCTAATGAAACTTTTACATCCATCCAACTGTTTGGGAATTCGAGCGTTTGCCGATGCTCAGGGATGCATTGAGCTTATGAAGGTGGCTCACAACTATACTATGGTAAGACAGCATTACTGCATTCTTAATGTAAATATATAGAGAGAAAGACATAGCGCCTACTTTGCTTTGGATAGTTTCTACATTACATGGTAAATGACATATGAGTATAACAAAAAGTTATAAAAGACATATACACAAGTGTTGCTTTCCCTCTAACTATTCCCCAATTCCCAATATATCTACTGATAAATTATAAAATTATTGATTTGAATGCTTTTGTTACAGTTACAGTTGATTAAACTTGATATACTGCCTATACTAAGGCAAGTAGGTGATTTTACAAACAAATAGCAAGGGAAGCAGACAAAATAGTAAGGCAAGTAAGCGGAGATGAGAAGACAAAGGAAAAAGGAGGAAGGGGAGCCTAGGTTACAAAGTAGTGGCGAGTGCAAAATAACAAGGAAAGAGTGGAAGAGAGGGGAGTCACAAATAGGGCACATGGCTGGAGTTGCTGGGTGGGGTGGAACAGAAAGAGGGGATAACAAGTACTGGGCAGATGAGGATCAAATAAGAGTGGCTGCAGGAAAAGCCATAGTGAAAAGCTAAGTTTTCAATTAGGATTTAAAGCTAATGAACAAGAGTTGAGAGCAAAGGGAGGTAGGAAGGAATTCTAAAGGGTGGGAGCAACGACACAGAAGGAGGAGGAATGGGCCAGAGAAATGCAGACTAAATGAGGGCCGGGGACTTCCAAAAGACTTTGGGATGTGGATCAGAAAGCATGTCAAGGAGTGTAGGCAGAGAGCAGCTATGAGAGGAAAGGAGGGTTGCCAGTGAGAAGGGCATGGTGTGTAATTATGAGAACCTTCTATTGAATATGAATAGATACAGGAAGCGGGTGCTGAGTGAGGAATAGGAGGGTGACATGGTCATATTTGCGAGCCCCATGAAGGAGTTTGAGAGCAGTATTTTGGATTAATTAAAACTGGTGGATGTGATACTGGCGAAGACCGGAAAAGAGGAAGTTGGCATAATCAAGGCGAGTAATGACCAGAGAGAGCAAGAGTAAACAGATGGAAGATTGGTCAAAAAGCTTGGAGTTGGAACAGTTCTGACAGAGGACAGTAAAGCAATGTCTAACAGTGGAAGAAATGTAAGACGAGGAGGGAGAGCCGGAATACGTGGGAGGAAGAGGTGTCCTGGTGCACCAGGGCAGAATAATAGGACTTCTTAGCTTAAGTAACAGCTTCATGATAATGGTGAGCAGCAAGTCGAAAGAAGGACAATAGGATGTGTTACCGCAATCTACGCCAACATCGTTCAAGCTGACAGACCTGATTTCGAAGAAGGCAGAGCCCCGGGTGATACCAGAGCTTAGACGGAGAAGAAGTGGAAGGAGCAGTTCTTAGAGGGGTGACAAGATCAATGGTGGAGGACAGAATCATAGTGAAGTGACAAACTTGCTCATCAGGGCAAAGTTGGCTAAAATCGGAGGGGAACAGAGGGCAACTAGCTACAAAGGAGTAAAATTATGGAGATGACAGCACTGAGGGAATGTGGGAGTGGGTGGGGGTTCCAAGTGGAAGGATGAGAAAGGAAGAATGAGACAAGGTGTGATCAGACCAGGGGAGGGGAGTAGTGGAGGGCAGAGAGGGAAGTAGAGGTACTGCGCTAATGACGAAGTTGAGGATCTGACCAGCTGCATGGGTGGGGATAGTGACATAGTGCTGTGAGCCAGAAGAGGACAGGAAGTCCAGGAAGTCCTTGGAGATCAGGTCAAGAGGAGAGGAGAGATAGATGTTAAAGTCCCCCAACAGCAGTATGGAGGAGGGATCAAGCAAATAAGGTTAAAGAATGTCATAGAGTGCCTGTAGAGATGCCAGAGAGACCGGCGGGGAAAGATAGACCAGAAAAATGAGAAAAGAGAAAGAAGAGTGTCCTACAAGCCATGGATTCTAGAACGTCCTGTTTAGGGGAGCACATAGAATCAAGATAGGTCACAGAGAAGAGTGGGGAGTAAAACAGAGCAAGACCACCGCCACACTGCTGATGACAGTGAAGGGAATGAAAGGTATAGCCACGAGGGGAAGATCGGTGAAGATAAGCCAGTTCAGAGTTAGCCTCCAGGTTTTGGTCAGACAGAGAAGATCAATGGAAGCAGGAGGTCATGGACCAAGTGACATTTACGTTTAAGGGAACGGACGTTGAGAAGTACAAGGGAGGGGGTACTGATGGGGGCGGCCGAAAGTAGAGAGGGGGAGAGGCGAGGGGAAATAAAAGAAGCAGCAGGAGGAATGACAGGGAGTAAATACCTTACTTGAGAGGGTAATGGAAGCTTAAGATCTAGTGGCAGCACTGAGTTGGATGGCTAAGGGTAGAAAGTGCAAGTTCTGATTGCTCCAGTCCAAATCATCGCTCTATGCTTGATGCATGCTCTATTGTCTTTGGCTACCAAAACATTTTCACCACACTCTTCTCAGTCTACCTCTGTTGTCATGGGGGCAGGGCTCTGCCTTCAGCACTTTTATCCCTAATGCAAGCCAGGTAGAGAGGTGGACTTGGATAAGAGATTGTGGAGTTTGTACAGTGTTTAGTTGTGTTTGGATTTCTGCTCTTGGAGGACTCCTTGACTGACCAAGTCAGCACAGCTGTCAAATCAATGCTCACTCATTATGAAACTTTAAAGTCCAGTAGATAGTGTTTTCTATAAGCAAATGGTGCTGGCTAATTTCAAATGTGGTGGTTTTCAGATTTAAAAAAAAACTATTTTAAAAAGTGGTAATGTCAATAATTTTAAAAGTAATACCGTCAACTATGTTGGGATTTGGGAAAACCTTAGGAGGAATGTGTATTTAATTGTATTTCTCTTTTAAGTACATTTTCTTGTATCAAATTTTATTTAAAGTTGAAAGTTATAATGTATAATATAATATTTAATATTACTCATGGAAAACAAAGAAAGTGCTACAATGAATATGTGATAATATAATATTCTTGTTCAGATTTTGTATTTAGGAGCATTACGACTCCCTAAACATGTTTAATACTAACACTGCAAGCACCATGAGATTCAAGGAACTCTGTTTAGGTCCGTTTCTCATAATATCATGAACTAAACATAAACATTGTAAACAAATACAGAATGGAATGAGTGACCCTTGATGTAAGCTCTGATGAGCAGGGACCGTCTCTTACATGTCTGTGCAGTGCCACGTACGTCTTGTACCACTATACAAATGCTCAGTAGTAGTAGTCATCACCATGAAAGCACAGTTTTCCAAAGGTTTTCTCCCATTGTAAGCCAACACAATTTTTAAAATATAGGACCCGTCATCTTTGTTATTTGTGTAGAGAGCAGAAAATGTTTGAAGAAATTTGACTGACCATTTGTGCATGTGCCTGAGAGAATGTTTTTTTGCCCTACATATAGCAATTAGCAAATGATCATAAAACCACAAAAATGTGATCACAAAATCAATAAACTACATTATGACCATGTCTTGGTAGTACGCTTCTATCATGAGTGGATACATACAATCAAAAATTGGTACAGACTAAAACAAATGAATCTAAATCATAAAAACCTTTGCACATGCTAATTCCAAGTGCTAACAAGGCTCTGTGATGTGAAACTACAAATAAGCGGAAATGGGTAAAGTCAAAATAAATTGCAATGAAAGTGTATACACTCTTGTTGAGATACACTGATCAATGATTCCACTGGCAGTTTCCTATTTCCATTTCCATCTATTTGTGCTTTCACAGAGCCAGGTTAGCATTTGGAAGTTAGCATGCACAAAACGTTAGCCTCTTCATATACCCCGCAGGTTGAAAAGAATTTGTGATCCTTGCCATCTGTTTCAGTTTTATGATTTAAATTTATTTATTGTTGTGAAGTGACATTTTAGAAAGAGCATCCAAGTGAAAATCGGGATGCTCAGGGAAAAATCTGCAGCCAAACGCCAGGGATATCTGTTTTGGCCCAATTTTAGAAACACAGATGACCCTGATGTAGGTGACTAGGCCGGCATCCATATAAACATCCCTGCTAACAAACTGTGGGGCGGAGGACATCCATCTCAAACAATATTACATATAGGGATGGCCAGCGGTGCGGCAAAACAAAAACATGAGCTCTCATTCCCCATCAGTGTTTGTCGTCAACTAGTAAATTAAATAGGCTATAAGTGTACTCCCGTTTCCACACCCTTTGGATATGTGCTTGGCAAAATGAGTGCTTTTCAGATACCTATTTGTGCCTGGAGCAGGTATAAACTGTGAGGAGACTTGGGGCATCCAGCATGTTTCTGAAATGGGGAGTGGACATCCAATTTTTTGGGAACACCCTGGACATGCCTCCACCATGCTCCCATCCTGCCTTGGATGTCCTCGTGCGAGGGACATCATAAGAACATAAGAACATAAGATATGCCATACTGGGTCAGACCAAGGTCCATCAAGCCCAGTATTCTGTTTCCAACAGTGGCCAATCTAGGTCATATGTACCTAGCAGTTTCCCCAAGAGACACAAGTTCCACAATGCTTGTACTGGGTCAAGCATTGATATCTTCGGTCACTTCTTAATAATGGTTTATGGACCTTTCCTCCAAGAACTTGTCCAAACCTTTTTTAAACCCAGCTACACTAACAGCCTTTACTACATCCTCCGGTAACAAATTCCAGAGTTTGATTACACGTTGAGTGAAAAAATATTTTCTTTTATTAGTCTTAAATAGTTTACCCTGTAGCTTCATTGCATGTCCCCTAGTCTTTCTATATTCTGATAAGGTAAACAATCGATCTACATTTACCCGTTCCACTCCGTTCATTAATTTATAGACTTCTATCATATCTCCCCTCAGCCGTCTCTTTTCCAGGTTAAAGAGCCCTAACCTTTTTAGCCTTTCTTCATAGGAGTATCCTTCCATCCCCTTTACCATTTTGGTGGCTCTTCTCTGTACCTTTTCTAAAATCGCTATATCCTTTTTAAGATACGGCGACCAGAATTGCACACGATATTCAAGGTGCGGTCTCACCATGGAATGATATAGAGGCATTATAATATCTTTTGTTCTATTTTCCATTCCTTTCCTTATCATACCTAGCATTCTATTTGCTCTCTTGGCCGCTGCTGCACACTGGGCCGAGGGTTTTAACATGGTATCCACAATGACGCCTAAATCTTTTTCCTGGGTGGTGATTCCTAATGTGGAACCTTGCATCGTGTAACCATAGTTTGGGTTGTTCTTCCCTAGGTGCATAACCTTGCACTTGTCCACATTAAATTTCATCTGCCATTTTGATGCCCAGTCTTCCAATTTATCAAGATCCTCTTGCAATTTTTCACAATCCTCTTGGGTTTTAACAACTTTAAATAGTTTTGTGTCATCTGCAAATTTGATAACCTCACTCGTTATTCCACTTTCCAGGTCATTTATGAATATGTCAAAAAGCAGCGGACCCAGCACAGATCCCTGGGGTACACCACTATTCACCTTTCTCCATTGGGAAAATTGGCCATTTAGCCCTACCCTCTGCTTTCTATCTTTTAACCAGTTCCTGATCCACAATAGTACACTGCCTCCTATCCCATGACTCTTTAGTTTTGCCAAAAGTCTCTGATGAAGGACCTTGTCAAAGGCTTTCTGAAAGTCCAGATACACAATATCAACCGACTCACCTTTGTCCATCTGTTTATTCACTCCTTCAAAAAAACATAACAGATTGCTAAGACAAGATCTTCCTTGTCTAAAGCCATGTTGGCTGTCTCCCATTAGGTCGTTCTATCTACATGCTGAGTAATTTTATTCTTTATGATGGTTTCTACCATTTCTTCCCGGTACTGACGTCAGGCTCACCGGTCTGTAGTTTCCCGGATCACCCCTGGAACCCTTTTTAAAAATTGGTGTTACATTGGCGATCCTCCAATCTTCAGGTATTAGAGATGATTTTAATGATAGTTCACAGATTACTGATAGCAGTTCTGCAATCTCATATTTCAGTTCTTTTAACACCCTTGGATGTATACCATCCGGCCCAGGTGATTTGCTACTCTTCAGTTTATCTAATAGTTGTAAGACATCTTCCCGATGTATCGATATTTCCTTCAGTTCTTCCGCACCTTTAAATACCACTTCAGTCATGGGTAACATCCCTACATCTTCCTCAGTAAAGACCGAAGCAAAGAATTCATTCAGCCTCTCCGCTATCGCCTTGTCGCCTCTTAGTGCTCCTTTAACCCCTTTATCATCTAATGGACCAACTGACTCTCTCACAGGTTTTTTGCTACAAATGTACTTGAAAAGGTCTTTATTTCGTGTTTTTGCTTCCGCAGCAAGCTTCTTCTCAAATTCTCTCTTTGCCTGCCTTATCAATGCCTTGCATTTGACTTGCCAGTGCTTGTGCTGTTTCCAGGTTTCGTCGTTTGGCTCTTTTTTCCATTTCCTGAAAGATGCTTTTTTGGCAACAACAGCCTCTCTGACCTCACCTTTAAACCATGCTGGCAGTTTTTTGGACTTCCTTCCACTTTTATTAAAGCGTGGAATACAGCTGGTCTGGGCTTCCAAGATAGTATTTTTCAACAACACCCAAGCTTGATGTACGTCTTTAACCTTCGCAACTGCTCCTTTTAGTTTTTTCTTAACTGTTTTCCTCATTTTATCAGTCTCCCTTTCGAAAGTTCCGCACCTTTAAATCCCACTTCAGTAGTACTGTGGATTTCCTTACTATCCCTCCTCCACTAATTAAATCAAAGGCGATCATGCTATGATCACTATTGCCAAGTGGCCCCACACCCTTATCTCTTGCACTAGATCTGGTGTTCCACTAAGGACTAGGTCTAATATGGCTTCCCCTCTGGTCGGTTCATGAACCAGCTGCTCCAAGAAGCAGTCATTTATTTCATCTAGGAACTTTATCTCCCTAGCATGTCCTGACATGACACTGACCCAGTCGATACCGGGGTAATTGAAATCACCCATTATTATTACTGCGCTGTAACTTTTGTTAGCTTCCTTGATTTCTTTGAGCATTTCATCATCCATTTGGTCATTCTGACCAGGCGCTCGATAGTACACCCCCACTGCCATCGCCTTCCCCCTTTTATATGGAATTTCAATCCATATAGATTCTACAGCAGATTTTGTTTCCTGCAAAACTTTAATCCTTTCTGAGTCAATGCCCTCTCTAACATTGAGCGCAACCCCTCCACCAATTTGATCAGCTCTATCATTACGATATAGTTTGTACCCAGGTATCACAGTGTCCCACTGGTTGTCCTCCTTCCACCATGTCTCTGATATTCCAATCATATCTAACCTTTCATTTAGTGCTATATATTCTAACTCTCCCATCTTATTCTTTAGACTTCTAGCATTTGCATACAAGCATTTTAGAGAATGTATTTTATTCATGTTAATTTGGCTATTGTTAGACTTGGGTAAATTGGGATCTTTAAGCTCTGTCTGCTCCATACTTGAGGGCATTTGGGCTACTTTACTCTTTTGTGGAACCTCTCTGCTTTTGGTAGTATCCTTCAAGGATACATTCTTCCGAACCATCCGCTCTTGGGCGACTGTCGGCTTTCCCCTAATATCTAGTTTAAATGCTGCTCTATCTCCTTTTTAAAGAGCTTGATTAGATTTTAAAAGAGCTTTCTGAAATGCTCCTGAAACATTTCCGTACTTTGGACATCTCTGTCCCCTTTTTTATAAGTCCAAAGTATGAATAGGGCTTCTAAACTAACCCCCTTAGTCTGTAGCAATTTTTCATTGTACCACACTGCTGATACAGGTGTACCAACACATGCCCATATTTTAGAGAGAAGGGAAATTAACATTCTTGCTAATAATTTTGTGCCATGGTCAGACCATTTTTTCTTCATTTTTATTTTGTGTGAGATTGGTGTGATAGGTTGAAGGTGCTTAAGGAAGTGAAGGATTGTGGGACTGTGACTCCCTGTGGAATTTGGTGCTCATTGATTGAAATGCCTCAGTATGAGATGATGCTGAAAGAGTGCTGTGCCTAAGGGAATTAGTGATACAGTATAGCACCTATACGTACATACTATCACAAATGTAACTTGGGGATAATTAGTTACCCCATTAGCATGAGTAACTAGGTGTCCTTTTCATTGATTGTAATGAAGGTGGGTGAAATCTGAAGCTTCTGCAGGCAGGTAGCTCCGGTATAATGAGTATAAGTTACCAGTGCAACAGTCAAAGAATGGTTTCCGGGTACGATTGCAAGAGCTGTAAACAGGCCCTGGGAAATCTTTCAAATTGTGAGGTGTCTGGGTGAGACTAATATCATACATATGATCAGATGTCAGAGATTCCGGCTGATGGTGATTTTGCAGATTTTTTTTTTAAAGGGAAGGTTCAGGATCTGAGGAAGGGCACTCATTCAGCAAGTATTGGGTGGGGAGGGGGGGGAGTCAAGTGGGCCTCCAGCAGGTTGAGATAAATATAACTTGGGGTGTTGAACAGCCTCCAAAACTGGCAGATAATTTGGCTAGGTCCTTGTGAGTTTGAACTGATTACCGAGGCGAGACACTGTCCATTGTCTGAAGCCTTGCATCTTAAGTTTCCTCAGGACCTTTTTCCAACTTTCCTTCTGAGGCAATGATGGAGTGGATAAGGGATGTGATGAATGCTTCTTTGAGTCAGATTTCTTGGAGGTTTCCATTGCTTTGGACATGCACCAGGCTGGACATAGAAAGGACTCAGAGACTGAGTCACTTTTAATTGCTGTGATGGGTATTGTATATAGATACTTAAACAACATGGAGGCGGTAATTTTGGATCTATCCTTCACCTTTGATTTAGTGTATTATAGAATTCTGATGGATAGATGTAGGGATTTAGGATTAGGGGACACGTTATGCAATGACTGGGCTAATTTCTAACAGGGAAGAGTTTCTGGGCGAAAGCAAATGGTAGGATGTCCCATTTGAAACAATTGTTTTGCGGAGTTCCCCAGGGTTAGGCTTTTCCCTTCTTTAACATCTTTCCTCATTCTTTAGACCCCCTGGTCAGCACATATGGGATTTATTCTTTACCTGTGACAATGACACTCAGAGTTATTACCAGAAAAGATTGTAGTTAATTTTAATAGTTGTTTGGAGATGCTTGCATTTGGCTCTAATGACAGCAAGCTGGTCCTGAATACACAAAAAACAGAGATGCTTGTACTTGGGAGGAATTTTGTGCTATGGTTGAATACACACATTGGGGGTAATTTTATAAGGAAGTGCCTACTTTTATGCGCATTTGACTGTGTGCATGCACAGGGGTGGAATAAGGGCAGAATGTAGGCAGAGAAGAAAAGTACATGTATTGATTATAAACTATAAAATGCAGGTACAGGTATTTACCCCAGCTCCAGGGCTGGTGTTAATGACCGCACCTTAACTTAAGGCATGTTTTCCATCACCTATGCTAGTATTTTATAAAGAAAATTAGGCACCTAAAATAGGTATGTTTTGATTGCCTTAAACTAGGTATCCTGTTATGAAATTATCCTCTTAATGGTTGAAGGTGTATCCTTTCTTTGAAGTCAGAGATCAGAGACATGGGAGTACTGTTAGCCAATGACAGTTCTTTACAGTCACCGACTACAAGTTGTGACAAAAAAGAAATGAGACCGTTCCATAAATGTTTTATTACAAAATCTACAGAGAAATTACGCATTGTCCCCTTCAAAGTAATCTCCCCCCCCCCCACCCCGAGTTAATGCACTTCTGCATTTGCTTCTGCCACGTACGGAAGCACTCAGTAAAGTCCTCCTTGAGGTCCTTCAGCTCCCTCATCACAGTGGCCTTGATCTCTTCTACAGAGGCAAAATGAGTTCCTTTGAGCACAGTCTTCAGCCTGGGGAAGAGCCAGACGTCACACGGTGCAAGATCTGGAGAATAAGGAGGGTGGTCGAGAGCTGTGATCTGTTGACCAAGAACTGCCTCACACTGAGCGCGGTTTGTGTGGGCACGTTGTCGTGGTGGAGCAGCCATGACTTATCTCTCCACAGAGCCCTCCTGCTATGCCCAACCCGGTCATGGAGGCAATTGAGGACCTGCTGGTAGAAGTGCTGGTTGACTCTCTGACCCTCAAGCACAAACTCATGATGGACCACTTCCTTTTGGTCAAAGAATGCGATCAACATGACCTTGATCCTTGATTTGGACATGTGCGCCTTCTTGGGTCTGAGTGACAGTTGAGTCTTTCATGCAGGCTCTGTCTCTTGCTTTCAGGGTCGTACTGGAAGACCCAAGTCTCGTCTCCTGTGATGACTCAGCCAACGAACTCTGGATCTTCTCCGATCTTCTACTACTACTACTATTGAGCATTTATATAGTGCTACCAGTCATACGCAGCGCTGTACAGACATGTAAGAGACAGTCCTTGATCGTCAGAGCTTACAATCTAATCAAGACAAACACAGAGCTAACAATCTAGTCAAGACAAAAACACGGCACTTACAATCTAGTCACGACACAGAAGTCAAGATCTGAAAGCAACAGTGAAGAGGTGAGATTTCAACCTGGATTTAAAGAGGGCTAGAGAGGGTGCCTGGCATACAGACACCGGTAGCTTGTTCCAGGCGTAAGGTGCAGCAAGGTGAAAGGAGCGAAGTCTGTAGTTAACAGTAGGAGTGAAGGGCATAGACAGAAGTAGTTTGTTAGAAGAGTGGAGTTCCCGAGAAGGGTTTCAAGGAGAGATAAGAGATGAAAGGTACTGAGGAGCCGCAGAGTGAATGCACTTAAAGGTCAGGAGGAAAAGTTTGAACTGGATGCTAAAGCGGACAGGGAGCTAGTGAAGTGACTTGAGAAGAGCAGTAATGTGGGTATAGCGAGGCTGGCAGAAGATTAGTCGCACAGCAGAATTTTGAATAGATTGAAGGGGAAAGAGATGACTGAGGGAGACTAGCAAGGAACAGGTTGCAGTAGTCAAGACGAGAGGTGACTAAGGATTGGATAAGGGTTTTAGTAGTATGCTCAGAAAGGAAGGGGCTGATTTTGCTGATATGGTAGAGAAAGAAACAGCAGGTCTTAGCTACGAGCTGGATATGTGTAGAGAAAGAGAGAGAAGAGTCAAAGAAAATCCCCAGATTGCGGGCCGAGGAAACAGGAAGGATTACCAAGTTTTCCACAGAGACTGAGAAAGGAGGAAGAGGAGGGGAGGTTTTGGGGGGAAAGATAAGGAGTTCAGTCTTGGCCATGTTCAGCTTCAGGCAGCGGTGAGACATCCAGGCAGCAATGTTGGAAAGGCAGGAAGAGATCCTGGTCTGGATAACCGGAGAGATTTCGGGTGTAGAGAGGTAGATTTGGGAGTCATCAGCATAGAGATGGTACTGAAAGCCATGGGAGGAGATAAGCGCACCAAGGGACTGGGTATAGAGAGAGAAAAGGAGTGGACCCAGGACGGATCCCTGGGGGACACCAACTGGGAGTGGTGTAGCAGAGGAGGAGGAGCCACCAGAACACACACTGAAAGAGCGATGGGAGAGGTAGGTAGCAAGTCTCGACAAACACTGGCCCGGTGCTCCTTCTGGTCATCTGATAAAAGCTTGGGCACCATCTTGGTGCACACCTTCCGCATCCCCAGTTCCTGAACCAAGATGGTCCACACTGACTCCCTGTTCAGGTGGAGCTCATCAGCTATCATCCGCACCGTCAATTTGCGATCACTCCGCACCAGCTGGTTCACTCTGTCAATGTTCTCAGCCATCTTTGTCGTGGAAGGCCATCCTGACTTGGGGTCATCCTCCACCTCCTCTCGGCCAGTCTTAAAGCATTTGTGTCACTCAAAGATTCACAGCCTTGACATTGCATCTTCTCCATAAGCCTTTTGGAGAAGTTAGAGACACTCTGTTGGGCCCTTCTCCAAGTTAACCAGAAATTTCAAGTTGATTCATTGCTCCATATTTCTGCTACCTCCAGTTGCGTGACAGAGCGATGGAGCAGTGTGCTACAAAAAAAACCTGAAAAAGTAAAACAGAGTGAGAGAGATGAAAAATATTATAGCAGAATAGAGGTGAGATGTTGCACAACACATTGATATAAGCGGTTAGCCAATTGGCATTGAGTCATGGGCGTGGCTGCCACAGTCTCGTTTCTTTTTTGTCACACCTCGTATATTACTAGTACGCTCTGCATATTTAAATATAAAGATGATCAAGCAATTAAAATCCTTTCTGACTGAATCAGCACTGTTATGCAAGCATTTATTAATAGTGCTCTGGATACCGTAACATTTTTTATGTGGGGCTTCCAGCTAGATCAGTGAGATGCCTGCAAATACTGCAGAATTCTGCATCCCAAGTGATCATAGACTTAAACCATAATGAGACCATGAAACTTGTATTGTGGGAGCTTCATCTGCCTCCTATCTGGGAAGGTGAGTTCTTAAATTGATGGTGCTGCTATTCAAGATATCATACACTAGGAGTGTGCACAGCCAAAAAAAAGCTATTCGATTTATACATGTTTCAACTGAATTTTTCACAATTTGTGGGCTTTTTTCATGTTTATTTCATATATTTGGTCTTTAGGTGTACATTGTATGCAAGCTAGAGCATTTGTAAGGACACAAATCAATTGTGTGCATGCTAATTCATAAGTATATGCACACACAAGTGATTTCTATGCACTTTAGATTTTTAGGCACCCAAACAAAAAAAATGCACACTCATGACTGCACATCCCTGTTATATACCAGAAGCCTGAATATCTGGCAAAAAGGGTGGAAAGGTGTGTGTCTTGAAGGCCAATGTGGTCAAATCAAAGGAACTAACTGTTTCTACTAAAGTGCAGACGCAGTTCGAGTGAGAGATCCCACACTCGGGTGGAATAAACTTCCCCAAGTTCAAGGAGTGATGCTAATCTATAAGCATTTCATTAAGAGCTGAAAATATTTCTATTCTAGAGTGTGTTAAGAGAGAAATGTTTTCTGCTCTGAGTCATCAGAGGTGGAGGGGTGTCTTGCTCGTTTTGCACGTTATAGAGATATTTGTATACTTTTGTGTGTGTTTTAATTTTTATAATAATTTTATGCATTGAGGGGCATGTTTACGAAAACATGCATAGTGGATAGCGTGGGGTTCAGCGTGCACCAAGTGCTGAAAATGCGTCCATGCTAAAAATCCCTCGTTACCCAAACGTGGAGAATGGGCAGTTCTTGGGTAGAGCGTCTGCATCATGGGTTGCATGGTCATTATTGACATGAGCTCTCTGTCAATGCGAGACTTAAGGATGCACTTACTGCTGCCTCAGTGGCACAATACCATGCTTGTAACATGGGGACATCCCAAGCATGTCTCAACTTACTAACGCAGATCAAGAGGCAGCGCCATGCTTGTTTTTTGTGCCAGTTGCGTGTCAGCAGCACACTTCTTAGTAAACATTCCTCTGAGTGTTTTTATGGAAATATGGCTTATACATTTTTTATAAATAAATATATCCTAGTTGGTGTTGATTTTATATAATAACATATTTCTGCCATTATGATATCTGTGCATTAAAATTACCTACAATACTTTATCATATTTTATATTTTATTTCCTGTCTGTTGTGCGTCTTCTGTCACTCTCTTCTTTTTAGTATTGAATATTTTGTTATTTTATTGTTCAGCACAGTACCACCATCCTCTTTCTACATGCATTTTTTTGACTCTGAAATATAGCCACACAAAAAGCAGGTGTTCGTTGCAGCAAACTGCACTATGCTCTAGCACAGTGTTTTGCTAGAGGTGTTCCCACAGTAGTCTCGCTCTCTGATGCAGACAGCAAGCTAGCATGGGAACATCATGAGCAAAACCACTGTTTTAAAGCATAGTGCAGCAGGCATGATAATTGTCTGCAAAAGAAGGAATTATTAATTGCTGCCAATGTGAAAAAACTGTGCTGAAATTTAGCAGTTTTTTTACCCTTGTTTTTTTACACCAGTTTGATTCCATCTCAGATGACCAGACCTCCTGATAGTGGAACCCCCGACCATGATTGCCCTCAGTCTGCTAAGTATTAGGGACATGTTTACTAAAAGTTAATGCATGTTAAGTGCCAAGCACCCATAGAAATAAGAGGGCTGGGGACACTTAACATGCGTTAATTTTATAAAACATGCATTAAAACCTTTAGCAAACATGTCCCTTAGTCTTTCCTGGTGTCTGTGGCCCCTACTCACTACCCTTCCATAGCCTTGAAAGCATTGGGAGCCTCTGGTACCTTAACATTCAAGAGGTAGGAATGATGTGCACAGGCTTTCGACCCCACATCGCCACCTTCAAAAATGGCAACACCCGGTCCCATGTTTGGCATCTTGGGATGGCAGAGTATCGTCCAGGGTACACAAGGTGGGGTCAGCTGTTCCTGGGGTCACTCTGCTATATAAGGCAAGTTTTGCTTGACTTCTACATAAGAACATAAGAACATAAGATATGCCATACTGGGTCAGGCCAAGGTCCATCAAGCCCAGTATCCTGTTTCCAACAGTGGCCAATCTAGGTCATACGTACTGTCAAGCCCAAGCCCTCCGCCTAGGGCTCAGAGGGTTGGGGTTGCCATTATATGCTCCTTGCAGAAGGTGAGATAAAAAACCTTTGCTCCCGCTATGCCTGCTGGGAGTGGTAGTTCCTTTGCCCTCTGATAAGGAAATAGTTGTGAGACCAGTGGTAAGGCAAAATGACAAGAATTTATTCCCCAACAAAAAGATTCAGTGCAGATTAAATCAGGATACTCTTCAGGTGTTTGCTAGAGGATATTTACAGAACTTAAACTGATTGAGCTTCACACTCTTTGCTCACAAAACGTGCAATGCATATCACATGTAACAGATAGAAAACATAACAGCTTCTTCTTTCCCTTTGTTCACACTCAACTCCCTCATACACATTTAGCAAAGGGATTCTATATCATCTGCCAAACACAGTGTACAGTCCATAGGCACTTCTGCTGAGTCACTCTCATTAAAGTCCTGTTGCATCTCTTCAAACTCTGGAACTAAGGAGTTTGGCTTTAAGCTGTTATTATACGGCTTAGGATAATTTCCCCCTAAGACCTCTGGTGCTTCCTTTGGGCACAGTTCTATATGATAAGCATTGGAAATACCTGAGGTTGTGGAGATTCCTCTCTGGCTTTGTTCAGCTATCTTTTTCCAGCTGTAGGGAAACACTCTCTGATTCCCTGTTTGGAGTTATTGTCTGGAGCACTGCTCTGGTTCCCAGTCCCAAACTGAGCTTGCAAACTCCTGGGTTTAGTGCTAGGTTCCCACCTATGAGGTCCTTGAAGCTTTTTATCTGGCAATGAGGTCTGAAGGTCTCTCTGCTCTCTACCTCTAGGCAGGTTTCTGACAGCAGTCTGTCCCTTCTCTCCTTCTGCTCTGTCTGCTTCAATTCCAGAACTGCAACTGGGTTTCCTCAAAGGTCTCCTCCCAGCTCTTCTCCAACCGTCTCTCCAACCACCTCTCCGGTCAGTACTCTCACCAATACTTTTACCGGCTCTCTCAGCGAGACTCCAATCACCAACTCCTCCTTTGTTTTCTCCTAGCCAGGGTTTATATTCCTGTTCTCTGAGCCGTGGGTCAAGGTGCCTTCCTGAACAGGTGTGTGTAATTAGGTTCCAGGCTTGCAGTTACGTCAGAGCTTGGATGTGTCAGCCTAGCTCCTGTTTCCCTATGCTTGCCTCTCTCTTGCAAACACTGAAACGTGTGTGCAGCCTGACTGTCAGTTTGTTTAAAGGTAAAATCATCCTTTTCTTCTACTTCCATATGTTCAGTATGGACTTCTTCATCACTGTACCTAGAGGTTTCCTCAAAAGACACAGGTTCCGCGATGCTTGTACTGGGTCAAGCATTGATATCCTGGGTCCCTTCTTAATAATGGTTTATGGACCTTTCCTCCAGGAACTTGTCCAAACCTTTTTTAAACCCAGCTACACTAACAGCCTTTACTACATCCTCCGGTAACAAATTCCAGAGTTTGATTACACGTTGAGTGAAAAAATATTTTCTTTTATTAGTCTTAAATAGTTTACCCTGTAGCTTCATTGCATGTCCCCTAGTCTTTCTATATCCTTGTCTAAAGCCATGTTGGCTGTCTCCCATTAGGTCGTGACTATCTACATGCTGAGTAATTTTATTCTTTATGATGGTTTCTACCATTTTTCCCGGTACTGACATGAGGCTCACCGGTCTGTAGTTTCCCGGATCACCCCTGGAACCCTTTTTAAAAATTGGTGTTACATTGGCGATCCTCCAATCTTCAGGTATTAGAGATGATTTTAATGATAGTTCACAGATTACTAATAGCAGGTCTGCAATCTCATATTTCAGTTCTTTCAACACCCTTGGATGTATGCCATCCGGCCCAGGTGATTTGCTACTCTTCAGTTTATCTAATAGTTGTAATACATCTTCCCGATGTATCGATATTTCCTTCAATTCTTCCGCACCTTTAAATACCACTTCAGTCATGGGTAACATCCCTACATCTTCCTCTGTAAAGACCGAAGCAAAGAATTCATTCAGTCTCTCCGCTATCGCCTTGTCGCCTCTTAGTGCCCCTTTAACTCCTCTATCATCTAATGGACCAACAGACGCTCTCACAGGTTTTTTTCTACGAATGTACTTGAAAAAATCTTTATTTCATGTTTTTGCTTCCTCAGCAAGCTTCTTCTCAAATTCTCCCTTTGCCTTCTTTATCAATGCCTTGCATTTGACTTGCCAGTGCTTGTGCTGTTTCCAGGTTTCGTCGTTTGGATCTTTTTTTCAATTTCCTGAAAGATGCTTTTTTGGCAACAACGGCCTCTCTGACCTCACCTTTAAACCATGCCGGCAGTTTTTTGGACTTCCTTCCACTTTTCTTAAAGCGTGGAATACAGCTGGTCTGGGCTTCCAAGATAGTATTTTTCAACAACACCCAAGCTTGATGTAAGTCTTTAACCTTTGCAACTGCTCCTTTTAGTTTTTTCTTAACTATTTTCCTCATTTTATCATAGTCTCCCTTTCGAAAGTTAAAAGGCAGTACAGTGGATTTCCTTACTATCCCTCCTCCACTAATTAAATCAAAGGCAATCATGCTATGATAACTATTGCCAAGCGGCCCCAACACCCTTATCTCTTGCACTAGATCTGGTGTTCCACTAAGGACTAGGTCTAATATGGCTTCCCCTCTGGTCGGTTCATGAACCAACTGCTCCAAGAAGCAGTCATTTATGTCATCTAGGAACTTTATCTCCCTAGCATGTCCTGCCGTGACACTGACCCAGTCGATATCGGGGTAATTGAAATCACCCATTATTATTACTGCGCTGTAACTTTTGTTAGCTTCCTTGATTTCTTTGAGCATTTCATCATCTATTTGTTCATTCTGGCCAGGCGGTCGATAGTATACCCCCACTGCCATCGCCTTCCCCTTTTTACATGGAATTTCAATCCATAGAGATTCTACAGCAAATTTTGTTTCCTGCAAAACTTTAATCCTTTCTGACTCAATGCCCTCTCTAACATAGAGTGCAATCCCTCCACCAATTTGATCAGCTCTATCATTACGATATAGTTTGTACCCAGGTATCACAGTGTCCCACTGGTTGTCCTCCTTCCATCATGTCTCTGATATTCCAATCATATCTAACCTCTCATTTAGTGCTATATATTCTAACTCTCCCATCTTATTTTTTAGACTTCTAGCATTTGCATACAAGCATTTTAGAGACTGTATTTTATTCATATTAATTTGGCTATTGGTAGACATGGGTAATTTGGGATCTTTAAGCTCTGTCTGCTCCATACTCTAGGGCATTTGTGCTACTTTACTCTTTTTTGGAACCTCTCTGCTTTTGGTACTATCCTTCAAGGATACATTCTCCCGAACCATCCGCTCTTGGGCGACTGTCGGCTTTCCCCTATTATCTAGTTAAAAAGCTGCTCTATCTCCTTTTTAAAGGTTAATGCCAGCAGCCTGGTTCCATCCCGGTTAAGGTGAAGCCCATCCCTTCGGAAGAGCCCCTCCTTTCCCCAGAATGTTCCCCAGTTCCTAACAAATCCAAAACCCTCATCTCTGCACCATTGTCTCATCCACGCATTGAGACTCCAGAGCTCTGCCTGCCTTTTGGGTCCTGCACGTGGAACGGGAAGCATTTCAGAGACTGCTACCCTGGAAGTTCTGGATTTCAACTTCCTACCTAAAAGCCTAAATTTAGCCTTCAGAACCTCCCTACCACATTTTCCTATGTCATTGGTACCGACATGTACCAAGACAGCAGACTCCTCCCCAGCACTATCTAAGACCTTATCTAGGTGGCGCGTGAGGTCCGCTACCTTCGCACCAGGCAGGCATGTTACCAGGCGATCCTCATGTCCACCGGCTAGCCACCCAGCTATCTACATGCCTAATGATCGAATCACCAACTATAACGGCTGTCCTAACCCTTCCCTCATGGGCACATGGCCCTGGAGAAACTTCCTCGGTGCAAGAGGGTTTACATCACCTGCAGGACAGGTCCTAGTTACAGAATCACTTCCTGCCACACCAGGGTGATGCTCTCCTGTCATGTGACCTCTCTCCTCCATGGCAACAGGGATGCTGCCAGACTGGAGGTGGGACTTCAGGACTATATCCCTGTAGGTCTCATCTATGTACCTCTCTGTCTTTCTTATGTTTTCCAAGTCTGCTACTCTAGCCTCTAGAGAATGGACTCGTTCCCTGAGAGCAAAGAGCTCCTTGCACCTAGTGCATACGTAAGACCTCTCACCAACTGGGAGAAAATCATACATGTGACACTCAATGCAAAAGACTGGAAAGCCCCCATCTCGCTGCTGGACTTCTGTTTTATCTTGATAATAGTTGTCATGGACTCAATAACTTTCCCTAACTCTATGCAACTGTCTGTTGCTACTGCCAATTAAAAATATATTGAAATAAATATTTTTTATTTAATTCTCAATTAGCAGTTAAATAGATGGAGTTCTCTACATTCTTCCGAGCTGTGTCCAGGGCAGATGTCCATTTGCTATGTTTTACTTATGTCATTACATGTACTGCAGCATGACCCCTCCTTCTGGAATGAACAGTTAATTGAACAAAGATTATAATGCAAACATTTAGTAAAATGATTTCTATAAAGCATGTATTTTACCATTTTATTTGGCCAATGGAGCAAACTGGAGTTCTGTAAATGTGCCTAATTAGAAATTAAAAAACCTGAATCAAAACTTTTCACTTGTGGTTCAAACATTAGTAAGGTTTCTGTGCCTGGCATTTATTCATTGTGAATGTAAGTTTATTTTCCAGCTAATTAAGGGTTCTTTGAGGATACAAAAAAATCTGTGGTTGTCGGCATTTTTATGCCATGGGTACTATTGCTGGGTACTTTGTTGGGTGGAATCACATATGTGTGTTTTGTGCTACTTAGGAGTATTCAGTGCAGAAAAGGCACAAAAAATGATTGGAGAATGCAAGAAAAGTCAAGGGAGGGGTGAGAGAGTACTAGGGGAAGTGATGAGTTTTTGGTGTTTATCCTGTAAACAACTATTTACATATTTTATACATTTGGGGTGTTTTATCAGATCTTGAGATCTTCAGACTTCTACTTGTTCCATGATGGCCTTGACAATTTGAAAAATATTTTTTCAAAGTTTGTTGTTGCGTAATTATTTTAAAGAGGCCCTAATTAAGTAATATGCCATAGAAAATGAGTTTTCACAAAATTCAAAAGCTAGGAGGCATTTATACTCCCGTCAGGTACTCAGGGGCATGTTTACCAACTCCCATGCTGGTAATGTGCATGTTATCAGCGCAGGGAGTCTGTGATATCTGCAGAGGGTATGTTCTTCCATCCCCCTGCAGTTCACGCAGGCCTAGCGCACTGGCACTGCACTAGATGACAGGCAGGTTCAAATAACACCATCCACTGACATGGCTTTAGTTACACCTTTATCAAGCATGGTTATTGCATATCACTAATACCCATGCTAGCCGTGCCAGGAATGTCACTGACCCATCCCAATGCATGTTATCGTTTAGCCTGGGGTTTTAGGTCAAGGGATCCATTGCTACTTTTTAGCACCCCATCGAAACCACACACTTACCAGCCCGGTTTAGTAAACATGCTGCTTAGACTATAAGGTCTCTAAAATAGGGGCTCAGTACACCTGTATATTGAAAATCACCAACTTATAAGGTTCTTTATATAGTAGGTGCCAAACTAATTGTTTAGACTATTCACAGCAAATTCTGACATCTGAACTAATATGAGACAATTCACACATCTCTTCCCATATGTGGAGAAAGTAAGCCTCTCTTAACAAGGGACTAAATAAAATTGGTGTGGGAATTTGGTTGCCAAAATATCTTTTAAGTATTTCAGTTTTCTACAATTGTATAGTCCCACTATTAAATTAAACTCAAAAAATCCACCAATTATGTAACACTCAAAAATTGAAAAACATTTCTGAAAAAACAGAGCTCCACTTTAGGGTGTTTGATACACTGTTTAAAAATATTAAAAGGAAAGTTTGCCATGAGAAATCATTGATCTCACGGCGAGCATTCCTACGAAAGATATACCAGAATTTCATAGGGAGCTCTGTTTTTCAGAAAAGTTATATAATTGTATAGTGGCATAAAATGGATTGCTTGTGAGCTTGATTTATGTTTTGTTTAATATAGCTTATGCAAATCAGTCTTAAAGAAGATAGATGATGAATCCCTTGCAAATATCAGCAAGAGAGAGGGTGGATGAGAGACGGAAATATTTTCATGGCTCTCATGTCTACAGCTTTTTATCAAATTGTTTATTGTGCATCGATTCTGGTGGCACCTTTAAACCTAAGGGTTTTTTTTGCCAAAGTTGTATGCACTGTAGTTAAACCAAATGGATAGCTATAGAGAAAAGTGTAAAATTTGAGGGCCTTTGCAGTAAAGCTTTAACTAATTTTTTGTGTGTACTTGCTCTAAATTTTAAATGTGCATGCATGCTAAAATAACACTCGAAGGGGCATGTTTACTAAGATTTGAACCAGTAGCGTATGTTCAGCCCAGAAAATGAGCATAGGGAGGCACTGTGGGGGTTATTGCATAGGGAGGCGCTGTGAGGGTTATTGCCAGTAGCAAATGAATGAAAATATATATTTATTTATGGTTTTTTTTGATAGGTCCAAGGGTAATTGCTACTTCCCATGTTGCATGATTCAGGCTTTGGTTCAGAACAGTCCCCAGGCACCAGTCCTACAGCGTTCAACCCATGCTATAAAATGGATTTGTGTGCAGCATGTCCCCAGTGTAACTAGTGCAGGCTTCATGTCACCCTTGTATTCATTCTGTTTGACGTGTCAGTGTGGGCACTTAACATTACCTGCTAAATGCCCCTGTGTTACATGCAACATTGCCGGTGAGCGTAAGCTAAAAATGCCCGAGCTGTGATGTACATGTTTCACCCCTGTACCACCCAGTCCCTGCCCCAGGTAGTGTGGGATTTTTAGTGCATCTGCATTTTTGGCATGTGGTCAATTTTACCATGGCACACTTGGCAGGTTTTGAACCCCCACGCTACCTTATAGGGACATGTTAATTAAACTGCGCTCAGTGCAATGCGCTATGAGGATCATTTTATAACCAGGTGATTCGTTTTAGGGACCCAAAAGTGCCTATCTGAAACCTATTTTATAAAGAAAACAAGGCGCCTACTTTTTGTTATAAAATAAAGGCATTAGTGTCCGAATAGGCATAGGCATGGCACTTACGCCAGCCCTAGGACTGATGTAAATGCCTGTGCCTACATTTCTAAAGAACAAGAGTAAGTTGTAGTATTTTATATCTTACATGCATAAATTGTGCTCTGCCCACACTGCACCCATGTGCATGTTCACTGTGAAACTATACGCAATCAGTCTTACGCACATACTTAAAGAATGTTGTTGTTGTTTTTGTTAAATGCCATCACGTCGGTGCCTACTCATGGTGACCCTTTGGATAGTTGTCCTAAACAGTGTTCGGTCTTCAGTCAGACGGCTAATTCATCGCATTGCTGGCTTTCCTCTTTTGCATTGACCTTCAACCTTGCCAAGCATGTTGCCTTTGTCTAATGATCTCTCTTCGTATGATGTGTCCAATGAATAACCGTCAAAGAGCCAGACAAAGGACCGATCCCTACAGTATAACACTGGTATCATCCTTATCCTCAGAATGAATTCTATTTACCACTACCCTTTTTTGCCTTCCACTCAATCCGTTTCTAACTCAGTTAGTCACTGAGTGCCCAAGGACACTCAGTTTATTTATTCGTATGATGTGTCCAATGAATAAAAGTCAAAGAGCCAGACAAAGGACCGATCCCTACAGTATAACACTGGTATCATCCTTATCCTCAGAATGAATTCTATTTACCACTACCCTTTTTTGCCTTCCACTCAATCCGTTTCTAACTCAGTTAGTCACTGAGTGCCCAAGGACACTCAGTTTATTTATGTCACTTATGTGAAACCATGTTAAAGGCTTTGATAAAATCTAAGTATACTACAGGTAGTGCTCACCCTCGATCCAGTTCTCTGATTACCAAGACAAGACCTGCCTCCAGTAAAACCATGCAATCCAATGGATTCCAGAAACTGCATTATCCTTTGTTTTAGCAGCATTTCCGTCCATTTGCTCATCACAGAAGCCAGACTAATCGGCCTGTAGTTCCCAGCTTCCTCTTTACTTCTGCTTATCTGTAGAGGGACAACATCCACCCTTCTCCAGAATGTCAGTAATCTCTCCTGACTGCAGAGAAGCATTGAAAAGGTCAGACAGAACTTCCTTAACATCCTTCAGTAATCTCAGATGCATCCTATGTGGCACCATCACTTTTTTAGATAGCTCTTCATGAACATAGTATTCTGAAAATCATTCAAAATCTGCCTCACTTACTATTTGTGTGTATTTTCTGAGGTCCCATCACTGGCCATTTATCTGTTCACACAGAACAGAAATATTTATCAAACAATTCTGCTTTATCCTCATCAGCTTCTACATAATCTTCACCTTCACTCTTGAGTTTGGCAATTACCAGTTTTGCACTTCCTTCTGTCTCAAACACAGCTAAAAGAAAGTCTTAGTCCCCTATTTTTTATTCCATTTGATTCTTTGCTTTCCTGAATACTTTCCTGGATTTTCTTAGCTTTTCCAAATGTTATTTTTCTTCCTCTTTCTGCAATCTCTTGTACTTTGGCTAACCTCTTTTCCTCACATTTTCAGCTGCTTCTTTTGAGAACCTTAGCAGTTTCCTTTTCCTCTGACTTATTTTCTTTCCTAACAAAAATGTTTATTTCCCTTAAACTATCCCCTTTCAGTTTTGCCTACTGCTTTTCTATAACTCCCAGATGTTCCTATCTAGCTAACATCTCCGAGATATTGCTCCATCTTGACAAAGCCAGTTTTCCTAAAATTTAGGACTCTCACATTTGAATGAACCATCCCTGTCCATGTCCTACTGAATCATACCATCCAGTGATCACTGGATACCAGATGATCACCAATTATAACTTCAGAAGCATGTTCCCCATTTGTAAGCACCAAATGCAAAATGGCCCCCTCCCACATGGGTTCTGCTATCATTTGCCAGAATAGTTCTCCCTGTAGAGAATCCAGGATCTCCCTACTTCTAGACGATACCACGGCAGGGGTGTACAGATCAACATCTAGCAGATTGAAATCACCAATCAGTAACACATTTCCTTTCATTGCAATACTGTGAATGTCTTCAATTAATTCTCTCTACTTCTGCCTGTGATAAAGGTCAATATATTACACCAATATAAATGAATGTTCTAGTCCCCCTTTCCAGATTAGCCCACAGGTCTCGTCATTACCTTGCAAGACCTGCAATTCTGTTGCTTTAATATTTTTACATATAGAGCCACTCCACCCTTTCTACTCAGTCCTTCCTGAATAGACTATAGCCTGGTATAATTACATCCAATTGATAATTTTCCATGAACTTCATATCCATACTCACCCCTAAATTCAAGTTACTATTTTGCTTTATAGCCTTTAGATGCAGAATCATATGTATTATCAGGGCCGGACGGTCCATTGAGCAAGAATGTTTTTGGGGTTTTTTTGCACAGGGCCCTGCGTTTCAGGGGGCCCCATGCAAAGAACATTATGCTTGCAAAGTAAATTTTAAAATTAAAAAAAAAAGCTGTCTGCTGCCGCTGTCGCTGCCGCCACGGTGGCAACGGCAGAATCGCATATCCCGCGGGCCTCCCCGACAGAGCCTGCTCTCCCTGCTCTCCCTGCATCAGCTCTGTCAGCTTTCAGAGCTCGAAGGGAGACTAGTTTCCCTTCCGTGGCTCTGTTAAGCCCGCAGGGGCTGATGGGACTTTCCCATGAGCCCCCGCGGGCTTAACAGAGCCGCGCGGGAGACACTCTCCTTTCGCGCTCTGAAAGCCGACGGAGCTGATGCAGGGAGAGCAAGCTCTGTCGGGGGGGAGGGGAACCATGGGATATGTGATTCTGCCGTTGCCGCCGCGGCGGCAGCGGCAGCAGACAGCATTTTTTTTTATTTTAAAATTTCCCTGGGCTGTTGGGGTGGGAGTTAGGACTGGAAATGGGCTAATGGGGTTAGGACTGGAAGAGGGCTGATAGGGGGTTAGGACTGGGGCTATGGGGAGCTAAGTCTGGAAATGGGGTGATGGGGGTTAGGACTGGAAGTGAGCTGATGGGGGTTTAGGACTAGTAATGGGCTATGGGGGGGGCTTAAACTGAAAATTGGGTGATGGGGTTAGGACTCGAAATGGGCTGATAGGTTTAGGACTGGGAGTGGGCTGATGGGGGGTTAGGACTGGTAATGGGCTATGGGGGGCTTAAACTGAAAATTGGGTGATGGGGGGTTAGGACTGGAAATGGGATGATGGGATTAGGACTGAGAGTGGGCTGATGGGGACTTAGGACTGGTAATAGGCTACAGGGGGGCTAGGACTGGTAATGGGTTGGGGGTTCCTAGGACTGCAAATGGACTGAGGGGAAGGGGGGGCTTGAACTGCAAATAGCTGATGGGGAGGGGGCTTGGAATGGAAATGGGCTGAGTGGAAGTGGGGCCTGAACTGCAAATAGGTGATGGGGAGGGGGGCTTGGAATGGAAATGGGTTGTGAGGGGAGGGAGCTAGGACAGGAAATGGGCTGATGAAGGGGGCTAGGATAGGACTGGGAATTGGGTGTTGGGGGGAGCTAAGATTGGAAATAGGCTGTGGTGGGGGCTTGGATTGAAATAGACTTATGGAGGGGCTAGAACTGGAAGTAGGCTCATGGGGGGATTGGATTGGAAATGGGCTGAGTGGAGGGGAGCTAGGATTTGACATGGGCTGATCATGGGGCTAGGAAAGGACAAGAAATGGGCTGATGGGAGGCTGGTATTGGAAATGAGCTGATGGAGGGACTTGGATAGGACTGGAAATGGATGGGGGAGCTAGGACTGGAAATGGGCTGATGGGGGGGCTAGGACTGGAAATGGGCTGATGCGGGGACTAGAAGGGAGTGGATACTGGGTGGGGCTGGAACTAGAAGGGAGCTGATGTTGGGGGAGATTAGAATGGGATGGAGCTGGGAGAGTGAAATGGAGAGAGGAAGAAATATTTTGTGTGGGACGGAAGAAAAATCTACAATTGGCTGGGTATTGGGAGAGTAAGTGGGGATTGAGGATGGAGGGGTAAAATTTGAGTGGATGAAATAGGAATGAGGAAAGAGCAAAAGGAGAAAGATTAGTATGTTAAAGCAGATGTAGAGAGAGAATGGAAAAAAATTAGAAGAGAGAAGAAAGGACAAATAGACAACAGACGATGGAGAGTTAGCAGAGGACACAAAAAAAACAGAAGAAAGTGGCTGGAGCAATTGCAACTAAAAAAAATGCACAAAAGGTAGAAAGATATCTCTTTATTTTGAATTTATTAACTGGAATATGTCAGCTCTGGGAAATGTGCATCATTCACGTCTGCGCTTTGTTTAGTACAAGAGGAAATTAATTTATAGTTTTATTTCTACAGTGTTATTGTACATTCCAAGTTTGGCTTTTGGGGTTCCCAGTTTAATTGTCTTCCTGTTTCTAAATTGTGATTCCTTGTTTGGTGATGGTCTGTGTTCTGCATGTATAACTGAGCTGAGGTATTCTGTTTGTGTAATTCCTATTTGACATTGCCACTTGTTCCCTTTCCCCAGTAGGTCATGTATTGTTATTCTCTGAAATGTATTTGTTTAATATTTGCAGTTTTGCCTTTTGATAGGTAGGGTATGGTGCTTTGTGAGTCCTGGTAGTGCTGTTAGGATATGGCGGGTTTGCTATGGGTTCTAAATGGGCAGTGTTTGTAGTAGTTCCTAATGTGCCTGGCGGTTGGCACTGGATTATAGTAATGTAGAAATCTTTTAGTCTTTCTTTATCCATATACTCATTAAGAGGCATGCTTACTAAAAGTTAGTGTATGGTAACATTATGCAAATATTTATGCAAATGAGGCCCCTTATGTAAATGAGGCCCCACACCGAGTCTCCGCACATGGCCCCACACCCCCTTGGGCCGCCCCTGTGTATTATAGTACTTCTATGCAGGGGCATAACCATGGATAGGCCTGGAGGGGCATGAGACACTATTGGCTCAGGCCTCTATAACAGCCCCAGTGCACCCCACTGCACTGGCAGTATAAATATAGCTGGCAGGGATCTCCTTACCCTACCAGCTGAATTGCTCTGGATCCTCTCTCAGCTGAAAGTTCCTAATTTGGCAGGTTGGCCCCTAGGGATCAGAGCAATCATTATGAACGACAGGACAGGACCATTCAGGGATAGCTCTTCTGGGATGGTTTGGGATGCTGAGTATGGGTGTGAGGGTGAATTCTGATGCTGCTGGGGGGTTCTATAGTGGAGGTAGAGATGCTGAGTGGGGGTAGAAGCTGAGTTTCTTTGCTAATGGTAGCCTATTTTGCAGTAGAAATTCTAGAGACAGCATAAGGGACCTTACCATGCACTAACCACAAGCACTGTTAATGCCCAGAGCCCACACATTCTCCATTACTTTCCTGCCCCCTGCTGTGCATTACTACATGCTAATTCACATGGTGACTGAGTACAGCACTTTAATAAACATGCCTCTAAGTTGTTAAGGTGAGCTAACAAACCTAATACATGCTAACAAACGCATATCCCCATTAGCTAATATTTGTTAATAGATTTGCCTTGCAGGACTGTGCCTTAATGTATTTGAAACACATCCAAACTATTAGCCTTGATAATAGACTCTAACAACAAATTCCACTGTTTAATTTTGTGTTGACTGAAAAAATATTTTCTTAAATTTGTTTAAGTCTTCTAGCAGTTAGTTTGATGGAGTGTCCCCTAGTTCTAATATTAGTTAAAAAAGCATTCCCTATTAATTTATTCTACACCACTCATACGTTTATAAAGCCTGGTAATTGTGTCAACAATTTCTCCTCATTCTGCAGATTTAAGCCATAACAGCAGAGCTGGCATTGTGTATAAAGATTATCTCTGTGTTTCATTTAGGGCTTTTGTTCTAGGTTCATCCACTGTGCTGTGGCGTACCACAAGGGTTGACATTTTAAAACATGCATGCGGCCCTTAGTAGATAATTATTCAAAGTCTGGGGGTGAGGTATAGGCTTTATACTGATGACATACAGATTTTCCTTCCATTAGATCATGATATGAAAGCCTTGGAGTATAGTTTGAATTCCTATTTAGTAACAGTGTATTTTCACTCAGAAAAGTATATGAACAAATTAGCAGGGATAAATGATGCACTTTAAGGGCCCTTTTATTAAAGAACGATAGGGTATTGCACTGATCGTGCCAAGAGCATTGAAACTCTGGTGCTACACCATTGCATTAACTGCGGGTGGCGTGGAAAGCATTTCCCCAGCAGTTAGCACAGAGACCTGTCCCTTAGCGCATGCCACATTATTGCGGGTGCACCTAACGTCAACTATTGAGGTGGTGGTAAGTCATCCCATGCTAATGCAGTTAGCACATGGTGTGAACCTGGTGCTACCTGCACAGAGCATGCCACACCCACGCCTACCCTAATGCGAGTTAGACAGCATGGGAAGCGTCCCGCGCTGTTATGGCTCTGCTCTAGCTGGCAATATGTGTCTCAATGTGCATTCAGCGCTTGCCAGAACATGCGTTGTCAGATAATACCCTTTAGTAAAAGACCCCCTTACTTTTACTTCAAAAATCCTGCTAAGTTTGATGAGCAAAAAATAGATATGTAGGGCCCGATTTTCGAAGGCAGTTACCTATGTCAGTGCCTTAACTGGGATTTTCAAAAGGCACCTACATGGCTAGTGCCTTTGGAAAATCCAGGATAAGTCCCTAATGCGTCCAGATGCTATCCGCTTAGCATCGGGGCGTGTTTGGGGTGTTCCAAGGTAGAGCGGAAGCAGGGAATGGCACTAAGCAGGTAGCAGCGATTTTCAATGCTGCCCACATAGTGCTTTACGCCTATCTTTAAGGCGCCAGAGCTAAATGGGTAGCATTGAAAAACGCTTAGCCTCAGCAGCTGCCAGCCTTGTGAAAATCTGGGTTAAGGGGGTCGGCAGGAAGGCTATGCCCCCTAGAACCCTTTTTAAAAATTGGCACTACATTGGCCATTCTCCAATCTTAAAGTACTACAGATGATTTTAATAAAAGATCACAGATTACTAATAGTAGGTCTGCAATCTCATATTTAATTTCTTTCAACACCCTCGGACATATACCTTCCAGTCCAGATGATTTTCTACTCTTCTATATTTCAAATAGTTGTAATACATCGTCCTGATTTAAAGATATTTCTTTCAATTCTTCCGATACATCACCCGTAAATACAGTTTCAGGTATGGGTAACTTCCCTACATCTTCTTCAGTAAAGACTGAGGCAAAGAATTCATTCAGTCTTTCTACTATGGCCTTGTCCTCCCTTAGCATCTCTTTTACCCCTCTATCATCTAATAGTCCAAATGACTCTCTCACAGGTTTTTCGCTACGAATGTACTTGAAAAAGGTTTTATTATATATTTTTGCTTCCATGACAAGCTCCTTTCAAATTCTCTCTTTGCCTGCTTTTTCAATGCCTTGCATCTAAATTGCCATTACTTAAGTTGTTTGCCATTACTTAAGTTGTCATTTGGCTCCTTTTTCCATTTCCTGAAAGATGCTTTTTTGGCTACCTCTCTGACCTCACCTTTAAACCATGTTGGCAGCTTTTTGGCCTTCTTTCCACTTTTTTTAATTTGTGGACTACATCTGATCTGGGCTTCCAAGATAGTATTTTTAAACAAAGCCCATGCTTGATTTTAATCTTTAATCTTTACAGCTGCTCCTTTTACTTTTTTTCTTGACTATTTTCCTCATTTTATTATATTCACCCTGTGACATTGACCCAGTTGATACCAAGGTCATTGAAATCACCCATTATTACTGTGTTGTAACTTTTGCTTGCTCCCCTGATTTCTTTTAGCATTTCATCATTCGTCTGTTCTTTCTGGCCAGGAAGTCAGAAGTACACCCCCACTGTCATCATCTTCCCCTTTTTACATGCATTTGCTATCCATAGAGATTCTACAGTGTATTATGTTTCCTGCAAAACTTTAATCCTGTGGGATTCAATGACCTCTGTAACATAGAGCGCAACCTTCAACCAATTTCATCTACCCTATCATTGTGATATAGTTTGTAACTAGGTATCACAGTGTCACATTTGTAGTCCTTCCACCATGTCTCTGAGATGCCAATTATATCTAATCTTTCATTTAGTGCTATGTATTCTAACTCTTCCATCTTATTTTTTTGTAAAGTATTTTAACATTAATTACTGAGAACAGCAAAGAAATATTCCAAAGAAAACAAAAACAAAAACATGACAACAAAATGTTACAATGAAATATAGGAATAATAGGCCACGTCAAGGGATCTGTTTCTGAGTTAAGGAACAAAACATAATGATAACAAAAAAGAATTAGGCCGAAGCCGTACAGAAGGTACAAAATCAAATCAATTCATTACCCACCTCATTTCCCTCTCCCCTGTCAGCTATAAATTTTTCTAAATGGGAAGCATCTGAAAAGGAGAAAGTGTTCCCATCTATCTTAGTTTTTAGACTTAAAGCATTTTCATACAGGTATTTTAGGGGTTGTATTTTAATCATATTAATCTGGTTATCAGTTGATAGGGGTAATTTGGAGTCTTATAGCCAGGGGCGGCCCAAGGGGGATGCGGGGCCATGTGTGGAGACTCGGTGCGGGGCCTCATTTGCATAGATATTTGCATAATGTTACCATACACTAACGTTTAGTAAACATGCCTCTTAATGAGTGTATGGATAAAGAAAGACTAAAAGATTTCTACATTACTATAATCCTGTGCCAACCGCCAGGCACATTAGGAACTACTACAAACACTGCCCATTTAGAACCCATAGCAAACCCGCCATATCATAACAGCACTACCAGGACTCACAAAGCACCATACCCTACCTATCAAAAGGCAACACTGCAAATATTAAACCAATACATTTCAGAGAATAGCAATACATGACCTACTGGGGAAAGAGAACAAGTGGCAATGTCAAATAGGAATTACATAAACAAAATACTTCAACTCAATTACACATGCAGAACATAGACCATCACCAAACAAGGAATCACAATTTAGAAACAGGAAGACAATAATTAAACTGGGAACCCCAAAATCCAAACTTGGAATGTACAACACCACTGTAGAAATAAAATTATAAATTAATTTCCTCTTAAACTAAACAAAGTGCAGACGTTAATGATGCAGACTTCCCAGAGCTGTCATATTCCAGTTAATAAATTCAAAATAAAGAGATATCTTTGTACCTTTTGTGCATTTTTTTTTTCAGTTGCAATTGCTCCAGCCACTTTCTTCTGGTTTCTTCGTGTCTTCTGCTAACTCTCCATTGTTTGCTGTCTATTTGTCCTTTCTTCTCTCTTTTAGTTTTTTCCATTCTCTCTCTACATCTGCTTTAACATACTAATCTTTCTCCTTTTGCTCTTTCCTCATTCCTATTTCATCCACTCAAATTTTAACCCTCCATCCTCAATCCCCACTTACTCTCCCAATACCCGGCCAATTGTAGATTTTTCTTCCCTCCCACACAAAATATTTTTGCCCTCTCCATCTCACTCTCCCAGCCCCATCCCATTCTAATCCTCCCCCACCATAAGCTCCCTTCTAGTTCTAGCCCCACCCAGCATCCGCTCCCTTCTAGTCCCTGCATCAGCCCATTTCCAGTCCTATCCTAGCCCAACCATCAGCCCATTTCCAGTCCTAGCTTCCCCATCCTTTTTGAGTCCTAACCGAGTCCCTCCATCAGATCATTTCCAATCCCAGCCCCTATCAGCCTATTTCTAGTCCTTTCCAAGCCTCACCATCAGCCCATGTCAAATCCTAGCTCCCCTCCACTCAACCCATTTCCAATTCTAGCCCCTCCATGAGTCCATTTCAATCCAAGCCCCCACCACAGCCTATTTCCAATCTTAGCTCCCCCAACACCCAATTTCCAGTCCTATCCTAGCCCCTCCATTAGCCCATTTCTTGTCCCTAGCTCCCTCCCCTCACAGCCCATTTCCATTCCAAGCCCCCCCTCCCCATCAGCTATTTGCAGTTCAAGCCCCCCCTTCTCCTCAGCCCATTTCCACTCCAAGCCCCGTCCCCATCAGCTATTTCCAGGTCAAGCCTCCCCTTCCACTCAGCCCATTTCCAGTACTAGCAACCCCCCCAACCCATTACCAGTCCTAGCCCCCCATAGCCCATTACCAATCCTTAGCCCCCATCAGCCAACTTCCAGTCCTAAGTCCCCCATCACCCCATTTTCAGTTTAAGCCCCCCCATAGCCCACTACCAGTCCTAACCTCTCATCAGCCCACTTCCAATCCTAAACCCAGCCCATTTCCAGTCTTAGCCCCCCCATAGCCCATTACCAGTCCTAACCCCCCCATCAGCCCACAGCCCATTATCAGTCCTAACCCCCCATCAGCCCACTTCCAGTCCTAACCCTATCACCCCATTTCCAGTCTTAGCCCCCCCCATAGCCCATTACCAGTCCGAACCCCCCATCACCCCATTTCCAGACTTAGCCCCCCCATAGCCCATTACCAGCCCTAACCCCCCTCCCCCCATCATCCCACAACCCATTATTAGTCCTAACTCCATCAGCCAACCTCAAGTCCTAACCCCCTCCACCCCAACAGCCCAGGGAAAATTAAAAAAAAAAAAAAGCTGGCTGCCGCTGCAGCTGTGGCAGAATCAAGTGTCCCGTGGGGCCCCACTGCCCAGCAGAGCCCTCCCTCCCCGCTTCAGTCCCTTTATGCGCCATTTTCCGAGCCGCAAAATGAAAGTTTCTCCCTTGCGGTTCTGTTAAGCCCGCCGGGGCTGATGGGAACGTTCCCATCAGTCCCTGCAGGCTTAACAGAGCCATGAAAGGACACTCTCCCTTCGCGGCTCTGAAAGCCAATGCCGGGCAACTATAATCACCATCCTAACCCTTCCCTCATGGGCACATGTCCCTGGAGAAACCACCTCATTGTGAGAGAGTTTTACATCACCTGGAGCACAGGTCCTAGCTACAGTAGAAAATTACCAAAAACAAATATGGTTTAAGTCTAATGGTGCAGTCAAAAAATGATTTAGATGCAAGTGAACTAATATAGGACTCAAACAATAAATTTTCATCAATTAAAACACCAAGAACATGGAGGACTGGATCGGTGTGAAGATTTAACCTGCTGTCTGCTCTCTGCATCTTAGGGTTATTTTTTCACTTAAACTTTATTGGATTTTCCAAATATACAACAAAACAGCAATTAACCAAGCCAACAAACCATTCCTTATAAGTCATCCCCTCCCCCCAAAATAGAGGTTGGTCTAACGTGACCCCAGTTCTTCTAGCAATCTCATCCCTTTGCTGCCTACCCAGCCAGTCCCATACGCCTTTCCACTGCTTTATAACCCTGTCACCTTTCCCCCTCTTCAGCCCCGTCAACCTGTGCATCAAATACAGAGTCGTCATTCTATTTTGCATATCTCTCCAAATTTGGCAGCAGTGGTCTATTACAATAAGCTGCTATTTCACATCGTGTTGCTACAATACAATGTTGTATCACTTCCTTCCTACATTTTGGAATGTCCTCATCCAATTGATGGAGCAGACATGCAGCTGGACCTTTTTGCAATTGTTATCCCATAATCTCTTTTATAGCCTGCAGCACCATATCCCAGTATATTTGTACTTTTGTACAATCCCACCCCATGTGAATCAGGGAACCCTTTCCTCTACACCCCCTCCAACATCTATTAGATTGAAACAGGCCTGCTTTCCACTTCCTTACCACTTAAAAAGCACTTTATAGACATTTTCTCAAATTGCTGTAGCTATAGAAATACTCATGATTCCCTGAATCACTCTGTCCCAGGCCTCGTCATCCCATTGAAGAGCCAGATCCTGCTCCCATTTTTCTCATGTAATCTAGCTTCTCATTCTTCCTCTCTAATAACCCTTTGTTTATCCTCGACAGAATCCCTTTTTGGGATCCCATATTTCCAATACAAGTAACCTCAAACCATCCCCTGTTGCTCCATAGGTCTTGCCGTACACCCTCTGTTGCTTTAAAAAAGAGCTAATCTGGAGATAGCTATAATAGTCTTGGGTTGGTAGCCTATACAGATCTTTTATACCCTCAAAATCATGCTCTGTTTCATGTATCACTTGTGATATATGAGTATGGCCTAACTTGGCCCACCTACGCAATACCCCAACATCGAGCCCTTGCCCCTCCCCACAACACGCCAACAATGACATTCCCTGTGAGTATCCTTTATCTTTAACTAATGGCCCCCGATTTTGTTGCCATATAGACATAGTGTGTATCACCATTGGGTTTGTGCCCCATACTCCGCCTCCTTGCCATCCTGTGTTCTAGCGCTGCTCCCGAAATTGAAGATTCTTCCATTTGAACCCATTGTTTCTGTCTCTCCCTATGCCATGAATAAAGGGCTCTCAGCTGTGCTGCTACATAATATTTTCAAAAATTGGGCACCCCCAGCCCCCCTCCGACCTATGCCTTTGAGTGATTGCTGCTGCTACCCTCGGGTACGATTCTGACATATGAATCGATCTACTATCTTCTGTAGATGCTTCAAGGGGCAGCCTTGACGGGTACCTCTCTGGAGCCAAAAGGACTTAGACAGCTGCGAATTAGCTAGAGTGACAGCTGTTGGATGGGAATATAGATTTTTTTTCAAAGCCAGAAAGTCCTTGTCAATACCGGACCATTAAAGAGCAGCATATAGGAAAGGCCATTCAAGATGATAAAATGCTTTTTCAGAGAGTCCCACTAAATGTGTCTCTGCTCCCTGAGCTAAAGCTAAAATGTGACACAATAATCTCTCTGCTACAAATCCACACTGGTCAGGATGGATTATACTAGAGATTACCATTGATAAGCGGGAGGTCAGGATTCTAGCATATATTTTGTAGTCTGTATTTAACAGCGATATGGGACGGTATTTCCCACTTTACTGGGGGTCTCATCCTGGTTTTTTATGTACAAGTATGGTCACGGTTGAAAATGAACTGGGAGTGGAAAGTTATTGAATCAATTTCTTAAAATAAGTCAATCAGTATGGAGCTAATTCTTCACTGAATTTCCCCATGGCATATTTTTAATTGTGTGTAGAACTTCATCCAAACAAAGAGGGGCTTCCAGGGCAGCCTTTTGTGCTCCTGTCAGCTGGGAATGCTCTAACTTCTCTACTAGTTCGTTAAACTTCTCTACTGAAGCTTCCACTTCCAATGCGTAGAAATGCTGATAAAAATGTTGGAATTGCTCCCTAATTTCTTTATCTCCGGTTATTAAATATCTATCCGGGGACTCTATAGCAGCTATTCTGGTAGCCTCTCACCGTTGCTTTAGCAAATTAGTGAGCAATTTGCCTGCTCTATTGTTTTCAGCATAATATCTGGTATGCTGTAACATATGCATCTGGGAGGCCTCTTCGCTTAGGAGACTATTACAATTGTAGCATAATTTCTGTAGCTTAAGAGGGATATTGGGATTTGATCTTTGAAGGAGAATAAACTCTCCAGCTTGGATCTGTTGATCCAAATGTGTTAATTCACTCCTCTATTTACATGCTGTCCCTATACTATAGGTAGTGATAGAGGCCCGAAGTGAGGCCTTTAGTGCCTCTCACTATGTCCACCCACAGGTTGTGTCAGGGGAATTGTGACACATATATTCTGCAATAGCTGAGTGGATATAAGCTATAAACAAATCATCCATAAGCAGCCACTTATCAAGATGCCAGACTGAAGGGTAACTTTCAATAAGGCCTCCTCATAAAGAGAGAGAACTACTAGCATGATCACTACTACAGCTACTACTACTGAACATTTGTATAGTGCTGCAAAATTTATGCGGTGCTGCACAGACACATGCAAAAGATGGTCCCTGCTCATCAGAGCTTACAATCTAATCAAGACAGACAACGGGTGGTAGACATGGGATACATCTAGGGGGAATAGTAAGGAAACCCAAAGGAGATCAGGTGAGTCAAGATCAGAAAGCGACAGCGAAGAGGTAAACTTTCAGCCTGGATTTGAAAAGGGTCAGAGAAGGCACCTGACATACAGACTCAGGTAGCTTGCTCCAGGCATAAGGAGCAGCAAGGTGAAAGGAGCAAAATCTGGAATTAGCAATAGAAGCGATTTGTCAGAAGAGCAGAGTTCCCGAGGAGGGGTGTAGAGAGAGATAAGAGAGGAAAGGTAGTGAGGAGCTGCAGAGTGAATGCACTTATACGTCAGCAGGAGAAGTTTGAACTGGATGCGGAAACAGATAGGGAGCCAATGAAGTGACTTGAGAAGAGGGGTGATATGAGCATGACAAGGCTGGCAGAAGATTAGCCGTGCAGCAGAGTGTTGAACAGATTAAAAGGGAGAGAGATGATTCAGACAGAGACCAGCAAGGTGTAGGTTACAATAGTCTAGATGGAAGGTGACTAAGGAGTGTATAAGTGTCTTAGTAATGTGTTCAGAAAGGAATGGGCAAATTTTGTTGACGTTGTAGAGAAAGAAATGGCAGGTTTTAGCTCTCAGTTGGATGTGTGTGGAGAAGGAGAGAGGAGTCAAAGACAACCCCAAGGTTGTGAACTGAGGAGACAGAGAGGAATAGAAAGTTATCTACAGAGACTGAGAAAGGAGGAAAGGGAGAGGAGGGTTTAGGGAGAAAAATAAGAAGCTTAGTTTGGCCATGTTCAGTTTCAAGTGGCAGTGAGACGTCCAATCAGCAATGTCAGAAAGGCAGGCAGAGATCCTGGCCTGGATTGCCAGAGAGATTTCAAGTGTAGAGAGGTAGATCTGGGAGTCATCAATGTAAAGATGGCACTGAAAGCCATGGGAAGAGATGAGTGCACCAAGGGACTGGGTATAGAGAGAGAAAAGGAGTGGACTCAAGAAAGATCCTTGGGGTACACCAACTGAGATCGGGATAGCAGTAGAGAAGGATCCACCAGAACAAACACTGAAAGAGTGATGGGAGAGATAAGAAGAGAACCAGGATAGCACAGAAAGGAGAGACTTGGAGACCAAGAAAAAGTCTATTCATGAATGTGAATGGTGAGGTGGGGAAAAGAATGTAAAGTCTTTGGTCATGGAGTGCTGCAAACGCCACAGGTCAACTAAACCACAGTCTATCATCATATGCATCAAGACATTATGATCTTTTGTAGATCTACACATATGTATCGGTTGCTTGTCTAAGAGGGGATCCAATATTAAATTGAAGTCCCCACCTAGTACGATAGGGTTCGGGTATGCATCTGTAATCTCTGTGTGTATTGCATGGAAAAATCCTGGGCATCAACATTAGGACATATACATCTAATAGAGTGAGTGTTTGTTTGTTTATTTATTTGGATCACAGCCTTCACCCATCTTCCTTCTAAGTCTGCCCGTGTTTGAACAATAGTGGGGAGACCAGCTTTGTGGAGTAAGATTACCAATTTTTTTTGAGTATAAGGGGAACACGCAGCTAACGAATAGCTTCCCAGCCTAACTTATTTGACTCTGTCAGATTAATTATTAATCCCTTTAAGCTGGCATTCTGAAACCTGAATAACAGAGTTGGATGTCCAAGGTGAACATAAAAACATAAGATATGCCATACTGGGTCAGACCAAGGTCCATCAAGCCCAGTATCCTGTTTCCAACAGTGGCCAATCTAGGTCATACGTACCTAGGGTTGCCAACTGGCCGGTTTTCAGCCGGCCTGGCCGGTTTTTCCACGGCCAGGCCGGCTGCCGGAGCAGAGGCAAAACCGGCCCTTTAAAAGCCGGTTTTTTTGCTCTGGCCGCAAGATCGGGAGCGGCCAGAGCAAAAAAACCGGCTTTTCTCCGCTTCAGAGGGAGCCGGGGAAGCCCGCGCGAGGCCCCGGCTCCCTCTGAACAGCCACCAGCGTGAAGAGCCTTTACCTTCACGCTGGCGGCTGTTCCTGTGAAGCCGCGATTGGTGGGAAAGGTTAAAGGCAATACCCTTTAACCTTTCCCAGCATTCGCGGCTTCACAGGAACAGCCGCCAGCGTGAAGGAAAAGGCTCTTCACGCTGGTGGCTGTTCAGAGGGAGCCGGGGCCTCGCGCGGGCTTCCCCGGCTCCCTCTGAAGCCTCAGACAGCCGCGATGCTGGTCGGGGGGGGGGCAAGGACTGCATTGGCTGTGATGGGGGGGACCTGGACTGGAAAAGGGCTAAGGGGGGGGGGACTTGGACTGGAAAAGGGCTATGGGGGGGGTACTTGGACTGGAAATGGGCTAAGGGGGCGTGACTTGGACTGGAAAAGGGCTAAGGGGGGACTTGGACTGGAAACGGGCTAAGGGGGGGAACTTGGACTGGAAAAGGGCTAAGGGGGGGGACTTGGACTGGAAAAGGGCTAAGGGGGGGACTTGGACTGGAAAAGGGCTAAGGGGGGGGACTTGGACTGGCAAAGGGCTAAGGGGGGGACTTGGACTGGAAAAGGGCTAAGGGGGGGACTTGGACTGGAAAAGGGCTAAGGGGGGGGGGGACTTGGACTGGAAATAGGCTGTGATGGGGGGGGACCTGGACTGTAAAAGGGTTATGTGGGGGGACAAGTACTGGAAATGGGTTGTGATGGGGGTGGAGGGGACCTGGACCAGAAAAGGGCTATGGGGGGGGAAACTTGGACTGGAAATAGGCTGTGATTGGCGGGGGGACCTGTACTGTAAAAGGGTTATGGGGGGGGGACAGTGACTGGAAATCGGTTGTGATAGGGTGAGAGGGGACCAGGACTGGAAATGGGCTAGGGGGGAGGAAGGGGGATCTTGGACTGGAAATAGGCTGTGATTAGGGGGGCTAGGACTGCAAATGGGCTGTGATGGTGCGGGGGGACTCGGACTGCAAATGGGCTGTGATGGTGCGGGGGGACCCGGACTGCAAATGGGCTGTGATGGTGGGGGTTGGGCCTAGGACTGGAAATAGGCTGTGATGGGGGACTTGGACTGGAAATGGGCTGTGATTGGGGGGGGGGAGCTAGGAATGGAAATGGCCTGTGATGTGAGGGCTAGCACTGGAAATGGGCTGATGAAGAGCTGGAATAGGACTGGAAATGGGCTGATGTGGGGCATGGGAGAATGGGACTAGAAGGGAGTGGATGCTGGGTGGGCCTAGAACTATAAGGGAATTGATTTGGGGGGAGGACTAGAATGGATGGGGAATGAGAATGGAGAGGGGAAAAAATATTTTGTGTGGAAGAAAAGTCTATGATGGGCCGGTATTGGGAGAGTAAGAGGGGCTTGAGAATGGAAGCGTGCAATTTAAACGGATGATAAAGGAATAAGGAAAGAATTGGGGGAAAGAGCAAAAGGGAAACAATCAGTATGTTAAAGCAGAAATAGAGAGAGAATGGAAAACATCTAAAAGAGAAGAAAGGACAAATGGATAGCTCGCAGAAGACACGAAGAAACCAGAAGAAAGTGACTGGAGCAATTGCAACTGAAAAATAAAACGCCCAAACAGAAGGTAGAAAAATACTTTTTATTTTGAATTTATTAACTGGAATATGTCTGGTCTGGGAAGTGTGTATTGCTAACATCTTTGCGTTTTTCTTTAGTGCAAGAGGAAATTACTTTATAGTTTTATTTCTCCAGTGTTGTACATTTCATGTTTGGATTTTGGGGTTCCCAGTTTAATTATTATCTGACCAAGGAAGTTAGCCTACATGTATCCTCGGAAATTTTTGTGGGTGGGGCTGGGGGCGGGGCAGGGGTGGGACTAGGGGCGGAGAATGGGTGGAGCATGGCAAGCCACAGGTGTCGGGTTTTTCTCGGTGAAAAAGTTGGCAACCCTATACGTACCTAGCAGTTTCCCCAAAAGACACAGCTTCTGCAATGCTTGTACTAGGTCAAGCGTCCAACCCACGCTTAACCCCTGATGTCGATTCCGTCCCCAGGCGCTCCCTGCACATACAGTGCGTTTGTTCAGGGAGTGCTGGATGGGGGTGGGAGGGGCAGTGCCGGGACAGAGCAGGGGTGAAATGGGGGAGTGGCCATGTTCCGGCACATACAGAGGAAATTCTGCTCATGCCTCTGTATGTCCCCCAGCACCGCATTAAGATGCCTGGCTTATTCTACCCCAAGGTGTGCTTCTGCCATCTGATCCGAGCTGTGGGGGACCCCACTGAGGGTCAGATGGTGGGGAAATGGTGCTGCTCTATGTTTGGGCCTTCAGTGTCTCTGGCTGGACATGCAGACACCACTGCACCAGCACACCAGTCGCAGTGCTGTGGGGTGGAGACAGGCAGATGCCAGGACATCTCCAAGCTGAGAATTAGGTACGCCCCGGGCCGTCTAAATGCTCAGTTCCACAACAGCGGGAACATATAGCTCCCACAGTTGCAGAATTGGGTACAACTAGGCGCTGTCCATGTTTTGGGCGTACCGACAGCCCAGCCGTGCACCTTTCAGAATCGGCCTCCACATGTTCAGGGAAAGTGTGCTAGCCATAATTATTTATTGAAAGGTTCCCGACTGCTTTGACACAAGTACCATAAAGAAAAACATATATGAATGTCGTACGGACACAGTTGTCTTGCATGATTAGATAATTACCTTTAACAGTACGAATAACACTTTTGAAGAAATGCTTGGGATCGGGGGGAAAGAACATAACACTGAACAACATAAATTCATTCTCTTTGCATTTTTAGTCATAAAATGCATAGTTGTCTTACCCATCCAAATAGATCTCTTAAATGCTAACCCATAGTCCTCTGTCTCTTCTTAAAACTACCCCATCCTTACCTCAAAAAAAACCCTTCCCATGCAGGGCGGACCCTAGAGTTGGTTCAATGTTTTGGCATCCTAGGCAAATGTAAGCCTCACACTCCCTGGCTGTCAAAATCTATTCTTTAGCTTTAGGTGCCCTATTCTTTGCTGCCCCCAAGAAGCTGCCACCCTACAAGACCTCCTGCTTTGCCTAATGATTGTGCCAGCCCTGTTCCCACCCCACTCCCCCCTGTTCACCACATCCCCTCCCCATGTCCTCCCCACCCTACCCCCATTCCACATCTCACTCACAATCCAGTGAAGTAGCCCAAAATCAGATAGCCAAACCATGCACAGGAAGCTTATGGTTGAGCTTTGCTCTGGACTATAAGACCTCAAATACTGAGCTGCCTTGGCAGTGGTAGAGTTGCTAGTTTTGGCATTGTATGAATGGGAACTGGGGTGAATGGGCAGAGGGTTGAATGAGTGTTTGCATGGTCTGAGTGCCAGGTTGAAGCGCGTCCTCAGTCTTTGACTTGTTTCTCAAATCATCTCCAAGAAAACTGCATCCTCACTCACAACACACAGGGAGTACAATGAAAGAAAAACAATGGAAAATGTACCACTTGTGGTAACTTATAACCCAGAACTACAGCCCTAAGGAAAATTATCAAAGATCTCCAATCCCTGTTTCTGGAGGATGACTTACTAAAATGAATCTTTCCCACCTCTGATTCTCATCTACCACCAATCACCCAACCTGAAACAAAACCCTGTAAGGAGTAAACGCCAAACAGAATCCAAATGGAAGAAAATGGCACGAAACTCTAAAAATACATAGTGCAGGATATGCTACCACATATCACAGGACCCTATAACTACCCACATGGGAAAAATATTTGAATATTCAGGCTCCTCTATGAATATAGTATTGTATATGATCCATTTCAAAAGTTGCAAAGAGTTACATTGAAGAAAGAAGCCAAAAATTGAAAATGCATCTCAACCTTCACAGACACACCATAAACTGTTAGAGAAAAAAAAAAACAGCAGCCCTGTAGGCGAGCATGTCTCAAAAGAAAACCACTCCCTTAACATCTCACAATCAAAGTCCTGAAAGAAAACTCAAGAACGTACATGAAAAGAAATCATTTCAATTTAAAATGATCAAAGATTTCAACACTGACGAAAAAGGACTGAATGGAGATATTGGTGTCCTTACCCATTGCTTGACAGAAAACATTGAAATGCAAAGGGTTACTATCTCCTCAGCTACATCTTTCATGTCAGTTTAATGATAGATGCAGAGAGCCTAATATCAGACAGGACCTGCATGATGCAAATTGTCACTATATCCCACGCTTTGCTTTGATATGTAATAACATATGCAGGCAGCCCAGAGTCTAGATGAGATTGCACTACTTACACTGGGTTTCAGTCCATTTTCCCTTCACAGACTTGATGAAGAGAGTATAGCTCTTGAAAGCTTGTCAAAAATATATTAAGTTAGTCCAATTAAAAGATATTACCTACAACTTGTTTGTTCACCTTTATTTGCAGATATAGAGGGGGATTTTAGAAGATCCATCCAAGTGCAATCTGGGACATCTAAGCTAGAATGTCTGAAAAAAATGCAGGCACGTCCAGTGTGCCAACATGATTTCACGAACCTGGACGTGCCTGTTAGGGACGTCTGCAGGGACGTCTACTTAGACATCCCCAGAACCGTAATTCAGAACCTGGACATCCAAGATAACATAATTGTTAGAGTAGTTGGTTGAAAACAGGCAGCCAGGGTTCCAATCCCACTGTCGCTGTAGATGAACTTGTGCTGAGTACTGGGGATGATAGAGTTCTTTCCTCTCTACACACTCTGGATGTTTTTCACTTAAAATGAACACTTTTCAGATGCTTTTTCATCGCTATGTGTGCCTCGGAGCTGGTCCAATATTAGACATGATGACAGACGTTCATGGTGTTTCTGTAATCAGGTGGAGACATCCTGGTCCCTGGGAGCACTCTAATGATGCGTCCAGGGTCCTGGGAATGCCCAGCCATGCCTCTGTTCAGAGTCTGATGTCCCCACAGCTGGCTTTTAAAATGGCTCTGGAGACGTCTCTGTCCTTTGGATGTCTCTATGCCCATTTTCAGACAACTGAAGCAGGAACAGGACTTCTAAAATCCCACCCATAAAGTGGAATAACATGTCAACTACAATTTTCTTCTGAAAACAAAAGAAAAAAAACGCTTCAAAGAATTATATCAGAAAAAAAGCTAAAACAAGTGGCAAATACACAAAGGTCGGACACATGAAACTGAAGGATGAGAGATTCATAGCTGCAGCCTAGGATTATAGAGAAGAAGGTTTACAGAAAGCATAGTAAAAACTGGCAAAACAGACATATGTAGTCTCTGTAAGAAAGAACTAGAAACAGTGACTCGCCTCATAGCTGGCTGTAAAGTTCTGATGGCAGACAGGCACAATAAAGTGGCACATCTCATACACTAGGAACTCTGTAAACACTGCAACGTTGCTCTACTGGAAAAGCACTGAGAAGAAGACACAAATTTTCAGTGAGAGGCACAACAAGATGATGCATTTGACAAGGGGAAATCCAAGTTCAAAGACAAGCATCTAATGCATAATGCCATAAGAAAAAGTGGCTATTGAGGCTGAATGCGTCCAAACAAGGACCCACAGTAGTGTTTCACCCAGAAGAGAAGCATCTAATAACAATGATAGACACTGATATTGATTGTGGCCCAATAATAAAGAAATGTATACTGTTGACTTGGGCAATGAGCTTTTTTGTCAGTATCTATTTGATGAAAATGTCTTTACACTCAGCCAGGATCTTCGGACTGCCTCATGAAGGAAAAAGTCCATTAGCAGCCGCAGCCAGATGGTAATGAATGATACCATGATTACTGAAATATATCATTCCTAAAAAATAACAGCCAGGCTACTGTTCCACTTGCTGATACCTTAAGCAGATTACCACCAGAAAGCAAAGGGCCATAGTGCTAAAGGACTCACCAGCTGCACATCTGCTCTATTGTACTGTATCCCTAGATGCTTACCAGCCGATGGCAGCTGCTCCAATAGCCAAAAAATCCATTTGGTGCCCAAGATCCCTTAATCCCTCCTCGCTGCACCAAGACCTCTTTGCCTGCGTCATTATATGGATTCCAGGCCTCAATCAGAACCCAGGCAGGCCATGCTGCTAATGTGGTAGGCGACGGCCTATGATCCATGCTAATTGAACTAAGCAGACAGGCCTGAGCAGCTTGACCTGTAACTGAAGCCTGTAGTTAGGCCCAGAGGAATGAAAACCCCCCTGAATGATGACACCATAGAATTGAAACTTAACTCAGTTTAACTGAACATAGCTAAGCAGAAACGAAACTTAGAAAATATAGAAAAACAAGTTTAATTGGTACTGATAAGGTGTGCTATGCTTCTATGGAATTAATTAACTCTGCAAAAAGCAAGGTTACAGTGCCCTGCTTCCCATATGTTTTAACAAGCTAAGCGACCTTGGAGGAGAGATGTAACAAGTTAGAGACACTGACCATTGTAATTGGGACTAGAAGGGGGGCAACCAGGTGCTGAGCCCAGACCAGAGTCCCGATTGGGTAGCCATATCAGTACCGGGACCAATAGATGGGTGAGAGGGGTACTGGGACCAATGAAAAGTTTGCCTATGCTTAGAATGGACAAGAAAGCTATAAAAGTTGTTGTTTTACTAGAAGCCATTGCTCAGCCATTTTGAAATTGCTTATTGCTTGAGCCATGTGCACATTAAACTGGCTTGGATCCTTGAAAAGACTCCTGGATTTATTTATTGCAGGCTTATCTGCTGCTACATTCTTGGTGCGTTGGCCGGGAAGTGCGAGTGGTGGATGGTGTTCAAGTGAATAAATCCACGTAATTCGCCTTGAGGTTTGGTCCAGTTGGAACCATGCCAATCCGACGCAGGGGAATTTCCCTGGGCCCACCGATCCTCTTGAATCGGAGGGAGTTCTGCCTGGCCTCGGCAGGCACTGAATCCAGCTGGCCAACACCTCCGACCCGGGGGAGTCCAGGATCCAACTCAGAAGCTTGGGAACCAGATCTGGTAAGTATAGTTTTGAAAACCTGTCTAGACAGATGAGTTAGAACTGCAGTTTGAAACTTTGGTATATGCGCAAGGCGAAGCCATCGTCCTTTTTGTTTGGTAAGACTTAAGTCAACCTCGCATGAGTATGCGCGAGGTCCCTACATGAGTATGCGTGGGGAAAATTTGTTTGGAAATCCTTGCATGAGTATTCGCAAGGTACAGCTGTTTAAAAAAAAAATCATGATTTAGCCTAGTCAGAACAGACAGGAACTTGGAATTTGTAATCTCGAGATATTGGGAATTGGTAAGAGAGCATGATCACCTCTCAAGGAAGGGCCGAGTAACCCCGCATGGGAATTCGCCGGGTGAAACCCTCATCCTTTTTGTAATTGGGAAAAAGACTAGTCAGAATAGATAGAAAGGAATGCATTCTGAGATACGTTGCTAGCATGATTGTGTGAATGAAGTGTGAATGAGAGGTCTGGCAGCACGGACCAAGCGAGAGTGGACTCTGGACTAGCGCAGTTCCTAGTCGGGTGACTGCGTCTAGGTCGCGAAACGGATGAAGCGTTTGGTGTATTGTCCGTCCTGTGTATTTGATTTTTGCTATCTGTTGAAACTGCGAGTTTCCCTTCTGTTATAAATGTGAGATTATTCTGTTGAGTAATTTGTGACAGTTCACTGATTAAGAAATTGTATTAATAGAGCAGAATGAAGACCCAAAACACCTACAGTCATTTTTAGAAATCAAAAAGCTGGTCTGACCCAGTTCGTTTTTCTACTGCAGTGTGAAAAACTGACAGGGGGCGTGTCTGAAGGAAAGAATGTATAGTGTCGTCTTTCTAATCCTGTGCAGGCTTAAATCTCAATGCTGGTAGTTTGTGCTTATTTCAGGCAAATTGTACCTGTTTTATTTAATATGTTTTTGTTCCTTCTGCTGTGGTTATGTAATATATATCATTTATTTATTATTTAATAAGAATGTTTAGTCAGGATTGTGGGTCCCGATAGTTTTTGGGTTTAGCCTGAAAAGGATTAAGTTTGTATTAATCCCTTATGGGTTGCGGACCAAGTGAGAGGAATTTCTGTCGGCTGTATGTTCAAATTTTCAGTAAGCACTGAAACAGTTTAAATAGGAAATGATAAAGAACTGTTTTTGTTTTTCCTTTGATCTACAAAGTAATTAGATCACGACTTAACATTGATTTAAATTGTTTTTTTCTGGCATCTCTCTGTCCATGTGAATGAGAAGTCTCTTTTTATGAGCACAGTTCAATTGTTTCCCCGCGAGCAGAGGGGTGTGGCTTCCACATAGCCTGCAGAAAAAAAAAAAAAAAAGTTCTGAAGAGACTGCTGGAGACTGCAGGAGATTTCTCCTAGGAATGAAAAGGGACTCCCGATTTGAAAAGTCTCTTCATTTAATCGAAGCATGATGAATTTATAATTAGTTTTTTTCTCTGGTTTCACTAGCTCTGTTTAACCAAAAGTTTTAAAAACAAAGTTTATCTTTTTATGAATGAGTATAAGTCATTTGAATGCATGCTTCCCCTCTGTGCTGGTTACTAATGAACAAATCAGTTAGCTACACTGACCTTTACAATATTGGCTTTTAAGATAAATTAATTTGTTTTTCTGTATTAAAAAAAAAAAAAAAAAGGAAAGGTGTACTGTATTTTATGAAAAATATCCGGAATGTCTTTTAAATATTTGCTTCCTGAACTAAAAAAATAATTTCTTTTGCAGAGACATGCTGACAGATAGCTATAGTTCTCTCTATAAGAAGCATAATGGATGTATGTGCTCAATCTAAGTGTTTCCTGCCTGCCCTATGTTTACAGAAATAATAAGTGTCTTTTCAAGTATGATCAAGAATTTCAGTAAGGGATTTACTGAAGATTATGAAATGTCTCTGTCCCAATCAGGATTTTGCCCCAGAATTTCTAGATATCCTGTCTCGTCTCTCTCTCTCTGTAAGTAGTTCTGTTCAGAGTGCTTAAGGGGGGGATGGAGCCCAGTCCACCGATGATGTCAAACCCCCCCCCCCCCCCGGTGGGCGTGAACTAATGTGCCCACAGCAGAGAAGTGGATCCTTAAAAAAAAAAAATCAACCTCCTGGATAGAGCATTGCTAGGAGAAACAGAATCCAGGAGAGGGGGGGGGGACTACAGATTCCCAAGTAGTTTGCTAGCCACCTCTGCAACAGGGGAATGTCCACCCCCTCCGGACTAGAAGTGAAAGTCAGCTGACCAGACTTGTTTAGAACTGAAAAAAAAAAACTGCACTGAGAAGTTTTAGGACTTGATTGAACTAATGAACGGAAATTGCAGAGAACTGGATGAATTTGCGGGCATAATGGTTAAATGAAAGTTTATCAGAAAGTATGTGGATTGTTGAAGAAGGACAGAGAATGTAAAAATTGTAAGATGGAAAAAAGAGAACAGATATTTTAGTTGGATGATGTGGAGGTTTTCCTAATCGAAGGAGCAGCGGATGTGAAAACTGGGTGTGAGTGCGCCCATTATAGAAAAAGAAGGACATTAGAGAAGTGAATGCCCGTATCTTGACTCCCGAGGGAGTACTTGATTGCAAAGTCATAAAACAATAAACCAAGCACAGTGTTTCAGCACGAGAGTGAAGCAGCTATAGCGTGAGTGGCAGCCGAAGAGGGCTACAGCATGGATGAAGACTAGGCCAGACCGGACTCTCCAGTTTCCCTGGGTCCCTGGGTCCCCAGGAGTCAGTCTGAAAAATAGGGGACCAATATATGGACTTTTATGGGGGATACAGGAGCAGAATACTAAAGCCAGTAGCCCCTGTGTTTTTCTCGCAAAGCCTTTTCTGCAGAACCACATGTGTGAACTAGAAAAAAATAATAATAATAATGTACCAGTTCCTGTATATGCCTGAATGCCCTATTCCACTTTTGGGCCGAGACCTGCTTGCAAAGCTTCAAGCACAGATATCCTTTGTTGAAGGGGGAAAAATGAAACTCAAAATCTGCTGGCCTGATGGTGTTAACTGTCCCCAAGAAGAAGAATGGCGGTTCTATTCACCTGCATCCAAAGCAACAAGCTGTACACTTACCAACCTCATAGCCCCACCTAAAGTATGGGCAGAAGATAACCCACTTGGCCTAGCGAAGAACATAGCTCCTGCCATTGTCACCCTCAAGCCAGTCAAGAAGCCTGGGACAGGTGATTACTGCCCAGTGCAGGATCTAAGAAGAATGAATGATGCAGCTGAAACTATACAACCAGTGGTACCAAAATCCTTATATTCTCTTGGAACTGATCTCTGCTGAAGCTATACATTTCATCATTCTGGACTTAAAAAGATGTTTTTTTCTGCATACGCTTAGCCCAAGACCCCACTACAAGGAGGCGGGGCCAACTCATCTGGACAAGATTACCTCAAGAATTCAAGAACTCGCCTCACTCAGCAAAAGATTTGACAAGTTATCCAGAAACTCAAAAAAAAAAAAAAAAAAAATTCTACTTCAATATGTGGACAACTTGCACATAACCACCAACTCAGAAAGTGAATGTCTACAAGCCACCAGTGAACTCTTGCACCTTTTTAATGAGGCTGGATACAAAATCTCAAGAGCTAAGGTGCAATTATGTCAAACAAGTTAAATACCTAGGATTCCCGTTGTCCAATGGAATTCGACGCCTGGAACCCTTACCAGAACGCAAAGCAGCTGTATGCAGTATTCCTACTCCAACCACCAGGAGGCAAGTGAGAGCCTTCTTGGGTGCCACAGGGTACTGTTGTATATGGATCCCCAATTTTGCGCTGCTAGCAAAACCATGGTATCACATTGTATCAAGCTACCAAAGGAATGAAAAAGTCTCCATTGGAATGGGGACTTGAATAGGAATGCAGTCTTTTGATCTTTGAAAACCGCTCTGATGTTATCACCAGTTCTGGGTCTACCCGATGTCCAGAAAACCTTGCAGTCTCTATGTTCATGAGTCGCAAGGAAATGTTCTGGGAGTGTTGACTCAATCTCTTGGACCTTATTTGAGAAGCTGTTACAGCTACAGCCTTCCTAGTAAGCAAAAACTAAAAGAAAAATCCCTTTGAGACAGAATCTTCAAGTTACTGTACCACACTCTGTTCTAACCAATATGAAATACAAAGGAAATTACTAGCTAACAAATCTATGAATGTTGAAGTATTAGAGTATGTTGTGTGAAAACCCCAGATACAACTGAAGGGTCAGTCAAGCTTTCAATCCTGCTATGTTGTTATCAGTTGGTCTTGATCCCCTGATCATGACTGTTTAGAAATTATGGACACTGTATTCTCAAGCCACCTGGATTTGACTGATGTCCCTATGGAGAACCCTGAACAGACTTTCTTTGTGGCTGAAGGCAGTTTCATCATCAATGGACATTGTTGTGCTAGATATGCAGTGGTGACCCCTGATTTGGTAGTTGAGTCCTCAGCCCTGGCCCCAGAAACTTCACCACAGAAAGCTGAACTGATAGCCCTCACTAGAGCACTAACAATAGGAAAAGAGCCCTGTCTAAATATGTACCCAGATTTCAAGTATGCCCTTACAACCTTGCATGCCTATGGGGCCCTGTACAAAGAATGAGGGTGGATAACCTTAGGAAGCAAGTCCATTAAGTATAGCCCCAAGATATTGATATTAATAGATACATACTGCCTATAGATCTCAGAATTTAGGAAAAGTAGAATGTATGAATAGAACCCTGAAATCTCAGTTGTCCAAACTTTGCCAAGAGGTTTACCTGAAGTGGCCCCAGGTTCTTCCCATAGCCCTTCTTAGGATATACTTAGCCCCTGCTAAGTCTTTAGGAGTTTCCCTTTTTGAGATTCTGTATGGGCAACCCCTGCCTATTGTATAGGAAATAAAAGGAGATATGAGACAGATAGGATCTGAAATTATTAGATATGAACTATTGGTTTTAAGTTCTGTTTTGCAGGAGTCTTCATACCTGAGTACAAAATCGATTACTCATCAATTTGCCTGAACCCCTGCATCCTTTCAAGCCTGGAGTCTCGGTGTGGATCAAAGAGTGGAGAAAGATACTGTTAGCCCTGCATTGGAGAGGACCCTATGTCGTCATCCTGTCAACTCCAACTGCAGTAAAAGTCGCAGAATTTGAACCTTGGACCCATCATAATCAAGTGAAGCCAGCAGCTGCTCTTGAACCTGATCACTGGACTACTGTACAGCATCCTGAGACTCCATTGCACCTCACCCTACGACAACAACCACGGACCTAAGACTTATTGGTCCCTCAGAAACTGCACTGTTTCAAGACTGTTTGTTTATCTGAAGGTAAGCCTCACATCTGGGAAAAAAAAAAAAAAACTGCAATCATCAGAAAGAGACTGTGTTGTGTTAAGAAATTGAATCTTCTAAGAGACTGTGTTTAAATACTCTGAAAAGACTGTTTTGATCTCCTAAAGAGTGAACTGCTCTAAGGAAGCAATAATAGCCTAAGAGACTATGCTATGATATTTTAAGAAATTGAGACATCCCAGAGGACAGTGATACTTTGGAATCTACAGCCCTACTCCTGCCAAAAAGCTGGTAGGTCTACGTACGGCAGAAGCTTGAGGATCTACAATCAACCCTACATCTGTTATCTGTTGTGGAAGTCGACAGTTCCACCAATTTTCCAGAGACTATGCCCATTATGAATTATTATTATTGCTTTATTTTGGCAGCAGCCTTGGAGTGCTTTGAAATGACTTTTGCCTTATCTCCCTGGGCAGCCTGTATAAGCACAACATGAACTGGACCGAAGGTCACTCAGACCTTGTTTTATCATTCTTCCTATACTTGCATTGGTATACTCTCCAATCCAAAAGTTGTTCTAGATCTTGACTTTCTACAAGGCTATGCAAGCCACCGTTGCAATTCCTCATACCACCACCAGAACTTGTTTCTTGAACTTACTGGAGCAATAGCATCTAGTCTCCACACTTCTGACTGTTTCTATTGTGGAGGAACTAAGATGGGTGAGAGGGGTACTGGGACCAATGAAAAGTTTGCCTATGCTTAGAATGGACAAGAAAGCTATAAAAGTTGTTGTTTTACTAGAAGCCATTGCTCAGCCATTTTGAAATTGCTTATTGCTTGAGCCATGTGCACATTAAACTGGCTTGGATCCTTGAAAAGACTCCTGGATTTATTTATTGCAGGCTTATCTGCTGCTACACTAAAACTATATTGCCAAGCCACTCCCCTCGCCCTTCAACTGCCATTTTGGTGGTGGTGGGAATCGAGGAGGAATGTGACACATTCTATCTGCACCTTGCCCACTCACAATCTTAAATGACAGAGGTGTAAGGCAGGGGTCTCCAAATCCAGCCCTGGAGGGCCACAAACCAGTCAGGTTGGCAGGATATCTCTAATGCATATATATCTCATGCATATTCATTAGGGCTATCCCGAAAACCTGACTGGTCTGCAGCTCTCCAGGACCAAGGTTCCCCACCCCTGCCCTAAACCCAACTCCCTAGGGCCGGCCTAAGAGCTTCTGCCACCCTAGGCAAAAATCCCGACATCACCGCCTCCTCCTACAGCTGCCGCTGCCTCCCACTCAACTGTCACCGATTCCATCTTGAGAGGCGGGCAGTGGTAATTTTTCAAAAAGCGGTGCCACCGCTTTTGGAAATGCTGCCGCTGCCCGCCTCCCCGCCCCCCCAATGGAATCAGCGGCAGTTGGGGACAGGGGGCATTGGCAGCAGCTGGCAGGGGGGCAGTGTGGCCAGCTGTGTGCTGCTGCTGCCGCCCACCCAGGCTGGCCTCCCTAGGCAGCAGCCTAGCTCACCTAGTGGACAGGCCAGCCCTGCAACTCCCCTCCCTCCCCCCTTCCTCTTTTCTCTATTTCTGTGGATAACACTCTACTCCTCCCTGTTTCCTCGGCTCACAACCTTGGTGTCATCTTTGACTCCTCCCTCTCCTTCTCCATACACATCTAACTGATAGCTAAAACCTGTTTCTTTCTCTACAACATCATCAAAATTCACCCCTTTCTTTCTGAACACATTACTATGATCCTTATACACTCTTTAGTCACCTTCAGTCTAGAATATTGCAATCTCCTCCTTGTTGATCTCCTTCTGAATCATCTCCCTCCCCTTCAATCTGTTCAAAATTCAGTTGTGCTCATGTAATCCCCACTTCTCAAGTTGCTTCATTGATTCCCTATCTGTTTCCATAGGCAGTTCAAACTTCTCCTATGAACCTATAAGTGCCTTCATTCAGCTGCTGCTCACCACCTTTCCTCTCTTATCTCTCCCTATACCCCTCAGCGAGAACTCCGCTCTTCTGGCAGATTGCTCCTATCTGTGCCCTTCTCTTCCACTATCAACTCCAGACTTTGATCTTTCCGCCCTGCTGCTCCTTATGCCTGGAACAATCTACCTGAGTTGGTCAGAGCCAGCTCATCCACTAGATCAGCGGTTCTCAACTTATGGGTCGCGACGCCCACGGGGGTTGCCACAGGATTTAGCAGGGGTCACCTCACTCCAGTTAAATAAAATAAAAAAGTGCACAAGTTGCTGCCACTGCTGAGTCCGCTTCTCGGCAGCAGAAAACTCACCGCCTCCAATCTTCTGCAGCTGCAGCTCCCTGTCTATTAGGGAACCATGGCTGTGCCTGAGAAAATGTTGTGGAGTCTTCCCGTCTCTCGACGGGCTCCGTGCAGCATTGTCCCGCCACCCAAGGAAGGGGTAAAAGACGTACGTTGGGGGCGGGACACTGCTGCACGGAGCCTGTCGAGAGACAGAAAGGCTCCACAATGGCTTCACAGGCACAGCCGCGGTTCCCTAAGAGACAGGGAACCGCGGCTGCAGAAGAACAGGGCAGTAGCAGGCAGACATAGGGAGAGGGGAGGAGGGGGGCAGGGAACCTGCAACGGGGCTGACATGGGGGAAGGATGGGATTGTCATGGAGGGAGGAAGGGAGGGGGGCTGACATGGACAGACATGGACAAAGGGGGGCTGACATGGAGGTATGGAGGGAGGGAGGGGGGCTGACATGGAGGGAGGGGGGCTGACATGGACAAAGGGGAGAGACAGGGGGACATACTGGACAGACAGGCGATAAATGCCGGACAGAGGGGAGAGACAGTGCGGGTTAGGATTAAAATGGGCTGATGGGGGGCTAGCACTGGTAATGGGCATATCAGGGCAAGCTAGGACTGGTAATGGGTTGATTAGGGAAGACTGGGAATGGACTGATCAAGGGGGGGGGGGCTAGCATTGGAAATGAGCTGATCGGGAAGGTTAGGACTGGAAATGGACTGATTAGGGGATCCTAGCACTGGTAATTGGGTTGAAGGGGGACTAGCACTGGAAATGAGCTGATTAGGGGAGGCTAGGACTGGTAATGGGCTGATGGGGTGGGGTAGGACTGGTAGTGGACTGATGGGGGAGGCTAGCATTGGAAATGAGCTGATCGGGGGGGCTATGACTGAAAATGAGCTGATTAGTGGAGGCTAGGAATGGTAATGAGCTGATGGGGGGGTAGGACTGGTATTGGGCTGATTAGGGGAGGCTAGCACTGGTAATGGGGTTGAGGGGGGCTAGCACTGGAAGTGAGCTGATTGGGGGGCTTCAACTGGGAATGGGCTGATGGTTGGTAGGGAAGGATAGAGCTGCTGGCCCTGGAAGAAAACTGGGGGCTAAGGCTACAAATGGGCTGATACGAGGGGATGGGAGAATGGAACTGGAAGGGAGTGGATCTGAGAAGGGCTGCCATGGTATTTGTACTAGAAGGAACTGGTCAGTGGGAAAGGAGGGGGACTGGAAGGGAATGGACACCAGTGGCAGTCATGGGAATGCACGTTGACATTGGAAGGTACTGGGAGTGAGGACTGGAAAGGGGCTGATACTGGGGAGGGTTACTGGGACTGGAAATAGGCTGATGGAAAGAAGTGAAGAAAACTAAAGAAGAGATAAGAAATGTCAGATAGACCATAGACCACAGAAAGAGAGCTGAGAGAAGACAGGAAAGCAGAAGCCTCAGATCGGGACCAGCATGATCAGAGAATAAATTGGTCAGACAACAAAGGTAGAATAAATAATTTTATTTCATATTAGTGATTTGACTACAAAATCATAATAATTTTGAAATCAAATATTGTTACTTGTTATTAGGATTAATTATTGTGTTTTAAGTAAGTAAATTTTATAAATAAAAACATATTGCAAAGGCCTATAATATATTAATAATTCAACAAATGATTACAGCGACAATACGTTAACGGTAAAGGAAGAGACACGCATTTGATTTTATCATTAGGGGTCATCACAACTTGACCAATGGTAAAAGGGGTCGCTGTACAAAAAAGGTTGAGAACCACTGCACTAGATGAACTGGGTGATCGCCTAAGGCAGCAGATCCTGGTGGGCAGCTTGGCCCTAAACATTCCCAATCTGTCACCCCCACCATACCATGTGCGATTGCTGCATTTCCCCTGACAGCCAGACCCTTGCTGGTGGTTTACTGGGCAGCACGTCAGTCACCTCTGAAAATGGCAGTCTATAAAGTGTCCTGCTGCTCCTGCTCCCTCCAACAGGAAGTCACAGGGGGCAGGAGCGGCAGGCCATGAGTGCTTCAAAGAGGTGATGGCTGTGCTGCCCATTAATGCCCGGTGAGAAGCTGGATGTCGGGGGCAGCGAGGCAGTGCGGCGGGCCTGCTTAGTGCAGCAAGAACCCTTAGGCTGCTCCTGGGGTTGGTACATCAAGCTCCATCTCTGGCCTTTTTCAAATCCAGGCTAAAAACTCACCTCTTCGAGGCTGCTTTTAGACCCTGATCCACTCAGTCACCTGCTCTCCAACTATGTGTTTCCTTATCATTCCCTAGATATATCCTAGTCCCCAGTTGTTGTTTTGACTAGATTGTAAGCTCTGATGAGCAAGGACTGTCTCTTAAATGTCTCAATACAGTACTGCATACACCTTGTAACACTATCCAAATGATTAGTAATAGTGGAGGTTTTCAGCTACGCTAGCATTTTATAATGAAAATTATGTGCCTACTTTTCTTTATAAAATAGCTTAAAATAGGCATGTTTTGGCTCCGTTAAACTGGGTACCCGGTTATGAAATTACCCTCCACGTGCTTTATTCCTGCATGGTTCTAAATTTACTATTAAGTATCTTAAAGTCTTTGATGCAGTGGTAGTGTTCTGAAAAATATTTCCCCATCCTTCTCTATGATGAGAAATTGTGTGTCTGTTTATTCTTGCCTTTAACTCATGATCTGATTTTCCAGTACAGCATTCCTCTTCATATTTCCTGATGAGTTTAGGCTGCCGCATAAGGCCATACTTTTAGATACTGTGTACCTGTGGCATTTCAAAGTGAAAGTCGGGGCATAGTTTCTCTTTAAAAACTGATGCAAAAAAGACAAGCAATAATATCTGTAAAGACCCCATGTAACAATACCTGTGGACTGTATCTCAGGATGGACTTACTGAAAGGTTTATTTTTTTTGTAGTTTAAGAAAGGAAAGTAGAAAATCAATTTCATTTTCTTTAGAAATTCTAATTTAGTAATCGAGTGTCAGATCTAAGGCGGTGGATATGCTTACAAAAATAGCAGTCGATAAACTCATTCTCCAGTATTCAATAAACAGTTATTGCGTGCCTTGGAAAGAAAAGAAAGATATTAAAGAACATTGCCATGTATCCTCCAAATCCTAAATCTAAATTTATCTGGTTGGACTTCGCTTGAGGTGCAGTTTATTCTGTTAGTAGCTGCCACTCAGGAGTTCAAAGTAATAACAGAGAACAAGAACCCTATGAGCTGGGAGGAAGGGATGGATAGAAGGATTACAGTTAAAAGGAACCACAGTAAATCTGTACTGGCTTGAACTAAAAAGAAATGTTGCATTCGGCACACAATGTTCTTCTGAAGAGGCAAGTAATTAATACAAAAAAATAAAAACAGAAAGACCTGCACTTGCAATTTTACTTCTTAATAGTATAAAACTAGAATCTATTACCGTACATATTAATTTTCCTCTATTTTTCACCAAACCAGTTTCTCAGTGAGTTAAAATTGCAAGAGAATATAATAAAATAGTAAAGGGAGTATATACAATGGAGGCGGCCAGCGCTGTTAAATTATGCCCAAATATTCAATGCTAGGGCCATATCTGGCCACTGACATTCAATAGCCAGGTTGACCGGTTAGCGTTTTAGCTACCCGGTCAGCAGCGATATTCATCAGCTAGCCGGATATCTAAACCGGCTAAAGTTAGGACAGCCTTTATTCTGCCTAACTTTACCCAGTTTAAGTTTGCTGGTTAGAAGCGGAATATTGCCACTAACTGGCTAACATATGTTGCTGCCCCTGCTCCGCCCCCAGAATGACCTGTCACGTGCAGCCCGATCCTGGAAGGGGAACATCCAGGTCAGACAGACATTCCCGGACACGACGGGCTCCATTGCACCCGATTCTGCACCGTGACATGCAGTATCGGGCAACTGGATGGCCCTACGTGCCCCTGTCGCAGTTGCAGGAACATCCTAAAGTCAGCACAGCCAGTGCCCCTCCCCCACTCTCGCTGGTGCATCGATGTCCCAATGCCCCCTGGACCAGTTTCCCTGCTGCCCCCAAACCTTGTCAGGTCTGTCGGGGCTGGAATCGGGAGGCGGGACATTTCCTATCGTGGTTTCGTTGCATTGGGGGGCTGCCGGGCTGGGGCACATGGGTAACCAGTGCTTATTCCACCTCTGAGGTGGAATAAGCAGTGCGTCCTCCTGGTATTCCCCGGATGTACAGGGCTGTGACCTGAAGCGGCCCTGTACGTCTGAGTGACATCTCCGTCTCTAACTCACCGCACAGAGCCTCTGTGTGTGTGTGGGGAGACTGTGTCCTTGCATTTGGACAGGATGGCTGGTGGGGCTGCACATCCCACCGGGACATACGGCCCCACTAGTCATCGTCCTGAATTGGACCTAAGCAGTTAGTGTCGGGGCAGATACTCAGTGGCATTAACTGCTTTAGTGCCTGCTGAATATTCCACTGAGCATCATTTAGCTGGTAAGCAGACCTAGGTAGCATGTCTGCTGACTAGCTAAACCGCTTTGAATATGCACTGCCTAAAGGCCTGATATTCAGCTTAGATGGTCTCCATATAAAGTTAAGTAACAGCACCGGTTCCTAACTTTGTAAATATTTTCAGCAGTGTTATCCATTTTTTTTTTTTGTTATATATGCAATTTCACAATTACATCCAAGAATCTGGAATAAAGAAATAAACTTATAGAAAAGAAAAAAATAACTATACCATTAATAAATCACAAAAGATAGGAAATAAAGGGCTAAAATGAAAAGCAACAATAAAACAGAAAAATAAAATGTCATTAAGTAGTTGCAGAGTCCACTGCTATGTACGAGCTGGCATTGACAGCACTTATTCCTCCGGGATCACTGACATTACAATGATGGTTTCCTCTTGAGCTGAGAAAAAAAAGGTCAGCTAGCTGCTTGGGTACAAAGAAAATATACTGCTTGACAGCCAAGGAAATTTCAACAGAATGGTAGCCCCAAGTGCCTGTGCCGTAGTCTTAGCCAGAAATTTTTGGCACCTCCTCTATGTGTACCTAGATACATCAGGAAATATTTAAATTTTAGGGCCCAAGAAACTTTCTGCACTATTCCAGAAAAAGAAGCAAAGCATTGCATTCCTGTCCAATTCAAATGCAAAAGCCCCAACCAGGGTAGACCTCTCAGTAATACAGTAACCTCCAAAGAATCTTCCAAAAAGTCAGTCATATTCAAACCAGAAAAAGAATCATTCTGGATTCTGGACCAACCAGTTGACGGAGTCTTCTGGGCAGACACATATTGTGCCCATACCACAGGAGGTAGAATCCTGAGGCATTTTCAAGATCTTGGTCATGTATTTTTGAAGCCTCTCAGGAGACAGCAACGAGAACTCTGATGTTTTATTAACCTACTCTCTTCTCCTACCCCCATTGCTTTCATTCTCTCCTCCTTTCTTCTCCTTACTTTGGCTCCACTTTAGGTCTCTCTTCCTCCTTCCCTTTTGCTGCTCCCTTGACTTCTGCCTTCCTTTGTGATGCGCAGTCTGGCTAATCTCATCCATATCCCTCTAGCTTCTCCTTCTCCCTCTCCTCCACCTCCCTCTTCTGGTGATTTCACCCCTATTCCTTCCCCTCCTAGACGTTTGTCTCATTCTGTACTGAGTTTCTCTTGCAACTTGTCCAATCTTATTCATATTCCCCTTCTTTCCCCTTCCTCTCTCCCTTTCTCTTGTGCCCTTTGGAACGCTCATTCTGTCTCTAATAAACTCTCTTTTACACATGATCTTTTCCTCTCCAACGCTTTTCATCTTCTTGCTTTAACTGAGACCTGGCTCCTCCCTGATGATACCGCCTCTGCTGCTGCCCTCTGCTTTGCTGGTCTCCAGTTCTCCCATAGTCCTCGTCCTACAGGACATGGTGGTGGGGTTGGCCTTCTTCTCTCCCCCTCCTGTCATTTCCAACCTCTTCCTCTGCCTCAGTCTCATTCCTTCCTCTCTTTTGAGGTCCACTCTATTCGCTTCTTTGCCCCACTTCCTCTCCGGATTGCTGTTGTCTATCGTCCTCCTGACAAGGCTTTTTCTTCTTTTCTCTCTGACTTTGACTCTTGGCTTTCCCTCTTTCTTATCCCTACCTCCCTTACTCTTATTCTTGGTGATTTTAACATCCATGTTGATAACACCTCTGACTCTTTTACTCTAAAGCTCCTCTCTCTTACCTCCTCATTTGTCCTTCAACTTTGTTCCGCTGCCCCCACTCACCTTCATGGCCATTGTCTGGATCTGGTTTTCTTTTCTTACTCCTCTCTCTCTAACTTCAGTAATACTGTTCTTCCTTTATCTGATCATCACCTTCTCTCCTTTAATCTTCACCTCCCTCCCCCCCTGCCTGGTCCTGTCTCCTCCACTCTTTTTAGGAACCTTCTTGCCATTGATCCCCTGGTTCTCTCTCCTCTACCCTTTCTCCTTCTCTCTCCTCTGTTTTGTCCTCCAAGTCTGTTGATATGGCAGTGATGTCCTATAATGCTGCGCTCTTCTCAGCTCTGGATGTTTTCGCTCCTCTCATCCCTCGTCCTGTAAGGCGCTCCTTACCTCGGCCGTGGCTCTCTCCCATTATTCGCTCCTGATGACTCCCAAACCTATCTCTCTACTCCTGATCTTTCTTCTGCTTTCCAGTCCCAGATCTCTTGCTGTCTCTCTGCCATTTCTGCCTGGATGTTCCATCGTTGCCTGAAATTGAACATGGCCAAGACTGAACTTCTCGTTTTTTCTTCTAAAATTTCCCTTTCTCCTTCTTCTTTTTCAGTCTCTGTTGATGGCTCTGTTCTCCAACCTGTTTCATCTGCTCACAATTTGGGAGTTAAGGAGGTGTTCAACACCACTGTACTGGGTGACAGCAGGCCACATTGAAGGTGATCACATGGTGAATCAGGGAAATGATTGCCCTAGATCAGGGGTGTAGTTACACCAAAAAATTAGGTCAATTACTGAACAATTGGCAATACCACAAAGCAAACAAAAAATTGCTCATGTATCAGTATGGGTAATTTCAACACTTTATCATTTTTGAAATCAGTAAGAAGAACTATGGACGTTTGTCTCTGAGTGATCCCCTGATGAAAGTATAGTTATGAAACGCGAGAGCAGTACCTGTGAAGAGCGTCGGGATCCTTAAAATGTCCTAACTGTGCGGGTGTATTTGTGCGATTCAGATAAGTGCAAGATTGAACATTTAGTGAAACGTTAAACGTTAATACGTGTCTGAATATAATCACCTGCTAAGTTCTTTGAGGTCATTGATGCAAATGGGCAACCTGCCTTGTAACGGACGAAAGTCCTGGTGGCAGAGCCAAAGAGTCTGAGACCTTGGTTTGTTAAATACAAGTTTTGTATGATTTCAAAAATGATAAAGTGTTGAAATTACCCATACTGATACATGAGCAATTTTTTGTTTGCTTTGTGCTGGATCAGGGGTGGGCAATTCCGGCCCTCGTGGACCACAATCCAGCCTGGGTTTCATGATGTCCCTAATGAATATTCATTAGATCTATTTGCATCCACTGCCTTCCATTGTATGGAAATAGAGCCATGAATATTCATTAGGGACATCATGAAAACCAGGCTGGATTGTGGTGCACGAGGGCCAGAATTGCCCACCCCTGCCCTAGATGACCAGCTTTGAAGGTTGTTGAGAATATGGAGTTTAAGAGGCTGCTGCATCTCTTAGCTCTCAATTAGCACAGGTCAAAATTGTAGTTGATGAGTGATCCCTAGCCAGTTTAATCAATGCCATCACCAGCTGTACACCCAGCTGTCCAAGGCAGAGGTTACCAGCATGCATGTCACCAGTGACATATGGACCTGTAAGAACACTGTACATGCCTACCTCTCTCTGATGGCAGACTGATCTGCAGGTAGGAAAGTGCTTTTGTTTGGAATGAATGCAGCGATCTGGAGAAGCAGAAAATGATGACATTGTTATTTCTCGGTTTCCGTTCAATAGTGTGCCCTATTACACAAAAGTATCCACTACTGCGCAAGAGCACACACTTTTTGCACATGCATGAATAGTGCATACTATTACTTAATAGTGTACACTCTTACTCAACAGTGTGCACATTCGTACAGAAATGATACAATATGAAAATAAATGTACATTTCAAACAAAATGAATGCTATGGGCTGTGCTGTACACACAGGTGATAGATGATAGTCATACCTTGGCTTTATCTCAGTTGAAATAAGGGCAATGTTGGAGGGCTGGCAGCTAAGCCAGAGAGATAATCATGTTCCCTAAATATTTTCTAACAGACAGGGAGAACATCATTGAGAAAGTGAAGGAGGGACGTGTTTATAGTATCCAATGCTTTTCATATTGGCTGCTTCTTTAATAAGATACTCCCTGGGCCTGGAACGCAAAAATAACAGAACTCTGTCCTGAATATACTGATCAATAAATGCCAAAAAATAGCAGAGTATTTCCACCAGGATGTGAAAGAGGGGCAAGAAGTACATCAGAAGCAGGGACACCAGCTCATCCAGAATACTGGTACCACTGATCTTTATACAATCAGTATTTTCCACATTCCTTTAAAATGTCACTATTGATTTGACCATTGCTAGGCAGTCTGCTGAACAGTGCTAATGTGTAAGAAAAGAATGATTGAAAGTCGCTCCTTGCTAGACTAGAAAAAACAGCAATATATTAATCGTACTACAACAATATTTTCCTGTCAAAGATAATGCCGGTGGAAGAGTTTTGCAGAAATCAATTTCCTTCTTCTCCCCTACTCCCCAGTATCATCTCATATGTTAGGATACACAGTCACTGCTGTGTCAACTGAAAGGGACTTACTATATGTTTCATAATGCATTAAAGTAGACAAGATATATTACAAGGAGAATAAATTCAGATGAATTAAAACTCTGAAAATTTGCAAATCTATCATAAGACCATGAAACTGGATTTGAATTACTACCTTATTTTTTTAAACGTATTTGTAATGTGGCTGCAAAATTAATCACAAGCAACTGGATCAGTACAATTAGATTAAAAGATTGTTACCACAGTTCAAGTACTTGCAATCAGCCTGATCCATGGATTTATAGAACAACGACTGCCTAAATTACATCCATAAGTGCCCATAAATCCAGGGCTGGCGCAAGGAGATGGGGTGCCCTAGGCGAGCCTCCTCCCTTTCGCCTCCCTGGCTGCTGCTGCCACCCCCATGCACAGGAAGTTGGCATCAGTGGGGGTGGAAGCAAACAGCCTCACAGCACTAGTTTGAAGGTAAGTGAGGTTTCAGGACATTGCTGCCACTGTAGTTCCTGGTGACGGGAGATAGCGGTGGCAATGGGTGCCCCTGGAGGGCCAACGCTCTAGGCAACCGCCTGATGTTAGCATCGACCCTGCATAAACCAGGTAAATGCCATGATTTACACACATATGGCACATTCCTTTATGTGGCTTCTTAAAAAGTTAACCCATTGATGACCAAGTGAGAAAAGGAAACACAATGGAGCAAGACCGGAGAGTTGTGGATGTTTGTAAAGCCTTTATTGGTAGGAGTCACTGACTCCTACCAATAAAGGCTTTACAAACATCCACAACTCTCCGGTCTTGCTCCATTGTGTTTTCTGGTTGGTAGTGCAAGACACGCTGCTCCTCCTTGTGTTTTTCCAAGTGAGAAAAGGGACACTCAGGGAGAATAGGCCCATAGCAGAAAAAACTAAGAGGACTGTTTACTAAAGTGTGCCAAGCAAATAGTGTGCACTTTGTCATGGGGTAACTGTGTGCTCAGACTCAGGGTAGCTGTTAGCGTGGGGCATGACAGTTCTGTTCACATCCATCGACTGCAGTTCCCATCTCCGGCATGTGCTCACCTAGAACAGACCCGCCACTCAGCTCTTTTCCTTCTCGGACCCTCTCTGTGGAACTCCGGCCTCTGTCCTCCGCCAAGAACAGTCATATTCCAAATTTAGGGCCTTTCTCAAGACATAGCTTTTCTGCCTAGTCTTTGACCTTCCTTCCCCTGACCCTTGAAGATACTAGTCCCCTGCTCTTTTCTCCTCTTCCTTTTCCTCCTTTCTTTTGGTTATGAATGTGTGCTGTCCTGTCAAAATTGTAGTTCTTTTCTGTTTCTTGCTATGGCCACTGTGCATTTTGCAATATTGTAAACCGCCTTGATGTCGTGAAGGCGCGGTCAATCAAGTTTGATAATAAAGATAAAGATAAAAGTTACCACCTGATGAATCACAGGTTAACAGCAATTTTCCTCCTAAGCCCACCTCCCCCTTCCTCTTTTTTCTATTTCTGTGGATAACACTCTACTCCTCCCTGTTTCCTCAGCTCGCAACCTTGGGGTCATATTTGACTCCTCCCTCTCCTTCTCCACATACATGCACAGATAGCTGAAACCTGTTGCTTCTTTCTCTGTAACACTGGAAAATGTGTCCCTTCCTTTCTGAACACACTAGAAAGACCCTTATCCATTCTCTAGCCACCTCCCCTCTAGACTACTGCAACCTCCTCTGAATCATCTCTCCCCACTTCAATCTGTTCACAACTGAACTGCACGGCTGATCTTCCGCAAGGGTCGCTACGCTCATGTCACCCTTCTTCTCAACTCACTCCATGTTTCCTCATCCAGTTCAAACTTTTACTACTGACCTATAAGTGCCTTTATCTGGCTGTTCCTCGCTACCTTTCCTCTCATCGTTCCCTACACCCCTCACTTGCACTGCCAATTCCATACTTCAGTCTTTCTACCTTGCTGCTCCTTATGCCTGGAACAAACTACCTGACTCGGTACATCAGGTTCCATCTGTGGCCCTGTTCAAATCCAGGCTAAAAACTCACTTCTTTGAGACTGCTTTTGGATCCTGATTCCCCTAGTCTCCTGTTCACCTCCACTGCGTTTCCTTACCAGTCCACTAGATATATACTTGTCCCCAGTTGTGATGTCTGTCTTGACTAGAATATCAGCTCTTATGGCAGGGACTCTCTCTTACATGTCTCTGTACAGTTCTGCATGCGCCTTGTAGTGTTATACAAATGAAAAGTAGTAGTAGTAGTTGGGGTGGGGAAAGGGTGTATTAGGGGCGGAGAGTGAGCATGGAGAGCACATTATAGTTACCATAGCAGAACATATCAACCTGTGAATGGCAATCAGAGTGGGTTCACTTAACACCATCTCACAAAACCCTATTTACCATCTGAATGGTAGAGGACAGGCATGTGTGTGCCAAAGATTTTCAGACTCCGTTTTGTTCATTGGAACATACCCATTGAGGTAGTCTTTGAGAGGTGAAACATTTGTGCATTGGTCCCATTCATCCCCATTAAAATGGCTATGGGGGAAGCTATTTTACAATGGAACAGCCAAGCTTTCATTCTATTTTCAATCAAACCTGCTTGGTGTCACAAATACCCCAGGGGCACCAGAAAAGGGGCAATGTATGTAGGGTGGCAGAAACTAACATCAGAAGGGCAAAGTGGTACAAAGAGAACAATGATTACCTCAGGATAGTGTAAGAGGGCAAAGCAGGGTCACAATTGATGAAAACAACCAAGGCACTTTAAGAGGAGTAAAATGGCAAGGAGACTAGCAAGCATCAAGGCCTTAAAACATGTCAAGGAGACAGCAATAAGATTGGCTACAAGACCCTAAAACACCAGTCAGACAAACAAAGCAAAACAGGCAGAACAAGCCCAGAACGCAGGAGTGGGTTGAGTTCAACTAAGTAGTGTGCTGATAAGTTAGAAGTCCTGATACCGAGGACTTCGGTCCCAGCACAGGAACCTCAAGTGCAAAGGAAGATCCTCTTGGGGTAGAAGAAGCATTCATGGACGGCTTAGATGATATGCTGAGGGATTTAAATAAGACGAATTAGATGATGCACTATGGTAAAGGCCCCAAAACCATTAGGAGTAGAGCTGTAGCACTGGAGATGATTATAAGTTTAGGAATATTTAGCTTGCCTACATTCCTTGCATAGCCTTTTTAAATCAGACATCTGAGTGTGCCCTCAGTCATATAAAGTCTACCGGCCAGAGGCACTTAAATCCCCCCCACTCCCCCACTCACACCACCCACCCCAGGGTTGCATTGCCTATATAGTCGTCATATAGATTGACATTTGTCCTCCACTTAGGTGTAACAACCACCATTTACCCTTTTCTCCTTGCCCTAGCACTGCTTTATCACAGTCTTAATCAGCATGTCATGTATTCAATGCAATAACTATGGTACCTTCATTTTAAGAAGAATCATTTGGAGCCTAAGAGCTTATCATATAAGTCTCAAGTTAACTGCTATGCATAAAGAATTGATTCCATTAAGGGAAGAATTAGCTGAAATTAAACACATCTCCTCTAGGGAACAAATTGCAAGAAAACCACCACTACTCCCAAAAAGAATCAAACAGCCCAGGAACAAATGGATCACAGTGGGCTCTGGTAGGATGTGACCTGTAGTGTGGAGACACCCTCTCCATCAAGAGATAACCCTGCATTATGTCTTCTCTAGCTTGGAACATGAGACTGTCCAATTAGTGGAAACTGAAGTGCCCTTAAATGAGAAGGTTAATGCCCAATCTACTGATAATGCACCAAATATGAAGAAAAAAATCACAAAACAGGAAACTATTACTACTTAGAGATTCCAACATCAAAGGCACCAACTTGGGAACACAGTTCAAAGGAGAGAAGATGGTCAAATGCCTCCCAGGCTCTTCAGCCAGCAGAAATACAAACCAAATTGTTGACATAATTAATGCAGAATGTGAGCACTCCAAAATTGATGTTATCGTCCACATGGGTACAAATGACCTGGCTAGAAATAGTACCTCTACAGTTCAAAGGGACTTTCAGATTCTGAGAAAGAAACTCAAACCCATTGTTAACACTATAGTATTCTCAGAAGTTCTATCTGTTCTTGGTAAGGGAGCAGAAAGGCTGTATTGCACAATCATCTGTAATATATGGCTCCAAGCTTTGTGCAAACAAGAATAATTTAGATATACAGGTGATTGGGGAAATAGATGGAACAACAAAAGGCTATACTGTGCTGATGGACTACATCTCTCTGTTGCAGGGAAAAGGATTCTAAGTCAAAAATTCAGGCATTATGTGGACAGGCATTTAAACTAGGGAAAAGGGGTGGTGGATGGAGAAGAACAAGTTCAGAATGTTACTCCCAGCAAAAACATAATAACATTGGAAACAGCCACACTATTAACCCACACATCAATGACAAGTGGGAAGAGGCATGTAGAACAAAATCCATGCAAAATACAGGCAAGCCAGTCAAATGCTGGAAAGCAGTGAGCACAAATGATCTAAGCCGAGCCAACAAAGTTCCTGACCTGGAAACCCTAGTGGTGTAAACGGACTTGGACATTGTGGCCATTCCAGAAACATGGTTTAACGAGTTACATGAATGGGATATAGGAATAGCTGGCTATAATTTATTTAGCAGAGATAGTGAAGGCAGAAAAGGAGGAGGAGTAGCCCTATAGTACTTTACATTAAAGCTGCTGAAATGCAGAGGATGTGGGGAAAAGAAGAAGCACTGCGATTGTGTTGGAAAGAGGAGATGGCACTTTCATCCATACTGGTGTAGTTTACAAGCCTCCAACTCAAACTGCAGAAATTGATAGAGACTTGATTATTGATATTACAATGGTAGCCATGAAGGGGGGAAATGATCATATTGGGTGACTTTAATCTACCCGATGTGCATTGGAGTATTCCTTCTGCAAATCTGTAAAGAAGTAAAAAAATTGTGGATGTCTTCCAAGATGCAATGCTTAGACAAATGGTGATGGAACCGACCAGGGAAAGTTTGATGCTGGATATAGTACTCACCAACGGAGATAGCGTGTCGAATGTCCGGGTGGGTAACCACATGAGCAGCAGCGATCATCACACTGTGTGGTTTGAGATAAAAGCCAAGGCAGAATCCAATCACAGCAAGCTCAAAGTCCTAGACTTCAAAAACGCTAACTTCAGTAAAATGGCCACGTGCCTGAAGGAGGATTTGGCAGGGTAGGAGGAGGTACGGGAAGTGGAACTTCAATGGGATAAACTAAAAGAGGCAATAAAAGGAGCAAAAGATAAATATGTATGGAAAGTAAATAAAAACAAGAGTAAAAGGAAATCTATTTGGTTTTCCAAAGAAGTGGTTGTACAAATAAAGGCAAAAAACACAGCTTCCACAAAATTCAGAAGTTCGCAAACAGAGGAACACAGAAAAGATTACAGGATAAAGCTAAAAGAGACAAAAAGAGGAATAAGAATAGCAAAATCAAAGGCAGAAGAAAAGATGGCTAAAGATCTGAAGCATGATGACTTTTTTTCAGGTATATTCAGGAAAAGAGGAAGATCAGAGGTGGAATTTCAAAACTCAAAAGTGCCGAGAACAGATTCATGGAACATGACATTGAAAAAGCGAAAATGCTAAATATTTCTGTTCTATGTTTACTAAAGAAAATCCTGGAGAAGGACCATCTTGATTGACAAATATACAAATAAGAATGAAGTAGATACTACACCATTCACAGAAGATGATGTATTTGAACAGCTTGCAAAACTGAAAGTGGACAAGGCCATGGGTCCGGATGGGATACATCCAAGGATACTGAAAGAGAGAGGTTCTGGAGAACCTTTAAAGGATGTTTTTAATAGAACCTTGGAGACAGGAGACGTTCCACAGGACTGGAGAAGCGTTTATGTGGTGCCTCTCCACAAAAGTGGCAGTAAGGAAGAAGTGGCAAATTACAGGCCTGTAAGCCTTACCTCAGTGGTGGGAAAAGTAATGAAGGTGCTCCTGAGGGAGAGAATAGTGGGCTTTCTCGAAACCAATAGGCTGCATGATCCGAGGCAACATGGTTTTATCAAATCTGAGTTCTTTGACTGGATGATCAGAGAACTAGATCAAGGGCATGCTATAGATGTGATCTACCTAGATTTCAGCAAAGCCTTTGTTACTGTTCCTCATAGGAGACTTATCATTAAACTGAACAGCCTGGGGATGGGTCCCAAGGTGGTGAATTGAATCAGAAATTGGTTGACTGATAGATGACAAAATGTAATGGTAAACAGAAGGTACTCTGATGAAAGGAAGGTGATTAGTGTCATGCCCCAGGGATCGGTCCTGGGACCGCTACTATTCAATGTATTTGTGAGTGATATTGCTGAAGGACTGAATTGAAAAGTGTCTTTCTGCAGATGACACGAAAATTTGCAACAGAGTGGACTCCCCTGAGTGAGAGGATTACTTGAGGAAAGATCTACAAAAGCTGGAAGAATGGTCTAATGCTTGGTAGTTAAGATTTAATGTAAAGAAGTGCAGTGTCATGCACTTGGGTTGCAGAAATCCAAGGAAATTGTTTGCGATAGGGGGCGAGAGTTTGGTGTGCATGGACCAGGAGAAGGACCTCGGAGTGATTGTTTCTGACAATCTCAAGGTGGTGAAACAGTGTGACAAGGCGGTGGCAAAAGCCAAAAGGATTCTGGGTTGCATACAAAGAGGAATTACCAGCAGAAAGGAAGAGGTGCTAATGCCACTGTACAAGTCACTGGTGAGGCCTCACTTGGAATATTGTGTTCAGTTTTGGAGATAATATCTTGCAAAGGATATAAAAAGACTGGAAAGGGTTCAGAGGAAGGCAACCAAAATTATTTGGTGCCTGAGCCAGGAGACATATGAGAAGGGACTTGAAGACCTACATATGTATACTGTAGAGGAGAGTAGGGACAGGGTAGATATGATACAGACCTTTAAATACTTAAAGAGTACTAATGAACAAACAAACCTTTTTCAAAGACGAGTAAGCTGCAAAACTAGAGGACATAACATGAAGCTGCAAGGGGATAAACTGAAAGGCAATGTTAGGAAATACTTTTTCACTGAAAGGGAGGTGGATCCTTGGAATGCCCTCCCGATGGAAGTGGTGGGGGCAAATACAGTGACAGAATTCAAAATGGCATGGGACAGACAGAGTGGATCCCTTTATAGCATCGAGATAAAATCAAAATAACCTTAACTGTCTCTGCTATCTCAACAAATAGGGGTGACCTACATGGAGTGATGGGTACACCCCTAAACGAAGGCATGGGGAGGGGTGACCTACACGGAGCGCCAGGTGCACCTACTTTTGACACCTTGTTGGGCAGACTAGATGGACCACGATGGTCTTTATCTGCCATCATATACTATGTTACTTTGTTCCTATGTGTCAACAAAGAAGAGGTGAGGAAGACCAACATAGCGGTAAGATAGGCTTGAAGCCCCTATGCAATTTGTGCCTTTGAGTCAATACTGACTCCTGGTGACCCAGCAGCTCCTTTTCTTGGAAGTAGATTTCCAGGCCTTTCTTCTGAGGCAATGGAGAGTTAAGTAACTTGCCCAAAGAGTGCTAGTGGGAATTGAATGCTGGTCTCTTGGTTATCAAGCCAGTGCTCTAACCACTAGGCTACTCCTCCACTCTGGAAGCCCCTATAATGAAACACAAATACTTGTGGTAGAAAATCAAGTTGGCAAGTACAATGTAGTGGAGGTAAGAGTAATCTATCACTCCATGATAGCTAGAGTTGATTTGGATATCAGACTGGCTAGGCAGGTGTCTGCTTCCTCTAACTGAGCTCCATGCTCATCTCTGCTGATAGAGGAAATACTGTTGTTCATTCAAGGATATAATAGTAGCTGAGCTCACTGGCATGAATCTCCACAGAAGTACAATAATGGAAATTTGAAAAGAAATTTGAAGAAAAAGCTCAAGGCTCTTTGATGTTGCTAGGCTGGTAGTGTCCTCCCACCAAGCCAGGATCAGTTTTTTCTGGACTCGGGATGTTAGGAGCTGCATGCTAAAGTGGGTGGCAGAACATCCAAAGAGGCATAAAATCACAAGCCAAAACATAACATAACATAACAAATGCCATACTGGGTCAGACCAAGGTTCATCAAGCCCAGTATCCTGTTTCCAACAGTGGCCAATCCAGGTCACAAGTACCTGGCAGTTTCCCAAAAAGGCACACAGGTTCCACAATACTTGTCCCAAGGCAAGCACCTACAAAGGTGTCAAGCAGGAGGAGGATGAAGAATGGCCCCGAAAAAGCTAGAGTACCTACTACTGCTACTACTACTGAGCATTTGTATAGCGCTACAAGTCATATGCTGTGCTGCACAGACATGTAAGAGATAGTCCCTGCTCATCAGAGCTTACAATCTAGTCAAGACAGACACCACAGAAGGTGAAGGCAGGGATAAAACAAGGGAAAAAGAAAAAGGAGTGGTCGCAGAGCCATGCAGCAAGAAGTTTACAGTTTATGGTTTATTAAAACATTTGATATACTGTTCTTCAGTCACACCAAAGCGGTGTACAATAAAAACATCATTTGGAAGAAGAAAAGAATGCCATAAAAAACTTGACAGGAGAGCATAAGAGCAGGGAAAGAGAGCAAGACGAGAGGAACGAGGGTCAAGGCACAAGGAGACAGAGTCCTGAGAGCCTGTATAAACCATCTGAGACAGCAGGAGGTCCAGGACATTAAGGAACAGTAGGGAGGTCAAAGGCAATGGAAAACAGATATATTTTCAAGAAAGTCTTACATTTTTGAGTGTAGGGGTTCCAGTCTAAGATCAGATGACAAGGAATTCCATAGTGATGGGCCAAAGAAGAAAAAGGCAAAATGTTGGGTCCATTCTAACCGGGCCTGCGCAGGGAAAGGTAGATATAGTCGATTCGCATGCACAGACCTAAGGACTCAAAAAGGTGCATATGGAAGTGTGACATGGCTGGTTTAACAAGTGAGGCACCAGCTCAGGGCACAACAATATCCTGTTGCTTACAGGGCAGAGACATAGGCAGATCAAAGGAATTTTTCATTTCCTGAGGCTGCTTGCATCTGATTGAGGCCAGGCCGATCCCCAAGCACATACTTTCCTCCCCCCCACCTCCCCCACCTCCCCCACCGCCCATCACGCTATGTATCAATCACAGCACGTGTTGCCGGGTTGAGCAAGCATAGAAGAGGCAGCAACTAGTAACTTCCTTTTCCTTCAGGTAGGGTACTCTAGCAGGAGTAGGGAGTGGAGTGCAGATCGTGAGAGATGTGACAGCATTGGGGTGCCATCAAGCCATTATAGCCAAGAAGAATCAGAGGAGCAACTTGTTATCAACATGGTCCTGGTGAGGGAAAAGACTTTCTGCTGCAAAAGCAGACTAGAGGGGTTGGGGACTGATAACATTTTTTAAAACGTTGCTTAATCTGTCTCAGCGGCGGACCTTGAGGAACAGGGGCTTTTAATAAAATCAGTTGAGGAAAGAGGTAAACAAAGCATGGGGCTATCAGACGTGTTGTCTTGTGCCCCCCCCCCCCCCCGCCCCTCCACTTAGCAAAGAAGTATTTATAAAAGCTGTTGTGAGTGGTTTGCATTAGAAAGGCTGTCACTTTGCCTGAGGCACGCCATGGTGCTTGAAAAGATTTGTGTGGCCCTCTAAGTGGAATTGCTGCCCAAAATGATCACTATACCTCAAACAGCTATGCGATGGAAACATTTAGATTAGTTTTATCTAAGTAATTATTTTAGCTTCTGATGATGTAGCAAACCTGTTGTGTGTTGTAGAGGCCTGATGTGGAAATGCGTTTTTTAATGCATATTGCTGTTCATTTTCGGGTACCTTGGGTCTACAGATTTTAAAAATATGCGTGTTAAATTTCTGAGCTGGTTGGAGTAGTTTCAACACACACAAATATGTGACCCATCTATTGAAATTGCTTCACTGGCTTCCCTTTCAGTTCCGTAATCATTTCAAACTACTTCTCCTAACCTTTAAATGCATTCACTCTATGGTCCCTCATTATCTTTCCTCTCTCCTCTCTCCCTACTCCCCCCCCCCCCCCATGAACTCCGCTCCTCCTGGTCTTCTTCTCTTCTAATGCTAACTCTGGATTTCAATCCTTTCACATTGCTGCTCCTTATGCCTGGAATAAGCTTCCCCTTTCTCTACATCTTCTCTTCTCTCTCCCTTTTCAAATCCTTGCAAAAAACATACCTTGACCGCTTTTGGACCATGATCTTTGTCTTCCTTGTGTCTCCTCTTCCTTTTAACCTCATGCTTCTTGTATTGTCACATCTATTTGTCTTTTAGATTGTGAACTCTTTGAGCAGGGACTGTCTTTCTCTGTGTTTGTACAGTGCTGTGTATGCTTTGTAGCACTTAATAAGTGAATAATGATGATGATAATAATAATAAAGTAATAGATTTAATAGGCAAGATAGGGAGAGAGCCTAAACACTTTAGAAAAATTGAAATGTTAAACTGAAACTGAAGAGCCAAGCAGACTTCATTCCCTCCAAGCCTCTTTAATGCTATTACAATTACAGGGTTGGTGTGAGGAAGGGGTGGGAGAGGGAGGGTTAAATCAGTTATTAGTATGATTAGAAGTGCTAACTACTTTAAAATACTGGGTGGAACTGGGAGAGAAAGGAGGGAAGGATGCTGCTACAGAGAGTGGTGTTGGCTTTTACAGGGAGGAGTGATGGAAACTGCTTTTTGGGAGAGGAGGATGAGGAATGTTGAGCAGGGCTGAGGGAGAGGTAGAGTGAGTGGGGGATGTTTTCAAACTCTGATAACTTTATTAGCATGACACTTTTACATGGGTTGCTGAAGTAACACACTTAAAAGAAAGGAAAAGAAGACAAGAGGTGATTTTATTGTTACTATTACATATATTTATGTATTTTATTTATTTAAACTTATTTATATACTGCCTTTCTACCATTCAAAGCAGTTTTCATATAACAGAACTTGAACAGGGCACTGGAGTACACTTGTACACTGAAACCAAACATAGCAATAGGTTACGAGTGGGGAAAATGGGGTAACTATATGCATTGTGACGAATTACAATCACATAAACTTTACATGATTAGCAAGCTGGGTGTGTGCTTAGCATACTGACTGTGTGCTTGGCACATTGGTTGTGTGCTTAAGTGTTTGATTGTTCTAAGTAATTAACTTAAAATGTACATAGTGGCAGACACATTTTTGCTGCTGCTGTTGAATTCTCTCTCCTCCCCACCCCAAATTATAGAGTTTTTCCTTTTGATTCATTTTGTGGGAAGTGTGCAGCACTGCATATTCCTAGTAGCACTATACAAATCAGTAGTAGTTTTGCAGGCGTGACCAACAGGGTCAGCCCATTGCTGGGCTTCATTCGCATAAGGGGCTCCATTTGCGTAAATATTTGCATAATGTTAATGTATACTGACTTAGTAAACATGCCTCTTAATGAGTGTATGGATAAAGAAAGACTACCAGATTTCTACATTGCTATACTCCAATGCCAACCGTCAGGCACATTAGGAAGTACTATAAACCCTGCCCATTTAGAACCTATAGCAAACCCGCCGTATCATAACAGCACTACCAGGACTCACAAAGCACCAAACCCTACCTATCAAAAAGGCAAAACTGCAAATATTAAACCAATACATCTCAGAGAATACCAATACATCATCTACTGGGAAAAGGAAAGAAGTGGCACTGTCAAATAGAAACTACATGAACAGAATTCCTCAGCTTGGTTACACATGCAGAACACAGACCATCACTAAACAAACAACAAGGGATCACAATTTAGAAATAGGAAGACAATAATTAAACTGGAAACCCCAAAAGCCAAACTTGGAATGTGCAACAACACTGGAGAAATAAAACTATAAATTCATTTCTTCTTGTACTAAACAAAACACAAAGATGTTAACTATGCACATTTTCCAGAGCTGACATATTCCAGTTAATAAATTCCAGATAAAAGTATTTTTCTACCTTTTGTTGTTTGGGCACTATATTTTTCAGTTGCAATTGCTCCAGTCACTTTCTTCTGCTTTCTTTGTGTCTTTTGCTAATTGTCCACTGTTTGCTGTCCATTTGTCCTTTTTTCTCTATTCCATTTTTTTTCCATTCCCTCTGCTTTAACATACTGATCTTTCCCCTTTTGCTCTTTCCTCCATTTCTTTCTTTATTCCTTTTTCATCCACTCAAATTTCACCCTTCCATCCTCAATCCCCACTTATTCTCCCAATACCCGGCCAATCGTAGATTTTTCTTCCCTCCTACACAAACTTTTTTCCCATCTCCATTGTCACTTCCCCAGCCCCATCCCCTTCTAGTCCTCCCCCAGCATCATCTCCCTTCTAGTTCCAGCCCAACCCAGCATCCTCTCCCTTCTAGTCCCATTCTCCCATCCCCCTCATCAGGCCATTTCCAGTCCTATTCCCCCATCAGCCCATTTCAAATCCTATCCCCCCATCAGCCATTTCCAATCCTATCCTAGTCCCTCCATCAGCTCATTTTCAGTCCTAGCCTAGCCCCCCATCAACCATTTCCAGTCCTAGCCCCCCCATCAACCATTTCTAGTCCTAGCCCACTCCCCTCTGAAAGCCCTGCGTCTATCTGACTGGCTTTAGAGTGAGCCAGAGAGGCCCCGGCTCACTTCTGTACAGCTGCCGAAGTGAAGAGTGCTGTTTTTCTTCACTTTGGCAGCTGTGTTCTAGTATAAGCCGCTGGCACGCTGAATGCCAGGAAACAGGAAATGCCCTTTGACCTCCGGCACGCCAGCAGTCTGCATTAGAACACAGTTGCCGAAGTGAAGAAAAATGGTGCTCTTCATTTCGGTGGCTAAACAGAGGTGAGCCGTGTCCTCAGGCCTCTCCGGCTTCCTCTGAAGCCAGCCCTGCTGGGAGCTGAACAGCATGTGTGGGATGTTGTTGGCACAGGGCACCCTGAAGTGCGGGGCCCTCTGCGAACAACATTCTCGCACAATGGATGGGCTGGCAGTGGTGACCAAGGTCAAGCATTTAATTAGTGTGTAGTTTCTGTGCAGAGATCTGTAGCAGTCCAACTTGCACTGTTTTCAAATCTGTGTCTGCCAATAGGAAGTGTATTGTTTTTCTAGAGCACTTTGCAGTGTCTGGGTGGCCTGTTTTTCATAGAGTACTGTGAATGTCTTGTTAACCCTCTTTAACTATAGTTAAATAAACATTTTGATTCTGAGTATTAATGTTAGTTTGACAAGGCAGGTTTGCTACATACAGTATCACATGTCCAAATCATTTTTCCAGGATTTTTTATTACTTCAAAGTGCCAGGTAGCGGAGGGAGTTTGTCATTGTTATTGAGATAACACCAAAATGTGTATCTTCCTTTGTGTATTGTGAGGGTTATGGGAAGCATTCTAGTTCTACCCTGAATCCATTATTTGGGGCGTTTATACGTATGTGGAATATCTGTTTGTAGAACTGGAGGTACAGGTTCACTAGTAGGATTTTGTTTCTTTCTACATAGTTTGAGTTAGTGTGAGGCTTCAGAAATTGTCCCATAGTAGGATGGGTTGAATAGTACTACCAAGTTTAACTATAGTTGTACATGGGGGTTTTGTTTGTCTAGAGCAGGGGTTCTCAATCCAGTCCTCAGGACACACCTAGCCAACCACAATGAATATGCATAAGAGAGATTTGCATACAGTAGAGGTAGTGCATACAATTATCTCCTGATGCAGATCTCAGTCTCCAAAGACATTTGATGCGGGCCACCCGTTGCTCCAATAACTTCTCCAGAATTTCATAAGTGGAGTTTCACCTAGTGCCAACATCCTCATTGAGCTGGTGCGCAGGTTCCCCATAGTGCTTCCTGCTTCTCACGCAGCTCAGGCCCACCCTTCAAGGTCCAGTGAAAACAACCAGCTATTTTTTCAGCACATTTCAATCAATTGCTTCAGGACAGGGCAGCCGCTTTCCTTACTTCCCAGCCCTAGGGAGTCTGGCAACTAGGTGCAACATGTGTGCAAACCATTTGATCCCATGAAAACCCCACTCCTTCACTGTCTTAACCATGCTTATCCTACCATCTCTTACACAGAAACCTGGAAGCACGGTGTTCTGTGAGTGCCCTGTGTGCCAGACCTGCAGGAGTGTCCTTATTTCTGCTAAGATATGGGTCCAAGTATGGCTGTCATCCATTACCTGGCCATGCAGCAGCCCATTGATACCCACCTTAACATAAGAAGATAAGAAATTCCATACTCAGTCAGACCAAGGTCCATCAAGCCCAGTATCCTGTTTCCAGAGGGGGCCCCGCAGGTCGGTCCATGCTGCCGCGGCAGCAGAGGGGGCCCCGCAGGAACAGTCCATGCTGCCACGGCGGCAGCCAGCGTTTTTTTTTTTTTAATTTAATTTTAAGGCGGCTATTTTTGTGGGCCCTTGTCAGCTGTGGGCCCTACGCCACGGCGTAGGTGGCGTATAGGTAAATCCGGCCCTGACCCTACACACTCTAAAGTAAACACCCTCGACTTAATTTTCATCCCTCAACACCCTCATCTCAAGGATCAGGTCCAACACACTATCCAACCCATACCCTGGTCTGACCATTCTATTATCTTCTTCTCCGTCCCCTACTCATCTTTTCGAAATAAACTTCACACTCATCCCCAACCTACTCGAAAATTTAGACCATTCAATGCAGCTAACTTCCTAGAGCAAATCACTCCTTCACTTGACCAGTTAAACGACAAAATTCTCAACCAAAATTTTATCATCTCCACTTGGAATCAAACACTGTCCTTAGCATCCCTACTTCCACCTAAGCATCTCTCCCACAAACATCGTAGAAGATCCCCCTGGTTTTCTACACACCTGAGAAACCTCAAAAGAGAGCTTAGACGTCTTGAACGCAAATGGAGACATACACAAGACCCAGATGTACACAATGCTTATACAGCCAAACTTTGATCCTACTGCGCAGAAACCACTAATCATAAAAGAGAATACAATGAAAATATAATCCAGCGTGCCCTCAACAAACCAAGGGAGCTCTTCTCCATCTCCAAATCTCTAATAAAAGACCCCCTCCCACATGACCAACAATCTAAAATATCCACCCAGGCAATAGCCGACCACCTGGCCTCTAAATTCCTCCCCTCCTCCCCCCTCCCCCCCTAACAAGCAATCCCCAACCAACTGAAGACTATAGTACACTACCACTAGAGAACTCATGGTATGAATTTCACACCGTCACAACAGAAACTATATCTAATGTCATAAACAATTTGGATGCATCTACATCTGCCCTTGACCCTTGCCCTGCCCCCTGGATCAAATCCAGCAGAACATCCCTCAGCCCCTACATCCTGACCATTGTACAATCCTCCCTCCAGTCTGGTTCTGTACACCCCTACTTAAGTGTGCCTCTATCCGCCCTATCCTAAAAGGATCCAAACTTGACCCCACCTCCCCTTCCTCCTATAGACCCATACCTTTCCAGTATACCAGTATACCTTTCCTTGCAAAGATTACTGAGAAAATTGTCCAAGCCCAACTACAGGATTACATTGATGACCACTCTCCCCTTGACCTATACCAACATGGATTTAAAAAGAATCACGGAGTTGAAACCCTCCTAACCTCCCTTCTTGATTCATTGTACTTACACACTCATAACCCTACCCAAGGATGCTTACTTATATTCCTCGACCTATCTGCTGCCTTTGACTCTCTTCCCTACAATCAACTCCTATCCAGACTTCATGAAATAGGTCTGAGAGGCACAACACTGAAATGGTTTCATTCTTACCTAGACGCCAGAACACAACAGGTCCGTATTGGAAGTGATACCTCCCTCCCATTTACGTTAAAGCAAGGTGTCCCCCAAGGCTCTAGCATCTCTGCATTACTTTTTAATATCTTCCTCTAACCTGCCTGCAAAACTTTACAAAACCACGGCATTCAGTACCAATTATACGCAGATGATATGATGTGCTTCACCCCATTTAACCTCTCTAACCCCGACTTTACTAAAATAAATGAATGTCTAACCAATCTCAAATCCTGGCTTTCCCAACATAATCTACTTATTAACCAATCCAAAACTGAGATCCTTCAAGTATTCTCCAGCCCCTCAAATACCCCTCCCCCAACACTCACCCTTGGTGATCTCACCCTAACTATGAAAAACCAAGTGAAATATCTTGGAATCATCCTCGATCAGAACCTCTCCTTTATTGATCACATAAAGAAAACTACCAATACAATTTACGCGAAGTTGCGCACCCGCCGGAACCTCAAGCCCCTCTTAAGCCCCAACTCCTTCCGTACTGTCTGTCAGGCCCTCACAACCCCCTCACTTGACTATTGTAACCTTATCTATCATGGCCTCTCTAAGACCACCATCCAACCTCTCCAACTTGCCCAGAATACACTAGCTCGATTAATAACCAACAACCCTAGACGATCCCATATTACACCTGTCCTCTATGACTTACACTGGCTCCCAATCCAACTCCAATCCAAATTTAAAGTGCTCACCCATATTCATAAGATTATCTCAAAAGAATCAGCTCCATGCCTTTCCCCACTCCTTGCCTTCCCTAACAACACAAGAACACGCCGCTCCTCCACCAAAAACTTTCTAACCATTCCTACATCTAAACTACACTTTAAACAATCTACTAGCAACAGGGCCTTCTCTCTCTACGCCCCATCCCTATGGAATACCCTTCCCCATGACCTACGTAACTGTGTGAGCCACGCAGAATTCCAAAAAAAATTAAAAAACCACCTCTTCCTCGAACACTTTTCCCTACCACCCTAGTTCCTCCCCCCTTCTTCTACCCTCCTCACTAATCCCTCCACTTGATATCCTAGCGACCCACAGTTACTTCTTATGTAAACAAATGATCCATATTACTGTAAATAATTTTATTGTAAATAGTTTATTAGTTCATTAGTTCCTTAGTTCTTATGTTACCATGTAGCCTGTTACTTTGTTCTATGTAAACAGTTGTACAATACTGTCAGTTACGTTCCATGTAAACCGTCTTGAATTGTAGAAAGACGGTATATAAAAACTGTTAAATAAATAAATAAATAATGTTTGATGGACCTTTCCTCTAGGAACTCCAAACGTTTTTAAACCTAGCTATACTTTTACTACATCCTCTGGTAAGGAATTCCAGAGTTTGATTCCGCATTGGGTAAAAGAATATTTTCTCTTATTAGTCTTAAATGCTGTTTGTATATTTGTCAATCACAGATGGTCCTTCTCCAGGATTTTCTTTAGTAAATATAGAACAGAAGTATTTGTTTCGCATTTTTGAATTTTCAACAAATCTGTTCTCGCCACTTTTGTGTCTTGCAATTTCACTTCTGATCTTCCTCTTCTCCAAAATATACACAGAAAATTATGGCAGATCAAAACTATATGGCCTATCCAGTCTACCCTTTCATACAAACTACTGAATCTAAAATCTCTTCCTTTTCTTCAGAGATGCTCTGTGCTTGTTCCATGCCTTCTTAAATTCAGATACAGTCCCCATATTCAGGACCTCTGCTGGGAGGTTGTTCCATGTATCTACCACCCATTCCATAAAGAAATATTTCCTTAGATCACTTCTGAATCTCAACTTCATCCTATGACCCCCTAGCCTATTTTCCATTGAAAGAGGTCTGACTCCTGTGTAGTTCACGTTAAAGTATTTAAATGCCGTCATATCTTCTCCCTCCTGTCCTTCTTGTAAAGTATACATATTTAGATCTTTTATGGGCCATGTTTATTAAAGATTAACATGCAAAAACTAAATGTAATGTGTGTTAAAAGCCACCATGACCAGGGCCAGTGCAAAGAAATGAGGTGCTCTAGGTAAACCTCATCCCTTGCATCCCCCCCTCACCGCGGCACCCATTGTCTCCACTGCTGCCCCTCTCTGGGACTTGCACCAGTGCCAATGGCTGAAAATAGCCCTACAGCAGTTACCTTACAATTTCAGTGCTGCAGGGTTGTTTACCTCCGCCCCTTCTGACATCCAATGGTGACTTCCTGTTTGCAAACAGGAAGCCAGCATCGGGTAGTCCTATGGGGCGGAAACAAACAGCCCCGTGGCACCAAACTGTAAGGTAAGTGCCACAGGGCTGTTTGTGACTATTTCCTTCATTGCAGTTCCCAATGGGCACCCCTGAAGGGCCGGGGCTCTAGGCGACCATCTAGTTCACCTAATTGTAGTGCCAGCCTTGACCATGACCCGTTTATTCCTATGGTTGTAGCAGCCCTAACACATATTAACATTCATTAACACATGTTAACCTTTTGTTCCAACAGGGGCCATTGGGATGTCCAAAATATGGACAGGGCCACTTTGAATATGATTCTGCAACCACAGTAGCTAGATGTTCCCATGGTTGCAGAATCAGGCACTTAGACGGCCCGGTGTGATCCTGATTCTGCCGCGGGATGTGTCCATTCTACTGCCCAACCATCCCACCCTATGATCCTGCTGGTGCTCCGGTGCCATGGCATCCCATTTCCAAGGCACCAGAATGCCCAGCAGGAGCACCAAAGGCCCATCAGGGTAAAGAATTGCTTTTCCCTGCCACCCGACCCTTGGTGGGGTCTGCTAGGGCTGGGATTGGGTAGAGGGGTCTTACCTGCCGCTTCCCTATAGGTCTGGGGGCTGCCTGCCTGGCTTGCAACATTTGAAGGGATTTATTCCATCTTCTGGGAGCCAGTGTACAGGGACCAGAATAGGGACCAGAATAGGCCCTGTACGTCTGGGTTATGCAGCCCACCCTCACTCTGCCCACTTTACTCCTCCAGCCCTCCCCCTCCTGCCCTCATTCAGCACTCCCCACCAAGCCATCTGTACATGAAGGGAGCAGCAGCTCCAAATATGGTCTCAATGAATAGCGAGGGTTGTACATCCAAACCAGACGTACATCCCTGCTATTCGCTGATCAGAAGGACTCCCATTGTGTACTACAAATAAAGTGTGGTATGTGCCTTAGCTTTGCTGTAAGGATTGTGAAAGCTGTCTTTAATTCATTTTGGTAGATTCATTCATTTCCATACCTGATACAAGCATCATTTTTTCTAAATCTTTGTGAAGTTCAAAAACAAATCTGCCATTTCAAATTTGTGACGTCTGTTTATGGCATAGATAAACATTCCTGGTCTATGTATATCTTTATATTCTGTATAATATTTTTCACCTCTGTCTACTGCTGATTACTTTTAGATGTAACTAAACATGTTGGGTCCGATATTCAAAGGCATTTACGTGATTTACAGACCTGTAAACTGTGTAAATGACGCTTAGAGAGATATTCAGTGGCACTAACATGGTTAGTGCCGCTGAATATCTCCAATTAACGTTGCTACACGCCCCAATGCTAACCGCTTAGCATTAGGGCATGTCGGGAGCGTTTTGGGGTGGAACGGAGGCAGGACCAGTTGCTTACCGTGCAGCAGCGATATTGAACTGCTGCCTGGTCAGCAAACTGTGGGTAAAGAAAGACGTGGTAAAAGCTGGCCTATCTTTATCCGTAGGAGCTAACTGGGCAGCGGCTTAATATCGTTGCAGCACAAATTAGTTTCTGTGCTATTGGGGGCCATGCAGTGACCCCGGATATTCAACACTAGGTCCAGATATGACCCCGGCATTGAATATCCAGGTTTGATGTTCAGCGCTGCCACCTAGCCACTATAATCACACTGGCACTGAATATTGGGCCTGTTGACATTATGGACTCATTCAACCAAGATTTCTTTGCCCATAGAAACTGAATGGGAACAAAAATGCCTTTTTGAATAAGGCCCCTGCTCTGTAAGTAAGTAGAGGTGTGATCTGTGCATCTCATAAAACTGTTTAAAGCAGAAAAGGCCTTTTAGCTGGTGTTTGTAACAAGTGTAGGGTAATAAAAATATATTTGATTTTTATTGCTTGAATTTGAATTCATGCTTAATGCTAGGGAACTATTTTAAGTAAATCAAAGTTAATCATCCTTAATCTATCAAATGAACAAAATAGAAACGTGATAAATCAAATATATAATTTCTGTAGGAAAACTAAACAGTAATAATCCATGGATTCAACAGCCGGAAGATTTCAACCTACTAAAAGGTTTGAAGGCCTTGAAATACCATACGGACTTCCTTGTTATTATAAATCTTTTATTAAAGAGAGAAGGAACACTGGTAGGTTAAAAAAGCTAATATTAGATGAGTTCCAGCACGCATAGTGGTTGGTTAGGGAGAATATTTTTATTAACCAAACATATGGTCAAAGATATTAGACATTTAGAAATGTATTAGCCTCATAAAAACAACATCTCTCTCCTTTCTGATTTTTTAAAAATGTTTTTGTAGTCCTGCAAGAAAAACGTGTAGGAGGTACCTGTCTCAGTAATCTGACATAGATAATTTGTTACAAGCTTTTGAAGTCTTCTGCCCCCTTCAACTCAATGCAACATCAATTAAGGATGATGATGTCTGAATACACTATTGCCCCTAGGATGTTCAGGACTCTGAGGGAATCAGTGAGGGCCCCCTTAATGTTTTCATATGTGCCAGAGCTAACCCCCTGCCAATATCTTATGAGCCAAGGACGGGGCATTTAGGCAGCACAGTCACTTCCTCCCTGGCTGAAGTTTCCACATTTTGTTAGAAGCAGCAGTTCTTTTTGGCCCGTGAGGGCTGCATTGGAGGAGGCGCCTTGGCAATGATGATGCCTGTTTTTGGCCCTGCAGCCACATTGGCAGAACGGCAGTGGCCTGATGATGTACCCACTACAGAGACCTCGCTAGCCCTTCCTCCATCCAGCCCTGTTTACTAGATCACGAGCCAGGAATTTTACTTCTGATGTTGGGCACTGAAGTGCTGAAAGGCTCTTGAAGGCATAGGATCGGAAATAGTTGCCCAGTCACCTCTTCCAAAAGATGGCCCTGTACACAAGTAGTTATTTATTTAACTAGACTTATATACCGCTTTTCTCTCTATCTATCTATCTAACATTTATTAAGCGCTACAACATACGCAGCGCTGTACAGACAAATAAATGTGACAGTCCCTGCTCATCAGAGCTTACAATCTAATTAAGACAACAGAAATACACACAGGATAACAAACATTACATCACATCAGGGTTATAATACATACATACAGGCAAATAGAGGATGGTTACCCAGTAGCCCAGTGCGTCTTCCTAACTTTCTACTAGTCAGTGTACATTCAGGTACTGTATATATATGTCCCTTGTCCCTGAAAGGCTCACAATCTGGTTTTGTACCTGAGGCAATGGAGGGTTAAGTGGCTTGCCCAAGGCCACAAGGAGCACCTGTGGGACTAGAAACCCCAGTCCTTCTGGCTCAAGGTTGCTGTCCTCTAGCAGGATTTGAACCCCTGGCCCTCCAGCCTGAGGTAACTTGCCCCAACCACTTGGGCTATAATGGTGTCTGTTTTCAAAGATATAAGGAGCTGTAAAGTAAAAGGATTTGGGAGTAAGGATAAGAAATGATATTTCTGGGTGTCCTAACAGTGTTTGCATAAGGTTTAGTTTAGGGATATGCATTTGTTAGAATGCATTCAGTTTGTTATTTCACCTTAAATTTCACGCGTGTTAAATCAATTTGACACATGCTCACCTATGCATTACACAGTTGAATTTGATTAGCATGCATTAAAAATTTCTAATAGAAACATGATGGCAGAAAAAGACCACATGGCCTATATAGTCTGCCCTTCCATATCAACTACAATAGTCCCCTTTTTTCCCTTAGAGATCTTCTGTATTGGTCCCATGTTTTTTTTTTAATTCAGATACTGTCCTTGTCTCTACTATCTCTACTGGGAGGCTATTCCACGCATCAACTACTCTTTATGTAAAGAAATATTTCCACATATTACTCCTGAGTCTATCCCTTTTCACCCTCATCCTATATCCCCTTGTAGCGGAGCTTGCTTTCAATCAAAAGAGGCTCTCCTCTTGTGCATTTAGGCCATGGAGGTATTTAAACATCTCTATCATATCTGCTCTATCCCACCTTTCCTCTAAAGTATACATATTAAGTTCTTTAAGTCTGTCCTCATATGCTATATAGCGAAGACAACTAATCATTTTAGTAGCCACCCTCTGCACTGACTCCAACCTGCTTATATCCTTTTGAAGGTCTCCAGAATTGCACACAATACTCCAAATGAGGTCACACCAGAGCGTTTTAAATGTTTTTTAAAAGCACATTTAAATGTGTTTTAGAAACATTTGTATTATAATGAATGTGTGAAATTAACCAATAAAGTCCCAAAATCATGAAAACAGGTGAAAAGAAATGAGCCAGAATTTTTTGCCCTATTCACATCCCAAGATGAAAAGGTTTAGACACAGTAAGAAAGGGAAAAGGAAACAACAGCTGTTTGGAAAGGTTAATAATAAGTGAGAAAACTGGTCTATTAAATCCTTTTCTGTTCAATCAAAGTATGATCATTAAAATTTCAAATGTCTTATATCCTGGATCATTTTCAAGTTCCTATTTAGTATCTTGATGAAAAGGTCATTGATGAAATGGCCTGACCTTGAACGTCACCCTGTCCTTCTCTGTAGTATTTCAACTCGTGCCACTGGAGGTTTATTTTTTGCCTTTGAATTATCACCTCCTCTACTGATGTCTGCTTTCATGTTTCATAAAAATTGGATAGAAACCACAGTGTTATCAGCAAAATATGGCATGCATTGCTTCCGCTACAGGCTTTAATGGACATAGCGTAACATAAATGAGTGCAACTTTGTTGGCTCTTCATTGACCTGCTGAAAGAGTAACTCTCAAATGCTAGTTACAGATGTATTAAATTTGCTCAATTAAATGATACCACCTGCAGTGCAGAGAAAACATTTCTGAACCTACTATGATGGTTTATATTTTAGCACATTATATACTCAAAACATGATTATGTTCTAACCTTAACCCTGATACAAAAGAAAGATCACCCCAGTGAATAAAGAACTTGGACAAAAAGAATATACTTAGATTGTTTATTTAACAAAGGGATTCCGTTTAAAGCATCTTTCTGTAAAACACTTTGTTGCCCCTTAATTAAGTAATTGGTGATACCTCCTTGAGCAGCTATAACTTCAACTAAACATTTCCTTTAACTGTTGATTACTCTCTCACGTCTGCCTTGAGGGACCTGTTTCAGTCTCTCACATCTGTTACTTTTAAGGGACTTGCTGCATGAACAGCTCACTTTAGGCATTGCCATAATATTTCAATAGCATTTAGGTCAAGACTTTGACTTGGCCAATATAAAATGTGAAATCTCTTCTGTTTTTTCAACTATTCTGTAATAGATTTAACTTGACTGTCTAGGATCATTGTCTTGCTGTTTGACCCATTTTTGCTTCAACTTCAGCTGACAGACAGATGGTCTGACGTTCTCTTCTAGAAGTTTCTGATATAAAGCAGAATTCATGGTTCCATAAGTGGTGGAAAGCCATCCGAGCCCTGATGCAGCAAAGCAGCTCCACATCATGATACCTCCTGCATCCTGCTTAACAGTAGAGATGAGGCTCTTACTTTGGTAGGCAGTACTTGCTGTTTGTCAAGTAATGATTTATTATTGTACTCAGAAAGTTCAATTTTTGACTCATATGTCCAAAGAACAATATTCCCAAAGTCTTGTGGATTATCCAGATGTTTTTGGCAAACTTGAGATAGGAAGCAATGTTCTTTTTTAGAAACAGTGGCTTCTTCCTAACTATCCTCCCATCAGCACTATTCTCATCCAGTTTTTTCCTAATGGTTAATGCATCAATCCTCATATCAGTCATAGTTAGAGAGGCCTGTAGATCTTTATATAGTACTCTGGGTACCATTGTGGCTTTCTGGAAGATTTAATGATTTGCTCTTGGGGTGATTTTTGCAAGTCAGAACCTGCTGCTAGATTCACTGTAGTTTTCGGCTTTTTCCATTGTAAATTATGGGCTCGATATTCTGCACAGACTAGGTGCCGCTATAGTGCATAGCCTGCCCACTGACCCTTAACTCCGGATATTCAATGCTTGGGTCATATGCAGCCCCGACATTGGATATCTGGGGATTGTTACACATGCTGGAAGCCACATTAGGTAATTGGGCAGCAGCAATGTTGCATACTGCTCAGTTAGCTCCTGTGCCAAAAGATAGGTGAGGGTTTTCCTAGCCTATCTTTTCAGTGCAGATTGCTAATCGGACAGCATGCAATATTGCTGCTGCCTGGCTATCATTTTTTTGCAACCTCCGCTCCATCCCAGAATGCCCCCAACACACTCCAATGCTAGCCAGATAGCATTAGAGTATGTAGGGGGGTTAGAAGGGGATATTCAATGGCACTAACCATGTAAGTGCCATTGAATATCCAAATTTGAGCCATTTACTGGGCTGTAAACTGTGTAAATGCCTTTCAGATATTGGGCCCTATCTGTCCAACAGTGCATGAATGGTGCCCCAAATGTTTATAAATGGTCTTGTAATAAGATGAGCATCAACTGCTTTCTCTTAGGACCTGAGAAATGTCTTTAGATTATGTCATTTTATTTATATTCTCTTATATACCGCACTATTCTGCATCAGTGTGGTTTACATTGAACAAACTGAAATTACATTGAACAGGGCATTATAACTTGGAGATAACTATTTTACAGGGAACATGGGCTATGGAGGGTTAAGTGACTTGCCAAAGACCACAAGGAGCACCTGTGGGACTAGAAACCCCAGTCCTTCTGGCCCAAGGTTGCTGTCCTCTAGTGGGATTTGAACCCCCGACCTTCCAGCCTCAAGTACCTTGCCCCAACCACTAGGCCACTCCTCCACTCCATGATGAGTTCCCAATAACTTATGAAGAAAAGCAGAAATGTTTTGACCATTGACTGGATGCCCAAACTCGGTTGTGCAGATTTACTCTGCAGGGAAATTTCCTTGTTAACTGATTATTTGCCTATGTTTCCATTGCCTATGTTGTCTAAATCTGGACCTGGATTCTAAACTATGTGCCTACACTACATATTTCCCACATTTAAAGCATTCCCTTTGAATGACATAAATTGAACCAGTAAAATGTGGTCAAGTAGAATGTACCAAGACTATGGCTTCACTGCCCTGAATGTTGCTTTGCAAAGATAAACCTGGAATCTACCTCTGGTTGCACCTTGCCAAGAAAACCCAGGGGCTGGGTTGCCAAGAGTCAGAATTGACTCAATGGCACACACAGACACAGAATGCAACAAAAATGATCAATTTTTATCTTCTTCAAAAGGCAAACCAAGGTGGATCTTCAAAAATCTTATATACTGTCACAAGCACAATGCCAAAACCACTAGTCTTCTAGTTGTTGAGGGTATGGTGGTTGAGAACCTTCTTCTATCAGCTGTTATATTTATGCTTTAAGTAGAAGGATTGTAGTCGTGTTAAACCAAGGGTAAGGCTTATGACAGAAAAATAATTTATTTTGAACACAATAGAACAGATCAGGTTCCTGGTACCATTTACAGAATTTTAAATTATAGGATTTTTGCTTAAGGTTCAGCAAGTTGGTGGCAAAGCAAACAGAACTCAATATTGGCTTTTAAAATCCTCTTCACTGCAGAAGCTTAGCCTTTTCACATATAACAAGATGCCACTTTTCTTATTGTCCTTTGTCAACCAGAGCAATAGAAAAAAACAAACTTTACTCTTCTATGGCAAATTTATCTTCACTCAGCCATAATTTTCTCTAGGCCGCACTTCCAGGTGAAGACCCAACTTAGGTTATGAAATAAGCATTCACAGTGTCCTCAAGACTCTTATAGCAGGCTTTTTCATATAAGACAGGAGCAAAGCACAAACACTTCTAGCAGCCAATTAATTTTCTCTCCGTTGTAGAGTTTCCACACAGCTGACACAGAAGCATGAATCACAGCCTTACTTCCCTAGCTTATGCTGCAGTAAATTCCTCCTTTCAAAACACACAGGAATTTACTTTCTCACTGCTTAGCTCTGAGGTTATTTCAGCAAGAGGAACAGTTCTTTCAAGGCTGGCTCTTTTCAACCCTTCAAGTCTAGAGCTTGGCATAAAGAACAATCCATCAACATATCTTCTTCTGCTCCTAGCTCTGACATTGCTTCTCCCAATTGCATAGGTTCTGACTCACCCACTTGATCAGAGTGCCCTGCTGACAACCTCTCTGGTGGTATGAAAGCTTCTCTCCTTCCAGGCTCCCACCTTTGTTGCAAACATGATTCAGGGAAATCACCTTTCTCAGCAATGGGTAGCTCAGCCTGTCTCCAGAAGTTAGCACCTGCTCTGGCTTCTCCAACATTCCATCGTCCTTGCTGTTCTGAAGACTGTCCTCTGCTGCTTCCTCTGCTCCTTCTCCAATCACTCCTCTTCCAGCTCCTACTCCTTCTACCTTCTCCATAATTTAACCAAGGTTTATACTCACTGGGATCCAACCCCACCTCTTTCTGTCCCAGGTGTTTGTAATTCCCCTGCCTTCTGACATCAGAATAATCAGTGCAGTTACTAGAGTGAGGGTTTTTGTCCTCGTGCTTGCAATCTATCCCTCTTACACTGTCAAACATTTCCTGGAACTTGTTCCAGCTGGGTTTTTTCTGCCTTTGAACTGTGGCTCTGGCCTTTTGACCCTGCACACCTAACAGAGGCCCTTTAATTAAGGTGAATTCCTTATGCTGTTCACTTCCCCCATGCTCAAAATGGTTGACTTTGCCACAATACCCAGCATATACCAGTATTGTTGAATAACTTTCTTTATGCTAAAGGTTTGAATGGAATAGTAAAATACAAAAATACTGAGAAACATTTTCTGATAGTTTAGAAGTGAGAAGTCTCTACAAAAGATGAAAAAGAAAGAGCGGTCAAAATGGATGATCGAAGAAAATCTGAAAAGGGCCCAGAAATGCAGAGAAGCTAAAGCCAGAGGAGAAGAGAGGCAATCGCAGAACTCAACAGAGATTTCCAACATGCAGCAAGACAAGACAAGAAGAAATGCTACAATGATGCATGCAAGGAAATAGAATCAGAAACTATTAGAGGAAGAACAAGATCTGCTTTCCTAAAGCTATGAGAGTTAAAGAAAAAAATTCCAGCCTCAAATTGGAATGCTACAATATGCTGAAGAAGCCATGTTGAATGATGCTGAGAAGATCAAGAAAGGGTGAAAAGAATACACAGAGTCGTCATACCATAAAAATCAAGTGGACCAACAGCAGTTTCAACCTGTTCCTTATGATCAGAAACCGTTGGTGATGAAAGAAGTCGAGGCAGCACTGAAAGTCTTATCAAAGAACAAAGCACTGGGCATTGATGGCATTCCCATTGAAATATTACAGCAAGTGCATGCAGTTGTTACCATACTTACAAGGCTCTGCCAGGAAATCTGGAAGAAAACATCAATACTAAAGAAAGGTGATCCAACTGACTATGGAAATTATCGCATAATCGCTCTGATCCCACATGCCAGCAATATTCTACTCAAGATTATTCAACAGAGACTACAATCACAACTGAAACAAGAACTGCCTGCAGTGCAAGCAGCATTCAGGAAAGAGCGAGGAACAAGACACATCATTGCGGATTTGAGATGGCTCCTTGAAAAGACAATAGAATATCAATAGGATATCTATATGTGTTTTACCAACTACAGCAAGGCTTTTGACTGTGTAAACCATGAGACACTCTGGGCCACATTAGAAGCATGGGTATACAGAACCCTGATAGTTCTCTTGCACCAGTCTTCACATTGATCAAGAAGCAATAGTTCAATGGAACAAGGAGAAACAGAATGGTTTAAAATCAGCAAACGAGTACGAGACTGCATACTTTCCCCCTACCTGTTTAATTTATATGCAGAACAAATCATCAGAGAAGCAGAACTGTATTTATTTATTGTGTATGAAGACAATTGAGGTGTGAAGACTCATCAACAACCTTTGCTATGCTGATACCACATTATTGGCTGAAAGCGAAGACGATCTGAAACATTTGCTTTTCAAGATCAAGGAACATAGTCTTAAAAGGGGCCTGCACCTTAATGCAAAGAAGACAAAAATCCTGACAACTGGCAAAATCAGTAACTTCACTGTTGATGGAGAAGAAATAAAAATAGTGAAATTGTGGAAGGCCTGGTGTCGAAATTTGTTTAAGTTGGGTCCTTAATAATACTGTTGAATTTTATTTCAGTGTGGCCATGTCTGTTTCTCCAAGAATGACTATGAAGGACCTAGACAAGATTCTCAAGAGCAGAGATGTCTCTCTCCATACAAAGATTTGACTTGTTCAGGCCATGGTATTTTCAATAACATCATATGGATGCAAAAGTTGGATAGTGAAAAAGATAGATAGGAAGAAAATTGATGCCTTTGAATTATGGTGCTGATGACAAATACTGTGTATACCATGGACTGCCCGAAGAACAAACCAGTCAGTACTAGAGGAGATCAATCCCAAACTTTCTTTAGAAGCTCAGATAACAAGACTTCAACTTTCATACTTTAGATACATCATGCGATGAGAGAGATCATTAGAGAAAGACATCGTTTTTGGCAAGGTAGAAGGTCAAGGCAAAAGAGGAAGGCCAGCAATGAGATGGATTGGTATAATAACAGCAACTATGGGTACCGCTCTATCAACAATGAGCCACCTGACGGAACACCAAACAATTTAAGGTCGCCATGAGTCGACACAGACTTAACAGCACTTAACAACAACAACCAGTTTTTTATTTATAAATTTTATTCTTTTTTATATTTTATTAATAACCAATGTTTCTGAATAAAATGTGATTTAATTTGTTGAACTTGTCTTTTATAATTCTTTTCTGTTTTTGCATAATCAACTTAGCTGCATAAACTATCCCATAAGAATGTTTTACATATATTTTGAATGGCAACTCATATAGAGGTATGTTTATTTTAAAAAAATTATAGTTTATGCACGTTCAGCCCCAAAGCCTAGCTCGGGGTGGTGCCAGACCCATGTTAACAAATGGGAGCATGCATGACATGTCTCCATGCAGTTAGCGCTTGACCAGCACCACCTCCATGGTAAGCCACTTGCTGTGATTACTGCAAGTGCAGTTACTACCACTCACTGAGGTGGCAGTAAGTACACCCTATCTAACTGTGACATTCACGATGAGCACAAACTAATGATGCCCATGCTAACCTCAATGCACAGTCACCTCTACATTCCATCCCTAATCCATCCAGCCTCTACCCCTAACCCATACTAAATTGTAATCATGGGATTTTTAGCATGGCTGCTTTTGTAGCTTCTGATAGCAGTTAACATGGCAGGCTTAATGCATGATAAATCCTGCACTAACCATAAGCGCAGTTTAGTAAACATATTCCATTATTTAACAAGCTATTGCAAACTATTTCCTTCCTATAACTGGATGTATAAAATGTATTACTGTCCTTAATAATCCACATAGTATATTTTTTCTAATTCTACCTCTAGAGGGAATTGTAAATTTTTATCCTGTAAATTAAGCTATCCTAAAACTTGTTCCAAAATTGCATCCAGGTCATCTCATTGAAAAAACACATCATCAATATAATGTAGTCATATTTCATTTATAGCGCCTCTGCTATGGAACCAACTACCATGCGAACTGAGAGCAAACAATGACTTGTTGGACTTCAGAAAAAAACTTAAGACTCATCTTTTCCAGACACATTTCAATCCTGCCTAATCACCATGTACTCACATTGGGTCACAACAGGCACAAAGAAAGAACTCCGCGTTCTAGCCAACAATAGACCCAGCGACATGTAAATATGTATATACTTGTGAAATTCACTAGCCTGCAATCAAGTGTGAATCATATAATTCGAGTGATATGACCTGTACTTTTCCACTAAATCATTATGTATGTTTTAATTCCTGGCCTGTACAGCCGCACTGTTATGTATAGCACACCGCTGCTGATCACTGGAAGTAGCGGGATACAAGTGTACACTAAATAAATAAATAAAATAAATATATTCACATTGCTAATATGTCCTCACAACTGTTCCAAAAATCCATTGAAAAAAATGTTCATCAAAACAAAAATAATTCATGTTTCAATACCAGCCTTGTCAACTGAATCAAAAAAGAACTGCGAGCCAGATAATGAGTTGGGCAGGATAGGTGCCCCTACGGTGCATAGCCCTGGTCGCTGACCATTAACCCTGGATATTCAATACCAGGGTCATATGTGGCCCCGGCACTGAATATATGGGGATCGCCACACATGACGGAAGCCGCAGTAGCTAACCAGGCAGCAGCAATATTGCATACTGCCCAGTTAGCTCCTGTGCCCTAAAGATAGGAGAGGGTTTTCCTTGCCTATCTTTTAAGTGGAAGTCGCTAACTGGGCAGCATGAAATATTGCCGCTGCCCTGTTAGCGACAGTCTCTGTCTCCGCTCTGCCCTGGAAAGCCCACAACACACCCCGATGCTAACCAGATAGCATCGGTGCACATAGGGGAGTTAGAAGAGGAATTCAATGGCTGTAAACTGTGTACATGCCTTTCAAAAATTGGGCTCTAAATGCTTAGGAATCATTTTCTCCGTGTAACCTCACCTATTTGAACTGTACTACTGAATCTTGAAGAATATTCATACAAGATGAAGAGAAGAATTTTAGAAGGGACATGCAAGTGCAATATGGAACATCTAAGCCAGAATATCTGAAAAAAGCAGGCACATCCAGGTGCAGGCATGATTTCATAAAAGTGAACGAGCCCAATATGGACGTGAGATGGGGGGGGGGGGGGAACTGTCTACATAGTTTTTGCCAGAACCGTATTTCAGATGCCGGATCTCTAGGATACACTGCAAAATAGCAAAAATGACTCTAGGATAGCCTAATGGTTAGAGCAGTAGGCTAGAATCAGCATAGCCAGGGTTCAACTCCAACTGCTGCTTTTGTTGACATTGTGCTGAGTATTGGGGATGCTGAAGTGTTATCTTTTCTACACCTTCTGGATGTTTTTCAGCCAAAACAAGCACCTCTCAGATGCCTGTTCATGCCTGGAGCACGTCTAAACTTATGAATACAGGAAGCAAGGAGCGTGTGATGGTCAGAGGAAAACTTTAATAAATAACCCCAAAGTTTTCCTCTGACCATCACACGCTCCTTGCTTCCTGTATTCATCCGATTGCTTCAGCAAGAGTGGTTCTGCTCTTCCTTGTGTCTGCATGTCTAAACTTAGACATGATGCCAGGCATCATGATCTTTCTGAGATCATTTGAGGATGTCCAGGTTGCTAGGAATGCTCGGGCCAGGCCTCCACTACACCTCCTTTCTGACTTGAATGTCCTCACACTGGGGATGTTCCCAGAACTATATCTTAGTACTGTTGGATGTTTCTCACATAAAATTCCACTTCTTTACCAGTAATTAATCTTTGCAAACTTGCTGACTACACTAGATACAAAATCTCCTTTTGTATTTCTTCAGTGGGATCATATTGTAGTGGAAAAAACATATTGTGTAATTTAATTGTCTAAAGAGCTCTTTTTCAAAATCCTCTCAATTCCAGATTACATTGCCCCCTCCCTTATCTGCAGGCTTAATGACAATAGATGGATCTTTCATCAACTGTTTTCAAGATTCCTATTCATCAGAACTCCAATTATTATGATGATGTAATGTTTGGCTGCACATCAGATTTCGTCCAGGAAAGTTGTTTTTTTAAATTTATCCCAGGGGAATTCAGTGGAGGCAAGGACAACGGAGCAGATGGCATCGGAGAGTACCAGTATAGGAATATCCGCCCATGACTTTATTCCAGAGGTCATGAATTCTTTAGGGATATGTTTACTATTCAAGGTAGCAGCTTCCATGCGATATCAGAACCACAGCCCCATCGATTTCAATGGGGCTACGGTTCCGATATTGCATGGAAGCTGCTACCGCCGAATAGTAAACATTCCCCTAAGTGTTTAATTTATCACTGCAAAACCTAACTGTAGCAGAGATCTTCCTCTTTGATGAGGGTTTATCATACATCTCCACACAAAAATATGATCCATTCTGGGCTCAAGGCCAGTTAAATAACATTTTTGATGTCTGAAAATCATACTATATTTTTTGGATCACCCTCTCTCTCATATCCATGTGGATCCCCCAGAACCAGCAGATCCTAATATATTAGCATTTGAGATATCCTTATTTATTAGCATTGACAGAAAGACCTCAAGATACAAAGAGAAGGGTAAAGAAACACCAAAACTGGCAGGAAGGCTCCAAGACACATGGAAAGGGACAAAAAAGCATCAATGGGGACTGGGTTAGAGTTAGAGTTTTGTGGACAAATACATCTGGTTACATGAAAGAGTATCCAGGTGTCTTCATGGACAGACTTGTCCAGGAGAGTTTGATGGCACAAGCCTATTTTCTATCACACTATCAGAGAGATTACCCTTGTTTACTTAGCTAGTTCATTATCATTTTACTTTTACTATGTATTTTGTAGTTTTATCTTAAGTTTATATGCAAGTTTTATGTTGTTGTAAACTGCTTTGATGCAATGGCTGATTAGGCAGTCTAGTGAATGTTTAATAAAGAAAAAATCACATGTAAGGACATAAGGCCCCTACTTTAAAAGGAAAATTGAATGCAGCCTAAGGGTTCACTTGTCTTGTTCACTATAACAAAGCAGCTACTATTGACCAATTCCAAATACAACATCTGATACAATACGATTGCAACATACAAAATTAATAAAGAAGCAGTGGCATGATGCCCCCAGTGAACTGGGAGATGGGAAAAGTAGAGCCAACACTGATGTGAATACCCTTAGACACCAAGAGGTGTACATATAATTATGTCTGACTTTATTAGTCAAGTGACTCTCACATCCACAAACAGAATCAGTATGTGGGCCCACTACCCTGCCTAGTACGGATGACATTGCAGCACACTATGCACAGTCACTCAATTCTGTGCACTAACATAGCAGAGTAACTTATACTCAAAGACATAAACAGTATATCTGTATCCTTTGCCCTGCCTTCCCTTGTCCTGTCTCTGGCAGTCCACTTCTCTTTCAACGTCAAGTCCCTCACTATGGAGTCTGTATTCTGCTGTACAGTCTGTATGCTACATTTCACACAGCCTGCTTTCTTTTAAGGTATACAAATTGATTCAGCCCTACCTCTCTTGACATGTGCCTCAGCCCTGAGTATGTTATTTTAGCTTTATTTCTGTCCAAGGTTTGTAATATTATTTTTGAATTTGAAACTTTTTTTTAAACTTTCCTAGCCTGCAGTTAACAAGCCACCATACCTCTCTTAAACCCATGAAAAATTAACAGTAAATGTGGTGATTTCCATTTTCGGTTTTCTGCTGACATCATCAGTCATGGGATTTGGATGAAGGAGGCTGTGATAGGCTTGTTTTGCTGCTTGTCAAAACATTCCAAGGGGCTTCTGCTTCTTTGTTCTCTTTCCTCTATGTGCCTGCATCATATTTCACCATGCAAACAGATATTCTGCTTTCCTGGCTCCATAGATTATAATATGCTGAAAATGAATTTACATAAATTACTTCATCTCATTCCAGCTCTGTGACAGGGATATGGACCAAAAATGCCCTCATTCGTCACATTTATCCATTCATTTTGAAACAAATGCACATCCTTAGTGGATTTTCTAGGGATAATAACTAATTGTATTCCATATATTTCCTGTGTGTATAGGGAAACTTTGCTTACTTTCCATATTTCTTCAAGCCCTGAGGCAGTAAGACGTTTGGTTTCAAACATCTACTTTAACATTCTAATTAAGCAATAATGCCATATGTGAACTGCAATTATTTCTCACACAAAGACCTGCAAGGGTATTAAAGAAGAAAAAAGAAGCTTTTTGAGCTTTTTACTATTTTATTTGATACAATAACACCAAAGTGGGTATTTATAAACAGTAGCCAAGAACAAGGTAGAAAAAAACAATGCGATAATGTGATCCTGTTCCTCAAATTCCCCAGGGGCAGCTAGAAAAGTATCTTCTTTATGTTATGTTTATCTTGGTGTATAATTAGTGAAAGACTATCTAGTGAGGTTTATAATCTAATATGTTTACCAAATATGAAAAAACAGGACTCATAATGTCAGAATAATAATGATGCATTTCCAGTTCCTCAAGGGCTCTTTCTGTCTGATCACAAATACGCACACCAGCTTCCCTTGTCTGTTATTCTCTTTTAATTTGCTACAAGAAGTATGCTTTATAGTTAAAGTTTGTGACCATTAAGGAGTCCTGATGAAAACTGCTTTCATATTAATGTGCTATGTTTTCACTGGGATATGAAAGCAATTAAGATAATTGTATAACACTCCCCAAGGGTGGTCTTCTAAGTATAGTTTCCACTTACAAATTATCAGTTAGTCTGTGTTAAGGTATTATATTTAATTAGCAACCTCCCACACGTTCACTGTCACTAACATTCAAGTCATGTGAAAAACATAATTCATCTCTGAAAATATACAAACGATGACTGGTTTGGGGGACATTGCAGTAAACTCCTATTATGCTGTGACAAAATGGACCATAATGTATGGTGGGTGATTTCTTAGGAATTTCTTTTCTGATTTTCTATCTGAGAAGAAAGAAAAACATTAGTAATTTGGAGTCATAATGTCAGTCACTGAACAATAAAAGGCAGCTGTAGAATAAACTAAAGGAAATGATAGGATTCTCTGTTTCCCTGTACCATAATCCAATAAGTTCCCTTCCAATTTGGATTGATGATTTTACTATGGAACTAATTATACAAATGAAAAAAAAACTTCTAATGCATCAGTTTGATTTTGAAAAAGTATTGGGTTGAATTTTCAGCCATCCTTTATCTATATTAAGATACAGATGAGTTATCCAAATGTATTTTAGCCCTGCTGTGTCTGCATTCAACATGTTGAATGTTGATTGGGGCATTCCTGCTGCAGTATCATCTAGAAGTAAGGAAACCTGGATTCTTTACAAGGAGAACTATTTTGGCAACTGGTAGAAGAACCTACCCAGCAGGGGCTATACTGTGCCTGGTGCTTACAAATAAGGAGCGTGTTTCTCATGTTCTAGTGGGTGATCATCTTGCATCCAGTGATCGCCAGATGATGTTGTTCAGTATTAGGAAAAGGTCTGAGACAGTTCATTCAAAAATGAAGGTCCTAGACTTTAGGAAAACTAACTTTATCAAGATGGGACAATATCTGCATTGGCTATTTTTTCCTTTCCTACTTTCCTAGCTTCTTTTTTTTTTTTGAAATGTTGCTGTTTGTCTTCTTCTTTCTGTGATTTCTTGTATTTTACAAAGGTTACCCTCTTTTTCCTCACCTGTTCACCTACTTTTCTCAAGAACCATTGTGGCTTCCTTTTAAATTTTACATTTATTTACTTTCCTAACAAAACTTTTTGTTGCCCTTAAAATATTCCCTTTCAGTTTTGCCCACTGCTTTTCTATATCCCCCAGCTGTTCTTATCCAGCTAAGGAGTTGTCAGACTCAAGGATGATGGGCAGAAATACATAGAAGCTCATGAGGATAAAGTAGAATTGCTTAACAAATATTTCTGTTCTGTATTCACAGATGAAGGGCTGGGAGTAGGACCTCAGAGATGCATGCACATGGGGACATGTATGTAGAAGCGAATTAGCAGTTAATGCAGGCAAAATGCAGATAAAGCAGTGACTTTTTTTATGCTCTGTGCAGAAAGTACATTATTTGCATGTGTCAGTGGGATTAGGGCAGAGAATGGACGTGTCTACAAAACAAAGTTACCGCAGGCCTCAGCAGCATGCGATAAACATCAAATTTACAAACAGTGCACTTGCAACTAATTCCACCTCAATAAGTGATGATAGCTACATCCAGGCTGTTGTCAGAGCATGCTGTCTACATTTTCGTTGTGTAATCTGCTAGGGAAATGTTGTGCATGCCCCCAACAGATAACAAATGGCTTTTGTAGCTAACAACACTATGTACAATTTTTTGCTACATTAGCTGCAAAAGCCTAATGCGCTTTAGCTAACAGACCACATAGAAGTAGGTGTATCTTGAATAAGTTTCAGAAGCTCACCTAAGAGTACAGGGAAGTTCTGATGGCTCCACTGTCTAAACTTTTCAATGCTTCTTTAGAATCAGGAGTGTTCCCAGAGGCCTGGAGAAGGTCACATGTAGACTCTCTACACAAACGTAGAAGTAAGGATGAAGTTGGGAACAACAGACCAGTCAGTCTGATCTCTGCGGTGTCTAAATTAATCAAAATACTGCTAAAATGGAAGATAGTGAGGTTTTTGGAATCCAAGGGAGTGTAGGATCCAAGGCAGCAAGCTTTTTTTTTTTTAATTTTTTATTTATGCAATCTTTCCATCATTTGCAAGAACACTTCTTGCCCTGAAAAAGGCAACATCGTCATGATAACATACAATAAAGGAAATACAAAATAAAAGGAACTAAACAGACCAATACCCACAAGCCCTTAATATAAATTCGGGGAAAGGAAAAACACAAATACAAAGCGCATCCTAACCGGATACAATAACCAAGTAATGCAAGCAGACTCCGAGAGGAGCAATATTCTGAGCAATGCTTTAACCAGAGGCAGGTCTTGTCAGACAAATCTGATTAATTTATTTGACTGGGTGACAAGAGAGTTGGACTGAGAGTGTTAAATGTGCTATCCTTAGATTTCAGTATAGCTTTTGACACTGTTCTACATAGGTGACTTATAAATAAATTGAGCATCCTAGGGATGGAACCTAAAGTGACTGATTGGGTTAGACACTGGTTTGCTTGGGAGACAACAAGGGTACAGGTAAATGGAGTTCACTCTGAGGAGAAGGACATTATCAGTGGTGTGCCAGAGATTTGTTCTTGGTATGATTCTTTTTAACATTTTTGTAAGTAATATTGCAGAAGGGTTGTCGAGTAAGTTTTGCTCCTTTGCAGATGATACCAAAATCTGCAATAGGGTAGACACCTAGGACGAGGGATCTAGCAAAGCTTGAAGAATATTTGATTTTGGCAGCTGAAATGTAATGCTAAAAAATATAGGCTAATGTATTTGGGATCCAAAAGTCCAAGGGAGCGATATAGTATAGGGGGTGAAGTACTTTTGTCCACAAAAGAAAAACTGGACCTGGGGGTGATTATTTCTGAATAACTTAAAGTGACTAAACAGGTAGAAAAGGCAATGGTGAAAGCCAAAAGGGATACTTTGGTACGTATGGAGAGGAATGGCTAACAGGAAGAAGGAAGTGATAGTGCCTCTGTATAAGTCTTTGATGAGGCTTCATTTGGAGTATTGTGTGCAGTTCTGTAGACCACACCTTCAAAAGATATAAAAAAGATGGAGACCGTGCAGAGGGTAGCTGCTAAAATGGTCAGTAGCCTTCAACATAATGCATACAGTATGGTTACAGATTTAAATATCTCAATATATTTGCTTTGGAAGAAAGGTGGGAGAGTAGTGATATGATTGAGATGTTTACCTCCATGGCATAAACGAACAGGAGGAGATCCTCTTTCAATTGAAAGAAAGCTCTGCAATGAGGGGGCACAGGATGAAGGTGGAAGGGCATAGCTCAGGAGTAACCTGAGGAAATATTTCTTTATGGAAAGAATGATGGTGGATGCATGGAATAGACTCCCAGTGGAGTTGGCAGAGACGAGGAACGAGGACTGCTACTGAATTCAATAAAGTATGGGACAAACACAAAGGATCTCTAATTGAAAAAGGGAACTATAATGCTTAATAGCTGCAATGGAAGAGCAGACTGGATAGGCCATATGGTTTTTATCTGCTGTCATTTGTTCTGTGTTTTCTGTGAGTGGCGCAGAGAGCGGCTGAATATGGCTACTGTTTTTATAACTAAGCCTTAGCCCCTAATGCTTCTGGTCCCTTCTTCAGATATATGTAGATACATTTTGGCCATATTTTGACTTATTTTGCCAAAATTTATCCACTGAGTCTCAAGGCAAATTTTAGCAAAAGTACTTTTTTGGCCAACGCACTATGCTGGCCATACTGTATATGTGCTTTTGGAAATTAATCCTTTGATTTTATTATACTATGGATTCGTTTGTGCTGGGGCTTCAGTATATATGCTATTTGAATACCGTTGACCACTTTAAATAATTCCTAATAACAGAATGTATCTAGAGTGTTTTTATTTGACCTGTGATAGAAGAGATTATCCATTTTACTCTTCACAGCTCCTTGCAGGGATGGTCACCGTTTTTGTTAGTATGAAGTAGGTATAATTTTCAATCTCCTGCCGGGTCTGATATAGTCTTATGCCTGCCTAAGTCTGCTACTGAAATATCCAAATGAGATACTGGTGATCAATTTACCCCCTAAGGTTGGAGACTCTACCAGGCAATGCTTAGGTTTCCACAAATATCTACTGTCATAAATGGGGACATGCAATCCACTGTGCAGGGTATTTTAAAATTTATTTGGAAGGGACAGAAAATGATCCCATTTCAGAGCCATCTCTTGTTATGTTAAATTGACACAGCTGTGATGGCCACAGCAGATCATAGCTTTTGAAAGAGTCTCACATTTCCAACAGCCTGGTGGTTAGAACAGTGGACTGCGAAGTTAAGCTTCAAAACCGGTAGATCTTTTTTTCTTTTTTTTACCTTGCGCACGTCAGTTCAATCTCCATTGTTTCAGGTACAAACTTAGGGCTTCATTTACTAACTTGACTTAACAAATTAATGCATGTGAATATACAGCAGCACGTGTGAATTTGTGTAAAGTGTGTAATGAAAGTCCCATTGAGAGTAATGGAATGTAGATTATTTAATGTGCATTAAGAGAGTAATTTTATAGCAGTGTGCCTAGGTCAGGTCAGCAGAAAGGCACCTATTTTGGTGCTATTTTCTAAACACATACTGTAGACTATGGCCTCAATTTTATAAGGTGGCTAGAGGGGCTTTCAGCACCGCTATTTGCCTTTGCCATATGCTGCCTCCTGTCCCCTCTGCATGCAGGGGCGGCCCAAGGAGGGTGCAGGGCCATGTGCGGAGACTCGGTGTGGGGCCTCATTTGCATAAATATTTGCATAATGTTACCATACACTAACTTTTAGTAAACATGCCTCTTAATGAGTGTATGGATAAAGAAAGACTAAAAGATTTCTACATTACTATAATCCAGTGCCAACCGCCAGGCACATTAGGAACTACTACAAACACTGCCCATTTAGAACCCATAGCAAACCTGCCGTATCATAACAGCACTACCAGGACTCACAAAGCACCATACTCTACCTATCAAAAGGCAACACTGCAAATATTAAACCAATACATTTCAGAAAATAACAATACATGACCTACTGGGGAAAGACAACAAGTGGCGCTGTCAAATAGGAATTACATAAACAGAATACCTCAGCTCAGTTACACATGCAGAACATAGACCATCATCAAACAAGGAATCACAATTTAGAAACAGGAAGACAATAATTAAACTGGGAACCCCAAAAGCCAAACTTGGAATGTACAACAACAGTGTAGAAATAAAACTATAAGTTAATTTCCTCTTGTACTAAACAAAGCGCAGACGTTAATGATGCACATTTCCCAGAGCTGACATATTCCAGTTAATAAATTCAAAATAAAGAGATATTTTTCTACATGTGTGCATTTTTTTTTTCAGTTGCAATTGCTCCAGCCACTTTCTTCTGGTTTCTTCGTGTCTTCTGCTAACTCTCCATCTGCTGTCCATTTGTCCTTTCTTCTCTCTTCTAATTTTTTTCCATTCTCTCTCTACATCTGCTTTAACATACTAATCTTTCTCCTTTTGCTCTTTCCTCAGTCCTATTTCATCCACTCAATATTTTACCCCTCCATCCTCAATCCCCACTTACTCTCACAGTACCCGGCCAATTGTAGATTTTTCTTCCCTCCCACACAAAATATTTTTTCCTTCTCCATTTCACTCTCCAAGCCCCATCCCATTCTAGTCCTCCCCCATCATCAGTTCCCTTCTAGTTCCAGCCCCACCCAGCATCCGCTCCCTTCTAGTCCCCGCATCAGCCCATTTCCAGTCCTAGCTCCCCCATCCATTTCCAGTCCTATCCGAGTCCCTCCATCAGCTCATTTCCAATCCCAGCTTCCCCATCAGTCCATTTCTAGTCATTTCCTAGCCCAACTATCAACTCATGTCAAATCCTAGCTCCCCTCCACTCAGCCCATTTCCAATCCAAGCCCCCCATGAGCCTACTTCCAGTTCTAGCCCCTCCATAAGTCCATTTCAATCCAGCCCCCACCACAGCCCATTTCCAATCTTAGCATTCCCCAACAGCCCATTTCCAGTCCTATCCTAGCCTCTCCATCAGCCCATTTCCTGTCCTAGCTCCCTCCCCTCACAGCCCATTTCCATTCGAAGCCCCCCATCAGCTATTTGCAGTTCAAGCCACCCTTCCACTCAGCCCATTTCCAGCCCTAGCAACCCCCCAGCCCATTACCAGCCCTAGCCCCTATAGCCCAATGCCAGTCCTAAGCCCCCCATCAGCCCATTTCCAGTCCTAACCCCCCATCACCCCATTTTCAGTCTTAGCCCCCCATAGCCTATTACCAGTCTTAACCCCCATCAGCCCATTTCTAGTCTTAGCCACCCCATAGCCCATTACCAGTCCTAACCCCCCCATCAGCCCGCCGCCAGTCCTAACCCTCCCCATCAGCCCATTTCCAGTCCTAACCCCTCCATAGCCCATTACCAATCCTAACCCCCCCATCAGCCTACTTCCAGTCCTAACCCCCCCATCACCCCATTTTCTGTCTTAGCCCCCCCATAACCCATTACCAGTCCTAACCCCCCCATCAGCCCATAGCCCATTACCAGTCCTAACCCCCTCCCCCCATCAGCCCAGGTAAATTTAAAAAAAAATGGCTGCTGCTGCCGCTGCCGCCATGGCAGCAGCAGAATCAAGTGTCCTGCACCCCCCCCCCCCTCGCCTGCCTGGCAGAGCCCTCCCCGAATGTCCCCTCAGCACTGGCTTTCAGAGCCACGAAGGGAGAGTTTCTCTCTTGCGGCTCTGTTAAGCCCACCAGGGCTGATGATAAACAGGCATTTCCTGTTTCCCATCAGTCCCAGCGAGCTTAACAGAGCCGCGAGAAACTCTCCCTTCGCGGCTCTGAAAGCCAGCGCTGAGAGGACGTTCAGGGAGGGCTCTGCCGGGCAGGTGCGGAACACTTGATTCTGCCACTGCCACGGCAGCAGTGGCAGCAGCAGCAGCCATTTTTTTTTTTTGTTTTTTAATTTACCTGGGCATTTAAGTAAGAATGTTTGCGCGGGGCCCCCTGAAACGTGGGGCCCTGTGCAAACAACATTCTTGTTCAATGGACGGGCCCCACGTTCAATGCTGCGGAGGACAGAGGAAGCACAGGGGCAGAGTGGGGGAAGTGCGGGCGGGACTGGCACCACAGTGTACAGGGCTGATTTTGCTCATGGCCTTGTATGTCCTGGAATAAACGCTGGCTGCTCCCCCCCCGGATCGGATGGCCAGGCCCTCCATGGGTGCTCTGAGGCAGAAAGTGGGTCCCCGCCGCCTGATTGGGGCACTGGCTGCCCCATTGGGCTCAGGCAGTGGGGAATCCGGGTCCCAGGGGGTGGCAAACATGTGATGCCATGGGGCCATCTTCCTGTGCCCGATCCTGCACCTGTGGGAGTGTCTCGTTCCGCAGTGTTGAATCGGGCACTGGTGGCCCTGTCTTGATCAAGGCCATCCAGACGGCCCGGGCATGCCCCATAGAGGATCAGACTCTATGTGCCATTATAAAATGGTAGCACAAACCCTGAAGAACTCACATCTCCATTCAAGGCACCACTATTGTGCAAGCTCAAGAGCAGATGTAAATGCTACTTCATACTTTGTGAGGTGTATGCATCAGGACTCCACCCACAGTCCATCCAAACTCCACCCCACCCATGCCTACCATACAAGTACATGCAAACTTGCATCACAAATACTTGCATGTGTGTCCTAAGTTTCTAAACTTCCATTTACATGCATATAATACTGTTTTAAGCATGAAAATAGCTTATAAATTTATCCTCAGGGTGGTAAACTCCTGTGCAGTTAATGCAGGTTGCCATGCAAATATTTTCTCTTATTAGTCTTAAATGAGTTACATTGTAGCTTCATTGTATGCCCCCCTAGTAAATAACTTTAGAGTCCATGCATTGGGCATTCAATTTATTTTTAAGATGCTTATGTAGAATAGAATCAAAAGCTATATTGAAATCTAAGTAGACCATATCTAGTATTCTCCCTCGATCCAACTCTCTGGTCACTCAGTAAAAGAAATGAAAGAGATTTATCTGACAAGAGCTGAATCTGGTAACCCAACTGCGTCGGGCAGAGTGACTATGGAGGAGATCCCACTCCTCTTCCTCGTTACAGTTTTTTAAGGAACATCATTCCCACTATCGCACTCAGGTTCACCTAGCCAAACAATCATATTTTTTTGCTGCAATTTCCTCTGCCCCAAATCCTACTCATTGCTTATATTCCATCCTTAAGTCTCTTACCACACTTCAATCTGGTCCCCAACCTGCACCCTCTCTTCCTATTCCTGATTCTTCCCAACTCACCTCTTTCTTTGCCTCAAAAATCCTTGATCATCTCCTCTCCCTCCTTCTCCCCCCCCCCCCCCCCGGTGTCTCCACTGTCACACTTCTGGGCTTCCTTTCACTCACTCACTATCACTGAACTCATCAAATCTATCTCTTCCTCTCATAAGACTACTTGCTCTCTTGACTCTATACCCTCCTCATGGCTTCTCACTACCGCTCTTGCTCTCCTTCTGTCTATTCTCACCATGATCAATACCAGCCTTTCCACTGGCACCTTTCCTCAGCTCTGGAAGCATGCCTTAATTCACCCCCTTCTAAAAAAGCCCTCACTGGACCCTCTTGTGCCTGTTCACTATCGCCCTGTCTACAATCTTCTATTTCTTGCCAAAATATTAGAAAAAGCTGTCTTTGCTCAATTGTCTCATCACACTCTACTAATTTTCTTCACCCTCGTCAATCTGGACTTTGTCCTGGCCACAGCATAGAAATTATACTTCTGGCTTTCCTCAATGAGATGCACATTGCTCACGATCGTGGTGACATTTCGGTGGCGGTTTCTTTGGATCTCACAGTGGCTTTTTATCTTGTCGATCATTCCCTTCTTCTTGCTCGCTTATGTGATGCAGGTCTCTGAAGTACTGTCTTTCGTTGGTTTCACTCCTATCTGTTTTTCTGATGGTTTTCAGTCCTCTCCAGTACCCCACTGTCTGGCTCTTCTGACCCTATCCCCCTTCACTGTGGTGTCCCCCAGGGCTCTTTTCTAGCACCTCTCCTGTTTAATATCTTTCTAGCACCACTTGCTCTCCTGGTACTGCAGTCCGGTATTTCCGCCTACTACTACGCCGATGATCTGGTTCTTCTCCATCACACATGTCCCCTCCAGCCTGATCTTTCCCCCCTCAATTTTTGTTTCCTCACTGTGGCTAGCTGGCTGTCATCCAATTGTCTACATCTAAACCTGACCAAAACTTTAGCTATTTGGTTCACTTATGGTGGTTTCTGTCCCACAGTGGCCCCATTCCTTTCAGGTTCTCCTATCCCTCTGGTGTCTTCTTTTCGCTATCTTGGTGGTGTTCTTGATTCTGATCTTTCCTTCCGGGATCATATTTCCCAGATCACTAGAAATTCTTTCTTTCTCTCTCCATCAAATCCGTGCTGTTCATCCCTTTCTCACCCCACAAGCCCTCACCATTCTTTTGTTGTCCCTGGTTATGTCTCACCTTGATTTTTGTAATTCTGCCCTAGCAGGTATTCCTCAGGAAAAGAGGATTCTCTATTTATCTATTCAAGCAGGTATCAACCTTCTTGCTGTCAGGTGAATCTTCCTCTCTCCCTATATCCCTAGGGGGAATAGTGTTCTATGGACATCTCTCCATCCATATACCTGGAGACATGTCTCTATATGCCTGCCTATTCATCTAGGTATATATATAGATATATATAGATACATATATATACTTATCTATATCTATCTGTGTGTCTTCTGCCCATACATATCTCTTTATAGATATATGCATATATACCCTATATGTGTATATATTTAAATATATATATATATATACATGTATATTAATAGATATAATGAGATATATTTTTAGATAGATCTGTATACATCTACTTATCTATCTGTCTCTTAGGTTCAGATATCCTTACATTCCTATATGATCCTGACAGATGGGCACTAACCCTATCAATGCTGTGCCAGCATACCTAGGGGACTACACCTATAACCACTCCTGTGGTAATTAACAACTTTTTCCCTTACCATAACCTTTTCAGGTTAGGTACGCCTGAAGCTCCTGAAGATCTCCATGTACCTTTCTTTCCTAATTGACCCCATTTAGAGTGGAGGAGTGGCCTAGTGGTTGGGGCAAGGTACTTCAGACCAAAAGGTCAGGGGTTCAAATCCCACTAGAGGACAGCAACCTTGGGCCAGAAGGACTGGGGTTTCTAGTCCCATAGGTGCTCCTTGTGGTCTTGGGCAAGCCACTTAACCCTCCATAGCCCATGTTTCCTGTAAAATAGTTATCTCCAAGTTATAATGCCCTGTTCAATGTAATTTCAGTTTGTTCAATGTAAACCACACTGATGCAGAATAGCACAGTACATAAGAGAATATAAATAAATTTAGGAAAGACATTGCGGAGCTTCAGTTGCTCTAAAGCTTAGCACTCCTGAGTCTGTCCTTACTTTCTTATCAGATACAAGGGTCTCCATATCCTTTCTCCCCTACATGGACTGATTCCAACCCCAGTCCAGTTGGGCCAGACTCATTTTTTCTCTTGGTCCTAGATTTGTACTGTTTTTGGACCAAAACAGCTTAAGCTTTCTTTAATAGTACCTTCTGCGTCTCCGCTGAAGCTCTACCTCTTATACTACCCCAGTTTTCCCCTGGGGCTATTTCTCACCCTGAAGGGTTCTGACCTCCACTTGTTTTTGTTCTACTTTATTACCTCTACTTCTCAGTGAGGTACCCCTTGAGCACATTCACTGGCTCTTCTATCAGATTTATATGTAGCTCAGTGCGCTTGTGCAGTGCCAACAAGGGAGGCCCAGATTACAATATTTTACTACTAAATGCCCTCGATACAGGGTCTTCCCCTTTTGAAGCCCTGTTCTAGCCAGCTGTTCCACAGCTCCTTTTCTGTATTCAACTCCTACCCTCCATCCCCAGGATGCCTGAGGTCCTGAGGAATAGCATGGCTCGTTCTAGACTTGCAACATGCTAGGACTCCCTCCGGGCATCCGAGCTTGGGAGTCCCCATATGTGAAGACTCATTCCTGCTTGTTCCTGGAGATAGCACAGTTACTTACCTGTAACAGGTGATCTCTGGGAACAGCAGGAATAAGTCTTCACAACCCACCCACCTCCCCTAGGAGTTGCATTTCTCTATCTCTATCTTTCCCTTCCTTGCTCTCTCTCTCTCTTTGTCTCAGCTTTAAAACTTAACTGAGGAGAGGCTGTTGGGAAGGCGGGAAGGCAGCAAGCAGGCGTGTTGGGATGCTTCCAAAAGCTTTCTGATTGGACGCTGGGAAGCGTTCCCGCGCGGACTCCGTCGGTACCGACGTACCCATATGTGAAGACTTATTCCTGCTGTTCCCAGAGATCACCTATTACAGGTAAGTAACTGTGCTATCTCTGTAGAGAATCCAGGATCTCCTTACTTTATTTATTTATTTATTTATTTATTATTTATTACAATCTCTTATATACCGCGCTATTTGGCATCAGCGCGGTTTACATTATAACACAACGACCATAACAACATGCTGTTTGGTTTTACATCGAACAGGTGATCAAACTTGGATAACAGTGGTAACTATATACATGAGATATTTACATGGTGAGGAGTAACTTGTATAACAGGGGTCAATTATGATATACATGAGATATTTACATGGTAATGAGTAAAAAGATAACACCACAGCAGGAATATCCCAATCAACATCTGGCATATTGAATTCACTTATAAATAGCACTTCTCCTTTCCTAGCAATACTACAAATGTTTTCAATTAAATCTTCTGCCTGTGAAGGACGTGTTGTATGTCACATCAGTGCAAATGGATACTCCGTTACCGCTTTCCAGTTTAACCCACAGTAACCCACAGTTATAAGGGAAGATCCTTCCCTTATAAGCCCTAAATTTCTGTAGCTTTAACATTATTTTTTATACATAGTGTCATTCCTCCTTCCTTTCTTCCTACCATTTCTTGCCTGAATGAATTATAGCCCAGTATAATTATATCCCACTCCTAAACAAAGACATGGAGAGGTGTGGCCTGCACCTACTCTTGCCATATTCCTGGGCAGACTAGATGGACCATGCTGGTCTTTATCTGCCGTCATCTACTATGTTACTATGTTCTCTATTAACCATGTCTCTGTGACTGCCATTAAATCCAAGCCAGCCTCTTCCATTAAAGCCTCAAGATTCAGAATCGTATTTCCCGTACTACAGGCATTAATGCACACTGCTTTCCAGATGCTGCTCCTTTTATTTATTTATTTATTTAGCAAACATTTATATACCGCTACTTCCAGCGATCAGCAGCGGTCTGATTACACAAGGAGAACATTAGGAGGACTGTCAATCAGTACAGTAAAATTTGGGTGTGTACAGGTTGATCAGGAGGGTAGGCACATCACACGAGGGGTTTGTTAAGTATATGAGTACTAATTTTACCCATGTCTACACAGATATTTATTGTTTTGCTTACCTGAGGGCATTTACTTATATGGGGGCTTTCTTCACCCATATCCAATAAATCTACTTTAAAGCCCTCTTCAGTAGGTTAGATAGTCTGCTGCAGAAGACACTTTGATGCTTTTTGGATAGGTGGACACCATCTCTGCTCAGCAGCCCTTGGAAAATCATCCTATGGTCCAGGAATGAGCAGGAGGTAAGGTAATTCATGTTCATTCCCTAATCCTGACAGCAAAGATCCACCTAATCAGAGACCCTCAAAGACAATCTACTGTCCCCAAAACAGACTCTCTGGATTCCTTATCCACCTGGAAGAGTCCACCCTCCCCCAAACAAAAATATCCTAGCCCTATTGGGGCTGTCCCTGGTGTCTAGCAGTTGGGGGCAGGAAAAATTCCCAGTTGCTAATTAGCTGTAGTATGTTTGCCCTAGTGGTAGTCTTGCTAGGGGTCAAGCTACCAATTCCCTTATTTGGTAGCCAGACTCCCCTAATGACAGTACTACGGGACTACCACTAGGGGTTCCCTAGCACCACTTTGAAGTCAGCTTCATGGGGGGGGGGGTGAATGGTGATGAGTTCTTCCCCCTACCTCTAGACAACAAGGATAGTCCAGATAGGTCCAAAGATGTCTTTGGGGGAGGTGGGAATCTCAAGGGAGAAGGAGGTCCTAGAGATCTATCTTGTGGGCAATAGGTTGTCTTTGGTGGGCTCTGATCAGGTCTTTTCTGGGGATTACTTCCCTGGGAACAGTAAGAACATAAGATATACCATACTGGGTTAGACTAAAGATCCAACATGTCCTTTATCCTGTTTCCAACAGTAGCCAATCCAGATCACAAGTACCTGGCAGGTTCCCAAAAGATGGACAAATTCCAATGCTGCTTATCCCCAGTCCACTTTAATTGTGGTTTATGGACTTTTCCTTCAGAAACTTTATCCAATCCTCTTTTAAATCCAGCCACACTAACAGCTTTAACTATATCCTCAGGCAACAGATTTCCTGAGTTTGGCCTGCAATGCTCCTAGGGAGAGAAAATAATGCCAGTGCAATGCTGGTATTTTTTTATGAATAACACTGGTTATAAGGTTTATTGCAAGCTGTATTATTTGATATGACATAATAATGAGGTATATTGCATGCATGTGCATGCTTTGTATCTCATTATTATGAAGAACATATTGCTGTAAACTAATGTGCATTAAGGTAAAATAATGCATAATTTTGTCATTTACTGTAATACAGATTTGAGAAATTTTGTGTGTTATCCCCTTTACAGATGTTAGCAATTACTATCCTGGATTAGGTAAAGTCCCATCAGGGCATGCTAGAGAGGTAAAGTTTCTAGATGCAGTAAATAACTACTTGATGGAAAAGCTCATTGCATTTTTTCTTTGAGAAAAAAGGTGTCAGTACTCACATGTAGGGCTTTTACATTAATACATGAGGACTATGGGTGAACTTTAGCAGGCAATGAAAAAGGTGCTGGTATTCCACATCACCGAGTACCCCCTCAAGAAAGTCCCTCAAATCTGATCCTACAATCACTGAGAGGGACAACGATTTTAGATCTATTCTTTACTAGAAAGCAGGACCTAGTAGAAGGGGCAATGGTGGTGGGACATCCTGGCAGTTGTAACAACACTGCAATTAGTTTGTTATAATTACTGGAAGGAACACACTAAAGAAAGTTTCTACTATAACATTTTTAATAAAATGTGATAAAATGAGAATTATTTAGGTAAAAAATCTAAAAGGAGTAGTTACTAAAGTCAAAGGTTTGCATGAGATGTGAGATTTATTTAAAAATACTATTTTGGAAGCCTACAAGAAATATAGAAAGACCTTAAGAATTTTACTTTTAATCAATAAATACAGTACTGATAAAATAGTCCCAAATCAAAAATATACTGTAGATGTTTATTGAATATAAATAACAAAAAATAGTATTTCCTTAGTACTCTCCCACCCATCTCCTGTCTTGTTTTATATCCACCATTCATTTTTTGTGCCTTTTGTACTCTTAATGATTTCTAAGGCTTGAGACTGCATATATTGGCAAGATTGGGGAAGCAGATGACATCAAGAACTTTTTAGTGACATTTCAGAGAGTAGCACAAGCAGCTGGCTGGCCATGTGCGCCAGTGGGTATACAAGATAGCCCCTTGTTTATCTGGAGAAGCATTGACTGCCTACAGGGTCCTAAGTAATGATCAAGCCGGCAATTATGATATGGTCAAAGCTACCATTAAAGATTGCCTTGAACTTATTCGGAAGCAGCATCAAAGAGTTTTCCAAGATGTCAAACAAAAGCCCCAGGAGAGGCCAAAAACTTTGGCTCAAAAACTCTGTGGCTTGGCCTGTTAAAGTCTAGAGCCAGAAGGCAAGTCTGTGGCAGAGATACCCTCTGACCTCGTATAAGAGCAATACCTCTATGCCATATCCCCTGAACTAAGGGAATGGATACTGAAGCAGGGAGCCACTATGATATGGGTGGGTCATTCTTGTTTCTGAATATTACTTGGAGGTCTAGTCTGAGAGTAGGGGCTCATTCCCAGTGGTGCCCTGAGGAATGCCCAGGTTAGAAAGTTGGAAGGAGGGAGTAGAGGTCCTTGGGAAGGGACAAGGTCAGCCCAGGGGGAACCAGGAAGGAGAGTTCACGCGGAGAGAGGTCAGCCTCAATAGACCCAAGGGGACAAGTGCTTTGCTTGTAGACAGGTGAGCCACTTTAAAAGGGATTGTATAAACAAGTTTAATATGCTGGGGGAGGTCAAATCCAGTGAGGATCCCTTTCCAGAGTACTCACAGGAAGTCATCATAGAGGGAATCTCAGTAAAGGCCTTACTGGACTCTGGGGCCAACCAGTCCATGGTTTTGAGTAGGTTATGGTCAAAGTTGTGGCAACCGAGAGGGGAAACTGTTCTTAGAAACCAAGAGTGTAGTCACATTAGGTGTATTCATGGCACTGCCATGCCTATCCCCTATGTAAGGTGAGAATTCAATGCCAGGGAAGGACAGATTGGTTGAATGTAGTGGTGGTAACTAGCTTTCCTATGATTTAATATTAGAGTGGGATTGGAGGGAATTGAAGGAGCAACTGGTGGCCATGGAAGGCTTGGTGTCTGCCTGCGCCAAGGCTCAGAGTCAGGAGGGAGGCCAGACCCCAGATCCAGAGCAGACGGAACATTTCCCTTTTCAGGAGGGGGAGGTCATAGCCACCCCGGGACACTCCAATTAAGAAGGTAAGTGATAATGAAATGAGGAAAAAGAACAGAGTATGGCATATAGTGGAGGCCAAGAAAGGAGGAAAAGCAGTGTGTATAAATTCCCGTAGCATGGGAAATAAGATCCCTGATGTTGAAGCTTTGGTGGGAGTGGCTGACTTGGATTTAGTGGCAGTTACAGAAACATGGTTCACAGAAAACCATGATTGGGATGTAACTATACCTGGCTATACTTTATTCAGAAAGGACATGGTAGGAAGAAGGGGAGGAGGAGTGGGACTATATATAAAAACTACTATTAAAGCTTTGGGATTACAGAGCTTAAAAGGGAGAGAGGAGGCATTGTGGGTTAAACTAGAAAGAGGGAAAGAGAAATCTATTTGCATTGGTGTGATATACAGACCTCCCTCACAAGAGGAAGAGGTGGACAGAGAGTTAATTGAAGACATACGCAGCATTGCTAGGAAAGGGAAAGTGCTACTGATAGGAGATTTCAATATGCCAGATGTTGACTGGCACATTCCTGCTGCAGTATCATCTAGAAGTAAGGAGATCCTGGATTCTCTACAGGGAGAACTATTCAGGCAATTGGTAACAGACCCCACACGTGAAGGGGCCATACTGGACTTGGTGCTTACCAACGGTGAAAGTGTTTCTGATGTTGTAGTAGGAGATCATTTTTCATCCAGTGATCACCAGATGGTGTGGTTCAGTATTAGGACTAGGGCTGTTAGAATACATTCAAAGGTGAGGATCTTAGACTTTAGGAAGACTAACTTTGCCAAGATGGGCCAATACCTCAGGGAGTCATTAGTGGGATGGGAACAGCTGGGGGATGTAAAAAAACAGTGGGCAAAACTGAAAGGGGATATTTTAAGGGCAACCAATCTTTTTGTTAAAATGGTAAATAAAGGTAAAAGGAAAAGGAGACCGCTATGGCTTTCGAAAGAAGTAGCTGAAAAAGTGAAGAAAAAGAGGGAGGCCTTCATGAAATACAAGAGATCACAGAGAGAGGAAGACAGTCATCTATATTTGGAAAAACTTAGAGAAGCTAGCAAAGTAGTCAGGAAGGCAAAGATTCAAAAGAAGGAGGAACTAGCCAATGCAATAAAATGGGGGGATAAGACATTTTTCAGATTTGTTAGTGAGAAGAGGAAAGGCAAAAGTGGTATTGTCAGATTCAAGGGTGCAGGGGAGGAATATGTAGAAGCTGATAAGGATAAAGCAGAATTGCTTAACAAATATTTCTGTTCTGTGTTCACAGATGAAGAACCAGGAGCAGGACCTCAGAAAACACCCACAAACAGGAACAGAAGCGAGGGACATCTTGAACAATTGTCAGAAGACTGTGTTCGTGAGAAACTAGCTCAACTTAAAGTAGACAAAGTGATGGGACCAGATGGGATACACCCTAGAATACTAAGGGAACTTAGGGATGTTCTAGCAGCTCCACTGACTGACCTTTTCAATGCCTCGTTGGAGTCGGGAGTGGCGCCAAAGGACTGGAGAGAGGCTCATGTGGTGCCTTTACACAAAAGCAGAAGTAAGAATGTGGTTGAAAACTACAGGCTGGTTAGTTTAACTTCAGTGGTGAGTAAATTATTGGAAATGCTGCTGAAAGAGAAAATAGTGAGGTTTCTGCAGTCCAGCAGATTACAGGATCCGAGGCAGCATGGATTCACCAGAGGCAGGTCTTGTCAGACAAATCTGATCGGCTTCTTTGACTGGGTGACCAGGGAGTTGGACCGAGGGAGAGCCCTAGAAATGGTGTATTTAGATTTCAGTAAAGCCTTTGATACTGTTCCTCACAGGCGACATATAAACAAACTGAGCACCCTAGGGATGGACCCTAAAGTTACTGCTTGGGTTAGAAATTGGTTGGGTTGGAGGCAACAAAGAGTACAGGTAAATGGAGCTCACTCTGAGGAGAAGGATGTTACCAGTGGTGTGCCCCAGGGATCTGTCCTTGGTCCGATTCTTTTTAACATCTTTGTTAGTGATATAGCAGAAGGGCTGTCGGGTAAGGTTTGCCTCTTTGCGGATGATACCAAAATCTGCAATAGAGTAGACACCCAGAAAGGTGTAGATAACTTGAGGAGCAATCTAGCTAAGCTTGAAGAATGGTCTAGAATTTGGCAGCTGGGATTTAATGTTAAAAAATGTAAGGTGATGCATTTGGGCTGCAGCAATCCAAGGGAGCAATATAGTATAGGGGTGAAATACTTTTGTCCTCTAAAGAAGAGCGGGACCTAGGCGTGGTTGTGTCTGATGATCTTAAAGTAGCTAAACAGGTAGAAAAGGCAACGGCAAAAGCTAGAAGGATGCTTGAGTGCATACAGAGAGGAATGGCTAGCAGAAAAATGGAGGTGATAATGCCTCTGGATAAGTCTTTGGTGCGACCTCATTTGGAGTATAGTGTGCAATTCTGGAGACTGCACCTTCAAAAGGATCTGAACAGGATGGAGTCGGTGCAGAGGGTGGCTTCCAAAATGATTAGTGGTCTTCATTATAAAGCATATGAAGACAGACTTAGGGATCTTAATATGTACACCTTAGAGGAAAGGCGGGATAAAGGTGATATGATTGAGATGTTTAAATACCTCTGTGGCATAAATGTTCAGGGAGAGAGCCTCTTTCAATTGAAAGCAAGTTCTGCTACGAGGGGACATGGGATGAGGGTGAAGGGAGATAGATTCAGGAGTGATATGCGGAAATATTTCTTTACGGAAAGAGTAGTGGATTCGTGGAATAGTCTCCAAGTGGAGGTGGTAGAGATGAGGACAGTAACTGAATTAAAAAAAGCATGGGACATACACAGAGGATCTCTAAAGGTTAAAAGGGGACTGTTGTAGTTGTTGATATGGAAGGACAGACTAGATAGGCCATGTGGTCTTTTTCTGTCGTCATATTTCTATGTTTCTATGAATGCCCTGGGTGCTGAGGAGGTTCTAAGGAAATTCCCTGCCTTCAGTTAAGAACAGGGGCAAGACCTAACCTTAAAGTAGGCCATGGAGAGGGCCCAAAGGGAGGCTGAAATTGGGTTTCCTCAGTTTGTGATCAGAAGAGGGACTGTTGTATTGGGAGGATGCAGGTCAGGGGGAGAGAATTCCCAAACCCAAATTGGTGGTGCCCAAGGCTTTTGTAAAGCCATACTCAGTGTTGTCCGTGACCACCCATTGGCAGGCCATAAAGGAGCCGGCAATACCCTTGCTCAAATTCAGGAGAGGTTTTTTTGGGCCTGGGATGTTTTGGGAGGTGCAGGATTTTTGCAGCAGCTGTGTCCCCTGCCAAAAGCTAACTGAGGTTTTTCCTCCTAGGGCTCCTTTGATTCCACTGCCTGCCATAGGAGAGCTCTTAGCAAGGTGACTATGGATATCATTGGGCCTTTGGAAAACAGTAGAAGGGGTCGCTGGTATATTCTGGTTGTCCTGGACCATGCTACATGATTCCCGTGGCCTTTTGCCCTATGGTCGATATCAGCATAGGCTATAGCATGGGAAGCAGTGAAATTTTTTTGCCAAATAGGTTGCCCAAAGGAGGTACTGACAGATAGGGGTTCCAATCCTTTGGAATCCATCATGTTAAGATGGCCCCCTATCATCCACAATCTAATGATCTGGTCGAGCGTGTCAATCCAACACTGAAGAACATGTTTAGGAAGGGGTTAAATGGAGATACAGGCAATTGGGGACAGTTGTTGCTTTTCTCCCTGTATGCTGCATGGGAGAATGTTCAAGCATCCTGGGAGTTAGCCCTTCGAAATATGGTATGGGAGGCACCCCAGAGGATTACTAGATTTTCTTTAAAAACATTGGACAGGGGCAAGGAGATCCCTGTGAACATCATATCTTATTTAGTAGGCCTTAAGGAGCAGATTGAGAGTTTCTGAGGCAGCTCAGGAGTTACTTAAGCGAAGTCAGTCAGCAAAAGTGGTATTACGATAGGGGCACTCCCACCAGGGAGTTCAAGGAAGAGCAGAAGGTGCTGGTGTTGGTACGCTCTTCTCCTCATAAATTCACGGCCAGCTGGAAGGGTCCTTTAATTATCCAGAGGAAGGTAGATTATGTAGTAAAGAATAACTGGAGATGTACCCAAAATTATCACATAAATTTATTAAAACCATAGCAGGAGAGAGCCGCCATCACTGCAGTTCTGCAGAAGGAATAGGAGAAAGATGTTGCGCCCCAGGTGGAAGAGATTAAAAGAGGAGGACAGGTGAAGATTAGGGACAGCTTGAGGGCCAGGCAGAGGGTGGAGGTGGAGTGGATGCCAGAAGAGTTCCTTGATGTGTTGTCCCCCATACCTGGGAAGACCTAAATCCTTTAGCATGATATCCAAGCGCCATCCAGGAAAGTGGTCAGTTAAGACCTTATAGATTACCCAAAGCCAGTAAGGTAGAGGTTATCAGACAAATAGAAGAGATAGAAGCAATGGGGGTTACTGAGGAGCCCCGAAGCCCTTGGTGCAGCCCCATGGTGTTGGTTCCCAAGAGTAACAGCACCCTGAGATTTTGCAATGATTTCCAGCAGGTATATGCCATACCAGAATTCAATGCATACCCTATGCCACATATAGATGAGCTATTAGATCGGTTAGGCATGACCTGATATTTGACCACCCTGGATCTTAATACAGGCTATTGGCAGGTATCTCTGATCCCATCATCACGGGTGAAAACTGTCTTTAGTACCCCAATGAGCCTATACCAGTTCAAGCAGATGTCTTTCGGGCTCCATGGCGCTGCAGTTACCTGCCAATGGTTGATAGACGCCATTTTCAAAGGGCACCAGAAAGACGCAGCAGTCTACATGGTTGATGTGGTCATCTTCTTGCCTGATTGGGAAAGTCATATTCCATGGGTTAGGGCTGTGTTAAAGGCCTTGCAGAAGGCTGGGCTTACAGTGAACCCAAAGAAATGTGTTTTGGCCCGGCATGAGGTGAAGTACGTGGGGTACCAGGTGAGAGGGGGTGAAGTTCATCCCTTATTAGATAAAATCCGGAGTGTAAAGGAATACCCCATCTGAAAAGTAAAAAACAGTTAAGGGGATTTTTGGGGTTCGTAGTATATTTTAGATGATTCATCCCTAATTTTTCCCAGAGGGTAGCTCCACTTACAGACATGCTCTGAAAGAGCCATTCCACTCAGCTTCAATGACAATAAAAGGAATATCAAGCCTTCAAAAATCTATAGAGCAGTCTATGCCAAGAACCAGTGATGAAAGGGATAGATTTTAACAGAGAATTTCTTTTAGAGACAGATGCCTGGGCTGTGGGGGCTGGGAGCGGTTTTATCTCAGCCGCATCCGGGGGAGGAACATTCCATGCTGTATTTGAGCCAGAGGTTGTATAAGCATGAAAAGAATTACTCCACTGAGGAGGAGTGTCTGACTATTATGTAGGCAATCGAAACCCTGAGAGACTACTTGTTGGGTTGGACCTAGTCAAGGTTCACGCACCCCTGAAGTGCTAACATCTACTTAACCTGGTAGAACCTGGCCTTTCAGACCTATAGGTTTAGTGTGAGACATCGAGCAGAGTGGTAGCACGTTAAGGTGGATGCCATGTCCAGCATTCATGAAGGAGGTGGCAATAGTGGTATGCAGCCCAAGGTCAGCATGATCTTAAGGGTTGGGATATGTGGCACTGAAGGTTCCGCTGAGGAGCCAGATAGCCAGAGGTGGGCAAAGAATGTCCCTCCATTGCCAGACCATCCCTCAGCCCTAGGCAAAAAGAGGACAGGGCCCTTATCTGCAGCTAGGGGAGACCCAGGTTGGTGGAAAGCCGATACCCACAGTCCCTTGTAGGAAGGAAAAATCCTCTGCAGAGAACCAAGAGTAGGAGAGTTATGTAGCGTGGGAGACTGGGGAAGGGGCAAAGGACCTGCAGTTTTCCTGGGAGTACAATCAATATGTGCTCCTTCCCAAGAGCCAATCACTGCCTGAGAGGAAGTTAACTGTTACTTAGAAAAATGGGGGAGGGGTTAAAGACAGAGCATTTCCCTGAAGCACTCACAGCTAAACCAAGAGTGATTTAAACGTCCAAAACTACCTCTTGTGGGCACCCAGCCTTCCCCTGTTGGATGAGATGGAAGTAGAAGCCTCAAAGGTATGCCACTTGACCTACTTAAAGCAGACGAGGAAATAGAAGTAGAATGGGCCAGTAGGCTCTAAACTTTATTTTTGCTGTTTTCTATGCTTGATTGTTTAAAGGTGGTAGGAGAGGAAGGTGTGACGAGAGTAAGTCACAGCAGTGTGGGTTCCTCCCTTTCTTTCTCACCCCACTGTTTGAGCCATAGTGGCTATTTTTGTTAGGGGCTGAGAAAGAAGAGCAGGTTTTTGTTGTGTGTTTTGCCTGGTGGATTAGACTGGAAGGAAGCTTGTGTTTACTGGAAAACAGTGAGGAAGAGGGTAAAGCCTCTGAATTGAACCTTTGCTTTTGTTTTTTTCCTTGTTGGGAGAAACTGAACTATGTCTTATGGCTGGGAATGTGCTTATTCAAGATAGCCACCGGAGTGAGGACTTCTTTTAAAGGTCTGGGGCTCTTCGGGAGCAGGATTAGGCATATACCTAAGCACTGTAACAGATTTGGGGTTTTTTTCTTTAGAACATAAGAATATAAGATATGCCATACTGGGTCAGACCGAGGGTCCATCAAGCCCACTATCTTGCTTCCAACAGTGGCCAAACCAGGTCACAAATACCTGGCAGGTTCCCAAAAGATAGACAGATTCCATGCTGCTCATCCAATGGGTAAGCAGTGGATTTCCCCAGTCCTCTTTTAATAGTGGTTATGGACTTTTCCTCCAGGAACTTGTCCAAACCTCTTTTAAATCCAGCTACACTAACAACTTTTACTACATCCTCTGGTAACGAATTCCAGAGTTTGATTACACATTGAGTGAAAAATTATTTTTTCCAATTAGTCTTAAATGTGCTACATTGTAGCTTCATTGCATGTCCCCTAGTCTTTCTGCTATTTGAAGGAGTAAACAACCAATCTACATTTACTCGTTCTACTCCATACTCCATTCATTATTTTATAGAACTCTATCATATCTCCCCAACAGTTATCTCTTTTCCAAGGGATTGATTGATAAATTGATTGATGGATTTATTGATTGATTAATGGATTGATTGATTTAACAAGTTTTCTATACTGCCTTCTCATGAAATTCAAAGCAGTTTACAGTATCACAATCTTATACAGTACATATATATACAGGGTGGCCCAAAAAAAGTGAGAACATCTCGTAGCATATAAGTTATTTAAAATTCAAAAAGACAGATGTAAACGATTGACAAATCAAGAAACAAAAGATGGCGACCGGAAATTGTCGAAATAAAGACGTTATATAGCTAAAAAAGGTAAATAAGTAAACTATTTAAGCTTTTAATTTACGAGATGTTCTCACTTTTTTTGGGCCACCCTGTATATATCCTTCCATCCACTTTACCATTTTTGTCACTTTCCTCTGTACTTTTTATAATTCTGCTATATCCTTTTTAAGATATGGTGACCAGAAATGCACACAATATTCAAGCTGTGGTCGTACCATATAGCGATACAGAGGCATTATAGTATCCTTTGTTTTATTCTACATTCAATTCTTTAAGATTCCCAGCATTCTATTTGCTTTTTTGGCTTCCACTGCACACTGGGAAGAGGGTTTCAACATATTATTCACAATGACACCTAAATCCTTTTCCTGGATCATGGTTCCTAATGTGGAACCTTGCGTCGTGTAACTGTAGTTTGGGTTGTTCTTCCCTAAGGGGATTATTCTGTGCTACAAATAGTGGGGATGGATGGCCTGATGGGATGTCCATCCCCGCTATTCATGCCGGCTCCTGCCCCTGACTAACTTCCCCTCCGGTTGTGTGGGGAAATTATATGGGGGTGGCCCAGGGGCAGAGTTTGGGCAGGCAGTGGGAGGTCGCCGGCCCTGGACGTACATGGCCGATTCTTATGTCGGCCCTGTACGTCCAGGGCCGATGAAATGTCTGGGGAAGTTATTACATCTCCGAGGTGGAATAACTTCCCTGGATGTGATTTTTTTGAACAGCCCGGGGTGCAATGGGGCAGGGGGGGCCAGGGTTTATTCCTCGCAGACCGACCCTGGCCTTAGGAGGCCAGATTGGGGGTCGGGCTGCAGGGAATAAACACTTTTATTTGACGGCCGGCATCACGGTTTTTAAATGGAGCCACAGTGCCATGGCAACATGATACCATGGCACCATGATTCCATTTAAAAGCCCTGACTGAGTTAGTCAGGCTGTGCGTGTACATGCAGGCCAGAATGAATTGCAGTCCCGGCCTGCACGTATATGCCTGATCATAATTCTGATTCAGGGGGCTAGATGTATCCCATGGGATCAGAAATGCGATCCTCTCTGTGCGTCCAGTTCAGACCGGATGCACAGAGGGGATCTACTTGCGTGACAAAATCGGGCCCTAAGTGCATAACTTTAATTTTCTCCTGATCTGCCTGGGAATTTGTCTCCTGAGTTTGGGTTGAAAGTTTTGTCTGACAGAACCAGCAGGATACCCATGGACTTCTCCAGTGATCACCATTCCCAATCGAATACCGGCACGGTCACCCACCTTTTTTCTGCACAAGCTTGTGAAACTTGCTTGCACTACCTGGAGCAGTCTGTACAGTGGCACCTGGTTACAGAAATTAACATGGGGATCATGCCGTACTGTCATGGCCCTCCACTAGCTAGCAACGCATGTCCAAATGCACATTAAGCATGTACCAGATCATGCATTGTCAGCTAATGCCCTTTAGTAAAAGACCCCTTAAGTGATACATGCATACACCTTTGATTCCATTGTAGAAGGTACCCAGCAATAATACTTGTCAGAAAAATACCAATTTCTTGCACCCTGAAAGAACACCTTATTAAGTGGAAACTAAACACCTAAATTTATAATTTTATAAACATTTAAGAATAGAAACCCTAAATATAGTTGAAGCATTAAAGCAGTTTGAAAGAAGTGCCAAATGAATGCTGGCATGATTTAATGGTGATGTGAAAAAGGTCTTTAATGCCAAAAGAGGGCATATTTTAGAAAATAAAAGCAGGTCCAAATGAAATTAAGGATGAGAATAGGCACCAGCACATTAGACATAAACCAGTCATAAGACAGGCCAAGAGAGAATTTGAAATGAAGCTTGCCAAAAAGGAAAAAACCCAATACTAATAAACCTTTCAAGTACATTTAAAGCAAAACGTTTTCTGAAAGATCCTGAACGCAAAATTGTTACTCTTTTGCTACTCTTTTACTAGTAATCCTCACGCTCTCATTCAAAACCGTCACAGCTGAACCAAGGGCTGTGCGAACAGGGCGCAAGTATGGAAGGGGCACCGATATCATCAATGGACTTCCAGGAAGCTCAAAAAGAGCGAGTTACTGCATGTGACTGAGGTGGAGAAGGGCACCAGATTCATTAGTCACACAGGGCGCATTTTTAGCCCTGCTACGGTCCTGCTAACATGTATACCTGCTCCCAAGTAGGCTGAAGTGTCCATGACCTCAATCTGTAGGATTTGCGCTAGTATTTTATAAAATAGGCGTAAAGCACATAACCTGTTAGAAAATGACCATCCATATATCTATGTACAATGTGGTCACCGCACTGACACTATTTAATTTAGTTATGCTAACAGGTCTAAATGGCTGAATATCACTTTAACTGGGTAATTTTGCAGCCCACCCCATGCTCTACCCTCTCTCCATCCCTTATCTGGATAGTATTGAGCCTCCTGTGAATGTATTACTGGCTTTGAATATTTTGTTTTATTTAGTTTATGCCTTTTCAGAAGTGGTTCAAGGCAAGTTACTTTCAGGCACTGCAGTTATTAGTCAAGAGTATTTGGATCTTCAGAAGGCGTTTGATAAAATCTCTTAGGAGATACTCCTTAGGAAATTAAATTTATGAGAGAGGAGGCAATGCCCTTTTTAGAATGCAAACTGGCTAAAAGACAGGAATAGAGTACAAATTAATGGTCAGAAAACCACTTCAAAAAGGGGTCAGTGGTAGACAGCCATAAGGGTCTGCACTGGGGCCTGTGCTCTTTAATATATAAGTGATCAAATTTTCAGCTAACCCAAAATTATTCAGTCACTTAAATAGAAGATTGGGAGGAATTGCAGATGGGTTTTGTGAGACGAGGAGACTGGGCATCTAAATGGAAGATAAAATTTAGAGGCGTGTTCACTAACACTTAGCACACAATAAGTTTGTTACTGTGTGCTAAGTGCCACTATGGCCATTTTATTCCTATAGCTGCAGTGGTACTTAGTGCACGCTAATATCTGTTAATGCACACTATAAAACCTTTAACTAAAGGGTGCTGTGGTATTATATCTAATGTGCCCATAATACATGAATCCATGGTGCATTAGGGAAACATCACAGTGTAAAATGGCTGGAGTACCATGGACTGCCCGAAAGAGATCAAACCTACTGTAAACTTTCTTTAGAAGCTCAGATGACAAGACTTTGACTTTCATACTTTGGACATATCATGTGAAGAGAGAGATCATTAGAGAAAGACATCATGCTTGGCAAGGTACAAGGTCAACACAAAAGAGGAAGGCTGGCAATGTGATGGATTAATACAATAACAGCAGCAGTGGATACCACTCTGTCAACAATGAGCCGCCTGACTGAAGACCAAAAATAGTTTAGGACAACTATCCAGAGGGTCACCATGAGTTGACATCAACTCGACGGCACTTAACAACAACAACAACATATTTTCAAGCAAAGTACAATTAATTTGTGGTGGAATTGTTTGGCCAGAAGATGTGATCAAGGCAGCTTGTTTATTTGTCTTTTTATTTATTTATTTATTTAATATGTAGCTCACGCCTTTGCAGTAGTTGTTCAAGTCAAGTTATCATCAGGTATTGTATGTATAGTTACAATTATACAGTTAGCATAGTTTGGTTTTAAAAGGGTTTAAGCACGTTCAGAGAGGCAAAAATTTAAAACTATTTTTAGCTATGTAAACTTAGAAAAGCAACTATTTCTCTCTAGATATGAGAAATAAGGAATAGATCTCTTTTGAAATCTGACAGGTATTTATGGTCTGGATTGGCGACAGTAACAGATGACTAGACTTGAAGAACCATTGGTTTGACCTAGTATAGCATATCTTACATCTCTATGTTTTAAAGAGGTGATGATTGTTGAAACTTTTAAACACTAGGAGCCAACAGGTCGAAAACAAATAGTAATAAAAATTTTTTCATGTAGCTTATAATTAAGCTGTGAAATCTGTAGCTAGAGGATGCAGTCAGTGTGGCTAACATCGCAGAGTTCAAAAGAGATTTATACACGTTCCTAGAGGAAAAGTCCATAAAAAAATTGGGAAATCCATCATTCATCCTTTAAAATGAGCTATAAGAAATAGATCTACTTTTTGGGATCTACCTAGTACTTGTCATCCGGACTGGCCACTTTCATAAACAGGGTGCTGGGCTTGGTCTGACTCAAGATGACTACCCACTATCTACGCTCCTGTGCCCACTCAGTTGAGTGCATTTGGCTCAAATCCCACTCCCTTTCTGACTTTCTTCACTTCAAATTCATGCTTACCTCCTTCCAGTCAGCCTTAGCACTCACCAAGCAAAACGACTATGTCTATCTGACTAATTCTCTTGCCACTGACCCCCGCTGTCTCTTCTCAACTCTTAACTCCTCAAGGCATCTCTCCCTCTGACCCTTCCTTCTCTTTCTACCCAAACCCTAGCCAACTTTTTCCATAACAAAATCCACAAGATTACAATCCAATTACCCGCCTAGAACAACTTCATCCTCTCTTCCCCCATCTAAATTCCAACTTTTCTCCTCAATCTCTGTTACTCTTTCATCTTTTTCTAAGATCTCTGAAGATAAAACCTCTCATCTTCTTTTCTCCTCTAAACTTGCTATTTGCTCATCTGATCCTATCCCCACCCATCTCCTCCTCCATTTCCTCGCTTCCATCTCACATATTCTCAACCTCTCACTCTCCACTGCAACTTTCCCTGCAACCTTCAAGCATGCTGTGGTCATACCGCTCCTCAAGAAACTTTCACATGACCTTAGTTGTCCTAATTATCATCCCATCTCCCTTCTTCCCTTCATTTCGAAACTTCTTTAGGATGCAATCCTCCACCATTGTCTCGCATTTTTTTCTTCTCAAGCTCTTCTGGATCCACTTCAATTTGGCTTTTGTCCCTTACATTCTACTGAGACGGCACTCACCAAAGTCTCCAGTGACTTGTTCCTGGTTAAATCTCAGGGTCTCTACTCTATTCTCATTCATCTCTGCCTGCCTGTCTGACATCGCCACCTGGATGTCTCTCCGCCATTTGAAATTAAGTATGGACAAAACTGAACTTCATATTTTTCCCCTTAAACCTTCCTCCCCTCTCCCTCTTTTCTCTATCTCTGTAGATAACACTCTTCTCTTCCTGTTTCCTCCACCTTGGTGTCATCTTTGACTCCTCCTTTTCCTTCTCCTCACATATCCAACAGATAGCTAAAACCTGTCATTTCTTTCTCTATAACATTAACAAAATTCGCCACTTCCTCTCTGAACACTACTAAAACACATATCAATTCTCAAGTTACTTCCCATCTTGACTATTGCAACCTCCTTCTTGCTGGTCTCCCTCTGAGTCACCTCTCTCCCTTTCAATCTGTTACATGACTAATCTTTCACCAGCCTTGACATACTCATATAACCATTCTTCTCAAATCACTTCATTGGCTTCCCTTCCATTTTCATATCCAATTCAAACTTTGCCTTTAAATGCATTCATTCTTCTTTTCTTCACTACCTTTCCTCTTTGCTCTCTCCCTACACCACTCTTCGTGAACTCTGCTCTTCTACTGGCTTGCTTATCTCTTTGTCCTTCCACTCCACTGCCAATTCCAGATTTCAATGCTTTCACCTTCCTGCTCCTTATGCTTGGAACAAACTATCTGAGTCTGTATATCAGACTTCATCGCTGCCCCTTTTGAATCCATGCTTAAAGGCTTTCCTCTTACATTGCCTTTGGATCCTGATTCCTTGCTTTCTTTGTGTTTCCTCACCCTTCTTTATTCCACCCTTATTCTCCCCTTTTGTCTGTCTTAATTAGATTGTAAGCTCTGAAGAGCAGGGACTGTCTTTGTATGTGTCTGTACAGTGCTGTGTATGCCTTGTAGCACTATATAAATGATTAATAGTAGCAATGGTAATAGTAGCAGGGCTTATCTTATGTTCTTATGGTACTCCCACTTTTAACATTATTGTTGTTCAGAAAGTCTCTTTTTTGTTTAAATATTGTTTTTTGTTGATGCAATGCAAATTCATTGACAGCTGAAAATGGGACATCATATGGATTTTATGTTTCTTAGGAAGCAAGAGCCAAATGACTAGATATGCATGGGAATTATAATGCACCCTGTCTGGCACAAAATGCTATATGGCTTTGTACAGCATGAAATGTTTGTACAGAATTTTAGATGAGACCAGAATAAAGGTTGTCAATGTTGCCATATTTCAGCAACATGATTCTCTTCTCCCAGCAGCAAGAAGCTGAAGAAGTGACTTGTTTACTTGATACACTGAAACCTTGACAAATAGAAAATAAATGATTTAAGAAACATTTGGTAGTGTAGGTAAAAACAGGAGACAACATGTGAAAGAGGAAGTGTGTTGCAGTACTGTTTGATAGCTTAGATACTTGAGTGTCCTTGTTCCTTAATCAGCTACTGTATTACTACTACTGCTATTATTTATCATTTCTATAGCACTGCTAGGTATATTTAGCACTGTACACATGTGCATAAGAGCAGTCCCTGTCCAACACCTCAAAGAAATGCATTTTTAGCTTGATTTGAATTGGAACACAACTGGAGCTGATATACTGACTTGGGTAGTTTTTCCATGCATATAGCGCAGTAAGGTGGAGTCTGGAGTTGGCAGTAGATGAGAAGGGCAAAAGAAGTGATTTGCTTGATGAGTGGAGTTGCTGAAGAGGGGTGTAAGGAGAGACAAGAGAGGAGAGCTAATAAGGAGCTGCAGAATGTATGCATTTATAGGTGGAAATGGACATGGAGCCAATAAAGTGACTTGAGATGAGAGGTGTGTATGTTATTTATAGGTTTTGCCTGGCAGAAGGAGCACACTGATATTTGCAGTTGAGGTGATCTTATACAACTTAATGCATCATATTTATCTATGTATTTATTTATTTATGTTATTATATTTATAAACCAACACAATGGCAGAAAGACCATCTAGACACATTGCAATACAATACAAAAATACAGTTTATGGTATAAAACAGCTTATAATAAAAAAAACCTAAAAACAATAAAAATAATACAAACACAACAATAAAACAAAAGACAATACAGATACCCAAAGCCTGAGGGTAGGGGTGCAAATAGAGAAGCAAAAAAAGTACATACTTAATATCCATGCCCCCCTCACCCCGTTATCAACCAGTATTAGTAGGCAGTTACCCATCAATACCATTTAAATGAGATATTACACTTTTTTAAAATTAATTCAGCAACATGTTTCTCTTTTACTAGCTTACTGTAATTAGAAGCTGCTTCTAGAGGGTGCATACTACCAGAAACCTCATTCACAGCTGACAATTTGTTCTTCCATTTTAGCACCCTCTCTGGTTCTTGCCTAAACTGGTTATTTTAGTGACTATGCTCTCTCTGGATGAGAATCAGATTTTGCTCTTTGTAGGGAAATTCTATATTGTAATGAGGGAAGAAACCAATGTCCCTTATTAATATCTTTTGAGGAGATTTTTCAAATCTGTTTGCAAAGTTTGTGGATATTTGTTATTTACAGGCTTTGCCCCGGTTTTCAAAGGGAAAGTACCCGCAGAGATTTGCATAAGTAATTTTCTACAGGCACTTTTTCCATGTGCAACAACGTGCAGTTTTGAGAAAGCAAAACATGCATTACTGTCTCCACCGACCTAATCCTTCCTCGAAGCTCATTGACTTTTTCCCTGAGTAAATGTGTGCGTTTGCTATTGACCATTTCATGTGCTGTTATCGGAAGAAAGCAGGCAAGAATCAGCTTGCTTTAAAGGTTTAAAATGCATTTGTTTTAGATTTAGGAAAGTTTTTAGAGTTCTAAAACTCCCATCCAGGCTGGTGCTAGGTTCACGAATCCACTAATAGCATGCCCCAGTGATCTGCACTAGGGCTAGTACTATTTAATATATTTATATGGAAAGGGGCTTGATAACAGAGGTGATTAAATTTTTGTACATGATATAAAATTATTCAAAGTTGTAAAATCACAGATTGTGATAAATTGCAAAAGGATCCGGTGAGACTGGGGGACTGGGCATCTAAATGGAAGATGAAAAGTAACATGGACAAGTGCAAAGTGATACACATAGGAAAAAGATTAGCCAAATTACAGGTACATATTGCTGGGTTCCATATTAGAAGTCATCATCCAGTAAAAGTATCCTGGAGTTAATGTGGACAATATTTTGAGATCCTCATTAGTTAGTGTGTTTCAAAAAGTTAAAAGACTAGGGGACACGCAATGAGGCTACAATATAGCCCATTCAAGATTAATAGGAGAACATATTTTTTCACTCAATGCTTAATCAAACTCTGGAATTTGTTACCGGAGGATGTGGTGAAAGCTATTAGTGTAGCTGGATTTAAAAGAGGTTTGGACAAGTTCCTGTAGGAAAAGTCCATAAACCATTATTAAAGAGGATCAGGAAAACCCAATGCTTACCCTGGGATAAGCAGCATGGAATCTGGGTACCTTTTTGGGAACATGACAGGTACTTATGATCTGGATTGGCCACTGTGGTAAACAGGATACTGGGCTTTATGGGCCCTTGGTCTGATCCAGTATGGCATCTCTTACTGTATGTTCTTATGTTCTTAGAAGATGATTCTCTAATCTTTCAAACAAGAGGGCAGCATATTGAAAACAAATGATAAAAAATCATAGCAGGGTTTAAAAGAGGTTTGAACAAGCTTGTAAAGGAAAAGTCCATTAAAACTTATTAGCCAGGTAATTTTAGAAAAGCATTCCTTATCACTAAAAATGAGCTACAAGAAATTCTGTCGTCTTTTGGGATCTCGAGAGTCACCAGAACAGCACAGGGAGGTCACAGTCATACCACTTAAAAATGAAGAAACCTTTTATTTTGTAAAACTTTCAAAGGTACAGACCTGACTTGGCCAAGTTTCGGCCGTCAGCCACATAAGAGTCAATTGCAATCCAGTAGCTGAATAAAACAGTAGCTGAAAGCTCAATAAGTGCTTCTCGGTGGAAGGCTTACCTGAGAAGCACTTATTGAGCTTTCAGCTACTGGTTTTTATTTGTTACAATGTCCTTGACTGCCATTGGAGTATATATGCAATTGACTCTTAAGTGTCCTCCCTTCACTGTTTTGGTGACTCCTGTGATTTCTGCGGAGGGTTGGTTGTCGTCTTCTTCCCCTGGTGTTCTTTGCTTTGGGGATCTGCCAGGTACATGGGATCCAGACCAGTCACTGTCAGAGACAAGATGCTAGGCTCAGTGGACCTTAGTCTAACACTGCATGGCTTATCTTATGTTCTTATATTATTAAGGCTAAACAGATTAGGGTTTTTCAGTTTGAGGAGGAGACAACAGAAGAGACTTGATAGAGATCTATAAAATCATGGGAGGGATGGATGGATAAAAAATGAATGGATGTTTACTCTTTCAGTACTAGGATGCGGGGAAACTCCATCAAACTAATAGTATGTTTAAAACAATTTGGATGAAGTATTTTTCCACTCAGAGTGCATAAAAATAAGGAAATAAAACCATCGTCTTGTCAATTGGCTATTTTTTAAATTAAAAATGGAAAAATTAAAAACACTAGTTGAAGAAGTTCACAGGAAACTCAAAATTTGCCAGGATAGTCTATCAGGAAAAGTAAGAGCAGATCTGTGCTGGGATATCTTCAAGGCAGTAGATAAGGTTGCAGTCCATATGTCAGTATTTAAATTTGTTAAAGGAAATTGTGAACTGGACACATGCCCTGCCTATTTGTTTAAGTTTATACCTAATGAGCTCCTGAACTGGATTACCAAGTAGATAAATGAGGTATTGAACCAGTGATTGTGCTCCAAAAATTGGAAGAAGATTATTTTATTTCCATTTCTCAAGGCTTGGTGACTGTGCCAATTACAGACCTATAGCAAATTTTGCCTTGTTGGTAAAATATTGGAGGCAACAGTGGCCAGCTAATTAAAAGATCGTCTGGATATATTTAATGTACAGTGTTGGCACAAACTCAGACTGAGTTTAGGACTACACACAGTATGGAAACGGTTATCATAGCACTATTGGCGGAACCTAGACTGATGTTAGATAAAGATCAATAGGGATTATTGATTCAAATGGACTTTTCTGCAGCATTTGATTTAGTTGAACACTCTCTGCTGATTCAGAATTTTGATGAAATAGGAATTTCAGGAATGATGATGACATGGTTTCAGACTTTCTTGAAGGAGAGGTCGTATAGGCTTAGGTTTCAAAATGATATATCAGACGATTGTATTATGAAGTAAGGAATCCCAAAGGTGTCACCTCTCCCATCTCTCTTATTTAACATCTATATTGCAGCATACTGTAAAATGTTAGATGATTTGGGGTTATTTCAGTTTTTATATGCAGATGATATACAAATGCTTATTCCTGTTAACAACACTCTTGATGAGGCTTACAATATTGTAGGGAATGTTATAGAAAAGTATAAGCTATGGATGTGCCAAAATGGCTTGAAAATTAATATGTGTAAGTCAGACGAAGGTACTCTGGGTTAGTAAAGGAGAGATTAAGTTTCCAAAGATAGGACCATGTATATTGATGGTGTGGTTGTTAAGTCCGAAATCTTGAAGTAATTCTTGATTTGAGCTTAACAATGGATGAACAAGTTGCCAAGTTTACTAAAATGGCCTATGCAAACTCACGTTTAATCAGACAGATTAGAGCCTATCTGATGATTCTTTAAGAACTATTGTGCTTGCATTCAAGACTACAGTTAGAACCAAATGAGGCAGCTAAAGTTATTGCTAAACTAAGAGATGGGACCGAATATCACCAATCCTGAAAAACTTGCATTGGCTACCAATAGATATGAAGTAACATTTAAATTTAAAGAATGCCAATAATGTTGATGCATAAGATCATTTGGAAAATGCTCCATGGTATCTGCATAAATTTGTGGAAATATATTTGCCATCACGATCCTTAAGATAGGAAGTAGGTATTCTTCAACTTTTATACTTTGGACACATCATGCAATGAGCGAGATGTTTAGAGAAAGACATAATGCTTGTTGTTGATAAAGTGGCACCCATAACTGCTGTTATTGTAGCGATCCATCTCATTGCCAGCCTTCCTCTTTTGCGCTGACCTTTTACCTTGCCATGGATGCCATTCTATCAACAATGAGCTGCTTGACTGATGACCGAACAGAGTTTAGGTCAACTATCCATGAGTCGACACCGACTCGACGGCACTTAACAACAACATATTTGCTATCAAGATCCTTAAGATCAGAATTTGATAGTCAATTAAAATACTCTTTTAGGAAGCAGTGTAGATGAGTAAGTATTAGTAAGAGAACCTTAACTGGAAGCACCCCAGCTTTTCCCATATGTACCAGGAGAGAAATTATGAGCAAAGAGTCCTGAACTGAATCCAATCAAGAATCTTTGGAAAGAGCTGATATCTGCTATTGGTAAAAGGAGTCCTCAAAACATTAATGAGTTGGAACAAATCACAATTGAAGAGTGGAAGAAACTACTAGCAGACAGATGTATGAAACTTATAGATGGCTACACGAAACATATGGAAGCTGTCATCACTGCCAAGGGTTGTGCAACCAAATATTACTGAAGGGTGCCATTAATCCTGTCTAGATCATATTTTATTTATTTAATAGGGTTTATATACTGCTTTTCTACCTGTCAAAGTGGTATACATTCAGGTACTGTATATACGAGGGTCATTTTTAAAGTAAGAACCGATTGCACATCGTGTCCGCGTGATCTGTCAAGTGACGTCCGTTCAAGGTCAGCCACTCTTGCCCAGTCTCTCACTACACCGCCATTACGTTTCACGTCTCTGCCAGTGTTGGTTGTATGGTTATACTGCTTCGTTTGTCGCCATGTCAATCAGTAATCCCTCCGATTGTGAAGTGCGCTCGGTTATCCAATTTTAATGCAAAACAAGTTCTCCAGCATTTTCGGCACCCATCTCGCACACATTTTTTTGTAGTGCAGTTTGTCAGTAACAATGTGATAAACTACTGATCTTGAAACTTGTGGAAATGTCTGATGCAGCTCGTCTATAGTGAAGCACCTGTTTTGGCGAATTTCCTCATCAACTTCTTGTGTCAGGTCTTCATTCATGACAGTAGGCCATCCAGATCGTTCTTCATCATGAACATTTGTCCTTCCTTCCTTAAACATCATTCATTACATCTTCCCCATACACTTCAACAAGCTGCCGGTGAATTTCAGCTGGACGAACTTGTTTTGCATTTAAAAAATGGATAATCGTGCGCACTTCACAATCGGAGGGATTACTGATTGACATGGTGACAAACAAAGCAGTATAACCATACAACCAACACAGGCAGAGATGTGAAACGTAATGGCGGCGTAGTGAGAGACTGGCCAAGAGTGGCTGACCTTGAACGGACGTCACTTGACAGATCGCGCGGACACGATGCGCAATCGGTTCTTACTTTAAAAATGACCCTCGTATATTTTTTTCCCTTGTCCCTGAAGGACTCACAATCTATGTTTTTGTACCTGAGGCAACAGAGGGTTAAGTGATTTGCTCAAGGCCACAAGGAGCACCTGTGGGACTATAAACCCCAGTCCTTCTGGCCCAAAGTTGCTGTCCTCTAGCAGGATTTGAGCCCCTGGCCCTCTGGCCTGAGGTAACTTGCCCCAACCACTAGGCCACTCCTCCCTCATTTTGTTTTTTCTCTCAAAAACTACTATGTCTAAGTTGCACAGACATTTTCTTTTTGTTGTATGCCTTTGAACATACTATTAAAATATTATGATGACAAACAGTTGAAATATTTCCAATTATTTCTCAAGATATTGTACACAATGGGCCCGATATTCAGCAGCAGTGGCTAGTGCAAGTAGAGTGCTAAGCCATCGTCACTGGAGACAACCCAGATATTCAACGCCTGAACCATAGCCGGCCACTGGCATTAAGTATCTGGGTTTGCTGCACGGCCACAGATGGTGCAGAAGCTAACTGGGCAGTGCCGATATTGAGCCACTGCCTGGTTAACTCCCATGGGTAAAAATAAGTCAGCTTTTCCCATCGGGACGTGTAACGGCATTACTTGGGGATATTCAAAAGCACTAACCATGTTAGTGCCACTGAATTTCCCTCTAAGTGGCGTTTACACAGTTTACAGGTCTATAAACCATGCAAATGCCTTTGAATATCGGGCCTAGCATACTTAAAATGCAAGGGTGTCAATAATGTTTAACACAACTGTATTGTTTTAATGGTAGCCAGTACTTTGATGTATTAGATAATTTATGAAATTGTATGATGTTTATTTGATGTCAGTATTATCCACCTTGAATCTAATATTTTTAGAAAAAATATTATGCCCTTGTTAAATTTTGGAAGCCTTATTATGTTTTGGACATCAGAAACCAGGCTTAGAGATGTCCAAAGTCATTTTAAAAACCAGATCTGTGGCGTCTAAGTCTGAAGTGGGTGTGGTGGAGGAATGGCAGGGACATTCCCAGGAACCTGCTTCAGGCATGTATAAGCATCGGGAAAGTGCTAGTTTTGCTTTAAAAACATCCAGAGGATGTAGAGAAGAAAGCTCTCCATCATCTCCAATACTTAGTACAATCACAATCATAGCAGCAATGGGATTTAAACCCTGGATTTGCTGGTCCTAGCCCACTACACTAACCATTAGGCTATTCCTAGACATCCAGGTTCTGAAATACTACTCTGGGAACATCTATGAGGACAACCCCGCAGACATCCATATCTAAATGGCCAAATTTCCCAATGGAGAAAGGTGGAATACCCCAGGGATCTGGGCTGGGTCCGCTGCTTTTTGACATATTCGTAAAATGACCTGGAAAAGTGATTAATGAGTGAGGTTATCAAATTTGCAGATGACACAAAACTATTTAAAGTTGTTAAAACCCAAGAGGATTGTGGAAAATTGCAAGAGCATCTTGCTAAATTGGAAGACTGGGCATGCAAATGGCAGATGAAATTTAATATGGACAAGTGCAAAGTTATGCACCTAGGAAAGAACAACCCAAACTATGGTTACACGATGCAAGGTTCCACATTGTGACCCACTACCCGGAAAAAGATTTAGATGTCATCGTGGATAACATGTAAAAACCCTCCATTCAGTGTGCAGCTGCAGCCAAGAGAGCGAATAGAATGCTAGGTATCATAAGGAAAGGAATGGAAAATAAAACAAAGGATATTATAATGCCTCTGTATCATTCCATGGTGCGACTGCACCTTGAATATTGTGTGCAATTCTGGTCACCGTATCTTAAAAAGGATATCGTGTTATTAGAAAAGGTACAGAGAAGAGCCACCAAAATGGTAAAGGGGATGAAGACAGGCTAAAAAGGTTAGGGCTCTTCAACCTGGAAAAGAGACGGCTAAGGGGAGATATGATAGAGGTCTATAAATTAATGAATGGAGTGGAATGGGTAAACGTAGATTGATTGTTTACATCATCAGAATATAGAAAGACGAGGGGGTCATGCAATGAAGCTGCAGGGTAACCTATTTAAGAATAATAAGAGAAAATATTTTTTCACTCAACTTGTAATCAAACTCCGGAGGATGTAGTAAAAGCTGTTAGTGTAGCTGTGTTTGAAAAAGGTTTGGACAAGTTCCTGGAGGAAAGGTCCATAAACCATTATTAAAAGGGATCCAGAATATCACTGCTTGACCTAATACAAGCATTGTGGAACCTGTGTCTTTTGGAGAAACTGCTAGGTACTTGTGACCTAGATTGGCCACTGTTGGAAACAGGACACTGGGCTTGATGGACCGTGGTTCTTATTGAGCTTGTCCACATTTCTGAAATCATGTCTGTACCTAGCCCTGTCTGCTTTTTTTTTTTTTCAGACGTTCCGGCTTAGCATTACAATTGGATGCCCTTTCTAAAATGACCCTCCATGAGTATAAGATGGGATGAGGTTCATGTCGTACTTCATTAAAAATACTTTTTGCCCAATGTTCTGCTATTTGGCCTCCCACACAGTCCCTGCTCTGGCTTCGAATAGCAAACATTTGTAGTCAACAGTCATCCTACATAACTATTAATTTCTGCCTGCTTTTTGGAGGCAAAATTTGTGAAGTAACACCAAAGTCATTTATGAAATGATCAGGTCTAGAAAAATATTTCATCTCAGGTAGTGTAACCTTGGTCTCTGTGGCTTTCTCTACCTTTCTTCAGCTCCTAGGTTGCTTCAGTTTTCACTTCCCTTCCACAATATCAAAGGATCATGAATACAGTTCCTTGATATTGACTGTCTTCTCCTTATGATTAACTATATCATCCTAGAACAGCTTGCAATATACTGTATACCTTAAACAGGGTTGTACCAAGCCATAATCATGCCCTGTGCGATGTGCACATCTGGTGCACACCCCCTCCCATCTCACCCATAATTCCATCCAGTCGGCTGCCTGCCCTTGCCCTGCTGCCGCCACTTTTGATTTTTGCGGCGGTGCTGGCATCAGCAGAGCAGACCTGACTTCAAATTTTAAAAAAACAACCTAAAAACACGTGGCTCTTTCCTCCATGCTTGTAGGCAGATCTGATCCCTCCCTGATCTGACGTAGGTTCACGTCAGAGGAGGGAGGGACCAGACCAGTCATTCAAAAGTGGGTCTTTGCAACTCCACACTTGAATGACTGGCCTGGTCTCTCCCTTCCCTGATGTAACCTACAGAGAAGGGAGGGAGGGACCAGACTTGTGTACAAGGGCGGAGTCAGAAAGGGCTAGGTACGGTGTTGACCTCGAATGGTTTTTGCGTTGTGTCACTACTTTTTTCATTTGGTTTTATGCTATATCTTAAGCTTGTCACTTGAGTGTTTGCTTTTCAAAACCCTGTTTCTTACATAGGTAAAATATTTTTGTTTTATCCTGTTGGTCATAGGCTATGTGTGTCTAGTACAGGGGTTCTCAACCCAGTCCTCGGGACACACTAGGCAGCCACATTTTCAGGATAACCGCAATGAATATGCATGAGAAAAGTTACATACAATGGAGGCAGTGCATGCAAATCTCTCTCATGCACATTCATTATGTTTATCCTGAAATCCTTCCTGGATAGGTGTGTCCTGAAGATTGGGTTGAGAACCACTAGCTTAGATTGAAATGCTACAAATTTGTGAATAAGTTGTTAGACAATCCAAATCTAAAAGAATAGTTCTGGAATCTTATGAAAGCTTTTTTTAAGAATGTACAATCTGCTTAATTAAAGCTACAATAAAATACCATGAACAGAAATCCTTGTAGACTGGCAATATTTAAACTTAGTTTAATTATATGCTTGCAGTCTGTATGTGCTGACAACTTGTAATTATTCCATAAGTCTCAAGGCTGCACTTTAGGACAGTTTATTGCTGGAAATCTCCTGTGCTTGACAGGTTTTTTTTTACATTTTAAATTTATGGTAGCTTCAATTTCTTACTGTCATACAAAATCATGCTAATTGGTACTCATTTCAATTTCTGTCAAAAATAGTAGCAATTAGAGTCAATGGAAGGTTTCTGAAAATGTTGGGTTTTTCAACTTTATATTTATTAGCATTTATAATATGTAATACAACTTGTTACATATGTAAACGTAAGCAGAAATCAAATAGCCAAAATACATTCAGACAAAAGAGAATAAAAAGAAAAGGCCCCGCACTGCTTAATAATGAGATCCACAGATCAAGGGAGACAAGAAAAGACACACCTTTCTCAAAAACAGTCAAACAAGATATATAAATGAACTTTCAGGTCATACGCACAGCCACCCTCAAAGAACCATTCTGAAAGAAAATGTTAACGTTAAGCACTTTATCTCAACCTATCAGGGCTTTTCTACCATTCTTCAAGCTTTGCTAGATCCCTCCTCATGTTATCTACACCTTCCTGGGTGTCTACTCTATTGCAGATTTTGGTATCATCCGCAAAGAGGCAAACCTTACCCGGCAGCCCTTTTGCAATATCACTAACAAGCATCGAAGCGTTCCAGGGGCAGCACGTGGTGATAACTGGGCAGCGGCAATATTGAGTCGCTGCCTGGTTATCGTAATGCGGCACAGTAAAGGCTGGCCTAACTTTTGCTGTTGAAGCTAATTGGCAGTGGCTGAGCATTGTTGCTGCCCGGGTAACTTCATGGCAATCTGGGCAACACAGATATTCAATGCCAGGGTCCGGATATGACCCCAGCATTGAATATCTGGGTCTAATGTTCAGCGACGGTGGCTAGCCACTTTAGAGCACTGAATATCGGGCCCCATGTTTTATACAAAAACGTAGTCAGACACCTTAAATAGTCCCCATTCTCGGCTAATCAGCTCCCATAGTCAGAAAAGCCTTCCTCTCAAATTGTGTCTTCTTTCAAACATCTGGAAAATGCCTAACTGGCAACCCAGACATTCCTTGGAGCTATTCCTAAAGAAATATTTTGTAATCCTGCCCTTATTAGCAGGACCTAAAATAAACATTACTAACCAAGACCCAGTAGTGGTAGCATAATCTAGAGATGTTCCCAGCTTCTATCTCAAAGAGGACACATGTTTGAAGTTATTTCAGTTTCTATAAATAAAAAAAAAGCCTAAACTTTGGGTAGAGGTCTATCATTAAAAATAGTCAAACAATCTGTCATATAAAGAATTCCAGTTCAGAAATAGCTCGATCACATGGAACACATTTAGGGCGTAACACATTTTGGGTAGCTTCCACTTTAAGTAGAGATTACACTCTCCATAGCAACCGTCGCTTTAAATGCCTGATAATCTTGAATCTTTTCTTCCACTTGCTTAATATTATTTGACAGAGTACTGTTCTCCAGAGGTATACCTTTTGGGCTCATTTGGCCATTCAATTGCGTGCCTAAATTTTAAGAATGCTGGAAAATTGCTTGTGCTCATGTATATTCTTTATTTATTTAACAGGTTTTTTAAATTGTTTTATCATTTCAGACAAAGCAGTTTATATTGTAACTTAAACAGTAACATTGATAACTTGGATTCTTCTGAAGCAATGGAGGATTAAGTGGCTTTCCTAAGGCTACAAGGATTACTAGTGGGACTTGAACTCTGGTTGTTTGGTTTACAGACCAGTGCACTAACCATTAGGCTATTCCTCCATCCTGTAGTGATGATGTATGTGTAGTTTGTATGCAACGAATGCATTGAAAATCTTAGTCATGCCTACTATTCTCCAACAGCTGAGACTTCATCTTAATTTCCAAAATGCTCATCTTCAGCTTTAAAGATTTCACCTCTGGCAAAATGACCAGCTTAAGATGGTTAGTAACTATCCACAAGGCACCAATATTCAGAGCTATCGCTATATTTTTACAACTTACGTGCTGATTTTACAAGGGATGGACATGGCTTGGATGTCTGAAATGAGTGATGTCAATGTCCAAACAACAGGGACATAAAAAGTGTGATTACAGACACATGCGGATCTGAATGTCCCTGTGGATGGCATGCCCAAGTTCAGGTGTCCCAAAATGGGCATGGTTGGGGGCATTCCAGGGTGCAGCCAGGGAGGAGCAAGGACATCAACATCCAAAATGTATTTCCTATAGCGACCTGAAACATGCCAGGAGCGACAGCCAGACATTCTGGCCTAGACCTGCTGTAAGCACAAACAGGTAGGGGACTGTACTGTCCATGCTGACCGCAAATGTGATTATACTAGACAAGGGTCTCAAACTCAAATTGCTTTGAGGACCAAATGAGGACTTGCAAAGTAACCCCCGGGCCGCATTGAAGGATCTTTGCTCTCACCCAAGGTGGCATACCTTAGGTAAAGGTGAATAATTCGATTTCACATCCAAATTCAGCAATGTAAAATAGAGACCTAAAAAAGTCATCTACAGGTGAGATACAAATGCTAATGACCTTCTATAATCCACACACATACACAACATACATCGCAGAAGCTGCTCCCGTTGCTACACAAAAGCTGAACTTGCCCTTCAGGCAACAGACCTGATTCCTCTCCATAGCTGCTTAACACACTGGAAAAGAAAGAAATGGTCACTTGCAAACAGCGTGTCCCTCACTCCTCACTGGCTCGGCGACGACCGCAAGTTCCACAACAGCGTGACTGATGAACACAGGCACCCAATGGGAAAGAGATAAAAACACGAAGGGGGGAGAAGGAGGGATATGAGGGACCTTTGACGTCACCAGGCCAAATGCGTCGCGGGCCGCACAAAATTCTCTCGCGTGTTTGAAACCCCGGTACTAGGAGGAGCGTGAAGTCGAGACAGAAGGAAAGAGAGAGGAGCTTGCCTGTCATTCCTGTCTGCTGTGAAGCATGTTGAGCAACCCCCTTTGTCCCAAACATGCTCCGCATTCATCCAATCCTGCTGACCCATCTTTGCTAGATACTCTCACAAATTCCCATCTCCCAACCCTGTCTCATTTGATGTTCAGTTTTGAAGATCATATCTCACAAAGGATATAAAATGACTTGAAATGGTTCAGAGAAAAGTGACCAAAATGATTTGGAGCCTGCATCCGAAGCAGGGCCGGCCCGTCCATTGAGCAAGAATGTTTTTTGCACAGGGCCCCGCATTTCAGGGGGCCCCGCGCAAAAAACATTCTTCATCATCCCAAGTTAAAAAAAAAAAAAAAAAACAGCTACTTCTGCCGCGGCAGCATCAAGAGTGCCGCCGCGGGGCTCCCCCTGCTCGGCAGAGCCTCCCTGCATCGTAGGCTAGAGTTGAATCCCCTAACGCGGGCTTCTTTCAGAGCCGTGAGAGTTTCCTTTCTTGCGGCTCTGTTAATCCCACCGGGGATTTCCCATCAGCCCCGGCGGGATTAACAGAGCCGCGAGAAAGGAAACTCTCGCGGCTCTGAAAGAAGCCCGCGTTCGGGGATTCAACGCTAGCCTACGATGCAGGGAGGCTCTGCCGGGCAGGGAGGGCCCCGCGGCGGCACTCTTGATGCTGCCGCGGCAGAAGCAGCGGGGTTTTTTTATTTTTTAATTTGGGATGATAGGGGGGAAGGGGGTTTAGGACTGGTAATGGGCTATGGGGGGGGAGGCTAAGACTGGAAGTGGGCTGATAGGGGAGGGTTAGGACTAGTAATGGGCCATGGGGGGGTGCTAAGACTGGAAGTGGGCTGATGGGGGGGGTTAGGACTGGTAATGGGCTATGTGGGGGCTGACTGGAAATGGGCTGATGGGGGGTTATGACTGGTAATTGGCTATGGGGGGGCTAAGACTGGAAATGGGCTGATGGGGAGGTTTAGTACTGGTAATGTGTTATGTGGGGGGGCTAAGACTGGACGTGGGCTGATCGGGGAGGTTTAGGACTAGTAATGGGCCATGGGGGGTGCTAAGACTGGAAGTGGGCTGATGGAGAGGTTTAGGACTGGTAATGGGTTATGGGGGGGGCTAAGACTGGAACGGGGCGGATGGGGGTTAGGACTGGTAATGGGCTATGGGAGGGGTTAGGACTGGTAATGGGCTGATGGGAGATTAGGACTGGTAATGGGCTATGGGGGGCTAAGACTGGAAATAGGGTGATGGGGGTTAGGACGTAATGGGCTGATGGGGAGGTTTAGGACTGGTAATGGGTTATGGGGGTGGCTAAGACTGGAAATGGGCTGATGGGGGGGTTAGGGCTGGTAATTGGCTATGGGGGGGCTAAGACTGGAAATGGGCTGATGGGGAGGTTTAGGACTGGTAATGGGTTATGGGGGGGGGCTAAGACTGGAAGTGGGCTGATGGGGGAGGGTTAGGACTAGTAATGGGCCATGGGGGGGGGGTGCTAATACTGGAAGTGGGCTGATGGGGAGGTTTAGGACTGGTAATGGGTTATGGGGGGAGCTAAGACTGGAAATGGGCTGATGGGGGTTAGGACTGGTAATGGGCTATGGGAGGGGTTAGGACTGGAAATGGGCTGATGGGGGATTAGGACTGGTAATGGGCTATGGGGGGCTCATACTGGAAATAGGCTGATGGGGGGGCTAGGCCTGGAAATAGGGTGATGGGGGGTTAGGACGTAATGGGCTGATGGGGAGGTTAGGACTAGTAATGGGCTATGGGGATGGCTAGGACTGGAAATGGGCTGATGGGGGGTTAGGACTGGTAATGGGCTGGGGGGGGCTAAGACTGTTAATGGGCTGGGGGGTTGCTAGGACTGGAAATGGGCTGAGTGGAAGGAGGGCTTGAACTGCAAATAGCTGATGGGGACGGGGGCTTGGAATGGAAATAGGTTGTGAAGGGGAGGGAGCTAGGACTGGAAATGGGTGAGTGGGGGGGGGCTAGGACAGGAAATGGGCTGATGGAGGGGCTAGAATAGGACTGGAAATTGGCTGTTGGGGGGGTGCTAAGATTGGAAATGGGCTGTGGTGGGGGTTTGGATTGAAATGGACTCATGAAGGGGCTGGAACTGGAAGTAGGCTCATGGGGGGCTTGGATTGGAAATGGGCTGAGTGGAGGGGAGCTAGGATTTGACATGGGCTGATTGGCTCATGGGGGGCTGGGATTGGAAATGAGCTGATGGAGGGACTCGGATGGGACTGGAAATAGATGGGGGAGCTAGGACTGGAAATAGGCTGATGGTGGGTCTAGGATAGGACTGGAAATGGGCTTATGGGGGGCTAGGACTGGAAATGGGCTGATGCGGGGACTAGAAGGGAGCGGATGCTGGTTGGGACTGGAACTAGAATGGAGCTGATGTTGCGGGAGGATTAGAATGGGATGGAGCTGGGAGAGTGAAATGGAGAGGGAAAAAATATTTTGTGTGGGAGGGAAGACAAATCTACAATTGGCCGGATACTGGGAGAGTAAGTGGGGATTGAGAATGGAGGGGTAAAATTTGAGTAGATGAAATAGGAATGAGGAAAGAGCAAAAGGAGAAAGATTAGTATGTTAAAGCAGATGTAGAGAGAGAATGGAAAAAAACTAGAAGAGAGAAGAAAAGACAAATGGACAGCAGACGATGGAGAGTTAGCGGAAGACACAAAGAAACCAGAAGAAAGTGACTGGAGCAATTGCAGCTGAAAAAAAATGCACAAAAGGTAGAAAAATATCTCTTTATTTTGAATTTATTAATTGGAATATGTCAGCTCTGGGAAATGTGCATCATTAACGTCTGCGCTTTGTTTAGTACAAGAGCAAATTAATGTATAGTTTTATTTCTACAGTGTTGTACATTCCAAGTTTGGCTTTTGGGATTCCCAGTTTAATTATTGTCTTCCTGTTTCTAAATTGTGATTCCTTGTTTGGTGATGGTCTATGTTCTGCATGTGTAACTGAGCTGAGGTATTCTGTTTATGTAATTCCTATTTGACATTGCCACTTGTTCTCTTTCCCCAGTAGGTCATGTATTGTTCTTCTCTGAAATGTATTGGTTTAATATTTGCAGCGTTTCCTTTTGATAGTTAGGGTATGGTGCTTTATGAGTCCTGGTAGTGCTGTTAGGATACGGCGGGTTTGCTATGGGTTCTAAATGGGCAGTGTTTGTAGTAGTTCCTAATGTGTCTGGCGGTTGGCACTGGATTATAGTAATGTAGAAGTCTTTTAGTCTTTCTTTATTCATACACTCATTAAGAGGCATGTTTACTAAAAGTTAGTGTATGGTAACATTATGCAAATAGTTATGCAAATGAGGCCCCTTATGCAAATGAGGCCCCACACCTAGTCTCCGCACATGGGCCCGCACCCTCCTTGGGCCACCCCTGATCCGAAGATATATGAGAAGAGACTTGACGACTTAAATATATATACCCTAGAAGAGAGAAGGGACATGGGAGATATGATACACACATTGAAATACTTAAAGGGTATTAATGAACCATCAAACATTTTTAAAAGAAGGGGAAGCTGTAAAACTAGAGGACATAAAATGAAGTGGCAAGGACGTAAACTTAAAAGCAATGTCAGAAACATACTTTTTCACCGAAAGCGTTGTGGATGCCTGGAATGCCCTCCCGGAGGAAGTGGTGGGGGCAAATACAGTGACAGAATTCAAAATGGCATGGGACAGACACAGAGGATCCCTATATATCAAGAGAATGGAATCAAAATAAACTTAAATATCTTTTATAGTTCAACAAATAGAGGGGGTAACCTGCATGAAGTGGTGGGTACAACCCTAAACAAAGGCATAGAGAGAGGTAACCTGCATAGAGTTGTGGGTACACCTACTCTAGCCACCTTACTAGGCAGACTAGATGGACCATACTGATTTTTATCTGCCATCATATATGATGTTACTATGAGAGTCATATTCACTTCTGCCTCCAGTCTTGATGTACTTGCTCACTCCAAATCCTTAGCACATAAAAACTTGGCTGGAGGAGAAATTCTGAATCCACAGTACTGTTCAAGATCCCTCTGGCATTAACAGTGGCAGTCCTGTCCAGCATGACAACACTGGAGTCCACTGCAAATGCACCTCCTGACCCCATATTGAAATCACTACATCCACTCTGGACACCCCCGCAACTCATGTCAAATCTGATCTGGAGTTAGACACTGTCTCATATGATTTTGGATGGACAAAGCAGTCCATTGTAGACTGGGCTGATATTAAGATGAAAAAACCCTTGGAGCCCACTTGTGTTTAGGCGTCACAAAAAAGAAAAACTTCAAAGAAAACTTCAAATCCCTTTCAAATCTCTGAAACACCAGGTTCTCCCCCAAGGTAAGAACCACATCCATCAAGTGGTGGCCATCTTGACTCTCCTTTAGAAAATGTTGCTCTTCATGTATTGTTTTTGTACCTGAATGTAATTTATCATGAACTTATGAAAAAGGTATGAACTAAATCCAATTCCCCTATTCCCCCTAAAAATATTCCCCAGTTAACAATGAAATGATATAGGCAACTTTGGAATTCACATCTAGAAAAAGAGGGCCCTGGAAGGTACAAACAAGCATTCATTCAAGCCTAAGCCTATGGGTCCCCCCCAAAAGTGCAGATAGTCTCAACCTGGGGCTGTTTATAGGGTTCTGCAGAGGATGTGAGAGGCATGGGAACTGATACAAGCACCTCCTGTGGATACCACCTGCAGCCCTAGGTAAGCCAGCTAAAGAAAATAAGCTTACCTGCCCAATCATATCAGCTTACCCACAGAAAACTCACGGGAAAGTTATCTGAGGCTGCAGCCAGCTATCAGGGTCCATGATCAGAACTTGCTGTCATGTTATAATCAGCCAAAGGTGTAGTGGCCATGAGCCCAGAGTAGGAATGCACAGGCCAAGGTGAGACTAGGAGTCTCCAGCTGGACTTGGCAGACATCTGTGGCACAGGTCATCTTCTCTTGGGTTGAACATATGGGTGCTGGCATCCAGCAAGGCTTAGGAAGAAAAGCTATGCTGCATTTGAATAGCAAAATGGTTCCTGTAGATGGAATTCCCATATACAAGGTTGTAAGAAGAGCCCACGTTCTGGCAGCCGTTAAACGGGACACCTGGAACTATTTATATATCTTGAACAGGAAATAAGAGAGCCCTCATCTGGAAGTATGAATCATAGAGCTCGGAAGGCTAACCAGTTGTCTCAGAGGCCCATAGAGTCCCCCTACTGGCAGAAGGTCAGAACTGCCTCTCAGGACTTTACATTAAGGATTTCTTTTTAATAGCAAATCAGGGATTGTACAAGATGCTATATTCTCATAATGTAAAACCTGTAAAAGAGTAGACATGGACTTAAACTCATTATTAAGAAGGCATAGCACCAATGACCTGAAGAAATTCTTCTCTGAAAAGAGCATCACTTAGAAATTAATCATATAGAGAGGGGTTTTGTGAGAAAGATTCTGGTACATAGAGTAAAAATGTATAAGGAAAATATTGGGAAATGTATCTTTGTTATTTGAAAATATTCTCATAATGCTAACAGAATTGGAGGCTATGGTTAATACTAGAATACTGACGTTCACATGTGATGATGATGATAAGCAACAACCATTCACCCCTGTACATCTTGTCATTGGAAAAAGACCTATACTCTACAAGTGCAAAGAGTCCCTTCAGCAAAGTCACAAAACAACTTTTAACAGGCTGATGTGAGCAAAAGATGGAAGTACCACCAGAAATTCGAGGATAGATTTTGGACAATATCAGCCCTATTCTGTCCTGCAGTAGATCCCCTTTGTACGCCTGGCTCAGCCAGACATACAAAGGGGATTGTGATTCTAATCCCGTGGGGCATGTCTAGCCCCACAGGATCAGAATCGCAATTAAGCATGTACGTACAGGTCGGGACGGCAATTTAGTCGCAGCCTGCACGTATAGCCATAGCCCAGCTAACTCAGTCAGGCTTTTAGATGGACCTGGCACTGTGGCTCCATTTAAAAGCCGTTATGACAGCCGCCGACAAAAACAGTGCATTCCCCGCAGCCCGACCTCCGATCCGGCCTACAAAGACCAGGGTCAGGTTGCGGAGAAGGTCCCCTGGCCCCTCCTGCCCCATCTGCCTCTGATGCTGCACAAAAGAAACACCCAGGGGTGTTCCTTAGAGGTGGAATAACTTCCCCAGACATTTTTGTATGATAGGTATGATAAGGAAAGGAATGGAAAATAAAACAAAAGATATTATAATGCCTCTATATCGTTCCATGGTGAGACCGCACCTTGAATATTGTGTGCAATTCTGGTCGCCGTATCTTAAAAAGGATATAGCGATTTTAGAAAAGGTACAGAGAAGAGCCACCAAAATGGTAAAGGGGATGGAAGGATACTCCTATGAAGAAAGGCTAAAAAGGTTAGGGCTCTTTAACCTGGAAAAGAGACGGCTGAGGGGAGATATGATAGAAGTCTATAAATTAATGAACGGAGTGGAACGGGTAAACGTAGATCGATTGTTTACCTTATCAGAATATAGAAAGACTAGGGGACATGCAATGAAGCTACAGGGTAAACTATTTAAGACTAATAAAAGAAAATATTTTTTCACTCAACGTGTAATCAAACTCTGGAATTTGTTACCGGAGGATGTAGTAAAGGCTGTTAGTGTAGCTGGGTTTAAAAAAGGTTTGGACAAGTTCCTGGAGGAAAGGTCCATAAACCATTATTAAGAAGTGACCGAAGATATCAATGCTTGACCCAGTACAAGCATTGTGGAACTTGTGTCTCTTGGGGAAACTGCTAGGTACATATGACCTAGATTGGCCACTGTTGGAAACAGAATACTGGGCTTGATGGACCTTGGTCTGACCCAGTATGGCATATCTTATGTTTTCTAGGCCTGGACGTACAGGGCTGACATAAGAATCAACCCTGTATGTCCAGGGCCGGCGACCGCCCACTGCCCACCCACTCTCCTCTCCCGGGCCACCTCTTCCCTGCCTCCGACTAACTTTCCCGCACAACCGGCGAGGAATTAGTTGGGGGGCATCAGCTGTCATGAATAGCAGGGATGGACGTCCTGTTGGGACATCCGTCCTTGCTATTCGTGGCTCAGAATGGCCCCTATGGGGTATGTTTACTAAGCAGTCACCGCTGCTTAGTAAACATACTACTATGACACATAGGGCCTAATTCTATAAGGCGACTAGCAGGGCTATATGTCCTGGTGGGATGTGCAGCCCCGCTAGCCATCCTGCCTGAATTTCAGCAGCCCCTCTCCTCGCACACAAAGAGCCACTGTGTGGGGAGAGCAGGATGGGGGCGGCACAGGGACGAAGCGCAGGTGGGCCAGACCCCCTGACATACAGGGCTGATTGAGATCACAGTCCTGTAGTCCAGAAAGCACCAGGGGGACACACAGCTTATTTCACCTCAGCCTGGCAGCCCCCCACATTGCAATGGAGCCACTGAAGGTACAGCCCCACTGCTCGATCCTGGCCCCAGCAAACCTGCTGAGGGTCGGGCAGTGGGAAAACCAGTCTGGGGGGATGTCGAGCCATCAATGCACCAGTGGGAGCAGAGGGGCCTGCAGAATACGGTACTTTGGAGTCCATCCTCTTCTGGGACAGTTGGACAGCCTGGACGTGCCCATTCCTGGATCGGGCTCATAGAGTATTTGCTCAATTTGAAATCTGTCAACTAGACTAAAAGGAGAGCGTCAACTTACATACCCAAGGTAGGAGATTTAATGCTCATTAGTGGAAATAAATTGCCAAGACAAATGTGAAAGATGAGAAAAATTGAACAGCTGTTTTATGGGCAGGACAATGAGATCTGATCTTAAGGTTGCCTTCAGGGCTATGTTAAAACAGCTTATTTAATTAATATGGCAACTGGAGATTGCTATTTGGGGTGAACCCTTAATGGAATTAATCAGGGAAGGTTGTTGAATCCATAAATGTATACTATTAAAACTGATGACTGTATCTTTAAAATTCTCAGCAAAAACTGCAGGGGAAACTGGGAAAAGTGTTGCAAGCTCTTTACTTTTCTCTGGTCAATGTATTCATGTTGAGTTCTAGAGCAGAGTAAATTTATAAATTTAGTGGAAACTGATTGGTCCTTGTGATCTGAAATATAAAGGCTGTATGTTTCCACAGGGTATGTCAAAGGCCTGGTGAAACAGTTTTCTTGTTAAAGTGGCATTCATAGGATACATTTTGAAAAATTAAGCACAGAAATAGAAATTATGATAGGCCAGTAACAAGGTTTCACCTCAAACATCCATGTTTACCTTTATATCTCTATATCTAAGAGAAGTAAGAAGTATGTACAGTACATTGTTCAGGATTTAGTGAAACATTGGCATGCCCGTACAGCAAATATCTGGGTTTCACTACAAAGCATTCGAAAGCTAAGCTCCACATTCCAGGAATGTTAACTGCAATCCTTATAATTTTATTATCAAACAAATAACTAAGACAAAAACAATCATTTTGGAAGTGAATGATGAAACAATTTAAAAATTAACAACTGTAGAAATTAACTCCTGGAAAAAAGTAAGATTTTTTCTAGATAGGCTACACAAACCTTATTTGAAGATAACTTTTTTACCCCAGCCCATTAGTTCAAGAGGTAAGTTTGGTGCATTGCCATTATGAGGGCTCCCCTTTGATCTCTTTATCAGATTTTCTACTTTCTTGGTTACCATTCACAATTGAGGGCATGGTGTTATGGCCACTGCTTATAGGTAAAATCTGGTGACTAGATTTCAGGGTTCTGGCAGGATCCCTGGGGCAAGGCACTTGGCCCAGGATTATCACTGCAATGACCTGAGTAGATACATTGGAGTAGATGGAAGGGAGAGGGGATGTAAAATAGGAGAAAAATTCCCAGAGTAGTTGTGAATGAAGGCTTATGGAACCATATCCCAGCTCTAATTCCAGCTGAGATAACAGTATAAAAGAGCAGGAAAAAAACAGAGTCAATAAAAGGACTCTTCCCATTCTGTACCTATCAAAATCATATAGAATCAGATCCAAAAATAAACAGATTGATTTAATTATTTATTTGGAAGGCTTATATACCGCATTTCCAATGATCAAGGCGGTTTACAAGTAACATGAACAACATTATAGAGAACCAGTTAACATTACAAATAACCAGTAAACATTACAAGGAACTAGTTAGTATTATAAGGAACCAGTTAACATTACAAGGAACCAGTTAACAAGGGAACAGTAAGAGTAACAATTAAGGATATCTAGAGGTAGGGGAATGGGAAAGGCATGGGTATCATCTTGAATGATTGTCATATAATTATAACAGGAGTTGTGAGAGAACTCATAGTTTATGGTGGCTGTGGCTGTGTTTATGTGACACCTTCAAAGTGTTTCCTGAAAAGGTGAGTTTTTAATAGCTTTCTGAAGTCCTTAATGTCTGTGGTAGTTCTGACTTTTACAGGTAAGGAGTTCCATAATGCGGGAGCATATAAGAAGAATGAGTGTAAGCAGGCTGATTGGTTGAATTTAACGAAGTCCAGGGGAGAGGTGAGGAGGTGCTCCGCAGTACTTCTTCTCTGGCGATTATTAGGGAGTTTCCTTATAATGGTTTGCAAGTAATCTGAAGATTGCTCATGATAGATTTTGAATCTTGTCATGATGTTCTTATACTTTACTCTGTCTAGTAGAGGTAGCCAGTGGAGCTCTTTCATGATGGGGTGATATGGGCACCCCTGGACACCCCAGCGAGAAACCTAGCCACTGCATGTTGAACAAGCTGTAGTGGGAGTAATTGTGATTTTGGCAAGCCTTGGAGGATTGCATTACAGTAGTCCATGTGAGGAAGTATCATCACATGGAAGACAGTCCTGTAGTCTTTGGGTTCAAGCAGTGGTCATAGCTGTTGAAGTGTCCTTATTTTGTAGTAGATATTCTTTTTTATGCTATTAATGTGTGACTGCAGTGTAAGATATTGATCGATAATTACCCCAAGGTAGCATACCTCGGGCTTGACTATAAGCTCAGTATGTTTGACCTTTAGTGACTTTGGTGGGGAGAAAGACTGATCCTTGAATATGAAGAGCACCTCAGTTTTGTTGTAATTAATGGATAGGCCCTTCTGGGAGAGCCAGAAGGCAATTGCATTAAACCACTGTACTACTGGAGTGAAGTCAAGAGAGGTGATTGAGAAGGAAGCATAAAACATAATGTTATCTGCATATAAGTACAATAATACATCATGTGATCAGATGAGCTCACAGATTGGCTGGATGTAAATGTTAAATAATAAGGCTGACACTGATGAGCCCCAGGGTATACCTTGCTTCTGTGGGTAAAGGTCCGAGCTCCTGGCTTTGGCCTGCACTATTTGATGGCAATCCGAGAAGTAGGATCTAATCCAACTCAGAGCTGAGTCCATGATGCCAATGTATTGTAGCCTCTGTAGGAGAATCTCATGACATATTATATCGAATGCTGCAGCGATATCAAGAAATATGAGAATGAAGCCTTGTCTAGGTTTCTCTATCCCTTTCATGAGTCAGTCGATGAGTGATTTTAGACGTTTTCCACTCCATGGTCAGGGTGGAAGCCATACTGATGTGGGTCAAGTGGAGCATTTAGGCTGATGTAGTTGTGTAACTGAAGCTGATCCACTTTCTCTATTATTTTTGTGAGGAAGGGCAAACTTGAGATGGGTCTGTATGTTGGGTTCTGCGGGGTCTAGCTTAGAGATCTAGCACGGCTGTGGTGGTATTGAGGTTACCAATAATATTATCCCGGTGGTCAGGCGTGACTGGACTGAATGAGTGAAGTGTACTGGTGGTAGAAGAGTGTGTGCAGTTTACCAGTGTGGCGGAAGGTAAAATTGGAGTTTGGATTGTAAGCAGAGAGCAAAAGTGTGAGGTCCAGGGGTGATCTGTGCTGCCGTTGGGTTATTCTCTCTTAGCATGGACTTAACAATCAAACGATTCTCTGGGTTTGTTTAAAGATTTAAGGATCATTCTGGTGTGATAATCTCTTTGCTTTGGTTTGGGTTTGGTACGATTTGAGTATTTGAATGTAGTTTTTCCTTGATTGTTCATCTAAAACATCCTTCCAAATGCGCTCAGCTTTTCTGAGCTCTTGTTTGATTTTCTTCAATACTATCGTATACCAAGGCATGTGATGGCAAAATTAGCGATCAGTTGATTTTGAGGGAGGTGCAGCCACAGTGTCAGTAATTGTCTCATCCCAGGTAGAGACAAAGTGGTCTAGATCATTGGAATCAGTGGACAGCTTGGGGATGACAGTATCCAGGAAGTGGTCTTTGTCAAATTGTTTAAATCTTCAGTAGTTCCTATCACTATGAGGGGTGGTGATTGTATGAGCTTGGAGAGGAAGGTGGAAGAATATAGTGTAGCAGTCTGACCAAGTGACTTTTGTAGGTTGAGGGGAAAGAATGGGAGATTTCTCCAGGAGATTAGATGGAATGAAGATTAGGTCAAGGGTATTGCCTTTGATGTGTGTTGGATCTATTGCAATCTGGGTGTACTTTTGAAAGGTTATTGCATCAGTGAAGGCAGTTGCTTGTTTCTGTGGGACAGAGGACAGTTTTAGGTCACTCAAGAGTATTAATGGACAGTTTGTATTTGTGTGAGTGCCGATGATTTCCAGGAAGGATGCCAGCTTGTCACTACTTGTCATGGGGGATCGGTAGACAAGGCATATAGAGATCTGCTTATTGGCTGATAGCCAGTCAATAGGTGTTGGATGTAGATACAATAGTGAATAATAGTTTTATTTTAGCAAGAATACACATTCCACCTCCCCATCATCTAAGTCTAGGTCAATTGAATAGGTCATATTCTGGATGTTTTAGTTAATCAAGATAGTCTGTTTCGGTAAGCCATGTCTCCATGATGCACATCAGGTCCAAGTCATGGTCTACAAAGTATTCATTAAGTAGCTGCTGTATTACTTTTGTTTACTACTGTAGCTATCGATCCATTAACATAATATACGATTCCTTTTTGTTCTGATTTAGTTATTAAAATAATAAATATTTTTTAATACATCATGCACAACTTCCACTATGATACAACTGTTTGGAAGCCAGACCCGTTAGTAGCTCTAAAAGAGATTTTCACAAATATTTTGCATTTCCCCATCTGTGGTGTTCCAAAAAATATGACTTGAAGTAACATTTTTTATTTGAAATTGCTTACTGCGATAGAACTGCATGACTTGGTAACAGATGGCTTGTTAGTCAACCCAAAAAACTGTTTTGTTGAATCCAAATGAAACTCAAGTGAGGAGTGACCATTGTGAACAGGAGCTTCCACTGGCACTGCTGAGGCAGATCTTTATCTTTATCTTTATTTCTGCATTTTATATACCACTCTCATCAAGACATTAGAGCGGTTTACAATAAAAGGTCTACGCTATTAAACTAAGGAAACAGTACGCCATAAAAAAAAAATAGGAAAGAGGGAAAGACAGCAGTAAAATAAAAACAGTAAATAAACAAGAACACAAACAAAAAGACTCAGAGGGGGATGTCACAGGGGAGGTCAAAGGCTTGTTGGAACAAGTGAGTTTTCAGTAATTCTTTAAACTTAAGGTATGAGGGTTCCAGACAGAGGGGAGGTGGTAGAGCGTTCCAGAGTGAAGGACCGAAAAAAAAGAAAGCCGAGTAACAGGTCTGTTCTAATTGTGCCTGAGAAGGGGAGGTTAAGGACAAACGATTAGCGTGCAATGAGCGAAGTTGACGGTATGGAGTATGAAGTGAGATAAGATTTGCTAAGTAGAGATGATTTGATGTGTAGATAGTGCTGTGTGTCAGAATGAGAAATTTGTATTGAAATCTGAAACGGAGAGGCAACCAATGAAGATGGAAGGTGGGCGAATGTGACAAGACGAGCTGCAGTATTTTGTAAGAGCTGTAAACGCTGAAGCTGATAAGCTGGTAGATTGGCTAGAAACACATTACAATAGTCAAGTCTACTGATGATCAGGGCCAGAACTAAAGTGATCAGTGAACTGGAGGGGAGAAGGGAGCAGACAGCCCTGATTTGACGTAGGGCTGCAAAGGAACGGCGAGTAAGGGTAGAAATGTGGTTGTGAAAGGAGAGAGAAGAATCCAAGGTTACCCCCAAATATCGTAGGGAGGCAGCAAGGGGGATAGGAGTGAGGTCAGTCTGAGGAGCAATGGTTGGGCAAGGGCCACTTAAGGAGACCCACATAGCTGTGGATTTAGAAGGGTTCAGATGAAGATAATTTTGAGAGAGCCAAGAAGCAACTCAAGAGAGGCAACAGATCTAGGCCAAAGCTATTCGCTTTCAAGAAAAACTTAAATTTTGCCTAGAAGGGCAATCCTGGGCTTCTGTCAAGGTGCTGATTGGAAGTTATTTTTTGAGCTTTTTGCCAGTTTACCAGCTTGGAAAAAATCCAGATCCATACATTCTGAACATATTCATTTTGTAGCCTGTTTACTGGGAAGAACAGTATGCATATATTTAATACCATCATCATTTACATTGGTGAAGTCTGAAAGATGATTATACTTTTTACAATATATGCTTCTCTTCCCAAAGTCCATCTCATTGCCCCCCTCATTCGTAATTCCTGGTCTATTTTAATTATATCGTAAACCACTTTAATAGCCTGTTTTGAAAGACGGTATAGCGAGACTCTGGAAATCAAAAAAAAAAAAAGCTGGTTTAGAGAGGTTTGGAACCGAAGGAGTAGGAGATAAGTGATATTAAACTTGAGATCACTCAGAATAAGGCAGTTAAGTCAATGGATAGAAAAGGGATAACCAGTCATCAAGTTGTTGAGAGAAGCACCTGTCCACCAGAATGCCCACCCCTGTTACCCTGTTGCCTGACCCCCAGCGGGGGCAGCTGAGGCCTGGATTGGGCGACGCAGACCTACCAGCAGCTCAACCCTGCCTCAAGGGTGGTCTCTGGGCCCGATCGCCAACCTTGCTGCTGCTTATGCCACCTCTACTTTGGAATAAGCAGCACGTCCCCCCCTCTCCTGCAGGACGTACAGAGCCATGACCTGAATCGGCCCTGTACATCCTGCTGACTCGGCCCACCTCCACTCCACCCACTCTCTGCCCCCTCCGGCTCTCCCTGCACTGCAGATCTGGGCGTTTGGGGAGAGTGTGTGCCAGAATACGGCTAGGGCAAATAGCGGGGCTGCATGTCCCGCTATTCGCCTCACAGAATCAGGCCCCAATAGGGCTAGATTTAACAAACTGTGATAAGATATTATAGTTACCATGTATTACATGCCAAAATTAATATGCAACAACTGAAAATACCTGTGTTAACTCTTTGGCACCTTCCCTACATTTCCCATACAGTCAAAGCACATAATACATTTACTATACAGATAATCGAATAAAGTTAGCTCTACCTAGTGAGGTGGCATTAACTTCTCCATGTCATCTGCCATAACTACCTCCACATCAACTATAAGATGTAGCCACTGCCCATTTCCTCTCCCATTCTTCATTAGCAACTTAACACATTAATTAGCATGCGTTAACTGGGAATGGCTGTTAATTCCCTTGTTAACTGTTTAGCCCAGCTTGGTAAATAGGCCTTATAATACTTTCATTTTTTAGTTGACCTATTTATTTCATTTGATTATTGTTATGCTGATGAAGTTTCTATAGCCTTCCTTAATGTGTTGATATTTACACTTGCTGGAACGTGGTCTCTTTTTGGCATATTTGAAAAATTTGCAAAACGTTACTTTTGATTTGTCATGAGAGCTGTCCAGACCACGGTGTACTGATTTCTTGTCCATTCTTAATTATCTCCCAAAATCCTACTTTTCACTGTATAAGAAACTGTATTGTTTGCTGCAGGTTTTATAATGTAGGTTTGTTCTTCACAGGAAAACATAATGGAGGTCATCCGAAATCAAGAGTTCTTACTACTTCCAACTGATGAACTCCATAAACTTCTTGCCAGTGATGATGTGAATGTCCCCGATGAAGAGACTATCTTCCATGCCTTAATGATGTGGGTTAAATATGATATGCAAAAGAGATGTAATGATCTTAGTTTGCTACTTGCTTACATTAGACTACCGCTGCTTTCTCCACAGGTAAATTATCTCTACATTTCCTTATTACCTTTGATACAGTGGACCATGATAGTTTGCAACTATAGACTCACCAGTCAGGGATACAAAGGCAGGTGTGGAAGGGCTAATGTAATTTCTGTTGGAAAGATTGTTCATGGTGGTGGATAAGAATTCCTGTCATAAACCTCAAAGGTTGTCTCAGGGGTTCCTTGGGCATACCCGCTTTCACCAATTTCTTTCATTATTTGTGATCTTTGGCCGAGATACTAGAAAATTTGATCTTAACTTTTTTATGTATGCAGATGATGTTCAAATTATAGTATCAAAAGGAGTGAATAAAGCTCATTCTTGGGACAGACTTTATCCATGTCTCCAAGCAGAAAAAACTGGATAGGAGGAGTCATTTAAAACTGAATATAGAAAAAATGAAAGTCTTACGAGTGAGTCAAGAACCTGTGCCCATTGAGTGAGCGAGATTATCTTGATGTGTTATTTAGCCTTTCTATGAAAGAAGTTAAAAGTCCAGAGGTAATATTAGACTGACTTTTGACCCTGAAATCCCAGTTTAATAATGTGGTCAGGAAAGCCTGAGTGAAACTGATTAGTGCAACAAATTTGTACATTTCTTAGGCTATAGAATTTTTAGACGGTGATGTACTTGGTAATTATAAGCCATCTAGACTACTGTAATGCCAGTTTTCTAGGATTGCCAAAAAGCTTGTTCGGAAGACTGCAATGAGTGCAAAATTTGAAAACTACAACTAAGGCAAATAAAATTTCATGGGAGAGTATGATTGTTTTTACTGGTACTACAATGGCTCCAGGGACATAATGATGAAACTGCTCACTAGACATTCACAAAATCTGACAACAGAATTACATTTTGGCAACCTTTCCTGCTTCAGGGGTAATCTTTAAAATATTAGTGGTATGCTAATAATTTCAAGATTATGCCCAAGGCAGGCAATGCTGCTGGAACATAGTACTGTCATCATGTTTTGTGTCCATCTAATAGGCAGTTTCATCATTATGTTACTGAATTTACATTTTCATCCTATTTTGAAATAAATGCCATTTTTTGAGTTTCATGTTTTGCAAAATAAGTATTTAATTCCCCGCCATGATTTACAATTGGATGATTACAGCATATGGCTGGTGTAGTTTTTGTAATATTCTGGGACAATCAATGACATAACATGGGCATCCCTTCCCTTTTTATTCACTCATCCAATAAAGAGGAGACCAAGAAGGTAGTGGCAAATCAGGCTGCAGATTTAACTGACATTTCAACAGTCGTGACAATAAAGCGTAGTTACTCACCTGTAACAGGTGTTCTCCAGGAGCAGCAGGAATCAGTCCTCACATATGGGTGACGTCGGCGCCGACGGAGCCCTCGCGGAGCAATTTTCCCCAGCTTTCAAAGAAAGCCTTTGGGAATTGCAGCGCGCATGCGCGGTCCCCTTCCCGCCCAAAGGTGCCATCTTGGCCAGTCTGATGACATAGCGAAAAGACAGCAAAAAAATTTGCAAAAACTAAATCATATGACTGCAACTCCACGGGGAGGAGGGAGGGTTGTGAGGACTGATTCCTGCTGCTCCTGGAGAACACCTGTTACAGGTGAGTAACTACGCTTTCTCCAGGACCAAGCAGGAAGTCAGTCCTCACATATGGGACTCCCAAGCTTAAGGCTACCGGAGACCCTAAGCACAAAAATGAGCTCCCTCTAGCTCAGCAGCACAGAAGGAAGGAATCTTCTCTGACTAATCTCCAACCGGTAGCCCAACATCCGGGATGGAGGGTAGGAGTTGCTTAAACCTCGAAGAGATTACGGAGGACTGCCTGTCCGAAAGCACTGTCCCTGCGGGACTCCCTCTCGAGGCAGTAATGGGTTGCAAAAGTCTGGCTCAAAGACCAAGTAGCAGCCCGGCAGATTTCTGCCAATGGAACAGAGCGGAGGTAAGCCACTGACGCAGCCTTTGCCCTAACCCGATGAGCCGTGACTCGACTTTCCAACGAGAGGCCTGCCGCCCCATAAGTCCAAGCGATACAGTCAGCTACCCAGATGGACAGAGTACGCTTGGAGACAGGGAGCCCTAATTTATTAGGGTCATAAGACAGGAAGAGCTGAACAGTCTTACGGTGCTCCCGCGTACGATCAAGGTAGAAGTTAAGCGCCCTTCTACAGTCTAGGGTATGCAAGACCATCTCAGCTCGGCTGGAGTGTGGCCTGGGAAAGAAGGTCGGAAGCACCACCTCCTGATTGATGTGAAAAGGGGAGACCACTTTTGGAAGAAACTTAGGGTGAGTCCGCAGGACTACCCTGTTCTTGTAGAACCTAGTGTAAGGGGGATCAGACACTAGGGCCTGCAGTTCACTAACACGTCTAGCGGAAGTGAGGGCTACCAGGAATAAGGTTTTCCAAGAAAGAAAACGGAGAGGACAGGTAGCCATGGGTTCAAAAGGCGGACAGGTGATCCGCTGCAAAACCACGTTCAGGTCCCAGTCGGGGGCTGGGGGGCACAAAGGTGGTTTAAGGAGAAGGAGACCTCGGGAGAGCCGTGCCACGAGAGGGTGGCCAGAAAGAGGCCTGCCTTCCACCGGCACATGATGTGCAGAAATAGCACTGAGGTGAACTTTGACCGAGTTGGACTTTAGTCCAAGATTGGAGAGGGAAAGCAAGTACTGCAAGACCACCGACACCGGGCAGGAGAAGGGGTCTTGAGACTGTTGAGTACACCAGGTGGAGAAGCGACGCCATTTAAGGGCGTAGGATTTCCGGGTAGAGGGTCGCCTGGAAGCTAGCACGACCTCTTCCACCTCTGGAGGCAGCAGGAGAGGAGCAAGGACTACCCTTTCAGCAGCCAGGCCATCAGATGAAGAGATCTGAGGTTGGGGTGTAGGAGAGACCTCTGATCCTGGGTCAGGAGATCGGGTTGAAACCCCAGAGGCAACGGAGTATCTACCGCCAGTTGCATCAGAAGCGGGAACCACGGTTGCCTGGGCCACCGGGGAGCTATCAGGATCAGCGAAGCCTTGTCCTGGAGAACCTTGAAAAGTGTTCGAGACACCAGCGGCATGGGAGGAAAGGCATACAGAAGGCCCGTGGACCATGAGAGCAGAAAAGCATCCGCCGCTACTCGGAGGGGATGCGGTTCCCGAGAGCAGAACCGAGGAAGTTGCCTGTTCAGAGGACTGGCAAAGAGATCCAGCGTGGGGAGGCCCCACTGGAGAAAGATCCTTTGAACCACCAACGGGTCCAATCTCCACTCGTGTGGTTGGAGGATTCTGCTCAGTTTGTCGGCCAGGTAGTTTTCTTGACCTGGGAGATAGACAGCTTTGAGGAGGATTCCTCGGCTGACGGCCCAAGCGCAGAGCTTTTGTGCTTCCCGACAGAGAAGGAAGGAGCCCGTGCCCCCCTGTTTGTTCACGTAGAACATGGCCACTTGATTGTCCATCTGGACGAGGACGGACTGGCGAGCGGTAAGGTGGGAGAAGGCCCGGAGAGCTAGGCGGATCGCTCTGAGCTCCAGGAAGTTGATCTGCTGGGCAGATTCCCACGGGGTCCAGAGACCCTGAGTACATGTCCCTCGGCAATGTGCTCCCCAACCCAGGAGAGAAGCGTCGGTCGTCAGTACCTGAACAGGCGGAGGAGACTGAAAGGGCATGCCGAGCACTAGGTTGGGCAGATGAAGCCACCACCGTAGAGAAGAGACCAGCGGGCTGGAGATTCGTACGGAGTCTGCCAGTCTCCCCGAGGCCTGACGCCATTGTGAGCGAAGGCACCATTGAGCAGGCCGCATATTCAGGCGGGCATTGGGGGTCACATGGACCGTGGAAGCCATATGGCCGAGCAGTTTCAGAAAGTGCCTGGCCGAGACCCGGGAATGGCTGCGGAAGCGGCTGGCTAGAGCCATGAGCCGTTGTGCCCTGTCGAGCGGCAGAAAGGCATGCGCTTGAAGCGTGTTTAACCTGGCGCCGATGAACTCGAGATCCTGAGAGGGGAGCAAAGTGGACTTTTCGAAGTTTATGACAAAGCCCAGGTACTGGAGCAGAGTCACAGTACGTTGCGTGGCGTGAGTGGCCTCCGTGGAGGACGGAGCTCTGATGAGCCAGTCGTCTAGGTAAGGGAAGACAAAGAGGCCTTGAAGCCGGAGATAAGCCACCACCACTGCGAGACATTTTGTGAAGACTCGTGGTGCAGAGGATAGGCCAAAGGGAAGTACTCTGTACTGGTAATGATTGCCTGCCACCACAAACCTTAGGTATTGTCGGTGGCTTGGGTGGATGAGGATGTGAGTATAGGCATCCTTTAGATCCAAGGAGCATAGCCAATCTCCCTGCTGGAGGTAGGGCAGCAGGATTCCAAGGGTAAGCATCTTGAACTTTTCTCTTTCCAGGAACTTGTTGAGGTTCCGCAAGTCCAGGATGGGTCTGAGGCCTCCAGTATGCTTTGGTATCAGGAAGTACCTGGAATAGAAGCCTTGACCTCTCAGGTGGTGGGGCACCGGCTCCACCGCCTGTTCCTGAAGAAGACTCGCCAACTCTTGAAGGAGTAAGTCCCGGTGAAGAGGAGGTCGCAGAGGCTCCCCTGGAAAGTAGGGGGGAGGTACCTGGTGGAAGTGTAGAAGATAGCCCTCTCGGACTATGTGGAGCACCCAGGTATCTGACGTGATGTTGGACCACCTGTGGGCAAAGTGGACCAGCCGGCCTCCCGTGCTGAGAGACACCAGCGGAGGGGGAGAGGCTATGCTGAAAGAGTCAAAAACCCCCACCCTGCGGAGCAGGGGCCGGTGGCGCAGGCTTGGGGGCTTGTTGCCTACGGGACCCGTTACCCCGTCCCTTGGCCTGCTGACCCTGTTGGGGAGCTGCTGAGGCCTGATAATGAGGGTAGTGTTTATAGGCAGCCGCCTTCCTCGGGTAAAAGGGCTTTTTCCCCGAGCCCTTCTTCTTCTGGGAAGGGGCAGAGGTTTTCCTGGAGAGCCGAGTCCTGGTGAGAGTCTCTGTCTCGAGTTGTGCAGCCTTCTCGTCCATAGGTTTGCCAAAGAGGTTTTCACCTCTGCAGGGGACATCGACCAACTTGTCCTGCACCCAGGGCTCGAGGTCGGAGGACTGAAGCCAAGCCTGTCGGTGGGCCCCGATGCCGGCTGCGGCTACCCGAGCCGATGCCTCAAAGCCATCGTAGGCTGCTCGAGAGATAAACTTTGAGCACTCCCGAATACTGGTGGACAGGGCCAGGAACCTCCGCAAAGGTTCCTCGGAGAGACCAGCAGAGAATCCGGCTCTTTCTTTAGCCAGGTCCCTGAGATACATGCCCATGTAGAGCTGGTAAGTCTGGACCCGACAAGCAAGCATAGAGCCCTGGAAACACTTCTTACCGATGCCATCCAGGCTGCGGGCTTCCCTGCCGGGAGGCACCGAGGAGTGCATCTTCTGGCTCTTGAGCCTATGCATGGCCGATTCCACCATCATGGAATGGTGCGGCAGCTGTGCTTTTTGGAAGCCAGGGCTCTTGCGGACTCGATATATGGCATCGACCCGCTTGCTTAATACCGGCGACGACGCCGGGCTCTCCCACATGCGGAAGAGAAGTCGTTCCAGCATCGGAGGAACCGGTACAGTAAAATGCTCCTTTGCAGGAGAGTCATACTGGAGGGCATCGAGCTCTTCGGCTCGAGGCTCCTCCTCGGGATCTGCAGGGAAGGCCAAGGCCTTGGCCATATCCCTCACGAAGTCCGAGAACCGTGCATCCTCCGGGGGGGACTGTCTCCGAGGTTCGGACTCGGGGGAGTCCGAAGGGATACACCGAGTCCGAAAAGAATCAGGTGACTCTTCCACCTCGGATTCCCAGGCGGACTCCTCGGAGGAGGAGTCGAGCGGCTCAGGCCGGGCGGGCACAGACGCCGTCCGCCCCGACGCCGAGGGAGTCGGCGTCGACGACCTCGGCCCCGAACAGGAGGCCGAAGGGGACCTCGACCGAGGATCGACTCGAGCCCGCATGGACTCGAGGATCGGCTCGGTCTCCGGGGTCGACTTAGACGTCGACGTCCCGGCGGTCAGGGCAGAAGCGCCAGCGAGGCCAGCGATCAATGCCCGCTGCTGGTCCATGAAGGCATCCAGGCTGCTCTCCAAGGCCGTCAACCTGAGTCCGAACTCAGGAGACCCAGCAGCCCCCGACTCGGGCCCCGACGGCGTCGGGCCTGACGTTGGACCCCTCGGAGGCGAGTCCACGAGGACAACAGGACTTACGTGAGCAGACGAGTCCATCTCCAGACGAGGCTGTTTGGACGGCCGCTCCAGCTCCAAAGACCCGGGACGGCTATCGGGGCTATGCGACCTGGCCCTCACGGAGCCAGGAGCGTCCACCGACGCCGTCCTCGCGGGTTTCTTCCTCCGATGATGCTCCCGGGTAGGAGACCCCCTCTCAGAGGAGTTCCGACGGTGTTCAGAGCCAGATTCCCTGGACACCGACACCTCTGACGAGGTCCGGGTACGGCTGGGGTCAGAGAAGATTCTCTCCCTCTGATGCTGCCGACTCCGCAAGGATTTGGCGGACATCTTGCCACAGGCTCCACAGATCATTTCTTCATGATCTGGGCCCAGGCAACGGAGGCAGCAATCATGTGTGTCAGTAAGAGACATAAGTTTCTTACACTTAACACACTTTTTAAAACCACTGGCGGCCATCGGGGGAAAAAAGGGCCCCTGCGAGGTCGAACGTTCGTGCCGCCAGGGAAAAGTGAAAAAAGCGCGAATTTGTCACTAAGGACAGAAAAAAACGAAAAGAAGGGGAGGCCTCACAACCGGCGTCGCGAGGCCGGACGGAAAAGGGACCGGCGTCAAACCGAAGAAAATAATAAAATAATAAAGAAAATCAACTTTTCAGCGGTGACTTGTAGACAGCGTCTGTAGGGCTCCACGGAAAAAAGAAGACTGGCCAAGATGGCACCTTTGGGCGGGAAGGGGACCACGCATGCGCGCTGCAATTCCCAAAGGCTTTCTTTGAAAGCTGGGGAAAATTGCTCCGCGAGGGCTCCGTCGGCGCCGACGTCACCCATATGTGAGGACTGACTTCCTGCTTGGTCCTGGAGAACAACAAAAAAATCCTGAAAAATATGTACTGGTTTTCCCCTCCCTCTGATTGCCATCACCCACAATCACAATCCCTTAAATGCCTGGCTGCAGCTGCACTCAGCTATCTAATTGGTACCAACCTAGCTGTAACGAGGTACCATGTACCCTACAGCACTCTCCAAAAGCAGCCACAGCTCATGGTGCATCCAACTTACTTAATGCCCCACATCATCACTTCTTTTCAAAGTTGTATAATCATTTGAGTTCCCCTTCCATTCTCTATTGTTTAGTGAACAATGATAAAAGAGATTCTTATTGAATTTCATATTAACATGGGGATCGATTCACCTGTTTAGAGGCTTGAAAGGAAACCTGCTCGTTTCAGCTAGACCCCATTGTATGCAAGAGCTGTTAGTTCTGACTGTCCTCTGTCACTGTCTTACAAAATGCACAGTATATCAACAATTATGAAGAGGAGAATATATAGGCCAAAACAGACCACCTGAGTGTTACTTGGATAGAGGAAAAAGGGAAGGCTAGGTCCTGGCTGTTCAGTTTATTCTTATGCAATGTTTATATACATTCTTTTGCTGAAATACACACGTACAAATGTATGCATAGACAGTATTACATGTGTACTTTTGGCACGTATGCGTGTATTTCAGGGGTCGGAGATATATGCCCATTTTAGAAACTGTGCAGCTCATTCCCCACAGTTAAAATACAGATGCACATTTAGGTAGCCCATTTTTCAGACACACTTATCAATCTCTCTAAAATTATCCTCTTAATACACCCATGTGTGTCTGAAGGAAAAACATTTCAGTTTAAAGATCAACCCACTTTCTCCCATTCACGAAGAAAGGAAATTTGATTAAGGAACCATATTGATTAATGGAAAAACTAATACATTCACTTTTAATAAGATGTATTTAAAAGATTTATTTTATTTAACTAGGCTTATATACTGCTTTTCTACCAGTCAAAGCAGTGTACATTCAGGTACTGTATCTATATTTTTCCCTTGTCCCCAAAGAACTTACAATCTATGTTTTTATATCTGAGGCAACAGAGGGTTAAGTGACTTGCCCAAGGCCACAAGGAGCACCTGTGGGACTAGAAACCCCAATCCTTCTGGTCCAAGGTTGCTGTCCTCTAATGGGATTCAAACCACTGGCCCTCTGGCCTGAGATAACTTGCCCCAACCACTAGGCCCCTCCTCCCTTGATGACTTGGAGGCAGTTAAAAAGATGAACAGGAGGCAGTAAAAAAAATACGTGTAAGCTATTTATTTTTCCCAAATGTCCTCGTTGTTATTTAAGTTGATTAGCATTGCCTTTAAAGACATATGCATTGTTGTTTAGACATGTTTCACACAAACAGTATGAGCACCTATTGAAGAGGGTTAATCTGTCTATTTGTCCATCTGTATGCAACTGTTTGCGTATGTACATAGGAAGTCCAAAAACAAAGATTAATCAGTGGCAAATAGGGGCGGCTCTTCCATTAGGCTGAGTGAGGCAGCCACCTCAGGCGGCAAATTTTGGAGGGTGGCAAAAGTGCTCCCAACATGTTCCTGCGGTGGCTGCCTCAGTTGGCTCCCAACGAGACCAACATCACTCACTACCACCATCTCCTTTACTGCTGCTGCATGTCTTGTTTCTTCTCTTCACTACCTAATCCTCAATTCTCTCTGCTTCCTGTAATGCTGCTGCCACATTCCTGAACAAGCAACGGTGGCAAGAAAAGAGAGAGAAGACACGGAGCCATCAACCTTGTGCATGGCATCAGGGCTCTACAAGTCCTGCCGCCTCCGATGAACATTTCCTGTTTCTGAGGGGGTAGGTGGAGCGTGCAAACCAGATGGCCCCATACCTTCTCTCTGTTCTATGATTGTTGCTGTACATCCAGGAAAGCAGAAGCAACATTGCATAGAGAAGAAAGGACTGGGACAGGGGAGATGCTGGATTGGGGGAGAGTAGAAACAAAAAGGACACACTTGTTCAGAGGAAAAAGGGGGGATTTTTGATACTGAGACATGCTAAGGAGGGTGATAGAAGGGAGATGTTGGATCGGGATGGGAAGAAAAAATCAAGAGGTACTGGGGAAAAGGACTGTGGGGAAAGAACATGCTGACTTAGGGGAGAGGTAAAGAAAGGGGAGATTCTGGCTTGGAGGGAGGGGCAATTGAGGATAAGGGGAGGGGATAGAGACCCAAAGGTCAAATAAAGACACCGAGGGATACCGGGAGGGAAACGGAGGGAGAAGTAATAGTGTAAATAATGGATAGGGGCAGGGGAATAAGAAGGCAGAAGATGCTGCATCAGTTTAGTTTAGTTTAGTTTAGTTTATTCGCATTTGATATACCACCCTATGTTATGTCAGGGCGGTTCAAAATTATGTAAACAGTCAAAGAAAGGTGCAAGACCAGAAAAGGGAAAACAACTACAATTTTTTGACAGGAAAGGAGAAAATGATAAAGAACGTAGAGAGAAGACATAGTGAGATTTGGACAAAACATAAATAATCCAGGTCACGTTTGAGAGGCTGGGAGATTATAGGCTGTGCTGAAGAGATGGGTTTTCAACTGTGACTTAAATGATGAATAGTTCGTTTTGAGGCGGAGTGAGTTGGGTAGGGAGTTCCATAGGGCTGGGCCATGAAAGAAGAAAGCAGAGTGTCGGGTGGATTGAAGGTGAGCACATGCAGGTGAGGGGAGATGAAGGCGATTTACGTGGATCGAACGGAGGGAACGAGTAGGGGTATGGAACTGAAGGAGATCGGTGAGATACTGTGGTGTGTGAGTATAGATGGCTCGGTGAACTAGAGTAAGGATTTTGAAGTGTATACGGAATTCCATGGGAAGCCAATGCAAGTGAATCAGAAGTGGTGTGACATAATCCCTGTAAGATGAACAAGTGATAATCCGGACTGCAGTATTCTGTAGGAGTTGTAAGCGACGTAATTGAGTGTAGGTGATCCCTGTGAGAGCAGAGTTGCAGTAGTCAAGACAAGAAAGTACAGTAGCTAGAGTGAGAGTAGTCAGAGCAGAGGAGGAGAGAAAAGGTCGTATGGAACGTATTTGACGCAAGAAAAAGTAGGAAGTTTTAGTAAGTTAGGAGATATGATCCTTGAAGGACAGTGTTGAATCAAGCAGAACCCCAAGATACCGGAAAGAGGAGATCAGCGGGATTAAGGAGCCATTGATAGAGAGTGCGCGTGTAGGGCAAGTGTTCCCAAAAGTGAACCAAGTACAAGAGGTTTTGGTTAAATTGAGATGAAGACACTTGGTAGAGAGCCACTGTGTTACAAGAGAAAGACAAGAGTTTAGAGGAGTGAGATCGGGATGGAGAGGACTAGTATGGTGTAAGATAATAATGTCATCTGCATAGAAGAAAGCGGAAAGACCAGATTGCTGAATACAGAGGGCAAGGGGCGCAAGGAAAAGATTGAACAGGAGGGGTGCCAGAACAAAGCCCTGAGGGACACCACAGGGAAGGGAGGTGGGAGCAGAAGAGCAGTGTGGACCAGAGGATGAAACCACAAAGAAAGTGCGGGAGGATAAGAAAGAATGGAACCAACGGTAGACTGTGTCCCGAAGCCTGGCATCCCAGAGATGAGAGAGGAGAAGAGAATGATCAACCAGATCAAAGGCAGCTGATAGGTCTAATGAAACCACCACCGAAATATCACCTTTGTCGTGGGTGGAGTGAAGATCATTAAGGAGTGCTACTAGAACTGTGTCCATACTGTGGCCCTGACGAAAACCTGACTGTCTTGGGTGTAGGAAGTTTATAGAGAGTAGGTGCTGGGAGAGTTGAGAAAAGACTATTTTTCTGTGATTTTCGCAAGAAAGGGTAGATTGGAGACAGGACGATAGTTGGCTGGGATGAGTGGATCGAGAGTAGGTTTTTTCAGGATGGGACGAACCAAAGCATGTTTACAGAGGGAAGGGAAGGATCCAGAAGAAAGGGAGGTATTGATTATATTGAGAACATAAGGTATAAGGGCAAGAGAGGGGGTGAGGGTATAAGAAGACAGAAGGAGATAATGAATAGAAGAGGGGAATAGGGTCAAAGGGAATGCTGGGAAGCAGGAGAATAGGGAGATAGGGGAGATGCTGGGCATTGGGAGGGAATAGGAACTCAAAGAGGTGATGCTGGACACTGGGAGGGTAGGCTGACAGGAAATGCTGGGCATGGAGAAGGCAATAGGCCATAGGATGCTGGATATAGGAAGGGGGATAGAGACAGAGAGGGAAGATGCTAGACATGAAGGGAAATAAAAAAATAGGGAGGATGCTGGACTCAGGAAGGGAATATGGACACAGAGGGAGGATGCTGGATGAGGGGAGTAGGGCGATAAAGGAGAGATGCTAGATGAATGGGGGAAGAGAAAAAATTCTAGATGAATTGTGGGAGAAAGAGTAGGGTGAGGGAGAGTGGTGAGAGAGAGAGATAAGATGCTAGACAAAGGGTGAGGAAATGTGAGAAAAGATGCTAGATGAAAGGTTGGGAAAAGAGAGAGAGATGATGTTGCTTGAAAGGTGGATGCAGATCTGCAAACCATGTAAATGCCTTTGAATATAATCCCTTTTATTTTTAATATAGTAATTGGGATATGTCAGTTTTGGGAATTTATATCTGATGTCTTTATATTTTACAAAGTGCTGGGGAAGTGCTTTGTTCTCTCTTTCTCTGGTATTGCAAGATAAAGAATGAACTAAGAGAGCAAAATGGAGGGAAGAATACAAGAAGGGAGCAGAGGAAGTCTAAGGGGGAGAGAACATGATTGGGGAAGGAGGAGAGAACACCTTCACCCCCACTCTAACACTAGGGTTGCCAACTGGCTCCAGATGCGACCGACACACTTGATCCAGTCCTAGGTTTACCCCACTGCATGCAGGGACATGTAGTTCTGATTTTTCCATTGCATTCCATAAGAAAAGCAAGACTACATGTCCCTGCATGCAATGGGGTAAACCCAGGACTGGATCAAGCCTGTCGGGCGCATCTGGAGCCAGTTGGCAACCCTATCTAACACACATGACCTAACTCCTGCAAAAACTCAAAATCTGTCTCCATCATATTCCCTATAAACCTCTCACATCATATAAATGCTTCCTATCGATACAAATATACATGCACATTCCCATGCCTACCCTGTCCAATTATACAACCACTGTCATCCTAGTGAGACACTCTGTAATATTTAATTTGTTTCTATTTAAAATGGCAGAAAAAAGAACACACATCCCCCTACACAGCCACACACATGCTCACACATGACCTAACTCCTGCAAAAACTAACAGCAGCAAATTCAATACCCGATACTCACTCATCCCAATTAGACATACAGGTTCATTGTATAATGTTGTTAAGTACCCTCATGTTAAATGTAACCCTCCAATTGTGATGTGACCACTTTGATTGTAGGATAAGGTGGTGTACAAATCTGTCTAAAAAAATAAATACATTTAACTCAGGCCTTTTTTGAGTAGCTCAAGGTGTGCTACATTCAGCGACAAAAGGTATTTCCTGGAGGGCCTAAAACTTGAGTATGTACCTGAAGCACTTATTATGAAAGATGGTATTCAGCAATGGAGTAGTTAAAAAGCTTGTGCTAAGCCACAAAGCCTGTCAGTGGGATTTGAACACTGACTTCAGAGGTTCCTAGCCTGCCCCTGTAATCGCTTGGCTACTCATCCATCCTGCTACATGTGTCTTGCTAAGTCTTCCACAGAGAATTATCTGAGGAAGGGAAAATGTGTCATGTTACACTGCCTGCTTTCAAAGCTTGTTTTAATTCTGGCAGCATTCTTGTTATTCCTAAACATAAAAGTGATTTGTGATTTCTTAAACCAAGCCACTCAAATGGCTAGTGGAGTGCCATTAAAAGGAAACCATATCAAGGGTTTCTAGCCTAGGAATTGACCCACTGACAGGTTTTTTTCAGGATCTGGTAATTGGCAATATTTACTTTTCCAAAGAGAAAGTAATGAATGATTGAATCCTTAAACTGAACACCATTTTGCACTTAGACCTGAATGAATCTATTAACTACAATTGTTTCTTTGACCATTGACACTTCAATAGAACACATCTGTTTATAATTGTTTTGTTTAAGAGCTTTTAGATATGTTTACTTTACCTACTTCACTGTTCCATTATACTGCTAGAGAGGCTAACTGCAGCAAATTCAATACAGTATGAAATTCAGTTCAAAAGCAGCATGAAATAAAATATCTGAATCACAGTAAATTATAATAAAAAGGTTTAGTCTTAGGTTTATTGATATATAGAGGAGACTTGGCTGTCAATGCTTTGAACAGCAGCACCATCCAGCGTTCCTGCTAGACTACTACAATATAATCTGGACAGTATCTGGCATTTTCCAGATACAGGGGAGGTTACCTTCTGCCCAGTTACATCAGCTGGGAGGGAACTCCCCTGAAAGGAAGAATTCAAGTCTTACATAAACCACACACATAGGGAGAACTCTGTCTTTAGCACATAGCCAATGCACCATACTGGAGTAAGGCATCTGCCCCTTGGGGGCGGGAGCAGTTGAAAGTGACCAAAACCTAACTCCATTCAGGAGAAATCACTGGCAGAGGAGTAGAGAGAAAGGGACAAGGAGTAACTGTGCAAAACCTGCCAGCACCTCCCTGACTTATCTGGAGTGAAGTCATGCCTGTGTAAATGATCTAGACACCATCCACTCACAAAAAGACTCAGAAGAAACTCCAAGAAGAAGACATCTTGATGATCCAGGAATATCTGAACCAGGAACACCAGCAATTCTGGGGGTTCCCTATTCTGGAAGAATCACAATAAATAATATAAGGGCAGGAGTGGAGAAACTTGAACTTAACTTCTAGCATCAGATGCAGAGTAGTGTAGGGATGTGGCTCATAAAGAGTTACTCATCCCAGCGTATGCCTGCAACTAGGTGAGGATTATGTCAGTAGCAAATAAATATATATAGATAAATACTCGATAGGTCTAGAGGTAATTGCTACTTCCCTCTTTTCTCCAGATTCTATAGGCCTGTCTGGCAAATGAATCACATGATATAAAGAAACCAACCCTCTGTCTATATAAATTAGACGTTATTGCTGATAGAAAAAATAGTGCATATATAGAATAAATTAGTTTTCTGAGGCAGCAAGTTATATAGTCCTATGATTTGTAATTACCAAGACAATAAATCACTGTTTTAGCAATCAACGTCATTGATTCGCTCTGCACTCAGATGTATAGACAATTATCTGTCTATCTGGCTAGACCCAACCCCCAGTATCTTAGCCTTTGTCAGAAGAACAATTTGTGACTGGGTCCGAGAAGTCATCTCTCTCTGGAACAGCACAAAATCCAAAGAATTGCAGTGGTCCAACAAAGGCTGCAGGCAGTCTGGCCGAGTCGTGTGATAGCACATAGCTTCAGGTCTGTGGGAGAGATTCATTCCTTCCCGAGGTTAGTCTTTGTCCTTGCACACTGTCTTTTAGAAAAAGAAAAACAGGCAGCAGGGCTAGAGACTGCAGTAAGCAAAACTGCCAGTGTCAGGGAGCTAAGTTAAAGTTCCCATGAAGTATTCAAAAGTTCTGCAAGTCTAAAAGTGTTCCCCAAGTCAAGTGTTCCAAGTGTCTCTCCAAGCGTACTCAAAGGTCCAGCGTATAATTCTTCATCCTGACTTCCTCGTCATGGCATAATGATTGGCTGATCTCAGATCCTGTATGTCATCTTCAGCAAATCATGTAACAGCTGTCAGGTGGTCTTTCTCTGAACAAAGGCACAAGGTGTGAGAAACATGCTGGTATGCAAGTCCATATGTTATTGAAAGTCCTAGGACCAGCAGAACAGTTTCTGGCCTCAGCCTTGAGTTCTCTTGCACATAGTCAGAGCTAGAAACAGTGGCTCTGCTATGAAGTACATAACTTTCAGGATTGCCAGGTTGCATTGTGCAGGCTTTAGTTTCTGAGCAGGCCCCATATTTAAGCTTTAGTTTCTGAGCAAGCCACAGTGGTTCATAACAGGCCCTCAGGTACCAGCCCTACAGTAGAAAATGAAGGCAGAAAAAGATCACATAGTCTAACTAGTCTACCCTTCCATTTTGTTGTTGTTAAGTGCCGTCGAGTTGGTGTCAACTCATGGCGACCCTCTGGATAGTTGTCCTAAATTGTGTTCGGTCTTCAGTCAGGTGGCTCATTTTTAACAGACTGGTACCCGTAGCTGCTGTTATTATATTGATCCATCTCATTGCTGGCCTTCCTCTTTTGCGTTGACCTTCTATCTTGCCAAGCATGATGTCTTTCTCTAATGATCTCTCTCTTCGCATGATGTGTCCAAACTATGAAAGTCAAAGTCTTGTTATCTGAGCTTCTAAAGAAAGCTTAGGTTTGATCTCCTCTAGTACTGACTGGTTTGTTCTTCAGGTAGTCAATGGTATACGCAGTATTCACTGCCAGCACCATAATTCAAAGGCATCAATTTTCTTCCTGTCTATCTTTTTCACTGTCCAGCTTTCACATCCATATGATGTTATTGAAAATACCATGGCTTAAACAAGTCAAATCTTTGTATGGAGAGAGACATCTCTGCTCTTGAGAATCTTGTCTAGGTCTTTCATAGCCATTCTGCCAAGAGCAATGCATCGTCGATTTTCTTGACTGCTTGTTGCTTCTTTATTGATAGTTGATTCAAGTAGGTTAAAGTTTTTCGCAATTTTAATTTCTTCTCCCTCAATGATGAACTTGTTGATTTTTCCACTTGTCATGATCTTTATCTTCTTTACATTAAAGTGCAGGCCCATTTTGAGACTATGTTCTTTGATCGTGAGAAGCAAATGTTTCAGATCATCTTCACTTTCAGCCAGTAATGTGGTATCATCAGCATAGCGGAGATTGTTGATGAGTCTTCCGCCAATCTTCACACCTCCGTTGTCTTCATACAGTCCTGCTTCTCTGATGATTTGTTCTGCATATAAATTAAACAGGCAGGGGGAACGTATTCAGCCTTGTATTTGTCACATGTTTTCTTGAATTCAGACACTGTCCTCTTCTGTACTACCTCCACTAGGAGACTATTCCATGCATCTACCACTCTTTCCATAAAGAAGTATTTCTGCATATTACTCCTGGGTCTATCCCCTTTCACCCTCATCCTATGTCCCCTCATTGCAGACCTTACTTTCAATTGAAAAAGGTTCTCCTCCTGTACATTTACTATATGCCATGAAGGTATTTAAACATCTCTATCATATCTCCCCTATCCTGCCTTTCCTCTAAAGTATACATATTGAGATCCTTAAGTCTGTCCCCATATAGTTTATAACGAAAACCACCAACCATGTTGGTAGCCACCCTCTGCACTGACTCCATCCTCTTTATATCCCTTTGAAGGTGTGGCCTCTAGAATTACGCACAATATTCCAAAAGAGGTCTCACTAAAGACATATAAAAAGGCACTATCACCTCCTTTTTTATGCTGGCCATTTCTCTCCCTATGCACTTATGCATCCTTCTGGCAAAATCATCAGCTTTTCTACTTGTTTAGCCACTTTAAAATCACCAGAAATAATCACGTCCAGGTCCCGCTCTTCTTTTGTGGAAAGAAGTACTTAGACTCCTTATACTGTACAGCTCCCTTGGATTTTTGCAGCCCAGATGCATGACCCTGCATTTTTTAGCATTAAATCTCAGCTGCCAAATTCTCATTTATTCTTCAAGCTGAGCTAGATCTCTCCTCATGTTATCTACTCCTTCCTGGGTGTCTACTCTACTGCAGATTTTAGTATCATCCACAAAGAGGCAAAACTTACCGAACAGCCCTTCTGCAATATCATTAACAAAAATGTTAAAAAGGATTGGACCAAGGATAGATCCCTGCGGCACATCACTGGTAACATCCCTCTCCTCAGAGTGAGCTCCATTTACCTGTATCCTTTGTCGCCTCCCACTCAACAAGTTTCTAACCAGTCAGTTACTTTAGGGTCTAGCCCTAGGGTGCTCAATTTATTTATAAGTCACCTGTGTGGGATGGTGTCAAAGGCTTTACTGAAATCTAAGTACACCACATCTAGGGCTCTCCTTCAGTCCAACTCTCTGGTCACCCGATCAAAGAAATCAATTAGATTTGACTGACAAGATCTGCCTCTAGTAAGCCCATGCTGCCTCATATTCTGCAGTCTACTGAACTCCAGAAGCCTCACTATCCTCTGTTTTAGCAGCATTTCCATAAATTTACTCACTACAGAGTTCAGACTGACTGGCCTAAAGATCTCAACCTCATCCTTACTTCTGCTTTTGTATAAAGGGACATGCGCTCTTTTCTCCAGTCCTCTGGGACCATTCCCAACTCTAAAGAAACATTGAAAAGTTCAATCAATGGAGCCACTAGAACGACCCTAAGTTCCTTCAGTATTCTCAGATGTATCTCATCCAGTCCCATTGCTTTGTCTACTTTTAGTTTAGCTAGTTCCTCATGAACACAGTCTTCTGAAAATCCTTCAAGATTCCCTTCACTTCTATTCCTATTTGTGGGTATTTTCCAAGGTCCTACTCTGTGCCTTCATCTATGAACACACAAAAAAATATTTGTTAAGCAATTCCATTTTATCCTCATCAGTCTCTAATATTCCTTCCCTTCAGCCTTGTCTGACAATGCTACTTTTGCATTTCCTTCTCTTGCTAAGATATCTGAAAAAAGTCTTGTCCCCCCTGCCTATTTTACTGCATTGACTATTTCTTCTTCTTTTTGTATCTTTGCTTTCCTGACTACTTTCCTAGCTTCTTTAAGTTTTTCCAAATATTTATTCTTGTCTTCCTCTTTCTGTGATCTCTTTTATTTTATAAAGGCCACCCTCTTTTTCTTCACCTTTTTAGCTATTTTTTTAGAACCATAGTGACCTCTTCTTCCTTTTGTATTTATTTACCTTTCTAACAACTAGGTTTGTTGCCCTTAAAATATCTCCTTTCAGAATAAAGTGTGGTACTACTACAGAGTGAAAGGAAGAAAGAAATATAGGGAAGAGAAGGCATTGACTGTTGTAACAGTTATGTTTTTCTGCCTCTGCTTGTTGGTATTGTTATTGTATCAGTGACCTCAAAATTTTAAATAAATCCTTGGTTTAGAATACAAAATCTGGACTGGACTCATTTATTTGAGAAGTGAAGAGGTATGAGGAGTGTAAGTGCCATAGCTCTGAGAGTCTGCTGTGAATGTATCCCTTTGTCTGTCGTTTTACAGTTCAGAAAAAATTACCCCATCAATCTTTAGCCTTATCAAAACTCAAATCCTCCTCCATATTAGCAAAGCCATAAAAATTAACTAGCCCTCAAGTCATTTTTGAAACCTCACTCAAAGGGGCCCTCAAAGAGATAATCTTCATTCAGTTGTCCCTTCAGTGACAACCCTTCTCAATGGAAGACAGTTTAAATGGCCAGGAACAAAACTGGTATCACAGGAATGAGTCCTGGAATGTTGGGAGTCTTCTGTTCTTCTCCAAAAATCACCTGAAAACAAGATAGTCTCAGTGACCAGGAGGGGCCTTAGTTGGAAAACAGAAGGCTGAATTTTCTCATTCCCTGTGTCCTCAGCCACACAAGGCACTTCAGTCAATCATACTGAAATCCTTGAGACGTATTCCTTTCTGAGTTAAGCAAATCACATGTGTCATAATATCACAGCAGGACCACAAGGCACAGTCCAGCCCAAGCCCCAGAGAACCATTGTGTGTCTGACTTTCAGGGAGGGAGGATGGGGTGGGGCTTAGGATTTTTAAGGAGACAAGAATAAAATAAACAAGTCTGACTTTGAGGGAGTGAGGAAAGGCTGCATGGAAGCATTTTACCAACTGAAAGTACAATAAAAAAATAATGAAACAAAGAAACATCTCAAAGGGATCAGAATGTTCCTGCCTCTCTGTTTACTGCAATTTTGAAATTTTTCCAGAGCTTCCTGCCTCCTACCTGCTTCTGCAGGCAGTGTCTCTCTGGAATTGGGTGAGATCAGGAAAGTCAGAGAGGCTAGGGAAGTTCTGTTTTTACAGTTTGTCGGTTGGCAAATGTGTATTGTCCTGAGCATTGGTGGAAGGTGTGCACTGTGTAATAATGCAACAGATTATTTGTACAACACATCCAAATCAAGCAGTAGTAGTGGGGAAGGATAGTTACTATATCTAATCTATCTATTGCATTGCATAACCAGAAGGTACAGTGGAATAATTCTTTCTAACAATATTTCTTACCTGTTATCTGTAACAGCAGCTGCAGGGATGAGAAGAAAAGGCAACATACTGTACCATTTGTCTATTCCATCCCTACTCATAGAACAAAGTTAAATAAGTAAGTATCTCCCACAGTACACTTAAGATGATGGTATTCCAAGGCAGCAGAGGAGCAGTAGATGACATAGGGCGCTAAAATCTAGTCAGTCTCTTCCCCCAAGTGCTAGGAATTCAGTAAAATAGGAGCATTAGCTGGGCAAACACAGTCCTTCTCTTTCCAGTTCAATGAAGAGTGGGAGCAGAGAGGCAGGATCACTGGGCAATGCAAGGTCTATGCTAGATGCAGGTGACCATAGGGCATATATCTGAAACAGCACACTTGGGGTGGCAGCACCCCAGGGCAACAGAGGCAAAGTGGATGGTGCTAGACTCTAAAAGACAGGGAGTCCATGTCCCAAGTGCTGGGAATCCAGTCTATTAGGAGCATTAGCTAAGCAAACACATTCCCCCCTCTCCTTGGTCCATTGAAGAATTGGAGCAGAGAGGCAGCATCACTGAGCAGTACAGGGCCTATGCCAAGCAGGTGGATGATCCCAGGGCCTGTATCTGACACAACACATTTGGAATGAAGGTACTCTAGGACAGAAGAGGTGTAGTGTGTGAAGTAGGGAACTAAAAGGCAGGCAGTCCCTTTCCCCAAGAGCTGGTAATCCAATTTGAACATATTATAATGCTTGGGAAGAGTACTTTTGGAAAATTAAATGGTGGTAGAAGAAAAGAAGGGAGGAAAGGTGAGAGCAGCACTGGCACAAGTGCACAGAAAGAGAGGTCATTCTGAGGGCATGATTATGGGCTCCTCCAATCCACCAACAAAGCTAAGGAGAGGTATCTTTACAAGGAGAGTAGAAAGAGATATAGCTTCTGGTGCAATTGTGAAAGAGCAGGTGTCCTGTATAATCTCCACAGAGAGGCAAAGGGAGGTTAAGACGGTACAGGATTGGATGGACATCAGAAGAGCAGCAGGGGAAGGCAACTGAGCAGAGCAGCAGGCACACCATATTCCTTTCTGAAAAGTATGGGGAGATGGTCTTCGCAGAATGCAATCTGAGGAATCCGCATGGGATGATCTGCATCAGAATCAGTGTGGGTGTTGAAGAGGTTGTCGTTAGCAAACTAACTGTGACAAGGTAGAAAGTAACTGTGACAATGGTAAGAGAACTGCACAGATAGTGGGAAGGATGCCACTAGCCTCTCCTCCATCCCCAGCTGCAGGTCCACCAGCAGCACAAAGAGCAGTAGACCCACCCCCAAGGAAACAGAAGGAAAGCCTTTGTAAAACCTCTCAGGTATGGAAGCATTTGAAAGTGTTTGAGGGCCAGTGGTATGCAGAATGACATTACTGTAGGAAGTACATTTATAGAAGAAGCTTGGGAGCCATCTTACAAACAGTGGCATGCAATATAATTTGCTAATGCAGCACTCTTTCCACCTCGGTAAAAGGAGGTTACTGACCCTAGGCTTGAAACTCAATCCAGGAGTAGAAAAAGCAGTGCTTGGAAAGGTACAGGAAAAAAAATACTCTTTCCCAAGTGGAGATGAGGAGGTGTTCAGAAGCTCTGTCACAGTACAAGCAGCAGGCAGCTTTAAGGGTGGTGACATGATGCATCTAGGAAATGATAGCCCTGGATGACCATCCCCTAAAGATGGTTTAGAAGGTAGAATTTATGAAGCTGCTACATCTCTTGGCACCCAATTAATAAACGCCCTGCTGGATAACGTTTAGTAAGCAGGTGATCCCCGGCCTGCATAATCAGTTGTGTCACCATCAGCAGGCAGAGCTGAGAAAGGCAGAGACCAGAAGTCACATGAATTTTACCACTGACATCTGGATTAGACAGAATGTTACATATGTCTACCTGTTCTTGACAGCACACTGGTGTCAGCTGTACATAGCAGGAACAGGTTGTAGGTATAGCAAGGGAGCAACAGGAGAAGGGTACCAGTGGACTGTGCTGCACAACCAGGTGATGGATGATAGTCATACTTGGACCCATATCTTAGCAGAAATAAGGGCAATCTCCGGGAACAGCAGGAATTTAGTCCTCACATATGGGTATCGTCGGTACCGACAGAGCCTGCGTGGGAATGCTCCCCAGCGTCCAATAGGAACACTTTTGGGAGCATCCCTCAGCACATGCGCGCTGCCTTCCCACCTTTCCAACTGTCCCTCTTCAGTTAAGTTTGAGTGAAAGGATAGAGAGAGAGAGGAAAGAGACAAAGAGATAGAGAGACAACTCCTAGGGGAGGTGGGTGGGTTGTGAGGACTAAATTCCTGCTGTTCCCGGAGACCACCTGTTACAGGTGAGTAACTATGCTATCTCCAGGAACAAGCAGGAATGTAGCCCTCACATATGGGGACTCCCTAGCTGAAGATGCCAGGGAGATAGCCCGAGGAAGGTGCCACCCTAGAAGTTAGAAATCCTTCCTCCCATGGATTTCTGGCATCCTACCAGGGTTGGTGGGTAGGAGTTGGTTTAGGTTTGAAAGAGATTTTGAAGAACAGCTTGGCCAAAGAAGGCATCCCGACGGGAGGCTGTATCCAGGCAGTAGTGGGCTGTGAAGGTGTGTACTGAAGCCCAGGTGGCTGCTCGACAAATGTCATCGATAGACACAGAGTGGAGATTAGCCATTGAACCTGCCTTGGCTCTCACATTATGAGCTGTGACATGGTCCTGAAGAGGAAGTCCCTTACTCTCATAAGTAAAGGATATGCATTGGGCAATCCATTTAGATAAAGTCCTTTTGGAGACTGGAAGTCCCAAATGACTAGGGTCAAAAGCTATAAAAAGTTGTGAGGACTTTCTATGTTGCTGTGTTCTTTGTATGTAAAAGGCCAAGGCCCTTTTACAATCCAAAGTATGAAGGTTTCTTTCTGCATTAGAGACGTGAGGCCTTGGAAAAAATGCAGGAAGATAAATTGATTGATTTAAATGAAAAGGAGAAACCACCTTTGGCATAAAGTGTGGGTGAGTTTGAAGAACAACCTTATCATGATGAAACCTAGTATAGGGAGGATCAGCCACTAAAGCTTGCAATTCACTAATGAGACGGGCAGAGGTGATTGCAATTAGGAAGATGACCTTCCAGGTCAAAAACCTAAGGGCTGTAGTGGCTAAAGGCTCAAAACGCAGCTTCATGAGCTGCCCGAGAACTAGATTTAGATCCCATGCCACCGGTGGTGGCTTGATAGGAGGTTTAGTTAATAAAAGGCCTCTCATAAATCTTGATAGGAGTGGATGAGAGGAAATTGGTTGTCCATTCAGAGGCTTATAAGAAGCTGCAATTGCACTAAGATGGACTCTTACCGAATTGGTCTTTAGACCAGAATTCGATAAGTGAAGGAGATACTCTAGTATCGATTCTAAGGGTATGACCAGGGGGTTTAATCTCCTCTTGGAGCACCATATAGTAAAACGTTTCCACTTGAAGGCATAAGATCTTCTTGTGGAAAGTTTCCTAGAAGCCTGAAGGATATCTTTTACCTGCTGGGACAGGTTGAAATCCTGGAGGTCTAAGCCTCAGCAACCAGGCCATGAGGTGCAGGGACTGGGAATTCGGGTGCCATAGCGTCCCGTTCTCCTGGGAGAGGAGATCTGGAGCATGGCTAACTCCAGAGGTGCCACTTGAGAGAGATGCAAAAGCAGGGAATACCACGTTTGGCGTAGCCATCGTGGTGCTACGAGAATCATGCGACCCCTGTCTCTCTGAAGCTTGAAGAGTGTTTTGGGGATGAGGGGAATGGGTGGGAAGGCATAAAGGAAGTCCTGACCCCAATGAAGGAGGAAGGCATCCCTTGCCTGACAGTTGTGAGCCAGAATTCTGGAACAGAACCGGGGACGTTTGGCATTCAGTAGACTTGCAAAGAGGTCTATGTCTGGAGTGCCCCAGAGATGAAATATCCTTGCCAACTGGTCTAGGTGGAGGGACTACTTGTGAGGCAGCAGTATTCGAATGAGTTTGTCTGCCCAAAGGTTTTGAATGCCTGGAAGATATACCACTAGAAGGTGAATTTGATGCTCTCTGGCGAGGGCCCACAGTCATAAAGCTTCATTGCATAATGACAGAGAGCCTGCTCCGCCCTGCTTGTTCACATAGAACATGGCTACTTGATTGTCCGTCTGGACTAGGACTGTCTTGTAGCTGAGCTGGGCGTGGAACACTCGAAGAGCTAAATAGATTGCTCTTAATTCTAGGAGGTTTATGTGTAAACCAACCTCCTGCGGAGTCCAGGTGCCCTGGGTAGAGAGATGATTCAGGTGTGCTCCCCAACCCACCTATGATGCATCTGTTGATAGGGTGGCCTGAAAGAAGGGTTGATGGAAAGGAGACCCCACTGTCAGATTTTTTAGTGATTGCCACCATTGGAGGGACAAAATTAATCATTGAGAGATTATTTTGTCCGACAAATGACCTGTGTCCACTGTGTGGAGAGGGTCCACTGAGCTGCTCGCATGTGGAGGCGAACATATGGGACTACATGGACTGTGGATGCCATGTGTCCCAGTAACTGCAGTAGCTCCCGAGCAGTGAGGGAGGATTTGCCTGCTGCTTGGGAAGCTAGCTGCATTATGCGAAAACACCGGGCTTGTTGAATGAAAGCCCTTGCCTATCTGGTACCCAGACAGGCTCCTATGAATTCTAGGCATTGGGAAGGAACTAGTTGAGACTTTGGGAAGTTTATTACCAATCCCAAGTATTGGAGGATTTGCATTGTATGGGACAGTGCAGTGCTGGCCTCTGCAACTGTGGAGGCTCGAATGAGCCAGTCGTCTAAGTAAGGGAGGACGAAAATCCCCAGGGTTCATAGGAATGCAGCTACTACTGCCATGCATTTCATGAATACCCTTGGTGCTGAAGCCAGACCAAAAGGAAGAACCCTGTACTGGAAATGTCTTCCCCTGAAAAGGAAACGTAAAACTTTCCTGTGATCTGGATGGATGAGAATGTGAGTGTACACATCCTTTAAGTCTAGAGAGCAAAGCCAGTCCTGGCTTTGAAGGTATGGCAGAAGAGTTCCTAGAGAAATCATTTTGAATGCCTCTCAAAACAGATATTTGTTCAATTCTATGAGGTCTAGAATGGGTCTGTGTCCTCCTGTTTTCCTTGGAATAAGAAAATAGGGGGAGTAGAACCCTGCACCCTGTTGAAGAATGCGTACTTCCTCTATTGCCCCTTGGGCAAGAAGTGTGGAGACCTCGTGGTCTAGCAGATTGTCTGCAAGGGTTTGTGAATTGAATTGCTTTAGGATTGTAGGAGGGGGTATGCTGTGAAAATGAAGTTTGTACCCCTCTCCTACAATGGACAAAGTCCAATCTTCTGCTGTATCTGATGCCATCTGTTGACAAAGCGGCATAACCTGCCCGGAATATTGGGGGGTTGGGGACCCTTCAGAGGCAGGAAGGCAAAGCTCTCTAGGAAGGAGTCAAAGCCCCTGAGGGGGCTGAACCTGGAGAGCTGGTTGGGCTCTCGAGCCTTTTGGTTTCTTTTGCTGTCTAGATTGACCCTTTTGGGCAACCTGACCTTGAGTCTGACTCTGCTGGGTATAGGAAGGATAAAACTTCCTCTCTTTGCTAAAAGAGGGTTTTTTATAAGGCTTCCTTTTGGCTCGAGTGGCTGTAGACTTTGACAATCTATCTAGGGTAGAATTGTCAGCATCTAATTCATTAGCCTTCTCCTGCCAGTTTTTGCCGAAGAGATTCTCCCCCATGCAAGGAATGTTGCCTAACTTGTCCTGTACCCAAGTCTCCAAGTCTGATGCCTGTAGCCAGGCAATCCGTCGTGCGCCAATGGCAATAGCAGAGGTTCTGCTGATGCATTCGAAGCAGTCAAAGGCTGCACGATTGACAAACTTGGAGACATCCTGAGCATGCTTAACTAGAGCAAGAAAATCTTGTCTCTTATCATCTGGGAGAAATGGGCCCATAAGTTCCAAGTCTCCAGTAACTTCCTTGAGGAACATTCCCATATATAGGATATATGAGCTGATCCTAGCTGAAAGCATAGAAGCCTGAAAAGTCCTGTGTCCGAAAGCATCCAGAGTCCTGCATTCACGACCTGGAGGATTGGATGCATGTCTCTTTGCACTTTTCATCCTACGCATGGCAGATTCCACTACCATTGAATGGTGTGGCAGCTGAGTTTTCTGAAATCCAGGACATGGCGGAACTCGATTCATGGTATCAAGTTTCCTAGAGTGAGGAGAAGTAGTCAGAGGTGTCTCCCACATTCTGAGCATCAAGCTATGCAGAATTTCATGGATAGGCAGAGTAGCTGCCTCCTTAGGAGCTTTAGGATATTGGAGAATTTCCAATTCCTTTGCTCTGGGTTCCTCTTCAGGAGCTACTGTGATTGAAAGACCCTTGGCCATATCACGGATGAAATCCTGGAATGACATGTCCTCTGGAGGTGACATTCTGCATTGGGGAGAAGAGGGGTCTTCTAAGAGAAACCCTCTAGTGCCAGCAAAATTGTCAGAGTCTTCGGAATCGGAGGAATCAAAGTATTCCTGACCCCGATGCTCCTGTAAAACACGATCCTGGTACCGATCGAAGTTGGTACCGAGGTGACCCGGTACCGCTTTGTCAATTCCAGCCAGAGATGGCATGGGAAGAGTTCCCACCGGGGCCGGTACCATCGGTACCGGCATCGTCGGTGTCGGTACCGGTGTCTGTACCGGTGTCGGTACCAGCATCGGTGTCAATGTCGATACCGGTGCCCTTGGGACCACTGGTACAGCAGCTGAAAGGAGAGCTGCGATACTGCGCTCGATAGCAAGGAACCTCTGGTCTATTGACGCTGCCGATACCTGGGTGTCGGTACCGGTAAGAACGGCCGGAACCCCTGAGCATGGCACAGGTAGTTCTTGTGAGGTTGAGGTTTCGAGAACATCCTGAAGCCCCATTGATGCTTTGGAAGCCGAAGCCTCCCGCCAGGGCTGTTTTGCCGGTGTGGTTCCCTCAAGGGCAATGCCAATGGCCTCTCGATGCTTAGCAGGAGAGCTACCCTTTGAGGACTGGCTTTTATGTTTAGTTACCTGAGATCCATGGGAGGAAGAAGAGGCCCTTGACGATGTCGATGCAATGGATCTGGCATCTGAAGAAAAGAGGGTACCGAGCTTTGCAGCCCGGTTCTGTCTTCCTCTTTTAGTCATCCCCATGCAGGAGAGACATTCAGTTGGAGAATGATCAGGTCCTAAACATTTTAGACACCAATCATGGGTGTCAGTGACAGAAATGGTACCGCCACACTTAGTACATTTTTTAAAACCACTAGTTGGCTTTTCCATGATTTAGGAAAATGAGGCCTAATGCCCAAAATGGCGCCTAGCACCAAAGAGGAAAGTTTCTGAAAAGAAACAGTCTAAGTTTAAGTCTTCTTTTTTTTTTTATATGAAAAGAAAAGAACCGGTGGTACCGGTAGGCGTCGTGCGGTAGGCAAACACGACCACAAGAAAGAAATTTAAAGACGGAATTTTCTGCGGTGACAGGGATTAGATCCTGTGGGCTCCGCGGAAAATGAAGAACTGAAGAGGGACAGTTGGAAAGGCGGGAAGGCAGCACGCATGTGCTGAGGGATGCTCCCAAAAGTGTTCCTATTGGATGCTGGGGAGCGTTCCTGCGCAGGCTCCATCAGTACCAACGATACCCATATGTGAGGACTACATTCCTGCTTGTTCACAGGTGAGTAACTACGCTATACTGCAGGGTTAGTAGATAGGGCACAAGCAGAGCACTGCATTCCAGGTTGCTTTCAAACAGATGATGGGATGAATATAGTTAAGGCAGTGAAGGACAGGGGCTCTCATAAGATCAGATATTTTGCACATTTGCTGGACCTGGTTGTCAGAGACTCCCTAGGCCTGATAAGCAAAGGAAGCAGCAGCCCTGTCCTGAGGTAACTAATTGAGAGGTGCTGAAAAATAGGATATATTCACTGGAGTGCGAAAGGTGGGAGTGAGCTGCATGAGAAGCAGGAAGCAAAATAGCACCCTGCTCACCATCTCAAGCAGGATGTTGCCATAGGTGGAATTCCAAATCTGAAATGCTGGAGAGGTCAATGGAGCAACGAATGGCCCTGCATCAGATGTCACTGGAGACCAAGATTGTGACTGAAAGCGCCCTGCATCCCCAGGATTGAGCAATTATCATGCAGGCGATAGAAATCATAAAAGCTAACCACAGCCTTCTCATCCTGGTAGTGAATAGTTTACAGATGAAGTTATAGGGCTTTCTGAATCAACAGGACTTGGATATATATGCACACATATTTGACACATAAAAGAATCAAATAAAACAAGACAAATTAAAAAAGGAAATAGCAGGAAATAGTACAAAAGCTGGGACATTGCCAGGAGATGATTATTGGCAGCCTTATAAACAATTCAAATCAGTTAGAGCAGATGAACCACATTCCCATTGCAGTGAAATTAGACGTACTGTGGTCACTTGTCAGTACTCACATGACTTGAATCAACCAATGAATGATGTCTCTAATGTTTAAAATGGTCACATTCAATCCCTGTTCCAATTTCACAATAGTGAAGACAAGAGAGCTGCCTGAGAGTGAGACCATCAGAAAAGCCATTATCATCAAATTTCAAAGGGGTATAAGGCCATCTCCAAAGATCTTGGGATTCCTGTGTCTACAGTTCAGAATGTTATAAAGAAGTTTTCTGTTCATGCAACTGTCAAGAACCTCCTAGGACACGGTGAGAAGAGGAAAATTAATCCAAGATGTCTTTGAAGATTAGTGCCAACTGTAGAAAAAACACCATGTACAACATCCAAAGAGTTTAAGGCTGACCTGGAGCAATCTGGAGTGATGGTTTCAACTCACACCATATGCAGCACACTAAACAAAGAAGGACTTCATAGGTGAAGGCCAAGGAGGTGTGATCAGCAGCCGTACAAGGTGAAGGCCACTGTTCAAAGGCACGCCTGATCTTTGTCCAAACCTACCTTAAGACACCACAACCCTTCTGCAAAAATGTTCTGCAGACAGATGAAACCTAACTAGAGTGGAGGAGTAGCCTAATGGTTAAGAACACTGGCTTAGGAACCTAGAGACCAGGGTTCAAATCCCACTAGCACTCCTTGTGGCTTTGGGCAAGTCAACTTAACCCTCCATTGTCTGAGAAAAGTCCAAGTTATCAATGTCCCTGTTTAATGTACATTACCATGTTTAAGTTTCAATGTAAACTGCTTTGATTGAAATGATAAAGCAGTCTAAAAAACCTGTTAAATAAATAAAAAACTTGAGCTCTTTGGCAATGCAGTTCAGTGATATCTTTACAGGTGAAGAAGTGAAGCTTTTTTGCTGCCTCAGGAACTGGAGGCCTGGAACATATTAAAAGGAATCATGAAGTCAGAGGACTACCAAGATATTTGGAGTGAAATGTGCTACAGTACCTAGTGTCAGAAAGCTAAATCATGAGTCGAAGGTCATAGGTTCTCCAGCAGGACAATGATCCAACACATTTATCCAAAAGTACAAAAGAATGGTTAAAAAGGAACAAATGGGCTGTTTTAAACTGGCCAGCAATAGGGTTGCCAACCGGCCGGTTTTCAGCCGGCCTGGCCGGTTTTTCCATGGCCAGGCCGGCTGCCGGCACAGATGTAAAACCAGCCATTGAAAAGCCGGTTTTTTGCTCTGGCCGCAAGATCGGGAGCGGCCAGAGCAAAAAACCGGCTTTTGTGCCGAAGTACGCGGCACGAACGCGAACGCGATTCCCCATAGCAGTGCAGCCGCTGCTTCTGCTTTGTACAGAGCAGCGGCTGCAATACTCTTATATTGAAAACTAAAGATAAACTGTGTAAGGAGCCCTCCGGTCATCGCAGAGCCCGAGGAAGGGATGTCATGGGGGCGGGCTCCTCACAGGTTGTCTTTCCTTTTCAAATTAACTTTAGCTGCAATAAAGTTAATTTGAAAAGGAAAGACAGCCTGTGAGGAGCCCGCCCCATGACATCACTTCCTCGGGCTCTGCGATGACCAGAGGGCTCCTTACACAGTTTTTCCTTACTTTTCAAAGTAAGTGTATTGCAGCCACTGCTCTGTACAAAGCAGAAGCAGTGGCTTGGGGGGGGGGGGGTGTTGGTGTGAGAGAAACAGCAAGGGGGGGGGGGGGGGGTGATGGTGTGACTGAACCAGCAAGGGGGGGTGTGTGAGTGAACCAGCAAGGGGGGTGGTGGTGGTGGTGTGAGTGAACCAGCAGGGGAGGGGGGGTGATGGTGTGAGTGAACCAGCAAGGGGGGGATGGTGGTGGTGGTGTGAGTGAACCAGCAGTGGAGGGGGGGGGGTTGGTGTGAGTGAACCATCAGGGGAGGGGGGGTGAGTGAGTGACCCAGCAGGATGGGTGAGTAAGAGAAAGGGGCGTGGCAGAGAGAAACACCAGTGAAGGTGGTGAGGAGTGAGTGAACCAGAAGGGGTGGATTGGTGTGAACCAGCAGGGGAGGGGGGTTGGTGTGAGTGAACCAGCAGGGGAGGGGGTGAGTGAGTGACAGGGGGGTGGGTGAGTGAACCAGCAGGGGAGGGGGGGTGAGTGAGTGAACCAGCAGGGGAGGGGGGTGAGTGAGTCAGCAGGGGGGGTGAGTGAGTGAACCAACACTGAGGGGGGGTGTGACTGAATCCTCGGTAATTTTTGTGGGTGGGGCTGGGGGCGGGGCAGGGGTGGGACTAGGGGCGGTGAATGGGTGGAGCATGGGGAGCCACAGGTGTCGGGTTTTTCTCGGTGAAAAAGTTGGCAACTCTAGCCAGCAATGAATCCCCATCTCGATCCGATCGAAAACCTTTGGAAAGAGTTGAAATCTGCCATTGGTAAAAGGAATCCTGGAAACATTCATGAGCTGGAACAAATCACAGTTGAAGAGTAGGAGAAACTACCAGCAGACAGATGTACGAAACTTACAGATGGTTACAGGAACCATTTGGAGGCTGACACTACTGCCAAGGGTTGTGCAGCCAAATATTAGTGAAGGATACCATTAATCCTATCTAGGTTATATTTTATTTTTTTTCTCAGAGATTACTACTTCTAAATTGCACAGACATCTTTTTTTCTTGTATACCTTTGAACATACTATTAAAATATTATGATGACATACAGATGGAATATATTGTACATAACATAGCTAAAATGCAAGGGTGCCAATAATGTTGACCACAACTGTAGTTTGCAGTACTGGTACCACACCCTGTCACCTACTATTTCCCCCCCCCCCCCCCCAGCTTTACATGCCAGTGGCCCGTGAGCCCCAGCAAGGGAAAATATTTGGTGATCGAAGCCCTGGTTACAATACTTAGCTGCAGAAATCAGTCTGCCACAAGCCAGACTCCTGCAATGATTTTTATAGCATGCTACCTTGCAGAACCATTGAGGCAATGCGAACAGAGCTTTTGGCTCGCTAGGCAGAAAAGTCAGCAGTCTGGCCAGATATGGACATTGTTGCACAGGATTTCCTGTCCTGCCCTCCAACCATTGTGCCCAGTGAAGCTACATTCTCCATGGCAGGGTGTATCTTGGCCGCCCAGCATTCATGGCTAGCAATAGTGTTGATGGAAAAACTAGTGTTTCTGAAGACCAACCTCCCCTTGTTTGGTGTCCCTTCATTTTCATGAGACTGGGAGGAGGAACACGTTTAGAGCTGTACTGAGAGGTAGTTGCCCCCACTCTCTGCTTTCAGTGTCTACCTGTGGTTTTGACAGTTTCCAATGCATTCTCTTCAGGATGGTGCCCGTTTCCAGTGGCCACCTTTCAGCCGCCCATGCCAAAGCAAAGAAAGAAAAGCAAGAAATTAAAAACAAAAACAAAAAAACACTAAAACAAAGCAGAAAGGCAATAAATGAAAAAAGAACTGAAACGTCTCCTGCTGCTGCTGCTGCCAGTCTCTAGGCTGCCATTTCTGTCACAGCCTGCCCCTTTGTTGACAGTCCTGCTCTCAAGATCCAAATCTCAGTCATATTGCAATGGTTGCCACTCCTGCTCCTGCCTTCACAGCCACATTCTGGCCTGCTTAGCACATTTCCAGTTGGTCCGTTTCCATGCACATGGCAAAATTAAAACAAACAAAAAAAAAGAAATATTTTTTTTTAAAAGCCCTCTTTTCCCCTTGTCTCTCTGTGTTATTGCTGCCTACATCTCTCTTTTAGCACTGCTGCCTCACTGCTGCCCTTTGCCTTGTCCCTGCTGATTTGAGTGCTTCATGCCACCCTTCTTGCTGTGCAGCCCTGTGACCAGTGTGCTTTTTCTTTTTTTGGGCCTCTCCTCATCCTTCTCCTGCTTTGTGTCTTTGTGGGTGCCTTTAGGATGTCATTTTAAGCCTCCCTGGATATTCTGCCACCTGCTTTGACATAGAGTTCCTAGCAACCTGATTCCAAGAGAGAATGAGTCCCAGCACAGTGTGCGGACACTACCAGATTACCACCGTCCATGAACCTTGAGTTCTCTCTTCAAAGTCTTTGTCAAATTTCCATTATTGTACTTATTTGGAGGTTCATGAAGGGGAGCACAGCTACTGCTAAACCCTTGAACAAACAATGGTATTTCCTTTATCAGGAGTGATGAGCATGGAGCTCTGATAGAAGAAGGGCACACCCACCTCACCAGTCTGATAACTAAATCAACCCTAGCTGTCATGGGGTGTCAGATTGCTCTCACATCCACAGTCGTCAATTACTGTATTTGTTGATTACTTATCTTCTGCCCCAAGTATTAACCTTTCATTATAGGGGATTCCAGCCTATCTTACTGCTGTGTTGGTCTTCCTCAGCTCTTCTGGGTTGTCTGAAGCCCCACTCCTACTGCTTTTGTGGCCCTCACCACAGTGTATCCTCAGATTCGTTTTTAAATCTCTCAGCATGTCATCTAAACAGTCCATGAATGCTTCTTTGACCTCGGATAGATCTTCCTATGTATTTAAGGCTCCTATGCTGACCTCACCCCATTCCTGCGGACTGGGCTCATACTGCCTGTTCTGCTGTTCTGTTAACTCTCCTCTGGAGTTTTAGGACCTTACAACTGAATTGGGTACTGTCCCCTTGGAATGTTTTAGGGCCTTGCAACCAATTGAGGTACTATGTTCATCCTCTTAGCATGTTTTAGGGCCTTACAGATGATCAAAATGCTGTGCTAGCCCTTTATACATAAGTTAGGCATTGTGGCCAATCTGGGTGATATGCTGGTCTGCTTGTTATTTTACTCCTCTCAAAGAGCCTTGATGTGTTTCAATTAATTGTGGTACTCTTTTGCCGTCTTCCACTATCTTGAGGTGTTCATTTCTCTCTTTGTACAACCTTTCCTTTATAATGGTGGCTTCTGGTACTCATTGTATGCACTCTTCGCCCCTCTTCTGGTGCCTCAGGGGGGATGGGGGGTTATGGCATTCTTGGTGGCTTGCAGTGCCAATACAGATGCCTACCATCAAGCTTCAAGCAGGTATGATTGAAAACAGATGGCAAACCTCATTGTTCCATTGTAAAATAGACTTTAAGGGGGATGAATGGGACACATACATGAATAGTTTGACTCCTGAAAACTATCCAAATAGGAATAGTCTGATAAAAATGAGCACAAAAATCTTTGGCACGCACATGTCTAGTAGGAGATTTTCCTAGTTGCACCGACACTGACATAGATGGAATTGGAAAAATAATTCATATTCCAATTTTCAACACTGTGAATTTTTATGGATGTGCTGAAAATTCAGAACAAATTTCAATGTGCTTGGTGCCCTATCATGCCTCCAGATGGATGGACAGATGGAGGGATTGAATGAACCCCAAATGCTTTTCTACTTAATTGATAACTGCTTGACAAAACAGCAATAGCATAGCAAGCTGCAAAACATGAACAACCACTGGCAATCAAGGTTAGCATGTGTCAAAAACTCCAGATACACCTTTCGCCATCTACACAATATATTTTCCTCTTTACTGACTGATAGTTGCCTTGCTTATTGCAGTGCATGATAGACAGTAGCCTGGCAAAACACACAGACCATTCCCTAATCAACCCCTGCAAAACTTTAATATCCTCACATCTCAAAACAGCCTTCAGATTGTGAGCTCTTTGAGCAGGGACTGTCTTTCTTTGTGTTTGTATAGTGCTTAATGAATAATAATAATAATAATAAACATATTAACACTGGACAATGAAGCCTCCTTAACCTCATCACCTCTGAACCATCCATCCTGTAGGACTGTGCATAGAATTACCTATGACAGTCATGTACTAATTTAAGGGACTGAGGTTTCATATCTGTTACTCTTACCTGGGACTTGGAATTCTGCATTCAACATCTATGACCTTTATTAAGAAAAGGACCTATAGAATAGAAAACTTCTCTCACTTCCTAATTTTGCAGAATTTTAAATGTGTGTTATATGATGTAGTTATTCATGATATGCACAAAGGAATGGACAAATAGAATGAGAGGCCTGAGTGCAGCCATTCACCTTTCATGCCTATTTAATACAAAACAGCATAGGGTGTCTTTAAACTATGCCAGAGAAACACACAAATGTTGTCCCATTAAACGGATCAAGTGGCACCCTAGCAGTGTTGCTGAATGCCAAAAAACTCAAGCATCACCTGCTCATACTCATTGCCTCATTGAGAATTATGATGACTACAGCACAACCCAACACAGCCATCCCCGCAATCGCCACCCCTACATTCCAACCACTCCACTTCCTACATTGCTCTGGCTGATATTCCTAAACCAGTATCAGGACACTGAGCAGATACCGTGTTTATTTATTTGTTTGTTTGCACTTAGTAGCCCATGCAAACAAATCGCTCAGTGCGGTGAGCAAGTCAAACAGTGTGTATACTCCTGCATTGCGAAACAATAACTCACAATGCCCCACCCCACCCTAATCAACAAAGCCCCCTCAATCCACCTCAATAATTTCAGCCATCAACCTTCACCTCCTCAAAGACCTTCCAAAACAAGATGATCTTCAAACTACTCTAAAACGTTTCAGGTCATCGAGCAACTAAACTTCTCTAAGCAACGCATTTGAAAGGAGCTGCGTATTGAATGAGAAGGCTCTACACTGGTAATGCATTCTACACATAACAGAGAGCAACACCAAAAGGCATTCCGCAAAACACTATTGGTGACATACGGAAGCATCCTGGAACCCAAATACTCTGGGCCATCACATTTAAGGACCTATAGACCAAATGAAATGCAACTGACGAAGCACTAGGGTTGCATTGTCAAATTTCCCAAGACTCTTAATGAGCTTTGGCACAGTATTCTTGACTAATTGAAGATGCTGCAGCTGCACTGAAGGCAACCCAAGCAGCAACAGTGCAGCTGGGGCATCAAATGTGCCCTGGTCACCTCCATCAAGTGAACCTCTAACAAATACTGACATATCTGCCAGATCTATTGCAATAACAAAAAGAGATAATGCACCAACTTGGAGACATGCGTCACCATGAATTGAGAGCCCAGTTGAACTCCCAAACCACAATATACAGATGAAAAACCCAGTGATTTAGTCCAAGCGACATTAAAGTTTAACCCCAACTACCCAAACCAACCCAAAAATATATCAAGGTGCTCTTGCACCACCTTCCCCACACCTACAACCCTATCAGAAAAGGAAATCAAAACTTGAACATCATCTGCGTAAATAAAAAGGAACATTCCTGCCACCCGCATAGCCCTGCATAACAGTTTCAAATGAATATTAATAAGTAAGGGGATAAAACTGACCCTTGAGGGACCCCCTACACAAAGAACTAGGATATATTAGCAGTATATATTATCTCAAGGAGTGTATAGTTTTTCAAATGCTGGTTATGAATTCCATGTGTGCTGCCAGAATGAGACTGAACGATAATAGCACCTTTGTTATTTGTTTTAACTTTGACTTGCCCATGAGCTAGGTAGTGCCTGGTGTCTTTTGCATTTTTCTGAATGACCTTGACCCAGCAACCACCGTCCTATTGATTCGAAGGTCAGAGCAGACTGCCTACATCCTAAGTACCAGGAGGCCCAACAGGTAAGGGTGCCCCAAGGGGTGCCCCAATAGTTATTAGATGACCTGCAAGGGTTCAAGGGATCTTGAATATAAGATGTGGCAGGTGAAAAACAATCTTCCCAAGTCTCCTATTAAGCATGAATTCTTTTCTTTGGCTGCAAAGGTGAAATAATGAAGTTATGCGTGTAATATGCTGCTATAGCATGTACTCTGTTCTGCTGCTTGTACTCATTACAGATCAATTGGTTCAGTCTCTGCCTTTTGTGCCTGTTAGAGTTTCTTAATCTTTATGAATCATTTTGTGGACACAGCAGAAGGTGCTAATGGACTATGATGGTTCTTCCTCTTATATGCCTTGTTTTTTAAAAACATTAGGAAAATAGCTATCTGTCCTGAATAACCTTTTTGTGACTGCTGATATTCTGCAAACGCTGAATATCTGGTGCTCTTCACCAAGTGGATAAGTTGAGCCCCTGGAGGGTAGTTTTAAAAGGAGGTGCTTAGTGTAATGCGCCAACAATGCATGCAAATGTCAGTATTTTAGTCATTTACACCCATAACTGGCCATTTACATGCATCAATGATCTCTTATTAAATACAGACTAGCAGGAAAGTGTGCACATTATATCGTACAGAGTTCCACGGTCAGCATGCACAAGGGTGGAGTTTGGTCAGTGTAAGCAAGTATGTGCATTGACTATAAAATACTACAATTTGCGTGTGTCTTTGCAAAAAAGTAGGCGTGGCACTTCACACGTTCTAGATCAGGTGTAAATTATTATACGTACCTTAAGGCATGTTCCCTGCCATTATGCTAGCATATGCTTGATGTTATAATATAGGTGTGAAATACATGCATATAAAAATTAACTGTCGTAATACATGCATATAAAATATTCATCCCATGGTCATCAGTGGGTTTGTTTTTTTAAATACTGGCCACCGTGGCTAAAAAAATCCAGATATTCAGTGCTGGTATCCAGATACTGGCCAACACTGAATATGTAAATTTAGTGCCAGTCTTGACTACTATCTGGATAGTGGTGATAAGAAGCCACTATCCAGACAGGCAATGCACAGAGCCCTTAGGGCAGTTCTTTGCATTTCTGAGTTATGCAAATTGTTGTTGTTTATTTATTTATGTATTTATTTATTTACAAAATTTAATATACCACCATTCACATAAATAACCATCAAAGTGGTTTACAGTAACCCATTGCAATCAGAACATATAAATATTGTACAGACAAATACAAAAGGTTGGGGAAGAGCTTAAAATTGAAGTGGGTACTTGGCAGTGTCACTGGAAGTAGATTGCCAGGCCTTTCTTCTGAGGCAATGGAGGGTTAAGTGATTTGCCCAAGGCCACAAGGAGTGCTAGTGGGAATTGAACCTTGGTTGTGTGGTTACCAAACCAGTGTTCTAACCACTAGGCTACTCTTCCACTCCTGTTGCAGTGGGGGATAAAGTGATCAATCCTTTATGTTTGTATGATACATTTAAGTATATATTTTGGAGGGAATGGCTCAAAATGGGTTAGTTTTGCTCATCAATGTTAGATTGTATAGGAACGTCTGGCTGTTTTGGTGAACTTGTAAATTCCTCCCAAGCAGACCGTACAGTATTTGCTGAAATTCAGTACTGACATCAGGACAATGTTATCACTCGTCTGGACTTTTCTTTGAGATTAGAAGATTTTGTTGACATGGGGGTATTTCAGCACAATTATCAAGATAAGCAAAACTGTTTTATTGCTTCTGTGTTTTAAAGGCCTTTGAGGATATAAGGACTGAAAACAGATTTATGGATGGGAAATGACTGGTTGAAGTACACAGAAAATCAAAAAAGTAAAAAGCAAAAAGTTAAAAACGGTTTAAAAAGAGTGGAATTTGGAGCCTTGATTAAATTTGTACTGCTTTGATTCCTGCAGTAGGACTAGCAGTAAAAGTGCTTACGAGTGCTCCTAATATATTTTAGAGTCATTCAGAATTCCATATATCGAAATTCACAAATTTGCATAACCACCTTTTATATAGTTTTGCATACACCATGACAGTAACAAACCTTACTCCTAAACGAGAATATGTGGACCATGATCTCGGTCTTTGAGATATATAGCTAATGGTCACCATGATAATTGAACCTTGTCAAAGAGAGCTTCCTTCTGGAGTTCATAGGATGTAATAATATATAGACAACTTACGAAGATATGCTTGGAAATTGCTTTTCATCAGACCAATGGCAACCAGCATGATGGGAAATATTTATGTACCTTCCTAACACATTTTCTTAGTCACTGATTACATTTCTCCCTTGTATATTCTCTAATATATTGAATCCCTGCCTTTGAAAAATCCACTTGCAGCACAAGGTAGTCTGCTGAAGGTATGCAATGCCAGATAAGGCTTATGTGGTTGCAGTAAAACAGCCAATTTCTAAAATGGCATAAAAAAAAAAAGAAACGTGAAACAGATGGTGGCACCATTTGTTTAGTAGAGGACAGAAGGATGCTTCACACCTTATGTGCCAAATCTTCCTCTAAACTTTATACAAGTCCTTTCCAGAACACAAACCTAGCTGAATATGTAATTTTTATTAAAAGAAGTTGACAGATTTTGTTGTGCCTTTTTATATAAACTTAATATACATTTTTTCACTAGTTTAAAGTAGACATAATCACTAGGTCTTTAGCCTGATTCTTTAAGGCAGTGATTCATAACCTGTGGATTGTAGACCCCTGAGGTCCATGAGACCAATAGAGGGGGTCCGCAGGGCACAGAAAAGAGAAAAAGAGAAGCTAGTGGGGGTTGCCTGCGGGGAAGAGAGAGAGACTGGAGGGAACTGGCTGGGAGGAGGGAAAAACTGAGACTGATGGTGTCTGGCTGAGAAAGAGAGAGAGAGAGAGAGGCTGGTGGAGACAGGAAGACAAAGGGAGATAAAGAGGGCTAGTGGGGAAAGACTTGGTGCTGAGAGGAAGGGGTCTGGGAAGTGTGGTAGAGATAAACTGGAGGTCCCTTTATTTTGGGAGGAGTCTACACATCCAAAACATTGGGGACCTCTGCATTAAGACTTTTGTTCCAGTCTGTGCCTATGAGAGAAGATCTTGATAATCAGGCCCCTTTACTTTGTTCATTCCTTTTTATCGGAAACAATCTGGTAATGCACAAGTTCTGATGAAGCAACATTTCATCTACTTTACCGCTACCTCTTGTTTTGAATGCTATGATCAAATACTGTCATAATCTTACCAGACCATAAAAGTTCTCTTTATTATTTTCGTAGCAAATATTAAGAGTCTCACACTTTCACTCCTTGTCCTACCACATTAGTGTGCACTATGGCTACTAAAGACGTTATTATATTGTGGATCCCATTACTCTACATGGCTGGGTTGAGGGAGGGCACCAGATTCATTAGTCACACGGCACATTTCTAGCTTGGTACGGTCCTGCATACTGTTACCAGTGTGGGAGCTGTTTCTACTCTCAGACTGCTTCCTGGCTTCCAGGGCACTTCACTATTATCACAGATAGCACAGACACACAAAATGCCTGTTCCAGGTCTTTTCAAACAAAAAGAGAAGGTTCAAAGAAAACACGTAGTCTTTTCCCCTCTCCAGAGTGGACACAGCTTTATCTGCTGATACCTTCCCAATGTCACTACTACAAACTTTGCAGTCACTCAGTAATAAGCAAAAGTCCTGAGCTCCCTTTCCTGTCCTCTGGGGAAAAAAACTCCTACAAAATCCACCTAGACATGGTGGGTCCAATATTCTTCTAGACAGGATATGCGTTGATACAGCGCATAGCCCTGCCTGCTCACCACTAACCCCAGATATTCAATGCCACAGTGATGGCATCGAATATCTGGTTTTGGTGCCCAGAGGAAACCGCCACAGAGCCTAACCAGGTAGCGGCGATATTGCACCTCTAGCTGGTTAGCATCCGCAGTTAAAACTAGGCGAGCCAAAAGCTAGTCTAGTTTTAGCTGCGGATCGCTAACTGGGTAGTGGTGCAATATCGCCGCTACCCAGTTAGTGGCAATCTCCGTCTCCACTCTGCTCTGGAACGCCCCCAACACGTCCTGATGCCAACTTGATAGCATCGAGGCACGTAGGGGACATAGATGGGGATATTCAACGGCACTTAACCATGTAGGTGCCGTTGAATATCCTGGTTTAAGGCATTTACATGGTTTACTGGGCTGTAAACTGTGTAAATGCCTTTCAATTATCGGGCCCTGTGTCTCAAATCTTTAGCAACAGTCTCTGGGTCTTTATTCCTAAGAGCTAGTCCAGAACCAGGAGAAGGATATCTCCCACCTCCCTTTTCCTGCTTTGCAGCAGCCCATAAAGCATAAGGGTTCAGTAGCCAACTGCAACCACTCTTGACACACTGCCCCTTCATTTAAAGGAAGGGCATTTTCCAGTGCAGCTCAGTAAACAACCAGCAAAAAAAATAAATAATGCAATAGTCAATCCAGTTCCAGCTTTCTATTTAGCCCAAGACCAAGGCTGAGGCTAATGCCCAGCCCCCTTTTCTCTCACTCTAGCTGGCAGGGCATGGCTATTTCTTCAGCTCAGCAGCACAGACCAGGGCTTAAAGCTCCTCATAGTCTTTCAGCTATATTTTCCTTTCCATTGCAGCTCAGCTCAGCAAACACAAAGGAAAGGTTTGAGGGAAGGGCTAAATAGCTCCACCCATAACAGTGGCTTATTGCTGTCCCTCCCCCTAGTCATGCCCTTCCCCACCTGAGATGCAAATGGAAAATTTAAAAAACAAATTCCCAGAAAGAAACTTTCCTACCTGCTGGTGCCCAGGTTTGTCAAGCCTTGTTCCTCTTAATCAACTGAATCTTCCCCATCAGCATCTGGTGAGGTAAGTCCAAGCTCCATGTCCTCCAAGCTTCCTTCCAGCTCCTCTGCTACACCCTTTCTTCAGGTCTCTAAGGCAAACTTTATGCAGTGCCAGGGGAGCTCCGTCTCCTCTACCTTACTGAGGTGTTTTGATTGCCTGTTCTAAGTTTCCCAGCCAGGCTCAGCGGAATCACCCTGTCCTCCCAGCTCTTTAGGAAAAGTAGACCTGTTTATCCGTATACCCTTTCCCTTTTCCAGTGCTTCCTTATTTGGGTCAGCCCTATAGACAGGAACCCTCTTGCTTCCTCTCCCTCTGTTATCAGTCCCTCCACCACCACAACACACCCACACAAAATACAGAAACAGATACACACACATACAAAAACACATATAAACACAGACACACAAACAGCAAAACACATCTACAGCACAACACACAAATACACATACTCACAGGATCTGTATATCTGTATATCGGCTTTGAAACTTATCCTCCCTCCTCATGGCTATCATCACCTATATAGTTACTCTCTGCTTCTACCTATTTCTAGCCACATTTGCCTATGTACCACACATGCCATACCACCAGGCAATAGCATGGCAACCAATTTTTAATCATGGCCCAATACTGATACCGATAGTACCACTGCTATGTCCTACATACCTTGCTCAGGAGGAAGCAATACCCAAACCAGACCTGAATGCAGTGGTGAAGATCCCAGGCAAGCCCCGGAAAAAACGCGGCTCCAAACTAAAAAATAATAAGCACAGGAAGCCGGCAGCCACAGCTAGTAGAAGCAAACAACAGCAATCATGCCAATTATCGCAATCCCATATCACGATCTGCCTTATCAACACCAGATCTATTAGAAATAAAACTCACATCATACACAACATCTTGTCTGACAACAAACCCGATATCCTCTGCGTCACCGAAACATGGCTCACTGACACCGACCCAGCAATTGTAAACCAATTAACCAAACCTGGCTATACAGTATTTAATTGCCCACGGCCCAGCAGGAGAGGAGGAGGAGTCCTAATCATCGCCAGAGCCTCCCTAATGTTAACAAACACGCCCCTAACTGCGTCCGAAGGCATTGACATACTCAAGATTGAGAGCAAAACGTCAATCATTTGTTTAATCTATAGACCCCCCTCGGCCCAACACGAAACATTGGCTGCTGCACTAGAAACCATCTCGACCTCTGCAATCAAGAAACAGCGAATCATACTGGGTGACCTGAACTTGCCATCCTTACCCCCCTTGCAGGCTGACACTTTCCTTGAAGCCATGAACCAGTTCGGATACGATCAAATCATTCAGGAACCCACCCATGACAAAGGTAACACCTTAGATATGGGTGTTCATATCACACGGCATGCAACCAAACGAAATACAAAAACCCGAACCTCGAGTAACCCAGGTCCCATGGTCTGTCCACTTCCTAATTGAATTTGAAATCCACTTACCATCCATAAAGGAAAAGGCACAAGCCGACCCAAAAACACATCAGCAGAGGAAATTCCGAAAATTTCAATAGTGAAGCATTGGTAACATCCATATCCTCACATTTTGAGTATACCATCACGGACCTAGATAAGCTGGTAGTCTTATGGAACTCAGGAATCGAAGCAGCAGCAAGACCGACCTTGAAACCCGCAAACGCAGCAGCAAGAACAAGATCAGAACCATGGTACTCTCCTACTCTATGCAGAATGAAAAGAGAGCTACGCAAAATGGAAAAGAAATGGAGGAAAACACAAACCGAGGAATGCAAGCAACTATACCTAACACTCCTCATGAATCATAAGAATGAGGTCAACCTCGCAAAAAAGAATCACCACACTAACCTACTCAATAAAGCTCTTAATAGACCCAGGGAGCTTTTTGAGCTTGTCAAGTCACTCACCAAATCCACCCAGAACACTGTCTATATGCAGACGAAATAAAGGCCCAGACGCTTGCTGACCACTACGCCAAGAAATTACATCCGCAACTACCCACAATCATCGATCAAAGCTTATCGCTAGCCATCACCCCTCGAGAAACCGACACCGTCACTCAAGCAGACTCTGCAGCTGAATGGAACACCTTCCAACAATTAGGCGAACAACAGATCATAAACATCATAACTAATTTAAATACCACTACCTCCCCTCTTGACCCATGCCCAACCGCCTGGATAAAAGCAACAAAGAAGGAAATCGCAAAACCTATCACTTACATTGTAAACCAGTCACTACAACAAGGTACCATGCCGACCCATCTCAAGAGATCACTTATAAGACCAATCTTAAAGAACAAATCTCTCAACAAAAGTGACCCTGCATCATATCGCCCGATCTCAAGCATATCATTCTTAGCTAAAACAATCGAAAAAGCGGTTCAGCAACAACTGCAAGATCACATAGATGAGAGAAAAGCCTTAGATAGGCATCAATAAGGGTTTCGTCAGCATCACGGAGTAGAAACACTACTACTGGCACTCCTTGACAATCTCCTCAGGGGTCTTGAAAACAAAAACACTATGTTCATACTTATATTTATCGACATTTCAGCCGCATTTGATACAGATCACCACAGCACCCTCTTAAACCGTCTTGCCTCCATAAGTATAGCAGGGACCCCCCTAAAATGGTTTGCTTCATATATATCCAATAGAATGCAACAAGTTCAGTTCAACAATGATAAAGCTGATGCCTTCCCTCAAACCCAGGGGATTCCTCAGGGGTCTGCCTTATCATCCCTCTTATTTAATTTGTATATAAAACCGATCTGCAAGATCTTTCAGAAGCGCAACATCAATTACCACATCTATGCTGATGATGTGATGCTGTATACGCACCTGGACATAACACAACCGGATTTCACTCCACTAGAGGAATGCCTTGACATGCTCCAATCATGGCTGCATCAAAACAACATGTCAATAAACCACAAGAAAACAGAGGTCATGTTTATCTCTAAGAAAACCAACTTCATTCCGCCCACCACAGTCACCCTTAACAATAACATTTATCACACGAAACCTGCAATAAAATATCTAGGAGTCCTACTAGACTGCAACCTTAGGATGGATAAACACCTCCGAACAATTAACAGAGCCATTTTTTACAAGCTGAAAGTTCTGCAACCACTTCACAATATCCTCGAAAAATCGGACTTTAGGTCTGTTGCACAAGCTCTCATTATTCCCCACTTGGACTACTGCAACGCCATCCTGCAAGGGCTCCGGAAGAACACCCTAAACATCTTGCAAATGGCTCAAAATGTTGCTGCAAGAGTCATCATGGAAAGGAAAGTCACAGACCACATAACCCCAGTACTTATGGAACTGCATTGGCTCCCGGTGGCTGCCCGCATCATTTTCAAACTTCTCATAACAACGTTTAAACTCATCCATAGCATCGCACCATCCTACCTCAATAATCTAATCGCTATTCAACCAGACAACAGGAGCAGAAGAACCATAAATCTCAACGCTCTCTGTGTTCCGACAAGCATAAGAACCGTCATAGCAGAAACAAGCAATAGGGCATTCACATATACAGCACCAATCCACTGGAACCAGCTCCCACACGAGTTGAGACTCACAAATAACTTGAGTGAATTTAGAAGGAAACTCAAAACCCATTTATTTCAGACTCACTACAACCTGACCTAAGGGCGATACTTCTACCTCAACCAGATGTCTTTTGCCTGCCACGGCAGCATTTTGAATACTGGCATGTAATCATGTATTGTGGTGCAGCAGAGGATACACAGCCCATGGAAGTGCAGATAAAAGAAGAGCTTACCTTAGATTCAGCTATGCAAAGAGACATGAGGCATAGTGAAACAGTTGAGCAGAGAAAACTGTTACTACGTGCCAAACAGAAAGCTCATCAGGAACACCTGATGGCAAATCCCCACGTCACGTGCAGGGCTGGGGATCACATAAGACAGGGTTCCAGTCAGTGGAGAGAAACCCAGGAAGAAACCCAGGAGGAAACCCCGGAGAAGGGCAAAAGCCAGAGTGAGAGCTCAAGCCCAGGAGGTGGAATAGCAGGTGGGCCCAGAGCAGATGACGTAGCAAGAGAAAGCAGCAGGAGGTGTGGCTACAGACAGCTGAGCAGAAACCCCAGAGGAGTGCTGGGAGAAAAGGTTGCTATCGGAGAACCAGGAAGTGAAGATAGCTACAGCACTCGGGAGAAACGGTTTAAGGCAAGCTGTGCTGGGAGAAGGTATGCCACTCGAGACAGACCTCAAGAGAAGCCAGGAGTGTCCTATCATACAGGAGACCGGTATGTGCCAGCAATAAGCACAGGTCAGTTCAGAAGGAGAGTGTTGGGGGATGGGAACTCCAAACATACTTGCACAGTAAGAAATAGCTGTAAAGCTGATACTAACTTTGCTACTGCACAGCCAGCCTGGGAGGCTAGAGAGAAGGGACATTGTAAGCCAAGAGCCAAGGCAATCCCTAAGGATAAAAGGAGGCATCCCTGCTCTTATAAAGAAAGGTTTGAAACATATGCATGCCAAGGGCGTGGTCCTGAGAATAGAGGCAGGTAGAAAGGGTATTCAGAACCTTTATTTTGGGAGGAAAACCCAGAGAGAATCTACTTCATGCCAGACAGGTATAAGCCTGGGGAGAGAGGAACCTTTACTGAAAGCTGTAGTGATTTATCACAAGGGGACGTGCCTGAATATACCACACAGGAAGAGTGTGATACTGAGAGCTTGGGGAGTGCTGGAGAAGCTATGCTGTGGGAAGACAACAGCTGCCTTCCAGACCCCATGCCCATGGACTGTAGCATTTGTTACAAGTGCAACCATTCTACTTAATTAAGTAACAAAAGGAACTTTGTGAATTTAACAAAGAAGCAGAAGTTGCTGTTACCATTTTTTGTTTATTGTTTGTATCTGGAGTTTTTTTGATCTTGTTGATGGTCCGAGCGGGACGGGGAATAAAACCCATCTTATTTTCCTTATTCACTTTTTGCTCTGAGAGACTCTGTTATTTCATAGCAAGAGCAGAATACTTATTTTACTGACCCTAGGCAACCGCCTACATAGGGTTAGAGGGCTCTACCCACGGGCCCCATCACAAGTTGGCGTAGTTTTTTCGGATCCAGTCAACGAGGCAAAGAGCTACGGAGTGAGCAAGCGACAACGCGGGAAGAGCGGAAGTTGGCACGCCCGGAGAGGATCCAGGTTCTTAGAGTGCAACGGCAAGCACCTTCTCAAAATAAGAACCTCCACCTGGCTCAGGTAAAGGGTATTTGGGCACAGGTTGGGAGGATCCCTGGTGAGAAGGAAAAAAGCTTGGGAGAAAGAAAAGAATTGTTTCTTTCGCTGTTGTTGTAGTGCCACACTTGGTGTTTGTGTCTCTGGTTTATCTTCCAGGAGAAAAGGGGATGACCACGATGGACGCACAAGAGGTCCTAAGATGGATGAGTATGCAGTTCGAGAAACAGGGAGAGCTAGCACGGAAGAACCAGGAGCAGGCCATCGCAGCCCTGCAGGACCAACAAAAGCCCCTGACGTACTTATTGCATACTCTTCTAAAGGAGCCAAGGAAGGAGGAGTCGCCAGCAGCAGTACCTATCTGTGGGGTAGGCCCACAGAGTTGTGGGATATGGACGCTGGGACAAATGCATAGAGATGATAATTTTGATGACTTTGTGGAGACTTTTGAGAGAATAGCTCTCAATGCTAACTGGCCAGTAGAGCAATGGGCCGTTAGGCTGGCTTCAGCGCTAACCGGCGAGGCTCAGTCAGCTTACAGAGCCATGCCTGCCGTTTTGGCAGCTGATTATACTGAAGTTAAGAGAGCAGTGCGTGATAGGCTGGGCTTAACTCCAGCAGTGTATAGACGCATGCTCCGGTCTACCCGGATTCAACCTGACGAAACCCCAAAGGCGCTATATCATAGAGTGCATGGGTTGGTCTTAAAATGGCTTGAACCCGAGGGTAAACCGGTAGCAGATATAATAGATCAAATTGTACTGGAACAATTCTTTGAGGCAGTTCCAGAGGAGGTGAGAACTTTCCTGACCTTACAGAATTGTAGAACCTCTGCTGAAGCAGCGCAATTAACCGAAAGGTTCTTTGAGGCTGAGGTAACTAAGAAGGCCAGCGCTGGCAGTAGGTTTGGGTTAACCAATTCTGTAAAAACTACCAAAGTTCCTCAGAGGAATATGTGGGGTTCAAGGGAATCCGTATATAGGAAAACGGGAAGTAATAATATGTCAAAATGCTTTAAGTGTGGAAAAATTGGGCACCTAAAGAAGGAGTGTGTGTATCGTACAGCACTAATTACTAACAATGACCAACATGTAGCAGCAGGTTTCCGCGTGGATGTGGAGGTGCAGGGAGTACCTGCTAAGGCCTTGCTTGACTCGGGGGCAGACCAAAGTATGGTCTCCCGCCGTTTTTGGGAAACCATACAGGCCAAAAATGATTTGCCTCCGAGTCATACCGAGGGCGTAGCAAATATAAGATGTATCCATGGGTCTTCCGCTGGTTACCCTCTGTACCGGCTGAGGATACAAGGGTTAGGGGTTCAAAGAAAAACCCTAGTAGCTGTAGTCCCTAAGCTACCTTTCGACCTGGTGTTAGGTCGGGATTGGCCCCCGTTTGATGAAGGGCTAAAGGAAGGCCTGGTTATGGGAAAGGGTGAATCCCCGGGGCATCCTGAGAAAGTAGGAGAAGAAGGCAAGACCGTGGGAAAGAGTGATAGTAAAGGGGAGGCCCTGGTAAATGTAATTCCCCAGCCTCTGTTTGCAAAAACCCCAAAGATAGCACCTGACCTAAAAACCCCGGTGGAGGTAGTGACACCCAGTAAAAATGGCTTTGTGCTAAAGTTCTGTAAAATGTCCCCAGTCGCACAGAGTCCACAGAAAGCAACTGCCGCTTCGGCAGGCTTCGACCTTTTTAGTGCAGTGGAGGGGGTACTACCTAAAAAGGGGAAGGCTGTAATTAACACAGGGCTGCAAATTCAGTTGCCAGCAGGGTGCTACGGGCGGATCGCTCCCCGATCCGGATTGGCATCGAAGCATTTTATCGATGTCGGGGCGGGGGTTGTGGACCCCGATTACAGGGGAGAGGTCAAGGTACTGCTTTTCAACTTTGGGGAGCGGGACTTTGAGGTTAAAGTAGGAGACCGGGTTGCCCAGATCATATGTGAACGGTTTGGGTCGCCAGAGGTGAAGGAGGTAACTCACCTGGTCCCTACCAGTCGGGGAGGCCAAGGGTTTGGCTCCACCGGCCTGAGGGAGGTACAAGGTCTCACTACCACCGCAGAGACGAAATTAGAGGATGATTTAGGTCCCCAAATTGAGGACTGCAAAACAGTCTCGGCACCGAAGGTAGGCATGGAGTTGTCCCTGCAACAACGCGGCCAGTTAGACCAGTTGCTGGCGCGGTTTAAGGACGTCCTCACGCCCGTCCCAGGAGAAACCACCCTGGTCGCGCATGAAATTCTCACACCCCCTGGGAAAATTGTGCGGCTGCGACCTTACCGGTTGCCAGAAGCTCGCAAGAGGGAGGTTGTCTCACAAGTTCAAGAGATGTTGCAGCTAGGCGTCATTGAAGAGTCCAAAAGCCCCTGGTGTAGTCCGGTAGTCCTAGTTCCAAAACCGGATGGCAGTCTTCGTTTCTGCATTGACTTTAGGCAGGTCAATGCTATATCCCTCTTCGATGCCTATCCCATGCCAAGGATCGAAGAATTGTTGGATAGACTGGGGCAGGCACGATATCTGACCACCCTTGATCTTACCAAGGGTTATTGGCAGATACCGTTGACCCGTGCTTCCAGGCCCAAGACAGCGTTTAGCACGCCGCTTGGTTTATTTCAATTTAAGCGTATGCCATTCGGTTTGCATGGCGCCGCGGCGGCAACATGCCAGAGGTTGGTAGACCAGGTCCTACGTCCTCACCACAGCTACGCGGTAGCCTACATGGATGATATAGTCATCCACAGTACCACCTGGGCACAACATCTTCCACGCGTAGAGGCCGTGTTGAAGGCTTTGCGGGGTGCCGGGCTAACTTTAAATCCCGGAAAGTGCCTATTTGGAGGAACCGAAGTTAAATATTTAGGACACTTGGTGGGCAAAGGTACCGTACGACCCCTACGTAATAAGATAGAAAGTGTGCAGAATTTCCGGCAACCGCTAACTAAGAAACAACTTAGGAGTTTCTTAGGGTTAATCGGGTACTACAGGCGTTTTATACCCAGGTTTGCGGAAGAAAGCACGGTGCTGACAAATATGTTAAGAAAGAATGCACCCAACAATTTACAGTGGACACAGGCAGCGGAGGACGCTTTCATACTTCTGAAGGGGAAGTTATGTAAAGCGCCAATCCTATATGGGGTGGATTTTAATCGCACATTATCCTTCAAACAGATGCCTCGGAGTCGGGGCTGGGAGCTGTCCTCTCCCAGGAGTTCGAGGGTACTGAACACCCCGTTCTTTACTTGAGTAGGAAGTTGTCCAGGGCTGAGGGCAACTACTCAACCATCGAAAAAGAATGTTTGGCTATTAAATGGGCCATTGAGGCGCTCCGATTTTATCTTACCGGCCGGCATTTCGTGCTAATTACGGACCATGCACCGTTGAAGTGGTTAGGTACCATGCGAAACCATAACCCTTGCCTCACCCGTTGGCACCTAGCGTTGCAGGCTTTCACTTTTACCATACACCATAGGGCAGGCAAGTTGCATTCTAATGCGGACGCCCTGTCCCGTATTCCGGGCTGGGAGCACGAAAGTTCCCCATCCCGAAATATCTTAAGAGGGGGGATATGTGGTGCAGCAGAGGATACACAGCCCATGGAAGTGCAGATAAAAGAAGAGCTTACCTTAGATTCAGCTATGCAAAGAGACATGAGGCATAGTGAAACAGTTGAGCAGAGAAAACTGTTACTACGTGCCAAACAGAAAGCTCATCAGGAACACCTGATGGCAAATCCCCACGTCACGTGCAGGGCTGGGGATCACATAAGACAGGGTTCCAGTCAGTGGAGAGAAACCCAGGAAGAAACCCAGGAGGAAACCCCGGAGAAGGGCAAAAGCCAGAGTGAGAGCTCAAGCCCAGGAGGTGGAATAGCAGGTGGGCCCAGAGCAGATGACGTAGCAAGAGAAAGCAGCAGGAGGTGTGGCTACAGACAGCTGAGCAGAAACCCCAGAGGAGTGCTGGGAGAAAAGGTTGCTATCGGAGAACCAGGAAGTGAAGATAGCTACAGCACTCGGGAGAAAGAAACGGTTTAAGGCAAGCTGTGCTGGGAGAAGGTATGCCACTCGAGACAGACCTCAAGAGAAGCCAGGAGTGTCCTATCATACAGGAGACCGGTATGTGCCAGCAATAAGCACAGGTCAGTTCAGAAGGAGAGTGTTGGGGGATGGGAACTCCAAACATACTTGCACAGTAAGAAATAGCTGTAAAGCTGATACTAACTTTGCTACTGCACAGCCAGCCTGGCAGGCTAGAGAGAAGGGACATTGTAAGCCAAGAGCCAAGGCAATCCCTAAGGATAAAAGGAGGCATCCCTGCTCTTATAAAGAAAGGTTTGAAACATATGCATGCCAAGGGCGTGGTCCTGAGAATAGAGGCAGGAAGAAAGGGTATTCAGAACCTTTATTTTGGGAGGAAAACCCAGAGAGAATCTACTTCATGCCAGACAGGTATAAGCCTGGAGAGAGAGGAACCTTTACTGAAAGCTGTAGTGATTTATCACAAGGGGACGTGCCTGAATATACCACACAGGAAGAGTGTGATACTGAGAGCTTGGGGAGTGCTGGAGAAGCTATGCTGTGGGAAGACAACAGCTGCCTTCCAGACCCCATGCCCATGGACTGTAGCATTTGTTACAAGTGCAACCATTCTACTTAATTAAGTAACAAAAGGAACTTTGTGAATTTAACAAAGAAGCAGAAGTTGCTGTTACCATTTTTTGTTTATTGTTTGTATCTGGAGATTTTTTGATCTTGTTGAAGGTACGAGCGGGACAGGGAATAAAACCATCTTATTTTCCTTATTCACTTTTTGCTCTGAGAGACTCTGTTATTTCATAGCAAGAGCAGAATACTTATTTTACTGACCCTAGGCAACCGCCTACATAGGGTTAGAGGGCTCTACCCACGGGCCCCATCACAGTATAAATTGTATATATTGGACCCCTCCCACACTCTTGCAATCAAATGTATACCCAGAACTGTGTGCCCCAACCAAATGTATATTGTATCCCATTGATTCTCCTGTTTTATGTAAATCATTGCCTAATCGAAATGTAAATCTAAAAATCACTGTATTGTACGATACACTATGATTCTGTAAAGTAAACCGCTGCTGATCGTAGGAAGCAGCGGTATACAAATGTTTACTAAATAAATAAATAAATAAATAATTCCTTATCCCTGATGGGCTGCCTTTTAATGAGTCACTGGGTATTTCATTTTCTTGGTTGTAATACAGACTGAATCATAGTTTTCTTATTGGTTGCTAGTGTACCGCCAGCTAATAACCTGTTGCCATGGGCAAGGCTGAATTAAGACATTAGCATTACACCTAGAGCCCATATCTTTAAGAGGGTCCCTGTCTGATGTGATCAAGGCTCAGGAGGCTAGGACTGGCAACTGACCTTTTCAGGATTCCAAAGTACAAAATCAAACTGACTACACTTGTGGACATCAATGATGGAAAAGCTCAATAACAACAACAAAGATAAAATCTGGAACTGGCCGTGGTACAGATCAACTACTAGTATGCAAACTATAGCTAAAACTGAAAAAGAGCAAGCCGCTCATGAATGTGGCAAAACATGATCTTGAAATATACCAGAATTTAAAGACTGCCTGTGAAATTGATTTGCCACTCTGGATACAAATGACAGAGCACCAGAAGATCTTATGAGATGACATAAAGAAAAGTTGTGCTCGAAGAAAGTGAAAAGTCCCTGCAAAAGATGAAAAGACAAAAATGGCCAAAATGGATGACCAAAGAAATTCTGAAAATTGCTCAGAAATTTAGAGAAAGCTAAAGTCAGAGAGGAGGCAATCTCAATAGAAATTTCCAACATGCATCAAGACGAGACAAAGAGAAGTACCACAATAATGTATGCAAGGAAATAGAAACTATTAGAGGAAGAACAAAATCAGCTTTCCTAATACTATGAGCATTAAAGTGAAAACTCCAGCCTCAAATTGGAATGCTAAAAGGTGCTCAAGGATCCATATTGAATGATGCTGAGATGATCAAAAAAAGGCGGACAGAATACACAGTCATTTTACCATAAAGATCAAGTGGATCTACAGCTGTTTCAAACTGTACCTTATGATTAGGAACCATTGGTGATGAAAGAAGAAGTCAAAATAGAGTTGAAAGCATTATCAAAGAAAGCACTGGACACTGATGACATTCCCACTGAAGTATAGCAATCAGATGCAGCTGTTGCAATACAAGGCTCTGTTTGGAAATTTGGAAGGCAACATCATGGACAACTGACTGGAAAAGATCTGTGTTTATACCAATACTGAAGAAAGATGATCTGATTGACTAAAGAAAGGATTGCAAAATTGCTTTCATTCCATTACAGCAAAATTCTACTCAAGATCATTCAGTGGATATTACAACCATACCTGGAATGAGAACTGTCTGAAGGGCAAGCAGGATTCAGGAAAGGGTGAGGCACAAGAGATACCATTGTAGGTGAGAGATGGATCCTTGAAAAGACAAAAAGAATACCAAAAGGATATCTACATGTGTTTCATTGACTACAGCGAGGCATTTGATTGCATAAATCATGGAAAATTCTGAGCTACATTAAGAAGCATAGGTATACCAGAACACCTAATAATTCTCATGCACTTTGATTGAGAAGCAACAGTTTAAATAGAACAAAGAAGAAACAGAAATGTTTAAAACTGGCAAAGGTATACAACAAGGCTGCATCCTTCCCCATACCTGTTTAATCATTAGAGAAGCAGGTCTGTATGAAGACAACTGACGTGTGAAAATTGGTGAAAGACTCATCAATAACCGTTGCTGGACTGAGGGTGCCAGGCTACTGGCTGAAAGTGAACACAATTTAAAACAACTACTTATCAAGATGAAGGACCATGTTTTTAAAATGGCCTGAGCTTTAACATAATTGTTGATGGAGAAGAAATAGACATAGTAGATACATTTATCCTGCTTGGATCAATAATCAATAAGAAAACGACAAGCAGTTAAGAAATCCAATGCCTCATTGCTCTTAGCAACACAGCTATGAAGGACCTGGATAAGATGCAGCTCTGAATACAAAGATTTGACTTGTCCAAGCCATGGTATTTTCAATAGAAATATAGAAACATGACGGCAGAAAAAGACCACATGGCCTATCTAGTCTGCCCTTCCGTATCAACTACTACAACGGTCCCCTTTTTTCCTTTAGAGATCCTCTGTGTTTGTTCCATGCTTTTTTGAATTCAGATACCGTGCTCGTCTCTACCACCTCCGCTGGGAGACTATTCCATGCATCTACCACTCTTTTCGTAAATAAATATTTCCGCATATTACATAAAAACATAGAAACAATAATGTCATATGGGTGAAAAAGTTATAAACTGAAAAAGAAAGACAGGAAGCAAACAGGTACCTTAAAATTATGGTGCTGGCAAAGAATATTGGGGGGATATTCAGCAGCAGTGGTGGCTAGTGCTTGTAAAGTGCTAGTCATCGCCACGGAATTCTAACCCTGGATATTAAATTCTGAGGCCATATCTGGCCACTGCCATTGAATATCCGGGTCACCACAGAACCCGGAAGCTAACCAGGCAGCGATGATATTGAGTCACTGCTCAGTTATCTTCCATTGATAAAGTTAGAGCAGCTTTAGCCATGCCCTACTTTACCCATGTGTCACTAATTGGACAGCGGCTCAACATCGTCGCTGCTCGGTTAGCGATGGGTGCTGCCTCCCCTCTGCCCCAGAATGGCCACCACATGTCCCGAAGCTAACCATTTAACCGTGATACTGTAGTGCCGCTGAATATCCTGTTCATCGGGATTTACATGGTGTACAGGTCTACAAACCGTGAAATGCCTTTAAATATCCCCCAAACTGTGTATAGCATAGACTGCCCAAAGAACAAATCAATTGGTACTAGAGGAGAAGAAACCTAAGCTTTCCTTAGAAGCGCAAATGACAAGACTTTGACTTTCATACTGTGCATGCATTGGGGCATGCTCACTACGCCCCATGCTAATAACGTGGATTTGGGCAGCATGCTAGATGCAGGAGATCAGGGATAGCCTTCCCCCTCAATTTAGCATGGCTCACCACACTAAAACATCCACAGGGATCAACTACCACCACCCATTGTGCTGGCAGTATTTGCTCTCCACCAAGCACTGGCAGTTGGGGCTTTCAAAACCCATGCTAGAGGTGCTGCAGCACTAATGCCCTTGATCTTCCCAGTTGCCACCCACACATGCACTACCTGGGCAATATGAGTATTTTAGCTTGGGTCACCATGCTACATTTTAGCATAGCACCATAAACAGTGCTTACCCCACACTACTTGGGTAGTGCTCTTTAGTAAACACGTGCCATCATGCAAAGAGCAAGTTCATTAGAGAAAGAAATTATGCTTGGCAAGGTTGAAAGTTAAAACAAAAGAGGAAGATCAGCAATGGATTCCTTTAATATCAGCAGTTATGGATGCCACTCTGTCAACTATTAGCTACCTGACTGAAGACCACATACAGTTTAGGACAACTATCCACACAGTCACCATGAGTTGACATCAACTCAACGGCATTTAACAACAACAATAGCAACAACTAATTAGCTGGCCATATTCCTTTGAAAACTGTCCTAATACTGCCTCCGCCTTGTCTAGCCCTTACAGAGGCACCTAAGAAAGCAACATAACACTTTATGTTGTTGTTTTTTCCACTTGTGAAATCTTTTGACACTTAAATAATTCTATATTTCTCAGGCACATCACCTGTAAATCTCAGCGTTTGTCCTTTAATCTCACTTTTTGGGGTAGTTCACTCTTGGCAACTCTGGTTTGTACCAAATACAAGAGGATGAAATGACTTGCCCTACTTCCCCCATTCTCAGCTCATTAGTCTAACCACTAGGCAACTCTATTCAAAATAAGTGCTTGCACGCTCCCCATGTTCACACATAAGCTTTTGCTGCTGCCACACCCAGAATTAGACCCTGCAGTTTTCACTATGCTCATGGCTTTCTCCCTACACTTCACCTCTCCAGAAGTAGCAAAGATCCCAGCAGGAAGGGAAGGCATACAAAGAGTGAATGAGATTCTATTAGAGGTTCGGAAAAGAAGTGATAAACCCATGATAACATGGGTTCAGGTCACATGTCTTCTACCTTCTCAGTAGTCAAAGGAGTAAGATGTTCCCTTTGGGCAGTCTGGTCCAAAATTGGAGCATGCGATGCCTTTCTATAAAATCATCGTTATTCTTAAAATCTTTCCTTAAAAAAAAAAAAAAAAACCTCAGCAAACTAATTACCTATTTGTTCAGCTCTTCTAGATCAGACCCTACAGAAATATCAGCTGTTACCTTTTCTATTTACAATTTAAGTATATTATTTGCCCTATTTTGCACCTTGTTAATAATTTCAGCCATAGGCAGATGCACCACTTTCTCCCTTCTCCTTCTCCTTTCCCTTAAACCAGCCTCTTCATTGCTTCCGTTGCTACTCCACTTGGTGGGGCTGATCAACTATTTAATTCCAATTATTATCTTGGTGCTATGCATTCAGGATTAATAAAGCTACATAGTTGCAGGGTCTGTCCATGGTAGTACAGTTTGGCAGCTGCAGAAGATATTATTGGAAGGTGACCAAAATATGTGGGCAGAAAAGGAATAGACATACTATTAGAAAAGCATTAAAGCAGCCACATGGGTGGAAGAGGAGAAGAGAGAAGAGCAGGACTGAAACCGAAGGATGAGAGATTGATAGTTGCAGTCCAGGACAGAAGATTTTGGATGAGATGGTTCACAGCAGTTGTAGGAAAAAACTGGCAAAACAGATGTGTAGAATTTGTAAGAAAGAACTGAAAATGGTTACTCATCTCGCATCTGGTTGCGAAGTTCTGATGGCCAAAAATCTCTACACAGAAAGGCACAATAAAGTGGCATTTTTCATTCATTGGAAACTCTGTAAACACTACAACATTGCTATACTGGGAAAGCACTGAGACCACGGACCTAAGAGAATTCCAGAGAAAGAAGAGATTATGATGAGCTAGGATACTCCGATTCAGACCTATAAAAGGGGGATGCAAGGAAACCGGATATAGTGGTAAAGGAGAAAAACACCAGATTGATTATAGTGGTGTTGATCTGAAGTGATTATTTTGTAAATTGTGTTGACAGGGAGAAGATCCTCAAGTACCAAGAAATGCAGTCAGACACCAGGAAAATGTGGAAGAAAGATACAGAAATATTTTCCATCGTATTGGTTGCCACAGGCTTGATTAAGAGGAATTGCCAAGTGCATTTTAATAAATTGCCTATACATGCTACATCTTATGAACTCCAAAAGAAGGCTCTCTTTGGCACAATGCAAGTACTACGCTGAGTTTTAGCAGTAATTTTGAGAGACTGAGATCATACTCCACATACCCTGGCATAGGAGTGAGGTTCTTTACTATCATAGTCTGCCCAAAACTAACCCATTTGGAGTACTTGCCCTCGAGGAAGAGGGGAGGAGATGAGACCCATGACAGGAAGGAAGAGGAAGAATAAGCATATACAGTAGGGTTGAAGGAAAGGGAAAATATAGTGAGAGACAGAGGAAACTGAAGAATAAAGATCTCATTAGAGATAAGAATGAGATCTCAGTAGGAAAAGGGGAGATGTACAGGAAAACTGGAGGGCAGGGTGCGAGATGAACAGAATGCTTAAAGGAAAAATATACCACTTTTGTGGAAGTCAAAAACAGGCTTTGAGATGTTTTAGCAATTGGGGGAGAAGAAAGAATGAAACATGAAACAAGTTGTAAAGTGCATTGTAAAAGCATTGCAATTGCGTTCTGCTGAGTGGGTAGGTGGGGTGTGTATATCTAAGTATGAGGTAGCATAGGTAGTAAATTGGTGCTGAGAGGTTTGTGATTGGGTGCTGTGCATAAATGTGCAATTAGGTTACATGGGAATCTTTCCTTTGAGAACTATCTTGTAGGCCAATGAGTCCAAAGCACTATGGATAATGGCCTTATAATCAGGGCCAGCTCTAGAACTGGTCCAAAGTGTTGGAGCCCTAAGCAAACCTCAGGCTTTACTCCCCCTCTAGCTGTCAAAATCAGTAATTTACCTTTAAATGGCCTCCTTTTGCTGCCCTCTAGTTGCTGCCCTAGTTTGCCCAGTGGTTGGGCCGACTTTGCTTGTAATGTATGATATCTTTAAGTTCAACAGAAAACCTTACAAACAATCAAACGCATAGGTATTTTTGGGTTTAGAATCTAATTACAACAGGCCTGATTTTCAGTACAAGTATTTGATCATTTAAAAATTATCCAGATAAAATCAGGCCATTTAAGTCATTAAATGGCCAGATTTTATCCAGACAATAAGGAACTGGTTAGGGTTAGGGGGGCGGCAGCACTCAGAAATCTGTTTTGCAGTGATATTCAGCTGCTAAAAAGATCGCTTCTCCAGATCAATTTAGGTCTGCTCAATGACAGGCCTAAATCTGTTTGGATAGGACTGGTGAATTCGTTGATTACTGTAATATGTATATTCAGTCTTACTGCTAATACAGTTAATGGTGCTGAATATACATTATTAAGTGAAGTGACATTACCAGTGCTTAAATTAATATGGTAGTCATGCTGACTGAACATTTATCCCTATATTTTTTCCATGACCAGACTGTATCCAAATTCACAAATGACTGTCTCCATTTTCAAGCAATTATTTACAGCAAAATGAAACTTAAGTAAGGAAGAGCTGACTGTGGTAGTTGTGTCTTCGATATCATCTGGAAGATATAATGATTACTTTTTCACAGATATTTTATGCTTACTGTGAAAGCCTAAGAAATAGCATTTTAAATAACAGTAAAAATAGACAAATTACTTTTTTGTGGCAACTCAATTTTCTCCATATATTTTACAATATAATTAAACCTATAAATATTAAAATATTCTACAGAAGAAACATAGTTGAAGTTACAAGGATAAGTTTATGCATATTTATGTTTTATATGTTTTATAATTCTAAAGCTCTATGCCGGTTGTAACCCACAGCTAAGAAAAAAGGGGTAGTAGGGAGCAGTGTCTTGAGGTCCCAAAAGTCCCATGACATTTCCTGCCTTTTGGCAATGTGATTGGCAACCCGGAGCCTGCATGCCAGTGGCGCATGTGTGACATCATTGCTGTGGTCCCTGGGCTGTTTAAAAGCAAGGCCTTCCATGGAATGCATCTGCGAGTGCATGCCCTAAGAGGCGGGTCATGCCTCTTTGGAGCCCCTTTGCAGCACTTCGGAGCATGGAGGCGATTGGTGTTATAAATACCAAAGTACTCATAGTATACGGCTTAAATTATACCGAAAAGGAAGAGGAAGACTCTCTCAACGTCGCAGGTGAATGGTGCCATGGGTGAACATTTGGTCCATGGTCCTCTTTGGGAATAGAACTCTGTTGCTGACAGGAGGAGCATCATTCAGCTTTCCCAGTAGACTGTTCTCCTGCCCCCCAGAGCCAGACTTTATCAATCCACCCGTTGCACCTGGGGCTCAGCCACCATCTCTGGAAGTTAACTCTTTAATGACATCTTTTTTGCCTAAGACTGTGTCTTTGCACCTTTCTCAAGATGACGCGTACCTTCTCCTTCTAAAGACATTACTTTAGTGGATGTTTGGAATGTGGTTACTAGAAGAAAATCCTTACTCAAAGGGACAGTGATTGAGTTGTGTGAATTTTCTAAACAGTCAGTGGAGAAGTTCCAGCAGGTGGATAGATGAGTTAATAGACTAGAGCAGTCTTTGGGGAAAATGGGTCAACAACTCTCTTCCCTTCGAGCTGCTGGAGCTGCCCACTTGAAGGACAGTTTGTTTGTCTATAATAAGTTGGAGGCTTTGGAAAATGTATCAAAGGCAAAAAAATCTTAGATTTCTGAGCTTCCCTGTTACACATGTGCTTCAGCTGAAATATTATTGAGGAAATATTTTAAAGAGGTCCTTGTGATCCCTAATTCTGTTCTATGATATTTTCTATCATTTATTTTATTCCTCAGAAAGTTAGGAAAGTGAATAACCAGGCGGGTGCTCTGCGTAATTTAATTGTACCTTCTGTGGCTAACTTAATGGCGTTCCTGGAAGACTCCACTGAAGAATTTCATCCAGAGCTACCCTCCTGGTAACTTGCACTGCATTAAAGAATAAATCCATTGTTTTGAAGGCATATTTCCAAAAGAAAGATTCAGCTTTTGCTGTTCAAAGAATTCTTGTCTTTCCAGATGAGGCTCGGGCCACCCAAGCCCATCAGAAGCAGTTTCTTTCACAACGCCCCAAGACTGTAGCTGCAGGTGGTACCTTTTTCTTGAAATGCCCCTGTAAGTATTTGATTTCACTTCAGAGTATTAATTATATTTTTTTTGGATTCAACGCATCTGGAAAAATATATTATTGATCATGGTTTGTGAGATATTAAGGGTCCTTTGGGTGAGTATTAGGTCTGGTTTGTTTTGGGGGCCTCTAACATGCAAATGTTTCCATTGGATTTCCTATCATTTGTTTTGTTTTTCGTACTTGCTATCTACTTGATATGGGCTTTTTCTCTCTGTTTATACAATAGTGAGATTTTCTTGGCCTGTACTGGTTGTAAAAATTGAAAATCTTAATTTAAAAAAAAAGAAGAAGAAGATAAAGGAGGCAAATACCTAAAAAAATATACTATTCCTGTGAATAAGGGACATTTTATAACAAGTCACCTAGCTTGTGAAGGCGCATAAATTGTGGATATTTTAAAAAGGCAACATACACACAATGTGGTGCTATATTAAAAAAAAAAAAAAAAAACTTTTCTGAAAGCTTCCACACAAAGTTACGCCTGCCCTGAGGCAATTGTAACTTGGGGGCCCTTAACTAAAGGGCACTAGGGTGTTGCACCGAACTCGCCAACAGCACTGAAACTATAACACATCAAACTGTTGGGGATGAGGAAAGCATTTCACCAGCAGTTTATACGGAGCCCTGTCCACTGGTGCATGTAACATTAGCGTGGGTGCACTTAACACCACCTATTGAGGTAGCATTAGATGATCCCATGCTATTAAGCACGAAGTTCACACCACACACTAACTGCACAGATTACACCACACCCACTCTCCGCTCCTACCCCGCCAAGACGCTACCGCAACATGATTTAGACAGCACGGGAATTATCCCATGCTGTCATGGCCCTGTGCTATCTGGCAAAATGTATCCCAACATACATTCAGCACACGCCAGAATACGCCTTGTCAGTTAACACCATTTAGTAAAAGACCTCCTTTGTGAAAGGTATTGGAATTAGCACATATATATGTATCTTTTAACCCCCCCTTAAATGATCCTACCTCCATTTCAACCATTCTCCATCCCTGCGAACACCTATGTGCATATTGCCTAAAGGTAAGTGTTATGTTTTCTGAGCACCAACCTTTATGCATATATATCCCTGGTTGAATTTTATTAGTGCTTACTTAAGCGTGTAAATATTTCTCACAATCAAGTCACTTATAAAATTAAGCCTTATATGAACAAAACATGTACAAATTCTGAACTAAGGCCTATCCCATACTTTTTAAGCAACATTGCTAAAATGTGCCATGGTTTTGCACCAGCAGAAGGCAAAATCAAGGTGCATTGAGTTCAAAGCCACTGTGTTCACGGTCAGAGGTGTGTGTAGCATTTTCCCAGCAGTTAACATGCGGCACAGTATGGTAACGCAAGATGCTATTACTGCAGTTGCAGTTAACTTCACCTATTAAGGTGGAGATAATTGCACCCTCACTAATTGCAAGAGTTTGAATCAGCGTGCAGTGTTTACCCATGCGCTGACTGTGTGGCCCTCACCACACCCACTCTTTGTTCCTAACCCACCCATTTCACACTCTAACATGTGAGACGCACAGAAATTGGCGCTTGCTTTGATGACCACACGCTAACAATTACCGCGGGCCATAGCATACAGTTAGTATTTCCCACAAACCCCTGCTGCCTAGTGAACTTTAGTAAACATGCCCCATATGTCTTGAATTTACAAAATACTGTATATATACTATGTAGAGAACTCATATTCTCACAGTAGTAGTAGACAGTCATAACTGTCATGCGTCTAACTTCCCCTTTCCAAGCAATGCTGCATATGTCTTCTATTAAATCTCCATCTACTTCTTCTCCCTGTGAGGGGGGCTGTATATCACGCCAATGCAAATTGATTTCTCTTTCCCTCTTTCTAGTTTAACCCACAGTGCCTCCTCTCTCCCTTTTAAAACCTGTAATTCTATAGCTTTAATGTTATTTTTTTACATATAGTGCCACATATAGTGCTCAGAGAACAACCTCAAAATTAAACACATGACAGTTATGACAGTCTACTACTACTGTGAGAATATGAGTTCTCTACATAGTGTGATTTCAATATGCTGGCTGGGGCAGAGCGGTGCAAAGGATGAGCTTTGCTTAGGGCATCTCATACTCTTGCAGTAGCCCTGTATAGATCTATCTATCTTTAATATAAATATAGCTAAACATAAGAAAATTATGTGGTGGTACTTTTGGGGGATGTCAGTGGGTTCTTCTTTGGAAAGGAGAAGTGTTTCTCCTGTTATTAACCATTGTGCCATTACGTAAGGCTGTCTAGCACTAGATATATGAAGTTGGTGAAATCTTGGTTGGAGGAATGTTAAATGCTTGAGCAAACACTGGCACTCCATCTGATCTAGGAGTCTTCCAATTCCAAGTTTTACTCAACCTAGTTTTTTAGCTTGTTAATTGCTACTTCAGGCCATTTCATAGTTTTGACGATTCCCTTACACATTCTATTCTATATGCTGGGAATCCATTCTGGTTCTCTATTCTGCCCTATAGGTTTCTCATGAGCTTCTCCAGAACTTTTCTGTTTCAGATTTAATTGATGATGTTATAGCTGCAATAATGAAATGCTGACTCCTGGGTTTTCTTGGCAGCGTGACTGGAAGTAGATTGCCAGGCCTTTCTTCCAAGGCAAAGGAGGATTAAGTGACTTGCCCAAGGCCACAAGGAGTGTTAGTGCGAATTGAACCCTGGTTTCTTGGTTATTGAGCCACTGTTCTAACCATTAGGCCACTCCTCCACTCCAACTGCAATAATAATCTTCCCCAATTCCCTGTAGAATCGCCACACAAAATTGTACTTCTCATGAAAATTGCATAAAATGCCCAAAACATACAAAAATGCCAAATTTCAGGTGATATGTGCTATCTTTCACTCAAAATGCACTTCTGTGACATGTACAGACTAAGGGGGAGATGTTCGACAAGAAGTGGAACTAAAAAGACAGAGACGTGCTGCTAGACATGGGAGGGAAGGAGACAGCAGATGCTGGACATGGGAAGGAACTAGGGAGACAAAGGAGAGACAGTGAACGTGGGGATAGAGAGATCATGGACACCGAAGGTATAGAAAGGGGGGATATGCTGGAAACAGGGAAGAGGAGAGTTATTGAAAGATTGGGGAATAAGATGCTTTTGAAGGAGAGAGAGATGGGAAATGGGAGGGCTGTAATGAGGGAAAGAGTACAAAGCGGGAGGCTGAGGACTAAATAGTAAGAGAAAGAAGTGAAATCTGAACAGAGAAGCAGAAAAGTAAATGGAAGAAAACTGATGAAAAGACCAGTGCTGCAGATGGATGCACTGGAGGATATGAAAACAGGCAGAGAGAGAAAAAATGGCAAATGTCTGGATTTTGGAATATGGTTCTGGGGATATCTAAGTAGACACCCCTGCAGACGTCACTGTCAGGCATGTCCAAGTTTGTGAAATCACGCCTGCACCTGGACGTACCTGCATTTTTTTTCAGACATTCTGGCTTAGATACCCCAGATTGCACTTAGATCTTCTAAACTTCCCCTCAAAATGTCCAGATACCAAAGGTAGATAGAAATCTCAGGGCCAAAATTCAGACAAACCGATATTTAAATACCATGGCGGTCAGCCATGTGCCTAAATATCGGCAGGATGTTCAGTGACAGTATCCGGATACAAGTTGCCACTGAATATATGGGCTCAGTGCCCTTAGCCAGCCAACCTCCCTTTGGCCAGCCGCTTAAGGGCTTTGAATATCGGCTTACTTATTCCTATTTAGTGATTGGAATATGTCAGTTTTCGAAAAGTAGATCAACCGGGACCAGTGCTAGACATGGTTGGGACCCAACACAAGGCAAAATTTTGGGAGGACACCCCAAAGTCGTCTTCAGTTATATGCAGGACTGGGGCTGCTCTGGCCTGGAGGACAGCAGACAATTGCTCTGTTGGTATCCAGGGCCAACACTAGCATCAGGCGAACGAGGCAACCGTGTATTGCTATTGTTAAGTGCGTTGCATTGGAGGCGACCCACTGGATAGTTGTCAAACTGTGTTCGGTCTTCAGTTAGGCAGCTCATTGTTGAGAGTGTGGCATCCATAGCTGCTGTTATTGTATCAATCCATCTCATTGCTGGCCTTCCTCTTTTGAATTGATCTTCAACCTTGCCAGGCATGATGTCTTTCTCTAATGATCTCTCTCTTCACATCATGTGTCCAAAATATGAAAGTCGAAGTCTTATCATCTGAGCTTCTAAAAAGAAGCTCCAGTCCCTCCACCAATGTTTTTCTAAAACTTTATTACAAAGTTCTCTTCTGTCCCTTCCAAGTCTTTAACCCATCCATTTAATGCTTTTGCTTCATAGTGACACTTTCATTTTATCTTGACAGCTAGGAGAGAAACATTTTATAATTTGTTGATTTTGCCATTGAGAGAAGTTCTTTTATATGAGTATTTGAATTCAGCACCTTGGACATCACCTAAATTCAGGTTGAGGAAAAGTCTTTCAGGAACAATAATTTTCTATGCACTGAAATCTGTGGCAGGAAAAAACTGCAGTGGGTATAAAAACAAACAATAAAGAAGTCCCGTTTCCTCTAACAAAGGGGCAGACCACTTTACCTTATTGTGAGTAGTCTATTTGTTTTGAATTTTTAAAAAGATTAACATTTATTTCTGTTTTGCCCCCTCTTCTGAGTGCTGCTTGATTTTTGTGTGTCCGCTGTCTGATTCTTAGCTTTGAGCCACTCAGCCGGCAAGTTAAAAAGCTTCAGTTACTGCTTTGTGGAAATAGACTTTGCTGTGTGTTCATTTTCAAACTGCTGGCTATAGCATTATTAACCAGTGCCAGTCCTCCTGTTTAATGCTTAACTGAATAAAGAACACATCCTGAGCTGCATGATCCATTTTCCAGTGCAGTAACCAAGCATGGAAAAAAAGTGATTTTAGCTCGTAACAGCATGCATGGCAGGGAGAGGCATGCAAGGCTGGGGGAGCACAGCTGAAGGTTCACCTTGGGCGTCAGATACCCTTGGGCTGCATCTTCCCCTGACACCAGTTCTGATATCTACTAGATTTGCATACTACATGGGGAAATGTATCTCTTTCTTTTTTTCTGGTCTTGTACTGCATCTGGCATCTTGGGGGTTCAGTTTAATTTTTGTCTATATATTCCTATTTTTACTCGGTGGTCTCTTATTCTGTATTTGGTGAAGGTCTATCTGTGTTCTGTAGTTGACTGAGTTCAGGTATTCAGTTAGAATGAATTTTCTACGTAGTTAGGGTTATCTGCTTTCTTTAGAAGCTCAGATGAAAAGACTTCTTCATACTTTGGACACATCATTCAAAGAAAGAGATCATTAGAGAAAGACATCATGCTTGGCAAGGTTGAAGCTCAACACAAAAGAGGAAGGCCAGCAATGCGATGAATCGATACAATAACAGCTGCTATGGATGCCCCTCTATCAACAATTAGCCACCTGACTGAGGACCGAACACAGTTTAAGACAACTAACCAGAGGGTTGCCATGAGTCAGCACCGACTTGATGCCACTTAACAACAACAGAGTGATCTGATACATTACCCAGGGTGCCCAGGTGTGCATGTTTCATACAGTATAACTGCATGGGACTGGAACCAGCCAAGGCAGGGACAGTTGGGATGTGCAGTACTCTTGGCTTGTTAGACCCAGGCCACCTAGACATATGCTCTATGGAGTCCCATACCACAAAACTGACGATGAAATAATAACTTGTGTTTGCCAGATCGCATGTTGGTCTGTATTGTACAACTGCAGAATTGCAGAACTTGAAGTCTACATTCTAAGAGTGATTTCTTTCTGATTTCTGCAACTTGGTGATATTATTTTGCTGTCACCTGGACACCATTTTGGAGCTCTGTCACTGCCCGACTGGAGGAGGCTCCTGCACATACAGGGGACCAAGCGAGTGCGAGATGTCTCACCTGGGTATGCTAACACAGTAGCCCTTGCAAACCCAGTTACTCGCTCATGGAATGACAATCACCATTTGTACTGTTAAGTAGTTTTGGTGACAGTCGGCACCCTATATTCCATGTTGCGTAGGCTACTGATTTTAAATGCTGGCCGCTTTGTAGGCCTCTGTACAATTATTCCAGGATATTTGGTTTTAGGATGGCTTTGCTATGTGCTACATGGGCATATTGATTGGATCGCACATTTATGCAGGTTTCTCTAATATCTCTACCTGGTTCCAGACCATTTATCTGGTTTTGGTCACCGCTTTGCACCCAAGCATATTTGCCTGGGTGTCCAGTGGCTATCTGATGATTCAAGCCCTTTTTTCCATGGTTTTTTTTTTAGCCAGTTTTTGGCTCCTATTGGACTCATTGTCTTCTGATATGGAAACAAATATGATATTTATGGTTTTCCAGTTCAAACTTTTCCTGATGTGCCTAGAACTACATAGCTAAGAAGGAAAAGGTTTTTACATCTGAAAGTAGCAGGTTTGTCTTTGGGGACAACGTTTTTCCTAAAATACCTATGTTAATGTTTGCTTGTTTTTATCAGGGGAGTAATTGTAATTTTTATGATTCTTTTCAGAAGGAATAGTTCATTTCTGACAGGAAGAATCATCTTGAAAGTAATCACATTTAAAGGCATATCTTAGGCTATGTAAGTGCAATCTGGGACGTCCAAGTGTAAATGTCCAGTATTTCAAGGGAAGGGCACAAGACTTCAGCCCAGGAGGGAAACGCTGCCAGGCCTGGAGCAGAGGCAGCATAGCAAGCCACCCACCGCATTCAGGTAGGTTTGCCGCATAGACCCACTGTATGGGTCCAGCGGGGGGGTGTGCTGAGCACTATGAAGGGATCACCCATGCTGCGAGGGAGGTGCCCACTCCAGGTGCTCATGGGGGTTGTAATGCCGCTGCTTGCATGTGTCTGATATGGACAGCTATGGGCACAGCAACAAAGACATACCCATAATGGTATTCCAGAATAGGCACATGTATCTGTCACCACATACACGTCCCAACCTGCCATTTTGCAAGCTGAGACATACAGTTGCACGGCAGCCAAGAAAAAAGGCCTATGTACCTGTACCTTTTTTGGAATGGCAAAAATTGCTGGAGGAGCAAGATAGAATTCTCCTCTTCTCCGTATAGGTCTTCGGTTACCAACACAACACTTTGAAGATGTCTACTCATGCCCCAGAGTGGCATAGACATTAGACATGTCCACTGCCAAGTCCAAATGTAGAGTGGCCATTCTACAGTCAGGCGTACATGTGTCACTTTTTGGGAATGCCCTGGTCATGCCCCCAGCATACCTCCATGCAACACAGACATGATCACATTAGACGCATATGAACATAGGCATTCTAAATAACTCTTGAGACATTGTTGCAATTCGCATGTCTGAATGGACGTTTTCAGACATAGGAATCACAAATAGCTTTTCTGAAATGACCCCTTAAGTGTTTTCTAAGCTCTCTTGTATTGATGGTGATATATAAATGTATTGGGTACTAAGATGGCTATTTAGCCTTATTTCTACATAAGAACATAAGAAATGCTATACTGGATGAGACCGAGATCCATCAAGCCCAATATCCTGTTTCCAACAATGGTCAATCCAGGTCATAGTACCTGTCAGGTTCCCGAAAAGGTACACAGATTCTACTATGCTTATCCCTGGATAAGCAGTGGATTTCCCAGGTCCTCTTCAATAATGGTTCATGGACCTTTCCTCCAGGAACTTGTCAAAACCTTTTTTAAACCCAGGTATACTAACAGCTTTTATTACATCCTCTGGTATTGAATTCCAGAGTTTGATTACACTTTGAGTGAAAAAATAGTTTCTCTTATTAGTCTTAAATGGGTTACATTATAGCTTCATTGCATCACCTAGTCTGTCTACTTTTTGATGGAGTGAAATACTGACCTATGTTTACCCATTCCACTCCATTCATTATTTTATAGACCTCTATCATATCTTCCCTCAGCCGTCTCTTTTCCAAGTTGAAAAGCCCTAATCTTTTAATCCTTTCCTCATAGGGGTATCCTTCCATCCACTTTACCATTTTGGTGGTTCTTCTCTGTGCCTTTTCTATTTCTGCTATATCCTTTTTAAGATATGGCAACCAGAACTGCACACAATATTCAAGGTGCGGTTGCACCATGGAAGGATGCAGAGGCATAATATCCTTGGTTTTATTTTCCATGCCTTTATTTATGTTTCCTAGCATTCTATTTGCTTTCTTGGCCCCCACTGCACAATAGGCAGAAGGTTTCAATGGGTTATCCACGATGACGCCTAAATTCTTTTCCTGGGTGGTGGTTCCTAATGTAGAACCTTGCATCATGTTCTTTCCTAGCTGCATAACTTTGCACATCCATATTAAATTTCATCTGCCATTTGGATGTCCAGTCTACCAATTTATCAAGGTCCTCTTGCAATTTTTCACAATCCTCTTGTGTTTTAACAACTTTGAATAATTTTGTACATTTGTAAATTTGATCACTTCACTCATTATTCCCATTTCCAGATCATTTATGAATATGTTAAAAAGCTGCAGGCTCAGTACAGACACCTGGGGTACTGCACTATTCACCTTTCGCCATGGAGAAAATTGGCCATTTAGCCCTACTATTTGCTTTCTATCTTTCAGTCAGTTCCTAATCCACAATAGTACACTGTCTCCTATCCCATGAAGGCACCTTGTCAAAGGCTTTCTGAAAATCCAGATACACTATATCAACCAACTCACCTTTATCTACCTATTTATTCACACCTTCAAAAAATATAACAGATTAGTAGTAAGACAAAATCTTTCTTGGCTAAATCCATGTTGGCTTTTTCCCATTAAACCATGACGTCTACATGTTCAGTAATTTTATTCTTTATAATGGTTTCTACCATTTTTACCATACTGATATCGTGCTCACCAGTCTGTAGTTTCCCATATCACCCCTAGAACCCTTTTTAAAAATTGGAATTACATTGCCCATTCTCCAGACTTCAGGTACTACAGATGATTTTAATGATAATTCACAGATTACTAAAAGTAGGTCTGCAATCTCCTATTTCAGTTCTTTCAGCACCCTCAGGTGTATATCATCTGATCCAGTTGATTTGCTGCTCTTTAGTTTATCAAATAGCTGTAATACATTGTCCCAGTTTATCAAAATTTGTTTCAATTCTTCTTATACATCACCTCTAAATACCATTTTAGACATGGGTAACTTCCCTACATCATCTTCAATAAAGACCGAAGCAAAGAATTGATTCAGTCTCACCACTATGTCCTTGTCCTCCTATTAGTGCCCCTTTTACCCCTCTGTCATCTAATGGTCCAACTGAATCTCAGAGGTTTTTTAGTATGAATGTACTTGAGAAGGTTTTTATTGTGTGTTTTTGTTTCCATGGCAAGCTTTTTTTCAAATTTTCTTTAATTTATGAATGCCTTGCATCTAACTTGCCAGTGCTTATGTTGTTTCCTGTTTTCGTCATCTGGTTCCTTTTTCCATTTCTTGAAAGATGCTTTTTTGGCTACAACATCCTCTCTGACCTCACCTTTAAATCATGCTGACAATTTTTCATCTTCCTTCCACCTTTCTTAAAGTGTAGAGTACGTGTGGTCTTGGCTTCCAATATAATATTTTTAAACAATGCCCATGCTTTATGTAAACCTTTAAACTTTGCAGCTGCTCCTTTTAGTTTTTTCTTAACTATTTTTCTCATTTTATCATAGTCTCCCTTTTGAAAGTTAAAAGGTAAGTACTGTGGATTTCCTTGCCATCCTCCCTCCATATATTAAATCAAATGTGATCATGCTATGTTCACTATTGCAAAGTGACCCTAACACCTTTATCTCTTGCACTAAGGACTAGGTCTGAAATAGCTTCCCCTCTTGTCAGTTCATGAACCAGCTGCTCCGAGAAGCAGCCATTTTCATTGAGAAACGTTCTCTCTAGCATGTCCTGCTATGACGTTGACCCATTCGATATCAGGGTAATTGAAATCCCCCACTATTACTGTGTTGTAACTTTTTCTTTTAGCATTTCATCATCCATATGCTCATTAGAAACATAGAAATGTGACGGAAGAAAAAGACCATATGGCCTATCTAGTCTGCCCTTCCATATCAACAACTACAATAGTCCCCTTTTTTCCTTTAGAGATCCTCTGTGTTTGTCCTATGCTTTTTGAATTCAGATACTGTCCTCATCTCTACCACCTCCACTGGGAGACTATTCCATTCATCTACAACTCTTTCCATAAAGAATTATTTCTGCATATTACTCCCAAGTCTATCCCCTTTCACTCTCATTCTATGTCCCCTTGTAGCATAGCTTACTTTCAATCGAAAAAGGCTCTCCTCCTGTGCATTTATGCCATGGAGATATTTAAATGTCTCTATCATATCTCCTCTATCTCACCTTTCCTCTAAAGTATACACATTAAGATCCCTAAGTCTGTCCTCATATGCATTATAGCGAAGACCACTAACCATTTCAGTAGCCATCCTCTGCACCAACTCCAACCTGTTTATTTCCTTTTGAATTGCACACAATACTCCAAATGAGATCACACTAAAGACTTATATAGAGGCACTATCACCTCCATTTTTTCTGCTGGCCATTCCTCTCCCTATGCACCCAAGCATCCATCTAGCTTTTGCAATTGCCTTTTATACCTGTTTAGCTACTTAAAATTATCAGACACAATCATGCCCAGGACCCTCTCCTCTTTTGTGTGCAGAAGTATTTTATCCCCTATACTGTATCATTCCCTTGGACCTTTGCAGCCCAAATGCATGATCCTGCATTTTGTAGCATTAAATCTCAGCTGCCAAATTCTCAACCATTTTTCATGCTTAGCTAGATCCCTCCTCATGTTACCTATTCCCTCCTGGGTGTCTACTCTATTACAGATTTTGGTGTCATCTGCAAAGAGGCAAACCTTACCTGACAGCCCTTCCACAATAAAACATAGATATTAAAAAGAATCGGACCAAGGATGGATCCCTGTGGCACATCATTCGTAACCTCCTTCTCCATAGAATGAGCTCCATTTACCTGTACCCTTTGTCGCTTCTCATTCAATCAATTTCTAACCCAACCAGTAAATTTAGAGTCCTTCTTTAGGGTGCTCAATTTGTTTATAAGTTGCCTGTGTGGAAAGGTGTTGTGGGCATGTCCAGGACATTCCCAAGAACTTGAACATCTTTGCTTGATTTCCTGGATGACCTAGGCCACCTCAAAGGTTATACCTGTTCCAGGCACAAATAGGCATCTGAAAAGTGCTTGTTTTGTCAGGCAAATATCTGGAGGGCATGGAGAAAGAAGTACACTCATATTCCCTTTATTTTACAGTTTGACAGTGAACACTGATAGAGAATGGGGGCTCATGTTTTGCAATGCCTTTGAACATCTCTGTATGCAACTTTGTTTAAGATGGAGTTCCCCACCCCACAGTTTCATAGCAAGGCCATCTATATGGATGCCAGCATGGGCCTCCATGTCAGGAGTGTCTGTGTTTCTAAAATCAGGCCAAAACAGAGATATCCCCTGCAGTTTTCTGTATGTTCTCCCCTGGACATCTCGGATTGCACTTTGATGCCCTTTCTAAAATGCTACTTTAAATAAATATAAACTATAGATGAATTTCACTTACAAATGTGGATTGTAAAATATATGCAAGCCTTTTAGCAGTGAGATTCAATGGCGTTTTGGAAACTATTAGTCACAAGGATCCAATAGGATTCATAAAGAGGCGGTTAAAATCAGATAACACCAGTCTACTTTAAAATATCCTACATGTAGCAATGGGAATAGTCTACTTGTAGAATGTGAAAATTTATCTCATGGTATGCCTGGTACTACCACTAGGGGACATCAGTGCCATTTTGAAGACAACAGCGTGATGAGCAGGAGCGAGTGGGCATCGCTCCTACTCCTTCTGGCCACCAGTGACCCCTGGTAACCCCGGGGTTAGCAATCAAAGGGAGGCAATCTGTTGGCAGGCGTCTTTGGAGAGGGGGTCGGGAAGTTGATCTTCTGATGGAGGGTAAGTGGGGAGGAGAGATCAGAGTTGTCTGGGGAGGGGGATCAGAGCTGCTTTGGGGAAGGAGGTGGGAGATCAGAAATGCTTCTGGAAGAGGGGGTTTGATCACTGTTTAGGGGAGGGGGTAGGGTCTGGGGGCAGCAAGGAGGGTTCCTGATACATGTCTGTGCAGTGCTGCGAATGTCTTGTAGCACTATACAAATTCTCAGTAGTAGTAGTAGTAGTAGTAGCAGTAGATCAGGGCTGCGCTTGGGGGGCGGGAGGCTCTGGCATCGACATTCATATCTGCACTTGTCAGCAGGCACTTGTAAATGCCGACATCTAAAATCTTCCATGGAAACATTGAGTCCGTATTTGAAATGGGGAAATCTACATCTGACTTGTGGGCCTGCCCAAACCACTCCATCTCCCTGCCCCCTCCACTCCCCCAGGGAAGGTAGACATGATGAGCATTCCAACATCTGCAAAAAGCATGTTCTAAAATGACATTGGCATGTGTCATTCAATCTACAGATGTCAATGTTTCTTTTTGGACATGGGAATGCTTCTAAAATAACCCCTTTAAAGTACAGTCATTTCTGTGTTAGCCACCTAATGTGAAAGAGAGTTGGGAATATGCAGGCAATATATCTTGTTAATGCAGCAGATAACAGGGAGCAGATAATGCCACCTGAAGAAATGTCAATTAACTACAAACTTTGCTCCATTCATTCACTATACCAAAAACACTGTGTTGTTCGAGGAACAGGTCTCAGACTAGTACAGGGAGGAATCTTGTGAGGCAAAGCCCCTAAACACCAATCCCCTTCTTTGCATCAAGGACCTGTGATTTCCTCCTTTATTTTATAATTCAAAACTCACTGTCAATGTCGCTTATTGTTGCAAGAACCAGCTTTTGTTTATCACTTTTAACATCCTACTGCAAAATCAAACTTTCTTCACACTATAGTCGTGCATAACACGTGCAGTAATAAAAAAATAATAATAGCTGGAAATGCTTATCTTAATGTCAGAACTTGAATCCCAACGCAAAACATTAGCGCTTGTGCGTTTCACCGTGCAAGCGGTTTCATCGGGGGAATCTAATTCGATGACGACACGCAGCTTCTTCACAATATTATCTAAAAACAAACGTGCACAGCATTTAACAAAAACTGATGTTTACTAACTATAAAATAGTGCAACGGATCACGCCAGAAACACTGGCGCTAATGTTTTGCGTTGGGATTCAAGTTCTGACATTAAGATAAGCATTTCCAGCTATTATTACACAGGTACACTAAAAAAAAAATTTTTTAAACTGCCTCTAATGTTTCGATTGATTTTTACGTTTTTTGGTGCGCTGAATCCAAATCTGGTAACCAATTTGCTCCATCACGTACAGATTTTTTGCTACATTGGGTTAGCAGTTTGAGGTGAACGTTTCAGATTGAGTGCGATCGAGATAAAAGTTTCTTGGATGAATTCTTTATACTAATTGTTTAGTAGTTATTCAAATAAGAATAAAGAAAATTGTAGCAAGGCAGCACATAAGAATAGAGTAATGTCAACAAAACACACTGTGATGGTAGCAAAATTGTCTGCACTTAAAACAGCCACATACATGTGCACAAACATTGAGCATATAAGAGCGAGGTTAGACACAAAGCAAAGCAAAGAAATGTGCAAAAAATGTTGAACAGGTATGTAAGAATAGAAAACGCAAACCGCACCATTGCAATACATGAAGACAAACACCCGATGGTGTGAAAATAAAATTCTAATAAATGAGATCCGACACTGTGGTAATAACTAGCACATTTTTATTTCAAAGTTTAGTAAAAACACGATATTTGTCAACACAGTTTAGATTTTAAAGTCATTCTTGGGTCAATCAATCTCCTGGTGGGCCCGTTTCTTCTTCCCCCGAATGCTTCTCTTGGTGCGCTGCTTGGCGTATTTTTCATCTGGGGTTTCCCGCAGCAGCAACCAGCAGAAATCAGCCATCATAGTGGTGTTCCATCTTCCTTGGTACCTTCTCTCTGCGTCCTTGATGTCCTGGTGAAACCTTTCACCTTGTTTTTCACTGTACGCCCCCAAGTTTTCGGGAAAGTAGTTCACATGGGAGTGCAAGAAATGGACTTTCAGGCTCATGTTACAGCCTTGTTCTTTGAAGGCATTGAGCATCCTGGCAACAATATCCTTATAGTTCTCATCCCGCCTGTTCCCCAAGAATCTGAGAACAACATCCTTGAAGGAATCCCAGGCTTCTTTTTCCTTCTCAGACATCGTTTCAGCGAATGCTCCATCTGAAATGAGTTTCCTTATATCAGGGCCAACAAACACTCCTTCCTTTAGCTTTGCTTCAGAAAGTCGGGGGAACTTTGAGCAAAGGTACCGAAAGCACTCACCATCTTTTGGAAGGGACTTGATGAATTGCTTAATGAGACCCAACTTAATGTGGAGAGGTGGTAATAGAATTTTATCACGAGGTACCAAGCTCTCATGAAGAACATTTTTCTCACCGGGTCTCAAATACTCCCGAATTGGCCAGTCTTTTTTCCCCCAGTGTAGGTCGCGGGCCCGGCTATCCCACAAGCAAAGGAAGCAGGGATATTTGGTGAAACCGGATTGCTGCCCTAATAGCATGGATAGAATTTTTTTTTTTTAAACGTTTATTTTCATTTTACAACAAACCAAGGAACAACACAACAAAAGAAACAGATACACACATACAATAAAGAAAGCAACCCCAATTACCCCCCACCCCAATGCTTCTTCTCTAAGCTAAGTAGGATTATCACATGAGCGCCAACATACAACAATTATTGTACATCAAACAAACAGAAGGAAAATCTATAGTATCGGATGAGCATGTGACTAGGAGTAGTACAGAATCAAACAGTCAACAAGAGCATCGAATTTTAAACATAATCGTTGAGCGTCTTCTGACTAGACCGATAGTAAATAGTTTGAACGGAAGAGGCAGACATACTGGGCATTTGCGCACAGTTACTATACAGACAGATATGTTTCCCAATATTTCGTGATTGAGGAAACAAGGGACAGCAATACCCAACATGAAGACTGAGAGAAGTAAGCCGATTTAGGAAGAGAGGGGAACCCCGCAGCTAGGCGGAGCCCCACAAACTTTCCAAAGGGGGGTCCAGAATATATAAAATAGAATGAAGACAACTTCAGACCCGACTCCAGTGATACTGTAATGCGGGACAATTATACGTAACAGGAGTATTTTAGACCTAAGGCCACATAGCATGTCCCGCATCAAGCGCACTGGATGGCATTCCAATGGATAACCTATCAGGAGTATTTGTCTACATGAGATAGCAGTACTGAGGAGATAGGAAAAATCTGATCTAGGATGTGAGTGATGGGGGGGGCTAGGAAAAGGTGAGCTCCAAGTCTGAGAGGTGAAGCAACTGCCTTATAGCAATTCACGCAAAATCTGTCATCAGGGCTGGCAGGGTGTGGAGACTCTTGGGCGGACCACTCGTTCTAGGCGGCAAACTATCTATCAAAAGAACAAATACTTGGTAGGAGTCACCGCCAAGTAACACTAACAGGGTCATCCACATTCGGAGCATAAATACCGATACACGCAGATGCACTATTTCTAGCCTTAAAGTACACACAGGCCCAGCTACCCTTCCCATCAGAACTAGTATCCATTACAGTGAATGGCTAAGTATCTCAACTAGGATGGCTACCTCACCACGCTCAGAAACAGCGGGAAAATAGGCAGCCACCATATAAGGTTTGGCAGTGAGTTTCAGTGGTTCGACAGAAGTAAAATGGATTTCTGAAGAAACACCAAATCAGTATGATCATGATTAAAATAACTAAGAATGGTCATTCTATTGATTGGACTATTAATGCCTCTTACGTTCAATACTATGAGCATACATAAGGCCATACAACAAAGTCAAACATTCTGAGAAAGGAGCATGATGGCGTATCGAATTGCGCGATATCCCTCATATCAACTATAAATGACTGTACACACAATATGATAGAAAATAAGCCAAGAAAATCATGAAGCGCCCTATATAACAGTAGAAGCACCGAAGTGCCTTAGAGAAGAAGCATAACCCCAGAAATTACAGGCGACCTGATGTCTGCGGGGTGAAACCCCAGAGAAGGCCTAAATGGAAACACATAACCGGTATGTCTATGCGTGCTCCGAATCCAACCGAGGTGCACATCATGGAGGAAAAGGAGACCAAAAGAGGTAGATATAAAAGAAAGGAAGGTCCAGGCAGTCTCCATTCCAGGCAATAATTACCGCGCCGGACCATTCAAAATGGCGGGCGGTTCCAGCGAAGACCATCCAAATTGTTGACTCAGCGCATCAGGTCTGCCTCTTTGGAATCCAAAAATGTTGCTAGCAGAGTAGGATCTTCGAAGGTTCTAGTTTGGTTATGAAGAGTCACTCTGAGCTTCGCTGGATATAAGAGGCCAAAGCGAGCCTGTAACTGTTGAAGCCTTGGACGAAAAGCAAGAAGTCCCTTCCGCCGGTCAGCTGTGGACTTTGCCAAGTCAGGGAAAAAAGAGACTTTATGGTCGTCAAACTGCAGATGTGGCATCACCGGGCGGCTTTGAAAATTTGCTCAACTTGCTGGTACCTCAGTAAACGGAATATAATGGGCCGGGGGTCGTCCGATGGAGTGCAATGTTGATAGGAGCACGATATGCTCGGTCAATTTCCAGATCTCTGCTAAAGGTAATCTTCAGCAAGGAAGGGAGAGTTTTAACCAGGAATTCTCTGATATCTCCTGCTTCCGCCCCTTCTGGAACTCCAATGAACCTGACATTGTTGCGACGAGCACGATTATTGCAATCCTCTAACTCTTTTTGAAGATTCTGTATGTGACGTTCAGCCTGGTCCAGGTTCACCAAACGCACCGCGTGCGTATCGAGGACCCCCGCCATGTTGCCCAGCCGTAGTGAAAGACCTTCAAGCCGGTCCTGAAGCATACCGAAGTCTTCTCGCATGGCTCGGAGCGCCTCTCCGTTGGACTGTACCAGTTCCTTCACACCACGTATTTCCTCCAAGATCTCCTGTTGCAGTTCCGGGCTTACCCGAAGTGAAGCCATCTTGGGTGGGGAAGACAATTCTGTTTTGGAGCGTTTTCCATGCGAAGAAGAGGGAGACCCGAAGTCCAAGCGCACTGGTTTGTGGGTCGCCATTTCCCCCAAGGCACCCCGGCAAGTTCGGTGGAAAATAATAAAGTTATGCAGATGTTTAGTCAGGATTCTAAGTAGGCCCCTCGGGAGCTTCAGCGCGAAGCGTCTACCCCGCTGGACATCAGGCTCCGCCCCCCAGCATGGATAGAATTTTAAAGTCTCCACAAATCATCCACTTATGCTCATCATAACGAATCTTCTGAAGAATCAGGGCCAAATTCTCGTATTTTTCTTGGAGAATAACAGAGTGAGCAATAGGAACTGAAGCGAATGTGTTGCCATTATGAAGAAGAACACCTTTTATGCTGTCTTTTGCCGAATCAATGAACAGCCGCCATTCAGCAGGATCATACTTGAGTTTAAACTTTTCCATCACTCCGTATATATCGTTGCAAAATACCAAATCTTCCTCTTTGCTGAAATACTTCAAAAATTGTGTCTCGCGGTTGCGGTACCAATAAAAAGTTGTTCCTGGTGACAATAGATTTTTCTATTTAAGCCGAGAACCTAGCAGTTGGGCAGCATCTTTTGGGAGTCCTAAATCCCGGACTAAATCATTCAATTCAGCTTGAGAGAAAAGTTCAGGTTTCGGATCTGGTTCAGTTTGAAACTCGGAAGTACTGGACTCATCGGGAAAAGCCATCTGATGAGTCTCATCATGATCAGAACCGTCCACACAAATATGATCCAAAGATTTTGGTGGTTCAGGCACAGGTACTTCGTTGCTATGAGGCATAGGCCTAATTGCTGAGGGAAGGTTGGGGTAACTTATTACGTTCTTATTTTTTAAGTTGTACCCTTCACAATGCAAGAGCAAAAATAGCAGTCACTGCTGTGGTCTCTTTGTTCACGCCACATCATAGGTATTCCGAAACGAAATGCTTGTTTTTTACCTTTCATCCATAAGCGTAGATCTTCCTCACATGTCTTGCACACTTTGTGAGGAGCCCACGGTTTGTCTTGATCGCCTAACTTCAAACCGAAATAGGCGAAATATACTTTTTTAATAAATGCAGAAATGTTCCTCTGCCGCTTTTTCACGGTATATTCCCCACAAATAAAACAAAAACTGTCCGGAGAGTTGACGCAACCTCTGGCTCTGTGAGCCATCACAAATACACAGCACTGCAAACTACAACTGTAGTGAACCACTTCGGAATAAAGCTGGATTACGACTGAGCAAACAAAAGGTAATAATGAACTTGCAAGAAACTGAAATTTGACAGGAACGTTCATGTCGCAACCACCGTGTTTGAGCGAGCAAACGAGGCGAGGCGAACAGGAAAGAACATGCGCCAGCGCGAGTACTGGATTTAGCCCCCCGCCTCCCAATTGTCCTGTTAATGTATAAAATGAATACAAAACACTCTAAAATATCATGAGGGAGTGTTTCTAGTTAGTTAACCATTACAACCTCTATTTTGGGCCAAGAAAATAAACTGCAGTCGGCTAAAAAGAAATTATGTGAACATTCCTTATATGGGTAAGAAATCTAATTTTGCAAGAAAACGTGACGTGATGGAACATTTTGGCTATTTTTCCTGGATTCAGCACCCCAAAATCTATAGGAATCAGTTGCAAAACTGGAGGCAGTTTTTTGGTAGTGTACCTGTGTTATTTTTTGTTACTGCAAGTGTTATGCACGACTACAGTGTGAAGAAAGTTTGATTTTGCAGTAGATTGTTAAAAGTGATAAACAAAAGCTGGTTCTTGCAACAATAAGCGACATTGACAGTGAGTTTTGAATTATAAAATAAAGGAGGAAATCACAGGTCCTTGATGCAAAGAAGGGGATTGGTGTTTAGGGGCTTTGCCTCACAAGATTCCTCCCCGTACTAGTCTGAGACCTGTTCCTCGAACAACACAGTGTTTTTGGTATAGTGAATGAATGGAGCAAAGTTTGTAGTTAATTGATATTTTGATTGCTTTGACAAACCCCGCTAGACGAGATATTGTTAGATACAACCTGAAGAAATGTAGCTAACTGCGTCACGTTATCTACCCTTCAGTTAGTATATGCTAAATAATTTTTTACAATGAATGTCAAAATACTTGGAATACCCCAACAATTAACACGGTAATTGCAAAACCTTACTGCCTCAATACACACCTTTCTAAGACAAGGATGGTTGTGGGTTACATCCAGAAGTAGTAGAAGAGGCTCCAAATTGGTTTATATTAGAACAAATCTGGCCATTTCCACTCTCATCATAGTACAATTGTTCTGTGAAGAATCAGATATATTTCAAGCTCTTTATATAATGTCCACATCCAGAATTCCTTCAGGTTTCTCTAATAAATATCATATTACATTGGGATGTATGGGAACAGAAAAAATTTGAGAAAATAACTATGATACACATTGTAAGAATGTGTATAATTTTGGCAAGGTTTATTAAAGATACAACTTCAGCTAAGCAATTTTTTTTAATGCACTGAACTGTATGGACTCTTAGGAAAATACTTATGTTTACTCCTCAGTCTAGTGCAGTGCTAGTTCTATATCCCACGTTTTATTCTTCTAAGATAACTGGATTTCTAGAAATCAGTGTGGGAAATGGTGTGTAAAATAATTTATATTAAAGGCACTTTGTCTTATGGAATTATATGGAGACCTTTGGCTCTCAGTATTGACTTAATGGTACAAGAGTGTAAATTACTAGATATGTTACTTGTTTTAGCTTTAAGGTTCCTACTCAATAACTGGGGAAAATGCCTCAGACATTGAGACAAATGCATGGTGGAACTCAATGTGTCTTACTTATGAACAAGTAGCAGCTTAAAAATGTAATAAAGCCAGTAATGTCCAAAAGATCTGAGCACCACATATTCCATTTGTTAAGTTACTATAATGACTTGCAAGTTAATAAGCCTATCTACCGCCTAAATAGTATCAACAACACTGAGGCGTAATTGCACATACCCTACCATAATAAAAAGACAGAAGGGAATCTTTAATTTGTTTTATTTCAGAATACAATTTTATGGGGGGGGGGGGTTGGGGGGGATTTTTTGCATTTTCTCTTCATTTTGTAAGACTTTGAGGACCCTTTTGCTAAAGTGCTTTAGGATTTTGTACTTACCATGCGTTTAGTTTTCAAACTTACACACAATAAGTGCAAAGCCTCCACAGTAAACGTCAGAGGCATGGCCAGCATTTTCCCAGAAATCACTACACGGACACGGATCTTAACCAGCCGGCAGCAATGGCATTCACAATTGAGGTGTCGTTCAATGCACCGCGCTAATTGCTCGATTGACATCGAGCAATATGTACTGTTACGCTAACTACAATGTGCTCTCTATGCCTACTCTCTGACCCTAGCCTGCCCATTCCCCGCTCCATTGCACAATTTGCAGTTACCATGGAAATTAGCATGTGGTAACTGTCGTGCCTGCATGCTAACAATTACTACCCACTAGAATTCACATTAACCGCATCATGCACTTAATAAAAGAGCCTCTGCATCTTTGTTTTTTCTTAATAAAACATAACAATTTAGAATAATAAAAAAATAAAATTTTGTAACTCTTGGATAAACCTGAAGAGTTTCCAGTTCTGGATAACATGGTATCGTTAGAGAAGGCATTAGCAGAACTACTAGGCTGCTGCAGAAAGCCGGCGCTAGACCTGTGCTGGATGGACTGGTTAACGTTCCTGACAACACATACATTTTAACATGCGATGCAGGAAGGTTAGGGTATGCAAATGCCCACCAAGGTAACCCTGTGCATGCAAATGAGCCACCGCAGTGATAAACTGGAAGAGCAAGCCAAACACATGTGCACAAGAAGTCTGCGCTAGTTTGGCTTGCTCTCCCCAAGCACTGGTGGCTAATTTGCATTTTTTCCCTCAGTCAACCCTCTGCTTCCTGGCAATTTAAAAACAGTAGTGTTATCTGCACACAGCAACATCTTATGACAGACTGATGATGGCATGGTATAGGAACACCAAAAAAATGGTTTCACTTCAGCTTTATCTTTTTTGTTTTTGTCGGCACGGCACAACACTGTTTTGATGACATCGGGGGCTTTGCCTGATGCCTGATCATCTGGGGAGATGATCTAGGCATCACGGAAAGCACCCGGTGCCATCAAAATACTGACAGGGGCAGTGTTAGAGATTTACTTCTGCTCAGACCCTGCAGTTAAAATTGTGTTGCTATGGCTGGTTGTGAAATAATCTACACCAGCGTTTTTCAACCACTGTGCCGCGGCACACTAGTGTGCCGTGAGATATTGTCTGGTGTGCCGTGGGAAAAATTCCAATTTCATCCGTAACATGTGGCCTCGGCTCACAAATTAGGGTTGCCAACCGGCCGGTTTTCAGCCGGCCTGGCCGGTTTTTCCATGGCCAGGCCGGCTGCCGGCACAGTTGTAAAACCGGCCATTGAAAAGCCGGTTTTTTGCTCTGGCCACAAGATCGGGAGCGGCCAGAGCAAAAAAACGGCTTTTGTGCCGAAGTCCGCGGCGCGAACACGATCGCGATTCCCTATAGCAGTGCAGCCACTGGTTCTGCTTTGTACAGAGCAGCGGCTGCACTACACTTACATTGAAAAGTAAAGAGAAACTGTGTCAGGAGCCCTCCGGTCATCGCAGAGCCCGAGGAAGTGATGTCATGGGGGCGGGCTCCTCACAGGCTGTCTTTCCTTTTCAAATTAACTTTAGCTGCAATAAAGTTAATTTGAAAAGGAAAGACAGCCTGTGAGGAGCCCGCCCCCATGACATCACTTCCTCGGGCTCTGCGATGACCGGAGGGCTCCTGACACAGTTTCTCTTTACTTTTCAATGTAAGTGTAGTGCAGCCGCTGCTCTGTACAAAGCAGAAGCAGCGGCTTGGGCAGAGGGGGGGGTGTGTGTGTGTGTGAGTGAACCAGCAAGGGGGGGGGAGTGTGAGTGAACCAGCAAGGGGGGGGGGAGTGTGAGTGAACCAGCAGTGGAGGGGGGGGGTGGTGTGAGTGAACAACCAAGGGGGGGGCGATGGTGTGAGTGAACCAGCAGGGGAGGGGGGTAAGTGAGTGAGTGACCCAGCAGGAGGGGTGAGTAAGTGACAGGGGGGTGGGTGAGTGAACCAGCAATGGAGGGGGGGGGGGTGGTGTGAGTGAACCAGCAGGGGAGGGGGGTTGGTGTGAACCAGCAGGGGAGGGGAGTTGGTGTGAGTGTTTGATTCCTATTCAAGAGAATTACTTTATATATAGTCAATATAGGCACAGAGGTAAATTTTTTTAACATTTTCTAATGGTGGTGTGCCTCGTGATTTTTTTCATGAAAAAAGTGTGCCTTTGCACAAAAAAGGTTGAAAAACACTGATCTACACCTATCTCTGTATCAGGCATGGCCATGATTTGCATACCAGCCCAGCTGATTTAAATAATGAGTAGTCATTTAAATGCGCGTGGCGTTAATTGGTTGCTAGTTTTTCCGCCGGCATTTGTCTATTTCCTACATGGGGAGGATTGTAAAAATGTGTTTAAACATGCTTAAACGTGGCGTTATGGGCTCCTAAAGCCCTCACTAGCTTTCTGCATCGGCCTGTAAGTCTCATGATGTCAGAATGTTTGTACCACCAGGTTCAGCTTTTCCATAGAAAACAGTAGAGAGTGACTTGACAGCATCTTGGCTTTTCTTACTCTATGTTGCTTTGTTTTTCCTTTTAATTTAAATCAGCAAGAGCACATTTGATCTCTCAACCGCCTTCCTATATTTCTGCTTAATATTTCCTCTTGGCTCTCTTCCCCCTTTTCTGATGCTTGTCATCATAGAGTTTTAGGTGTAACTGAATCCTGCACAATGTAGTTTAGGTTAATGGTTCTCAACCCAGTTCTCAGGACGCACCTAGCCAGTTAGGTTTTCAGGATAACCACAATGAATATGCATGTGATAGATTTACGTGCACTGCCTCCATTGTATGCAAACTCTATCATGCTTCTTCACTGTGGTTATCCTTAAAACCTGACTGGCTAGGTGTGTCCTGCAGACTGGATTGAGAACCCCTGATTTAGATTATACTTTCTATGGTAAAATGGCCTTCTGAACGTATTCTAAGGCATATCAACCTCACCAATTTTTATTTATTGGTTAGCCATGTTTCAAAAAAGGGATGGAGTTACAATGTATGATACATGAAGTGACATTTCAGAAGGGACATCTTGTTTGAATCTGGGTCGTCCAGAGCAGAACATTCAAAAATTTGGGAGAAGTGGCAACAGTGAAGGGCAACAGTGAAGTGGCAACAGTGAAGTATGTACTGTAAGTGCCTTCTGAAATCGCTACACCTCCACCCCAAAAAATGAACTGTGTACATACCTGGCTTGCTATCTGCTCAGGGCCGATTCTGAAGACTGGTCCTGCACAGATAGCAAGCCAGGTACGTGCACGGTTGTAGGCCATTTTACAAATTTGGATGTCCCCAAATTGCACAGCCTCAGAGCCAGGTATTTTGACATGCTGGCAGGGGTATTTCAGAAGGGGGGAGGCTCTGCTGTGAGACTTGCATGGTCTGGCCTGCCATTTCAGGTACTCAAACGTGTGACGGTAGGCCAATAAAATGTATGGAGTATGTATATACACTTAGGCTTCTTCAGGCAGGAAATAATTGTGGTGATGTAAGTGTATTATGTGCTTTCCCTGGAAGTGTTACATCCATGAAACAAGCATTTATTTCAACTTTCATGGTCAGAAGCGGGTATAGGCATGGACGTCGCACCAACCAAAGCCAGTCATGCTTCTGTTATTCTGAAATCGCACTGTGACGTGCAGGTCCCTTGTTCAGCCCAGGCCATGCCTCCACACCGCCCCCTTGTTACATGGACGCTCTAATGCTGGGGATCAGGGACAGCCTGAGGGGGATGCAGAAGGAAGCGGGGCCTTGTGCAGAGATTAATTGCAGGGCCTCATTTGCATAAGTCAATAGTGGGGCTGAAAAGTAGGACCTTGTGCAAAGAACAGAGTCGCTTAATGGTAGGGCCGGCCCTGCTGGGGACGTCTATCTACCCGGCTTCTAAAATGGCCCCGGGAATGCCTCCATGTTTTGCATGTATAAGTGCCCAGTTTCAGACATCCAATTCATGAACAGAGCTTCTAAAAGACCCCTGATATTTTATATAATATATGAGCACACACATACAAGCAAATGCACAAATTTACACCTTCTTTGGAGCAGGTGCAAAGTTGTGTGTGTGAATTTGTGCTTTCTTGAGTCTGCTTCTGGAGGCCTAATTTGTAAAGGTGCAGTGCCACCTATGTTACCTTTATTAAATATTCAACTAAAGAAAGATCTCCTTATGATATAATACAATTCAGTTCCCATTCTTTAAGCTCGGAACCTTTTAAGCTTCAGAACTACAACAGGATAAGCTAAGTAGCTATCTTTTATTAGGAGGCTTTTTTCTGATTATAAGAAGAACCTTACAAGGATTGTATTCTGGTTGGATATGTTCTGAGATTTGGAGCTTATATAATTGGAATCAAATTATATTATAAGGGGTTTTTGTTTTTGTTTATTAATGGGGTTTCATAGTGTTCCTTATAATTGGAGTGCCTTTATGAAATCATCATAATTAAGGGTACTATGGAGGAAGTAACCGGATTTAACAAGTAGGTTTTTCTAACCCAGTTCGGGTTAATGTTTCCTCTCATCTTAAATTTAACTCCAGGAAAATTGAGGAGATTAAATCCCTAGAGACAGACCTCATTAATGCACGTTCTATAAGGAGTACACTCATATTGCTTTCTGATGGAATATCATCGTGGGGTTATGATTTATTTGCCAGTACAGAAACTTAGTTGAGAGACTTGGTCAATGTAATTCTGAGACAATTATGCCCTTGGGGTTACAGTCTTTAGCAACAAGATAAAAAGAAGGGGGGATGAGGGGGGTGTTTTATGTTTATTTAAAGAACACCTGCAGCTTTGCTGTCTTGCAGCTAATTTTTGGAATACTCAGAAGCTGTCCTTCTGGATGCAGGATCTTGGGGCATTTTCATAGTGCATATTTCCTCCTCACAAGTCTCTGCCAACGGGCTATTATTGCTGAAATGTCTTCTATTATTATAATCCTAGTTACTAAGTTATTGGTTTTGGAAGACTGTAATATTTATTCTGAAGGTTAATGCCCCACCCCCCAGGTTTGCTAGTTGTTTCTTTAGATCTGTCTTTTATGGGCTTTTGCATATTCGTCACGTCACCTTCTCATGTAAAATGAAATATGTTAATTTCATCTTCATGACAAATTCTCTTACTAGTAACATTTGTTTAACATTGATTTTACCAGTTTCCCTGGTCTGACCATCATTTATTATCCTTTTCATTTCTAATGCTTGTGGCTAAAATGAAATCAGTTTTAAATCAGAAAGAAATTGAAAAGAAATAGCCGTTTAAAACAGAGGTAACCACAAGGGCCACCCATAGGCAACAATGAGGTGGTTCTCCCCTCTATCTGCTCTGGCTCCCCCTCCCCAATCAACCCTGGCTCTCACCCCTATTAGCTCTGCCCTGATGTCCTGCTTACCGGCACAACCCAATCCCTGAGTGGAAGCAGCATGTTTGTTAATTAAATTCAGCCCAGAGCTGCCCAGGCCCTGCAATGTCCCATCTTTTCCTCTCACAGGGCTTCCTGTTACCATAGAAATCCTGCAGGAGAAAAGGCGGGACGCTACAGGGCCTTGGCAGCCATGGGCTGAATTTAATTAACAAATTTTCTGCTGCCGCTCAGGGACCGGGTTGCTGATGGTGATGTGAATGGACAGACAGACACCCACAAGGACACTGGGGTTGTGCAATTGGGTTGTGTTGCAGCTACCATCATAGCTGTGCAGTTGCATACCAATCTCCCGGAATACCTCCTTTATGCTATTTCCACAAGTTGCATCTATAATGCAGCATATGTGTTGCAAAGGTCATGTGAGACCAATCAAAGAGTTGAGGGTCAGTGCCCATCACAGGGTGGTGTAGATAGATGCATTAGATGTAGGCAGCATATGGCATGTGGTTGCAGATATACTAGACCTTATATAGGCACCACCTGAGTGAGCAGTGGCTCATGATGGAATGGTGCTCCATAGCACAACCAAAAAAGGCAACTCACCGCCAGCAAACAGAGAACCATAAAACAGGTGATGAAATAACAATTTGTTTTATTGAAGAGCAGTTAATGGTGTAAAAAAAACAGATCCTATATGGCAATGTTTTGGCGATGCCACCCCTTCCTCAGGGGTTACAATATATACATACGCTGAGTGTATGGTGGTCTGGGTCTAACAATCCAACAGTACTGCACATCCTTACTGTCCCTGCCTAGGTTGGTCCCAGTCCCATGCAGTTATACTGCATCAAACACACACACCCTGGTATCCTATGTTGTTGTTAAGTGCCATCAGATCAGAGCCAACTCATGGTGACCCCCTGGATAGTTTTCTTAAACTGAGTTGATCAAGGAAACTACAGACTGGTGAACCAGACATCAGTACCAGGCAAAATGGTAGAAACCAGTATAAAGAATGCAATTACTGACCTGTAGATAGTCATAGTTTAATGGGAGAAAGTCGGGAAGATGTTTTACAACTATTTGATAAACTAAAGAGTAGCAAATCACCTGAACCAGATGGTATACATCTGAGGATGCTGAAAAAACTGAAATATGAGATTGCAGTCCTATTATTAGTAATCTTCGACCTATCATTAAAATCATCTGTAGTACCTAAAGATTAGAGAATGGTCAATTTTCAGAAAGCCTTTGACAAGGTCCCTCATGAGAGACTCTTGGCGAAATTAAAAAGTCATGGGATAGGAGGCAGTGTACTATTGTGGATCAGGAACTGGTTAAAAGATAGAAGGCAGAGAGTAGGGCTAAATGGCCAATTTCCTAAATGGAGAAAAGTGAATAGTGGAGTACCCCAGTGATCCATGCTGGGCCCACTGCTTTTTAACAAATTCATAAATGACCTGGAAATGGGAATAACAAGTGAGGTGATCAGTTTTGCAAATGACACAAAATTAATCAAAGTTGTTAAAACACAAGAGGATTGTGAAAAATTGCAAGAGGACCTTGATAAATTGGAAGACTGGATGCTCAAATGGTAGATGAAATTTCATATGAACAAGTGCAAAATTATGCATCTAGGAAAGAACAAGCCAAATTACAGTTATACAATGCAAGGTTCTACCTTAGGAACCACCACGCAGGAAAAGGATTTAGGCATTATCGTGGATAATATGTTGAAACCCCCTGCCCAGTGTGCAGTAGTGATCAAGAAATAAAATACAATGCTAGGAATCATAAGGAAAAGAATGGAGAATAAAACCAAGGATATTATAATGCCTCTGTATCGTTCCATGGTGTGACTGCACCTTGAATATTGTGTGCAATTCTGGTTGCATGGCAGTTGAGGCAATATTCTGGTGCCTATCCAAATTTGGCACCAGAGGCAGTTGCCTCCATTGCCTATGCCTAAATCCGGGCCTGGTAGCAGCAGATTTGAATACAGAATAATTAAGGGATCTCTAGTATTCTACACTGCTGAATTTTACTCAGGCTCCTAAAAACTGGAGAATAAGCCTAATGTAAGATTCCTTCTGAGAAGTCTGCAACCTCTCAGTCACCTTAGAGGCACTTTTCATAAAACGACATCCAAGTGCAATCTGGGACGTCAAAGCCAGAACGTCTGAAAAAGTGCAGGCACGTACAAGTTCAGGCATGATTTGGGAAAGGTGGACATGCCCATATGCACGTGTATCAAACATCTATATAAATATCCCCAGGATAGCACTTCCGCGCCAAGATGCCTAATAGCATACTGTAGTGGTTTAAGAGCAGATTGGTCAGGATTCACATCCCAGTGTGGGCCTTTGTGATCTAAGACTAGTCACTTAATTCTCCATCTTCCCTACACTCTCTGGATGGTTTAAGGTGAAAACAAGCCCTTTCCTGATGCCTATTCATTCCTGGAGCAGGTATAAATATTGGCATGCCTGCAGGCATCTCTGACGTCGAACGGGACATGTAAGTACATTGCCACTCCCTGGACATGCTTCTGCCACACACCTGTGCCTGCTTGGCTGTCCCTGCACTGGAGACATCTGTGAACATCATTTGTGGAATGGCTATGGAGACATGTCCCTGATTTCAGCGTTCATGTGCATATCTTCAGATGACTAAGGGGCTTGTTTACAAAGCCGTGGTAACGGTTTCCGATCATTATTGGAGCCGCGGCCCCATTGATTTCAAACAAGCCCCTAAATCTTGATTTCAATGGGGCCGCGGCTCCGATAATGATCAGAAACCGCTACCGCGGCTTTGTAAACAAGCCCCTAAATCTTTTAAAATGGCACTTTTAGTATAGTAAGGCATTGCTGGATAAGAAATGTGCCTTATTTTTGTATTTATTTAACAGATCTTTCATACCACTTTATCCCTTAGTCAAAGCGGTGTACATCAAACAAAACAGAACATAAAACCAATGTAACCATGTAACTGAATTACAAACATTTGTACAAAAATAAAAGATCAAGGGTGATGTAGGAATAATGTTAGTATTAGTATAAAGAACATTAACAAGAGATTAGAGTATATATTGTATATATATATAGTATTATATATTGTGTATATATAACACACAATAACTCCATCTCACATATATACAGTTACCTATTTCAATGTTTCAAATATGTATATAGTTTCCCCCGTTATCCAAGTTGATTGCTCCTGTTCATTGTAATGACCTGACTCTTGTTTATTGTCGGATACTGTTTGTTTTATGTAAACCGCGCTGATCGCAAATAGTGCGGTATATAAGAAATGTAAAATAAATAAATAAAAATAAATAAATTCTGTACACAATCTTCAAAATAGTTTGCAAATAAATGAGTATTTAAGGCCTTATGAAATGAAAGTAAGTCCTTGATGATTCGTACATTTTAGGCCTGATTCTGTCCCGCATGTAGAACCCCTTTGTACATCCGGTCTGAGTCAGACATACAGAGGGTATCGCGATTCTGATCCCGCGGGGCCCGTCTAGCCCTGCAGGATCAGAATCGCGATCAGGTCTGTACATGCAGGCCGGGACTACGATTCAGTCCTGACCTGCACATACAGGCACTGGCCAGATAGCTCAGTCCGGCTTTTAAATGGATCCACGGCACCATGGCATCATGTTGCCATCGCACCGCGTTCCTTTTAAAAGCCATGATACTGGCCGCCACAGATAAAGGTTTATTCCCTGCAGCCCGACCCCTGATCTGGTCTCCTAAGGCCAGGGTCGGGGTGCGGGGAATAAACCCTGGTCCTCCCAGCCCCTCCTGCGCCCCGAAGTTGGAGGAGAGGAGGGGCAGGGGAGATATGATTCAGACCTTTAAATACTTAAAGGGAAATAATGAACAAACAAATCTCTTCCAAAGATGGGGAAGCTGTAAAACTAGAGGGCATAACATGAAGCTGCAAGGGGGTAAATTGAAAGGCAATGTCAGGAAATACTTTTTCACAGAAAGGGTGGTGGATGCTTGGAACGCCCTCCCGATGGAAGTGGTGGGGGCAAACACGGTGATGGAATTCAAAATGGCATGGGACAGACACAGTGAATCCCTTTACAGCAACAGGACAAAATCCAAATAAACTTAACCATCTAATTTCTCAACAAATAGGGATGTCCTTCATGGAGTGGTGGGTTCACCCCCTGAGCAGAAACATGGGGAGGGGCTGCCTGTACGGAGCGGCAGGTGCACCTACTCTTGGCATCATACTGGGCAGACTAGATGGACCATACTGGTCTTTATCTGCCATCATTTACTATGTTACTATGTCCAGGAAAGTTCCCCGGCCATTTTGCTGGCCCTGAAAGAACAGAGCCAACATTAGAATTGGCCCTGTACATCCAGGGCCAGCGACCACCCACTGGCTGCCCACTCTCCGCCCCCAGGCCGCCTTTTCCCCACCCCGACTAACTACCCCACACAACTGGCGGGGAAATTAGTCGGGGGCTGCAGCAGTGCACAAATAGCAGAATAGACCCCTTTGTTTTTTTGAGTTCCAAATATTTGGTGAATATAGAGAGAAAGCTCTTCTAGAAGTAGATGATGATGTTTAGAAAGAACTTGGCTTAAATCAAGGAGTGCAGAGACTCATCAAAGTTATTTAGATTGTTTAAAGAACTATAAGGATTTGGCCAATGAAGCAAGATGGTTGTTTGTTTCTAGAAGAATTCAGAACTCTCTTTCACACCTACAACAGCTTTCCACAATAGGCCAGGAATTAGACAAGTTCCATACTGTGCTGTGGATGCTCAGATTCTCCTGGGACAAGCAGCATGAGTCAGCCACACCTGGTGATGTCATCTGACCTTTCTGAGCACGTGCTGGTTGCCTCCACCCTCTAGCCTACCCCTACCTGGCTCAGTTTTTTTTTTCCACTCTGCCACCTGGATGGAATACCAGCTCTCCTACATTGAACAATTAAATATGGATAAAGAGAAACAAGGAAAAAAAGCCAAAGAAAATTGAGAGAAGACCACCAAACCTGTATTCAAGAAATGCCCAAAATGCACAAAGAAAATGAACTCTACGGATGCCCACGGCCCCTGTGTATACTGCCTAAGGAAGAACCACCATATGGAAGACTGCCTTCCCTGCCATCCAGGACACTGAATCTCCTCAGGCCACGGCCCAGGATATGCCTCCAAGGGCTGCCATCCCCGGCCAGGCTGCAGTAATGCCTCCTCATGCGCCCGCTCCAGCCAAGACTTCTGCCACAACAGAGGAGAGAACCAAGGGTTCCCAAAGGCTTCCCTGCTCTGGCGCCGACCTCCGGACAAGGACTCTGACTCTGCCCCCAGACCGCATGATTGGCCAGCATCACAATGACATCAGCCGTGATGTCAGCCATCATTGTGCCGATCGGGAGATCACCCGGGCCAGTACCTCAACACCATCCTGGATAGCCTTAAAAAAGCCACAGAGGGACTGCCTCCCGAGTCCAACGCCACCTTCTCACCCCTCTTGGGGGACCTAAGTGAATGTAGCAAGCATCTTATATGCTCCACCTTTGATGCTTTTGACGCCGCATCCAGAGAGGCTGCAACAGCAATCACAGCCAGACACACGGCCTGGATTCAGGCCTCTGGTCTACTGGAGAACACCCACGAGCACCCAGTGGATGCACCTTGTGCCGGCAACAACCTCTTCAGAGCAAAGGTTAAAGAGACAGTGAATGATATGAAGGAGCACTTCAACACTCTGCAGACTCTAGCCTCTGATGGTCTCGACAGAAGCTCCAGCTCCAGGAAGTCGCAAATGTCCTACTACCGAAAGCCCTACCAGTCCAAATGGTACCAGCCACAGCACAAATTGCAACCACAATGTTCCAAATACCAACCTTATCAGCAGGCTACCAGCCTTACAGCCAAAAACCATGTCAAAAGGAGCACAGACAGCAGAAGCAAGCGATGACCTCTGTGGGGAAGAACATACTGTCCTTTTGATAGCACGGCATCCACACTCCTGCCGGTAGGGGGATGCATTTTCTTCAAAGAGGCGTGGCAAAACATCACCATCAACAAGTGGGTGCTACAAATTATTGACCAAGGCTACTGCATCCGATTTATGACAACCCCACAACAGAAATCCATTGCCCTCAGCTGCATGCCAGACAACCTGCGTGACACTGCGTCCTTAGAAATCAAGACCCTCCTGAATGCCTGGGCAATAGAGCACGTACCACGGGGAGAAATAGGACAAGGCTTCTACTCCAGGTACTTCCTGATTCCCAAGAAGTCTGGAGGGGTACGCCCGATCCTTGACCTATGTCGTCTCAACAAATTTATCCGCAAAGAATGCTTCAGGATGTACTCACTGGGATCCATCTAGTTCAAAGTTCATTAAAAGATGGCATATTGTTGGCCTGTCTAAAATAATCTGGTGTGTGCTTCGTTTTGAAGAAACTGATTATAGACAACTGTCCTTAATTTAGAAACCCCCACATGCCAAAGCGAATCCAGGAGACAATCAATCTTGTCTAACCTATGTTCCATTCTCTGAATTTTCAGGCCTTGTTCCTTAAATTTATTCACAATTTCCTGTAAAAAAAATAGTTACTTGTTCCATTATACCCTTCAAAAAGTCATTAGTCTGAGAAACAGTTTTCCAATTATCCAATAGTTACATTACCAGGTAGGGAATTTTCTTCTGATTTCTGGAAGAGCTAGCAACAGTCACAGTTGTCACAGCAGATCCAATAATACATGGCTATCCATGGGACCGACAGCAGTTACCAGAATTGAGGAGTTGTTACTTACAGTTTTCTTGCTTGTTTTTCTGCTTCCCATCTCCTTTGTACATATTCCCAAGGGGGGAGGGGGCAGGCAGAATACTCAGGCTTCAAAGTCCCCTGAAGGGGTATGCCCCTTTGATCATGTCTCTTACACCACATGCCCGTGTCCAAGGGCCCATGGCCTCATAGTAGTAAGATGAAACTTCTACTCCACGGCAGTTGCTCTTTGATGTCTTCACTCAAGGGGAAAGAACTATCACTCTGGTAACAGAATCTAACTGTCCCAATGAACCAGATGACCACCCAGCTCCATCTCATGCTGCCTTGGTCTTTCTAAGCTCCACCAGGCCTGACTCTTCCCAGCTTTTATCTATTTCTATTATCTATTTTTGATTAGTTTAGGATAAATGGTTTGGCAGTTAATCTGGGGAAAACCAAGGCAATAATCATAAGTGGTTTTAAGGGATAAGACCCCCCCTCCCCGAAATTGTTATTGATGATGTCGTTATTTCTGTTTCCACATCTTTGAGTTATTTGAGTATTCTTATGGATTCTGAATTCGAGTGCAGATTGCAAAAGTTGTAAAGTTTGTAAGTTATAGCTACTTTAGAAAATTAAACCATATTTAGCAGCTAAAGATTTCTGACTATAATTTAGGGCCAGTTGTAATGTGCCTGTGACTTGCAAAACACTCTCTACCTCCCTTTCGAGAAGTGCCTGCAAATTTTTATTTATTTATTTATATTCTCTTATATACCGTGCTATTCTGCATCAGTGCGGTTTTACATTGAACAAACTGAAATTACATTGAACAGGGCATTATAACTTGGAGATAACTATTTTACAGGGAACATGGGCTATGGAGGGTTAAGTGGCTTGCCCAAGACCACAAGGAGCACCTGTGGGACTAGAAACCCCAGTCCTTCCGGCCCAAGGTTGCTGTCCTCTAGTGGGATTTGAACCCCTGACCTTCTGGCCTGAAGTACCTTGCCCCAACCACTAGGCCACTCCTCCATTCCAATTTTTGAGTTGGGAAATATTACAAAGTTCCAAATTAAGTAGTTTATCCCCCCCACTAACTTCTGTTTCATTTTAAGTATCTCCTCTGGTATATCTGCTGGGCGAATTACCCGCACCTGCTCGCTCTGTTGTTCAATGGTTGTTTCTCGGGACAACAGAGAAGGAGAAGGTGGATGCAAACTGGCTGAAACCACCAGCGCTGCTACGTCTGCCTTGTATGCAGGAGGGGTAGTAGCCGGACATCTAGCTTCATTCTCCTTATCCTCTGCCTTCGTACATGAACCATTATCCATTTTTTCTTTTAACAGAAACAACTTTTGCTTAAGATCCTGAACTTCATTCTTATGTTTTTCATGAGCCTTTTCATGTGCTATTTTTCCCATGTAAGAACGACCCACTCATGACTATTATGCGGTTTCCCTAAATCATTAACTGGCAATTCATATTTCAAATAACAAAGCTAGTCCTCTGAAAAAGTTCCACCTAAGGGAAATTGTAATGCTTCATTACCACTAGCCATTGAATGCCATCATGCCACAGAATCTATTGCCACATCACCATATTTAACACGCATACATTAAGATGGGCTGTCCTTCTTAAATGCTAAAGCTCTAATTCTGTCCTGCACTGAGTCTGTCGGTGTCTAAACTAATTTCCCATTGTAGTTAATACTCACAATCCTCCATCCATCTGCCTGAATGTAGAGAAAAGGAGAGCCGAGTCATGGCACAAACTGTTTGCATGCTCTATCCTGACCAGGCACTAATCTTTCCTCGGCTCTTGACTCCCTCCCTTCACTCAGGACAAGGAAGAAAGAAAACACATACAGAATTTTATCTTAACAATAAGTGAAGTGCTTCAGGAAGGGAATCACAAGCTCCACAAAGTAAGTCTGCAACATTTCTTCCCCCATCTCCTAGAGCAGTGTTTTTCAACCTTTTTTGTGCAAAGGCACACTTTTTTCATGAAAAAAATCACGAGGCACACCACCATTAGAAAATGTTAAAAAAATTTACCTTTGTGCCTATATTGACTATATATAAAGTAATTCTCTTGAATAGGAATCAAACACTCACACCAACCCCCCTCCCCTGCTGGTTCACTCACACCACCCCCCCCTCCACTGCTGGTTCATTCACCCACCCCCCTGTCACTTACTCACCCCTCCTGCTGGGTCACTCACTCACTTACCCCCCCCTCCCCTGCTGGTTCACTCACACCATCGCCCCCCCCCTTGCTGGTTCACTCACACCACCCCCCCTCCACTGCTGGTTCACTCACACTCCCCCCCCTTGCTGGTTCACTCACACTCCCCCCCCCCCTTGCTGGTTCACTCACACACCCCCTCTGCCCAAGCCGCTGCTTCTGCTTTGTACAGAGCAGCGGCTGCACTACACTTACATTGAAAAGTAAAGAGAAACTGTGTCAGGAGCCCTCCGGTCATCGCAGAACCCGAGGAAGTAATGTCATGGGGGCGGGCTCCTCACAGGCTGTCTTTCCTTTTCAAATTAACTTTATTGCAGCTAAAGTTAATTTGAAAAGGAAAGACAGCCTGTGAGGAGCCCGCCCCCATGACATCACTTCCTCGGGCTCTGCATGATTGGAGGGCTCCTGACACAGTTTCTCTTTACTTTTCAATGTAAGTGTAGTGCAGCCGCTGCTCTGTACAAAGCAGAACCAGCGGCTGCACTGCTATAGGGAATCGCGTTCGCGCCGCGGACTTCGGCACAAAAGTCGGTTTTTTGCTCTGGCCGCTCCCGATCTTGCGGCCAGAGCAAAAAACCGGCTTTTCAATGGCCGGTTTTACAACTGTGCTGGCAGCCGGCCTGGCCATGGAAAAACCGACCAGGCCGGCTGAAAACCGGCCGGTTGGCAACCCTAATTTGTGAGCCGAGGCCACATGTTACGGATGAAATTGGAATTTTTCCCACGGCACACCAGACAATATCTCACGGCACACTAGTGTGCCGCGGCACAGTGGTTGAAAAACGCTGTCCTAGAGCACTTCATTTTATTAGGAAAAAAACTGCCACATTGGACAATTTCATCTTATCACTCTGCATCAAGCTTTGCATTGCATTTTGCTAATTCATATCTATAATTTACGTTTACTTGTTACAGGTCAAGCCTTGCTGTTGAAGGTCAAACTGGACACAGACACCTCAATCATCCCTAGCCATAATTCTAAAAAGCATGTCTGGAAGTCAAAATATTCTGTCTCCACAAGAACCTATATCTCTCTCTGGCAGTCCAGCTTTTTCTCTGAAACTTGCTACTGTGAGGATATAACCTTTTCTCCCACATATCTCTCCAGTTAGGCTGTGAATTCCTAAGCTGCTTAGTCTTTGTATTGGTACATTACCAAGTATAAGTAACAATGTAAACCACTTTGAATGAAATGATAAAGCAGTATAAAAAAATCTGTTAAATAAATAAATATTGTTAACTCTTTCAGAGGGTACCTCTCATGTAGGCCTTCTTTATACTCTCTTTTTTGGGTAGGCCCCTTATTGTGTTAATTTTAGAATATGGGATCATGATAGTATGATAGATTTGCATTATAAGTCTTCAGCGACTTTTGTAAGGTTTTGTATTAGTTCACAATTTGCCTGGTACTAGAGAGGCTGTTAATGAGACAGCATTGGAATCAGATTTTTTTTTCTTGTCTGTTGAGTTCTATGGTGAAATATCTTAATTGTGCTCTGCACCTACTGTTGAAGGAAGGGTTTTGTTGGATAAAACTAGAAGTTCAAAAAGAAAGAGAGAACCATAGTACAGTTTCTAATGCCAAAATAAAATTAGTTATAATTTATTTTGATGTTAGAAATTGTGCCATGGTTCTCTTTCCTTCTTGTCTCTTGGCATGTGAGCACCTTACATCTCCTTTGTTTTTTGCAGAATATATATTTACAGGTGTCAGTATTTTTTCAGTCTTAGAGTGCCAGGCTAAATAACTAAACAACTACAATTTTGATGCATTTGATGCCTGAGACTATGTTGTTTTTTGGCACAGCTACTGAATGAGAGCTTCTGCTGCCTCTTTGAGTATCTTGGGGGGCATCAGTCCATTCCTTGCCTGTTTGATCTATTGGCTTCCTATCTATCTAGTATTTCTTTTTAAGATAACCATAATGAATATGCAAACGGTGTGCAAATATGCAAATGAATATGAAAATATGTCATCCCACCCTTTGCCCCCCCCCCCCAAATGAAGCAGTCAGACTATGCCCATAATGTTTAGTGCAAATCCTTATTGTGCTTTAGTCAATTGGCTCCTAAGCTAATAAATAAAGCCCATTGGCATTTACTGGTCTTGTTTTAGATTACATTAACACATCTATCCCTAGATTTGTAAATGAGGCTATAGAGGGTGAAGGGATTTCTCCAACATCACAAGGAATGTCAGCAGGATTTGAACAATAGCTTTCCAAGTTCTTAGCCTGCTGCTTTAATTACTTGGCTACTCCACTCCACATTAGCATTCTGTTGATGGTCTGGGAGTTACTTTCTATTATGCTATAAGTATTTATATGATTTATGAATATTTTTGTGTTTTTTAGATGCTATATTTATTATTTTGTATTGTGGATTTGGATTTGTTTCTTATAGATTATGTGATGTGTTATTCTAAATTATGTAGTTCTGTTGATTTTGTGGTCAACATTATGGCACCCTTGCAGTCCAAACCCTTAATGTCCAATACGTATCTCCTAAAAATGGCTTCGGCTATATGCACACATATTTGACACATAAAAGAATCAAATAAAACAAGACCAATTAAAAAAGGAAATAGTATAAAAACTGGGGGATTGCCAGGACATGATTCATTAGCACCCTTATAAACATTTCAAATCAGTATGAAGAGAAGAACCACATTCCCATAACAGTAAAATTAGATGCACCTCTGATCAATTGTCAGTACTCACATGACTTGAATGAACCAATGAATGTTGGCTCTAATGTTTAAAATGGCCACATTCACTCCCTGTTCCATTTTCACAATGGTGAAGACAAGATAGATGCCAGAGACTGTCAGCAAAGCCATTATCATCAAACTTCAAAGGGGTACAAGGCCATCTCTAAAGACCCTGGGATTACAGTGTCTACAGTTCACAATGTTCTTAAGAAGTTTTCTGCTAATGGAATTGTCAAGAAACTCCCAGGATATGGTGGGAAGAGGAAAATTAATCCAAAGAGTTTAAGGCTGATCTGAAGCAATTTTGAGTGGTGGTTTCAATCCATACCATACGCCATGCACAAAGATGGACTTCATGGGCAAAGGCCAAGGAGAACCCCACTGCTCAAAGACAGACATAAACAGACATGCCTGATCTTTGCCCAAACCCATCTTGAGAAACCATAATACTCTGGGAAAATATTCTGTGAACAGATAAAACCATACTTGAGCTCTTTGACAATGCAGACCAGCAATACATTTATAGGTAAAAAATGAAACTTATAAGGAAAAAAATACCCTTCCTACAGTTAAATATGGTGGAGTTTCCATAGTGTTGTGGGGCTGTTTTGCTGCCTCTGGAACTGGAGACTTGGAATGTATTCAAGGAATCATGACGACAGAGGACTACCAAGGTATTTTGGAGCAAAATGTGCTACCTAGTGTCAGAAAGCTAGATCTGGGTCAAAAGTCATGGGTCCTCCAACAGGACAATGACCCAAAACATACATCCAAAAGTACAAAGGAATGGTTAAAAAGGAACAAATGGACTGATTTAAACTGGCCAGCAATGAGTCCCAATCTCAATCCAATTGAGAACATTTGGAAAGTGCTGAAATCTGCCATTGGTAAAAGGAATCCTGGAAACATTCATGAGCTGTAAAAAATCACAGTTGAAGAGTGGGAGAAACTACCAGCAGACAAATATACAAAACTTAGATGGCTACAAGAAACATTTGGAGGCTGTCATCACTGCCAAGGGTTGTGCAACCAAACATTAGTGAATGGTTCCATTATAAGTGTCCAGGTCATATTTTGTTTTTTTTTCCTCAGAAATTGCTACGAATAAGTTGCACAGACATCTCTTTTTGTTGCATACCTTTGAACAAACTATTAACATATTATAGTGACATACAGTTGGAATATTTCCAATTATTTTTCAAGATATTGTACATAAGATACCTAAAATGCAAGGGTGCCATTAATGTTGACCACAACTTTATATACTATATTTGTGTATATGTATTGTATTTGAATTTTATTATTGTGTTTTTGTGCTTTATTATGGATGAATGGATAATAAATTGATGTATTAACTAACATATACATAAATAACATTTTCCATCTGTGTTAATTGTACAAATACAGTCATGGTACCTTTCCATAACCCTGATGTACTACCATACAGGCAATACTGCATTATTATAATACTGTTGGATGACTTGTTGATGATCACTGCTTGATAGCTTTTCCATAACTACCCCTGCAGATCATACCACATGCACGGAATGACTGAACATTTTAAACAAAGTCAAAATGGAGTCTCTGCATACTGTTGTACCATGAGACTAATCAAATGTCTACATAAATGCAGCAGTGTGAATTACAAGACACCAGGACTGTGTTTCTTATCACTATAACATACTTCTGGATTTGGCTAACAAAAAACTATGTACCAGCCAATGAGAGAGCCAAGCCATCATAAATTAAGGAGCCATGACACCTCTGTCCTGTTAATTGGGGTCTCTCTGCCTCAGCCAAAGAACAGAAAGTACCTTTGGGACTGCAGGAATCGGAACCTGGATGATACTCTCAGCCAATCCATGAGAGGTGCTAATATCTTTTGAGGGGATATAGTCAGATCATTATTCAGAGCCTTGTGATGATTCCATGCTCTCCTCCCCTTCTTAGACCCACTAGCTCAAACATCAGTTATGCTCAGCACAGTCATTGCCCACTTAGATTATTGTAACCGTCTGTGTGGGTATTCCGGCCTACAAACTAAAACTACAGTCCATACAAAACAAGGCCCTTTGCATTCTCTCATATGCAAGGAAACATGATCACATCACTCCCCTTATGGTTTAGCACCATTGGTGTTCAATTCTAGTTTGGATTCACCACGAAATTCTAACTCTAGCCCATAAATCCTGTACAACAATACTCCCACTCTTGTGATTCCATATGCTCCCCCACACTGCCTCTGATTTCGGCCTGGTAACAGATTATTCATTGCCTGCCCTCCAAAGCTTGATATGATAGTACAAGACACTGGGACTTTCTTGTCCCCTCTCTCTGGAATTGTCTTCCCTCTCAAGCCATCTTGGAAACCAACTATAAAAAATTCAAGGTCCTGCTTAAGACCTACCTTTTAGAACAGGTCTATTTGTATTTGTATTTCTTTCATCCAACATGTATGTGCTCTCACCTTGAAAAGAGACTACTGAGGGGAGATATAATAGAGATCTATAAATTAATGAATAGAGTGGAACGGGTAAACATAGATCGGTTGTTTATTCCTTCAAAAAAGTAGAAAGACTAGGGGACATGCAATGAAGCTACAATGTAGCACACTTAAGACAAATCAGAGAAAATATTTTTCCCTCAACATGTAATCAAACCTCTGAAATTTGTTACCAGAGGATGTAAAAGCTGTTAGTATATGTGTGTTTAAAAAAGAGGTTTGGTCCTGAAGGAAAAGTCCATAAACCTTTATTAAACAGACTGGGGAAATCCATTGCTTACTCCTGGGACAAGAAGCACGGAATCTGTATACCTTTTGGTAACCTGTCAGGTACTTATGACCTGGGATGGTCACTGTTGGAAACAGGATAATGGGATTTATGGACCCTTGGTCTAGCCCCACATGTCTTATCTTATGTCTGTGGGCAGGGGCCCTATTATGTTCTTTTTGTGTGCTATTAGTCCAGCTTATACATTACATAGATTCTGCTTTTATCTCAGTCATTGCTACCTGTTTAGCTCTCTTCTCTGGGCAAAGCTCCTTCTTAAATGCAAAGGAAAGGCCTTTACCATATGGAGTCAATTTGCAAATGATTTGAACATCCAGTTTGTGAATTCAAAGGTCAATATTCAAAATGATTTGTGCAAGTAATTTCAATAGTAACCCAAAGAAATCGCTGGTATTGGAAATGTGGCTAGAGTGATTGGCACAACTTTAAGTGGACAAAGTCATTATCTGGTTAAAATCTGGTTACGTTTAGGAGGGTATGGGGTATACCAGGGCAGAGTTAAAAGTTAACTAGTAGCAACGATCTTCAGTCTCTATCCTATTAGGTTTATCCATATATCCTGGTCTCAGAATTAACAAGCTTAAGATAACCTTAGATCTTTGAGTTGAGCCACTATATTCAGTGAAACTAGAAATATCTGAATATCTCATGGAACATCTAGTTGAATACATCCATCTAACTTTCTCTGGGCATCTTTAATTGAATATACTCTACTGAATATAAGCCCCTAGGTGCCTGAGGCAAGTACTCCTTTCCATGATTTTTTTTTTGTAATCTTATTTTTATTTATGAATATGTTTTGGTGAGATAGGCGAGAAGCTAATCAAAAAAACAATTCTCCTGGATGCTAGATTTCTGAAGAGGTAATTAATTGGTATGTATTTGTACCGAGCATATATTTTGCTAACGACTCTTTAATAGCTTTCATTTAAAAAAGAAAATGAATGCCGTGCATCTTTTTTATTTGTAGGGTACCTTATCTGTCTTGACCTACAGTTCTCACATATTTACATTGCACTTTCTTATGTTTGTAATGTAGACAATCATAAAGCTACTCCTCAAGGGGGCCTGGGACCTCCAGTCTACGTTGGTCACTAGTTGATGAATTCATGCATCCATGGCTTGGGATTTATCCTGGAGTGGAACTGATAAACAGTTGGAGCTGTAGGTTCTGCCTTCTGTCTTGCCAATTTGAGCTTTCTGAAGTAAATGTTCAGTCAGGCAAAGAGTATTTCATAAAACTGAAATAGATAAAGAGGCTCTTTCACTAAAGTGTGGTAAGCAGTTACCACAGCAATTTGCACATGATAACAGTTACTGAATAGCCTTGGCAATTATCGCGTGCTAATTCTAGTAGTAATTTCCTCCCATTGCAGACAGTGAGATGGGGGGGTAGAAAATGGATGGATTTTAGGGGTGGATATTGCTTGCAGTTAGTGCACGGTAAGTTACTATGCACTAATTGTCAACATTTCAAATAATGCAGGTGCGCGTTGTGGTGAGGAGAGCCCCCAGGAAGAGATGGAAGTGGAAGAAAACCCTGTTTTTCCCTTTAAAACAAGTGACAGTTCGGCTGTGCACAGTGTTTGCAAGGCAGGCAAGAAAAAAACTCAGCTCTCTGCTGAGGTCAGGCCACGCCCTAATCAGACATAGAGCCAAGCTTGCTCAGTGATTGGCCACACCTGTGCAGAGGCAAGGGAGTGCCCGGCAGCAAACGGTTTTTAAAAACACACTCGGAGCAAAGAAAGGGCACACGGGACACACAGGACGCACAGGAGAGAAGGGAGGCACACACACAGGAGACGCAGCAGAGAGAGCAGAGCCAGCAGGTCCAGGAGAAGCTGGAAAGGAATAGATCTGCAGACAGAGCAACAGAGGCATACGAAGGAGAAACTCTGAGAGATCCTGGAAAGGGAGAAAGGTTCCAAGAAAGCTTTCAAGAGAGTGGCTATCTGGGAAGGAGTGGAGAAAGGCACCAGAAAGCTGAGTTCCATAGCCTGAAAGATATCAGGAGGAAAGGAATCAGTAGCTGCCTGAGAGACCCACCCCAAGGTAAAGCCAGTACATGTAAACCTGAACAGCTTGCAGAGAAACAGTTTGCTTCCGCTAGTGTCCAGGAGCCAGACCTAATGTCTGCTAAGAGGTGGGTGGATAGTTTTATGTATGAAGAGAACCGAAACCCAGATAAGAGCAGAGAAACTGAGCTTTTAACACTAGAAGCATTAAGAAAACTGTTTGCAGAGAGGAAGCTTTACCCTCCCAATACAAGTGTGCCTTCTCAGGGTGATTTGCTGTTGAAGCAGTTCCAAGAGTTTTTAGAAGACAGGAAGGCTTTATAAAACTGGTGGAAGTAAGAAGTGCCTGGTGTCCATAGAAGAGATGCAGGTGGATTCTTGTATGCCAGAAGCTGAGTCAGAATTGTCACCAATGGATTGCTTTTTTTTGTCTGAAGGAGAGCTGAGCTTTGTTGAACAGGGTTGAAAGACTGTGAAACAATATAGTGACTAATTTCTGTGACTTCCAAGAGTTGGAAAAAACCAAGACTATGTTCTACTAAGTATGTGAGCTTCTGAAGCCAAGAAGCTGCCTTTAGTAAAAGTTTTTGTTTGGAAAAGAAAACAGCAGCTGTTAAAAAGTTTACCTAATACGTGGAATGATCACAAGAAGCTGTGCTCTGTGAAAGTTTATTTGAATGAAAGCTGCTGCCCAGTAATAGAAGGGTTTTTGTTGCATTTTTCCTCTGTTAACCTGATTTACTCTTATGTTGGAGAAGCATCCTTTGGCTTTTGTGTTTTGAGCTTTAATGCCTTGGAATCCTGCAAAAAAATAAATTTTCTTGCTGCCTTAAACCACCGGTCTCACAACTACATTTGTCCTTCTATAAGTAAGCCGACTACAAGTCCCAGAATCCCTCTGGTGACAAACAAGGGAAGCTTTATTTAAAGGGACACTATAAGGCCGCTCTATGCTTGTAAGCCTTCGGGCCCAAGCAAGGGTGTTGCAACGTCTCATCTCATTAAAGACGCGATAAGTGCACCTGCACTATTGGCATCTACATAACACAGGCAATGCAGGAAATAAAATGGCAAATCCTCTCTAAACATTGCGTGCCCTACCTCCTCAATCAATAACTAATGCACCTCCACCCTCTCAGTCTCTCAATCAGCAGCAGCATCATCCCCTCCCCTGACCCTGAAAAGACCCCCAATCCTCTTTCCCCCTCCCCCCACAACACTTACAAGGGGTTTCCCTGGTGGTATGGTGGTAGGACAGGAGGAATCCCAAGATTTTCTGTCTCTCTTTCTGGTGTACTTTCAAAATGGTGGTTCTGACCCTTGGCAGTAGTACTATTAAATTACCACTAGAGTTTAGAGCTGCCATTTTAAACCTCGGCCAGCCATTTCTTAGTGGCACACTTATTCCATTAGTACCCTCTTTTAAATATCTTGGGGTAATACTTGATTCTTCCTTTTCTTTTCATGAACACCTCAGTTCTATCATCAAATGCTCCTATACTGTTCGTCAAATCAGGGCCATCCGACCATTTCTTTCCATCTCAGTGCTATCCACATTACTTAATCTTTAGTCATATCCCGATTAAATTATTGTAGTATCGTTTATGCTGGCCTTCCTGAATATGAACTCGAGCACCTACAAACAATTCAAAACATTGCTGTAAGATTATTACTGTAGTTCATGCTTCTAAATTCGACCATGTTACATCTTTATTAATACAGTTCCACCGGTTATCCATACGCTACTGCATTCAATATACAGTTACCATGGAGGTTTTTCACATAACATGCTATAAATGTGCAGGAGTAATTGATAGACTCAGGAGTAATTGCAGAAATATTTCTTTACAGAAACAGTGTAGATGCATGAAATAGTCTCCCAGTGGAGGTAGTAGAGATGAGAACTGTATCTGAATTCAAGAACGTATGGGACAAACACAGAAGATCTCTAAAGGAAGTTAAGGGACTGTAGCAGTTGGCATGGAACACCAGACTGGATAGGCCATACGGTCTTCATCTGTCATCATGTTTCTATATTTCTTAATAGAATTTAGCAAAAGGGCCCCTAAATGTATTATTTCTAGTAGAAGACAAACAAACTTTGTCCAAAGATGGAAACAAATGGCATAAATTCTGCCCCCATAATGCAGGAGAGCCCGGGCAGGAAGAGGAATCATACAATGGCATGACAAACTTACTTAATTTGTTTGCCAAGCTGCTTCAGCTTTGGGCTATGTGGCTGTTACTTCCTGGACTGAAGTCTTGCAATTACAGCCACACCATCGGGTGTGGAGAGCAGGCAGTGTGGCAAACAAATTAAAAGGCATCAGTAGACTATCAATGGGTCTAATTTATTAAGGCTGCTTCCCTTCCAATGTATATGGGGGGACAGGTTGAGCAAAACAGACCCTATTTTTTCAGATATTTAAAAAGAACAAAAAAAGCGCAATGTCACTTTTAGATCACAAACAAAGTAGGCAAGGAAATCATTTCATTGACATTATCAGTCTGCCTTAAATCTTATATTATTTGCTACAGAGTGATTAAGTTACATAGTTTTGTTTAATTCATGAGCATGTATTTCTCAGAGACTTGACAGAAGTGACTTTATATATAGGTGAAACTCATCTTTTTCATTTTTCATGTGTCCTTTTTTTCTCTCTGCTTGTCATTTGCACATAAATTAAAAGAGATTTTACCCTAATGATAAATAATGGGAATTTATGGAGCTGCATGTGCTTTTTGGCAGTATAACAAGTAAAGTTCTTAAAATATGCATTGGCTTGAAAATAAATAAGGAAAGATATATTTTGATGGCAAACAAGGGTCATGAACACCAGTGTCTGTAGTAAACTTCAGAGTAGTTCTAGTTTAAGAATATTTGGAAACTTTTTCACTCTGCCTCTTATTAAATATATAGCCATATGAAAACTGTTTGGTTCTGGAGAAACCTCTGATCTTTTGAGAATATGATCCTTTTAAAGCATTTTAAAAAAATATGTAGTGCATGCATGATTGAGATGAAAAAGGATTTTTCTTCAGTGAACAATGGATGGTAAGTTAAACCACTGCCTCCCATCTGTACAATCTTTTTTTCCTTTATTGAATGATAGTTGCCTTTCGCATTGGGGTACAGCATTGATAGTATCTTGACAAAGCACATCTTTGCCTCTTAAAAGCATGCTGTCATTTCTCATTTTACGATACTTTGCAGCACCCTAACAGGATAGCAATGCTAAGGGCACCTGGCAATGGATCCTCATCTGTCACATACAAAGCCTCCATTTCTGCAACCACCTGCCAGTCAGGACTCCATACAGAGCCTCTCCAGCAGTCATGGAAAAATTCAGGGGGCTGGCTTTATAGCTGTCGCTCAGAGCCATACCAAGAGCTATGCAAGTATGGAAGGAGCGCTGAAGTCATCCCTGGGCTTTTGGGAACTCCACAAGCATGAGTTCCTGCACACATCTGGGAGGAGGTGCCAGGTTTGTGTGTCTCACTCACAGAGTGCATTTCTAGCTTGGCATGGTCCTGCTGCTACTTCCACCAATATCTTAGGACCAGATATATCCTAAATTTCACCCACCAATAAAAAATGAGTGATGATTAAAAGCAACACTCATCCCTCTGACATTAATCATACAAATGGTCATGCTATGTAGCAAACAATGAGTGTCACTGGGGACAGTTGCCATTCAGTCATTTTTCTCCTCCTTTGTCCTTATCTTCTTATAGTTAACGAGAGTGCGAAGTAATATTTCAACTTTTGCAAATGAGTTCTAATAGACATGGCCCCTTAACTCCTAGTCCATGGTAAAGGCCAGTCCGAGCCATGGATTACTTTAATTAAATTATTCTCTTCCATAAACTACTTGAGCTGCCTAATAAAGAGCAATTAATTAAAACATACCTTACATATTACCTGAATCTGGGGCTTCAGCATCAGTTTTAATGTGATTTATTTATGTTTGAATTTACAACAAGACATCCATACATTAACCTGATACAATAAAGTCAACAAAAATCTGAAAGCAAATAAGCTTTAGTCTTTATTGAACTTGAGAAAAGAAATAGAAAAGGAACTCATAATCAAACAGGGAAGTTGCTACAGTCAATTGAAAATACCTAGGCCTTAAGCTTTGTTCTAGCTGCCAGTAGGGTAGTATCTCCAATGGGAGTTTATTCCACAATTCTGAGTCATCTGACTGGCTTTCAGGGCCCCTACCTACATCATTATAATCCAGCTGCAAAACCCAGAAAACCACAGCCACAGCCAAGATCTTAAACTTCAAATTGGCATTCAATGGAATTTTTGAAGCAAAACAACAACTCTAAGCCTTCATGAGATTGTAAATTGAGACACAAAATGTGAGGTAATGACTGGTCCATCAGGGACTGGAAATATCTGAACATCGGTCAAATCTGTAGCCCCAGTACACAGAATTTGGGTTTTGCATGCATGCAGCACCAAATTATTTTCTTAAGGCAACCTGCCACCTCAGTCACAATTACAGCCTCTGGATCCCTGCCTATTCTAGATTCTGTACATCCAGTATTTTGGTGCCAAACCTATCTGCAGAAAACACTGCTCAGCTTCTGCCATCATGACTACTTCCCTTTTAAAACCTTAATTTCATAAACTTCAACTGTACCATATTATATCTCATTCACTTCATTGCTTTCTGTATGCAAAAAAGACAAATCCTTCAAAACATCTTGAGATGCCTCAAATGGAAAGTACAACGTAATTCTGTTTTTGTTTAGCTCAAACCTTTTTATTGGTATCTCGAGCCAAGTTATGTTCGGGTATTTCCCTGCCACTGAAGGCTTACTATGTAAGGAAAATGTCCATTTATTAAGCTATTATAGCAATAATGAACATTATTGGCTATAAGATACATGATTTGCCAAAAATGCAGCTTTATCGAAATGTTTCAGCCTAAGCAGCTCATTATTCTGCAAAATGAATAACACCGTTAGCACTGAATTTCACAAAGTGCATTATTCAGGTGGTGTTAACTTTCTCCCAAGAGCATTGGGCTACTAACAAGCAAGCCAGTGCTCCCGGGATTATTTTGAAAGGGGCTGATGAATATAAATCCACAATTGTTTCGTTAACCACTTTGATTGAAGGATAAAGTGGTATACAAATCTTGTTAAATAAATAAATACATTTAAATACAGCCTTGCAGCTCCCCAATTCTTTCCAAAAAGAGTGCTGCCTACTGGACTCGAGCACTGAATATACATATATGGTGTTATTTTAGAAGCCTTACACGTGGAAATGGCATCCATGTGTAAATCGCCATTTTAAAAACGGTCCAATTTACACATGGATGAACTTAGTGCAGGATGTTTTTAGGTAGCACGTCAAGGGTGTGATCTGGCTAAGTCCTGGGTAGGACAAAAATCTTTACTCCCAAAAATCGCCATGTCAGAATTTACATGTGCTCCCTGGAACATGTAGGTTTTCGAAAAGCTTATCTTTCATTTAGCCCTTTACAGAGAGGGACTAAGGGGTTTTATGCTCCTGAATCCCCCCCCCCCCATCTTATTTCCTCCCCAAATTGAAATGAGCTAAATAAAGCATCTTTTGTACTTAAGTAGCAGCACCTCCGTGTTCATTTTGCAAAATGGCACACAGGCACATGCACATAGAAGTGCCGGCATTGACACATGTAAGTTGCTGAGTTTCCGCCGTAGATTTTTCCCACATGTAAATTCATAAAAAGGCTCTTCCCACTGCGAGTGAATGTCAGTCCACATGTGTTCATACACTTCCTTCTCTGTATTTTAGAAACAGCTCCGTATATAGCAGAGCCATCGGCACTGAATACGTCCTAACCTTGATGCCTCAATTCTGATCTCCATATACTATCTAAAATGTTCTTTGTAGTTTTTAGTTTCCCTTTAAGCTTAATGATGAATTCCTTGATTCAATATAACAAGAAATAAGAACTATCATCAACTCTGTTTGAGCTCCATATCCTGGTGCCCTCTCTTTGGCAAGAACACACCTATTTCTTCCTATGCTATTTTGACACCGCTGCAATCTGCCCCACTATAGGGATTTTTTTTTTTTGATAGAACAATATTCTAAAAAAGAGAAAGCCAGTAGAAGACTTGACATCAGAGGGTAATTGACAGATTGTTCTTCCTTGCTTGTTATTGACCATTCATTTTTAACGATGGAGATTAAGGGGCCCTCTTACTAGGGTGTGGTAAATTTTTGCACTTATTGTGCATTTTGAGTAAAAATTAATGCACAGTAAGTGCAAACATTGTGCACTGTCAGGGGTATAGTCAACATGTTTCTGGAGGTTGCTGCATTGCCAAGTACCCTAACACAGCAGCAGCATTCGCATTTAACGTGGGTGTACTTAACACCGCCATCGAGGTGATGTGCATCTGCGCTAATTGCACCATTAATAATTAGGGCATGGTATGTAATCCCATGCTATTCACAATGTGCAGTCCATGCCCACTCTCCACCCCTAACCACCCAGTCATCATTCCATCGCATGATGTGCAATTAACACACAAAGTAGCACATAATAACTGTCATGCCAGCATGGTAACAGAGTGGGTCCACAGTACCAGTTACTGCACAATAATTCCCATGTTAATTCTTACAACACTTTAGTTAAAGGGCCCCTAAGTCTTACATGAGAATATAGACACCAACCATGGCATTTAAATACAATTTTTATATTTAGCGTTACTATCCAGATTATGGGTAGTGCATAAAGAGTGGCCAGTACCTAAGCTACTCAGAAAACAATGACATTCAGTCTGTTATCTGGATACCTATCCACAAAAATGTAGGACAGTCTTTCACTTGACTTATCTAGATAGCAGGATCAATATTTCCACTTTTTGTATAATTTCTGGGCATGCCCGCGGTCACCTTGGCACTATACGGATAGAACCGAGGCAGTCTGGCAGGATTTTCAGTGGCACTGAAAATCCATGGATAATGATGACTAGAGCAAATATCTAGATAATGACCGCCATTATTTGGATCTTTGCTTTTGATTATCAGCCTGTAAAATTGCACTTCCTTAATAAGTTGCTGAAATAATTATTTTCTAGGAGTGGTACCACTAATTAAGTCTATCTTTGGTTTACAGATTCTGGCAGATCTAGAAAACCATGCTCTTTTTAAGGATGACCTGGAATGTCAGAAGCTGATTCTCGAAGCCATGAAATATCATCTATTACCAGAAAGAAGGCTTCTAATGCAGAGTCCCAGGACTAAACCTAGAAAATCTACTGTAGGAACAATGTTTGCCGTTGGAGGAATGGACAACAATAAAGGTATGAGAAAATTATCTCGATGAACTTCTTATGGCCTGTTTCATGAAATGCCAAGAGACCACTTGGTTAGTCTAATCACTGTAGTGACCAATGTGCTTCTCATAGCGTGGCAGAATGTTACTGAATGCATTGCAAAACAAATTATGCCCTTCCATTTTTGGCACTTGGAATATTTACCTCATGCCAAATCTTAAACAGCCAGAAAGCTGAAAAATCAAGTGCTGTGTTCTCTCAATCTATTATGAATGTGGTAATGATCTTAGACACTAATAAGCGTATCCGGGGTTGATGTGGCTTTTCTTAATTGTGTTCTAAGGCAAGTGTTAAAATGCTGTATGTTCACTGTACTCAGTGCTCCAAATCTCTATTAGAATGCTAGAAAAACTTTCTTTATTCAGATTCCTAACCTGATTTTATCATCATTATTTAAAACATTCCTCTATTATAGGTATATATATACTCAGTAGGACGCACACCTTTTACTGCCATTGCAGTTCCTCATTAGACTTCTGGAATTATTGAACTGGTACTGCTTTATATTCAGCCTGAAAGCCAGCTGTGCTGAAATACTCTCCAGCTGTTATATTGTAGCACTTTGTAATACTAGGTGTTTGAGCCTATGTGTTTTCTTACTGTATATTGGCTCTAATGTGAGCAATGGATCGAGCTTTAAAACATGCCAAGGTGATGATATGCATAATGCAACCATGCTGCTCTACACATGGCTGCATGCAATAATTGCTGGTCCAAGTTGTGTAAAAGGTAGCCGCTAGGAAAAGATCTTCCTGCTGGCCAGAGAGCAATATGTACCCAGAACTGCAAGAGAAGCAGGAAGAAAAGAGTAAAAGATGCATGCTTTCCATTATAGCTTATGAAGAATAATGAGAGATAGGTTGAGATATAGACAAGTATCCATGAGGTGAGAGCTCAGTCATTGAGATGTATTATCATCACAAGTTGGGGAAAAAAGCTCTCACCACCTGCAACTCTAAGATCATTTTGGAAATTATAAAATACTCTTGTTAACCATGAAAAATTAATTTCAAGCTTGCTTTGTGATATCGCTGTGCTGTACTGGGGATCATCCTGGTAATTTTCAAAACTAATGGGTCTCCTGGATTTACGTCATAATCGCTGATCTTACACCACATGCAATTGATATTCAGGCCAATACTCTAAGGGGTTTATCCAGTTAATGGAACCTGCTAACCAGCTAAACTCCAGCAAGAGGTACCAACCAACAGTGTTGCTGAATATCCCCTTTGACCACTGCAGCATTGTCTGGACAGTGCTGGGACGGTATATGCGCAGGGTGAGGGCGGTCACTGCACTTAGCTGTTTAGCAGCTTTTTTCCAAGAATCCACATATAGTTAGGAGAGATCAATGGCTCTTCTAACTTTATGCGGTGCGGCTATGCAGAGAGCTGCTGAATATCACCACTGTCCAGATATCCGCATCAGTCGCCACTGACACCGGATATCAGAGCCAGAGGATAACCAGGTCCTGGTGCTGATGAATATCTGGTTTCACTTTCAGCGGCAGCAGCCAGCTACTTAGAAAATGTTGACTCCTGCCACAGAATATTGACCCAATTATTTTTGTTTAATAGATTCATTCCTAAATAATATCTAAAGATTACTCTAAATGGAACTACTACATATATGTTAAAAATCCAGTGTAAAACCTAAGCTGTTTTCTCTCCCTCCCTTCTGTTGTGCTTTTGTCTTCTTTCCTCTTTCTTTTACTCTTGCTGGCTTCTGGTTTCTCTTCTAGACTATGGGCCCGATTCTGAGATATGGAGCCATCCAAGCCCAATTCCCCTTCTGGCTCTCCGCATATGTCCTGAGCAGCAGGACGGGGAGAGCTGGCGGGTCAGTGAAGGGGGGGATCTAGGAGGAGTGGAGGCGGGCCATCCCAGCAGGATGTACAGAGCCGATTCTTGTCACAGCCCTGTACATTCTGCCACGTCAATGGGGATGTGCTGCTTATTCCACCTCGAAGGTGGAATAAGCAGCACTGACCTGACGACTGGGTGCAGGGATCCCCCCCTGGGGACAAGGCCAGGGCCAGGTGCAGGGGAGGGGGTCCCTGCCACCCGATCCAGGCCACGGATGGCCAGTCGTGGGTTGGGCAGTGGGGAAGAGGGGGGGCTGAGCCACGGCAGCCAGGGGAGCCTGCATGGAAGATGTCCCCGCAAGCAGGAAGGGGCATGCCAAGCCATCCTTGGGCCTGATTCAGTGTACTGTGGGAAAGTTTTGTTCCCATGGCACAGAATCTGGTCCAATTGGACCCAATTTGCTCAGGGCCATCTGGATGGCCCAGACATACCCCTTCATGAATCGGGGTACAAATGTCCTTTTTAGTTATTTGTTCTTTATTTTTCTGACACTTCTTTTGCCTCTCCTCTGACAGAGTCAAATGAGTTTTTTACTGACTACAGTGGTATCTTCTGCAAACAAGTCCTCATCAAACATGTACCTGTAGTCTTTATATTGGTCAGCAATATCCAAAATCATGTCTGGAATGTAGGTGGCTCTGAAGCCTCTTGAGATATACTGAACCGTTGGGAGACATTCCATATTGCTTGGTCAAAGCGATCATCGTTCTGCCATATTGGCTGTACTTTTGAGATAACTGCATCAAATTCATCAGAGTAATGTTACCAGTCAACCTTTTGAAAGCTGAAACATCATCAAAATTGAGCAAATTTGGGTTCTGTGGCTGCACTGATAAAGAATCCAATTGGTCGATCTTGTGTGTGTGGTATGGGGTTCAACACTAATTTTGTGTCAAGTACAACTATATTGCTGCTAACAAAACCCAAATCCAGGTTATATTGGTGCTTTCAACAGCTGCTATTAAATGATCCCAGTAGCTTCAAGTCATGGATTAACAGAAGATTGGTACCATCAGCACAGCATTCAATAAGTTTTCCTTCTTCTGTGGTTTCATTATATCACCATTGGTCAAGAGCGTTGTTGAAATCACCAATGATGACCCATATCTTGGCATCACTGAAGTTTTCTTCTCACTCAGTGAAACAACATTTGAGCTGGTAGCTTGTAGACTGATGTGATGATGTGGCCAACATCCCATCATAGTCTACTATCAGGATTTCTACATCATTGATGGCAGACAGTGCAGTTGACTTCACTTCCATATGCTGGCGCACAAAGATTGTGCTGCTATACTTCTTGTACAGGCATTCTATTTCCAGTTTCATGCCTGGGATATCTGGTCTGTTACCGATTCCCCAATGTATTTCCTAGATGCAAAGGACATTGTATCCTTGGTCTAAGCAGATTTGGAGTAGATTATCAAGCTTTGGAGCTGATTGGCTCTCAATATTAATGGAGACAGTCATGAATGCTGGTCCTAAAAAGAACTCTGTATGTTGCAATCTCACCATCATTGTCAAGTTCTGCTTCATGATGTGACAGAAGACATCATTGTAGCTGTGGATCAGCTCATTTTGGTTCTCTCAGAAGAGAGACAAAAGAAGTGGCAGCAACAGATCAAAAATGTTGATATGACACATAACAGCAATTAGGCATCAACACTAATCTGGAGACTTAGCAATGATGTGAAGAAGGCAGAACAGCACTATAACATTTTACTGCAAATCACATTGAGACACATTCTAAATGGGATGCCCAATGCAATCTGGGACGTCAAAGCCAGAACATCTGAAAAGAAAGGCAGACACTTGCAAGTTCAGGCACAGTTCCAGAAACATGGACATGCCCAGTATGCATGTGTATCAATTGTCTATATAGATGCCCCTAGGAGAGCATTTCAAAGCCAAAATGTCTAATAGCATAATGGTTCAAATAGTGGCTTAAGAGCTGTGTAGCCTGAGTTCTAAATCCCAGTATAGTACTTTGTAATCTAAAGCTAGTTGCTTAATTCTATGTTTTCTTTTCACTCTCTGGATGTTTTAAGGTGAAAACAAACACTTTTCTGATACCTATTTGTGCCTGGAGCAGAAATAAGCATGCACATGCCTGCAGACGGCTCTGCTGCTTCTGGAATTGAATGGGGACATGTAAGTCTATTGCCCCTCCCCCAGACACACCTCTGCCGCACCCCCAGTGCCTACTTGAACATCCCCGTACTGAAAACACCCGCGAATGGCATTTGTGGAATGGTTACCGAGACATGTTCGTAATTTCAATGTCCTCGTGTATGTCTGCAGACGACTAAACCCTTTAGAATGCCCCTCATTGTCCATCAACTCCTTCACAGTGCAAAAGGGAATTTTATTTAGCTCATGCCTTTTTCAGAGTTTGATGCAAGTTACATTCAGGTATGGTGGGCATTTTTCTGTCCCCAGAGGACTTGTAATCTAAGCTTGCACCTGAGGCAATGGAGGGTTAAATTACTTGCCCAAGGTCACAAGGAGTAGCATTGGGATTTAAATTTTGCTTCCCTGTATTTTAGCCCACTGCATTAACCATTAGGGTACTCCTCCCATCCACCATGTAGGAAACTGAAGGTCAGAATGAGACATCTAAGGGAGCAAGAGGTTGATTGCTTCAACCATCCATTCACAGAAGCTGAACTTGCAGCAGGCATGAAATCCCTTGAAAAGGGCACAACCACCAGACTGGATGATATCCGCACCAAACAGATACAGAACTCTTGTCCAAAAGCTAGTATGTGGGTGTTGATTGTGTTTAACAGCCTGAAGATGCAAATATTCCAAAGCTTCAGAATAAAGCATGAGTTGTTGCACTCCTTAAACCTGGGAAAGAGCTCACTGAAGTGAAGAACTTTAAACCAATCTCATTATTATGCCATCCATACAAACTGTATGAATAATTACTCCTCAATAGGTTGCAGTCTATAATCAAACAGAAGAGAATTCCTGAGCAAGCTGGCTTTCAACAAGGTAAATCATGCGCAGGACAAGTTACAATTCTTATGCCACATACTGAAGATGGCTTTCAGAAGGGATTGGTAACTGGAGTAATATTCATTAACCTGAGAGCAGCATATGATACCATCAACCACAGAAGACTACTCACACTTTATGATATGACCAAAGACTATGCTCTGATACAGACCATCAAATCGTTCCTTACAAACAGACCATCAAATCACTCCTTACAAACATGTTTTATTGTTGAACTTCAAGGCAAGAAAGGTTTATGGTGCATTCAATGCAATTTCCTGCCTCAGGGCAGCATCTTGGCCCCACTTCTCTTCAACATATATACAAATAATCAGCTAATAGATCCAGGAACGTGCGGTTTCCTCTATGCTGATGATCTTTTGGTCGCTACATCGACGAGGAACTTTGATGATGTTACAGACTGCAATGACCTGATTGTCAAAACACTGTGCAGAAAATCACCTCCAAGCCAATCCATCCAAGATTCAGGCCAGCTTATTCTGCTGAGAATATCACTTGGGATGGTGTAAAGCTGGAACAATACAACAATCCAGTCTACCTTGATGTTGAACTGGACTGAACACTCTCCTCATATAAATTACATATTGAAAAGCTGTGTGGAAGATTCAGCATCAGAAATAACATCCTACATGGACTTCAGAACAGCCAATGAGGTATAAACTCTTTGACACTGCACTCCACTGCTTTGGCACTTTGTTACTGTGCAATTGGGTATGCATGCCAGGTCTGGGGAAGATCATCACATAGAAGTAAGATCCACCAGGTGCTTAACAAGAGTTGTATAACTAGCTTCCTAAAGCCAATCAATAAACTATACATATTGGCCAGAATGAATAGTCAGTTGTCAGATGATCTATGGCTGGCCAGAACAAAACAGGCTGAGGACAATTGATATCCATTATATGGACATATTCAGCCACCAAAATAATTGAAGTCATACAAGTTTTATAGCTGAAGCTGTCCTCCTAAAAATATGGTGCCAATGAGTGTTCAAACAGTGACACTGTGGCTTGATATCACAGAGAGACACTCACCTGCACTGACTCTGAGTTTACCATATAGAGGTCATTGAGCCATTTACAGAATAGTGCAGGACAATGTCAAGCAAATATGGTAATGTGAAGAATGACAATTGGATCAGACAAGTGTGACTGTGGGCTTACACACGCAATGTAGTATCTGTTACACTGTCCACTGATGCCAGCCCCCATATACAACTTCTGATTGGCAATGGCTAATCAGTTTGCCCTACTGACCACACAGATATACAGTAGCATCATTTGACAGCGATACGATATGTTGATGATAATTTTTCTCTACTATATCTTTTGTTTCTCTGTCTCTTTTAATATTGTAAATCACTTTGTTGTGAATAAACTAAACTAAAAGGAAACCCATCTGCTTTTCAGTGCTGAAAGAAGGGTCAGGAGAGCAACTGGACCCAAGGAGCGGAGTATTAAAATCAGGGAGAGAGCAGAGGAGAAAAATGCTCATCTTTGTTGCTCATATAGTGTACATTTGTATGAAAGCGTTCCATTTTTACAAGTCTGTGGGTGAGAGCATGAGTGAGCGAATGCAGATATTTGTATCCACCACTATTCTATGTAAGTTAGGATTTTGAAAGAGGTGAGTGAAAGGACGTAGTTGCTCAGAGAATGGAGTTTGGAAGTTGGCAAATAAATGGGTCTAGGTGTGGCTGTGGAAAAGGTGTGACTGAAAAGTATGTCTAGTAAGGAACAAAAGGAGAGGAACATGTATGAAGAGGTGAATGAGCCAATGGCATAGCCAGGACCAATTTTTTTTAATGAGACCTGAGGTTAGCATGGGTGAGCACTAGGCAGTATAGATGTTTACACTGCCTCTCATTTGCCTGTGCTACTGCTATTGATTTGGTGAGCCTAAATCTAAAGTGGTGGGGCTGCTGCCTCCAGGCCCACCATGGCGATGTCCTTGGAGTGAGGGTTATAGGAAGGAGATCTGCTATGGGGCATTTAGAGACATAAAAAGAGGAGATGATTCAGGGCTTATGAGTGCTTTCAGAGCTGTGAGACCCAAGGAGAAAAACACATAGTCCAGGTCTGACCTCTTAGACCATGAATAGAGGACTGCAATAGAGCACAGAAAGGGAACGAAGGGATAAGATAAAAAAGAGAGAATATAGAAAAAAGACAGGGACCTTTTCCCAGCAAAGATAGTGTAGCTGGCTAGCAGAGGCCTCATTGAAGGGGACACACAAACTGTAAACTCCTCTCTTGTGGAAGGGCAGCTGCCAAGAGCACTAGAAAGGACTTTGGTATGTTCCCTACTGAAAAAGATATTCCATGATCAGAACAAGCTCAAAAACTGCCAGCTGGTATTGAACATCTCTTTTCTGGGGAAACCCATAGAACAGACGGTCTGCATTCAATTCCCAAGCTTCGCCCCGTGGGCAAAGATCCTTCCTGTTCTACCCGTGGGGATCCGATCTCCCCAGGCAGACAGGAAAGGTGTTTGCCATGATGGCAGCTTCTCTTCTGCCCATGGGGGATGGAGAACCGCAGGCAGCCTGCTGCCTGCTGATCACGAGTTTTGGTGGGGCCAGGGCCCGTGTGGCCCATCCATTTCTAATTCCTATGTATCTGTCAAACAGATAACAGTCAATTTTGTTCTACACCACCACGTCATAGCCTTGGGCACTGAACTGCAGGATTCCATATTGTCACCTATCTTCTTTAATATCTGTCTCAAGCCTCTAGGTAACTGAAATTGTTTTGCGTATCAGTCTGGAAGCAGCTTATAAGTGAAGGAAGGGGGATTTGAACCTGGTTTCCCTAGTTGCCAGTCTATTTCTTTATATCACCTTAATAGTTGTATACATATATTATAGTATAATGATCATTTTGATCTTATACAGCTTCACAGTTCAAAATTGCCTTCATAAACAAGCAGATATTTTTCTAAGTTGTCTGATTTAATAATGCTTGTCAGATCTTTGCAGAACGCCAACTGAATTCTACACCCACCCACTCATATTCTTTCCTGAGTGCTGGGTTTTATACCTGATCTTATCTTTATAAAAAATCTATTACAAGCAACTACAATTGACATGCATTTTTATAAGTATAGTTGTTCATTTTATAACTTCTATGCCCACTGTTTTAAATGTATCTCACCAAATGCATGGTGCAGTGTGGCTAAGCTGCTACTGTACCAATAACCACCAAACTGCTGTTTTCAGCTTTAAATGTCAGTATTAACATATTGTGCTCTAAAAATTGAGGCACAGTATAATTCTCTTTTCGAGGCAGGCAATAAAAAAGTTATCATATGGCAAATTTCCATACTTCAATATTTAAACTTTTGCATTTTCTGGGGTCACTCCAAATTGTTCCAAGTTTTCATTTTGTAAGTTTGACATATTACATGACTGATCTCATTTTTGTCAACAGCCATATTGTGGCATTAAGCTGAAAGAGGGATTCCTGTGCTTTCGCTTCAGAGGTTCACTCTGTTGTGCAATAGTGTGCACTGTTCATGCATACACGTGGAGCCCCATTCTGGGAGGGGGATGTCTGAGCCATCCATATGTCCCCGCTGAAGATGGGGCCATTAGGACCTGATTCTGGTCCATGGGAACAAAACATTCACATGGGAGCCAGAATCAGGCCGGAGGACAGCCTGGCATGCCCCCTCCGCCTGCGGGGATATCCTCAGCGCAGGCGCCCCAGATGTATGCATGCCTGGCCCCTCTTTTCCCACCACCTGACCCAATATTGGCCTCCCGCAGCCTGGATTGGGGGTGGGGACCCCCCCCCCCTGCACCCGGCCTCGGCCACGGAGGTGGCTCCCCTGCCCCAATCAGCCACAAAATGCTGCTTATACCACCTCTGAGGTGGTATAACAGCATGCCCAGCAGGACGTACAGGGCCGTGACCTGAATCGGCCCTGTACATCCTGCTGGTCTGACCCACCCCCTGCCACCTCTCCCTGTCCCAAAGCACAGGATGTATGGGGAGAGCCAGTGGGGGAATAGGGTCTAGGCAGATTGTGGGACTGCGCGTCCAGGTGGGACATGCAGCTCCACAACCTGCATTTGAGAATGAGGCCCATATCGTTCATGCATGTACGAATAGTGTGCACTACTCACCTATGCAAGAACAGCGCATTCTATTGCACAACAGTGTGCACTCATGTACAATAGCATGTGCTGTTATGCAATAATGCATGCTATTGCAAACACAATGTGTGCCTTCAAGTCAGTCCTGACTCCTGGCTACCCAGAAGCTCCTGGGTTTTTTTGGCAGTGTCACCAGAAGTAGATTGCCAGGCCTTTCTTCCAAGGCAGTGGAGGGTTAAGTGACTTGCCCAAGGCCACAAGGAGTGCTAGTGGGAATTGAACCCTGGTTGCTTGGTTAACAAGCCAGTGCTCTAACCACTAGGCTACTCCTCTACTCCAATGCATGCTATTAGAAAAATCAAAATTAAACAATACAAAATAAAACATTTTGACTTGCACATCCTTACAATTCCATTCATACTCCCAATACTGCTCTATCGTCATCCTAGTCCATCCATTTGTAGTGCCCAAGACTGTTTCAGCATCAAAATAGCTGCCAACGTTTTGCAGCATGCCTCAGTGACACTCTATTAGGCATAAAATCGAACCTAGAAAACTACAAACAGTTTGTCAAATTGAGATGGCACACTGCCAGAAAATATATTGTGGGAAGCTACAGGACAGTACATACTAGATCTCAGGCCTACCCTGGCCACTGTATATGACTACACCAAAATGTTTGAAAGGAATCTTTTTGCAGATAAAATAAAAATAATACTCATACCACTGCGATAAACCCTGCAAATATTCCAGACACAAATCATGCATAATCCAAAACACAATAACCAGCAGCTTAATCCAACAGCGAGCCTGGATAGGAAGTCAGTGCAACCATAGCAGCACTCTCCTGCCTTTGTGCTCCCAACAAAAGATGCGCTGCCACATTCTGCAATACCTGTAGCCCGCGTAAGGATTTTAGCTGACTTTAACTGGAAAAATCTATTTAATATTTGACTTGTGCTGTTGTCCTAGGGTGACTTCAACTTTGCTGTCCTCCATTTTGCTTTGCTTCCCAATGTACTCCTTTGCTATCAAAGTCTATCTTGTGGAATCTCTACCAGAAAGCATGCTGTAGTTCTCAATTACCAGATCCAGAATACGGTTAATTTCTTTTTCAGTGGAGCATCACTTCCCTCAACATGTTAGTGACCTTGCTTTTGTACTTTGTGATCCTGTCTCCAGTTCCTCCTCATACTGTCCCTTTTTGTCTTTTGCCCTTGGCTCATTTAATTTAATTTAATTTAATTATCACGATTTATTAACCACCTTTATGAAGAGATTCACCCAAGATGGACAACTTACATTGTACTAGCAGCAAAATGACCATATGTCTGCATAATAGATTAGATCAGCAAGATAAACATGGAGATAGGCAAAGTAATAGCAATAATATGGCATACTGTAGAACATGCACATGACAGAATACAAATGGTATATCTTAACAGGCAGCACGGTAGAACATTCAAATAACAGATAGGAAACGCACAATGTCAGTACTATAAAATTAAACATTCGAATAGGCAGCAGAAGGGGACAAGTGAAATTGGATCCACAGACAAGATGGGTAGAAAGACATAGGAATACATAAAAATGAATAGCTAGATTGAGGTAAATTTTGTTCATACAGTATGAATAAGACATGTTGAAACTCGTCTCAGTTACAGGGTGAGGAGCAAGTTTGTCCTGATGCAGTATGAGTAAACAGATAGTCACCACAGCCTTTAAAGGCTTCAGAGAAGAGAACTTTCATTTGCTTCCTGAAGCAGGAGTAGGGTTAGGGTTTGATGTAGGCCCTCAACGAGTAAGTTCTAGAGTGTGGGGACTTCTGAGAAAGCTTGCTGGTGGGTGTCACATTGCATGATTTCCCTAGGCAAGGGAAGTTAGGGCTGCTCCTTGAGAAGACTTTAGAGCAGTTCTTCTCAATCTTTTTAATCTCAGGGCACACATTCAAGTTTGCTTGATCCTTGTAGCACACCAAACCAATTTTCAATAAGTCATTTCATTTGTGAGTCAGTGATATGCCAGAAAATGTTCTTTTAAATTAATTGGACAGTATTAAAAAGCCTAAAACATAATTAAGAAGGGTTTATAGATTTATGTGAAAAATACATGGGGCTCATGGCTGGATCTTTAGTAATACATAATGTTAATTCTGTCTCGTTGCATTGCATGACTGGTCATTGAACAGAAGGGAAAACAATCACCTTTCCCACCAGGAAATAAAAAATAGTGATGGCTTTACTATGGAAAATACTCATTACATCTTGCCTATAAAGGAACATATACATTGGAGGGGGATATTCAAGGTGTTTTAGCCAGATAGCAGATTGTATAAGAAACACCCAATTAAAACTGGTGTGGTCTGTGGGCGGTTCAGGGGGTGGGGCTGATCGCTATCCAGTTACCAGCAATATTCATCCACTAGCCAGAGAGCTTAATCGGTTAAAGTTAGGATGGGTGAATGGCTGCCCAAACATTAACTGGTTATTACTAGATGGCTAACAGCTAAATATCTGCACTAACTGGATAGTGGCGCACTGACCAGCAAACCCGAATATTCAGCGTTGGGCGCCAGATAAGCTCCATTGCTGAATATTAAAGTGGCAGCAGCTAGGTGCTTTAAATAACCTATTCAACACCACTCAATTTCAGCCTCATTTTCTATATTTTCAATCACATCACTGTGAAATATGGGCCCGATATTCGAAAGGCGTTTACACAGTTTACAGCCCAGTAAACCATGTAAATGCCACAGATGGGGATATTTAACGGCACCTACATGGTTCGTGCCATTGAATATCCCCATCTAAGTCCCCTACGTGCCCCGACGCTATCCGGGTAGCACTGGGGCGTGTTGGGAGCATTCTGGGGTGGAGCGGAGGTGGAAAATGGTGCTAACCGGGCAGCAGCTGCTGCACCAGTTAGTGATGTGCACCTTAAAGATAGGCGAGGAAAACCCTCACCTATGAGCTAACCGGGTAGCGTCCAATATCGCTGCTGCCCGGTTAGCTTTGGCGGCTTCCGGCTTTTGCAGCAATTACTGGATATTCGATGCCGTCGCCGTGGCATTGAATATCCCGGTTAAAGGGTCAGCGGGCAGGGTTATGCGCCGTAGTTCAAAATCAGGCCCTATGTTATTAAAAATCTCATGGCCGTGAAAACAATTCATTTAACACTACCCAGCAGTAATTAACAGTAACAGAATGTTCAGACTTTCAGGGATGAATCTCATTTCTATACAGGGTATGTCTGCAGATGATCTCAATGATAAAAAAAAAAAACCCTGACAAATAAATAGCTGATATTTACTGCTACTGTTCATCTCAGTACCTGCATTGTACTAAAGAGAGTTTCCTTCTGAAATTCAGACCTAAAGAGCCCAAGTCTGACCATCATGTACATCCCCTTTGCACGTCTAGCCCTGTGGGATCAGAATCGCGACTAAGCATGTATGTGCAGGCCAGGGCTGCAATTCAGTCCCGGCCTGCACGTACAGTCACAGCCTGGCTAACATAGTTAGAGCTGTTAAAAGTCATGGCATCGTGGCTCCATTTAAAAGCTTTGATGCCGGCCTCTGGGTTAAAGTGATTATTCCCTGCAGCCCGACCCCTGATCCGGCCTCCTAAGGCCAGGATCAGGCTGCGGGGAATAAACCCTGCCCCTCCCCCCCAGCCCTATCTGTGCCCTGGCATTGCTAAAAAGAAATCTCCAGGGAGGTTATCCATCCATCATGTCCCTTTTCCACCACTAATACACACGGACACAGCTAACATGTTCCTCTATTCACCACACATACAGAGCCAGCATGTCCCTTTTCTCTGCCACACATACATACACACAGACACACACACAAACATGCCTCTCTCTTTTAAACCCAGCTACACTAATAGTTTTACTACATCCTCTGCTAATGAATTCCAGAGTTTGATTATGATTTATGTCTTATGGTTTATTTTATTTGCTTAACCGCCCTTCGATAAAAAGACAGCAGAGCAGTGTACAATTTAAAATACATAAAAGGAAAAAAAAGTCAGAAATTGAAATGGAACTACAATGGTCTGGACAGGATGGGAGACTCAATCATACTTACTAGGGTGGAAAGGGAGATAGAAACCAGAAAGGAAAGATTAGGCCAGATGAGGAGGGACTATCAGGGAACTGGTATGTCATAGGCTAGATTGAATAAGTGAGTTTTTAACAGTCTTAAATTTGGTAAAGGACGGTTCCAGTCATAGGGTCTGGGGCAACATGTTCCATGAGGCAAGGGCAAGAAAATAGAAGGCAGAGAATGGGTACAAAATAAGTGGCCTGTGTTGCAGATAGCAAGTATAACACAGGTACACTAAAAGAAATTTTTTTTAAACTGCTTCTAATGTTTCGATTGATTTTTACGTTTTTTGGTGCGCTGAATCCAAATCTGGTAACCAATTTGCTCCATCACGTACAGATTTTTTGCTACATTGGGTTAGCAGTTTGAGGTGAACGTTTCAGATTGAGTGCGATCGAGATAAAAGTTTCTTGGATGAATTCTTTATACTAATTGTTTAGTAGTTATTCAAATAAGAATAAAGAAAATTGTAACAAGGCAGCACATAAGAATAGAGTAATGTCAACAAAACACACTGTGATGGTAGCAAAATTGTCTGCACTTAAAACAGCCACATACATGTGCACAAACATTGAGCATATAAGAGCGAGGTTAGACACAAAGCAAAGCAAAGAAATGTGCAAAAAATGTTGTACAGGTATGTATGTAAGAATAGAAAACGCAAACCGCACCATTGCAATACATGAAGACAAACACCCGATGGTGTGAAAATAAAATTCTAATAAATGAGATCCGACACTGTGGTAATAACTAGCAAATTTTTATTTCAAAGTTTAGTAAAAACACGATATTTGTCAACACAGTTTAGATTTTAAAGTCATTCTTGGGTCAATTAATCTCCTGGTGGGCCCGTTTCTTCTTCCCCCGAATGCTTCTCTTGGTGTGCTGCTTGGCGTATTTTTCATCTGGGGTTTCCCGCAGCAGCAACCAGCAGAAATCAGCCATCATAGTGGTGTTCCATCTTCCTTGGTACCTTCTCTCTGCGTCCTTGATGTCCTGGTGAAACCTTTCACCTTGTTCTTCACTGTACGCCCCCAAGTTTTCGGGAAAGTAGTTCACATGGGAGTGCAAGAAATGGACTTTCAGGCTCATGTTACAGCCTTGTTCTTTGAAGGCATTGAGCATCCTGGCAACAATATCCTTATAGTTCTCATCCCGCCTGTTCCCCAAGAATTTGAGAACAACATCCTTGAAGGAATCCCAGGCTTCTTTTTCCTTCTAAGACATCGTTTCAGTGAATGCTCCATCTGAAATGAGTTTCCTTATATCAGGGCCAACAAACACTCCTTCCTTTAGCTTTGCTTCAGAAAGTCGGGGGAACTTTGAGCAAAGGTACCGAAAGCACTCACCATCTTTTGGAAGGGACTTGATGAATTGCTTAATGAGACCCAACTTAATGTGGAGAGGTGGTAATAGAATTTTATCACAAGGTACCAAGCTCTCTTGAAGAACATTTTTCTCACCGGGTCTCAAATACTCTCGAACTGGCCAGTCTTTTTTCCCCCAGTGTAGGTCGCGGCCCGGCTATCCCACAAGCAAAGGAAGCAGGGATATTTGGTGAAACCGGATTGCTGCCCTAATAGCATGGATAGAATTTTAAAGTCTCCACAAATCATCCACTTATGCTCATCATAACGAATCTTCTGAAGAATCAGGGCCAAATTCTCGTATTTTTCTTGGAGAATAACAGAGTGAGCAATAGGAACTGAAGCGAATGTGTTGCCATTATGAAGAAGAACACCTTTTATGCTGTCTTTTGACGAATCAATGAACAGCCGCCATTCAGCAGGATCATACTTGAGTTTAAACTTTTCCATCACTCCGTATATATCGTTGCAAAATACCAAATCTTCCTCTTTGCTGAAATACTTCAAAAATTGTGTCTCGCGGTTGCGGTACCAATAAAAAGTTGTTCCTGGTGACAATAGATTTTTCTGTTTAAGCCGAGAACCTAGCAGTTGGGCAGCATCTTTTGGGAGTCCTAAATCCCGGACTAAATCATTCAATTCAGCTTGAGAGAAAAGTTCAGGTTTCGGATCTGGTTCAGTTTCAAACTCGTAAGTACTGGACTCATCGGGAAAAGCCATCTGATGAGTCTCATCATGATCAGAACCGTCCACACAAATATGATCCAAAGATTTTGGTGGTTCAGGCACAGGTACTTCGTTGCTATGAGGCATAGGCCTAATTGCTGAGGGAAGGTTGGGGTAACTTATTACGTTCTTATTTTTTAAGTTGTATCCCTTCACAATGCAAGAGCAAAAATAGCAGTCACTGCTGTGGTCTCTTTGTTCACGCCACATCATAGGTATTCCGAAACGAAATGCTTGCTTTTTACCTTTCATCCATAAGCGTAGATCTTCCTCACATGTCTTGCACACTTTGTGAGGAGCCCACGGTTTGTCTTGATCGCCTAACTTCAAACCGAAATAGGCGAAATATACTTTTTTAATAAATGCAGAAATGTTCCTCTGCCGCTTTTTCACGGTATATTCCCCACAAATAAAACAAAAACTGTCCGGAGAGTTGACGCAACCTCTGGCTCTGTGAGCCATCACAAATACACAGCACTGCAAACTACAACTGTAGTGAACCACTTCGGAATAAAGATGGATTACGACTGAGCAAACAAAAGGTAATAATGAACTTTCAAGAAACTGAAATTTGACAGGAACGTTCATGTCGCAACCACCGTGTTTGAGCGAGCGAACGAGGCGAGGCGAACAGGAAAGAACATGCGCCAGCGCGAGTACTGGATTTAGCCCCCCGCCTCCCAATTGTCCTGTTAATGTATAAAATGAATACAAAACACTCTAAAATATCATGAGGGAGTGTTTCTAGTTAGTTAACCATTACAACCTCTATTTTGGGCCAAGAAAATAAACTGCAGTCGGCTAAAAAGAAATTATGTGAACATTCCTTATATGGGTAAGAAATCTAATTTTGCAAGAAAACGTGACGTGATGGAACATTTTGGCTATTTTTCCTGGATTCAGCACCCCAAAATCTATAGGAATCAGTTGCAAAACTGGAGGCAGTTTTTTGGTAGTGTACCTGTGTAATCTGTTGGCATGGGCATTACGGAGGCAATGGTGAGTAGAATGGGGAAGCCGTAAATCAGATAGATATTGGGGATCACCGGAATGTAATGCGCAATGGACTAAGGTCAGAAGTTTAAACTGCATACAAGATTTTATGGGGAGCCAATGGTGATGAATCAAAAGGGGATAACATGATCAAACTGGGATGCGTGTAACAGATATGGATGATGGCATTTTGTATAAGCTGTAAGTGGTGAATTTCTGACTGAGGAAGACCAAGATAGACTATTTTACAGTAACCTAATCTGGACATGACAAGGGAGAGAAAGCAGGATAGTCAAGGGCGAGGAGGAAAGGAAGAGATGAACGGCATGAATCTGACAAATTGCAAAGAAGGAACAATGGACAACTGAAGTGATGTGAGCCCGGAAGGATAGTGAGGAGTCCAGAATAACACCCAAATGGCACATGGAATCTACCAGAGGATTGAGACAACCAGGAAGTGAAGAGGCCAGAAGTGTGTGTGTGTGTGGGGGGGGGGGGGTGCCTACTGAAAGTAATCCAGAGCGCAGAGAATTTTGCAGGGTTCAAACTAAGAAAATTACTGGCAAGCCATTGAGAAATGCTGGAGAGACAAGCATTTAGTGAAGACAATTCAGGCACAATGGGATTAGTATGATGAACGAGAAGGATGTCATCAGCATAAAAGTGAGTTGAGATGCCATGCTGTTGAATAATAAGAAGCAAAGAAATCAGGAAAACATTGAAAAGGAGGGAGGCCAACACAGAGCCCTGAGAGGCACCACAGGGAAGAGAGAAAGAGGGGGAGGAAGAATCACTAGTCATAACTGAAAAAGAACGCTGTGAGAGGAAAGAGTAAAACCATTTTAGGACCGTGCCGCGTAGACCAAACTCATGAAGATGGGTGAGAAAAGTAGAGTAATCCACAAGATCAAAAGCAGCAGAGAGATCCAGAGAAACCACCACCAAGATATCATCCCAGTCATGATACTGATGGAGTTCACTGGTGAGGGAAAGTGGGATAGTTTTGGTACTGTGACACGAACAAAAACCAGACTGACAGAGGTGGAAAGCAAGGATAGAGGCCAGGTGTGAAGAGAGCTGTGAAAGGACAAGTTTTTCTAGTAGCTTAGAAAGGAAAGGTAAAGTAGAGATAGGATGATAACAGGGATTGAAGTGTCAGAAGATGGGTTCTTAAGGATAGGTCGAACGGTAGCACGCTTCCAGGAAATGGAAATATACCTGAGGACAAACTGTTGTTTATCAAAGACAGGATAAGTGGGAGAAGAGTGAGCAATGAAGTAGACAGCCACGAGGAGAGAATCGGATCAGCAACAGAAGTGGTCTTACGGAAAGAGTTTAGCACTTTAAGCAGTTCAAGAGCAGAAACAGGTGAAAACACTTCCCAAGAGTCGGACAGAGAGGAATGGGGACCACCAGGTGACCCCAGGTGCATTATGCGTTGAGTGAAAAAATATTTTCTTCAAATTGCCTGAAATGTGCTACGTTGTCACTTCATTGCATGTCCCCTAATCTTTCTACTCTTTGAAGGAGTAAACAATTGATCCATGCTTACCCGTTCCACTCAATTCATTATTTTATAGACCTCTGTCATATCTCCCCTCAGTCTTCTCTTTTCCAAGTTGAAGCACCCTAACCTTTTAAGCCTTTCCTCATAGAGATATCCTTCCAACCTCTTTACCATTCTTGTGGCTCTTCTCTGTACCTTTTCAAATTCTGCTATATTCTTTTTAAGATATGGCATCCAGAATTGCACACAATAGTCAAGGTATGGTCACACCATGGAACGATACAGAGCCGTTATAATATATTTGATTTTATTCTCCATTCCTTTCCTTATGATTCCTAGCATTCTATTTGCTTTCTTGGCCACAGCTGCACACTGGGCAGAGGGTTTCAACATATTAACCACAATGATGCCCAGATCCTTTTCCTGGATGGTGGTTCCTAATATGGATCCTTCAATTGTGTAACTGTAGTTTCCCTAAGTGCATAACTTTGCACTTCTCGACATTAAGGGGCTTGTTTACAAGCCCCTAAATTTCATTTGCTAATTGGATGTCCAGTCTTCCAATTTATCAAGGTCCTCGTGTAATTTTTCACAATCCTCTTGTGTTTTAACAGCTTTGAATCATTTTTCGTCAGCTGCAAATTTGATCACCTCACTTGTTATTCCCATTTCCAGGTCATTTATAAATTTGTTTAAAAAAACAGCGGGACCAGCACAAATGCCTAGAGTACTCCACTATTTACCTTACTCCACTGAGAAAATTGGCCATTTAGCCCTACTCTCTACCTTCTTTTAATCAGTTCGTTAACCACAACAGTATACTGCCTCCTAATTTCCCCAAGAGTCTCTCATGAGGGACCTTGTCAAAGGCTTTCTGATAATCCAGATACACTATATCAACAGACTCACTTTTATCTACTACTTGTTTGTTCACACCTTCAAAAAAATATGAGATTAGTGAGACAAGACTTTCCTTGGCTAAATCCATGTAGTCTTTCTGTCAGTAAACCATGACTATCTACTTGTTCAGTAATTTTGTTCTTTATTATGGTTTCTACTATTTTGCCTGATACTGACATCAGGCTCACCCCTGAACCCTTTTTGAAAATTGGCGTTACATTGGCTACTCTCCAATCTTCAGATGGTAGTACATCCCCATTGCCGTTCTCTTCCCTTTTTACATGGAATTTATATCCATAGAGATTCTAAAAGACATGGGAATACTCACTATGCCTACACAGACACAGGGAGTGGTGTGGGAATGGCCAACAATGCAGATGTGGATTCTCCATTTTATATAGCAAATACACATCTGTAAAATAAAAATGTAGCAGTTGGCATGTACACCTTCTCCCAGGCACAAATAAGTGCCTACTTACATCAGTGATTCTTGGAAGCCCCTGGATGCCCCCTGATTCAATATATTAACCTCTTCCTGAGGCAACTTGGTTCTTCTCCTTGCCTCCCCCCTTCCCCTACCCCCAAGGCAACCCAGTACTCATCCTTCCCTCCCCCATCAAGGCAATTCAGTGTTCCCCTCCCCTTGAAAGCCCCCCAAACAAATACCACAAAGGTTCCCCGTTGAAACCCCCCCTCCCCCAACATAACAAATCCTCCCCACACCCTCACCTCCCTGATAGATCATCCACACACCCATACCCCCAATAGACATCCCCAGGCTTACCGGGAGAATAGGTGTACAGTGAGAGCAGGGGTGAGGCCCATTCGCTCCTCCACAGCATACACTTATTCTTTTAAAAAATGCCAATGACCTATAGCAGTAGACCCACAGTACTGCCAGGGGTCATCAACGCCATTTTTCAGAGCAACCACGTGCTGAGGAGGAGCAACTGGGCCTTGTTCCTGCTCCCACTGTATACCGATGACACCGGTAAGCCCTGGGATGCCTATCAGGGGATGAAGTGTGTGGGTAGGATATGTTCTGCTGAAGGGGCCTTCAAGGTGTGGTGTCATTGTGCTATTTGTTTGGGGGGCCTTCAGTGGTATGGGGGGAGCACTGAATTGCCTTGGGGGAGAGACAAGGAGGAACTCCGTGTTTCCTTGGGGGAGGGAGGGAAGGAGAGGGGCACTGGGTTATCTCAGGGGAGGTGGCACTTGGCGATATTCGGTCACTACCTAGTTATCGCTAAATAGTGAAAACGATGTACCTTAAAGGGTGTCCTAACATTCGCCACAGAAGCTAACCAGACAGTGGCTGAATATTGCCACTGCCCGGTTAGCTTCTCTGCTATTTGGCCGGCCCAGATATTCCATGCCAGTGGCCGGATATGACCCTGGCATGAAGTATACGGGTCTTTAGTTCAGGGTGACAGCTAGCCACTTTACAGTGCTAGGCACCGCCGCTGAATATTGGACCCATAGGACACCATACTGCTTGTTAAATGTGATATAGTATACAAATTTTGTAAATTTCTATAAGATATACCAGGCTGGCACAACCATTAGGCAAGTGTAGGTAGTCGTCTAGGGCATCAGCATCAAAGAGCAGCAGCAAAGTAGAACAATAGGTTCTGACAACCACACAAAACTCAGTCATCAGCACAATCCTTTATTTGCAGGGTAAGCAGCACACACATACAAACTGTACAAAGCTCATATTCCACAGAGCCTAGCTTCGAGGTGAGGTTCATGACTATCACGATATTTATTTATTTATTATTTATTTATTTACAGTCTCTTATATACCGCACTATTCAGCATCAGCGCGGTTTACATGGAACAAAAATGCTCAGTACATTTAACATGTATGAGTGAGTTTACAGATAACAAGGCAAAAAACTTGGCTTACAGAGGTAAACTATTTACAAGACTTGCTACATAGAGTCATATGAACAGGAGTTTCATAGAAACATATGCACCACTAAGGGTTAGAGTATCTGTCTTGGCATGTTATTGGGCATCTATATATTTGCTAGCGAATTGTATCGTTGGACTTTATGGGGTGTTGTTGGGCTCTATGAGGTACTTGTTGAAAAGGTGGAGTTTGAGGGCTTTCCTAAACTGAGTTAGGCTCTTAATAGCCTGGATACCTGGGGGTAATGCATTCCAGCATCTTGGCGCACTGAGACTAAAGGCCCTATTGGCTGTAGATGTAGTGCAATCTGTTAGTGCTTTTGGGACTTTTAGAGAGTTTATAGCCGTGGATCTTCTTGCTCTATTTGGAGATGTGGTATGGATGAGGGCAGTTAAAGATGCAGAGGAGAGCTTGTTAACAGCTTTAAAAGTGAGTAACAAGGTCTTGAAAACGATTCTTGCCTGGATGGGTAGCCAATGTAACTGTATCAGCAGAGGCGTCACGTGGTCGCTCCTGGAGGCTCCATGGAGGACCCTTGCTGCCGCATTCATGGCGAGCTGCAGCGGGTTTAAGGTGGATTGGGGTAGACCATGTAGGATGGCATTGGCATAGTCAAAATGAGGTATGATCAATGCCTGGTAGATTGTCCTGAAGTCATTTGGTTCCAGCATGGATCGTAAATGCCTAAGTGAGCGGATCTTGTAGTATACTGCTCTGACTGTATTTCCTATGTGGGCCTTCATGTCCAGGCGTTGATCCAAAGTGACTCCCAGGTAACGTATTGAAGGTTTCGATTGTAACTCAGCGTCTTGTACTTTGATATATTGTGGTGGGGTAAAGTTAAGGTTCCTCGTAATGAAGAGTACTTCCGTTTTCTTAGATTGTATTCGGATGTTTTGGGAGAGAAGCCAGTCAGATATTGCATTGAAACAGCTCGTCAGTGGGGAGAGGTCCAAATGTTCAGTAGAGAAGGGTATGTAAAACAGGACATTGTCAGCGTATAACATGCAATCAACATTGAAGGACCGGATGATCTTACAAATTGGCTGCATGTAAATGTTGAACAATAGGGCAGAAAGGGAGGAACCTTGTGGGACTCCCTGGCTTTGGTGGAAGGGTTCTGAAGTTGTCCCTCCAGAACGAACATGCTGCCATCTTCCGGACAGGTAAGATCTGCACCATTCAAGCGCTCTTCCATTAATGCCTTTCTCAATTAGTCGTCCTAAGAGAAGCTCATGACTTACTGAATCAAAAGCTGCAGCGATGTCCAAAAAGATGAGAGCAAATCCTTGACGGATGTCGTCAATGCCGGTGATTATCTTGCAGAAGAGAGTGGTAAGAAGAGTTTCCACTCCATGGAATTCCCTAAAACCATGTTGGCAGGGGTCTAACGGTGCAGCGGTGTCGATGTGATCCTGTAATTGTTGTTGAACCTCTTTTTCAATGATCTTCGCGAGTAGAGGTATGCTGGATATAGGTCTGTAGGATTCTGCCTTTTGGGGATCGAGCTTGCAGTTTTTTAGCAGAGGTCTGATCGAGGTATGCTTAAGGGCTGAAGGGAATGAGCCGGTTGAGAAGGAGAGGTTCATTATTTTGTATAGTACAGGGCTGAAGTGACTGCGTAGCTCCTTAATCCAGAAGGCTGGGCATGGATCGGACTGGGATGTGGTGATGTTAAGGGCCATAATAGTGTCCTCAATTTCTTTCTTGGTAGGGGTAGAGAATAAGGTTAGGGCTGTTGGGCAATCTTGCTCTGGGATGGTGGTTGTTGTAAAGGTTTTGTTGGTCTGGCATATCTTTGATTGTACGTAGGTTGCAAAATCTTGTGGATGTATCTCAAATTGAGGCCCAGAGGATGGTTCCTTTGATAGAGTCTTGACCCGGTCAAAAAGGTCATGTGTTTTATTAAGTGATCTCTTTAAGGTATCCGAGTAGTACTGTTTCATTGTTTCAGTGATTGCCTTGCGATGCGCAGCCAGATGACAGTTGTATGCTGTCTGGTCACTTAAAGAATGAGATCGGCGCCATCATTTCTCGAGTTTTCGTAATTGGGTAAGAGATACTCTAAGATCAGCTGTGTACCATGGAGCGTTCGCTCTTTTCCCTGGGGGCTTGTTGGTTGGTGTGCGTAGGGCGATTGCGCTGAAGCAATTGTTCCAGTGAGAAATTAGGTCATCAAGGTTCAGGGTGGTTTCGTTGATGAGTTGTTGAGTTTCCACAAGGATAAGATCTCTGTTGTATGGCTTGAAACATCGAGAGGGCGGTCTTGCGGTGTTGCTTGGTATCTTGTTGCTCTTTGAATAGGCTTTGTGCGAAGGAATCTGGAGGATGATCAGTTTGTGATCTGACCATGGAACAGAAGTTATGGACGATATGGGATCCTGAGATGAGTTAAGAGATATCTGCGGGGCGAATACTAAGTCCAGGATATTTCCCTTAATATGTGCAAAACTAACCCATTTGGAGAATTTTCCCCCTAGTATGATGTCCAATTATGCATTGTTACGTGGATTTTGTTGTAAGGGTGGTGTTCCGATGATTCTGATCATGACTGCTGAATTTCATTATCAGAATCTCTTGGGGGGGAGCATAAGGCTGACGCTTTGTCTAAAGCACTCACTACCTTGCATCAGCCGTGGGGTCAGCCCTGAGGATATAGCAGCTTCTTAATTTCATGTTGTCTCAAGCTCACAGGGAAGGGTCTTATTGGACCAAAATTATAATAAGGCTGCAAGTTGCCCTCGGAATCATTTGGAAAGGTGGGATAAAATGGCAAAAATTGCTCATGACCTCATTGCATCATAAGTAAACATATAATTGATAACATTCAAGGTACTGTGCTTCTATATCTCCTTTTATAGTTTATGGTCAAAGGTTTATTATTTCTTGATATACCGCCTGTTAACAAGCAAAGTAGTTTACAAAATCATAACAAAATTAGAAAAGAGGAAAGAAACTCCAAAATCAGTAGGATAGCAGAGGAAGAAACCAGCAGCAGCACAACCATAGAGGACAGAGAGCAGTAAACACATTATAGGAGGATGACAGCCAACCTCGCCCCCCCCCCCCCATAAAAGATTTATAGACAAGTACTTTGCACTAGAATCCAACTGTTATTTTTAACTACTGCTACAACTACTACCCTAGAGATAATAGTAGTCAGCTGAGAAACAGGGAAGCAAGGGGTCAAATCCTCTTGCTCCCATTTATTATCCATGTGACTTAGGGCAAGTCACTTCACTCATACAAAAAAGGAGAAGCAATTTCTCCACAGAAAGGCAGACAGACACACGAAAAGTGGTGGATCTACAATCCAACAGATGGGCTAAACAATTTTTTTATTATAGCCAATAATGTACAGTCACAAAAGATAACAGACAAGCACACATTGAAAATCCTTTAACATGCATAAACAAATATAACATAGAAATTATTATAAAAGGCCCACAATGTTATGGTATCAGCCTACTTCAGGAGTCTATTTACATTACAACATATGTGAAAGCATAAAAACATATATATGCAGATATACCAGGTATGTCATGCAGTGAAACCAATACAGCTTCTTAAAGGAAGCACATATGAAGGAAAACCTGCAGGAGTATAGACAAAACAAACAAAATAATAGAAAAATGCTTTATAAAAACTAAAACATGAACATGAAGGAGAATACTGAATAAGTATAAAAATGAAGGAAAATACTTAATAAGAACTATAAATAATAATCCAAAGTCATAACGTCGCTAATACAGTGGTGTGCAAAAGCCTCACATAGGTTGCATGATCAAGCTATTCTCAGCTTTATTTTGACAGTCTTTCCAAATTCTGTGGCAGAATCCTGGCTTATTATATATTGTTTTGTTGTAAAGTTAATTCGGCAGTCATTTCTGCATGCAAAATTTCTTGTCTGTGAACCTTTATATGGCTGTGATGAGGAAACGATGCCCTAGTATGATCAACCAGATTCTGTATCAAAGTGGGATTGAAATGGAGCAATAGAATGCTGTGCTTCCTCAGCCAATAGGAGGTCATATTTGATAGCCAATTAGCGTATGGTATTTTGGCAGCACTCAGGGTTTGAACTTAATGTGGATCAACTGATGCCCATCATCCTGGCATAGTGAAGAGGTCTCATTTATCAATGAAGGACCAGGTCCGGGTGGTGATTTTGTATGAGGAGGGGTATTCCAGCCCGCAGATTGCAGCAAAGGTTGGCTGTAATCAGAGCACAGCTGTCTGCATTCTGCAGAAGCATAAGGGGGTGGGAAATATGCAGGACCAACATCATGGCGGTCAGTCTAGAAAGTCAACCTAGAAGGACGATAGGGCCTTGATAAAGACATCTCTTGGCAACCATAAACTAATCGCCCCTGAGCTTCTGCGGGAATGGAAGGAGAAGTGTTCCGTTGCAGTTTGCACTTCCACTGTGAGGAAATGATGCTTGGAGTATGGGTTGAAGGGCTATAAGATGAAGAGGAAGTCGCTACTGATTGTTTAACAGAGGAAGAGACACATTAAGTAGGCATCCAAGTACTCAAAATGGAGCAAGGCTGACTGGGATAAAGTTCTGTTCAGCGACGAAAACACATTCTGCATTCTGCGTGACCAGGGCAAAACCTATGTGAGGAGGTTTCCTCATGAAGAATACAAACCAGAGTACTTGAATATCTCCATGAAGAATCCAACCAAGGTCATGATCTGGGGATGCATTGCAGCCAGTGCAGATTAATAAGAGAAAATATTTTTTCACTCAACGTGTAATCAAACTCTGGAATTTGTTACCAGAGGATGTAGTAAAAGTTGTTAGTGTAGCTGGGTTTAAAAAAAGTTTGGACAAGTTCCTGGAGGAAAGGTCTATAAACCATTATTAAAAGGGACCCAGGATATCACTGCTTGACCCAATACAAGCATTGTGGAACCTGTGGCTTTTGAGGAAACTGCTAGGTACTTGTGACCTGGATTGGGCATTGTTGGAAACAGGATACTGGGCTTGATGGACCTTAGTCTGACCCAGTATGGCATATCTTATCTTATGTTGGAAGACTCCATATCATTAACTGGATGGTGAATGCAGCAAAATACATAGGAATTCTGCAGACATGCATGTTGCCATCAGCTGAGCAACTGTTTCCTGGCAGATATTTCTTCCAGGATGACAATGCACCTTGCCACAAAGCAAAAACTGTCACTGAATGGAATAAAATTAATGGAGTTCAGACCACTGACTGGACAGCTAAATCACCCGATCTCAACCTGATTGAGAATCTTTGGTACAAGGTATCATTTGAGATCGCCAAGAAGCAACCGCGGACCAAAGAGAGCTGATTGAGTTACTGATTGTAGCCTGGAATCACATCATAATGTGAGAAGACCTCGTCAAGCTGGTCCGCTCCATGCCAGACAGATGTTGTCTGGTGAGAAAGAGCAAGGGCTGGCCCATCCAAGTACTAATGGCCACCAACAACAAAAAAAATAGCCCTTTTCAGGGCTACCTAATAAAGAAGAAAACATGCATATTGCCAACATACACAGAACACACACTGCATCTTTGTAACAATCGAACATGGGTATTAAACAATGATAAAAAAAACGCTCAAGTCATGGCAAATTTGTCAATTTTGTACAAAAGACAAAAGGGAAGGAAATCGCATGCAGAAGGGATTGTAAATTGCAACACATTTTGTCCCTGAGATCCAAACAACTAAAAGCTGCCAATGGAAGACTTTTTCACACAACTGTACACAATGAGGGATAAAAGAGAGGAAAATACTGAATAAGAACTATAGTGATAAAAACAAAAATATAAAGTAACATAGCTTAAAACACTCCTAACTACCCTCAATGTAGAAAAAATGTTCATGCTCCAAACCTAAGCTCCAGGCAGCAAGATCTGTACTACAAAAGTCTATAATTAAGAAGTCCATCATTAACCAAGTTAAAATTAAAATTAAACCTCATCAACTTACTACATCAGGTATGACCCTCCCGAATGATCAGAGCAAATCAGCCTTCCAAGCATAGGTGCTCTTCATAAGGTTATAACACGTTGCTGGGGGTCACCTAAAAATCTAAATAGACAGCAAGGATAATTAATCTCAGTGGCAAAATGACAAGAACACCATAAAGCAAACCATAGTATTTCTCAGCCAACTGACCTTACTCAAAGACATACTACTGCATCCATAGCAAGAACAGCCATAGAAAAGTAAAGAGTAAAGGAACTGTCAGCAAAAAACCTACCTACGAAACTTACTCTGCAAGCTTACTAAAAAACTCACAGTGCATTGATATAAAGAGTTGCACTCCACTAAAAACGTATGACTTTGTCAGGGTACTGACTGCCATTGTCTGCGAACTAAAAACTGACAGACATTTAGGGGCCCTTTTAATAAAGTGTGCTATGCAGTTATCTTGGGTTTTGATGCACACTAACCACACGCTGTGTCCCACAATAAATGGTAGCGCTCTTCCATCACACTTAGCAAGGGCTGATTTCCATGCTAACTGCACATCATTTGGTGGAGGGAAAAATGGGTGGGTTAGGGCTGGACAGTAGGCGTGGTGTGCTAATGGCATATTACCTCTATCTCAATAGCTGAGGCTATCTGCATCCATATTATTCCCAGCACTGTGTATTATCAATCAGGGAAATTACAGAAATCACGGTAGTTTAGCACGTAATATGCCATCGTTTTGTGAGCTAAGGGCACATTAGGTACACAACCCACTGGCATAAAGTCCTCCCAAGCAGCCCCCCCCCCAATGCATGGGGGGGGCCTGGGCAGAAAGGGGGCCCACACAGTGGTGGCAGCAGCACGGCAAACTTACTGTATCATGTTTGTCACACTGCTCCGGTCTTATAAGTCTGCCACAGGCCCAGCAACTGTTCCTCACCAGGCTAAAGTCTTGCGATAACAGCCAAACTGTGAGACTTCTCCCCAGCAGGGAACAGCCACCGGCCCCGCAGCGAACTTAGACGAGAGAAGCAGCGCGCGAAACATGATGCAGTAGTTGCTGTGCTGTTGCCACTGCACGAAGGGAGGGGCCCTGCACGGGGAGGGCACGCCACTGCCATAACAATGGGGGGCCCTCAGCAAAGTTTTGCTTGGGGGCCTTCATTGTAACTTATATCACTGGCAAAAACCATTGCACACTTTAGTAAAATGGCCCCTAAATAATAGCCAATATACAGAAAGTCCAAAGCTAATTATAAGTCTTTTTAAACAGTGAAAAGTGAAACCAAACTTAAACTATAAGAGGGTCTTTTACTAATGAGTGGTAAGAGGTACTGTGTGATCTGGCATGTGCTGAAGGCTTGCGTGGACATGCGTTGTCAGGTAGCGCAGGACCATGACAGCACAGGATGATTCTCATACTAACTGCACACCCCGCATTACAGGTGCGAGTGGATGGGGTAGGGGCAGAGAGTGGGCATTAGGAGCTTGCTGCACTTAGGACAATTACTGCACATTGCATGCTAACACCACCTCAGTAGCTTATTCAGCATGACTTATGGGACAGGGCTCCAAGTTAACTCCAGAGAAATGTTTTCCATGCCCCCGACAGTAAATGCTGGGGTGTTGCACATAATGTGTCATGGTTGCAACACTATTGGCACGTTAGCTGCAACCACTTAGCGTACATTAATGAAAGTCCCCTAAGAGAAAACAACCAATGACTCTTACTTTAAACAGCTATAAAATTGCCAAAAAACACCACAGAAATTGCTGGAAAATGTCATAAAATGAGTCACAAAACGTATAGACTCACCTTTAACGACATTCTCACACTGTGGGGTTTAACTGACAGCTCAACTCCCAGCGCAAGTGCAACCTAACTGGTTCTTGCTAATTTTCTTTCAAAAAAGCTTTTTTTTTTCTTTTTTTAAAAAGGGGGATACCTGCTGCTTATAACTATTATAAAACCAGCAAGACTTAAAAATAGATGTTAAAGATAAAACATCAAAATAAAAAAATAACAAATAAAACTGCAGGGCATGTTTGCTAAAGAGCGTGGGGTTTAGTGTATGATTTGTACACCATGCTAAAACGTAGCACAGGTCCCCACATCATGGAATAAGATACAAGCCATCAATCAGCTGGCAATTCCTGTACTCTCATACAGCTTTGGGGTTGTGGACTGGCCTCTTAAAGATCTTGGAAAGCTGGATGTGCAACACCAACACTCCTCCATGCCCATGAAGTGATTTACAAGAATCAGTGTATGCGAAGACCGCACATCCCTAGAGCTGAAGGAGGCCTAGGACTCATTGAGATTGATTATACATACAGAGCTATCATAATAGGCCTCAAGGCCTACTTAACTGCATCCTGGGATCCAAACATGCAAAAAGCGCTGAAATATGAGCGTAAATATCCAGAATCTGTCTCCATCAAACTTGGACAAGCGTTCCGACTAGAAGGAATGAGTGAAGATCCACAAGCATGCACAGGGAAACCACCAGAACGGCATTGATAATAAAGGTGTCAGTTCCAAGGGACTACTCTGTGAATTGCGTGGAGAGGCAGAAGATCCTGACATACCAGAGAATGCAGAGAGAGACCAAGAAAATGAGGCAGAAAGCTACAGAAATATTTCCTATCATGTTGGGTGCCAACAGACTTGATAAAGAAGAATTTCCAAGCACATCTTGATAAACTATCCATACATGTTACATCTTTCAAAATCCAGCAGGAGACTCTCTTTGGCACGATGCAAATACTACGCCGAGCCTTAGCAGTAAATTTGAGAGACTGAGATCATGCTCCCATGCCCTGGCTTAGAAGTGAGGTTCATGACTGTCATGGTAAGTGCAAAACTAACCCATTTGGAGAAACTGCCCCGAGAAAAACCTGTGCTACCTTGGTAGTGTGCTTCTGGGTGGGACAGGTAGCTCCCTTCTCAGTGTTGCTAATCCAGACATTTGAAACTGCGAGGAAGATGGCTGTACCCATCTTTGATTTAGATATAGCAGTATCAAGAGGATCTCCTTGTTTATAATCACGGTCCCTGACTAGTTAGGTTTGATGTTAGGTTTGTCTATTTTTTTATCATATTTCTACCCATGTAATTATTTTATTATTTAGATTCTTTTGACTATATTTGATATTTTTATATTTTGTAACACCTTAGGGGATACCACTTATTTCTATTTTTTTTAAAATATGTTGTCCTCTCGATTTGCCACATTCATATTTATTTTTTCCTATTAGGTTGTCTTTTTAATTTTGTAGTTTTTAATTTTGTAGTTTTCTAGTTTGATTTAAGAACATAAGATATGCCATACTGGGTCAGACCAAGGTCCATCAAGCCCAGTATCCTGTTTCCAACAGTGGCCAATCTAGGTCATACATAACTAGCAGTTTCCCCAGAAGACACAGGTTCTACAATGCTTGTATTGGGTCAAGCATTGATATCCTGGGTCCCTTTTTAATAATGGTTTATGGACCTTTCCTCCAGGCACTTGTCCAAACCTTTTTTTAAACCCAGCTACACTAACAGCCTTTACTACATCCTCTGGTAACAAATTCCAGAGTTTGATTACACGTTGAGTGAAAAAATATTTTCTCTTATTTATCTTAAATAGTTTACCCTGTAGCTTCATTGCATGTCCCCTAGTCTTTCTATATTCTGATAATGTAAACAATCGATCTACATTTACCCATTCCACTCCATTCATTAATTTATAGACCTCTATCATATCTCCCCTCAGCCATCTCTTTTCCAGGTTGAAGAGCCCTAACCTTTTTAGCCTCTCTTCATAGGAGTAGCCTTCTGGTTTTAGATTGTTTCTTATTTCTGTTTTGCCTGTGCCCCCTCTTAGATCCACAAGACTTCCGTACCACTATGGAAGCAATGATTATCCCGCCTCTTGATTATTGCAACTCAATTTACTAGGATCTACCTCGCTCCTCATTCCTCCCACTCCACACAACCCTCCATACAACAGCATGAATTATGCAAAATGTCAGCAAATATGAGCTCATCACCTCTATCCTAAAACAAATCCACTTGTTCCCACTAGAGAGCCAAATCAAGTACAAGACCTTACTCCTCATGCACAAAACCCTCCACCATCAGGAAAAATCCCACCTTCACACACTACTCCATGAATTCACACCTAACAGAACAACTAGACAATCCATAAACAGCACCTTAATTATCGCACAGGCTAGATCAAAGTACAACAATCAAGCCTGCACACACTCTTTTGAACTCTATGCCCCGTCCATGTGGAACTCCCTCCCAACCCCCCTCAGATCTACAACCAACCTCCTCACCTTACGAAAATAACTGAAAACCTACCTCTTTATCGAACACTATGGTCCCTCCCCATAATATCCCCCCACCCCCGAGATATAAAAACCATTGACGTGTAAATATCTAATTCAAGGTTACTATGCTAATACTATAACATAAGCTTCCACTAGGAACCTGTAAATATAACATAAGCTTCCACTAGGAACCTGTAAAATATGTTTAAAATTCAAGTTCTACCTGTTTGTTGTACATAGGTTAACACCGGTTTAATGTAACCCACTGTTCTTGTTCTTGTTGAATGTACACCGCTTTGACCCGGAGAAAAGCGGTATATAAGCCCAACTAAATAAATAAATACATTTTTTATCTTTATCATCTGTTCTATTTGTCTATCAGTGTTTTTAAAGCTTGCTAATATTAGAGGTTTCTTTACTAGGCATTAGGCTTTTGCAGCTGAGGCAAAAAAGTGCAGATAACAAACGGCTTTTGCAGCTAACATCACGCTATCTTCTGAGAGCATGCAGGACATTTCCCTGCATATAATGCACTGAAAATGCAAAGTGCGTAGGACAGCAGCCTGGATGCAGCTAACTCCACCTATTGAGGTGTTGCTAGTAGCATCCGCGCTGTTTGCAAAGCCAACAGTTACCATATGCTGCTGAGGGCCACAGTAACTGTGCATTGCATACATACCCATTGTCCACTCTAGTCCTGCCCAATCATGCAGATAATGCACTTTCTGCAGATAGTGCAGATAATCACTGCATTATCTGCATTTCCACATGTGTTATCTGTTAACATAGCCAGATAGCATGCACTATCTGCTGAATTAACAATTCAGGGTATGTTTACTAAACAGCGGTAAAGGAGTAGTCTTTTCTGTGTGTTAATGGCAGCAATAAGGAGTTACTGTGTGTTAAGTGTGCTGGGCATGTCAGAGACGTTACAACATTAAGGGGTGCTAGTGGACACTTACCTTGTGGTAATAGCACATTCTGCTTTAAGTGGTGGTAGTGGACACTTACCGTGCGGTAATAGCACATGCTGCGGGAAGGTGTCTGGCATGCACCTTAATGCAGAAAAGCCACTGAAATGCTGAAAGAGGGCAGGGAAGCCATTGGAGAAGATATAGATGCAAGCACAATTGGTAGCTGATGGAGTTGGAGTTGACTCACCTGATGCCTGGCAATGTGGCAGTATGTGTGATGAACATGTTTGACCGTACAGCAGGCCTATGCTGTTGACTAGGCGAGATAGGCGGCTGCCTAGTGATAATGGTCAGTGTGGGTGTTGGCTGTATCATGGGTGGGTGGCGGCGGCAGCGGAGTCAGTGGAGAGGATGCAGAAGCAGGGGGTGCTGTGACAGGCATGCAGTCCTAGATGCACCTGAATGCATACACTGTACCATAAGCTACATTATAGTATCTGTGAGGTGTGGACATGTATCCAGATGTAATGTCAGTGTGTGGCATGCCATAGGCCAGGACAGTGTAAGGGTGGAGGCAGCATGTGCCTGATGTGGACAACAAAGGGAGGATTGTCCATGAGTGTGCATGTGGAGCAGTCACAAGAGAAGTGTGCATGATATAGCTAACTGCTGCAAATGACCCCTTAGTGCCATGGTGAGATAGCTTACTGCCAGTAAGATGCCCCACCATGAATCTCCCTGATGGTCAAATGGTGGGTGCAGGGCTGTGCCATGTATCATTCAAGCAGAGAATTTGCATTGTATGTAGTAGGTGGATTTATGGGATCATTCAGGACAAAAGCATTTGGTGTGTGTGAACCAAAAGTAGCAGTGCCATGAGCTACATGAAACACCATTTGTGCGGGTGGGACTGGTGCCTCAGCCTGTGCAACTACAAGACAATACACCCCGACAAAGTGGCATGATAGAAAGGGACAAGCTGAGCCCATTTGCCCGATGTGCAACAAGTATTGGTGGCAGAACAGTGCAGTGGAGGGCTATGAAATGAGTGTTAGGTACCTGAATGTATGAGATACATCCTCTGTACGTAAAGCTGGGAGGTCACAATGATGGCAAAACAGAAAATGCATTCATACCAGTTGACCCAGACATCCGCTGCATATACATCACTGACCCACTGCAATGTGCCACTGCAGAGCCACTAAAGTCATGCTCACAGATGTCCATGATGGGGAATGCCATGTTGGGCTACCCAACATGTGGCCATAACACATAGAAATGTAAAAGAAGAATTATTGTCTGAGGGTCAAAGCAAAGCCAGGACTGTGCAAGCACACCCAGGCACAAAATGAACAAGTGGGAATCAAACCCTGAACCTTTGACCATGGAGATATTGCACCAACCAGTAGGCTACACCTCCACACAGCACTACATAGATGGGCAGAGCCTGCAAATCTTTGATCAAATTGTTTGCTGTCTGTGCCAGTATAGGCTGAGCCCTCTACTACCTATGAGGCACTGCACATGCAAAACAGCAATCTGCAGCTGAAGAACCAATGGAGAATGCACTGATACAGCATATCAGCTCAGTAAGATGCAATGGCTGCATGTGCTACATGCACTTAACAGCAGCAAACTGTGCTGCAGAGTGGTTTCAGATGCCACCCCGAGGGTGAAGAGGGGTGCCCAGCACCTGGTCCACTGAACCTGCACTGTTAGAGATGGCCTTTGCTGGCTGTGCTGCAGATCTGCATTGCTGCTAGTATGTTGCAGGTATTGTCTGCAGTGTGTTATGCTTTTCTCCTTGTTTCCTGCATGCAGTAAGCAACAGCTTGGTCCTGTGTTCTGCCTATGCTGGACACTAACCCTCTGATAACAGTGCAGGTTAGTGGCCAGTGTCAATATGCTGCTGCCATGGACAGCCACTGCAGTAGGGGTGTTTAGGCTGGTTTGGGGCTTCTGTCCTGCCAGGACCCCAGTGAGTAGGCCATGAACTGCTGTCCCAACCATTGAGGACTAACAGTTGACTGCCCCCTGCTGCCCTTCACTGGGCTGTATCAGCCAAGCATAAACCAACTGCGGTTGGTCAGTATGCACAGCATGTGTATAGTGTGACCACAAGCACTCTGCCTTGAGATGCTTAGCATCGACACCCAGCTGTTTGTTCAGTGATTGGCATCTCCAGATAGAGAGTGCATTCACATCACTAGAGCCAGACATTATAATAGTTCTATGTGGATACATAGCCATGCAATGGTCACTTTTTGGTCATAGTGAGAGTGCCATCTCAGCATGATATACAGTGGCCACCCAGGCAATGCACATGGCAGACAGGCACAATGGCATCTCAGCCAGTGACCCTACCATTGTAGCAGACACATCCAGACCAATCTGTGCAGTTTCAGGCAATACCCACAATGCTCTGCATCACCTTATTCATTTTCCAAACAGGTTGGGAAAAACTCAGGCAATGTGAGCCAAAGTGCAGGGCAGAAAGCCACAGGACAAAGGGGAGCCACACACACACGCATACACTCTCATTGGTGCACTGTGCAAAAGTGGAGATGGTTGGCATTCCTGCTTGACATTCCTGTCTCAATGTCAGCTCAAGGACTGATAACGTGTGCTCTGTTTGCAGACACTATTATCGTGCCTTGGCCTCACCACACGTTGTTACCGTATGCTATTAGCCTCCAATCAGCTGTGGATGGTGGAGCCTATCAGTGCTGCTGGTGGGTGTTTCCACCATTGCTGGCCATCTCCTTGGGGGTTGCACATGCTGGAGCTGTTCTTACACTGTCAGCTAAACCTTGTCCACAGGAAGGTGCAATACAGAAATCCCAGTGGGCACCTGAACCTGTGACCCTACACACATATACACACCAACTGTGTGTGTTGCACCACAGTGCTGCCTTATGGGAATAACAGCTCCTGTTGCTGACATGCTTCCCTTCAGCTGGCCTTTGGCATATGCTGCAATGTGCATGGCACATACAACCAGGACTAGGCTTCTGTCTGCTACAGGCTGGTGCCACTTCCCATGCTACCACCAACACCCCACCATGCAGACATGCCCATTCATTGTCAGTGGTGATGGTCGCAGTCCCAGCATGTTGAACATGGGGGTTTGGTGAGCACTTTGGGCACAAGGGCTGAATGGGGGGGGGGGGCAGGGGCACACATAGATTGCCACACAGCCCCCCTCCCCACCAGCTGCCCATGCAGGAGCCCCATCACCACCTGCCACCAATACATCTCGGGGGGAGGATGGCAGCCACTGCTGTGGTATTTCCCTGGTCACCTGCATTTTCCAGATACCTGGAGGGCTACAGCATCTGGCACTATTGGTCTCTTCCCCCTTAGCTGGGTTAAGCAGTAGCAGGGGGGGAGGAGGCAGCCTGGATCTCTGCCTGGAGTGCCAGGACCCTTGGACAGCCCCATGTGGCACATTGCCTTTCTGCAGCAGTAGCAGGACTGTGTGCTGCCACTGTCACTGTTGGATCATGATGAATATCACGGATGGTTCTGCGGGTGGCAGAATACCCCTTTGTGGAGAGGCTAAAAAGGTTGGGGCTCATCAACCTGGGGAAGAGACGGCTGAGGGGGAGATATGATAGAGGTCTATTGATTATTGACTGGAGTGGAACAGGTAAACGTCATTTTTTTATGCCATCAGACTGTGGACAGACTAGGGGACCTGCAATGTGGCTACAGCGTAACCCATTTGGGTCTTCTAGGTGAACGTTTTTCAGTCAATGCATAATCAGACCCTGCAATCCATTACCGGAGGATTTGGTAAAAGCTGTCAGTATAGCTGGGTTTGGAAATGTTTGGAAGGGTTCTTGGGTAACGGTCCATAAACCATTGCTACAGAGGACCTGAGCTATGCACTGCTTGCCCCATTACAGTTATTGGGGATCCTGTGTGTCTTCTTGGAAAATTGCTAGGTACTTTTGACCTAGATTGTGGACTGTTGGACACAGGATACTGGGCATGATGGTCCTTGGTCTGACACAGTTTGGCATATTTTGTAGTCTTATGTTCCTATGTACCATCTAGGCAGTTGCTTGGTCCCCCCTATGCACCAGCAGCCCCCACTGCATGACCCATGTGCCACCTCCTTTACCCCAATTTACACCATCAACATAGTGCCCTTTCATACTTGGGCACTATGCTGTTGCTGCTAATGGAGCACTACTATCACTCACTTGGGCTCACTTGTCTGCGCATCACATTGCATACGTAAAATAGACTCTCTCTCCTCAAAAAACACCCTTTCCGCCAGGTTTTGAATTGCGTTAGTTACTCCCATTAAGGTGTCCGCATTAAGGGAGCAAGCCTTGTTCCCACCCACTCCCCTCCTACTCCCCGCCCATTGACCCCCCACTCTCCGCCCCATGCACACCTTCTCTCCACCCACAGGTACTGTTAGTGCGTGCTAAAGTGGCTGATACTGTTAGCACACGCTAAAGTGGCTTTTTGCACTTACTAAGTGTGCACGTGCACAGTTAGCACACTTGCTCCTTTACCGCCATTTAGTAAACATACCCCTAAGACTCTCCATGGGCTTATGTATATTGGTGACTCATTTCATGGCATTTTTCAGCAATTTTTATGGTGGTTTCTCTAGCGATTTTACAGCTGTTTAAGGTAAGAATCATTGGTTGTTTCCTCTTAACAGTTTTAAGTCTGGTTTCACTTTCAACTGATCAAAGTCAGAGGCACTTTCTATAGCTTGCATATTGGTTATTATTTAGATATTAAATGTGTCTGTCCATTTTTAGTTAATAGGCAATGGCAGTCAGTACCCTGACAATCACATGCTTTTTCTATGGTATGCAGCTGTTTATATCGATGCACTGAGTTTTTCAGTAAGGCTGCAGAGTAAGTTTTCGTATGTAGCTTTTTTTCTGACAGCTCTTTTGCTCTGTACCTTTCTATGGCTATTCTTGCTATAATGCAGTAGTATGTCTTTTGAGTAAGGTCAGTTGGCTGACAAATACTATGGTTGCTTTATGGTGTTCTTGTCATTTTGCCACTGAGATTAATTATCCTTGCTGTCTATTTCAATTTTTTGGTGACCCCGGCAGCTTATTATAACCGTATGAAGAGCACCTATGCTTGGAAAGGCATTTTGCTCTGATCATTCAGGTGGGTCATACCTGATGTAGTAAGTAGATGAGGTTTTAATTCATTTTAATTTTAAGTTGGTTCCTAATGGTGGACTTTTATTATACAGATCCTGCTGCTTGAAGCTTAGGTTTAGAGCATGAACATTTTTTCTGCATTGAGAGTGGTAGGAGGGTTTAAGTTATGTTGCTTTGGAGCCCTTTGACTAAAGGATTTAGCGCGTGCTCAGTGCCCAGAGCCTTTTTATGCCTCTGGGTGCAATGGCACTTAACGTGTGTTAATTTCATTAGCGTGCCTTAACTTTGTTAAACAGCCCCTATGTGTTTTTATTGTTATCTCTATAGTTCTTATTCACTATTCTCCTCTTATATTAGTAAAGTTGTGACACTGAATTATTTATAGCTCTTAGGGGTATCTTTACTAAAGGATGTTAAGGGAGCAAGTGTGCTGTTAACACCTTATCGGCACCCTTGAGCCCTTAACACTGTGAAAAAGCTGCATTAACTGGGGTTAAAGGTTAGGCGGAGAGTGGGCATTAACGGTGCAGGGAGTTGGTATTAACAATGGGTGTTACCTTAACGCCTGTTGCGCTAATATGTGTTAAAGCCCTTTAACGATGGGAGCCCTAATGCCAAGTCAGACCTTGTGGAAAGGGTGTATTTTGAAGGGAGAAAGCCTATTTTAACATCTGCAATGTGATGCACAGACAGGGGAGCCAAGGATAGTGATAGTAGCGCTTCATTAGCAGAAACAGCATAGTGCCCAAATATGAAAGGGCACCATGTTGATGGTGCAAATGGGGCAAAGGAGGTGGCACATGGGTCATGCAGTGGAGGTTTCTGGGGTGCAAGGCAGATCAGGCAGCTGCCCAGGTGGCACAAATGTGATGTTCGTCATGATCCCACATCGCCATTGGTGACACACAGACATTTTGCTGTTTTGGAAAGGTGATACACCATATGAGGCGGGCCGCATTTTCCTGGCACTCTAGGCAGGGAATCCAGTCAGCTCCCCCCCCCCCCCTTGCCACTGAAGCCAGTTCTGGAGGAAGAGGACGATAGCACCAGCAGCTGTAGCGCCACAGGGAGCTGCAAAATGCAGGCACCCGGGGAAATACCACAGTTGTGGCTGCCTGCCTCTCACCAAGACGAATCAGAAGCAGGCCATGATGGGGTTCTGGCAGCAGCAGTTGTTTGGGGGGATGGTGTGTCTGTCAATGTGAGTCTCTACCCCACCCATCTGGACCTGGCACCCTAGGCATCTGCCAACGCCACATGATGGATAGACGGTATTGCGAACCACCCTCACTGACAGTATGCTGGCATGCCAGCATGGTGTGGGGCTGTCAGTGGCAGGTGCAGCAGCACCCATCCTCAGCAGACAAGACCCATGCCATGGTCCTGTGTACCGATCACATTACAACATATGCCCAGGTCTGACAAATGGGTAACATGTCAGTCCTAGGGACTGGAGTATCCATATGGCAGCTCTGTGGCTCAACACACAAAGCCATTCAGCCAGATTCAGACATGGACATCCCAGCCCTCTGTACATCTGTACATGGACATCCCATGCCCGGTCTGAACCGGATGCAGTTAGCTGAGATTCTGATCCCGTGGGGCATGTCTAGCCCCGCAGGATCAGAATCGCATCTAGACCTGTACATGCAGGCCAGGACCTAGATTCAGGTCGGCCTGCACATACAGGCCTTGCCCAGATAGCTCAGTCAGGCCGTGCCCTTTGCGCATCTAACACCCCTTATCGCTGCTTTTAATGCCTGTTACCATAACGCCCTTTAGTAAACATACCCCTTAGTAAGTATTTTCCCTTCATTTTTATACTTCTTATTCTGAATTCTTTTTTATTTTTATGCTTCATTTTGTCATTTGTCATTCTTATTCAGTAGTCTCCTTTATTTTTATGTTTTATTTTACAGTTTTTATTCAGCGTTTTTCTCTGTGTTTATGTTTTTGTCTATATCCCTGTGGGTTTTCCCTCATATGTGCTTCCTTTGAAAAGCTATATTGATTTCACTACATGACACACACTGTTATATATTTTATTTTTATTTATTTATTTAGACAGTTTTTGTATACCGCCTTATCCTTCAATCAAAGCGGTCACAACACAATTGGGGGATACATTTAACACGCGGGGATGAGACACATACACTAATACTTACAGGGAACATGGGCAATGGAGGGTTAAGTGGCTTGCCCAAGACCACAAGGAGCATCTGTGGGACTAGAAACCCCAGTCCTTCCGGCCCAAGGTTGCTGTCCTCTAGTGGGATTTGAACCCCCGACCTTCCGGCCTGAAGTACCTTGCCCCAACCACTAGGCTACTCCTCCCAGTATGTAGATATATATGTTTTTATGTTGTCATGCATGTTGTAAATGGACCCCTGAAGCAGGACACCAAAACATGTCACGTTTTTTATAATAATTTTTATTTTATATTTGTTTATGCATGTTAAAGAATTTTTAATCTGTGTGCATAGCTTATCTTTTGGGACTGTACTTTATTAGCTATAAAAAATAGTTTAGCCCATCTATTGAATTGTAGAACCATCACTTATCTTGTGCAAGCTACTTCACCCTCCTTACCTCATGAACAATGTTGATTATAAATCCACTTTATGGGGGCGGAGCTAGCCACTGAACAGAATGGACGCCTGAATTTTTGCTCCCGTTGCTGCCCAAGAATCCTGAACATATCCCGTTATTACATTGAAGTTTGTACCCCCTACCTACATCAATAACACCGCACTACAGCTGGATGGCATCCCTGAAGCCTGCCCGGCTGGAATTTCCGCAGGGATCCGGCTCAGCAGCGAAACGATCCAAACCCGAAGTGGGTTCCCCGCAGAAAATGGCCGCGGGAGAGAAGGAGGGAGTGACTGCCGGTGGCCTACGTGAAGTGCTACAGGAATTGAAATGTGTTAAAGAAATGATCGCAGCCAATTCTAGTTCACTGAACATGATTCAAGAAGATTTGCTGGAGGTAAAAGAGAAACTCCTCACCATCACCACTCGACTTAGTGCAGTTGAATTACAAACCCAGAAGCATGGCGTTGCATTAGAACAGCTGGGCCCTTTGGTCAAACGAGTCCGGCACATGGAAAATCTGATTGAAGATCAAAACAACCATACCCGTAGAAATAATATCCGCCTTGTTGGAGTCCCTGAAGGCGCTGAAGGTACCGATCCGATTGGATTTCTGGAAAAAAAACCATACCGGAGATGCTGCAGCTTGTCTTTGCAAGGCCTTTTGAACTAGAACGGGCCCATCGAATCCCAACACACAAAGCTGAAAACACACGATACCCGCGCCCACTCATAATGAAGGTACTGAGATACCCACAGGTCCTACAGATCTTTCAAGCTGCACGGAAGGCCGGATCACTGCAAATCCAGGGACACAAAGTGGCATTCTATCCGGATTTGAGCAAGCAAACGGTAGATCGGAGAAAAGCGTTGCTGGCCTGTAGACCCATGCTACAAAGTGCACAGGCAAGATACGGGCTATACTACCCAGGAACCATGCGGGTCACGCTGCATAATGAAACGAGGAATTTTGTTGAAGCTGAAAAACTGAAAACTTTCCTACAAGAAAAATGCAGTATGGAAACCTGAGGTCAATATTCTGATCTCTCACGCAGTGTAGAGAACTCAGCATTTACTCAGGGGGTGCGGCCGTGCGTTCTCACAAATTTTAGAACGCCTTAAGCCTTGTTAAACACCTCATTGATTGTATTTCTGTTGTTCTAAATAGTTTTAATTGAACGGATATTTCTGCTTGAAATGTAGGGGTGGCAACGGGAGGTCGGGGTTGGTTACTGTTTAAGTGGATTGTGTTCACCTTAGCGATACAATGTTTGCCAGTTATGCAGTTGTTTGTGTCAGTCCAGTCCAGTGCAAAACCCTCCACATACACGCAAAATGCAAGTACGCGGCAGACCTATCCATAGGATAGCTTTCACCTATAAGACAGCTTATTCCAGCGTTGATGTCTAGTGATCTTTTAATGCTTTCGTTAAATGTAAAAGGTATTACTGGCCCTGTCAAGCGAAAGAAGATTTTAGCGTACTGCCAACAAAAAAAAGCAGATATTGCCCTCTTACAAGAGACACATTTAACAGATACTGAATCACAGAAAGTAACCTCTAAATATTTCCTGGTGGCGGCCTCGGCCTCTGCCACTCAACGCAAAGGGGGGGGTAATAATATTAGTGCGCAAATTCCTGCAATCCGCCATTACCGGCACACAGATTGATCCGCTAGGTCGATGGGCCAGAGTGACGATGAAAATAAATCAACAGCTTTACACATTCTTCAATATTTACGCGCCCAACCTCGATGACCCTAATTTTTTCAAACTGATAGCTAAAGAAGTTACAGCCGCAGCTCACACCAATATCATCTTAGGGGGCGATTTCAATGTCATCTTGGATCCACTGTTAGATCGCACGCCCTATCGGGCTGTAGACAAAGTCAAATCGCAAGCGATTCTTAAAGGCATCATAGCAGAGCTACACTTGGTAGACCCATGGCGCCTGCTTCATCCCCAAGAAAGAGACTACACATTTTATTCCATCCCACATAATACCCAAACAAGGATCGATTTCTTCCTACTGTCCACAGAGCTGATGCCTCAAGTGTTGTCCGCAGAGATATATGCTACAACGGTATCGGATCACGCCGCTGTCTCCCTCGTGTTGAATACCAACGTTACACAGCATGTACCGCCAAGATGGACATTTGATAAATCCCTACTAGCAGATGACTCCTTTGTACAGCTACTGTCAGGGGAAATTGAGACCTATTTTAAATATAATACACCCACTGATACCTCCATCTGGAGCTGGTGGGAAGGTTTTAAAGCGACAATACGACATATTACCACCTACACCATTAGACGGCGTAAAGCCAGGAAAAAAGAAAAAGATGAACTGGAACTCCAAATAAAAGCTGGGGAAAGGTTACTAGCCAAAAGAGCTGACTCAATGATATTGATTAGACTCCAAAAATTGCGATACCAATATAATGCTCTCCTCAACAAAGAAGCACTGAGTAGTATCCAGCTACAACGTAGTACATACTACTATGAAAGCAATCGCTCTGGATCCCTTTTAGCTCGGCAGCTCAAACCAAAGACCAGCAAGACCGCTATAGCGGCGTTGCAAGACAATTCCGGGGGCCTTCTCCTGAGATCTGACAAAATACTAGACCGCTGCAAAGAATTCTATGAGGAACTATATCGCTCAGATACCCAATGTAGTGACAGAGCCTTTGAAGATTTTGTCTCCAAGATAGTAGGACCCACATTAACTAGTCATCAAAGTCGAACGCTGGAACAAGAGATCTCAGTAACTGAAATACAAGATGCGATCAAACAGATGGCTCGTGGCAAAGCCGCCGGTCCAGATGGTATCCCACTGGAATTCTATAATAAATATTGCATTCAATTGGCTCCCATGCTACAGATCTACTACAGTGGCCTGCAAGATGAATCTCCAGAGATTGGAGCCCTGGCAGAGGCTGTGGTGGTAATTCACCCGAAACCGGGCAGGGATACACAAAAGATAGAGAATTACAGACCCATCTCTCTCCTAAACTCTGATTATAAAATCTATGCTAAAGTGCTTGCTAACCGATTAGGACGGATCTTAAAAGATTTGATACATGAGGATCAATGTGGATTTATACAAAACAGATCCACTACAGATAATGGAAGATTATTGGCACATGTACTGGCATCTGCCAAGACTAAGGCCGAGCCCCTGATAGGGCTAGCATTGGATGCCGAAAAAGCCTTCGATCGACTGGAATGGTCCTTTCTATTTCGATCCCTACGGTGGTTTGGGATAGGTGAAAAGTTCCTAAAACGCGTTGAATTGTTATATACCAAACCCACAGCTCGAATAGCGGTCAACTCACACCTCTCAGCCCCTTTTCAATTGCAAAGAGGGACCAGACAGGGTTGCCCCCTGTCACCGATGCTTTTTAATTTAGCCCTGGAACCCTTATTAATAGCGATCCGACAGAAGGAAAGCATAAAAGGAATTGAGTTAGCTGATGGCCCCTGTAAATTATCAGCATATGCCGATGACCTGCTCATTTTTCTACAACCATCAGACCTTCCTGAAACATTGCAACTCATAGATGCATACTCAGCGATATCCGGATATAAAGTAAATCTGAATAAAACAACAATTATTCCTCTGAATGAACAGGTCAGCGAAGAAATGATGCGTGGATACCCCTTTCAATATGAGAAGTCATCCTTTAGATACCTGGGCGTGACCTATGGCACCACCTTGGAAGAGACTGTCGCAATCAACATTAAGATGTGTCAAGAAATTGTACATGATAACATCTGCAAGTGGACCCCCCTTCATTTGAGCTGGTGGGGCAGGCTAGAAACGATAAAAATGATGTTGGTACCAAAACTCAGCTATATGTTAAGTATGATTCCCTTACGTTTCCCGTCAGCCTTCTATAAGAAAATGAATAGTCAACTGATAGCCTTTCTATGGAACAACCGAGTACCTCGAATAGCTGCCTGGAAACTGAAGTTACCTAATACACAAGGAGGTGTCCATTTCCCAGATCTCGACTGGCTGCACACTGCCTCTCTTTTAAAGCAGGGTGCTCAATGGGTCGACTCTGACGACACGGATAAAGGACCTAGATGGTTGAGTGTGGAGCGGGCCCTACATTCCCCCCTACCTACATGGCTACTGGTAGGCACAGTAGTAGACCAGACTGCACCACATCATGCTATTATCCGAGAAACACAGCATGCCTGTCGAATATTGGCATCATTTATTTTATTTTATTTTATTTTATTTACATTCTCTTATATACCGCGCTATTCTGCATCAGTGCGGTTTACATTGAACAAACTGAAATTACATTGAACAGGGCATTATAACTTGGAGATAACTATTTTACAGGGAACATGGGCTATGGAGGATTAAGTGGCTTGCCCAAGACCACAAGGAGCACCTGTGGGACTAGAAACCCCAGTCCTTCCGACCCATGTATCGATGGAGGGGATGACTTCGCCGCAGATATGCCCATATGGCTGAACCCGCGCCTTATCATCGGAGGGAAGCCTGTCTTCTGGAAAAAATGGGTGGAACATGATCTTATCACCATTGGACAACTGATCAATGGAAGTGCCTTTAAAACCTTTGACAGACTAAGAACGGAATTCCGATTGCCTAATACATGCTATTTCCAATGGTGTCAGCTCCGATACTGCATGTGCAAAGCGGGTGTGTCACCTGTCTTGATACGTACTGGATGGCCACTGCGACAGAAACTTCAAGAATTACAAACAGATGCCAAAGCTGTTTCGAGATGTGTTGCGATTCTCCGATCCAAAAGTGACAAGACATGTTTTAAGATACAGTCGGTGTGGGCTACTGAAACCGGTCAAGATCTACCTCCGGAAAATTGGGACACTTTTTGGGGAACTCAAATACGTGCCACGAGAGCAGCGTCCCTCACACAATCTATGTACTTTATAGCACATCGAGCGCATATTACACGGGCTAAGAAAATGAAATGGACACTACAGGAGGGAAATCGATGTTGGTCCTGTAACATGGAAATTGGGACACTGGCACATATGTTGTTCCATTGTAAATCCCTGGAAATATATTGGAACAGAGTATGGGAACGCATATCACAGATCCTCAACTTACAAACTCCTATCACTTATCGGATAGTGATATATAAATCCATAGCCCTGGAACCTACTCTGATGAAATGGGATAGTAAACTGCTGGACTTAATGCTCGGGATAGCGCTGAAAATAGTTTTAATACACTGGAAGAATCTCGACAAAGCTTGTTTCGAGCATTGGTGGAGTCTCTTACTCCTACATAAGACCTACGAAGAGATCTATATAGCCAAGAACCCATGGTCTGGTAAACTAAGTAAGAAATGGTCAGCTTTACAAAATTATGTTTGATGAAAGTGATTGCTGGAGGCTGCCTTGTGGAATGGTCTCTGCTGTAACCACATTGAACGGAGAGAGGGAGGGTGGCGTGCTGGCATGGACTGATACTAGTTCTTGTTAACGTTATTCTACTGTCTTGTTCAAGTTATTATATTCTTTTGCTATTTTGATCAATAGCATCTGCTTGTATCCTGCTATATCATGATCGTTTGTAATGTTATTTTATATGTTAAAACTGAATAAAAACTACCATTAAAAAAAAAAATAAATCCACTTTATTGTGCCTCTATTATTATTTGCCTGCTGTTATTTGCTTTCTGTCTTGTGCTTTTAGGACTCTGTAGTTTCCCTGTGTGTCCCAGAGCCCTCCCGATGCCCGGAAGTGACGCAACTGCACTTCGTGGTCGCGACCTTCCCTGGTAATCAACCATCTACTTAAGCAAGCTGTCTGCGGCGTTCCGCGCCACCGCGGCGCGCGCCGCGGGTCCTGCTCCTTGGTCGAGCTCCTTGGGGCGAGCGAGGGGCGCAGGCTGGGGTTTCTGTACTGGTAATGTCTTGGTTCTTTCTAAAGGGGTTGTCTAACGGGATTCGCTATTCCTGCTGCCGGGGTAAGCCTCGACCCTTTCAGCATTTCATTTCTCTGCCTTGGGTGTTTCTTTGCTGTTCTATCTTGCTTTCTATGGCAACTATTCCTGTTCTTTGGGGCCGGCGTTATCCGCCTCGATTCCCTGTACCCTCGGGCTCTCGCGCTCGTTGTGTTTCGAACTTGATCACGTGTTCCTCTACTTTACCTCGGTCGGGCTTTTCTTTTCCCTCCCTAGGGCATACTGCGGTCACCTGCAATCTTACACTCAAGCTAGCTTTACTGAACTGCCGTTCTCTTCGGGCAAAATCGTTACTGGTTCAGGATCTTGTCTCTTTACATTCACTTGATCTTTGCTTCCTCACGGAGACCTGGTTGAAGGAGGGTGACGAGCCCATTCTGTTTAGCTCACTTCCGCCTGGTTATTCAGCGCTCTCGGTGTCTCGGAGGGGTAGGAGCGGGGGTGGGGTGGCTCTGCTCCATCGCTCCGCCATTGCGGTTGAGGAAATTTCTTTCCCCTTGGCCCCCTCTCTGAATCTCTTTTTCTACGTCTTAACTCATCCTCCCCCCTTTATTTCCTGCTTGTTTATCTCCCTCCTTCTCCTTCCACTGCACGCTGGGATTTAACGTTACAGGTGCTCTCAGATTTGGTATTGCAGTTTCCCAATCTTATAGTTCTTGGTGATTTTAATGTCCACGTGGATCACCCTTCCAGATCAAAAGATTGCGATTTTCTGAATTTTCTATCTGACGCTTCTCTACGCCAACATGTTTCTGGTCCCACGCATGTAGCAGGCCACACTCTAGATCTGGTTCTTTCATCCCCCACGCTGTTGCCCACAGTCTCACCTCCCACTTTGGTGGCTGTTCCATGGTCCGATCATCTCTGTGTACTGTTTTCAATATCCTCCTCTTCATCGGTATTTACTTCTGCTTCTGCACCTTTTTCCTCCCCCTCCTCCCCCCCCTCTTTGTATCATCGTTATACTCCTGATGCCCTTCAGACTTTTCCATCCGCCTCTGTGCTCTTCCCGTCGGACTTTGCTTCACGCTCCCTTGACTGTCAGACCTCACTTTGGAACTCACTGCTTACTAGTGCGCTTGATGAGGTGGCGCCTTTCCGTCCTGTTGCTAGGAAACGCTCTGCTCAGCATTCACAATGGTATCACCCTTCACTACGCCTGCAACGGACTCAGCTCCACCAGGCACAATGTCATTGGACTACTTACCCCTCTCCCGATTTGTTATTACGGTTCCGCCAGTTATCTACTGCATACTGAGTGGCAGTCCAGACAGCAAAGCGCACTTTCTACTCTGCTCAGATTGCGGAAGCCGCTCACTCATCCAAACAGCTCTTTTCCATCCTTCGAGGGCTCTCCTCTTCTAGTTCCCGCGAAGAGCCAACATCACGAGTACCAGACCCTCAACTTTTGGCCACCTTTTTTTCAGATAAAATTCATAAGCTGCGGGCTTCTTTTTCAACCCCTTCCCCTCCATCGCCGCTATCCCCTCTGCCTGTCTCTTCGGCAGGATCTCCTATCTTGTCCACCGATTCTTTACCATCCCCCCCTTTCTTCGCCTAACCAGGCTCTTGCCCACACCTGGACTTCTTTTCAGTTGGTCACCTCCGCAGAGGTTCTACAGTTGTTACTGAAATCTCGTAAAACAACTTGTATGCTGGACCCTATCCCGTCTCTCTGGTTGTCTGAACCCTCTTTGCAACTTATTCCAATTGTTACTACCATCATCAATTCTAGTCTGTCTTCTGGCTTTTTTCCGTCTTTGTGGAAATCTGCTGCTGTCCGTCCCCTTCTGAAGCAGTCCACCCTAGATCCCTCTATTTTGTCTAATTGGAGGCCAGTTTCCAATCTTCCGTTTCTGGCGAAACTCCTAGAGCGCTGTGTTTTTGAGCAATTAAACTCACATGTTGAAGCTACACATATTCTTCACCCCCGTCAGGCAGGTTTCCGGCATGGGCACAGCACTGAAACTGTTCTTTTGGCACTGCTTAATGAAATTCACGTTGCTCACGATCGTGGTGATCTTATTGTTTCTCTGGATCTTTCTGCGGCCTTTGATCTGATTGATCACCGGACACTTCTTTCACGTCTTTTTGACATCAGGTTGCGGGGTTCTGTTCTCCAATGGTTCCGTTCTTTTCTTACTGCCCGCTCATTCACTGTACACGTGGGTAAGCGCTCTTCCTCTGCTCTCCCTCTTTTCTGTGGTGTTCCACAAGGTTTGGTTCTATCACCTCTATTATTCAATATTTTTCTTGCTCCACTGCCCCTGGCTATTCAACAATTTTCGGTGTCTCCATATATCTACGCGGACAACATTATTCTACTATGTCATGTTTCTCCCCTTACTCTGGATATTACCCCACTTAATGCCTGTCTGTCTCACGTTGCTTCTTGGCTTTCACAGAACTTTCTTCACCTAAACCCTTCAAAATCTACGGCCATGTGGGTATCTCTTAGCGGTTCCTGTCCCACGGTCTCTCCCATGATTGATTCAGTTCCTATTCCGCTCGTCTCTTCTTTCCGTTACCTGGGGGTTATTCTCGATTTTACACTCTCTTTTCATGAGCACATTGCTTCTCTCACGCGGCGATCTTTTGTGACCCTTCAGATTTGGGCTACTCGTTCCCTCTTTTCCCCTGATTCCCTGGTCACTTTGGTTCTGGCTCTGGTGGTTAGTAGGCTTGATTATTGCAATGTTTTTCTAGCTAACCTTCCTAAATATCAACTTAAACGATTACAATTTCTTCAAAACACCGCAGCTCGCCTTATCACCTTTTCCCGGTCGTCTGACCATGTCACTCCTCTCCTCTTCCGTTTGCACTGGCTCCCACTTCGTTTTCGTTATCAATATAAGTTTCTGATTCTGCTTCACCGTGCTCTTTATACTGGCCAACCATTATATCTTGTGGATCTGGTCTCTCTTCACACTCCTTACCGTCAACTTCGGTCACTTCACGCCAACCGTCTATCTCTCCCCTCTCCGTCATAAGCCCGGTTAGAGCAGACTCGTCATTCCGCTTTTTTCTTTCTCGGTCCTTTCCTCTGGAATTCTTTACCACCTTCCCTCAGATTAGAATCCTCCTACCCTCATTTCAAGTCACTACTCAAAACACATCTGTTCACTCAGGCTTTCGACCTTCCTCCCAGTCCCCCTCCCTGACTACAGTTGTCCCCCCGTTGTTGTTATGTGTCTGTTGTATGTCCGTTAGTGTTGTTGCTCTTTTTAGTTTAGCAGGTTATGTTAGATTTATTTAATTGACTATGTATTTTATCTTTATGTGCTTGGCTTTTACCTTCCTTTTATTTTATGGCGTTCTTTTCTATGATTTGCAGTATAAACCTTTTTATTGTACACCGCTCTATGCTTCAGCAGTAGCGGTTGATCAAATGTTTTAATAAAGATAAAGATACAGGGAATTAAGTTGTGGGTCTGAACTCATAATTCATCTTGAACTTGGATTTGGAAAGGTGAGTAACTAAATCTCAAATCCAAATAGTAGTTATATCTTATTTAATCCAAAAATAATTACATTTCAGTTTTCAGTTTTCTTTTATTTAGTTGAGTAAGAAATATTTTTCCAATTCAGTGATGGATAGTCTTGCTGCACAGTTCATATACCTGGACTGCATGTTTGCTTCCTAATAACACGGGAAAAGGAACTATGTTGTTGTCATTAACCAGCACATATTAGTAATCTAGCACATAGTAAAATAAACTGATGGTCTGTTAATGAGAGCCACTGGCAGATCATAGGTGTATGCTCTCATTCTACAGCTTCCTAGAACTTTGCAATGCAATGTTATAACGACCAAAACAGAGGTGTAAAACTGATTTAACATCAGGCTGCCTGGATGGGGATGGCAGAAGCCCTCCTTGGATGCTATTGGAACGTCCATCCCCGCTATTCATGAGCCTCCCCGCCGGCGTCTAACTTCTCTGCCGGTTATACAGGGAAGTTAGATGGGGGCGGGGAGGGGGCAGATCGGGGGCGGGAAGTGGGTGGTCGCCAGCCCTGGACATACAGAGCCTATTCTAATGTCAGCCCTGTATGTCCAGGGCCAGCATCTTGTACAGGGAAGTTATTCCATCTCTGAGGTGGAATAATTTCCCTGGACGTAGTGGATCAGCGGGCCCTGGGCACGGATGGAACAGTGGGGCCGAGGACATTTCCCGCAGCCCGACCCTGGCCAGAGGTGGCCAGATCAGGGGTCAGGCTGCGGGGAATTAGCTGAAGGAGCCGGTGGCTGAGATTGCAGCTTTTAAATGGAGCCGCGGTGCCATGGCAACTGGACACCATGGCACCGCGGTTCCATTTAAAAGCCCTGACTGAGTTAGTTGGGCATGCCCTGTACGTGCAAGCCAGGCTGAATCGCAGTCCCATCCTGCATGTACAGGACTGTTCACAATTCTGATCCCATGGGGCTAGACTTCCCCCGCGGGATCGGAATCGCGATACTCTCTATATGTTCAGTTCAGACTGGACGTACAGAGGACCTCTATGTCCGGAATGGAATCGGGCTATACAGGGGCGGCCCAAGGGGGGTGCGGGGCCATGTGCGGAGACTTGGTGCGGGGCCTCATTTGCATAAGTGGCCTTATTTGCATAAATATTTGCATAATGTTACCATACACTAACTTTTAGTAAACATGTCTCTTAATGAGTGTATGGATAAAGAAAGACTAAAAGATTTCTACATTACTATAATCCAGTGCCAACCGCCAGGCACATTAGGAACTACTACAAACGCTGCCCATTTAGAACCCATCCTACTTACTACACCCCTGGAAATCAACCCAATGTAAACCAGAAATACATGATTCCCCAACACTATATCACCAATAATACTTCTTAAAAAATATTATACCCATGGACTCCCAAGTCAACTATAACCCCAGACTCTAATACCAATTTTTTTGTCGGATTATTCACCATGAGAAGAAACTTTTCTCCTCCTGAAGTGAACCCTCCTTTTTACTCAAAATGAAAACGGCTGTTCCTCAGCCAAGCCGACAAAATCAGCACTTGCTGGTGTCAGCAAAAACTCTCTATCTAAAACTGCTCAAAGAGTCAATTTGATCTCCAACGGCCCTCAGGCTAAAATAACAGTGTTACAGCTTCAAAAGTCTTCTTTTCCCAAGCAAAAACAATTTAGAAGACTTAGCTGATATGGAGCAGATGCCGCTTCACTCCATCCGTCACAGTCCCCGAAATTTCCGCTCTTATCTTTAAAAATTCGGAGACACTTGTGATAATCCAACAGATAATCTGCTCCACTCCAAAGAACGAGGTTCAGGCTACACCGAAGGTGTTTCAAGCCGTCTGGTCTTCCACAGCTCTTCCTCAGGCATTTAGAACCCATAGCAAACCCGCCGTATCCTGACAGCATTACCAGGACTCACAAAGCACCATACCCTACCTATCAAAGGCAACACTGCAAATATTAAACCAATACATTTCAGAGAATACTGGGGAAAGAGAACAAGTGGCAACGTCAAATAGGAATTACATAAACAGAATACCTCAGCTCAGTTACACATGCAGAACATAGACCATCACCAAACAAGGAATCACAATTTAGAAACAGGAAGGCAATAATTAAACTGGGAACCCCAAAAGCCAAACTTGGAATGTACAACACTGTAGAAATAAAACTATAAATTAATTTCCTCTTGTACCAAACAAAGCGCAGACGTTAATGATGCACATTTCCCAGAGCTTTCATATTCCAGTTAATAAATTCAAAATAAAGATATATCTTTCTACCTTTTGTGCATTTTTTTCAGTTGCAATTGGTCCAGCCACTTGCTTCTGGTTTCTTCATGTTTTCTGCTAACTCTCCATCGTCTGCTGTCCATTTGTCCTTTCTTCTCTCTTCTAGTTTTTTTTTCCATTCTCTCTCTCTACAGCTGCTTTAACATACTAATCTTTCTCCTTTTGCTCTTTCCTCATTCCTGTTTCATCCACACAAATTTTACCCTTCCATCCTCAATCCCCAATTACTCTCCCAATACCCGGCCAATTGTAGATTTTTCATCCCTCCTACACAAAATATTTTTCCCCTCTCCATTTTACTCTCCCAGCCCCATCCCATTCTAATCCTCCCCCAACATCAGCTCCCTTCTAGTTCCAGTCTCACCCAGCATCCATTCCCTTCTAGTCCCTGCATCAGCCCATTTCCAGTCCTAGCTCCCCCATCCATTTCCAGTCCAAGTCCCTTCATCAGCTCATTTCCAATCCCAGCCCCCCCATCAGCCCATTTCTAGTAATTTCCTAGCCCCACCATCAGCCCATGTCAAATCATAGCTCCCCTCCACTCAGCCCAATTCCAGTCCAAGCCCCCCCATGAGCCTACTTCCAGTTCTAGCCCCTCCATGAGTCCATTTCAAATCAAGCCCCCACCACAGCTCATTTCCAATCTTAGCTCCCCCCAACAGCCCATTTCCAGTCCTATCCTAGCTGTTCCATCAGCCCATTTTCAGTCCTAGCTCCCTTCCCTCACAGCCCATTTCCATTCCAAGCCCCCTCCCCATCAGCTATATTCAGTTCAAGACTCCCCTTCCACTCAGCCCATTTCCAGTCCTAGCAACCCCCCAACCCATTACCAGTCCTAGTCCCCTGTCAATCAACTTCCAGTCCTAACCCCCATCACCCCATTTTCAGTTTAAGCCCCCCTATAACCCATTACCAGTCCTAACCCCCCATCAGCCCATTTCCAGTCAGCCCCCCATCAGCCCATTGCCAGTCCTAAACCCCCCCATCAGCCCACAGCCCATTACCAGTCCTAACCATATCAGCCCACCTCAAGTCCTAACCCCTCCCCATCAGCTCATTTCCTGTCCTAGCCCCCCCATAGCCCATCAGTCCTAACCCCCCATAGCCCATTACCAGTCCTACCCCCCCCATCAGCCCATTGCCCGTCTTAACCCCCCCCCCATAGCCCATTGCCAGTCCTAACCCCCCATCACCCCATTTCCAGACAGCCCTCATCAGCCCACAGCCCATTGCCAGTCTTAACCCCCCCAGCCCATTGCCAGTCTTAACCCCCAGTCTTAACCCCCCCTCCTAGCCCATTGCCAGTCTTAAACTCCCTCCTAGCCCATTTCCAGTCTTAACCCCCCCATCGCCCCTTGCCTGTCTTAACCCCCCCCCCATAGCCCATTGCCAGCCCTCATCAGCCCACAGCCCATTGCCAGTCTTAACCCCCCCATAGCCCACTGCCAGTCTTAACCCCCCCAGCCCACTGCCAGTCTTAACCCCCCCCCAGAGCCCATTGCCAGTCTTAACCCCCCCAGCCCACTGCCAGTCTTAACCCCCCAACCCATTCCCAGTCTTAACCCCCCCTCGCCCATTGCCAGTCTTAACCCCCCCCATAGCCCATTGCCAGTCTTAACCCCCAGTCTTAACCCCCCCAGCCCATTGCCAGTCTTAACCCCCCCTCCTAGCCCATTGCCAGTCTTAACCCCCCCATAGCCCATTGCCAGCCCTCATCAGCCCACAGCCCATTGCCAGTCTTAACACCCCCAGCCCTCTGCCTGACTTAACCCCCCCCTAGCCCATTGCATGTCTTATCCCCCCTCCCCAGCCCTGTGCCTGTCTTAACCCCCCCCCATAGCCCACTGCCAGTCTTAACCCCCCATAGCCCATTGCCAGTCTTAACCCCCCTCCCCCAGCCCACTGCCAGTCTTAACCCCCCTCCCCAGCCCATTGCCAGTCTTAACCCCCCTCCTTAGCCCATTGCCAGTATTAACACCCCCCCTCCTAGCCCATTGCCAGTCTTAACCCCCCCCAGCCCATTGCCAGTCTTAACCCCCCCCCATAGCCCATTGCCAGCCCTCATCAGCCCACAGCCCATTTCCAGTCTTAACCCCCCCCAGCCCACTGCCAGTCTTAACCCCCCCATAGCCCATTGCCAGTCTTAACCCCCCCTCCCCAGCCCACTGCCAGTCTTAACCCCCCCATAGCCCATTGCCAGTCTTAACCCCCCTCCCTAGCCCATTGCCAGTCTTAACCCCCCTCCCCAGCCCATTGCCAGTCTTAACCCCCCTCCCTAGCCCATTGTCAATCTTAACCCCCCCCCTCCCTAGCCCATTGTCAGTCTTAACCCCCCCCCCTCCCTACCCCATTGCAATTTTTAACCCCCCCCCCCTCCCTAGCCCATTGCCAGTCCTACCCGCCCCCCCCCCTCAGCTCATGGAAATTTAAAAAATTTAAAAAAAAAGCTGGCCGCTGCCGCCGCCGCCGCATGGAGTGTCCCGCGGGGCTCCCTCTGCCCGGCGGAACTCTCCCGGCGTGGCTGAGCCCCTCTCTGCCGGCTTGCAGATAAGCGAAGGGAGAGTGTCTCCCTCGCATCTCTGTTAAGCCCGCAGGGGCTGACACTCTACCTTCGCGTATCTGCAAGCCAGCAGAGAGGGGCTCAGCCGCGCCGGGAGAGTCCCGCCAGGCAGAGGGAGCCCCGCGGGACACTCCATGCTGCCGCGGCGGCAGCGGCCAGCTTTTTTTTTTTTAAATAAGAAAAAAAAGCAGAATGTTCTTTGCGCGGGGCCCCCCGAAACGCGGGGCCCTGTGAAAAAACATTCTTGCTCAATGGACGGGCCGGCCATGGGGCTATATATGTCACAGCAAAAGGGGGAGAGGGGCTTCCCCTTTTGCTTTCACAATACTGCAGCTACCAGATGGTCACTTCTGCTCCCATGCAAACAGGGAGTCATCATCAGGCTTTATGAGGGCGGAAGCAAACAGCCCTACGGCACCGAAGTTTTATGGGAAGCACTACGGGGCTGTTTCAGGCCATTGCCACAACTGTAGGTCTTGGTGAGAGGTAGCAATGACATCATTGAGCAACCCCTGAGGGCCAGCGCTCTGGGCAACTGCCTAATTTGCCTAATGGTTTTGCTGGCCCTGACTGTGTTTTATTTATGTCCTATATGCCAGCCCTTCAACATTACCTTTATTGCTGCTAAGATATGGATCCCTGTATGGTTGTCATCCATTGCCTGATTGCAGCACAGCCTATCAAAACCCTCCTGCTGTTGCTCTCTCATTAGACCCGCTGCCTGTTCCTGCCTTGGCCAGATGCCACCAGTGTGTTGTCATGTAAGTGTGTGTAGCGTTCAACCTAGTTCGGACTTTTGCCAGTTCTGCCTGCAGCTGGTGACACAACTGATTGTACCGACTGGGGATCACCTGCCTCCTAAATATTGTCCTACAGGGCCCTTGGTAAGCAGGAGCTGAGATGCAGCAGCCTCTTAAACCTCATTTCTCAACCCTGTTCAGGGGATGGTTATCCAGGGCTATTATTTCAATGCTCCTTGTCACCTGCCCCATGACAGTTCTAAAGTTCCATGGTGGCTTGTTTCGATACACTTTGGCTGGCTGCCATGCTGTCTGACTGTTTGAGGAGGCTAGGGGCTCTGCATGGGAAAGGGATTTCATGTCTCCTGTACTTATCCCACCACTTCTATTTCTACTCCTGAATGGAGTTCCCAGCCTAGGATCTGTGCTGTTTTTACAATTGATGCAGCATGTCAGTGTCTGCAAGATGACTCATCAGCTTCCTTCTGCTAATGTGCTGCTTATAGTAATTGCATTCTGCATTTTGTAGGTCCTCAAGCACTCTACATTGCTTCCACACGTGAGGTTTCACAAAACTTTCCCTGTACTTCCTTGGGAGTGGCTATTGCTCTTGGTGCCCCTCCTGGGCCTATGGCTGGGAGCAGAGGAGATGAGCTATATTGCTGGTCTACTGCAGAGGTACTCAAATTCAGTCCTGGAGGGCCGCAAACCAGCCAGGTTTTTGGGATATGCCTAATGAATATGCATGAGATAGATTCAAATACAATGGAGGCAGTGCATGCAAATATATCTCATGCATATTCATTAGGGATAGCCCGAAAAACTGACTGGTTTGCGGCCCTCCAGGACTAGATTTGAGTATCTCTGGTCTACTGTATCGTAAATTTGTATCAATGGTATATTGTGTTGCTCTTTCATATTGTAATCTGCTTTGGAATAGCTATTGCAGTTAAATGCAGAATATAAATGACTAGAAATAAAAATAAAATAAATCAAAGGCTGATGGCATCCTTCCCACACTTTACTGTCCCCCTTACCTGTGCAGTGCTCTTGGCCTTGGTACTAACAGGATCGCTTTCTACCTCTTCACCGGTTGGCACGCTAACAACAACCTCTTCAACATCCTTAATATCTTACCATTAATGGCCAGAAAGTTTTATATTGGCTGCTAGCCAGTACTGTTGGCTTCTTTGAGAAAGTATGAAGGGTCTCGGAATCTTTTTGTAGATTTTCTTCCTTGGCAAACTTTGTTGGGTTGCCACATTTGATTGAAAATAAATATCAGCAATAGGTGGCTTCATTGCATATCCATTACTTGGAATTACCTGAAACAGAATCAAAAGAGACTTTCTTTTGTGACTTATTTCATTAACATTTGTTCATCCAAGGATATACATATCCACAGAAATTTTAAACTGATTCAAGAGAGCAGTCAGATTAGAATTGCAAGGCACTGCCCTCATATAATACTATAAAAAGGAGAGAGGATTCCTAGACAATTGAGAATTTCAAAAAATTATTTTTAGATACTAAGGTTTTCATAGGGGAATGGGACACCATTTAGAGAAAGAGTTCACTTGATTAAAAGTTGTTGATAGTGGACATTTCTAAGGTTTTCAGCAGTCAACCTAACAAAGATTTAGATGATAAACTGGTTAGCATTAAGGTAAAGACTGTCGTAAATCAATGCAACACACGTGAACATTTTTATGAAGCTGTGCTACCTGTTAATGTGGCCAGTACTGCATACTATTGGTGCACAGCAACAGCACAAAGATTTTCTGTGCTCAGTGGCATAGGTTCCAATGAGTGGCACCCAAGCAAAATTTTGCTGATGGTCCCCCATTGTCACAGTGGAGCCACCTATTGCGGGCCCCACTTAAAGTGGCAGCCCCCACCCCATGCGGTGGCGGCCACAGTGGCGACGGCAAACATACTTGATGATCTGCCTCCACTCTTCTAAGTTTGTCTCATGTCCGGTGGCTGTTCACCACTGGGCCAAAGTCTGGCGATAACAGCAGCATTGCAAGACTTTGGCCCAGTGGAGAACAGCCTTTGGGCATGAGGCAAACTTAGAAAGGAGGCAGCATAGCAAAGATCATCAAGTAGTTTTGCCACACTGCCTTACCGCTACTGTGCGGGATCCCTTTCTGCCCAGGCCCCATACATTGCGGGGGCTGCTTGGGTGGAATTTACACCACTTGGTAGGGCTCTTCAGCTTAGAAAAGTGATAGCTGAGAGGAGTTGTGATAAGTGTTATAAAATAATGAGTGAAGTAGAACGAGTAAATGTAGATCCATTGTTTACCCCTTCAAAAAGTACAAAGACAAGGGGACACTCAATGAAGCTACAATGTAGCACATTTAAGACTAATAGGAGAAAACATTTTCACTCATCACGTAATCAAACTCTGGTATTTGTTACTAGAGGATGTAGTAAAAGCTGTTAGTGTAACTAGAGTTAAAAGGGGTTTGGAAGAGTTTCTAGAGGAAAAGTCCATAAACCACTATTAAAGAGGATTGGGGAAATTCACTGCTTACCCTTTGGACAAGCAGCATAGAATCTGAATACCTTTTGGAAACCTAACAGGTACTTGTGACCTGGATTAGTGACTGTTGGAAACGGGATACTGGGCTTGATGGACCTTTGGGCTGACCCAGTATGGCAATTCTTATGTTCTTTTGAAACTACTTTTCATTGACTGATATCTTATTACTTTTCATTTTGTAATTTGTTCAACTGTATGAAGTATAAACTTATTGGCATATTATGCTTGAACTTCTTATTACCTCTACTGCATTTCTATTGTTTGAATATTAGGCATTGTTTGGTACATTATGCTTCAACACCATTTAATTACTATGTAGGGATTAGTACATCAAACAAAGAAATGGAAAAGGGTATCAGTGCATTTTTGTAGCGCAAAAAAAAAATAGAATTCTAATTGTTTAGAAATCCTGGAATTCAAAATGAAGCATTCCAATACAGAGTTACCAAGTCACCCTGTTCCAGGAGTGAGATTTTAAGCCAGTCCTGGATTTCTGACAATCTCTTTCTTATGCATTGTGGGACCTGCAGCATTGATTCCAAAGGGTAAAATCAGGGACTACAAATATCATACTGCATTCCAATGCAAAATTAAAACCAGAACTGGCAAAAAAAATCTCACTCCGTGAACTGGATAACTTGGCAACTTTGTTAATAACTTTCAAGCAAAAAAAAAAAAAGAATACTGCTGCACAGATATGAATATACTAATTATAATAACAGGAAGGGTCACCCATCACAGCGTTAAAGGGATCTTATATAAGAGGAAAAGGTACTAGGCTGGGTGAGAGTTCAAAAACTAGGGCTTAGAATTACCTCATTTGGAAATAATTTCCTAAATATGCTTTACACAAAATTATTTGTGTAAAGCATATTTAGGAGTGGTGCCAAAGGACTGGAGAGAGGCTCATGTGGTGTCTTTACACAAAAGCGGAAGTAAGGATGTGGTTGAAAACTACAGGCCGATTAGTTTAACTTCGGTGATGAGTAAATTATTGGAAACGCTGCTGAAAGAGAAAATAGTGGAGTCCAGCGCATTACGGGATCCGAGGCAGCATGGATTCACCAGAGGCAGGTCTTGTCAGACAAATCTGATTGATTTCTTTGACTGGGTGACCAGGGAGTTGGACTGAGGGAGAGCTCTAGATGTGGTGTATTTAGATTTCAGTAAAGCCTTTGACACTGTTCCTCACAGGCGACTTATAAACAAACTGAGCACCCTAGGGATGGACCCTAAAGTTACTGCTTGGGTTAGAAATTGGTTGGGTGAGAGGCGACAAAGAGTACAAGTAAAAGGAGCTCACTCTGAGGAGAAGGATGTTACCAGTGGTGTGCCCCAGCGATCTGTCCTTGGTCCAATTCTTTTTAACATCTTTGTTAGTGATATAGCGGAAGGGCTGTCGGGTAAGGTTTGCCTCTTTGCAGATGATACCAAAATCTGCAATAGAGTAGACACCCAGGAAGGTGTAGATAACATGAGGAGGGATCTAACTAAGCTTGAAGAATGGTCTAGAAGCAGCTGGGATTTAATGTTAAAAAATGTAAGGTCATGCATTTGGGCTGCAGCAATCGAAGGGAGCAATACAGTATAGGAGGTGAAGTACTTTTGTCCACTAAAGAAGAGCAGGACCTAGGCATGGTTGTGTCCTGATGATCTTAAAGTAGCTAAACAGGTAGAAAAGGCGACGGCAAAAGCTAGAAGGATGCTTGGGTGCATACAGAGAGGAATGGCTAGCAGAAAAAAGGAGGTGATAATGCCTCTGTATAAGTCTTTGATGTGACCTCATTTGGAGTATGGTGTGCAATTCTGGAGACCGCACCTTCAAAAGGATGTGAACAGGATGGAGTCGGTGCAGAGGGTGGCTGCTAAAATGATTAATGGGCTTCATTATAAAGCATATGAGGACAGTCTTAAGGATCTTAATATGTACACCTTAGAGGAAAGGCGGGATAGAGGTGATATGATTGAGATGTTTAAATACCTCCGTGGCATAAATGTTCAGGGAGAGAGCCTCTTTCAATTGAAAGCAAGTTCTGCTACGAGGGGACATGGGATGAGGGTGAAGGGAGATAGATTCAGGAGTGATATGCGGAAATATTTCTTTACAGAAAGAGTAGTGGATCCATGGAATAATCTCCCAGTGGAGGTGGTAGAGATGAGGACAGTAACTGAATTCAAAAAAGCATGGGACCAACACAGAGGATCTCTAAAGGTAAAAAATGGACTGTTGTAATTGTTGTTATGGAAGGACAGACTAGATAGGCCATGTGGTCTTTTTCTGTCATCATGTTTCTATGTTTCTATTTATTTATTTATTTATTTCCAGTCTCTTTTATACCGCGCTATTCAACATCAGCGCGGTTTACAATAAAACATAGAACTACACATTTCCTTGGGTACTCTGTGTTTACAATGAACAGGGAATTAAAACTTGGATAACATGGGGTAACTATATACAATCTTGCAGCACGGTGTGGTTCACCTCATTGTGTGTTAATGTGTTCACAAAAGACAGTGTGGTTCACAAAAGACAGTGAAGAACACATTAACACACATATATAACTTGCTTTGTTATACAATGCAGTTGAAAAATATGGGATAGGGTTCAGAATCACAAGTATAAATTGGTAAAACAAAAAAAAAACAGCAAGAGAAAATTACCAATGATAAATTATTCGAGGCCAATGGATTTTTGTTTTTGATTCATCAGCTTGAGCAATAGTTCCTTCAGTAAAGTAAGTCAAACATAATCTCTAAAATGCAAGTTCGGAAATAGCACAATTAGCAATTTAGGGCAGGTTTCCCACAATGACTCCCTACTGAAAAAGGGGCAGTTGAGCTTTGGACGTGCACAGATACACTAGGAAGCACCATAAAGGAAGTTTATAGGAAACTAAAGAAATCCTACCTGCTGCTCCAGCTTTTTAAGTTTCCATGCCAAAAATGAAGCAGAAACCGCAAGGACAACGCATCATCAGTTGCCTCTACTTACGTTTTTAGCATGTTTTTCCCTGTAGCAACTTCTTAAAAACTTCTAATCATAAGCTACCCACTTTATTTATTTATTTAGTATACCGCTACTTCCAGCGATCAGCAGTGTTTTTTGATTACAGATTGGAAATTGTCAAATCATGACAGGAAATTTTTGAGGTATAAACACATTGATTAGACAGGAAAGCACAGCACACAGAGAACTATTTTACAGGGAACATGGGCTATGGAGGGTTAAGTGGCTTTCCCAAGACCACAAGGAGCACCTGTGGGACTAGAAACCCCAGTCCTTCCGGCCCAAGGTTGCTGTCCTCTAGTGGGATTTGAACCACTGACCTTCCAGCCTGAAGTACCTTGACCCAACCACTAGGCTACTCCTCCACTCCATGCATTTATGCATTTTACAAAATTATATGTGGACAAGTTAAAACAAATCCAAGAAAGAAAGAAAGAGAAGACGTCACACCTAAAGATCGTAAGATATCAACAGCAGTAAGAGGGGTGAGAAAGAAGCAGAGAGGCTGCTATCAGCGGAAGTGGGATGGGCAGTGCCCCAGGCTGTCAGTCAGACACATAGTTGACTCCTCAGGGAAGTGAAGGAAGGAACGCAAGGGCGCATGCTCACAGTCACGCAGTCTCTCAGCACGCTGTTCCTGCCCCACTCTTACACTCCCATATCCTCCTGGCTCAAGCTGGTGAGTTTGGGCCACCCTCCATCAGAGAAAACAGTGCAATTCCCACAGCTTGCCACTGCCAAATAAAATTCCCAATAATGGGCTCCAGCCACCACTGCTAGATGCTCTTTAATTTACCACCCCCCACCCCCCCCCCCACACACACACCTTCTCCACTGACCCTTGATGTAACCTAATCAAACCCACTGCAGATGCCCAGCACTAAAGTTTTTGAAGTCAGTTTGTTTATGTCATTTCCTCTATGTGCGTAACTCCTGCTGCTCCTCAGGGTTTTTTCCTCCCAGTTGTGTCATAATGCGCCTTTGCCGCAATCCTAGAGAAATAGACTGAGCTCAACTGAGCTTTCTCACGTGTGGGCCCCCTTTCTGCCCAGACCACCTCACATTACATGACTGCTTGGGTGGAATTTACATCACTGTCTGTGCTGTCTGCATTTTCCTTGGTATGTGCGTGAATGAGCAGGATATGGGTGGAGAGTGGGCGTCTCTGCAACACGCAGTTACTGGGGGTGTATTTGGCACATGGTAACAGTCAGAGTTGCAGACAGCACAGGTGCAACTATCACCATATCAATGGGTGGCAGTAGCTGCATCCATGATGCTGCCGCTCAGCAGTGTTTGCATTTTTGGCATGGTATCTTTTGGGGGAATGTTATGCTACAGTTTAATAAACAGTCCTTACAGTTTGAAGAAAAACAAAAATGTGTAGGTATATTTTGTACAGATTCACACAAAAAAGATGTGTCTCATCCTTTAAAATTTTTGTTTTTATGTCAATGGATGTATTTCCCTGGATGGACAAACACAAGCAAAATGAATCATAAAACAAAATCTCTTTTGCTTCTATATCAGACAGTTCAAGTAGTAATGCTAATTCTTTTGTAACCCCCCTTGCAGTGTCTGTATCCACCATTTGACAGACAGTGATTATATCCATCCAATAGCAATGCAGTCTTTCAGTCTCTAGTCTTGGGAAAATTTAGTGGGTTCTTTGAATGGGACCAGTATATACTGGGAAGCTTATGGCACTTAAAATTTCACTCAATCCCCCTTCTCAAAATTACTGAGACCAGGTCATAATGTATGTTCTGAACCAAAGGATTTACTTAAAGGACTTTAGAATCACTGATAACAATTCTGAAAATACAAGTTCAGAGACAAGAAAAATATTAAAAGCAGTTAACTTCTCTCTCCTTTCACTCCAATTATATACCTATTTTACTTTCTTCTCCTCTCCTCAGGTATATGTGACAATCAATTTGTTCCTTCTTCTGGGTGTTGGAAAGTTATTCCTTGGCACTGCACTCCTCATCCCTCTATTACTCTTTCTGGAACTCACAGAGAGGGAACCCTCCTCCTGCTTTAACTTCTTGGCAGTGTGCCTGGAGCTGGCAGGGGTCACAGCTGCAGATCTCTGATATTTCCCTGGTCAATTCTGACTATGGTCACTGATGTAGCTGAGAAGCTCCTCTGATTTTCTCTTCTTCCTTGGTAGCTTACCTCCTTCTCCTCTTAGGCTCCCTTCCTTCACAGGTAGAACTGCTCTTTTGCAGAGCCAGTGGAGGGTGCTGACAGGGTTTTCACAGTCACTCAGGAACTTCTTGGTGTGGTCTTAAGCTCCTGACACCCAGGCACAACTCAAGGTAATCTGCTGCCTGAGGCAAGGGATGAGATGGCGCCCCCTCCCCCCAAAGCAGGTGGGTGGGGCTTTTTCAAAACTCCAATCAGGGACTGAACCAAGCCAAAAAGCCGATTAGATAATGTGGAGGAAATGCAAGATGTTTGCACACCAAGGAGCTAAAAGAAAGAGCGAGAACCACAGCACTGTTTATAACACCAAATTATAATTAATTTTTATTTTGTTGTTATAAACTGCATTATGGTTCTTGCTTTTTCTTTTTGAGCATATATTTTGCATCCACAGAACCCCCTCCGTCAACAATGGGTGCAGAGCAGAACTAGGACATTCACCCACAGAACTCAATATATTAAAAAAATATATATATGATTCCAATCATCTCACCAACAACAAATATTCTCCAGTACCAGGCATATTGTGAACTAATACAAAGCCCTACAGCAAAGTCACTGAGTATCTATAGAGCAAATTTACCATACATTCCATATCAACCCCCAACTTCCAAAACTCACATAAGGAGCCCATTCCAAAAAAGCATCACTGTATATACTACAGTGGGTCTTGGAACTTCCAAACACCTATTTGAAAAACTGAATAATTCAGATTACTACAGTACAGATCCCTGCATACAAACTCCATGTTAACAGAACACCTGGCCTTGGCCACAGACCCTCACCAAAGTACAGAATAAGTGACCATAACCTAATAATAAACATATGTAGATAAAAATTAAACTGCAACCCCAAAATGTTAGATTCTGCATACAATGGTACTTCAGAGAAATAGAAAGAGATGTATTTCCCTGTACTTTATAAAATATAAAGATAGCACCAAGACTGATTATTAAATTGAAAATAAAATTCTCTTCTACCTTTGTTGTCTGACCATTTCATTCTTGATCATGCTGGTCTCAATCTGAGGTTTGTTGGGATATTTTGGCTTAGGAATAGGTCTGCTTAGGTTTGCCTTATGTGTTGTCTGTGACTGTAATCCTGCCTGTCTGCGGCTTGCACGGGCACCCTGCATGAATGGCACAAGAAGACAGAGCATGTGGGCTATCCAGGAAATGTCACAAGAAAGTGTCTGTGGCCTGGTACAGTCTGGGAAAAACTTTACTCTGGATAGAAGTATGCGGAGTTAGGCCCAGAAGCAAATACAGGCCAGGCCAGAAAATAATTAACATAAAAATAATGAACAGAAAATTCTCTAGCCCTGAAGAGAGAATGCAATTAGTGCCGGGAAGTAGAAGACCATAAGCGGGCCCCAAGGAATGCAGGAGGGATGCGGTCCACAGCACAGATAAGCAAAGACTTTTGGAGACCTTGAAGCACCAGCCTCAGGCCATGAAAATCATGAGGGAGGGGGTCCTATCTGGAGAGCTTTAGCAAACTTCTGCAAGCGGTACTCTAATTTTTGCAAGCGGTGCTGGCAGATTTTTGCAGAAGGTTCAAAATTGTGCAGACAGCTCTACAACGTTTTGTAGGAAGTATAGCAGATTTTTGCACACGGAACTAAGGCTTTGTGCAGGAATTGCTATGGAGGGTATAGGATATATAAGAGAGCAAGCTACAGAGCTCGGGTGCATGACTTTCTCTCTCACTGCACAAGGGGGGGAGAACATTTGCCCACACTCAGATCTCTAAGACAGACTTTTTTCCTGTGCTTATGGAGTTTGCTTGTACTAAATAAAAACAGAATTTTTGCTGACAAGTAACTGTGATCTGAGTTTCTTTTGTTTTGTTTCTTCTGGTGCACGAGTCCCAGGTGCCTAGACAATCCTGATAAATATTAGGGATGCTTTTGTAGGTAAGGACCCGCCTACAGGTTTCTGCTTTCCTTCACCTCCAAGTACCCCCCCCCTTCCATCTACTTCCTCCCAGGGGCAGCTTTAGGGTGAGGCAGGGCTACGTGGCCATGTGTGGAGATTTATTGCAGCATTAATTGCATAAATTTACTTTATTTTAAAATGTATATGCCACAAATCTAAAATCCTAGGTGGCTTCCAAACATATGTTACAATAAAACAAACATAATAATAAAACACTTAATTTGATAGCCCTCCCCACCCAATCAGATCATCACCAATCTGCACATCAAATTTATTTCACTATAACCAGATTATTGATGAAGAGGGAATACATAAAATGAGAAATTAATCCTGGTAGCCATGAACGCTGGATTGAATTGTGTTAGAGCTGGAAAAGTCCAGAACTCATCAGCGATGAAGAAATCAGGCTACTAAACAAAAATAAACAGAGACATTCCCTTAAAATTTGAAATTTCCTTGAATCTGACCTGACAAAATATTTTAAATTTCAGTCTGGCAGCACAAAGAACACAAAACTGCAAATCTTAAAAACAATATATATTCCAGAACCCCTCCTCCCCCAACCAACACCCTAAAGTTGATCTTACCAAAATACCAGAGTACAGGACCCATAGTACAAATTTACTATTCCATAACAGCACCTCTTACTTCCAAAACTCACACAACATGGAGCATACCTAGAAAGGGCACCACCATAAATATTGCACCACCATAAATATTGCAAAGGGCCCTAGAACATCCATATTCCTATTCAGAAAACTGAACAAACTGGATTACTACAGCTCCTTACATAGAAACTCCATGCTAACAGAACATGTAGCCTCAGTCACACATGCAGTACAGAGATAGATCTTCACCAAGTAGGGAATATATCAATACAAATTAAAAACAGACTACTGTATGTAGTTTAAAAAAATGCTTTTACCTATCACTCTTTAGGTGTACAGGATTTCTTTCCCAAAATTATACTTTACTGCAGAGTGAGTCAAGAGAAAGAACTCTCATACACAGGCATCTGCATTGTCGGCAGAAACTAACATAATGGCTCAGCGCAAGTGCAACTAATACCATCTCATTGTGTGGCCTTAGTTGCACCTGCAGCTGTTTTGCCACACTGAAATGCAGTAACTGCAGGGGGATGTACTGTAACTAACTCCCTGCAATTAGCCTATAGCCCCACGTAATTAAACTCTGGAATTAGTTACCAGAAAATGTAGCAAAAGCTGTTAGTGTAGCTGGGTTTAAAAAAGGTTTGGACAAGTTCCTGGAGGAAAGGTCCATAAACTATTATTAAAGAGGACCTGGGAAATCCACTGCTTGCTCCAAGACAAGCATTGTGGAACCTGTGTGCTTTTTTGGAAATCTGTCAGGTACTTGTGACCTGCATTGGCCACTGTTGAAAACAAGATACTGGGCTTGAGGGACCTGTATGGTGCAGAGCTTAGGAAACATGCTACTAAATATGCCAAACAAGATGGGCTCAACAGCAGCCATGCAGCACCTCCCACTTCCACAAAAACAGGAGCGACTTGGTGCCGCAGCACAGCATTTCCTACCCTCTGAAAAACAAGAGAGACCTTGTGACCAAGAAAGGCTTGGTAATCCCAACATAACTCCTGAAACTGCGCTCTGGACCAGCATGGTGTTAATGGGAATATATATTTTGCCAAAAAAACAAAAGAAATGCAAGATGCTCATACACCAAGGAACTAAAAGAAAAAGTGAGAACCGCGGCACAGTTTATAGTACCAAATTATAAAATTATAACTCATTTTATTTTGATATAAACTGTGTTATGGTTCTTGCTTTATTTTTTAAATATATATTCTGCATTCACAGAAACCTCTCCCTCAACAATGAGTGCAGAGCTTTGCTTCGGTCTTTACTGAGGAAGATGTAGGGATGTTACCCGTGACTGAAGTGGTATTTAAAGATGCGGAAGAATTGAAGGAAATATTGATACATCGGGAAGATGTATTACAGCTATTAGATAAACTGAAGAGTAGCAAATCACCTGGGCCAGATGGTATACATCCAAGGGTGTTGAAAGAACTGAAATATGAGATTGCAGACCTGCTATTAGTAATCTGTGAACTATCATTAAAATCATCTCTAATACCTGAAGATTGGAGGATCACCAATGTAACACCAATTTTTAAAAAGGGTTCCAGGGGTGATCCAGGAAACTACAGACTGGTGAGCCTCACGTCAGTACCGGGAAAAATGGTAGAAACCCTCATAAAGAATAAAATTACTCAGCATGTAGATAGTGATGGCCTAATGGGAAACAGCCAACATGGCTTTAGACAAGGAAGATCTTGTCTTACTAATCTGTTATGTTTTTTTGAAGGTGTGAATAAACAGGTGGACAAAGGTGAGTCGAATGATATAATGTATCTGGACTTTCAGAAAGCCTTTGACAAGGTCCCTCATCAGAGACTTTTGGCAAAACTAAAGAGTCATGGGATAGGAGGCAGTGTACTACTGTGGATCAGGAACTGGTTAAAAGATAGAAAGCAGAGGGTTGGGCTAAATGGCCCATTTTTCCAATGGAGAAAGGTGAATAGTGGTGTACCGCAGGGATCTGTGCTGGGTCCGCTGCTTTTTGACATATTCATAAATGACCTGGAAAGTGGAATAACGAGTGAGGTTATTAAATTTGCTGATGACACAAAACTATTTAAAGTTGTTAAAACCCAAGAGGATTGTGGAAAATTGCAAGAGGATCTTGATGGAAGACTGGGCATCAAAATGGCAGATGAAATTTAATGTGGACAAGTGCAAAGTTATGCACCTAGGGAAGAACAACCCAAACTATGGTTACACAATGCAAGGTTCCACATTAGGAACCACCACCCAGGAAAAAGAGTGTGGAGAGTGGAGAGTGTGAGTGAGGTATGGATGTTTGTGACCATGGCTCTGTTTGATTGTGTCTGGTAGGTTTCTTGCTGTCAGGTTTGTGGTAATCAGATGTGTATATACAGTAGGTTGGTGTATGGTAAGGAGGTATGATATATATTTGGGGGAGCTTGTAAGGCTGTGAAGTAGGCATTGTAGTAATATGCATTTCTTTGGTAAGAGCATAGGGTAAGAATTAGTATAATAGCATACATTTGTTGGATGAATGTTCTTTTGTACATTTGCTGTCCGTACAGGAGTTTGTTGCTTTTTTTGTAGAAAGGTAATAAAGGGGTTGTTGTTCCATGTTGGTTGGGTGCTCCTTGTGGGTTGAGTTACTCACCGTTGGTTTGTGTTGTTGGTTGTTAGTCTGGGGAGTTGGTATCTGGTTGTAGGAATTGTCGGCTCTTTGTTGTGGAGTCCTCTTGAACTGTTGTGTTGTGTTGTGATCTTCTTGTGGTGCATGTTTGTTCCTGCTTCAGGGCTCCCGCCTAAGGGCCACGCCAAAGGGCCCTCAGGCATGGGCCCACCAGGCGCAGGTGCGCCCAATGGCGTTCCCTTTGAGACTGCAGTTGGGCCCTCTGATTGGGCAATTGTTGCTGCAGGTGGGAGGTTGAGGTGCGGCGGCCCGGCTCGGCCCCAATCGATCGGGGGAGCCCTCTGCTGTGGCCATCTGTTGCTGTGCCCAATGGCGCTCCCTTTGAGACTGCAGTTGGGCCCTCTGATTGGGCAGTTGTTGCTGCAGGCGGGAGGTTGAGGTGCGGCAGCCCGGCTTGACCCCGATCGATCGGGGGAGCCCTCTTCCATGGCTGTCTGTTGCTGCGCCCGATGGTTCTCCCTTTGAGACTGCAGTTGGGCCCTCTGATTGGGCAGTTGTTGCTGCAGGCGGGAGGTTGAGGTGCGGCGGCCCGGCTCGACCCCGATCGATCGGAGGAGTCAGCTCTCATAAACATTCACTAGGTTTTATTTAGAAGCGATGACATATCACCAATCAGCAGAGGAAGAAAAAAGCCCACACTATCCATGCCAGTCAAAGCATCACAAACAATTTAATAAAATCATCAGTCTTAGAAAAAAAAACCCTTCCATTTATTATTCGTTTAATCCAGTCAAACTTTTTAGACTTCACTAAATTCTAAATGGCTTGCCTCCACCTTATCTAATTTCTCAGTTACCTCTAAACAATACTAATAGGTCTATTCATAGTATACTAATAGATTAAAATTTCCCTCAACTACTGAATTTAGATTAATGGCAACACTCAAGACACTACTACAGAGAACTCTTCCCAATTTATGGAATAGCCTATGACATGGAATGCATACAGAAAGTCTATGCAACGTTTAAGAAAGTCTTAAAAACCTGATTGTTTGATAAATACTTCAAGGATTAGGGAGGATCATGCCATTCTGTACAGTCTGATCCATTTCTATGATATATGATACCATATTCTTAAATGTAATGGATGGATATTAAATATTTTGCACCAAAATTGATTTTACAGTTGTAATTTCCAGGCTGGTTTTAAAATGCTCACAGATTTGTTTTACTATTGGACCTTCTTAATTTCTTATGATCACTCTTGTTATTTAATTCATATAGCTCAAAGGAGATTCCAAAGTCATTACAAGTTGATTAACACCATAGTTTTCACATGTCTAGTTTAAAACTTTGTTGCCGATGGCACTGTATTGTATTTTACATTGTATGTCATTATATTAAACTTATTGTTACCCTCAAAAATTGTGAAAAATGTAAATTCTATTTAAGGCTGATATGATATGAGCTGCCATACTTGAGCAAGGTGTTTCTGTCTGTTGGTTTGGTGTAACTAGTAGGACTAAAGCTATCCACATTTTGAGAGATCGAAACATTTAAAAGTTCAATCAATTTAGTACTGTCGTTCCAAGAAAACTCTTTTCATAATCATCTAAAGTCACTATAATCTACATATTAATCTTCTCCATCTGTGCTAAAATAAGTTGAATTTTTAACATATGAAGGGATGAGAGAAACCATCAGACTCAAAAACTCATCTACAAATACCAACAATACTTCTAATAGGGCTCTACAGATCAACAAACAGTAAGGATTTGAGGGTTTTTTTTAATTATATTAAATTGCTAGCTCTCTGACTGGGAGCTCTTAAAAGGGTTTTTTGTATATTTTTAAAGCAAGGTTGCTTTCTTTTTGGTGCTTTAGTGGAACTTTCCTTGAGCACAGTAGGTTGCTGAACTCTAGTAACCTCCTCAGGTTTGGAAACTGCTAATACCTAATCAGGAGTTAGTGGGCCTGATTTCCTGAGAGCAGCTGAGGCCTGTATAAAAGGCTCCAGTGCCCTGCCCTGTTGAGGCTTTCCTAACCAGGGCTCTATAGATCAACAAACAGTAAGGATTTGAGGGGGGGGGGGGGTATTATATTAAATTGCTAGCTCTCTGACTGGGAGCTCTTAAAAGGGTTTTTTTGTATATTTTTAAAGCAAGGTTACTTCCTTTTTGGTGCTTTAGTGGAACTTTCCTTGAGCACAGTAGGTTGCTGAAATCTAGTAACCTCCTCAGGTTTGGAAACTGCTAACACCTAATCAGGTGTTAGTTCCCTCCCTACCCACCCCGACTCCCACCCACCCCTAGTGAGCAGTCTTGCTTTATAGGGCACCTCCCTCTTTAACAAATCACAGAGAATTGGACCAGCACATTTTGAATATAATTAAAGAGATTTAACTGCTTTTTCTCTGAAAGGACAGCTGGGAAACCGGCTGGTACTTGGTAGATCTCTCTCTTGTGCTTTAACAGATACCTAAGCTCCACGAACAGAACAATGGCTGGGAAAAATCGTATTACTAAAGCTGTTGCCCCCGTTACAGCTTCTGCCTCGGTCCAGACAGAGGTCCTAATGCCAGTTGAAGGACCAGTTCCAGGTGCAGGGTGCCTGCATGCTGAAGCTCCGAGGAAACAAGTGGAGGAACTCAGAGAGGAGGTGGTGAGGCTGAGGAGCATTCAAAACAGTGAGAAGTACATTGATGAGATGCTTCTTGCAGCAACCAAGCTCTCCAGCACAGGAGAAGATGGGTGCCAACAGAATGTCGATGGTTGAACACAAGTCACCAGGGCCTGCAAAATCACCAATCCAACTTCTCCAGCCCTTGAATTGAAGAACCATTATGCAGCCCTGGAAGTGGAGGAGGTGAAAGCATCCCTGAAAAGGGAAGAACCAGAGCTCAAGTACCCCAAAGTTGCAGAATCAGTGTCCAGAAGGAAACGAAGGGTAGTGGTGGTTGGAGACTCTCTTCTGAGGGGTACTGAGGCGTCCATCTGCTGACCAGACTTGATGTCCACAGAGGTATGCTGTCTGCCTGGTGCCAAAATCCAAGATGTTACGGAGAGTTTGCCAAGACTCATCAAGCCCACTCACTATTACCCAATGTTACTAATCCATGTTGGAACAAATGATACTGCCAGGTTTACCTCGGAACGTATCAAAAGTGACTTCATGGCTCTGGGACAGAGGGTGAAGCAGTTAGGTGCACAGGTGGTGTTCTCTTCAATCCTCCCTGTTGAGGGTAAAGGCCAAGGCAGAGAGTCTCGCATCCTGGAGATGAATGCATGGCTGCGTGGATGGTGTCATCGAGAGCGTTTTGGTTTCCTAGACCATGGGATGCTGTTCCAAGGGTTGCAGAGCAGAGATGGCATCCATCTGTCCAAGAAAGATCAACGCATCTTCAGTAGTAGACTGGCTAATCTACTGAAGAGGGCTTTAAACTAGATTCGTTGGGGATGGGTGAAGAAAGCCCCCAGGTAAGTGAAAGCCCCCAGGTAGGTGATACATTAAATACCTTTATGGAAATGGGTAACAGGGGTAACATATGGAAAGCAGTGTGTATAAATGCCCGTAGCATGGGAAATAAGATCCCTGATGTTGAAGCTTTGGTGGGAGTGGCTGACTTGGATTTAGTGGCAGTTACAGAAACATGATTCACAGAAAACCATGATTGGGATGTAACTATACCTGGCTATACTTCATTCAGAAAGGACAGGGTAGGAAGAAGGGGAGGAGGAGTGGCACTATATGTAAAAACTACTATTAAAGCTTTGGAATTACAGAGCTTAAAAGGGAGAGAGGAGGCATTGTGGGTTAAACTAGAAAGAGGGAATGAGAAAACTATTTGCATTGGTGTGATATACAAACCTCCCTCGCAAGAGGAAGAGGTGGACAGAGAGTTAATTGAAGACATACGCAGCATTGCTAGGAAAGGGGAAGTGCTACTGATAGGAGATTTCAATATGCCAGATATTGATTGGCACATTTCTGCTGCAGTATCATCTAGAAGTAAGGAGATCTTGGATTCTCTACAGGGAGAACTATTCAGGCAATTGGTAACAGACCCCACACGTGAAGGGGCCATACTGGACTTGGTGCTTACCAATGGTGAAAGTGTTTCTGATGTTGTAGTGGGAGATCATTTTGCATCCAGTGATCACCAGATGGTGTGGCTCAGTATTAGGACTAGGGCTGTTAGAATCCATTCAAAGGTGAGGATCTTAGACTTTAGGAAGACTAACTTTGCGAAGATGGGCCAATACCTCAGGGAGTCATTAGTGGGATGGGAACAGCTGGGGGATGTAGAAAAACAGTGGGCAAAACTGAAAGGGGATATTTTAAGGGCAACCAACCTTTTTGTTAAAATGGTAAATAAAGGCAAAAGGAAAAGGAGACCGCTATGGTTGTCGAAGGAAGTAGCTGAAAAAGTGAAGAAAAAGAGGGAGGCCTTCATGAAATATAAGAGATCACAGAGAGAGGAAGACAGGCATCTGTATTTGGAAAAACTTAGAGAAGCTAGCAAAGTAGTCAAGAAGGCAAAGATTCAAAAGGAGGAGGAAATAGCCAATGCAATAAAATGGGGGGATAAGACATTTTTCAGATATATTAGTGAGAAGAGGAAAGGCAAAAGTGGTATTGACAGACTCAAGGGTGCAGGGGAGGAATATGTAGAAGCTGATAAGGATAAAGCGGAATTGCTTAACAAATATTTTTGTTCTGTGTTCACAGATGAAGAACCAGGAGCAGGACCTCTGAAAACACCCACAAATAGGAACAGAAGCGAGGGACATCTTGAACAATTTTCAGAAGACTGTGTTTGTAAGAAACTAGCTCAACTTAAAGTAGACAAAGCGATGGGACCGGATGGGATACACCCTAGAATACTGAGGGAACTTGGGGACATTCTAGCAACTCCACTGACTGACCTTTTCAATGCCTCGTTGGAGTCGGGAGTGGTGCCAAAGGACTGGAGAGAGGCTCATGTGGTGCCTTTACACAAAAGTGGAAGTAAGGATGTGGTTGAAAACTACAGGCCGGTTAGTTTAAATTTGGTGGTGAGTAAATTATTGGAAATGCTGCTGAAAGAGAAAATAGTGAGGTTTCTGGAGTCCAGCGGTTTACAGGATCCGAGGCAGCATGGATTCACCAGAGGCAGGTCTTGTCAGACAAATCTGATTGATTTCTTTGACTGGGTGACCAGGGAGTTGGACCGAGGAAGAGCTCTAGATGTGGTGTATTTAGATTTCAGTAAAGCCTTTGACACTGTTCCTCACAGGCGACTTATAAACAAACTGAGCACCCTAAGGATGGACCCTAAAGTTACTGCTTGGGTTAGAAATTGGTTGGGTGGGAGGTGACAAAGTGTACAAGTAAATGGAGCTCATTCTGAGGAGAAGGATGTTACCAGTGGTGTGCCCCAGGGATCTGTCCTTGGTCCGATTCTTTTTAACATCTTTGTTAGTGATATAGCAGAAGGGCTGTCGGGTAAGGTTTGCCTCTTTGCAGATGATACCAAAATCTACAATAGAGTAGACACCCAGGAAGGTGTAGATAACATGAGGAGGGATCTAGCTAAGCTTGAAGAATGGTCTAGAATTTGGCAGCTGGGACTTAATGTTAAAAAATGTAAGGTCATGCATTTGGGCTGCAGCAATCCAAGGGAGCAATACAGTATAGGGGTGAAGTACTTTTGTCCACTAAAGAAGAACGGGACCTAGGCGTGGTTGTGTCTGATGATCTTAAAGTAGCTAAACAGGTAGAAAAGGCAACGGCAAAAGCTAGAAGGATGCTTGGGTGCATACGGAGAGGAATGGCTTGCAGAAAAAAGGAGGTGATAATGCCTCTCTATAAGTCTTTGGTGCAACCTCATTTGGAGTATAGTGTGCAATTCTGGAGACCGCACCTTCAAAAGGATGTGAACAGGATGGAGTCGGTGCAGAGGGTGGCTACTAAAATGATTAGTGGGCTTCATCATAAAGCATATGAGGACAGACTTAAGAATCTTAATATGTACACCTTAGAGGAAAGGCGGGATAGAGGTGATATGATTGAGATGTTTAAATATCTCCGTGGCATAAATGTTCAGGGAGAGAGCCTCTTTCAATTGAAAGCAAGTTCTGCTACGAGGGGACATGGGATGAGGGTGAAGGGAGATAGATTCAGGAGTGATATGCGGAAATATTTCTTTACGGAAAGAGTAGTGGATCCATGGAATAGTCTCCCAGTGGAGGTGGTAGAGATGAGGACAGTAACTGAATTCAAAAAAGCATGGGACAAACACAGAGGATCTCTAAAGGTAAAAAGGGGACTGTTGTAGTTGTTATGAAAGGACAAACTAGATAGGCCATGTGGTCTTTTTCTGTCATCATGTTTCTATGTTTCTAATTGAAAAGATTATGAACTGGAGGATTAACCTAGGCCTTGTGGATTTGGGAAAATTATAAAATGTGGGAATATTTAGATGTCTGTTCTTTTAAAAATTTGCTTTCTTTTGTTAACAAAAATCCCATGTCTCTACCAGACTTTGTTATCCTATGAATCATCATTTGCAATGGCTTTGCAGGATCTAATTTTAATATCAAATAACAGGATGTATCAGATAGTTGTCTCAGCACTTCATCAATATAGTATTTTTGGTTCTTTCTTTGCCTGCAGTATTAATTACAAAAAAATGTCTTTCCACAAACCTTGGAGAGCTTTGTATTCAATTTTGAGAGATTGTGTTTCCTCCTTTTATTTGCTTGAGCATTAGATCATTAGATAGAGCCATTACTACTAGATTCTTAAGTGCTGATAGCCGAATCCATCGGACCTGGAAAGATCAAGTTGATTTTACTCTTAGGGGTCTGTTTTATAAAGTATGTTAAGCTTTTGCATCTAACGTGGCGTTAGCTGCAAAAGCTGTGTGTTATAAGCTGGGGGTATGCAGAGCATTATCTTATTGATAACGCACTTAAATTGCAAAGACCATGGCCCAGTAACACCATGGATGCACAACGCCACCCATTGCAATGACGTTATGAGCACTCACACTATCTGCAACTTTGATAGTTATAGCATACTGTTGACACCTGCAGTAACCGCAGGTTGCAGACATGCCCACTCTTCGCCCATGGTTTCTGCAAATACTGCAGAAAATCAATGTGTTATCTGCCATTTCCCTGTGTTATCAGTCAACGCATCCAGACAGCATGCTCTATCTGCTGTGTTAACAGGTAATACCACTTAGTAAAAATGCCCCTTAGTTTACAATTCAGTCATATTTCTTCAGCTGAATCACTTTTTTCAGTTTCATGTGCAAGATATAGCCGCAATTGAAGTGATCTAACAAATCTCTCTAAATCCATTTGAAATTGGAAGAGATCAAAGGAAACAATGGGGGGTTATGCAAATTCATTTAGGTGGTTTGAGGACCTGCAGACTGCCTAAATACCACTCAGTGGGATATTCAGTGGCACTAATGCGGTTAGTGCCTCTGAATATCTCTAGGTGAAACCTCTATGCACCTCATTGCTAGTCAGCTGATGTCAGGGCATGCCGGTGGCAGAGTGGGGAAGGCACGATGGGTTAACCAAGCAGTGTACAGCCGTTGTCTGATTACCCCTAACCAGCTAAAGTTAGGAGGGTTGAATGGCTGTCCTAATCTTAGCCACTTTGGCAGTCTGGCTAGTAGCTGAATTTCACTGCTGACCAGATTGTAAAATCGCAGTTTGGCCAACCCAGATATTCATTGCAGAGACTGCATATGACACCGGCATTGCAAGCCGGATCCGCTTTTCAGTGGTGATGGCTAGCCACTGTAGCATCGTAAGCCGCCACAGCTGAATGTATGTATATATAAGAACATAAGACCATAAAATAAGCCCAGTATCCTGTTTCCAACAATGGCCAATCTAGGTCGCAAGTACATAGCAGTTTCCCAAAAAGGTAGAGGTTCCACAATGCTTGTATTGGGGCAAGCAGTAGATTTCCCGGGTCCCTTTTAATAATGCTTTATGGACTTTTCCTCCAGGAACTTGTCCAAACCTTTTCTAACCTGGCTACACTAACAACTTTTACTACATCCTCCGGTAACGAATTACAGAGTTTGATTACACATTGAATGAAAAAATATTTTCTCTTATTAGTCTTAAAGAGGTTACACTGTAGCTTTATTGCATGTCCCCTAGTCTTTCTATATTTTGATGGCATAAACAATCTATGTTTACCCGTTCCACTCCATTCATTAATTTATAGATCTCTAATATATCTCCCCTCAGTCGTCTCTTTTCCAGGTTGAAGAGCCCTAACGTTTTTAGTCTGTCTTCATAGCGGTATCCTTCCATCCCCTTTACCATTTTGGTGGATCTTCTCTGTACTTCTTCTAATAACGCTATATCCTTTTTAAGATATGGCAACCGGAATTGCACACGATATTCAAGGTGCGGTCATAGCATGGAACGATACAGAGGCATTATAATATATTTTGTTTTATTCCCCATTCCTTTTCTTATGACCCCTTGCATTCTATTTGCTTTCTTGGCTGTCACTGCAAACTGGGTGGAAGGTTTCAACATGTTATCCACAATGATGCCTAAATCTTTTTCCTGGGTGGTGGTTTCTAATGCGGAACCTTGCATCGTGTAACTGTAGTTTGGGTTGTTCTTTCCTAGGTGCATTACTTTGCACTTGTCCACATTAAATTTCATTTGCTATTTGGATACCCAGTTTTCCAATTCATCAGGGTCCTTTTGCAATTTTGCACAATCCTCATGAGTTTTAACAACTTTGGATAATTTTGTGTCATCTGTAAATCTGATTACCTCACTCGTTATTCCAATTTCCAGGTCATTTACGAATATGTTAAAAAGCAGCGGACCCAGCACAGATCCTTGGGGTACTCCATTATTCACTTTTCTCCATTGGGAAAATTGGCCATTTTGCCCTACCCTCTGCTTTCTATTTTTTAACCAGTTCCAGATCCACAATAGTACATTGCCTCTTATCCCATGACTTTTTTTGCCAATAATCTCTCATGAGGAAACTTGTCAAAAGCTTTCTGAAAATCCAGATACACTATATCAACAACTCACCTTTGTCTACCTGTTTATGCATACCTTCAAAAAACAACAGATTAGTAGACCTTCCTTGGCTAAAGCCATGTTTGCTGTCTCCCATTAAACCATGACTATCAACATATTCAGTAATTTTGTTCTTTATAATGGTTTCTACCATTTTTCCCAAACTCACCGGTCTGTAGTTTCCCAGATCACCCTTGGAACTCTTTTTAAAAACTGGCATTACATTGGCCATCCTCCAATCTTCAGGTATGACAGATGATTTTAATGATAGTTCACAGATTACTAATAGTAGGTCTGCATTCTCATATTTCAGTTCTTTCAACACCCTTGGATGTATACCATTCAATCCAGGTGATTTGCTACTCTTCAGTTTATCAAATAGTTGTACTACATCTTCCATTTCAGTCATGGGTAACACCCCTACATCTTGCTCAGTAAAGACAGAAGCAAAGAATACATTCAGTCTCTCCGCTATGGTCTTGTCCCCTCTTAGTGTCCCTTTTACCCCTCTACCATCTAGTGGTCCAACTGACTCTCTCACAGGTTATTTTTTGCAACGAATGTACTTGAAAAAGTCTTTATTACGCATTTTTGCTTCCACAGCAAGCTTCTTCTCAAATTCTCTCTTTCCCTGTCTTATCAATGCCTTGCATCTAACTTGCCAGAGATTATATTGTTTCCAATTTTCGTCATTTGGCTTCTTTTTCCATTTCCTGAAACATGCTTTTTTGGCAACAACAGCCTCTCTGACCTCACCTATAAATCATGCTGGCAGTTTTTTGGGCTTCCAAGATATTATTTTTAAACACCCATGCTTGATGTAAATCTCTAACCTTTGCAACTGCTCCTTTTAGTTTTTTCTTAACTATTTTCCTATTATCATAATCTCCCTTTCAATAGTTGAAAGGTATTACTGTGGATTTCCTTGTTGTCCTTCCTCCATTTATTAATCAAACACGATCATACTATGATCACTATTGCCAAGTTGCTCCAGCACTCTTATATATTGCACCAGATCTTGTGTTCCACTTAGGACTAAATCCAAAATGGCTTTCCCTCTGTTCAGTTCATGAATCAGATGCTCCAAGAAGCAGTCATTTATTTCATCTAGAAACTTTAGCTCCCTAGCATGTCCTGCCATAACACTGACCCAGTCGATACCAGAGTAATTGAAATTACCCATTAAGAACATAAGAACTTAAGATATGCCATACTGGGTCAGACTAAGGTCCATCAAGCCCAGTATCCTGTTTCCAACAGTGGCCAATCTAGGTCACAAGTACCTAGCAGTTTGCCTAAAATATACAGGTTCCACACTGCTTGTAATGGGACAAGCAGTAGATATCCCGGGTCCCCTTTAAAAATGGTTTATGGACATTTCCCCAAGAAGTTATCAAAACATTTTTTTTAAACCCAGCTACACTAACAGCTTTTACTACATCCTCCGGTAATGAATTCCAGAGTTTCATTACACATTGAGTGAAAAAATATTTTTTCTTATTAGTCTTAAATAGGTTACCCTGTATCTTCATTGCGTGTCCCCTAGTCTTTCTATATTTTGATGGCATAAATAATCGATCTACGTTTACTCGTTCCTCTCCATTCATTAATTTATAGACCTTTATCATATCTCCCCTCAGTCATCTCTTTTCCAGGTTGAAGAATCCTAAACTTTTTAGCCTCCCTTCATAGGGGTATACTTCCATCCCCTTTACCATTTTGGTGGCTCTTCTCTGTACCTTTTCTAATAATGCTATATCCTTTTTAAGATATGGTGATTAAAATTGCACACAATATTCAAGGTGCGGTTGCACCATGGAACGATACTGAGGCATTATAATATCCTTTGTTTATTATCCATTCCTTGCCTTTATTACTGTGCTGTAACTTTTGTTAGCTTCCCTTATTTCTTTGAGCATTTCATCATCCCTTTGTTCATTCTGGCCAGGCGGTCGATAGTACAGTCCCATTGCCATTGCCTTCCCCTTTCCGATTTTTTACATTGAATTTCAATCCAATAGAGATTCTTCAGTGAATTTTGTTTTCTGCAAAACTTTATTCCTTTGTGACTCAATGCCCTCTCTAGCATAGAGTGCAACCCCTCCACCAATTTGATCTGCTCTATCATTACGATATAGTTTGTACTAAGGTATCACAGTGTCCCACTGGTTGTCCTCCTTCCACCATGTCTCTGAGATACCAATCATATCTAACCTCTCATTTAGTGCTATATATTTTAACTCTCCCAACTTATATTTTAGATTAGTATTTGCATACCAGCATTTTAAAGGCTGTATTTTATTCATATTAATCCGATTATCGGTAGGCAGGGGTTATTTGGAATCTTTAAGCTTTGTGTGCTCTGTATTTAAGGACATTTGGGTTACTTTTGTCTTTATTGGAACCTCTCTGTTGATGTTCCCTAACTTCAATCTTTTACTAGTATCTTTCAAAAATACATTATTCTGAAACATGCACTCTTGGGTGACTGTCGGCTTTCCCTATTATCTAGTTTAAAAGCTGCTCTATCTCCTTTTTAAAGGTTAATGCCAGCAGCCTGGTTCCATCCCAGTTAAGGTGGAGTGCACCCCTTCAGAAAAGCCCCTCCTTTCCCAGAATGTTCACCAGTTCCTAACAAATCCAAAACCCTCTTCCTTGCACCATTGTCTCAAGCACACATTGAGACTCCGGAGCTCTGCCTGACTTCTGGGTCCAGCGCATGGAACGGGAAGCATTTTGGAGACTTCTACCCTGGAAGTTCTGGATTTCAACTTCCTACCTAAAAGCCTACATTTAGCCTCCAGAACCTCCCTATCACACTTTCCTATGTCATTGGTACCGACATGTACCAAGACAGCAGACTCCTCCCAAAATTATCTATGACCTTGTCTAGGTGGCGTGTGAGGTCTGCTACCTTCGCACCAGACAGGCATGTTACCAAGCGGTCCTCATATCCTCCAGCCACCCAGCTATCTATATGCCTAATGATTGAATCACCAACTATAACAGCTGTCATAGCCCTTCCCTCATGGGCACATAGCCCTGGAGAAATCTTCTCAGTTTGAGGGGGTTTTACATCACCTGGAGGACAGGCCCTAGCTACAGGATCACCTCCTGCTACACCAGGGTGATGCACTCCTGTCACGTGACCTCTCTCATCTATGGCAACAGGGATGCTGCTAGACTGGAGGTGGAACTTCAGTAATACTTCCCTGTACTGTAGGTCTCGTCTATGTACCTTTCTGACTTCCTTATGTCCTCCAAGTCTGCTACTCTAGCCTCCAGAGATAAGACTCATTCCATGAAGGCATCATTGTATCTACTGCACATGTAAGATCCCTCAGCAACTGGGAGAAAATCATCCATGTGACACTGAATGCAAAAGACTGGAAAAACCCCATCTTGCTGCTGGACTACAGTCTGCATCTTAGTTTTAAGGTTGTGTTTAGGTATTTAAGTTGTTTACTTACTTAGGTTTACTGGGGATCCTTATATTAATAAAACTACAATTATACCTGATATGTTTAATGGACTTTGTTCACCTCAAGCTTAATTAACCTCAGGACCTTAATATATGCCTGATGAGGATAAACAGATGCACCTGAGAGTGAATATGGTACCTCCTTTCCTTTAAGAGGTTTAAGCACCTATAAAGCTGTGATTATCCCAGGGGTGGGTGGGAGTCGAGGAGGGAGGGAGGGAAAGAAGACTTATTAAAAGCTGGCTGCTACACAGTACCCTCTCCTGTGCTTCTAAGTTAATCTGCAACCAATTTCCAATTTCCTGGGTGATTCACATAGCCCTTGCTTTGATAGAGGGAGTCTTTCACAATGCCCCTTTGATCTGTCACTTATTTATTTATTTATTTATTTATTTATTTACATTTTCTTATATACCGCGCTATTTTCCATCAGTGCGGTTTACATGGAACATTTTACATACACATTTCAAATGACTTGATTTCTGTTTACAAATAACAGGAATAGGAACTTGGAAAGAAACAGGGGTAACTATTTACATCTGTACAATGTGAATTGATTGGACATTTGCGTAGATTTGCCTAGCTGGATGGTGAGTGATCAGTGGTGCTCTCATCCAAGTAATGTAAGAGGAAGAGGTAATGTTTCACGGCTTTTCTGAACTGGGTTAGATTGGTGATATCACGGATACTGTGTGGAAGGGTGTTCCAGCATTTAAGTGCAGCGAGCTTAAAAGCCCTGTTCGTTGTGCTTTGGCAACACTTGGTTGTTTCTTTTGGGACTACTAGTTTATTGGCGGCATGATATCTTCTAGATCTATTAGGGGGGGTTATCAGTATGAGATCGGATAAGGAAGATGGGGCGAGTCCATTTATGATCTTGAAGGTCATTAGTATGGTCTTGAATGTGATCCTGCGTTTTATAGGGAGCTAGTGTAATTGTTTCAGGATGGGTGTCATGTGTTCCCTCATGGCAGCGCCCTGGAGAACTCATGCTGCTGAGTTCATTGCTAGCTGTAATGGAAGCAAAGTGGATTGTGGTAGACCATGGAGTATTGCGTTGGCATAGTCGATATGTGGTAAGACCAGAGCTTGATACACTGTCCGGAAGTCATCTGGTTCAAGTAGGGAACGTAGGTGTCTGAGTGATCGGATTTTATGGTAAACAGCTCTTGCTACATTGCTTATATGGGTCTTCATGTCTAGTCGCTGGTCAAGTGTGACTCCCAGGTATCTGATGGAGGGTTTGGTCAGACGTTCTGCATCTTGGACCTTCAAGTAAGGAGGAGTGATGAAATTTGGGTTCCTTGTGATGAAAAGGACTTCGGTTTTCTTATGTTGTATCCGAAGATTTTGCGTTTGGAGCCAGCTGGATACTGCATCAAAACAGTCTGTCAGTGGGGAAAGGTCAGGGTTCTCAGCAGTGAATGGCATATATAGGAGAACATCGTCAGCGTACAACAGACAGCTCACCTTGAAGTATGATCTCACAGATAGGTTGCATATATATATTAAACATGAGTGCAGAGAAAGATGATCCTTGCAGGACCCCTTGACTCTGGTGGAAAGGTTCTGATGTTGTTTCTCCTGATCTTACGTGTTGCCATGTATCGGAGAGATACGACTTGCACCATTTAAGTGCAGAGTCACATATCCACTTCTCCTGGAGGCGGTGTAGCAGGAGATCATGGCAGACTGAGTCGAACGCGGCTGCGATGTCTAAGAAGATGAGCACATATCCCTGGCGTATGTTATCAATTCCTGTTATTATGGTACTGAAGAGGATGGTGAGGAGAGTCTCCATGCCGTGAGCAGCTCTAAAACCGTGCTGACATGAATCAAGTGGGGCAGAAGCATCAATATGTTCTTGGATTTGTGTTTGAACTTCTTTTTCGATGATTTTCGCCAAGAGTGGGATGCTTGATATCGGCCTGTATGAGTCTGGCTTCTTAGGGTCAAGCTTACTGTTCTTTAGTAGTGGCCTGATAGAGGTACATTTGAGGGATTGGGGAAAGGTCCCATTTGTGAAGGAGCAGTCCATTAGCTTGGATAGAAAAGGGCTGACAGTCGATCGTAGCTCTTTTATCCAGAACACCGGGCAAGGGTCGGTTTGTGCAGTGGTTGTGTTGATTCCGGCGATTATATCTTCAGTTTGTTTTTTAGATGGCTTGGAAAAAATGGACAGTGGTGCTAGTGATCCTGGTTTGATTGGAGTGTTGGGAGCAGTGAACTTATTGGTCTGGCACAGCTTCGTTTGTAAGAGGTCAGCGAAGACTTGAGGATGGATCAGGCTAGGTTTCTCAGGTGCTGGCTCTTTTGTTAGGTTCTTTACCAGGGTGAATAGGTCATGTGGTTTGTTTGGGAACACTTTAGTGTGTCTGTGTGGAATCTTTTTATGCTCTCGGATATTGCTTGGTGGTGTTTTTCCAGTTGCACATTGTATGCTTTTAGATAATCCATGGAGTGGGTTCTGCGCCAGCGTCTTTCCATTTTTCTTAGGCAGGTTAATGACTCTCTAAGTTCTGCGGAGTACCAGGCTGCAGAGGTTCTTTTCTTAGTTGGATTGTTTGATGGTGGTCGCAGAGCAATAGCAGTGAACTTTTCATTCCAGGCAGATACCAGCTCATCAGGGTCGATTGATGTCAAGTTGTGGAGTGAGCGAGTTTGGTCGAGGATCGCGTCTTTGTCAAAGGCATGGAACTTACGTGGTGCTGCTTTTGTGGTATTGTTGGACTTATCAGCATTCTTCTGGGGTTTGTTTTGCAATAATATTTGAAAAATGATTAACCTGTGGTCGGACCAGGGGACTGCAGTGTTGAAGAGTATAGTAGTGTTTATTGTGTTGTCTGTATTCTGTGGGGCAAAGACAAGGTCCAGTGCACCACCTTTCACATGGATGGGCTCGTGGATCAGCTGTGTGTATCCTAATTCCTTGAGGGCATCGAGGAAAGCTGAGGCTTGTGCCTCTGGCAAGGATGGTAAATTGAAGTCGCCTATAACCCAGCTTGGCGTGTTTGAGTGTTGTGAGTTGGATGCGAGATCAATTGTAGTTGCAAGGGAGTCGGGGTCAGTAGATGGAGCCCTGTATATTAGATGGATGGAGTAGGTTTGTTGGTAATTGTGATTGCATCTATGGATGGTGTGTTGGTTGCATGGCTCAGGTGGAAATGGAGGTCAGTTTTGGTGATAGCGAGTGCACCTCCACCTCGTTTACTGCTCCTGTGGCATGTGTGTATTGAAAAGTTGTTAGGTAGTAGCTGATTGAGGAGGACATTATCATCATCAGAGAGCCATGTTTCGGTTATGAAGAGTATGTCTAGGCGATGGAGAGAAATCATGTCATGTATGACTGGCCATTTCTTTCATATAGATCATGCATTTATGAGGGCACATTTTATATTTTGCGGGTGAGTGGGTATTTCTTTTTTAGTTTTCGTGTTGTGTTGCAGTACTATATGTAGTAGGTAGGGTTGACGAGGGTGCGCCTCGCCATCGGATGAGTTGTGGGGTGTGCTTGCCCCCCTCCTCCTGTGGTGTTGAAGGATGGGTATTTGGTTGTGGCTTGTGGAAAATCCTTTGGTATTACCCAGCCAGCAGGCTACGAGGTATAGTGTTACTATGTAAAGGCATGAGAGGGCCATGTTGTGTCGCTGCTATGTATTAGTAGGGTCACTACCTTTCTGCGTTAGCTTAATTGTGGGCTAGGGGTTAGGTAATGTAAGTTGATTGCCAGGCTGGCAGTATGGGATGCAGTGATACAGCAATGCAGTGTTAAAGTAGCTGGTGATGTACGGAATATACTAGGAGTAGGGCACTAATATAGGCAATACCATGAATATATGCAATAATATAGACCATACCATGAGTACATGCACTATCCGGAATATAGGTGAAGCATGAATATATGCAGTGTAGTAATACAAGCAGTGTCGTAATATAAGTGGAAAGTACGGAATATATTAGTGGCAATGTACGGAATATACTAGGAGTACAGGCAGAAATATAGACAATACCGTGAATACATGCAATAATCCAGACAGTACCATGAAAACATGCAATAATATAGACAATACCATAAGTACATGCACTATCCAGAAATATAGGTGAAGCATGAATACAGGCAGTGTAGTAATACAATCAGTATCGTAGTATAAGTGGCAAGTCATGAACAAGCAAGTGGTATGTAAGTAAGGTCTCTCACGGAAGCTGCTCTATAGGTGGTTCTTGGCATTGCAGATTACAGCAGCAAGCTAAATACAGCTATATCAGCGCGGGTTATATGACGAACGTATCGTGTGTATTTGTATGAGGTATCATGGCAGATATGTTCGGCATTGTGGGGAGACACTAACGAGATAAGTAGTGATTTACAGTACCTGTGTTCGTGTCGAGGATTGCAGCTTATTCCTGGGTCATTGTGATGGTTCTTAGCTGGTATTTAGCCACTGCCTAAGGGCCACGCCAAAGGGCCCTCTGGTGAGGCCCTCAGGCGCGGGCCCGCAGAGCGCGGGCGTGCTTGTTGGAGCCGGATTCTTATGCTGGCTCTCCTGCACCTCCCACTGCCCCGATTGGGCAGGAGCCTCCGGGCGGGAGAATCAAGCTCCTCTCCCCCTCAGGCGCTCAACCCCGATTGGGGAGCTGCTGGACAAAGGCTGCTTCGGTCTGGGTTGCTCCTTTTGGAGCCCGCTTCTTATGCTGGCTCTGCTGCACCTCCCACTGCCCCAATTGGGCAGGAGCCTCCGGGCGGGAGAATCAAGCTCCTCTCCCCCTCGGGTGCTCAACCCTGATTGGGGAGCTGCTGGACAAAGGCTGCTTCGGTCTGGGTTGCTCCTGTTGGACCCTGCTCCTTATGCTGGCTCTGCTGCACCTCCCACTGTCACGATTGGGCAGGAGCCTCCGGGCAGGAGAATCAAGCTCCTCTCCCCCTCGGACGCTCAACCCCGATTGGGGAGCTGCTGGACAAAGGCTGCTTCGGTCTGGGTTGCTCCTGTTGGAGCCTGCTCCTTATGCTGGCTCTGCTGCACCTCCCACTGTCCCGATTGGGCAGGAGCCTCCGGGCAGGAGAATCAAGCTCCTCTCCCCCTTGGACGCTCAACCCCGATTGGGGAGCTGCTGGACAAAGGCTGCTTCGGTCTGGGTTGCTCCTGTTGGAGCCGGCTTCTTATGCTGGCTCTGCTGCACCTCCCACTGCCCCGATTGGGCAGGAGCCTCCGGGCGGGAGAATCAAGCTCCTCTCCCCCTTGGGCGCTCAACCCCGATTAGGGAGCTGCTGGACAAAGGCTGCTTCGGTCTGGGTTGCTCCTGTTGGAGCCGGCTTCTTATGCTGGCTCTTCTGCACCTCCCACTGCCCTGATTTGGCAGGAGCCTCCGGGCGGGAGAATCAAGCCCTTCCCCCTCGGGCGCTCAACCCCGATTGGGGAGCTGCTGGACAAAGACTGCTTCGGCTTTAACACCTATTTTAAACAATTTCACTGGTCTCTTGCCCCCTATATAGAAGGCCTCTTTGTAAAGGTCTCTAGAAACAATTTATTGCTCAGAGAATACTGACCCTGTTTTTCCTTTTATGCTTAGTTGTACTCTGATTTGATGTAAATTTAAGCTCTTTGCTGATACTAGACCCTGCCTGAGTATTAAATTTCAACTAGAAGCTCTCTTCTGGGTTTTAAATTTCAACTGAAAGCTCTCTCCTGGGTTCTGAATTTAAACTGAAAGCCCTCTCCTGGGTTTTATATTTAAACTGAAAGCACTCTGCTGGGTTTTGAATTTAAACTGAAAGCTCTCTGCTGGGTTTTAAACTTAAACTAAAAGCTACCTGTTGAGTTTTTAATTTAACTAAAAGCTCTTTGCTGATACTAGGCCCTGACTAATTTAACAAATACACTGGATTCTAATTTACATAGATGAATCAGCTTGTTGTTGTTAAGTGCCGTCGAGTCGGTTTTGACGACCCTCTGGATAGTTGACCTAAACGTTTTTCAGTCTTCAGCCAAGTGACTCATTGTTGAGTGGTGTCCATAGCTGCTGATATTGTATCAATCCATCTCATTGCCAGCCTTCCTCTTTTATGGTGACCTTCTACCTTGCCAAGCATTATGTCTTTCTCCAATGATCTCTCTTTTCGCATGATATGTCCAAAGTATGAAAGTTGAAGTCTTATCTGAGCTTCTAAAAAAAGCTTAGGTTTGATTTCCTCTAGTATTGACTGGTTTGTTCTTCAGGGAGTCCATGGTATACACCGTTTTCGTCGCCAGCACCATATTTCAAAGGCATAAATTTTCTTTTCGTCTATCTTTTTCACTGTCCAACTTTCGCATCCATATGATATTATTGAAAATACCATGGCTTAGACAAGTTGAATCTTTGTATGGAGAAAGACATTTCTGCTCTTGAGGATTTTGTCTAGGTCTTTCATAGCTATTCTACCAAGAGCAATATGTCTTTGGATTTCTTGGTTGCTAGTTCTTTCTTTATTGATTGTTGATCCAAGTAAGTTAAAACTGTCAACTATTTCAATTTCTTCCTCATCAATGATGATTTTGCCAGTTGTCAGGATCTTTGTCTTCTTAACGTTAAGGTGCAGACCCATTTTAAGACTATATTCCTTGATCTTGAAAAGCAAATGTTTCAAATCATCTTCACTTTCAGCCAGTAATGTGGTATTATCAGCATAGTGAAGGCTGTCGATGAGTCTTCCACCAATCTTCACACCTCAGTTGTCTTCATACAGTCCTGCTTCTCTGATGATTTGTTCTGCATATAAATTAAACAGGTAGGGGGAAAGTATGCAGTCTTGTTGTACACCTTTGAAGATTTTAAACCATTCTGTTTCTCCTAGTTCCATTCGAACTGTTTCTTCTTGATTAATGTAAAAGTTGTGTAAAAGAAGAATCAGGTGTTCTGGTATACCCATGCTTCTTAATGTGGCTCAGAGTTTCTCATGGTTTACACAGTCAAAAGCCTTGCTGTAGTCAATAAAACATATATGGATATCCTTTTGATATTCTTTTGTCTTTTCAAGGATCCATCTCACCTCCGCGATAATGTCTCTCAATCCTCGCCCTTTCTTGCTGGCATGTTGGATCAGAGCGATTGTGCAATAATTTCCACAGTCAGTCGGGTCACCTTTCTTCAGTATTGGTATAAACATAGATCTTTTCCAGGCAGTTGGCCATAAATTTGTCTTCCAAATTTCCTGGCACAGCCTTGTAATATGGTAAAAGCTTCATGTGATTGCTGTTATACTTCAATGGGAATGCCATCAATGCCCAGTGCTTTGTTTTTTGATAATTCTTTCAATGCTGCTTCAACTTCTTCTTTCTTCACCAATGGTTCCTGATCATAAGGTACAGGTTGAAACTTGATCTTTATGGTATAATGACTCAGTATCTACCTTTTCTTGATCTTCTCAGCATCATTTGACATGGATCCTTGAACATCTTGTAGCCTTCCAATTTGAGGCTGGAATTTTTTCTTTAACTCTCGTAGCTTTAGAAAAGCTGATCTTGTTCTTCCTCTAATAGCTTCTGTTTCTATTTCCTTGCATGTGTTATTGTAGTACTTCTCCTTGTCTTGTCTTGCTGCACATTGGAAATCTCTGTTGAGTTCTGCGATGGCCTCTCTTTCTCCTCTGACTTTAGCTTCTCCACATTTCTGGACAGTTTTCAAAGTTTCTTCAGTCATCCATTTTGGCCATTTTTGTTTTTTTACCTTATGTAGAGACTTCTTGCTTTCTTCCATCACAACTTTATTGATGTCATCCCATAACTCTTCTGGAATTCTGTCATTTATATCTAAAGCAGCAAATTAATTTTTCAGGCAGTCTTTAAATTCCAGTGATATATTCTCAAGGTCATATTTTGCTACATTCATGAGTGACTTGCTCTTTTTCAACTTTAGCTTGAGTTTGCATACTAGTAGTTGGTGAGCTGTACCAGAGTCAGCTCCAGGTTTTGTCTTTGTTGATATTATCAAGCTTTTCCATTGTTCTCTTTGATTTCTGTACAACCCATTGGCTAAAGTCCTTGTATACAGTCAGCGCTTTTGTTGCTGGAAGAAGGTTTTTGAGATGAATAGATCATTGGTCTTGCAGAATTCTATCAGTCTTTCTTCAGCTTTGTTTCTGTTGCAAGTCCATATTTTCCAACCATTTTGCCTTCTTCTTTGTTACCAACTTTTGCATTCCAGTCATCTATGACTATCAGGATATCCTGTTTGCATATCTGTCAGTTTTAGCTTGTACTTGTTCATAGAACTCATCAACGTCTTCCTCTTCTGCAGCTGTTGTTGGGGCATATACCTGAATTATAGTTGTGTTGGGCTTTCCTCATAGACAAATAGAAACTAAGCGTTCACTGATTACATTGTATTTCATTACAGTTTTTGTAAGTTCCTTCTTAATTATAAATGCAACACCATTTCTTTTTTGTCTTTCATTTCTAGCATAATAGACTATGTGATCATCAGATGCAAAGTGCCCAAAGCCAGTCCATTTCAGTTCACTGACACCCAACAAATCGAGTTATACATGTTCTATGTCATTCTTGACCACCTCCAATTTCCCTTGGTTCATGATTCGTACGTTCCATTTCCCAATATGTAATACATCTTTGCAACTTCTGACTCTCTTTTCATGCACAGCTCATCCCGAGTAGCCATTTGAGTGCTTTCCAACCTGGGGGTCTCATCTTCCAGCACTATAGTGCAATTTTTTTGTGACTATCCATCGGGTTTTTGTGGCAAGATACAGAAGTTGATTTGGCAGTCCTTTCTTCCACGCAGTTAATTCCAGTGTTGTTGCATTTGTCACAGAAATATGATTCTCTGCTTACAACACCATCCCATTCTGCTGTTTCCCAGATGGGTGGTTTGTCTTAGTCTGGCACCTCAGCTGAGACCTGTCTCTTGGGAGATCCTGCCAGTAGCTAAGCTACTGATAACTTAGCTGTCAGCATCACTGATGCACACAAGCCCTCATAGCACGACAAGTTGCAAAACAAGTGAGGGATTAATCAGCTTAAATCTAAAGAATTCCTTTTTCCCCAAGATTTAGAAAAATTCCCAGAACTAAATACTTGCAAGTGCAGATTTCTCTCCAGAAGTAGCAGTCCATTTTTGTAATCCTTCAAGACTCTTATAAAATATGTGGGTGAATGCACTTTGTAAATGAGATATTTTTACCTTATTTGAAACAGGTCTGGGAATGGAGAGTAGCCCAGTGGTTGCAGCATTGGCTTGGTAACCAGGAGACTAGGTTTAATTCCCACTAGCACTCCTTGTGACCTTGGGCAAGTCGCATAACCCTCCATTGCCTTGGAAGAAAGGCCAGACAATATACTTCTTATCATATTGCCTAGAAAATCCAGGAGCTGCTGGGTCACCAGAGGTCAACCCTGACACTGTGTTTGCATTGGAACAGGTGTAAATTTGTGCATGCGTATTTGCACACCATTAAAGTTGGCTGCGAATTTACATGCTATTGAAGCTGGCTCTGATTAATACCAATTTTATAAAGGCACAAAGTTGCCTATGTTGCTTTTAGAAAATGTCTTTCAACTAGGAACTTTTTCGGACTTCTCACATAGGTGTCTTATTATAAAATAACCCCCACATGACTATTGTCCAAAGTTGGAAGTAAACTATATAAAACTAACTTTAATATTTGTAAGTGAAACTGAGATCTCATGAAGGAGAGAAAATCATTATTTAGGGAAAGAAATTATCAACAAAGGAAGGAAGGAAATAGGATAGAAAAGGTTTGAAGTGCTTTGATCTAGTTGAATGTAACAGCATGTTTCTTCTCTGTAAAGGAACACAAAGATACAATAGTGGATTAACAGATGTTGTAATCTCTGAGCCTTATACATTTCCTAAATCATATCTCAGTTAACTGTAAATGAGAATCTGAAAATAAAGCTTCAAGGCAGAGCAAGAGAGATCATTTTAAATGTTTCAAAGGGACTCCAGTAGAAACCACGTTTTGTTTGATCCCTTATGAAGTATGCTAACCTGCTGTACTGTTATAGCAACCATAATACCAAGGGACCATGCTTAAACCAGAGAACAAAAACTAATAACGCTATAGAAATCTTGATTGAACGGATGGATACAGAAAAATCCCTTTTCATATCAAAGCCTCACAATACAGTCGTTGAATCTTATAATGAATCATGATCTCAAGATGCAAATAAAAAAGTGAAAATTTCGCACTGAAGAAGTCATAGGATGCATTCATTGCATTGAGGTTTATAGCTTTGGCAATGAAGAATAAGAAATATATCTTAATCTGTTTTAAAAAAATAAACCTTTGAATGTATTTGCTGTCCTCATACATTCTAAAAACTCAATCATGAAGCATTTCAAAACATGGGATAGCAGTAGGCTACAACAACCCATTATGCAATCTGTTTGATGTTGACAGACCGGTTTGGGCAAGGTCAAGGGATCTAGGAGAATTTATGTGAGACAGCAACATCACAAATTTTGAGAATTGTTTAGATTATATCAGACCTAGGTATTTAATGATCAGTTGAAGGATTAGATCATGTATGGGATTCTGGGCTATGTTTGTAACCGAGGCAAACGCACCCGGTGCTGCGGGCCCTGCTCACCAATATCACCCTTCCCTTGTGGTTCCCAACCCCCCCCCCCATCCCCCAATGAGCGACACTACACGGTTTTATGGAACAAAACTGGTCGCAGCTTTATTAATTATGAACCATTAACGATATTCCATCAACATAAACCATAAACAGCCCCATAACGGAGTAGTACCACACCAGCCATGCCTTAGCAAGGTGCACTACCACTGCTACGTCCCTATACTTGCCCCCCGGCAAGTTTCCTATCCCTTTCCCCGACTTCGCCATGCCCATAGCAAAAGTCGGCCAGGGTTTATCCGGGTCAGGGGCACTCCACCCCTGCCCAAGTGTACCTTGAGGCACCGGACCCCGGAAACCTCCGGGATTCCGCCTCCCCCCCCAAGCTGCAACACCCCAGAACAACCGCCCCACCAAAAAACCCCCAAGGGAGGGAGGGAGGGAAGCCAGCACGCCCCAGGATTTCAGCGCCGCAACTGACCACACAGAGTCCTCGGGCTACCCCCCCTCCCCTCGCGCTCACCCACCAGCTCCCCATTGGCTCCCTCGCAGCTGCATCTGCCGGGAGCCAATGGTTTTAAACGACGCCAACCCGCCCGCGCGCCCCCCACCGCGGCCGCGCGCAGGGTCCCTGCACCGGGCCGCGCGCCCGGTTACCATCGGCCGCGAGGACCCTGCCCACGGCCTCCCTATTAACCGAGGCAAACGCACCCGGTGCTGCGGGCCCTGCTCACCAATATCACCCTTCCCTTGTGGTCCCCAACCCCCCCATCCCCCAATGAACGACACTACACGGTTTTATGGAACAAAACTGGTCGCAGCTTTATTAATTATGAACCATTAACAATATTCCATCAACATAAACCATAAACAGCCCCATAACAGAGTAGTACCACACCAGCCATGCCTTAGCAAGGTGCACTACCACCGCTACGTCCCTATACTTGCCCCCCGGCAAGTTTCCTATCCCTTTCCCCGACTTCGCCATGCCCATAGCAAAAGTCGGCCAGGGTTTATCCGGGTCAGGGGCACTCCACCTCCGCCCAAGTGTACCTTGAGGCACCGGACCCCGGAAACCTCCGGGATCCCGCCACCGGCGCATGCGACAGGCCTGTCGATGTGCCGCCCCCCCAAAACCTAAAGCTGCGACCAGTGATTATCCCGCAACACCACATACTCCAGGGCCTCTTGCCAATCATTAAGTAACAGATCCATGCCCACCGGAGACAAATGGACCCCATCATTCCTATAAAGACCCGTGCAACCCACCTCCACCCAGGGATGCATAATCTGATAACCCCCATGCATGCAAACCCACCTACCAATCTGACGATTTATCTTAGTTAATCCCCGCGACCACTGTCGCTGGCCCCAGCACGCAGGCCGAGGGATAATGTCCGACCACAATAAAATTGTCCCAGGGAACATCTGCAGTACCACCGCAAAGTCATCTTGTGCCGCTCTAATCAGCTGCCGACAGGACCAGGAGACAAGGTCATTACCCCCCAAATGCAAAATAAGCACTGCCAGTTGACGCGACGTCCTCCTGTGGTGCAGTAGCAAAGGAAGCAGTTGGAGCCATCGGAGTCCTCGCTGACCCAGCCATGTAACCGACACCACTGCAGGATCCAGCCGCAAATTCAGCCCTCCCGGTCGGATGGCAGCACGTTGACAGGCCCAGTGGACAAACGAATGACCAACCACCCAGGCACCACCAGGCTCCAGCTTCCCATCTGAAAAACAAATGAACAGTTAGCATCCCCCACCCCCACACCCAGCCCAACCCTCAGAGCCGTATGTAACCCTTAAAAGCCCGCGACCGCCAATGGCCGATACTCCTAATCACCTCATCAGACAACCCAGCCCCCGCCGTGCTCATAGCAGCACCGATGCGAAAAGAGTGAGGGGCAAAGGACATAGCGTCCTCACCCAAAAAATGCAGCGCCAACCGCAGCACCGCGGTCACCTGAAAACGGGTCAGTACCCACGCATCCTCGCGCAGAAACAGAACCCCGTCACGATCCGAACGCACACTCAAGTACGTCCTCAACACCAGCACCGGGCACGTAGCGAGTCCATCGACCCCACTCAACAGCACCCATAAACCCCGACCCCGCTGATCCGTCTTGGACTTTTCCAAAAGGACCCGAAGTTGCCCGCCACTCAAACACACGTGGTGCCTTTGCAAACCCCCACCGCCCCCCGCTCTACCCGAATTCGCCACCAGCTCCCCAATTCGAAAAGCCCCGAAAAAAGCGAGGCAAAAAACTGCGCGAAATAGCAAAACCTCAAATTGCGAAGCAGCCACCTGAGGCAACACCGCCAGGAGACGCCCCAGCAGTTCATGCGTGATCGGCCTACGAGGGTCAGCGGAAGCTGGCCTAGCCCGCTCCCAACCCCGCAAAAGCCGACGTGCCAACATTCCCCCCGAAGCGGAATCCCAGCCCACGGCACTCGCAAAAAAGTTAAACCCCGCCAGATGCGAACGCACCGCCGCTCTGGATAACCCGCGCCCTCTGGCCTCTGCTATATAGCTGCCAATCAGTTAATCAGGCACCCAGCCCGCCTGCCACCCTCGCTCCCACAAAAACCCAGCCACCTTGTCACAACCGCGCTGGTAAGCCAACCACGTCCCAGCCGACACCGAACTTCGGAGTAGAGTCAGCATTCCTCCAGGCAAATGCTCCACAATGTCTCGGGGACTGCGAATCCTTCTCCATCCGCATCTGGGACCAGTGCACGGAAACGCTCTCACTGAAAACGAGAAAGAGCATCAGCGATTTGATTACTGCAACCAGGCAGGTGCCGGGCCTGGACAGATACATTCAAATATAAACAGGCTAACACCACTTCCCGCATCAAACGCGCTACCCGCAAGCACTTGGGAGAAAAATGATTCACCACACTAACCACAGCCGCATTATCACACCACCAGACTATCCGCCGATCCCACAACCTATCGGGCCATAACTTCAACGCAACTAGCATCGGAAACAATTCAAGGAAGGTAATGTTAGACGTCAGCCCAGAATCCTGCCAACTTTTGGGCCACCGCTCTGCACTCCAGACCCCCCCAAAGTAAACCCCCAAACCAGCGCTCCCAGCTGCATCCGTAAACAGCTCCAACTCCTCGCTGGACACCTCAGAGCCCAACAAAACTGAAGTCCCATTGAAATCCTCTAGAAACCGGCTCCAAACCTGTAAATCGGCTCTCATCCATTCAGTAACCCTAATCCGGTGGTGGGGCTTCCGCACCCCTGCCTTTGACGCCGCCAAGCGCCTGGAAAAAACTCTACCCATAGGGATCACTTTACAGGCAAAGTTCAAAGAGCCCAACAGGGCTTGCATCTCACGCAAGGTTATCTTAGAAGACACCAGGACATTAGCGACCAAAGTCCGCATACAAGCCACTTTCTCAGGTGGCAACCGCGCGATCATTTCAACGGAGTCCAATTCAACCCCCAGAAATGTGAGCCGGGTCGTAGGCCCCTCGGTCTTATCCGCTGACAAAGGTACACCCAACTCTAACGACAATTCCCTGAAGCCCGCTAGCAGCCGCGGACACTCATCGGAACGGGCCGAACCGACGAACAGAAAATCGTCCAGGTAATGCACCACATTCCGCGAGCCCGTCCTCTGACACAACACCCACTGCAAAAACGTACTGAACTTCTCGAAGTAAGCGCAGGAGACGGAGCAGCCCATAGGCATGCACTTATCAAAATAATACTGCCCGAGAAAACGAAAACCCAACAAAGGAAAAGAGGAAGGATGCACCGGCAGCAAGCGGAATGCGGACTCGATATCCACCTTCGCCATCAGCGCCGACTGCCCTGCTGCCCTGACCAACTCTGCTGCTCTGTCAAAAGACGCATACCGCACTGTGCATAACTCCCGCGGGATATGGTCATTCACCGACTCACCCGCCGGGCAGGATAAATTGTGAATAAGCCGAAATTTTCCCGGGGCCTTCTTAGGTACAATCCCCAAAGGAGAAATCACCATGTCCGGGAAAGGAGGGTCCTCAAAAGGACCCGCGATCCGTCCCAGCGTCAATTCTAAGGCCAACTTGTCCTGCACTACAGCCGCAAATCGCCGTACCGAAGGAGAATTCCGGGCACTAGCGGCCCCCACCACACCCTGGACTGGGATCACAAAACCACACTGAAAACCTCTCTCCAACACCTCCCTATCCTGTCTCCGTGGGTATTGCGGAAGCCACTTCAGCAAGGCTTCCGAACGGACCGGAGTAGGGGCGAGGCAACCCAACTCATTGGGACTTGGGTCCCGGTCCGGCAGGACCGTCGGACCCTCTTCGACTGCACTTAACCGCGGAATGTCCCCCCCACAAACTGAGCAAGAGTGTTTGAACTTGCAGTCAGGAAAGGGGCAGGTGGCCCTATTAAACCGCCAGCACACGTCGCTGACCCCCCCCGTTCCGACTTTCTGTTGCAAGCCACCCCCCGCCGACCGAAAGGACCGCCCCCCCCAGGAACTCCCACAGTACCACCTCTCCCCCCACCACCCCCCGCACCCAGCCCCGATCTAGCAGACATTTGAGTCAACCAGAGATTGATGTCCTGGGTACCCCAGGAAAGCGATCTATTCTCCTCCATCTTGTCCCTAAACGTTTCATCATAATTTAACCACGCCCAACCCTCGTGCGTCTGTGAGGCTTCCAGAATAGAATCCGCATACGCGAGTAACATACCATAATGCTCTGGTGAATAATGCCCCCACACACTGGCTAGGCGCAAAAACGCTCGGGTCCAGTTCACCACATTGCGCGCCACTTTCTGAATCCGGCCTGCCTTCTCATCCTCTTTCCGCTTTTTCTGGCTCTCGCCGGACCACTTTCTACCCTCAAGCAACCGAAAAATATCAATGTACTGCCGCTTCCGTATTTTCCGCCGAAGCTTCTTTGGAGCCCCTTCCCACAGCTCCGGGAACGCCACTACCGATGAGGCCCCAACACCCCTTCACCGCCGCCCTTTTGCCCAACGAATTCACTGCCCGACGATGAAGAGGAATCCCCCCAGGAGGAAGAGGAAGACGACTTGGAACTATGCCGCCGCCGGCAAGAACGCCGTCTCTTTTTTCGAGCCCCGCACCCCGCGGAGCCCAGCACCAGCGGGTGCGACGAATCCATATCCTGGTTCCCTGACAACTCACCTGCGGCCCGTCCATCCAACGCAGAAGTCAGAACAGGGTCAGGCTCCACCTGGCGACACTCCTCGCTGCTCCGCTCTGCCATGACCGTGTCCCCAGCTGCCTCTACCTCCGCGGTACCGCGCCACGACTCCGCTCCTCCGGCTGCCGTTGCGATCCAATTAGGGCTACCCACCCCGAGTCCCCACGATGGCTGCGCCATCCCCCGCACCTGTGGAGATAAAAAGGGAAAAACAGGGGGGGAAACAGCCGAAGGCCACGTGGGCGACCAAGCCGCGCGCCAATCAGGCGCCGAAGTACCTTGACCCCCGCTGGCCCAATGCTCCCAAAGTGATGGCCCTCCTACTGCCACATAACCCCCCTGAACGGGCGGCCACACAGCCCCTGGAGGAGCACTCTGCAAGCAAGGCGCCCCAGACACCAGCAACGCTCCCCCTTGCCCCTGTACCAGCCCCCCACCATCATTAATCCCCACACCACCACTAGCCCCCCCATCAACTGCACCCCCCTCGGCGCCCTCGCCCAGTGCCCCCAGACCCCGGGACTGATCAGCACCAGCCCGCCTGACTCCACAGGGCGTGCTCCCCGTAGCCCGTGCCTTCCCACCCCCCCCGTGCCCTTCCACCATTGGCCCCCCGCCCCTGCAAAGCTCCACGACCCCTCCAGCTCCCCCTCTGTGAAGCCACCCCCCTACACAGCCCTCTTTGAGCCAAAGAACCCCCCACTGCACCCTCAATTTCACCTTCACCCCCCCCCAGCTCCCCTACCACAAGAATCCAACCTGGAATTCACCCGCTGGCGACCAGCAGCCTTACCCTGCCTCACTGACCTGCCCGCTCTCCCCCCATGCGGTGGCATCATAAACAGTAACCCCCAGGGCCCACGATAGCCCTGCAGAGAGCCCGTCCTCACAGAAAACGGAGCTATGAAAAAATGCAGCACTTGCCTCTCAAACCGCCGACCACCGCCATCAAAAACAGCCGGACTCCGCAGATGCACACCACAGCTCTGCCGCACCGACCAGACAGCTCCCCAACCAGCTACCACCGCAGGCCCGACCGCCGAAGAAACACTCATCTGAACGCACTAAGCCAGCACGCCCCAGGACTCCAGTGCCGCAACTGACCACGTGGAGTCCTCGGGCTACCCCCCCTCCCCTCGCGCTCACCCGCCAGCTCCCCATTGGCTCCCTCGCGGCTGCATCCGCCGGGAGCCAATGGTTTTAAACGACGCCAACCAGCCCGCGCGCCCCCTGCCGCGGCTGCGCGCAGGGTCCCCGCACCGGGCCGCGCGCAGGGTCCCCGCACTGTGCCGCGCGCAGGGTCCCCGCACCGGGCCGCGCGCCCGGTTACCGTCGGCCACGAGGACCCTGCCCGCGGCCTCCCTATTTAAAGCACAGTAGCTGGGAGCATCTGATTTAGAGCGGGGCTACTGCATTTTTTTGGCCTACAGTAGATAGGAGCATATGGCCAAAAGGTACCTGCATTAAAACCCTTGCACTAGCAGAGCAGCATGCAGATAGGCAGGGTTAGGATAGAGTGGGGTGGAAAGTGGGTGGCAACTGTACAACACAACTAGTGTGACCGCACTAGTGACACTCTGGAGGCATAAAGAAGCTGCTAGCGTAGGTGCAGTGGCTTTCTACCCCAGGACCCAAAATCAGGCAACCATGAGGTTATTTATTTATTTATTTAACAAAGTTTGACATACCGTTTTTCTACAAGTCAAAACAGTTTACATGGAATTGAGTTTTTATAATGAACAGGTTATAAAGGGCAACAGGAAGTTTATATAATAAACATAAATAGTAATTTAGGTGTGAACAGAACAATGAACATTTTTCTTAAGTTAGGTACGTTTGAAAAACAATGTACAGAGGATCGAGGGGTGTAAGGGATGAGGGGTTTAGAGGGGTTTCATGAGGGTAGGAAGGGGTAGCTTGCTTGCAATTGTGAGTCTGTGATAGGAGACTGAAGAGGGTTTGGGTGCTTGTTCTTCTCGGTCTTTTGAGTTTGAGTTGTGAATTAATGCATGTAGTTGCATTAACCAGGACCAGTCCCAGTTTGCCTTAATGATCCCCAGTCCTGTGGAAGAAGGAAGAATATAAGTAAGGTTCTTTAATAAATAAGCAGAATGTGAATAGTCATCTATCTTAACACAGCAACTAGTATTTATTACAGCCAAGCACCTCCTTTTGTCCAGGTGCAGTTGTTAAAATTATTGAAAGTAGTCATACTGCAGGGAACCCTTGATTCTTAATGCAATGAAGGATTCCTGATTATGCTCGCTGGGGATGGCATCTAGTGGAAAAGCTAAGGAAGAGAATCTTGTGCTAGCTGTTAATGACTTATGTGTGCACGTTCAACAGTTTGAAGTATTAGTGATATCAACAATCTCTTGAATAAGTCTAATAGCAGAGTTTTGCTCTGGAATTGCAGCTACTTGGCAAAGAAACATTAATAAAGGATAACAGTAAAAAAAATAGTAAAAAATGTCACCGACATACACCACTTTCCACTTGGGACTCTCCCACAGAATCAGTCTAATGGTTCTCCTTCCATTCTTCAGATAATTTGGTCCTGTTTCTCAGCAGTTCTTCAGGAATTTGCAGTGTACTTCGCCTTTCTCTGAAGTCTAAGCTTGGTTTCTCCAAGGGGTTGCACTTCCCACTGTTCTTGAGGTGGAACTTTGACCTTTCTGGCATTGTGAAGCATGGATCCAGGTATTCACACTTCACTGCAGTAGGTATTCCTCAATACTATCAATTTAAGTCAGTGTTTTGTTTTATTTTCTTTTAAATATTTCAGTCACTGACACATAGGCTTTCTAGGATTAATCTTTAAATGCAAGGCTTTGGTAGTGTTGAATAAAGTACTACAATGGCTTAAATAAGCTAGGAAAAGAAGCGTTCTTCTCATATTTCTGGGAACTCAGTTCAGTCCTTCTGCTAAATGTAGGGCCCGATTTTCGAAGCCCTAGGTGTGTGCTATATGTGTAACAGACAGCCTTACCCAGGTAAATCCACCATAACCATGTAAATCAGATTTTCAACAAGACAGCTTGAATTGGAGGAGCCCAACTACTCACACAGCCCCATGGCCAAGAGCAGACAGCATACACCAACATGTGGCATGAGGAAGGGCACGGGCTGGCGCCATGTAGTGCAGACACCCATATTCATCTGTTTTTCAGTGTTGTCTTTCACAAAGAGGTTCTACATTCCCTCACTTTTTGGCAATAGAAGAGATTGTTATCAAATGTACATTATTATGCAATTTTTGCTGCTACTTTTCTTCCTCCTCGTCTCTCTTTGCATATGTGCTTTTAAAGTCATTTTACAATGGATGTCTTTTTAAGCATTAATTTTGTTTTCAATTCACATGTACTAACTGTCACCTTTCTTTTTATGGTATTTTATTTTAGCTGTAACATGCTCATGGACACTTGTATGGTTTATTAATTTATTGTATTTTTGCTTCAATTTGGAATATGCATGTAAGTTTTTTTTATTTTACCATTGCTTTTACTACTTGTGTCTGTATTTATTCAGAATTTTTTAAGTTTTTTAAATCTGTTATTTGCGTTTATTTGAGGTTTACCTCCCTGAAGAAGGCTTTCAGCTGAAATGCATCAGGGTCTTTAATAAATACCTATACCTGCCACTGTCTTGGTGCACCTGTTTTTTCTTGTCGCATCTCTCACCAATGGCTGTTTGTGCTCTTTTTTGGACTGTCGGTCTATGGGGTGCCACCATGTTCACAACAGAATAGGCAGGGGGATCCCCTGTCTGCACTGTCCTCAACCCCACATCACCCAAGGACTGACAGAGAGACAGGCAGGCCCTGGGTGGATGGAACCATGGTGTGGACATACACATGGCCATCAAAGGGCCACTCAGGCCACGAGGTAACCCCTACTCACCCTCCTTTGTGCCTGGGGTGGATCTGTTGAAGCCTGTAACCCCTGAGATGGAGACCTCCTCCTCCAAAAACTGCAGCACCTGTTTCTCCAGAGGGGTGAGTCTACTTTGGCGCACAGGTGGCAGTTTGCTGTTGCTGGCCCTTTTCTCCTTCGCAGCCTGCCATACCAGCCACCACTTCTTCTTAATATTCTCTATGTCCCTTTTGTGGTGGTGGACATCATTGACTCTCCTGACAATGTCACACCATGCTGTCAGCTGTGAGCTGGCATCCTCTGCCACAAAGAGGGCAGTGTGCTGCTTAAGGATGAGCCCCAGGTCCATAGAGGGCTCGGAGGGTGTAAACTTTGCCTTCTGGCCCTTTCTGCACTGTGGCCCTTTCTGTGCTGTGTCTGCCATTGTGCTGCTCAGCTGCTATAGCAGTGTTAGGCATAGGCCTTTTAACACTTACACAGATATGATGCACAGCCATGCCATGCCCCCTCAAAGACATATCTGGTACCTGCATAGGTTCTTGAGCACTGACAGTATGAAAATCTGTGTGACAGCTATCCACCGTAGGACACCATAGCCATACACCATGGCGAGATGGCATAATATACATGCCCAGACAGTAATACCCAGGTAGGACAGATAGCACAGTATGCAGGCATATCTGTGCCATACCTGCATAGAGTGGCCACAACCATGCAGAATGGGCAGTGGTACCACCACTGTACTGGTGCAAGGTGCGTGCACCATCGCCATTCAGCATGAGTATGGCACAGCGGTGAAACCTGCGCCAGGCAGTAGCTGCGACCACTCTGTGCAGGTATGGCGCAGAGGCACTAATTATGCAGAGCTGAGACCGCCGCTGTTCTGCACATGTGGTACCTCTGTGCCATTCCTGCACACACAGATGTGACCCACAGGGCACACACCCCATACCCACAACTCCTGGACCCCTTCCCACAGACCCTACCCCACCCACGCACTCAGCCCTGCTCCCACAAAATTGACAACGCATTGTGTTTGCAAACAGGGAACATTTCATTGCAAATCCTGTAACATGTACAACACTGGCAATGTTTGCAGTATAAAACAACAGAGATCCTCACATCAATGGGGACATTTAGCACCCATGTCCATGGCCATGCGGTCTGCCCCATTAAGGCCTAATGCAGAGCAATCCCTGGCATGGGGATGGTCTATGGTGCAGGGGTGCCCTGCCTGTGCCCTGCCAATGCAGCAGTGAGGGTATTCATTGGGATGTCTGTCCCCCTTTCCTTCCCCAACTAAGCTCCCCATATGAACAGGGTGTTTGTATGATAAAACTTTGACAGAGGCAGGAAGAGGCAGAGTGGAGGCGGGGTTAGGGTGGGCAGTGAGTGGTCTGCGGCCCTGGATGTACAGGGCTGATTCTGATGTCAGCTCTGTACATTTGGGGCCGGAAGAGTAGATGGGGAACTTATTCCACCTCTGAGGTGGAATAAGTTCCCCTAGACAGCAGGGGACAGCAGGCCCGGTGTGTGTCAAAGGGTGGAGGGAGTGCAGGATGGCTGCGAGGAATGAATGAAGTCAGCAGCAGCCAGGGATCATGGCCCCTGAATGGAGCCACTGTGCCATGTCATCTAGACACCATGGTGCTACTGCTCCATTCAGGAGCCTTGACTGAGTTAACCAGACAGAGGCCAGTACATGCAGGCCAACCAGAATCAGGTCCCAACCTGCATGTACAGATCTACACAGGATTCTGATCCTGCAGGGGCTAGACATGCCCCGTGGGATCAGAATTCCATCTGCCTCTGTTCCGACCGGATGCACAGAGGCTTGGGACGCACATCTTAGAATATGCCTCCATACCATTACAAAGTTTAATCATGGACGTTCCCATGAAACAAAATGAATAGATAAATGGTTGCTAAATAAAATTATCTATGTAACCACTGCAGAAATCATTTATTCAGTCAGAGACGAACACACAGGACACTTAACATATGTCAAAAAACAAGACTCAAGCAGGTTTACTTTTTTTTTCCTTCTAATTTACTCAGAATTTAAATAATTTTCAAGTTCAAATCTCATAGCCACTAGCTCTCCCACTGCCCAAACAGAGCTCTCAACCCTTATTTTGAAAGTCAAAGGAAAACAAAAGCCATTTGCTTATCTTCCTGTTTTCTTCAGCTTCATTAAAGAGTTCTGGTCATTTCAGCCTAGGTCTAGTAAGGAGCTGTGGAGTTAGAGATTTCCTGGGGGTTTTGGCACCAAAGTGTGGATCATGAAATAATTATATTACCCAATGCTTGCTTGAGCATTATTTTATGTTTTTATTGCCAGCAATAAGAGAAAAACAGACAGTGTAGGTTGAATGCTTTCTCTGAGCATACATTTGAGCCATTCTGACTTAAATACAAAACAGAGCAAAGCTTACAGATGATTTACACCTAAACATCTGCCAGTCTTCAATTATTATGCCTTATTTTAACAAAAGAAGAATGTTTCTGAAGAAACATTCACTTACATACTTGACTGGGCCCCCTGGATTACTTTGAGAAAGCTGTTTCCTTTGTTGCAAGCCTAATTCACAGGGTGTGTATAATTGAATTGAAGCTGTTCTGCTCCTAACCAAATACCTAAACCAATCTGATCATCAGAACTTCAAAAGATTACACACTCAGACTTTACCATTCCCTGTTTTTTGATAAACTTTACCTGTAGAATATAGGTTTTTAGGAATCTTCAGCCTGCCTACGTTCCTTGTATAGCCCTTAAATCAGATATCAGAGTGTGCCCTCAGTTCATAGAAGGCCTACTGGCCAGGGACATTTACATTCCTGCCCACCCTACCCCTCACCCCACCCACCCCTGGGTTGCATTGCCTATATAGTCATCATATACATTGACATTTGTTCTTTAATTAGGTGTTACACCCACTTTTCCTCCTTTTCTCCTCCTAGTACAGCTGAGTCAGAATGTTGTGTATTCAATGCAATGATGCTTTCATTCTGAGAAGAATCATTTTGAACCTAAGAGCTTGCCCTATATACCTCAAGTTAGCTGCTATGCATAAAGAATTGACTCTACTAAGGGAAGAATTAGCTGCAATTAAACACACCTCCTCTAGGGTACAAACTGAATACAATCCATCGCCGCTTCCACAAAGAATCAAACAGCCCAGGAACAAATGGATCGCAGTGGGCTTTGGTAGGTTGCAACCTGTAACACAGAGACACTCTATACATCAGGAGATATCCCTGCATAATGCCTTCTCTGCCTTGGATAATGAGGGTGCCTGATCCATGGAAACTGAAGTGCTCGTAAATGATAGACTTAGCCATATCTACTGACAATGTACCAAATAGGAAGAACAAAATCCTTGGAGATTCCATCATCAGAGGCACCAACTTGGGAACACAGCTCAAAGGAGAGAGAATTGTCAAATGCCTCCCAAGCTCTTCAGCCAGCAGGAATACAAACAAAATTGTTGGTATAGTTAGTGCAGAAAGTGAGCACTCCAAAACTAATATTGTCATCCACTTGGGTACAAGTGACCTTGCTAGAAACAGTGCCTCTGCAGTTCAAAGGGACTTCTAGATTCTGGGAGAGAAACTCAAGCACATAGCTAACACTATAGCATTCTCAGAAGTTTTAACTGTTCATGGTAAGGGGGCAGAAAGGCTACATCGTATAAACAACTTTAATACATGGTTCCAAACAGGTGCAAACAAGAAGGATTTAGATATATAGGCGAATGGGGAAACATGGATCAACAAGAGACTATACTGTGCTGATGGACTACATCTCTCCACCGTAGGGAAAAGGATCCTAAGTGAAAAATTCAGGCAGTATGTGGGCAGGCATTTAAACTAGGGAAATAGGGTGATGGATGGAGAAAGAAAAGTTCAGTACGTCACTCCCAGCAAAAGCAAAACAACATCGGAAACAGCCACACTTTTGAAAACCTCATCAATGGCAAGCGGGAAGCAGCGTGTAGAACAAAATCCATGCAAAAGGCAGGCAAGCCATTCAACAACTGTTGGAAAGCAATAAGTACAAATTATCGAAGCCTAGCCAACAAAGTTCCTGATCTGGAAGCCCTAATGGTGGAAATGGACTTAGACATTATGGCCATTACAGAAACATGGTTTAACGAGTCACATGAATGGGATATAGCCAGAGCTGGCTATAATCTATTTAGAAGAGACAGAGGGGGTAGAAAAGAAGGAGGAGTAGCCCTGTATGTCAAAAGCAATATTAAAGCTGCTGAAATGCAGGGGACATGGGGAAAAGAAGAAGCGCTCTGTATTGTGTTAGGCAAAATCAAAGGCAGAAGAAAAGATGGCTAAAGTGTGGTGACAAAACTTTTTTCAGGTATATTCGGGATAGGAGGAAAATCAGAGGTGGAAAAAGTGAAAATGCTAAACAAATACTTCTGCTCTGTTTTCACTAGAGAAAATCCTGGAGAAGGACCACCTGTGATTGACAAATATACAAATGGGAATGGAGTAGATACCACACTATTCACAAAAGATGATGTGTTAGAACAGTTTGCAAAACTGAAAGTGGACAAGTCTATGGGACCCGATGGGGTACATCCCAGGATACTGAAAGAGCTCAGAGAGACTTGCAGGGCTTTTAAAGGATGTTTTTAATAGATCCTTGGAGACAGGAGACATTCCACAGGATTGGAGAAGGACTGATGTGGTACCTCGTCACAAAAGTGGTAATAGGGAAGAAATGACAAACTACAGGCCAGTAAGCCTTACCTCGGTGGCGGGAAAAGTAATGGAGGCACTCCTGAAAGAGGGAATAGTGGACTTCCTTGAAACCAACAGGTTGCATGATCCAAGACAACATGGTTTTACCAAAGGATGATCTTGCCAAACAAATCTGATTGATTTCTTTGACTGGGTGACCAGAGGACTAGATCAAGGGCATGCGATGGATGTGATCTACCTAGATTTCAGCAAAGCCTTTGATACTGTTCCTCATAGGAGGTTTATCAATAAACTCAACAGCTTGTGGATAGGTCCCAAGATGGTGAACTGGATCAGAAATTGGTTGACTGACAAATGACAGAAGGTGATGGTAAACAGAACCCACTTGGATGAAAGGAAGGTGATTAGCGGTGTGCCCCAGGGTTCGGGCCTGGGACCGGTACTGTTCAATATATTTGTGAGTGATATTGCTGAAGGGCTGAATGGAAAAGTCTGTCTTTTTGTAGATTACACCAAAATTTGCAACAGAGTGGACTCCCCTGAGGAAGTGGAGAACATGAGGAAAGATCTACAAAAGCTGGAAGAATGGTCTAATGCTTTGCAGTTTAAGATCTAATGTCAAGAAGTGCAGTGTCATGCATTTGGGAAATATATGCGATAGTGGGCGAGAGATTGGTGTGCACAGACCAGAAGGACTTTAGAGTGATTGTTTCTGATGATCTCAAGGTGGCAAAACAGTATGGCAAGGTAGTGGCAAAATCCAGAAGGATGCTGGGTTCCATACAGAGGTACTAATGCCACTGTACAAGTCGCTGGTGAGGCCTCACTTGGAATATTGTGTTCAGTTTTGGAGACCATATCTCGCAAAGGATATAAAAAGGCTGGAAGTGGTTCAGAGGAAGGCGACCAAAATGATTTGGAGCCTGCATCAGAAGACTTATGAGAAGAGACTTGAAGACCTAAATATGTACACTCTGGAGGAGAGGAGGGACAGAGGAGATATAATTCAGACCTTTAAATACTTAAAGAGTATTAATGGACAAACAAACCTCTTCCAAAGATGGGGAAGCTGTATAACTAGAGGGCATAACATGAAGCTATAAGGTGGTAAACTGAAAGGCAATGTCAGGAAATACTTTTTCACTGAAAGGTTGGTGGATGCTTGGAATGCCCTCCTGATGGAAGTGGTGGGGGCAATACAGTGTCAGAATTCAAAATGGCATGGGACGGACACAATGGATCCCTTTATAGCAACAGGATAAAATCAAAATAAACATAACTATCTCTTATGGAGACCTACACAGAGCGGTGGGTACACCCCTAAACAAAGGCAGTGGGAGGGGTGACCTGCACGGAGCGGCAAGTGCACCTATTCTTGCCACCTTCCTGGGCAGACTAGATGGACCATACTGGTCTTTATCTGCTGTCATATACTATGTTACTATATGTTACTACTAGCTTGGAAAACTAGAGAACTTGAGAAAAACTAACAATTTGTTTCTTTTGTAATCTTCCAAAACTTTTCCTAGAATTAGTATAAGCTCTACAGAAAGAGTTATTTCTAAGATTTTTTTCTAGCTTTTTCAGTCTTTTGATAACCCTTCCTTTCTACACACTGAATATCCTTGTTTATTTTAAAGCGGTGGTAGCCAGCTGCTTTACCAGAACTGATCACCGATGCTGAAAATGCCCCCCCCCCTAAAATTTTAAACATCGTATTGTAAAGCAACTTGTAATGATATCACTCTATCCCAGGTGCTCTGCCTTTGCACTGAAAGTCTGTGCTCTCTGTAGCCTATTCACAGAAACTGTAGGAGCCCTTCATATGTAGCTTTCCAGTGAGCCAGTTGATTTAAACTACTGAGCGTAATATTGACCTAAAATCTCATGACCTTAGAAAAATATCTCAGTGGCCAGACCATGGGCAACCATAGCCACATTTTTTCCCTACCATTGCTATCTGTGGTTCTAATGTTAGGGCCATATTTCAAATAGCAGAAAGAGCTTAACCACCAAACCAATGGAACATCTTAAACTGATTTTACTATATGTAGAAGATCACATCTTGGAAGCACATTCACAGACATGTGCAAAGTCATATCAAATGAATCACTGAAGAGGCCTTTGAAATATGTTAGTGCCTGTCAAAATAAGTATTGTTTGCATGTTCTAAATCCTGAGCAGGGGCAACATACACCAGAGCCCTTCGTGGTTCTTGGCTCCTGTACCCAGAACTCAGTGCAAGTGAGAAAAGAATGAAAATGTGCACACATACAGAGTTATATCTTAACAAAAACAAATGCTACTAAAGCACTTTAGAAAGGGATTACAGATCCAGAAACTAGAGTGGTAACCTGTAACGCCCTACCCCCATCTCCTGCAGCACTTTCTTTATTAGCAAAAACTGTCACATTGTACAATTTAACATTATCTGCTTATGTCAAGCTTTGCGTTGCATTTTGCTAATTCATACCTACAGTTTACATCTATGTTTCAGGTACAGGTCAAGCTGGTCACATACATATTGACCACTTCTAGCCATAATGAAGTATTCTACAAATATAAACATCTAGAGACCAATTCCATTGTGTGCATCCCCCATTTGTCTGGCCTGTCAGTATCTGGATGTGTTCCTTTGCACCCGATTCTGATCCCACAGGGGCTAGACATGCCTGTGGGATCAAAATCGGGTCTAATGGCCTGGATGTGCAGGCTGTGCCCCATTTCTGGCTGCCCAGATGTCCAAGAACTCCGTGGCTAGCCCAGTCTGTCTCCTGCATAGAGCGGCAGTGGCATGGCGTCCTGTTGCCATGCCACCATGGCTCCATGCAGGAGCCGTGATCCCCGACGGCAATGGCAATGTTCTCTTCCCCGCAGCCTGACCCCTGATCAGACCGTCATGGCCAGAGTCAGGCTGCAGGCAACACCCTACACCCCCTTACCTGCCTTCCCGGCCCCGGATCTGTCATTCTTCTCCATCTAGGGGGACTTATTCCACCTCTGAGATAGAATAAGTCCCACATACAAATAGCCGACCCCGGACATAAAGGACCAACCTCAGAATCAGCCCTGTATGTCCAGAGTCAAGGCGCCGCTCACAGCCTGCCCTCACTCTGCCTGCTGCCCACCCCCTGCCACCCACAAACAGAGCTCCATGCACAGCTCAGATCTACATGCAGGGAACTCTGTTTCCCAGATGCAAGCCAGAATAGACTCATAAAATATTAATTTTTTGTCTTCACACGAACATCTGTTTCTCTGTTTAGCTGTTTCTGTAAAAATATGACCTTGGCTTCTCTCACACATATTCTGCTAGGCTGTCAGTGAATTCCAGGATATTCTCATTCTTTAGATTTCTGAACTTTTTAGGGCATCCTAGTACACCATTTAGCCTTTCTCTACAAGTATTACAGTGTAATTAAATACTACACAAAAAGATGAGTGAATTAGCACTTCTTTGAAACTTGTAGGCAGTAACACTATCATTTATTTAGGTTTATTAACTGCCATTATGAAAGCAGTGTATGACACTTTTAGCTTGATTGTCATTATGTATATTTTTCCAGCAATAGTCCAAGGTAAATTACATTCAGTTATTTCCCCATCCCTGAAGTTCTTATATTCTAAATTTGTAGATGAATCAATGGAAAGTTAAGTGACTTCCCCAAGGCCACAAGGAACACCAATAGGATTGGAATCCTAGCTTCTCTTGTTCCAGGTCTCTGTACCAGCCACTAGGCTACGCCTCCATTCCTGGTTATGTTCTCCTAATAGCATAACAATAGTGAAATAAACAAATGTTAGCCTAATACAAAATTAGAATAATGAACTATACTTAAAATAGACAAATTAATTCATACTGTTAGCAATAATATAATAATAATAATATCAGTAATGTACACATTAAGACACTACAGTAGAATATTGATATAACAGAAATATGATCTATTTGAGCACAATCTAAGGAGAAGGAGGTTGCCAGTGGTGTGCCACAGAGATCTGTCCTCGGTCTGATTCTTTTTAATATTGTTGTTAGTGATATTGCAGAAGGGCTGTTGGGTAAGGTTTGCTCGTTTGCAGATGATACCAAAATCTGCAATAGATACCCAGGAAGGAGTAGATAACATGAGGAGGGATCTAGCTAAGCTTGACGAATGGTCTAGAATTTGACAGCTGAAATTTAATGCCAAAAAATGGAGGGTCATGCGTTTGGGCTGCAAACATTCAAAGGTGCGGTACAGTGTAGGGGGTGGGGTACTTCTGTCCATAAAAGAACGGGACCTGGACATAATTTTGTCTGATTATCTTAAAGTAGCTAAGCAGGTAGAAAAGGTGACTGCGAAAGCTAGAAGGATACTTGGGTGCATAGGGAGAGGAATGGACAGCAAAAAAAAAAAGGAGGTGATAATGCCTCTGTATTAGTCTCTGGTGTGACCTCATTGGAGTATTATGTGCAATTCTGGAGACCGCGTCTTCGAAAGGATATAAGCAGGAAGGAGTCGGTGCAGAGGGTGGCTACTAAAATGGTTAGTGGTCTTCATTATGAAACATATGAGGTCAGACTTAAAGATCTTAATATGTATACTTTAGAGGAAAGGTGGGATAGGGGCGATATGATAGCGGCATTTAAATACCTCCATGACATAAAGGCACAGGAGGATCTCTTTCAATTGAAGGCAAAGCTCTGCTACGAGGGGACGTAGGATGAAAGTGAAAGGGGATAGACTCAGAAGTAATATGGGGAAATATTTCTTTACAAAAAGAGTGGCAGATGCATGGAATAGTCTCCCAGTGGAAGTGATGGACATGAGGACATTATCTGTCAAGAAAACCTAGGGGCTGCTGGGTTGCATGGAGTCAGCATTGACTTGGCAGCACTTAAAGACAAAAATTCAGTCACGCTGCAACATTTTGAACTAATTAGAGCTAGTATATTGTACTAAGAGCTAATGTATAGGATATTGCTAGAATAAAAAAATCATAGAATTTTAGAACTATGTGTGACCATTTTATATTGGCCATGACACCTAGGGAGGGATATTCAAAGGCAATTAGGAAGTTTGCAGACCTGGATTCAGCCTTTAAGAGCCCTGGGGAGGAGCGGAAGTGGCACCTGAGAATAACCAGCTAGTGGCGATATTCAGTTGCGAGCCAGTTATCCTAAAGCGGCTAAAATTAGGCACTATAATGGCTGTCCTAACTTAGCCACTTTAGCTAACCAGCCAGCGGCTGAATATTGCCACTGATCAATTTGCTAGCTCACTCTCCAGCCAACCCAGATATTCAGTGCCGGTAGCCGAATAAGACCCCAGCGTTGAATAGCGGGGTTCAATGTTCAGTGGTGATGACCAGCCGCTTTATCGGCGTTAGCCACTGCTGCTAAATATCCTCTCCTTAGCCCATGCTGAATGTATGTGGAGGCAGCAAGATTCAGCCTGCTATCCAGGGTAACCTTATGACAGCCTTTTTGATATCCTTAAGTCATCCAAATAGTCATCTAAATAGAGGACTAAATGTCAACGCTATCTAGGCAGCTTTCGGGAATGCCCACGCTTCACTCATGCTCTGCTCCGGCACTGGTTGGATAGTGCCACAGCAGTCAAATAGTTCCACTGAAAGATAGTGGATAGGGCTGACCAGTGGCATTTATTTGGAAAAGTGCTTTTGAATATCAATTTAATAGTAATTAAGGGTTAAACTAAATACTGCAATAAAAGTAACTGAATATAATCTGATACACAGTGAGCCGGCGTGAGCTGCTGTTGAATTCCTACTGGAAATGTAACAGAAAGTGAGAGCTGAAAGAGATAAAGAAGTTGATTTCTCAGAGCATGTGGTGACCTTATAATACTTTTTGAGAAATCTTTCTTATTCAAGCTGTTCTGTATTATATCTGCTATTTTCGTGAAAGTTAATGCTTTGTTCCATGGAATCCTATCCCAAGCAATGCTGGCAGTTATCACTTGACAATAAAAGAAAAACAACTCAGACTACTGGAAACTGAGGCTAGTTCTGCATAGGGATTCAAAAATCTAGATGCCTTATGTAAGGAATTAGGTGCCTACATGAGTATTTTTCTCTGCTGAGCACCTACTGTAAATGTAGGAACCTAAAAAATGGGTGAACAGGTAATCAGGTCAGGGAAAGATTTAGGGGCTCGATATTCTTCTGGGCAGGCTATGTGCTGCATCAGCGCATAGCTCTGCCCGCTGACCCTTAAACCTGGATATTCAATGCCGGGGTCATATGCGGCCCAGGTATTGAATAGCCGGGTATCGTTGCGCAATCTGGAAGACGCAGAAGCTAACCGGGCAGCAGTTTGAATAGCCGGGTATCGTTGCGCAATCTGGAAGACGCAGAAGCTAACCGGGCAGCAGTGATATTGCATGCTGCCCGGTTAGCACCTGTGCCATAAAGATAGGTGAGGGTTTTCCTCACCTATCTTTTTGCTGCAGAGAACTGGGCTGCATGCAATATCGCTGGTGCTCAGTTATCTTGCACCCCCGCTTCCATTCTTCCCCCGAACACCCTGACGGAGAGCATCGGGGCCCGTATAGGACATAGATGAGGATATTTAATGGCACTACCCATGTATGTGCCGTTGAAAAAAACCATCTAAGACATTTACATAGTTACTTGGCTGTAAACCATGTAATGCCCTTCGAATATCGGTCCCTAGGTGCCTAGTGCTGATTATCAGCATCTGTGGCCTAATTTTCACAGACAAATCTAAGTACTGGGATAGTTACTTTAAGCAAGTGATCACTCCCACCAGAGCCATGATTTCCTCCTGCCCAAACTCTGATACTTGAAACGTTCCTCAAGCTGCGACCATCTCATTTACAGCCATCCAAGCACAGTTAGCTTAAATACTCCCTTCCTCTGCGTCATCATCTTCTCCCTCCCAAATCTTGGTACAATGATCCACTAGATTCCACCCCCCCCCCAAAAAAAAAAGAAAACCACGATGCCTGAGACCACCAGCATATCTCCGTAATCTCATCTCATGAGTTTGAAAAGTTCTGGATCTTTTCTGGCAAGAGAGACATAATCTCCCTGGTCTTCCACTGATGGCCCTTATCTGTTACAACCTGGGGAAAAGCTTGTGACAGCCCTAACCACCTAGTGGCAGACGAGATGGACTATTTCAGTCCTGTCTCCCATAACCTATTATGCATTTTGTGCCTTCATATGTTGTCTTTTGTGCTCCAGTGGTTGCTCAATGTAGATATTCTTGCCATAGAAAACACGGTTCACTACCCTCTCTAGCCACGTGTAATTTTCCCCATTTGTAAAGCATTTTCTGCATTTTGCAAGTGGAACATAATAGACTTGTGTAGCACTTGTGAACTTTGGGTCAGATGCAAAGGCTCATAGCCTCACTGAATCCTGCTATTTTGCAACCTCTCCAAATTATATCATCCACCTCCTTTTCAATTTCTTTCTCATCTTCCTCTTTGGGTTTTCCTTTCTACCGCTCAGTTTCTCTTCTTCCTCAAACTCCCCTGCACTCCTCCTGCCTCTTCTTTCTCTCCTTTCTTATTCTCCCAGCCCTCTGGCCTTTCTTCTCCCTATTACTCATTCTCTCACTCTGGCACTAGGACATTTCTTCTTCTTCATCACCTAACCCTCCAAACACATGTACCCTTTCCTTTTGCCTTCTGACCTACCTCACACCCTTACCGTTCACATCCCTATCGCACTTTTTGTATACTCTCTCTTACCTACATATACCCAGTCAATGGCACTGTATTTTGGTCATACTCATCCATGCCTTCCCTGTCATTGGAAAATTCCTGAAAAACTAGGGACAGGCCCATTCCCACAAAGCACACCTCATGCGGAGAGGGAGAAGATCTTTCAGTACCAGGAAATGCACTCAGAAACAAAGAAAATTTGGCAGACAGATGTAGAAACATTTCCCATCATATGGGGTGCCACAGGCTCGATAACGAGGAATTTCTATATACACCTTGATAAATTGCCTATACATGTTATATCTTATGAAGTCCAAAAAGAGGCTTTCTTTGGCATGATCAGGGGCAGCGCAAGATTTCTACTTCCCCAGGCAGAAGCTCCCCATCACACAGCCCCTTTTCCTGTTGCTACCGCTCCCACTGCCCTCCTGTGACTGGCATCTCCCCCTCCCGCTGCTGCTCTCCCCCCAATGCTCTTGCTGCTGCTGCCCCTGAATCCATCTTCTCATCTTGTGGCAGCGGTGGCCTGATTCCTTTTTGAGCCACCATCGCTTTCAAAATGGAGTCAGGCTGCAAGATGAGAAACATGGATTCGGGGGGCAGGAATGGCCTGTCTTGAAAGCGGTAGGGTCTGCCATTCTAGGCAGCTGCCTAGACTGCCTAGTGGACAGGCCAGCTCTGGGCATGATGCAAGTACTGTGCCAAGCATTAGCAGTAAATTTGAGAAACTGAGATCGTACTCAACATACCCTGGCTTAGGAGTGAAGTTCATTACTGTCATGGAGTGAAAGCCTCATAGTGTAGCCACCCCCTCCCCCCCCCCCCCCACCTTCTGAAATACAGCTGTTGACATGTCCAAGCACCCCTTTCTGAAGCTGTGCAGTTCGGGGATGTACACATTTGTGAAATGGCCTATACCCATGCACGTACCCAATCTTACAACCTGAATGGGGCGCACCTCAAAAACTGACTACAGGGTCATTCATTTTTTGAGATGGAGCAATTTCAGGAGGCACTTATTTGTGCCTCCCTTCAATGCTGCTACTCGCCCCAGTTTTTGTACGTTCTCCTCTGGACATTCCAGCTTTTTACTTGTCATCCCTTTTAAAATGCCACTTCACATAAATGTGCAAAACTAACCCATTTGGAGACATTGCCCCCAAGACATGTTTACTTCCAACAGCTACCCATTCAAAAAACACCAGGAAAGGTAAAACAAAGTACATGCATAGCATCACACTATGTAGCCTAAAGAAGTAGGCACGATTTCCACTAACCTTTTCAAGAAACACTTTACTCATAGTCTAACTACTGTCTTCCTCCTTCCTCCTCTCTGAACAGACCTTAAGGGCACCTGCAATAGAGCCTTATCTGTTTTTGCCAAGGTCGGAGACCATGTGTTTGTGAACATGCATTCAAAGTTGAATGTTCAGTTAAAACTGCGTCTCAGTTTGCTGTAAATATATAAAAACTGCTATATGTGCTTTGCACATCACAAAGAAGGTTGTGAGGTCAGTTAGTAACATTTTGGAATTTTGAGAATATGGGGAAAAACAGAATCATGCTAACTCCTGCTGCCATCTGCATTTAGCATCTTGCGATAGAAGTAGGTTGGGGGGGGGGGGGACTTAGCGGGTAAGATGAGGGAGCTCAGAGGTGTCAGTACATGAAAATCCCTTGATTTTAGTTTCAGAAGAGTGGAGGGATAGGAACCACCAAAGGTGTTGGCATTACCAGTCTTGGTAATGCACACGCATTATTTTGCAGTAAAAGCCATTGTTAATGTGCAGTGTATTGAAGGCTTTACGCAAAATCAGGTGCTAAACTAACTGAGAACATCTGCTTTAAAATTAGCATGTTAACCTATGCTAATTGCCAGATTTACAGCTAGAACAGCTATTATTTATTTATTTATCTGACTTCCCTTAGAAACCACCCATTCACTGTAGTTTAAACACATAAAATAGTACTTTCTCTTACATAGACGATAATACATATTCTTGCCTATGCAATAATGACATACAGAAGACAGGGAGAGCAGACAGATTATTAGCTTGTTGAAATAATCTTGTCATTAAAATCATGCAGATCAGTTATGATCCAAATAATATCTCTCAGTGCATTCCACAAGAATAGAGCAAATAATGAGTAGGCCCTTTCTACCATTTTTAATGGAAGGAACACCATGTGTTTCCTAAGAGCATGCTCGTAAAAGACGAATTAGAGAACCCAAGGATGTCCATGATATATTATGGGTACTTTAAAAGGTAGTCATAAGCACCTTGTATTTGATCCCATATCTCTCTGGAAGCCAGTGAAACTGAATTAAACCTTCCATTATATGGTTGTATTTTGATTTGTTTAACAAAAGCGCGCTGCAGTGTTTTGTATTGCCCATAAGGACTTAATATCACAGGCTAGTAAACCTTTGCCTCGAATACCATTCAGAATATTATAAAGGATATTATAATGCCTCTGTATCATTCCATGATGCGACTGTTCCTTGAATATTTTGTGCAATTCTGGTCACCATATCTTAAAAAGGATATAGAGGAATTAGAAAAGGTACAGAGAAGAGCCACCAAAATGGTAAAGTGGATGGAAGGATACCCCTATGAAGAGAGGCTAAAAAAGTTAGGGCTCTTCAACCTGGAAAAGAGACGGCTGAGGGGAGATATGATAGAGGTCTATAAATTAATGAATGGAGTGGAACAGGTAAATGTAGATCAATTGCTTGGAGTGGAGGAGTGGCCTAGTGGTTGGGGCAAGGTACTTCAGGCCAGAAGGTTGGGGTTCAAATCCCACTAGAGGACAGCAACCTTGGGCTGGAAGGACTGGGGTTTCTAGCCCCACAGGTGCTCTTTGTGGTCTTGGGCAAGCCACTTAACCCTCCATAGCCCATGTTCCCTGTAAAATAGTTATCTCCAAGTTATAATGCCCTGTTCCATGTAATTTCAGTTTGTTCAATGTAAACCGCACTGATGCAGAATAGCACGGTATATAAGAGAATGTAAATAAATAAATAAAGATTGTTTATGTCATCAGAATATAGAAAGACTAGGGGACATGCAATGAAGCTACAGGGTAACCTATTTAACACTAATAAGAGAAAATATTTTTTCACTCAATGTGTAATCAAACTCTGGAATTCATTACTGGAGGATGTAGTAAAAGCTGTTAGTGTAGCTGGGTTAAGACAAGTTCCTGGAGGAAAGGTCCAAAACGATCATTAAAGAGGACCCAGGAAATCCACTGCTTGCCCCAGTACAACAATGTGGAACCTGTGTATCTTTTTGGGAAACTGCTAGGTACTTGTGACCCGGATTGGCCACTGTTGAAAACAGGATACTGGGCTTGATTGACCTTGGACTGACCTAGTATGACATTTCTTAATGTTCCTATGTTCCTAATTCACAGTCAAACATATATGGACATAAATGGCATAAAAGTCTCCTTATATATAATGAAGTACAAATAGTTATTTTAATATGTGGTCATATTGTGAACTGTGAGTCCAGTTGTATACCCAGATATGTAATCTCAGATTTAACAATAATGTCCATGCTTTGTAACTTTAAGGAAACAGGTGATACAAAGGAGTCCTCACAATTTAGAAATATTAATTCCATTTATTCAAAACCGATTAACATGCATGAATCTATTAGCACACTAATGCCACTAAGGCATATTATTTTACCACAGGTCCTATTTTATGTAATGGGGCCTAACTACTAACACAGTAGGGCATCTAATTCTAGTTGTTAATGCAAGTTACTACAGAAGTCTCTAACTCTGTTGCAATGAATTGATCACATTTTGTTAACAGAAATTAAAATATGATTTCCTAAAAACCTCAATTCAGTTCTTGAAGTTTCCTAGATAATTTCCATAACAAAAGTTACATCTATTGTCTACTTTTTTAATATTAGATTCTTACTAATTAAAGAGTCATATTTGTATGCTACATTAGTTGACATGAAAAATGAAATCAGAAAGCTATTTAAAAGATCATATTTGAATTATCCATTCTAATTATTATTTTATTGCAATTATATTCTGGTAAAGGAAAGTAATTTTTAAAGGTAATGAGTTTTAAACTTTCATAATATTATTGCTGTGAAAACATAAGACTAAAATTAGAGTCGTGTTTGAAATGTTTTTTAGCACAGAAAATAGATTAGAAAAGGTTTTTATCTAATTTTCTTTTCTTGAAATCCACTACAGTACAATATCCACACTTAAACCACAAATATAGATATGCAAAGACCCACTGAACAACTAAGAGATACTCTCAGGCTTAGCTGAGGGGCTGATTGGCATGGTCAAGCCCTTATCCACAGTCCTATATACAAAGGCTCAGGATTGGGGGAGGGGGGAGTTTAGATGCTATGATGAAGGCAAGCTGGTTGGTAGTGATCCTAGTGGTAGGGGGGAGTTAAGAGAAGGTGCCAGAAGGGCAGTGGTCAGTTTTCTAGTGCAATGAGGAGGGAGAGTGGTCTAGTGGTTAGGACAAGGTACTTTGGGCCGGGGGTTCAAGTCCCACCTGGGGACAGCAATCTCAGGCCGGAGGGACTGGGATTTCTAGTCCTATAGGCACTCCTTGTGGTCTTGGGCAAGCCACTTAACCCTCCATTGCCCATGTTCCCTGTAAGTATTAGTGTATGTGTCTCATATCCCCTCATGTTAAATGTATCCCCCAATTGACCGCTTTGACCCAGTGAAAAGCAGGATATAAATACAGCTAAATAAATGAACTGGGACGGAATGTAAGTAAGGGAGAATCTTTGCAGCCTTGCCATTGCATTGTGAGCAGGAAGGCTATAGAAGTATAGTGAGGGGTTTGGAGGAGAGGGGCTGTGGATTGCATTTGCACCTAAGGTAGGAGTTGGGAGAGACTGGTTGACACACAGGATGGCTGAGCACCGGGAGTACTGATAATGAGGGGACTTAATGTGGGAGGGAAAGGGGGAGACTAGCATGCAATACCACAAAGAGCTACCCGGCATAGTCTGGAGACACTGCAGGCTATGTGTAAGTGGGTGGACTCCATGGTTAAATCAGCACCAACTAGCCTGGTGGAGCAAGGCAGACATCATTTGGAAATGGGCCTAATGGAGGAAGTTGTTAAAGTATGTTCACTGAGTTTAGTTTGTGAAGTGAAAGGCTGCAGCCATATTTTCAATCATTCAGGTGTCGGGAATAAGGGAAAGGGGTACAAGCGCCTATATTACTGGTTAATTTTAGCCATTTATCTTTAGAATATTCAACTAAATCTACTGTAGCTTACTAGGTTTCCAACTGAATCTTTTATTTAATCTTGCTGCTTCAAATCTGAACAGCTACCTAAGATAACTGGGGTTCCTTGCCGATTAGTACCAAAAAATCAGGCTAATTTCCCTGCTTCTTCTTAATTGTCTACTCCTCCTCACACTATAAAGACAGGAGTTCACATTGCCAGCATTTTTTACTTTTTTATGCTATTTAATGTATGAAGCCCCATTTACAAAAAACAGTATCTAAGTATGCCTACTTTAAGGCATAAAGTACAACACCCAGTCCTCTACCTCCCTCATAAACTTCCAAAAGTGTTGCTGAAACCAAGATGTTTATATTTATATTATGTTTTATTTTGCTTGATATATCATACCTTCGAAAGCAGCAGGGCGGTGTACAATAAAAAATACAAAGGAGTGGAAAGGAGAACGGAACACCGTTGTCAAGACAGGAAAGATATGCACTCATACAGAGAGCAGAAGGATAGAACAAAGCAGGAGGGGGGACTAGGAATTGGATCATGGAAGTCAAAAACAATGTGGAAAAAGTATGTTTTGAGCTTTCTTTTGAATTCCTGGTAGGAAAGTTCGAGGAAAAGGTCTGGAGGTAAGGAATTCCAGAAGGCAGGTCTGAAACAATACAAGGCAGAGGAGCGAGTGGACTCTAATTGGACATGTGAAGTGGAGGGTAAGTGAAGGCAGTTGGCATGCACTGTACGGAGAACTCGGTGAGACGTGCTAAGGTACAAGAAATCAGAAAGGAATGTGAGAGTACCGGTGTGGAGAGTCTTGTGGGCAAAAGTCAGAAGTTTGTATTGAGAACAATATCTGAGGGAAAGCCAATGAAGGCAGATCAGAAGAGGGGTGATGTGCTCGAACCGGTTAGTATGTGCAATGATACGGGCAACGGTATTATGTACTTGTTGCAAGCAATGGATCTGGTATTGAGGAAGACCGAGAAGTAAAACATTACAATAATCCAATTTGGCCATAACCAGAGATAAGAGAAAGGTAGTAAGAGATGAGGGGGACAGGAAAGGGTGAATGGCACAAATACGGTGAAGAGAAAGGAAGGAAGAGCAAATGAGAGAGGAGAGATGTGCCTGAAAGGTAAAAGAGGAGTCTAGGATTACCCCAAGATAACAAAGTAAATGGACCATAGAGATAGGACCAGAGGAGGAAGGGCCAGAAGAAGGGAACCATATGGTGGTAGTTTTGAGGGACTGAGGTGAAGAAAATTATTGAATAGCCATGTAGCAATGTGGGAGAGGCAAGTATTCAGCCGAAGCAGGTCAGAGGTAGAAGGGTCCATGTGATGCAAGAAAATATCATCATCCACATAGTAGTACACTGAGATCCCATGCTGTTGAACTAGCAGAGTGAGGGAAGTTAAGAAAATATTGAACAGGAGTGGGGCCTGTACTGAACCCTAGAGGACACCACAGGAGAGTGGAAGAGAAGAGGAAGAAGAGGAGGAACCACCCTGAACAGAGAAAAACCTATGACAGAAAAGAACGAAACCAGAAGTGAACAGTGCCATGGATACCAAGATTGTGCAGACGAGCAAGAAGGGTGACATGGTCAACAAGATCAAATGCAGATGACAGGTCCAAGGAAACAGCTAGAGATCTATCACCCCAATTGTGAGACTGGTGAATGAAAGTTTCCATGCAGTGACCAGTTCAGAATCCAAATTGGTAAGGGTGCAGAGCATGAGTAGCATTGAGATCAGACAAATTGGGAGAAAGCCAACTTTTCCAGGATCTTTGAAAGAAAAGGAAGGGTGGAGACAGAACAAAAGTGAGCTGGTACAGAGGAGCCAAGGGAAGGGTTTTTCAGAATGGTTCTGAGTAAGGCATGTTTCCAGATGGAGGGGAAACTACCAGAGGACAAGCTGTTATTTATTTTATTTATTTATTTAACAGTTCTTCTATACCGCGCTTTTCAGATCAGTGCGGTTTACATTCAACGTCAACTATACAACACAGGCATTCTGAGTTGTAAACTTTACAATAAACAGGGAAATCAACATGGAAACAACTGGGGAAACTATCTACATTGTATTTACACTATTACCTTTTTCACTATTACACTATTACCTGTTGTTGAATATGGAAAGGATCAGAGACAACAGGGCCAGAGAAGGTTCCATGAGCTGGACTGAGGGAATGGGATCAGAGGAACAGGTGGTTTTGTGAGATAATGATAGGACCTTGTGAAGCTCAGCAGAAGAAATTATGCAGAAGGTGGACCAAGTGTGAAGGTGAGCAGGGGACTAGGTGGGAGGGGAGGGGAGCAAGGGGAATGAGGAGATAGAGACAGTGGGCCTGGAAATGTTGCACAAGGATGGTGGGGCTCAGGGAAGAGGCCAAAGAAGAGGGGAGAGAAGAAGTCCTAGTGTTGCAAAGAGATGAGAGGACCAAATATAGTTTGCGCGTAGAGTTGGGAGCAGAAGAAATGAGATGATCATAGAAAAGCCATTTGGTAGCATGCATTGAGAGGCAGTAGTATCGATGCTGATCTTTGAAGCACTGAAGCATCTCGGATGAGGGGTGCTTGCTCCATGAACTCTCAGCATGATGAAGATGGGTATGGAGAAGGTGAAGGCCTTGGTGATACCATGGCTGTGAAGGCTTGGATAGTTTATGACAGGGCCAAAGAGGAGCAATCTGGTTGAAGGTTTCGGTGAGTGTTAAGTGCCTCACAGCAAGCTGAGCATCCACTGGTAGAGGAGGAAAGTCTTCAGGAAAAATATGGTCCGAAGGGGGAAACAGCTTGATGGAACAAGAGGAGATGGTATGAATGGAAGCAGCAGAAGAAAAAGGACCAGAGGGCAAAGAGGGGTTTGACAGCAAGACTGGAAGTATAAAGAAGATGCATTAGTGATTGGACCAAGGGAGGTTCAGAGCTGACAGAGAGGAGGAAGGATAGGGTGAGGCTGAGGGAGAGGGAGAGGGAGAGAGGACAAGATTTAGTGTGTGGCCGGAGCATGAGTAGGGAAGAAAACTTGAGAAAAATCTTGAAAGAGAGTGAGAACAGCCTTATGGAGGGCAGGGGAAGAAACCTTGGAGACTGGAAGAGAGGCCAGGAGGACCACCACCCCACCTCCACTACAACCTACTTGAGGTGTTGTAAATACTATGAAGTTGAATGGAAGGCAGCGGTTGAGAAGTGGCTCCTCCCCCTCTCTCAACCAAGTCTACATAAGGAAGAGGGCATCAAGGGAGTGCTGGGATAGGAGGTCCTGTACAAGAATCATTTTGGAATAGAGAGGCCTGCAATTCAATAAGGCAAAAGGTAAATGGGAGTGAGAGGGGCCAGCAGAAGGTAATAGGAGTTGTGCGGTGATGAGACAGGAGAGAAGATTGGCAAAACAATGGCCACGGGAGAAGGGGGATTTGTGGGCCTGAGACAGAGGCCGCCAGCCCCATTGAACAGGGATGGAGGACATTGGTAGTGTATCAACAGAGCTGAGGAGAAATAGAGAAAAGGAGCACAAAAGGAGCAGGAGAGGGCAAAGATAGTACTTACTTGAATAAAGGGAGGCCGCACAAGTCAAGGACAGGCAATTGAAAGGATGATGTGCTAAGTTCTTGGAGTTGCCGGAGTCACCCAAGGTGCTGCAGTGCTGATTATAAAGTCCAGGGTTTACCTTGGTGAGGCTGGCCGCATTACCACAGCTGGCACATCACTTCTGGGAGAGGGGGGAGGGGGGGGGCAAGATACTGAAAATGTAGTTTGTAACTTTATTACCTGTAATAGAGACAACAGCACAGTCAAACACACCTTTGATAATAGAGGGAGAGCAGTAGTACAGATGGCAGACAGGATGAAGGAGAAAAGGATCTTATCTAGTCTTAACCGGCTGAATACTAAATGCTAGTAAAACTGACAGCTAAAAGTACTTAGTGTAACCCCCACAAGGGGTTAAGTTTTTTTTACCTGAGAAGGTGTTTTTGCAGCATTGGCAGTTGTTGAGTGTCTCATTTGAGGGGAGCTGGAGTATGTTTTGATCCGGATTGGATCTGTGATGGGAGAGGAGTTGGTCCGGGATGAAAAGTAAATGCATGAGAAAAGATCCGGAGCGGATCAGGTGGATCCGGGTCTCTCGGATCAAGAGACTGGTATCCCACGCTGTGAAGTAGCGCTTGAGAGTTATTGCAGGTGGAGGTGAAAGCTGAGACTCCAATTTGATTTTAGAAAGGGAGGTTGGATTTCATAGGTTTTTTTGGGTAAGGTTAAACTGGTGAAATGTCATAGCGAAGTGCTGTTTTGAGTTAGAAACCTGAGAAAACAGGGTTTATTAGTCAGTCGGTGATTGTTGGGAAAGGGATAATTTCTTTTGGAATTTGTTATTTTTCCTGTTTAAATTCAACATAGAATTTTGATACCATTATTTCTTATGGGAGTTTTAAAAGATAAAAATGGAGATTGTAGCTGCAAAATAGAATTTGTGGCAACTGTTGTTATTAGAATACTGTGCAAGCATGCTTTTTATTGGCTGTAGGTTTTCTGATGATGTCATTTTTTGAGTTAGTGTTGCCTGGGTTACGGCTGAGAAGATGGAGAAGTGAAGAACTGTTTGTGAGAGTGAGCAGTTGGCTATTATAGGATTTCTTATAAAGGTTGAAGATTTGCTTTCAAAGTAGGAAAATATGGTTGAGTACTACTGAAATTGGTCAGGTATTTTAAAAAGGAAAGCTGCTTGTGGAAGTGAGAGCAGAGATGTGTTAAACAGAGCTCCTGACTGAGTTTTGTGACAGAGTGACCGGTTTGAATGTGCTTAGGAATTGCACATTTAATTACAAAGAGCTGTGTATATATTTAATAAGCGGGTAAGGCGGACATGTCGCCGCCACGCTCCTTTCCCCCCCCCCCAACCTCGCCCACGCCCCTCTACAAACAACACAACACCTTTTTGGGATTTAAACTGGTCGCAGCTTTATTTAACTTTTTAACCATAACCAAACTTGTATTAAACACAAACATCTTGCCTCCCCCACCCCCGCGAAGCGAGCCCTCACCAGCCATGTTATTAGCAAAGTGACGCCGCTTCCGCTTCCGCCGAGCCCAAGCCCGGCTAATCATCCTTGCCCTCCCTCATTCCGGCTTCGCCATATTATTAGCAAAAACCTGAGGGATTGTCCGGGTCAGGGGTACCCCACCCCTGCCCCAATGTTTGCATCTGGCTCCAGACCCCGGAAACCTCCGGGATCCCGCCACCCCCACCAGCTGCAACACCCCCACTCACTTGTCCACCCCCCATTGAAGGGCGGGCGGGAGGGACGTCCGTCTGCTCCGGCACCAGCCCAGAAGAGACCGGGGCCGCGTGGCAACCTCGTCCAAGACCTTGCCAACGCGGCCCCGCTTCCAATCATTGGCTCCCGCGCCCACAGGCAACCGCGGGAGTCAATGGCACTGCAGGCTCCTTGAGCCCGCCCCACCAACATCGCGCCGATCACGCCGGGATGCGTGCGGCTAGCCGCCCCCGCTTATCTTCGGCCGCATGCACGTGGCGCCGCGGCCTTCCATTAAGTGGGTAAGGCGGACATGCCGCCGCCACGCTCCTATCCCCCCCAACCTCGCCCACGCCCCTCTACAAACAACACAACACCTTTTTGGGATTTAAACTGGTCACAGCTTTATTTAACCTTTTAACCATAACCAAACTTGTATTAAACACAAACATCTTGCCTCCCCCACCCCCGCGGAGCAAGCCCTCAACAGCCATGTTATTAACAAAGTGATGCCGCTTCCACTTCCGCCGAGCCCAAGCCCGGTTAATCGTCCTAGCCCTCCCTCATTCCGGCTTCGCCATATTATTAGCAAAAACCTGAGGGATTGTCTGGGTCAGGGGTACCCCACCCCTGCCCCAATGTTTGCATCCGGCTCCGGACCCCGGAAACCTCCGGGATCCCGCCACCGGCTCAGGACCTTAACGCCCTGAGTTGCCCCCCAAGGCAAAGCTGCGACCAGCCCTCCCCACAGTCATGATACCTTCCAAAGCCTCTTGCCAATCGTTCGAGCAAATCTATGCCAACCGGAGAGAGATGTACTCTGTCCGACCTGTATAGGCCGAGACAGTCCACATCCACCCATGGATGCAATACCTGGCATCCGCCCTGTTCCCCCACCCATCTGCCAATTTGACGATTAATCTTTGTCAACCCTCTCGACCACCGCTGCTGAACCTTGCAAGCAGACCGTGGAATAATATCAGACCAAACCAAGACAGTACCCGGGAGCATCGCCCCCACCACCCCAAAGTCCTTGCACACTGCCCGGATCAATTGTCTACAAGTCCATGCTGACAAGTTGTTGCCTCCGAGGTGCACTACCAAGACATCCGGCGCTTCTCTGCTCCGCAGGTGATGCCGCAGCAAAGGCAGAAGCTGGAACCACCGCAGTCCCCACTCGCCCAGCCATGAGACGGTCACCCCCAGGTGCTCGAGACCCATGTGTGGCCCCAAAGGCCGTGTTGCCGTCTGTCGACCAGCCCAGTAAACAAAGGAGTGGCCAACCATCCAACAGCGACACACCCCTGATCACTTCGCTGCAAAACAAAAAGATAGTGCAGTTAGTTCCCCCCCAACCCTTATAGCCGCACGTATCGGCGGAAAGCCTGCGACGTCCACCGACCGATCCGCTGTATGTCGCGCTCCCGCAAACCGGCCCCCGCTGCACTAGTCGCCGCCCCGATCCTGAAGGAGTGCGGGGCGAACAGTCCCGGATCCTCACCGAGCCGTCGTAACGCGAGCCGCAGCACCGCCGTAAACTTAAAACACGTGAGCACTCTCGCATCTTCGTGAAGAAAGAGACTGCCCGCACCCCCTGGCCGCACCCGCAGGTACTCACGCAGCAGAGCGACCGGACACACCGGCGCCCCCTCAACCGCCTGTAACTCCACCCAGGTACCTTTCCCGCGCTGATCCGTCTTAGAACGGGCTAAGTACAACTTAATCCCACCCCCCCCCCCACTGTAACTGATGCACTTGCAAGCCCCCATAGCCTGGAATACGGCCCGACTCCGCCACTAATTTGCCCACCCGAAAGGCGCCGAAAAAGGCTACCGAAAATACCGCCCGGAACAGCAAACTTTCATAGACCGACGAAACTACCTCCGGCAACACCTCGCACAACCACCACAGCAAGTCGTGCATAATAGGACGCCAACGGTCAACTGCCACAGGAAGCAACCGCTCCCAACCCAGCAGGAGCTGACGTATCAGGAAGCCCCCGCCGCATTCCCCCAACCCACCGCCTTTGCAAAAAATGAAAACCCCGCCAGATGGCTCTGCACTGTAGCCCGCGAGACCCCCGCCGCCTTCGCGGCTACTACATACTGACCAAGCAGCAGATCTGGAACAGGGCCCTGACTCCAACCCTGCTCCACCAGGTATTGCACCACACTGCTGCAGCCTCGCTGGTACGCCGCCCAAGTCGCTGCTGACACGGACCTCTGCAGCAGGTCCATCGGGTCCCGAGGCCAATCTGCCATAAGTGCTCGGGGACCGATGCCCCTTCCTCTTCCGCCTCCGGTGCCAAGGTCCGGAACAACTCCCACTTAAAACAAGAAAGAGCATCAGCAATTCTGTTAGTACACCCCGGAATGTGCCGAGCCCGCACCACGACATTCAAGCGCAGGCACTCCAACACCATGCCCCGCATTAACTCCGACAACACGGTGCATAATTGTTGATCACACTGACCACCGCTTCATTGTCGCACCACCAGACCACTTTCCGGTTACGCAACTTATCCGGCCACACTGCCAAGACCACCCAGATGGGAAACAACTCTAAAAATGTGATATTACCGGTGAGGCCCAACTCCCTCCAAGCCTGCGGCCACTCCGCCGCACACCACGAACCCCCAAAATAAACCCCAAAACCGCATCCCCCAGCTGCATCCGTGTACAACTGCAATTCCCAACTGGATACCTCCTGTTCTTGGAGCACCGTGGTGCCATTGAACTGCCGCAGGAACACATCCCACACTCTCAAATCAGCCTGGATACCCTGCGAAACCCTAATACGATGGTGTGGCTTCAAAACCCCCCACGTGGCCCCCGCAAGCTGCCTCAGAAACACTCGCCCCATCGGCATTACCCTGCATGCAAAATTCAAAGACCCGATCAATGCCTGCATCTCTCGCAATGTCAACTTCGGAGAGACCAACACATTCGCCACCAACACGCGCAGCTGAGCCAACTTGTCCGCGGGCAGCCACACCTCCATCGAAGCCAAATCCAACTCGATCCCAAGAAACGTGACCTTAGACGCCGGGCCCTCCGTCTTACCGGCCGCCAACGGTACCCCCCAGTCATGCGACAACTTCTCGAACCCTGCGAGCAAGTCTTGACACCTGCCTGACTGCGCCTCCCCTACAAAGAAAAAATCGTCCAAGTAGTGGACCACATTATCGCAACCCACTTGCTGCACCAAAACCCAGTGCAGAAAGGTGCTGAATTGCTCAAAATACGCACAGGAAATCGCACACCCCATTAGCAGGCACCTATCAAAATAACTGCAACCTTCGAAACAAAACCCCAACAAAGGAAATGCCGACGGATGCACCGGCAACAGACGGAATGCCGATTCAATATCCGCCTTCGCCATCAAGCACCCACGGCCACATCTCCGCATAAGCCCCACCGCTTCATCGAACAAAGCATAACGCACCGCGCACAATTCCTTTGGGATGTGGTCATTCACCGAAGCACCAATCGGGAAGGATAAATTATGTATCAAGCGGTACTTCCCAGGCTCCTTTTTCGGTATAATACCCAAAGAGGAAACCACAAGGTCCCCGAAGGGTGGCTCCATGAAAGGGCCCACCACCCTCCCCAACCGGATCTCGACAGCCAATTTCTCACGGACCATATGTGCAAACCGTCTAACCGACGGCAAATTCTTGGCCTTGCGCAATGCCAACTTCCCGACAATCGGAATCGGAAACCCAGTTTGAAAGCCCCCCTCCAAAACCGCTCTGGCCTTCCGCCGCGGATACTTGCGCAACCAAGGGCGCATCGCCTCGATCCGGATCGGGGACGGAGCGACGCCCCACCCGACCCTACGGCTTGGTTGGAGGCGCGGAGGCCCCAACCGCTCCTTTTTTGACACATTTGATGGGGCATGCCCTCCATTGCAGACCGAACAGGCATGTCGGAATTTGCAATCTGGAAAAGGACATGAAGATTTGTTGAACCGCCAACACACGTCTCCCGTCCCTCCCGCACTGATCCCTCCCTGCCCCGCCTGGGGCAAGCCCATACGAAAAGGCCGTCCCACCCCCGCTGAGCCCACTTGCCCCCCTTTTGGGGCGCCCGCACTCGACCCCCCCGATCTCACCGCCATCTGCGTCTACCATAAGTTGATGTCCTGCGTCCCCCACGAGAGCATGTGATTCTCTTCCATTTTATCGCGGAACTTCTCATCATAGTTGAGCCAAGCCCAACCATCATGTGTCTGCGACGCTTCCAAAATGGAGTCATCATACGCCAGTAGCATCCCATAATGCTCTGGATGCCCATGACCCCAAACACTAGCGAGCCTCAAAAACGCCCGAGTCCAATTAACCACATTCCGCGCCACCCGTCGCACCCTACCCGCCTTCTCGTCCTCTTTTCTCATCCTCCTACTGTCCCCATAGCGCCTCCGACCTTCAAGCAACCGAAAGATATCAATATAGCACCTTTTTTCCACTTTCCACCGCAAATGCTTCGGCACACCTTCCCACAGTTCCGCAAATGCTACCATCGTAGGCGTCACCCCAGCCCCGGCCACCGGCGCCGTATCCTTTGCTACTTCTCTCCCCCTGCTTTCCGACGAAGAACGTGACGTCGAAGAAGAGGACGAGGTAGAAAAAGACCGAGACCTCCGCCGCCTATGACATGAACGTCTCCGCTTGCGCTGTGCCTTCTTACCCCCTTTTTCTGCCGCCGCCGAGTCACCCCTGATACCCCCACTGGTATCCACCACGGACTCACCCGTCATGCCCGGTGACCCAGCCGCAGGCACTCCCGCATCCACGTGGACTGCAGCCGCCGGTCCACTCGCCGCTCCAGGATTTCCGTCCTCTGCCCTCACCGTAACTGGCTGCTGTCTAGGGCCACCTGTCCAGGGGTTTCCAGCGTGGTGCCAACCGGGCGGGACCTGTGGGGAGAAAAAAGCAAAAGGCGAAGCAGCACCTGCCATTGCCCAAGGCTGCTGCCACGCCCCCACCCAGTCCACCCGCGAGGGGCCTTGACCCCCTCCCTGCCAGTGCTCCCAGGCAGGCGAAAACCCAGCCACTGAGGCCCCTTGCCCTGTCCCCACACCCATCGCCCCCCCCCCCGATCACCCCTCTCCTCCGACTCTGGAGGATAAAACCCCACACCGACACCGACCTCCACCCCTAGCCCAGCCCCTTGTCCACCAACCCCCCGGCCCGTGCCTCCCACCCCCCTGCTCCTACTCCCCCTCGTTCCCCAGCCCCTATGCAAGACCCAGCCCCTTCTCTCTTCCCCCTGCTCCCCCCTCAGCTCCAAAGACAAGCCCCCGCCTGAACCGATGCAATCCCCATTTTCCATGCCCCTACCAGCAGCCCTGCCCCTCCCCCCCCCAATTCCTTCAACACCCTGCCCTGACCCAGGCCTCACCCTACCCCCCCGCTGCAAGCCCCTCCGATTCCCCCGTTCCATACTAGGCAAAGACCCGGTCTGACCTCCCCTCCTTGACCCTTGGCCTGCTCTCCCCCCAACGCCTGCTTTCTTACGGGAAGGCATCCCTCACAGACAATGAAACCATCCTAAATCGAAGGAAGGGCCCCCCCCTGACAATTGGGATCAAAATGGGCCTTGCCGCGCAGTTAAGCCTCAAACCCAGCACTGCCTCAGAATGTACTGTTCCTCGGGGTTTTTGTTTTTTTTTATAATTTTTCCGTGCACCGCCTAACCCTTTAACTCCATCCGACACCTCTCACCCCGCGTTATCTCCCCAGGCCTGAAACAATGAATATTGTGCCCCGAAGCTCACCGCGACGTCCGTCTGCTCCGGCACCAGCCCAGAAGAGACCGGGGACGCGTGGCAACCTCGTCCAAGACCTTGCCAACGCGGCCCCACTTCCAATCATTGGCTCCCGCGCCCACAGGCAACCGCGGGAGCCAATGACACTGCAGGCTCCTTGCGCCCGCCCCCCACCAACATCGCGCCGATCGCGCCGGGACACGTGCGGCTAGCCGCCCCCCGCTTATCTTTGGCCACGCGCACGTGGCACCGCGGCCTTCCATTTACTGTATACTTGACTTGTCTGAAAACATTTTTTTTTAAGGTGATGCTAGTAAAAGAGCTCCCTAAAAATAGGTTTCCTGTTTTGAATGGTCTAAAGGTGACCAGAGTATTGGAATGACTCTGAAGTGAGGATAAGTGTAAAGTAACCTGTTCTAAAAGAAAAGAAAACTGTTGTTTACTTTATTGCATGTGGAGTAGCACTACTGAAATTGCATAGTGTACTACAAGTTAATTGTACAAAGCATGCTGTAAGGTAGAATGAATCTAGTTATTGTGGAATAGACACATAGGGGCTTGTTTACAAAGCTGCGGTAGCAGTTCGCGATCGTTATCGGAAACGCGACCCCATTGATTTCAATGGGGCCGCGGCTCCGATAACGACCGCGAACCGCTACCGCGGCTTTGTAAACAAGCCCCATAGTATTTGAGCGCTGAGTGCAAGTTTGAGTAAATGTGGTGCAAGTATGTGTATAAAGAAACAAGGAGTTTAGTAAGTTCTTCAGCATAGGGAAATAAGTTTAGATAGGTACTTTTAGGTAGGGACTTTGTTTAATTTTATTTATTTAGTTAGGGAACGTAACAAAGTTTGTGACAAAGGAATAATTTAGGTTGTCTCATACCTAAACTAGAAAGAAGTTAGGGTTTTGTCTCCCTTTTTATTTAATTAAGTTAGGGAGCCAGGTATCCCGGACTCCGTGGATTCAGACGTACGGCGGTTCCTGCGCGAATCTTGGGCCCCTACACTTCAATTCTCGCAGCTGTGTGGACAATAATAAAAAAAAAGAAGTCAGTCTTACATCTCAGCTGAATGAACAAAGAAAGCTAAGTGAAGTACTTAATATAAGCTGTATGTTAAAAAGAAGGAAAAGGAGAGCAAGGGGAAAAGAGTGGACAATCCCCACTTGTTACTGATGTAATATATCTTCATCACAAAGAAAAATAAAACATCACAAAACATCAGGACTTACAAATTAACAACTGAAGTTAACAGAAAAGTATTTTTTTCGTGCTACATTAGTCAGAGAAGAAACTTATCTGATTAGAATAGTTTGGATTTCCCTTATTAGAGTTGTGACAGGTTGCTATTGATTTTTCTGTTAAAGAAAATACTGTGTTTTTTATTTAAGAAACTAAGTTACAGGAGTAGATAGTAGTATAAAATTGTTTAGTAAAAAGAGAAAATATGTGCAACGTTTTGGTGCAATAAAAGAAGAGATGTAAAATGGGTTGTTCTTACATGTTTTACTGAGAATCTGGAAAGATTATTTCAACTAAATATACACAGTAAATAACAAAAGTGTCAGAACCTGTGTAGAATAAATATTAAGACACTTTGCAATAATTCTATTTGTAAACTTTATTTATACCACCTAAGTTTACTTATTTTATTTATTTCCCCAGTTCCTTTTGAAGAAACTGGTGTGTACTGTACCTTTCTCATTTGTAAGCTGGTGATAGCGCCTTTCCTTACGGCACCGTGACACACAATTTAAATAAGGAAGCTACATCAGGGCGCTGGTCACTGGTTTGAAAATAGCAGTGGGTTACATTAGTATCCATTTAATTACTGCCCTCCTGTGAGTTCTGAATGGAGAATGGTCTATTACACCAATGTGTAGTGAAAAATGAATACAGATTGCTGGTAGCTGTCAGCTATACAGGGATGGCGCAACCCAATAAGCCTAGAGCACTAATGATCCCAGGGCAGCTCATTGCTGTCACTACCATCCCTCTCTGGGACCTGCAGGGGCAGTAATTCCATTTAATTTGCAATGCAGCGCTTACCTGAACTCTCTGGCATGGTGTTGCTGTTCCTCTTCTCTTTGACTTGCCACTTCCATGTCCTCCAATGCAGACTTCCTATTTGTATGTTGGCGGAAGCAACAGGTCACAGAGAGGAGGCACAGCAATGCAGTGCCAGAGAGTTCGGGGAAGTACTACATTGTGGTTTACATGGCATTGCCACTGTTACAGGTCTTAGAGGGGGCAGGAGCAGCAGCAATGTGTGCGGCAGCATTGAAAGCTCATCTAGGGTACCTTATATCCTTGCACCGGCCCTGCAGCTGCTGACACATAATAGTCAGCTGAGTGGAAGGAGGTAAGATCCTCTCCTCCAGTGGCAGATTTGGGACTCTGGGACTAAGAAATGGGAATTTGGTGCTATACTTTTTTTATGTAGGGGATGGGATAGTTACGGCATGGCTGCTACTTTCTTTGATGGAAAGGGGTGTGGTTCAGTGCTATCCTTGGCAGAGGAATAGTAGGATAGGGATATAGCACCACTTATCCTTTGCTTGTTCATTATCTTGGGGGGGAGAAGAAGGGGGATTAGAAAACCAGCGGTATAGTAAATGTTTTGAGAGTCAGCTGGAGAGAGGGGTTGCGTTCCAGGGGAGATGGGCAGTTTTTTGCTTTTCAACATAAAGAATATTGGCAGGACTTATGTAGAAGGGATTGATATCCATCCATTTATAGGCATAATTACTCCCCCCAGAAAAGACATTCACCATATTTGGCACAGAGGAAAAATTGCAAATATCACGGACAAGTTCAAAAACTAGAAACACTGGGTCGCCTTGCACAAAAAAATAAACATTGCTTATGTTAAGATATTACTTATATCTCTTAGATGCCATTATAATACTGACCAGTACTCCATTCCAAATGTTCAAGTCACCCTTCTACCACTTCATTACAAAGCAATACAGACACAGAGGAATGCATACGCTTCCAGCACACACACTCCTCCCACCTTCCAAAATACAAATACAAACATATACCCCATAGACAGAAAGAGAGAAAAAAACATTGCAATTTCTGAAGGATTGCACCAATGACAACTTCAAAACTGCCTCACCAAACTACCAAAGTACAAACACACACACACACACACAATACCACTTCTGCACACACATCCCCTCATGCCATCATACCCTCTCACATATACATACCCACATTCACCCTTACACACAAACAGATCTACCTACACACACACTATGCACCCCATGTGTCCCCCTCATTATACCTCACAGAGACACCCCACACACAGCCTCACATACATGCCTTGCACACATATATCACCATATACCTCCAACATATCCCAAAGCTGCACAACCCATCCGCACACCTCCTGAGAATACATTAACCGAGGTATCCGGATGCCCATACCTTGCCTACGAGCAACCGTTACCCCCCCTTCCTCCCACCTACACCCCCCCCCCCGTCATACTCCCCACACAGAAGACTCAATACGCCATAGTTTTGGTGAACAATTACTTGGTCGCAGCTTTATTCAAATTATTGCAAACCGGCCCAACATAGGCCAACTGAACATTCTTAAGTCAAACATTACCCCCCCTTCATTTCCAGATGATGCCCCCCACCAGCCATTTATAGCAAAGTGGTGCATCATCCACCCCCATTCCCCTTCCGCCCGCCTCGCCATGTTATGAGCAAAGGCCGGCAAGTTGCCTTCCACCGGGCAGAGACCACAACCGTGATGTCTCTCCCAACCTACAGAGCACTGCCGCTCCCCTGCCAAGCGGCATCTGCCTCAAATGCCCCTCCGGGTCGGCAAGCGCCAGCTCGCTACCCCGCCACCGGCGCAAGGTAGACCCACTATCCTTGCTTCGCCCCCACCAAAGCAAGCTGCGACCAACACCAAAACTCCAGGGCCTCCTGCCAGTCATTCAGCAAGAGATCCTGCCTGACAGGAGCAAGGTGAACCCCGTCCAAGCGATACAATCCACTGCACCGGACTTCCGCCCACTGATGCAACACCTGTTTGCCCCTTATTTGCTGTACCCATCGTCCTATCTGCCTATTTATCTTGACTAGGCCCCGCGACCACCGCCGCTGCGGGGCGTGGAATGATGTCTGACCAAATAATGGCCACATCTGGAAGCAGTTCCCGCAGCAGTCCAATGTCCCTTTGCACCATTCTAATGGTCTGCCGGCACGACCAGCTCGCCAGATCATTGTCCCCCAAGTGTAGAAGAAGCCCGATGGGCCGCCGCCGCTGTGACAGCTGTGCCCGAACAAAAGGCATGAGTTGCCACCACTGCATCCCGCGTTGTCCCATCCAGCAAAGCCAAACTCCAGAATCTGCCAGACCAAGGTGGAGTCCCAGCGGCTGCGTTCCGGCTCGTCGCTCAGCCCAGTAGACGAAGGAGTGGCCAATGATCCACCAGTCGCCGGAGCACACACCGTCTGAAAGGAGAAATCGCACTGCCACCAGCAGCCGTTCTTCAATAGGAAGAAAACAGTTAGTACCCCCCCCCCCGACCCCAATGCCGTAGTCCAGCCTAGCTGCCCAGATACCGGGTCAGCGCCCCGCCCCCCACGTAAGCACCTGACCGCCACCTCCCAATCCGCTGAATCACCCGCCCGTCAAGACCCACTGCCGCCGCACTCGTAGCAGCGCTGATCTGAAAGGAATGCGATGCATAACTCCGATCATCCTCACCCAAGCACCGCAAAGCCAGGCGCAACACAGCCATAAACTGAAACTGAGTTACCGGCCTACCATCCTCATGGACAAAGAAATAAGGACCGGCCAAGCCTGAGCGCGACTGCGAGTAACTCCGTAAGGCATGCACCGGACAAGATGGCACAGGGAAGATAGCACTCAGTACCACCCAACGCCCTTTACCCGCCTGATCCGTCTTGGACCGTGGGAGGAAAATACGGACCTGAGATGCCTCCACCTGCACATGCTCAAGCACGACACCGCCAAACGCACCCCGCCTGGCCGACCGAGGAACAAGTTCACACACCCGAAATGCTCCAAAAAATGCCATCACAAACAGAGCGTGGAACAAAAGGGACTCAAAACTCGAGGCCGCGACACAAGGTAACACCTCGCAGATGCGCAGCAACAGCTCATGAGAAACCTGGCGCCGCCAATCCAGCTGCCTGGGGTGTGCCCTGACCCAACCCGCCAGTAAGCGCTTAACCAAAAAGGAAACCCTAGGATTCCCCCATCCCGCCGCCTTACAAAAGAAGGAGAACCCCGACACTGCTGATGAGACCGCCGTTCAGGCCCAGCCCGCCTTCTTTGCCCAAAGGACAAATTGCCCCATCAACCCGTCAGGAACCCTCCCACCACGCCAACCGAAAGCGCTGAGGAACGTACTCACCTGGCAATATCCTCGCCGGTACTGAGCCCAAGTACCACGCGCCACCGACGCAGACAACAGCACCATCAAGTCTGGATCCCAACCTTCCAAAGATGCTCCGGGAATAGGGAAGCCGCCTGATCTGCCTCTGGAACCAGCAGCCAGAATTGCTCCCACTGGAAACGGGACAGAGCATCAGCAATAGAATTTTGGGAGCTGGGCACATGCCGGGCCCTAGCGGTGACATTCAAGCGGAGACAGGCTAACACGAATATCCGCATCAAGGCTGCTACCCTCGGGCACTGCGGGGCCTGCCGGTTGATAAACTCCACCACCGCTGCGTTATCGCACCAGAAGACAACCTGCCGATCCCGCAAACGCCCCGGCCAAACCCAATAGGCAAAAACTATGGGAAAAAGCTCCAAAAAGGTGATATTATGCGTCAGGCCAGACTGAACCCAGTCGCAAGGCCAGGGCTCCGCACACCACGCGCCCTGACAATAAGCCCCAAACCCGGAACTACCAGCCGCATCTGTAAACAAATGCAGGTCTGCATTCGACGTCTCTGGCAACTGTATAACAGAGCGACCATTGAAATCAGCCAAGAAAGAGCTCCACACCCGCAAATCCTCACGCATACCTGCCGTCACGCGAATATGATGGTGCGGCAGCTGAACCCCTGCCATTGCAAGCGATAACCGCCGCGCAAAGGGACGACCCATGGGCAGCACCCTACACGCAAAATTGAGATGCCCAACCAATGACTGCAGGACCCAAAGGGTGGTCTTGTTCAAAGATCCCACGGAGGCCACGAGTTCCTTGAGACAGGTGGCCTTCTGCTCCGGCAAGCGCATGACCATGCCCTCGGTGTCGATCTCAATCCCGAGAAAAGTAAGGCAAGTACAAGGACCGACAGTTTTGCTAGCCGCTACCGGAATACCAAAATCACCCGCCAAACACAAAAAAGCCTCAAGCAAGATGGAACAAGTGCGCACGTGTCTGGGCCCGACAAACAAAAAATCATCCAGGTAGTGTACTATATTAGCGACACGTATTTGCTGCTCTAACACCCAGTGCAAAAAGGTGCTAAAGGCCTCAAAGTAGGCGCAAGAAATCGCACAACCCATAGGCATGCATTTGTCAAAATAATACTGTGAATCAAAATGGAAACCTAACAAGGGGAAAGCCGAGGGATGGACTGGAAGCAATCGGAACGCGGATTCAATGTCAACCTTAGCCAACAAAGCACCAGCCCCACACCGCTGCACTAAAGCCACAGCTGCATCAAAAGATGCATAACGCACGGTGCACTGCTCCCGCGAGATATGATCGTTCACAGAATCTCCACTAGGGGAAGACAGGTTATGTATCAGCCGGAATTTGCCCGGCTCCTTCTTAGGCACCACCCCCAATGGGGACACCGTAAACGGAGAAAAGGGGGGCTCAGCAAACGGCCCAGCTACGCGGCCCAACGCGCCCTCCTTAGCAATCTTCCTTCGCACAACCTCGGCTAAGGAGTGCACCGAACCGGCGTTACGTGACCTGCCCCCAGCCAGCGAACCTTGACACGGAATCCGAAAACCCACCGAAAAACCCTCCAAAAGCAAACTCCATGCCCCACCCGCTTTAACCCGCCCATACTCTACCAACCACGGGCGCATCACCTCCACCCTAACGGGCATAGGAGCCAAAGCCTCGAGAGCTCCCTCACTTGCCCCCCGCTGGGGCCCCTGCCGCGCCCTTGCGACTACACTTAGTGGCGGCATGTCCGCTACCACAGAAGGAACAGGCATGTTTAAATTTGCAATCGGGGAAGGGGCAAGACGATTTGTTGAAACGCCAACATACGTCTCCGCCCGCAACGCCGCCTTTTGATTGAGATGCCGGGATAACGGACGCACGAAAGGACCGCACACCCGCCGATGTAGTCGACGGCACTAGCTTGCCGCCGCCTCCACCGGCCCCTGCCACACGGCTCTGCATGGACATCTGCGTTTACCACAAATTAATATCCTTAGTACCCCATGATAACTGCCTGTTCTCTTCCATCATGTCTCTGAACTCCTCATCATAGTTCAGCCAGGCCCACCCGTCATGCGCCTGCGATGCTGCCAAAATCGTATCCCCAGTACTCAAGCCTCACATTTCCCCGCCTCTCGCGCAGGACGCTGGTGCTGGCCTCGCTCATATCCGTGTTCCCCCCCCACACTCCTACTAGCCTGCACCGCGTGCTGCCGCAAGGGGTACAGGGCCCCGAGGACCCGGTTACAAGCCGGCCTCGGGACCCTGCCCTGCGGCTCGGTGGCATATATCCTATCAATAACCACAAACATCTCACCTTCATTCACGTACTTCAGGACACACCTACACTCACACACATGTACTACTCATATATACCCACTCCTCCATTCCATGCCTTACATGCACTAAAGCACTCTCACATACACAGTGACAACCCCCACACATACACATGCATAGCCCTGCCACACCAATCACACATACACATCCCATAAACATACCACACACACAAGCTACACCTATACCACCTCCCAATGCACACATTACACAGTCCTCCACACAAACCTCCCATATGGCCAAAAGCCATACTCCGAAATGCATTCCCCCTATACATAACCTACACACATGCACTCTCAACCACATATATGCCCAAAAGGACCTCCATACTTACACACACCTACATATTCCAGACATATATACATCTCTCACATCCAAACCTCATACTCGTTCTACCCCATGCACCCCACCACACACACACACACACACACACACACACACCCGTACCTCCCATAATACCTCACACATACCTCCACACCCCTTACATACAATACACCATGCCTCTATATATAAAACCTCTTTCACTCCCAAATATACTTTTTTATATGGTGGAGTGACCCTCCCAGGGCGCTAATGTTCTCTCCAAACCCACACTCCACCCCTAAACCACCCACTCTCCATATTAGCATGTGATTGCCAGCTAACGTGTTCCAGAAGCCAATAGCTGGTATACCAATGCATTAGCATCTTTCACAGCAAGTTACCCCGTGCTAAAATACGAGTTAACCAGTTAGCAGCCCCTACGTTTCATCTGCTATGATCATTCATTTAATATTTTTGATATTATTAAATCCCAAAGAAACAAGCATACATTGTCAATTACATTTCATTTGATACCTGAAAATTGTATATGGTATATTGATGTGGATTATATAAAGAAATGAGAGTCAATATTCAAAACGTTTTATCCGGATAGCAGTATCTGCAAATTGGACAAGTGGCTCTGTCTAGGGTTATACGCAAACAAACCATATATCACCAGCCATACATCAGCCATCAAAGGTACGCAAGTAAAAATACATTTTTCAAAAGGTTTTTTCATAGATTGGTGAGGATTAGTCCTGATGGGCATGTGAGTACCTTTGATGGACGATGTATGGCTGATGAATTTTTTAAAAGAAGGACAATTATCTGAGGTCTTTTTTCTCCTTCGTGAAATAGTATGATGGACATTTATAAGGCAATGTTGTGATGGTGGTCTAGGGCTATCCAGCAATTTTTAGAGGCAGCATCTGGATATTCCCAATGAAAATCTTCCTGCCCAACTTGGTACTATCTGGATGTTGCTGGGTGGTCGATGGGCAGGGCCCCCAGAGTTACAATTTTTGCACAGTGCCAATATTCAGTCTGCTATGCAGATAGCTAGCCAGATAAAGTTAGGAGAGCAAAAAGGCTGTCCTAACGTCATCCAACTAGCAGTCCAGATAGACTGGCATTCCGTCCCATGAATAGTGAGGTTGGATGTCCAAACTGCGCTCAACCCCTGATTCTGATTCTGTCCCGATGCACTCTGCGCACATACAACGCATTTGTATGGGGAGCGCTGGACAGGGGAGGAAGAGGGCAGTGCTGGGGTGCAGCGGGGGAGTAGCCATGTGCCGGGACATACAGAAGCAATTCTGGTCATGCCTCTGTATGTCCTGGCACCGCGATAGATGCCTGGCTTATTCCATCTCGACGGTGGAATAAGTGCCAGGTGCTGTGGTGCGTATGGCCTGCAGCCCCCCTTCCCCATTGCGATGCTGTGGGAGGACTCTCGCCGCCTGATCCTGACCTTGCGGGCCCCCACCGAGGGTCAGACAGTAGAGAAATGGAGCCGTTTTGCATCCGAGCCCTAAGTGTCTCTGGCTGGACAAGCCAGTGCCATGGCAACAGGATGCCACTGCACTGGCACACCAGCTGGAGCGCTGGGCGGTGGGAACCGGCAGGATATCTCCCAGCAGTGAATCAGGTGTGCGCTGGGCCATCAAAATGTCCAATTCTGCAATCACAGGAACAGAATTGGGTACAACTGGGCCCCATCGGTGATCTGAGCGTCCCTACAGCCCAGCCATGCACCACGTGTATAATATATCACTACTGTCTGGATAGTGATGTTGTCACCACATTACCTGGGTATTCAGCAATTGCCTTTATCTAGCTGCTACCATTGAATATCCAGAGCATTTATGGCTGCAGCAGCTATCATTTATAAAAAATGCCAGTTCTGGTGGCTGGATATTGGCCTCGTAAAATGTAAGTGATGCTACCCAATAAAAAATAATTTCAGTTGTTGAATTTTATGCAGTTTTTGCAACGTGGAGCAATTTGCTTTGCTGGTTACCTTATAAAATGGAATAGAAACATCTGGTGGACTATATAAGTAAGGGTAACATTAAATCTTGAAATGGGAAATAATAGTAATTTAATTGCATAACTGTGTTGCATTGCCTTTTGAAGCTGACATGATCAGGGTCTGAGTTGACCTTAAGCATCAACATGAAGTGCTTTTTATAAAACGAGCTCTCTTTTTGTGGGGCCCATGTTCAATTGTTTCCAGATGTGTCAAGAGCTACGCAGTCACGGAGGAAAGCCACTTTGGCTCTGAGATCTCGTGTATTGACTCTTGGCGCTTCTTTTTTTTTTTTGCGATATCCCTGTAAATGTTTGTTATCCATTTAGGGGGTCAGATATGGGGGTTTTTTTTATAATTAAATTTTTATTATATTTGGATAGGTACATAAACCAATACAATAACATCAACAGTTCAGGGCAACCACCAAGACAGTGACCAAAGAAAGCCCAGTACCATATAACATATAACATATAACCTATCCCCCCCCCCTACACATCCCATTCAGTGGAAACAATAGTGACAGATACCTCTAAGACTGCCCCATTCTACCTGCGCCCCCCCCTACCCAACCTCCCCCAACCCCATCCACTCCCTAGTCCCCCCCTCCAGCCCCTCCCCCCCCCCCACCTCTAATCCCACCACCCGGCACAGTACCCCCCATTCCTCATGAAATCTCACCCCTCGCCTCCTCCAGATAGCGGTCAACTTTTCCAGAAGGGTGACACGCCGGAGTCTGATCACAAATTCCCCTAGAGAAGGCAGCTCAGTCTTTTTCCAAGCCGCCGCCACCTCGCACCGAGCCACGCTCAGGCAGGCCAGTACCATCTTCCCACCTTGTCTCATCTGCCCTTCCCCCCACCAAGACAACAGGGCAATTTGGGGGGTTATGACCACGTCCCCCCCCCAAATTTAAGTGTATCCAGTTCTGTATCATCCCCCAATACCCTTGTACCTTTTTACACCCCCACCAGATATGCCAAAAAGACCCCTCCTCCCCACACCCCCTCCAGCATAAGGGGGAAAGCTCTGGATAAAATTTGTGTAACTTCACCGGTGTGAGGTACCACCTCATGAGCACTTTATAGCTATTTTCCTGGAGCTGGCTCGCACAAGGCCCCTTCTTTATCACTTTCCAGGTGGACTTCCAAGCCACAGAACTAAGGGTTTGCTCTAAGTCCCGTTCCCATTCCAGCATATAGTTAACTTTCCCCACCCCCTGCCCCTGCACCACCTTATAGAGGGCCGTGATCATCCCCTTCGAGCCCCTCTTCCCATACCAAATGGCCTCCAGGTCCGAGACCTCCCTCCCTAACCCCTCCCTCCCCAGGACTCGTCTAAGAAAGGTACTAGCCTGCACAAACGCGAAGCGATCCCCTTCATCTAGGTCAAAGTCCCTCTGCACCTCCCCAAACTCCCGGATTTCCCCCTCCTCTAACAATTGGAAGCCACATTGAAGCCCCTTCCCTCTCCAAATGTCGAATCTTCCCCCCTCCCACCCCGGCCGAAAGGCCCGCCACCCCCTCCAGGGAGTCATCATGGAGAACCAGGACCTCCGCTGTAGAGCTTCCGGCTTTCGCACTGCATCCCATATTTTTGACACCTGACACATAGTGGGCGATCCCTCCCCCATCAGTTTCCGCTCCCCCCCCCCCCCGGAGACCAAATCCAGGCATCCAACCGCCCTCCCTGAACCCGCGTACTGTCCAAACTAACCCAAGGAGCCCCACCCCCACCATTCCTCCAGTCCAGAATGTGCTTTAATTGCGCCGCCTTATAATAATCCTTGAGGTTGGGAACTCCTAACCCCCCCTCGGCCTTGCCCATGCACAGGACCCGCCGAGAAATTCTCGGTGGGCGCCGTCGCCAGATGTAGCGGAAAAACCCGTCGTTGCAACCCTCTCATGGCACCCTCTGGGATCTCCACCGGTAAAGCGTGGAACATATATAATAAGCAGGGAAGGATATTCATTTTAATAACGGCAATCCTGCCCAGCCAAGAAGTCTCCATGCCCATCCACCCCTCAAGGTCCGAAGTAATGGTCCCCCAAAGTTTAGGATAGTTAGCAGCATACAATTCCTCATAATGCCTGGTCAGCCGAACCCCCAAATAACCCAAAGAGGAACGCACCCACCTCAAGGGGAAAGCCTCCTTTAACTGTCGCTCCTTCTCGGCCGCTAGTTGTATTTTCAAGACCTCTGTCTTATCAAGGTTCATTTTGAACCCCGAAACCCCCCCAAAGGCCTCCACCTCCCGAAGCACCTCCGGCAGATATAACGTGGGCTGGCATAAGTACAATAGGATATCATCCGCATACAGGGAAATCTTATGGGATTTGCCACCCCTCTCCAACCCCCTAATCTGCATATTCCGCCTGATGCGTTCCGCCAAAGGCTCAACCACCAAGGCAAACAGCAAGGGGGACATTGGGCACCCCTGCCGGGTCCCGCGCCCCACAGAAAAAAATCCCCCGAATAACGGCCATTAACTTTTACCCGGGCTCACGGCTCATGATATAGGCCCTGTATCCACCGCATAAAATTTGGCCCACAACCCACCCTCTCCAGTACCTCCATCATAAATCCCCAATGTACCCTATCAAAAGCCTTCTCGGCGTCAATGGACATCAATATAAGCTTATCCCCCCCCCCCCCGACTTGCCTCCCATACCACCCCAATTGCCCGTTTGATATTATCCGCGGCCTGTCGCCCTTGAATGAACCCCGTCTGATCCCCGTTGATCAGCCCTGGCAGCCACCCAGCCAACCTATCCGCCAGAACTTTGGCCAAGATTTTTACATCCACATTCAACAATGAAATTGGACGGTAGGAGCCACATTTCAGGGGGTCCTTCCCTGGCTTCAACAGCACCGTGATCCCAGCCGTCAACATCTCCCGTGAAAGCCCCCCGCCTTGCTCTAACACTCCATTAAACACCCGCTGTAACAATTCCCCCAACTCCCCCCAAAAAACCTTATAAAACCTACCCAGCAACCCATCTAATCCCGGTGCTTTCCCACCCTCCAATCCCCTCACCACCCTGCCAATCTCCTCTACCCCGATGGAGACCTTCAACACCTCTTTTGCCGCTTCCGATAACCCGGGAAGCGACACCCCCGCTAAGTACTCTCGAATGGCCCCCCCCCTCTACACCTGCCATCTCTGTATAGAGTCCCTTATAGAAGTCCCGGAAGCAGCCACGGATCTGCTCTTCACCCCGATGTATCACCCCATCTTCCCCTTTAATCTGGTAGATCGTGGACGCTCCCTGCCGCTGCCTTAAACGCCTAGCCAACAACCGGCCCGCTTTATCCCCAAACTCATAATGAACCTGCTTCACCTTTTGTAAATCTAATGCCACCTGCTCCAACTGTAGAGCGTTCAACTCCGCCCGGGCCTTCTCCACTTCTCCCCAATCCCCAGCTCCCCCCCTACCCTTATGGGTTTCTTCGGCCACCTGCAACGCCTTCCGCAACTCCTCTTCCTTCTTCCCTCTCTCCTTTTTCTTCCAAGCTCCCCACATAATAAACCTCCCGCGAATAAAGGCCTTAAGCCCTTCCCAGACCATCACATCCCGCACTTCCCCTGTATCATTCAAGGCGAGGTAGTCCTTCAGCGCCGCCCGCACATCCTCCACCACTTCCCTACATTCCAGCAGGCTTTCATTCAGCCTCCAAAAGGCCACCCCTCCTCGTTGAGGGCTCTTGAACACCACGTCTACAGCACCATGATCCGACCACCCCACGGGGAAGATGTTCCCGCCCATCACCTCCAACATTCAACGCTTGTCTAATAGAATCATATCTATCCTGCTCCAGCTATTATGCGGAGAGGAGAAAAAAGTATATTCTCTCCTCCCCGGATAAAGTGCCCTCCAAACGTCCACAAGATCCCATTGCTGCATCAAGTTTCTCAAGCCTTGTCGGTTCCTACTACCCCCATCGCCTCCCACTGAGTCACGATCCACCCGGGGGTCGAGCACCACATTACAATCCCCCCCAACCACCAACTTTCCCCCTCCCTCTCCTTCCACCAACCTTCCCACCTCTGCCCAAAACGTACCTTGGTTGCCATTCGGCCCATATACTGATAGCAACATCACCTCCTCCATACCCCACCGCCCTTTAATCCCCACCACCCGACCTTCGGTATCTTTAAATTGCCCCCTAATATTTAAACCACACTCTGCCCGCACCAATATTGCTACCCCTCCCTTTTTCAACCCCCCCTTATTGCAGGAGAAAAATTGGTCTGGGAATAGCTTATGCCGCAACCGCCCCACATCCCCCCTCCGCAGATGGGTCTCCTGGATTAACACTATGTCCCATTTATTGCGCTGCGCCTCTCTAAAGAGCAGACTGCGTTTAGTCGGGGAATTCAGGCCCTTTACATTAAGTTCCCTATCCGCAACATGATACTTCCCCCCCCCCTTCTGTCTCCCTCTTTCCGGTGCTGCGCCATTAACTCCCCCCCCTCCACCCTCCCAAACCCCCCTCCCCCTCATCCCCCCTCTCCTCTCCAACCCCCCCCCCCACCACCCCCCAAGCCCCCCCCACCAACCCCCGCCAGCCCGCCCTCCTCCCCTTCCGTGACCATCATATCCTTCCCCCACTCGTATCCCCAACCCCCACAGCCATGAAAGCCAGCTAACCCTTCCCCCACAATCCCCACAGACCCCTGAAAGCAATGCCCCCATAATATCCCCCCAGCCACCCAGATATGTTTTTTTTTTATACACTTCAGTTAGAGAATTTTCTGTCCAGTAAGGAAGACATGGTTCGGTGAGTTTGGTGGGCGGATATATAGGGTTTTGTTTTGGCTGAAAATGGGGAGTTTAGTCTCCTTGTGATTACCTTAATCTTGTTTACATTTATTGGGTTTGTTTCTCCTTCTTTTTTTGTGGACTATAACGATTTGGGTTTTTTTTATTATAATGTATTAGACTTTTGTGGTTAGTTTTTGCTTTATTTGCTTGTAACCTGATGCATTATGGAAAATTAATAAAAATATTTCATCATAAAATGAGCTCATCATCTTCTCTTAATGAACACTTGATCTGACAATTAAGAGGAAGCAATCTATACCAACACTATGAGAGAGAACATACATAAGAAAGTTTCTTCTGCTTGAGTGTAGTTAAAACAGGAAAGATCATTCTGTGGCGGCCTAGCACTAGTTTTACTTATGTTGCAAAGTATATGAAATGTTGCTTGGGAATTCTCTGGTTGTTATCTTGTTTTACCCTCTCAAACGGATACAGCCACCAGAAAATAGTAAGGAGCTGCTGCAATGCAATGTATGCAAAGCAGCTCATTAATAATGATTTTGGTGAAAACGAAGCATGCAACATCATCTTTGTAGACTTGTTTTCACAAAAAAAGATAAACACTTGGCGAAGATATAGTTATAGAAACATAGATTATATTTTGTTTTCCTGTGGCCCTGGAAACAGTTTTAAAGCAGATGAATGGCTTCTTTCAATGTCTATCCTATCCCCCCCCCCCCCCGAGATGAAATCTGCGATGCCAAAATTGTGATATGTAATCACCACACACACACGGCTTTGGGCTTCTTCTCTAGCCCTATTCAAATCCAAGCTAAAAACCCACCTCTTTGAGACTGCTTTTGGATCCTGATGCTCCTCACTCTCATGTCCACTGTTATTTTTTTCATCTTGATTAGACTGTAAGCTCTGATGAGCAGGAATGTGTCTTACATCTATATGTACAGCGCTGCATATACCTTGTAAGCGCTATACAAATAATCAGTTGTAGTAGTAACGTCCATGGCTCTAGCCTTAAACCTCAAAAATATCTAGAAGACTCTCCAGGAGTGAGGTCCACCAAGCCTTCCCCGTCACAATATAGCATGTTATCCGGCCAGGTATGTGTAAAGTTATCAGTGATAGTAACACATCACCAATCAACTTTCACAAAAAAACCCAGCTTCTAGCCATGGTATATAACACAGGTTAGTAGTGCATTCATAATTTCTAATAGCATCTATTAACTAATAACTGTTATCATGCATCTAGACATTCCATACTGTATTAAAGCGACTCCTTCAATTATTAATGTTTCATCTTATAGCAATGCTAAAAACAATTTTGGATTTATTTGCTTTTATTCTGTACTTAATATTGAATCATAATTAAACCTGAAGCATATTTACACAGTGCTAGTAAGAAAATACTCTGACAGACGAGTCAAATTTAATGATAACAATGCAAGGAATACTACAGAGTAAGTTTTTCTTCCTTTTTAATTATTTCACTAAAGGAAAGGAAATACACGCATTAATGAATAATGAGGTAATTAAATATATACATTACTACCATAGTCCTTTTTCCACTGGATTCCTCTTATTTGCATTATTCCACTCTTAACTGATGTATAGTTTAATAAGCTAGGTTTGAGGATGTTTGTGTTCATGGATCATTTAACACTATTCTTACGTTTTTTTTATTAAAACATGGCTTTTTAAATTAAGTAAAGTAGCTGTTTTCTTTTTCTCTTTCTACTTTCAGCTATTTGAATATTGATTATTAAGCTGTAACTCATTTTAGAATTGTTTATGTTGGCCATATGGTATGGTATATCCGTCATTGTCCTTTTACTGCTGGAGATCTGAGATTAATTTCTGAATAAAATGATGATCTCAGTCCATTCCCTAATGAACTGTGTAATATACTCAAGATAATGAAATGCATTGTATCTCCTGGAACTGATTTCGCCACATGGGGCTATTGAGACTGGGTAAAGAGATTCAGTGCACTTTTCTCCTTAGGAGAATGAAAAGGAGGTCTCGTAGAGCCTTATTTAAATTTTCCATTTTAAAAAAACTTTTTATATTCTTTCACATCCCTACTGCTGGCAGTGATAAAGCTAAGAGTTGGGGTTGAAAGTAGAGCTCTCCCCTTGTGTAATAGAAAGTGAGCTACCAGAAGTGAATATCAACATTTGTGTGGAGAATTTAAGAGGATTTCTCCATGAAAATGCTTTAGAAATGCAAATTAAAAACATAAAACCTCCTGCAATCTAGAAAGCACATGATGAATCCTGCTCCCATTAAAAATACATGCAACTTTCAGAAGATAGAGTTCGGTAAGACATACTTCAGTGTCTGAAAAATGATTTCTCGGATATGGGACAGCCATGCTGTAAAGCCTTAAGAAGAACTCTCATAAGTTTCTCTCAAAAAATAACTTCCCACACTGTGTATTGTTCCATAATAGAAAAATAGTTCATTGAAGTCCAAAATCAGCAAAATAGCAAAAAAGGCAACCAAAAATCACAGGAAGGATTCTATCAGCTTTCACAATTTAATTTCCACTGAAAAATACAATTCAGTTATAGAAATTAATCAAATCTACACACAATCACTTCTCACACAATATTTCTTGAGTGAACTGCAAGAATGTTTGGATTTTGAGGCTTCCCTTGGGCCTCCTTCCTATATCTCTTCAGGACTGCATTTACCTTTAGTCAAAAGGCATAATTTCCCAGTGGTCCATAACAAAAAGGGGGAAGGTAGAAGGGGGGAAGCAAGTACATAGAATGAAGGGAGGGGTGAGAAGGAGAAAGGCATACAGAGAAAAAGAGGTATGAGAAGGGAATATGATAAACAGAGAGAGGACAAAGGGAGGGTGAGATGAGAAGTGTTTTTAGGTAAGAGAGAAGGTGATGTGAGAAGGGAGTGGGGGGAGGGTTGAGAAGGGGGAGAAGGGCCTGAAGGAAGAGAAAGAACAGGGTAAAGAAGAAAGGAATGGAGTGAGAAGGGAGAAATGGAAAGGGAGGGAGAAAGGGGATGAGAAGATAGCCGACGGGAAGACAAGGAGTAAAAAGGGGCGTGTCTGGAGGGAAGGAGAAAGGGTTGAGAAGGGAGAAAATCTCTGAAAGGATGAGTATAAAGATTCTATGAAGGAAGGCCTGTGAACCAGTGTAAAGAGACACAGGACTGTAAAAAAAGGTGAGAGACAGATGAAAAGGACAGGTGGTCTGCTAAGGGGCAAGAAAGCATAGAAATGGGACTGGGGAGAGGTGAAGCATGGGAAGCTCGATAGGAGGTAAGAAAAGAAGAAAGAGGCTAAATGCTAGGAGGGGTTGTGTGGCAGGAAAAGAGCTGGCTTTAGTGAGGAAATGAAATTTGGAGGAATGTAGATGAGCCTGAGGAGGGTATATACAAGAAGATGGAATTGGTGGAATAGGGAGTGGTTGAAAAAACACAGGGGTAATAGGAGGCTAGAGTAAGAGAGAGGGTGCAATTAAAGGACTAGGAAGAAAGGTGAGAGTGGAAGTTGGAAAGCTGATGGATGAGAGGGGAAAAGAGGGAGAGTAAGGACTATAAGATAAGAGAGAGGAACATAAGGGGTAAAATTTACCTGTGAGTGGAGTTATAGAAAAGAGAGAAATGGAGAAAAAATATAAAATTGAATGACTTTTTAATTTGTATTTATTTATTTATTTAGCTGTGTTTATATACTGCCTTTCACCAGGTCAAGGCGGTTTACATAGAACCGAGAAGGAACTTACATTGAACATTCGTATCAACTATTTACAGCATGCAATACAGGATTTTTATATATAACAGTTATTGACAGGCTGATGTGTATTGTTCTAGTGTTAGGGGTTTATTTATTGCAGTGGAAGTGTTCCATGAAGAGATGTGTCTAATTTTTTTCGGAAGGTGATGTTCCTGAGTTGGTTTGGCAGTCTGTTCCATAAGGAGGGTACATAGAGTTGGAAGGCTCTTTTACATGACTGCTGATTTGCTTTTGCTTTGATGTGGGGGATTGGTTTTACTAGGAACACAGTATATAAAGTTTATACAACTTTATATACTGCTTTCCTAGTAAAACCAATCAAAGCAGTTTACAATGTCAGACACAGATGTAGAGAAGGAAGGGAAGAAGAAAGAAAGGAGAAGATATAACAACAAATTCCTGGGAAAGAACTTGCAAAAAGGAATATGAAAGAGAGTGACTGGGACCATGCAATACTGCTGCTGCCCGGTTAGCTTCGGCTGCTTCTGGTGTTCGCGGCGAGCCCTGGAAATTCAATGCCGTTCCCACGGCATTGAATATCCAGGTTAGAGGTCGGCAGGGAGAGCTATGTGCCGATGAGGTACATAGCCCTTCGAAAATGAGCCTAGCTCAATATCGGGCCTGAAATGCTTAGCTGATAAAGCTAGAAAAGAAAATAATTTGTTGTCAGTTTTTAGCTTATTATGCCAAGTTTAGGAAAGACAGTACTAATTCAAAAACCATCCAGCACCCATTTCACTATTTAATTTTGTGGAAAACTTGGATGCATCAATTATATAGGTCTAAGTTGATAGAGCTACTTCTGTTGTTAGTTATCTTCATATGCCTCTTAATATTAATTTGCTCCTTAATGTTTGTCTCCAGAGAAATATTTGTTTTATAGTATAAATTTTCATGTGTACACACATCTACATCCACAAACACTGCTTCAGGTATCTCCAAAGCCCATAGGATCTCTTAGCATAGCATTAAATTCCTGTTCTAAGCTCGTCTTATCTCTTCAGAGCTATCACAATGGGCGAGACCTCCATTTACTAGCATGGGTCAAGCAGCACCCCTGCGCTTGTTTTTGGAGCCATTTGCACTCCTGTGGTACGCAGCTTAGTCAACATGCAACCATACAGCATAATTTTACAAAGTCATTTTAATGGATGTATCTGCCTAAAATGGCTTTTATAATATTAGAAAAGGCATAAAGCTCCCTATAAAGTTCTTTATGACATGTGTTGTGCCCCCTTCTGTCCAGGCAGCTGCCTAGAGGAGGGGACGTGCCTTAATGTAGTCCAGAGCCGGGGCTTCTGGGGATTGTAGTTGTGAGTTCAAATGATATTGAGGCCCGAGAGTTTAAGGCAAAAACAGGAATATTTATTTTTGTTTTCCACCTTCCAAAAAGAGCCTTTATGAAAATAATTTTTATTGTACTTATAAGCCTTATACCAAACAAAACACTCCAACAACCAAAGAACAACGCGGTACACATACAAGTACAGTTACAGGTGCAATGATATGTACACGTCCCACCCTCCCAGGGAGATAGAAAAACTGCTCCCCATACCTAGAATACAGCAAGTATCTACAGAAAAGCCAACTACCCATAAACAAGCAAAACCAACTCCCCAACCGGATACACCCCCCGGACCCCATCAATAGGTAATATTACCCCCAAATACCGCCTCCCCCCCATCCCCCCACCCCCCTCCCCCTAACCCCCTAACCTACACCGTCCCCCCCGCCGAGACCTGTGACAAACAGCTAACATAGGTATGTAGCAGCCCTCCAGCCTTGAACAAGCAGATACACGCACATATGCATGCACACGGGCGCAAGAGATAAGACACTTCCTCAGTTTCCCGAAACCCCATAAAGGAGAGAAAGAAAGAAAAGGAAAAAGGAGGAGAGCCCCATTGCCACCCAGCAGCTAAACTACTCCCTCCCAAGTATCGGTCGTATCGGCCAATTTCCGCCCACCCAAGAGAGAAGCCGTCATCCTTTCCATAGTTTGAAGTTCCCGCATAGCCCTAACCCAACAAATAAGGGTCGGGGGCCGAACCTCCAGCCAATTATTCAAAACACATTGTTTGGCAACCAAGAAGCCCCGCTCATAAAGGGATCGACACCCTACCTCCACCGGTGAGGCACCCAAGTAGATCCCAAAAAGACACCACTCTGCCGAAGGCTGAACTTCCAGTCCTCTCCAGCTTCCCAGTTTGGCGAACACAGCGTCCCAAAAGCGCCGAATTACACGACACTGCCAAAACCGATGCAGCAAAGTTCCACTCTCCACCTGACACAACCCACACATATCCGTGGAGGTCAAGCCCATCTTGGCGGCCTGCACATTCGATATATAGGCCCGCCATAGAAACTTATACTGGAGTTCCCGCAGCCGCATAGACTCCGAACTCTGCTTAATCTTAGAGAACGCCTGCTGGAGGAACTCCGGTGTAATCCATGATAAACCCTCACGGGCCCATCTCTGGCTCAAGACCTCAAATTTCCCCCCCTCTCCCTCCGACCAAAAAAGCCGCCGAAGATCCCTCAGCGAAATACTCTCTCCTAACGAAGCAAAAGGCCCCCAAAGTCCCTCGTTACCCCACCGCAAGCCCTGTTCTTTCTGAAGTTCACGAATATAGTGACGAGACTGCAGATAAAAATAGAAGGATCGCTGGTCCAAAGAAAAGCGTTGGGCTAAAGACTGGAAAGAGTCTAGGTCTCCCCCCTCCAGCATCCGCAACTGCCCGATATAAATTAGTCCGGCACTCGCCCAACTCCGCCCTGCCAAACAGTGCCTTCCTGGCGCAAACATCGGGTTTCCCCCCAGGGGCAAACAATCTGTGCATCGCCAACGGATGCCCCGCAGTTGACATAGCAGCCGCCAGGTCTGCCGAAGAGCCCCTAAATAGATAGAATGCTGACTAGCTGGTGACATACCCCGACGACCCACATGCAACAGAGACACTCTGTGGAGGGGACCCGCCATCTCATCAAACACCTCTACGGGGAGGAGGGTCCCTCGGGCCAGAATCAAATCCGCAAGAGGCCGAAGTAAACACAGGAAGTTATATTGCCGCAGAGAGGGGAGGTCAAGGCCCCCCTCCTCTCCAGATTTCATAAGAGCCGCCAACGATATCCGAGATTGCCGGCCTCTCCAAAGGAATTTAGCTAAATGCTTCTGCAAAAGCTCCAAGTCGCGCCTGGCCAACCAAAGGGGAAGGTGCCGCAGCAAATATAACCAGTGCGGCCATTCCACCATTTTCACAAGCGCCACTCTGCCCATCAGCGTTAACGGGAGGTCCCTCCACTTCAGAAATCGTGCCAAAGTCCGCTCCAGCATCGGTTGCACATTCACCTCATACAGACGTGTGAGACAATCGGGGATATAGATCCCCAAGTACCGAATCTGGCCAGCGGCCCAAATCAACGGGAAGACCCCCGCCCAAGTACTCCTCGACCGTCCCCCCACATCCAAAGCAAAGGACTTATCAGAATTGATGCGCAAGCCCGAGAACGACCCAAACTCTCCCAGAATTTGCAAGGCACGTTCCAACGAACTTTGAGGATCACACAAGCACAACAATATATCATCAGCAAAAGCGCTAAGCTTAACACCCCCGCCCCGCCAGACAATGCCACGTATTTGCGGGTCATTCAAAATAGTAAGCAACAACGGCTCTAGCTGCAAGACAAAGAGTAACGGGGACAACGGGCACCCCTGCCGGGTGCCTCTCTGCAGCTCAAAAGATGGCGAATACCGTCCACCACTGCATATACATGCCAGTGGCTGCGCATACAACGCTGCAACCCAGTCAAAGAACGCACCCTCAAACCCAAAGCACGTCAGGACATCAAACATATAAGGCCATGAGACCCGATCAAAGGCCTTTTCCGCGTCTAAACTCATTAGTAGCAGCGGCTCGTCAAGCTCCGCACAATGCTCCATGCCCAACAACACCTTAGTGATATTCGCAAAAGCATCCCGGCCTTTAACAAACCCTGCTTGATGGGAGCCTACCAACTGTGGCAAAAAATTCTGCAACCGATTGGCCAGGATAGATGCTATAAGCTTCATATCATAGTTAATGAGGGAAATAGGACGGTATGAAGCAGGGCTCTCAAGATCTCGGCCCTCCTTAGGGATTACCGTTATCGCCGCCGTCCTCATGTCTCGCGGAAAAGACCGCCGCTCCCGGCCTTCCTCAAACACAGCCATCAAAGTGGGAGTAAGCTGATCTAGCAAAATTTTATACATCTCCACACCATATCCATCAGGTCCGGGCGCCTTATGGGGTTTCCCGTGACGTACTACTTTGCGAATCTCCTCCACAGTAACATTCCTATTTAAATACTGCCTATCCTCCTCTGTAAGTTGAGGCAAGGGGACCTTCTCAAGAAACTGCCTTTCCACCGCACGGTTCTCATGTTTGGGAGTATACAGATCACGATAAAATTGCCCAAAGATCCGCAAAACATTGTCCCCCCCCAGCTGCCGCACACCATCTGCATCACGAAGGGCCGTGACCGCCTGGACTCCCCCCTTGCCCTTAACTACACGAGCCAAAAGCTTACCGGAACGACTGCCAAAGCGGAATAGCTGATGTCTATAATATTGATCCGAGTACACCGCACGCTCCTGGAGGGCAGCATTTAAAGCCTGCTGACATTCAATATAGAGCCCCAGTCTACTACTATCTGCTATGGCTTCTCTCTTAGCCTCTCGGAGGGCGCACGCCAACTCCAAGATTTTTGCCTCCACACGTTTCTTCTCCCGGGCCACATAAGCTATCAGGTGCCCCCGCAATACCACTTCCCCGCTTCCCAGAAAGTGGTCACCGAGATCTCCGGGGATTCATTCACACTCTGGTAATCTCTCCATTGTTGCGTGAGAAACTCACGGAATGACTCCCTCAGCCAGAGATGTCTGGGAAAGGACCATCTACCCCCGGGGGAGCGACCTCCTTTGAGGTCCAAAAAGACCTTTGCATGGTCCGAGACCACGATCGGTTCTATCTCCGACCTCTCTACCTTACTGAAAAGATCCCGGGAGATCAATATATAGTCAATACGGGACCAGGTTTGGTGAGCCCTGGAGAGATGGGTATAGTCCCGTTCCTCCTGGTGTAAGACCCTCCAAATATCCAGAAGGTCCCCCCAGCAACAGAGAAAATCCACCCCTTTGTTGTCCCACCCCCACCCACGTCCTCCCTGACCCCCCCCCCCTGACCTATCCAGAAGAGGGTCATGGGGACAGTTGAAGTCTCCAGCAATTACCAACGGTACCTTAGGTGCGCCTATAATCCTCTGCAGGAGTGCTTTGAAGAAGGGGTGCTCATATGTATTAGGGGCATAAATGTTCCCCAAAAACAGCTCCTCGCCATTGACTCGAGTATGTAGAAACAGAAAACGCCCCTGTGGATCCCGTTCCTCCGCGAGCACCTCCAGGGCAACTCCCTTCTTAACTAAGACCGCCACACCTCTCTTCCGCACCCCTGCAGAGGCAAAAAAGACATGTCCCACACAGCTTCTTATGCTCCTCAGGGGACAAATGTGTCTCTTGCAATAAGGCAATATGTACCTTTGCTCTCTTTAAGGCCTGTAGTATTTTTGTACGCTTCACAGGAGTCCCAATGCCTCCCACATTCCAGGTAAGAATTCAGAGATTATGGGCCATGTAGAGCAGTGGAAGGCCATGCCGATGGATTCCTCCACAATAAAAACCCAGGACTGCCCAGCCTCAGCCCCAAGCTAAAAGAAGAAGAATTCTGTACAGCCGCAGTACTACCCCATTTACCACACACACACCAGTTATAGTCACCTTGCACCCCAAACTCAAGCATGCCACATCTTACACACACAGTCTCAACCTCCCCCTTCCCACCCTCCCCCTCCCCCACTAGTACCCAACACGGTCCTCTATGTTTACCCCCAAAATGCACTCCCACTAAACTTAACCCCTCTAAGCCCAACCCCACTTCCCCTCCCATCCAAACAACCACAACGTACCCTCAGCTCACTCGCTGAACAGCGATCCCTAGAGTGATGCTGCAGGGCTGCCCTAAGGGCCCTACAGTCACAGGCAGGCAACAGAAAGAGAAGAGCAAAAGATCAAAAGAAAACAAAAGAGTAGCAAAAAACAAAAGAGTAGCGAAAAACAGTCCACCACCAAGGAGGGTCAGGGCTGCAATAGAAACACAGAACACAAAAACATCAGAGAGCATTGCAAACAAGCTTGTCCCCAAACCCTCAATGCAGAAATCAAATCCACCACTGCAGAAATCAAGTCCAAGCCTAGCCAGCCCCCGCAGGAGGCTAACGGGCACAGTTCAGCAGTCACCGATCAGCAGTCAAAACTCAGCTCGCCGCTCTCCCATCGGCCGACTTCGCCGCAACCACCTCCAGCATGTCCCTCGCTCTCCCAGAGCTAACCTCAGCCTTCATGGCCACTGTCACTGTCCTTAGGGAGAGTCTCCAAAAAGGTCTTCGCCTCCCTCGGTGTCTGAAAGGTGAACGACTTGCCGTGCTGCCAAACACGGAGGGTCGCAGGGAAGGCAAGCATAAAACGGATTTGCCGTTTAAACAGCTCGGCACAGGTGTCCGAAAAAGCCTTCCGCTAGTCCGTGACCCTCGATGAGTAGTCTTGAAAGAGCAGGACTCTCCGATTATCCAGACTCAGTTGCCCCTTAGCCCGGTAGGCCCGCAGAAGTTGATCCTTGTGCTGGAAGTTAAGGATCCGCAGAATAACAACACGTGGGCGCTGCTGGTCTTCCCGCCGACGGCCGAGGCGATGTGCCCGCTCTACCTTGAGCACTCCAACCAGCGAGGTGAGGCCCAACTCCTTGGGTAGCCATTCTTCAAACAATGGAATCAGCATGCCGTCGGTAGTAGATTCCGGTATACCAACCACCCGCAGGTTGTTGCGCCGCGATCTATTCTCAAGATCGTCAGTCTTAAGCAGTAGCGTTTCTATTTGCTTCTTCTGCTCGGTCAACTCTATTTCTAGGCGTCCTTCGCCCTCTTCCATGCCGGTGACCCGATGCTCTAATTCCTCCACTCTCCTACCGACCTCCGCAAGAGAATCACCCAGCGAGTCTAACTTCTTAATGAGCTGATCAAACTTCGGCTCCAGCACAGCGGCAACCTCTTTCGCAAGCTCCTCCGTCGCTGACTCAACACTGCCCGTGCTCGGCGAGGACGGCTGCGCCATCTTGGACGGGCCTGCTCCTGCCCCCCTAGTCGGCTTCTCCTTATCTTTCTTCGGCAGGCTCGGCATGAGTACGCCCACCACTCACACCCAGGTCTGCAGGCAGAGTTCCCAGACCCAGCACTCTCCTCAGCAAGCACCCAAGACGACAAATCGGTAGGATTAAGCAAAGATTTCTCGGGGCAGCCCCGGAGCAAGCAAGAAAGCACCTTGCCTACTCACGCATCACGTGGGATCTCCCAAAAAGAGCCTTTAAAAGCTCAACGCATGGTAAACAAATTAATATAGGATTCTTTCTCCCAAAACCATGTTTTCCACAAAAGAAAAGACTTTTACATACAGCACTACATAGGAACTGTTTCTGTCAGGTTAAAACGTTTGTAGCTACTTTTCTTACAACTTCCAGCATTCAGAACAAAGCTTTAATTGCTTCCTTCAGCATTAAAGACATGTAGCTGTTTTCTTTTAAAGTTCCAGCCTCCAGTATAAGGTTTTAGCTGCTTTACTCAGCATAAAGCACGTGTAGCTGTTTCCTTCTTTTAAAGGCAAAACAGGATTCTTGAGCAATACTGACTTACAACGTCCAGCCTGTTTTCTGCTTTACCAGACAGTAAGATTCTAGGCCTTTCTCCTTTCAGTTAAGATCATTACAAAGTCTTATAACATAAAGAACAGTCCATTATAGAAGACTCGGACTCCTGGTCAGATTCATAACATTCAGTTTGCATTTCTTCAGCATCAGTGTTTTCTGTATCCTGGTTTAATTCTCCCTGTATAAACTCAGGTTTAACCCCTTCTAGCAGCTCTAGTACTTTCCTCCAATAAGACTTCTCTTTGCACACAGGCTTTTCAGCAGGCACGTGAAGCCTCTTCTCTCTCATTAAGTGGCACAGTGCCTCTAACTGACTTAAATTACTTTTAGTCACAGATTTACTCACGTTCCCTTTTTGAGCTGGCAAATTTCCTATAGCTTCCTGGATTACTGCCAAAGTACGTTGCTCCTCGTCAGGACTTCTCTCAGCTATAAATCTCCTCCCTCTACAGCCCAAAGCAGTTTCTCTGCAGCACTGGCTCCTATCTGGGTTATGGCTTCTACCACTTAGAGCTCCACTGCATTCCTCAGTGTTCTCTGTGGTTAAACTTTTCCTGTGACTCGGTCTCACAGCTTCCTTCCCTCTGGAAACCTCTCTAGTGTTGTCCTTGGAAATACTCTTCTCTCAGCTGCCCTGAAGGTCTTCCTTCCTTCAAACTTCCTCGAGTTTCTGCTTCCTTCTATTTCCCTGGTGGTTCTATTTCCTCCTATTCCCCTGCATTTATATGAGTGTGCCTGAACTAGGGTCCCGTGCTCCTCCCCCAGGTGGCTCTCATTAACTTTACTACTTGCTTCAGAGCTTGGGCGTGGCTTGTAACCAGGAGCTACGTGTGTTTTTTCCTGTTTAGCTTCAGCATGAGAGCTACAGCCTTCCTGCCTGTCTCTCTCCCTAAAGGTAAATGGGTGTTTTTCTCCTATTTCCATAGGCTCAGAAACACTTTCGCCATCACACATGCAAACATGTACTTTCATAGGAGGCATTGTCAGAGGTATGGTTCTTTAAGTGCATGTGTAAATTATAAAATACCTTAATGTGCACGTGTACTTCAATAATTACGCATGAACATTTACAGCTGCTCTTTAGCTGGCATAGTATCCATGCTTCATTGTTGGTGCTATTACTGTAGGATTTACACTAGTAACTTATAAAGACAAATAGGCACCTCCTTGTCTTTATAACATAAGCTTAAATTGATGCGTTCTGGCTTCCTTAATCTAGGCACCTGTTAAAAATTATGTTCATGATGCTTCACAGTATACTATATTTATCCTGGCTATTTGTCTTCTTTAGATAAGGTACTTCAGGACCTCAAGATGTCTGATATGACAAAGCAAAAAATAAAGATCACAGTATCTCAGGAGGTCATTCAGCATTTACTGGATGCATGATTTGAGTGAGGGGCAATATGGATTAAAAGGAGGCTCATCTGTAAAGTCTGCCCAGACCGCATAAGTGGCTAAAGTAAGTCTAGTAATAGAGTGGAGGAGTAGCCTACTGGTTACAACAGTGGCCTATGATCAAAGAGACCAGGGCTCCATTCCTGCTGGTACTGCTTTTAGTCATGGGCAAGTTACTTAATGCTCCATTGCCTCAGATACAACTTAGATCGTAAACCCCAAAGGGTCAGGGAAGAACAACCACCCCAGGCACATCCCTTACTTTATAGTTAGTTCTTCTAATTATTTCATTGTATGGGCTTAGTGAATTCCAGTGCACGTACACAGTGGAAGTGACTTCCCTGATATAAGGCTAAGAGGATTAGCAGTATGTCAGAGAAGTCACTTCCACAGCACACATGCACTGGAATTAACTAAGCCCATGCAATGAAATGATAGAGGTATGCATCAATAAGAACCACAAATATGCCCATTGAATAAACACAGCAGAGAGATCAATGATGTTTCCACCCTGTTTACTTCAGCTCGAAACCTTGGTGCCTTACAGTGCATTTCTACAGCACCAAGCACCTAGCTTCTCTTCTCAGTTTCTCATCATCAGCTATTCCATTAACCATGCATGCCTGCACTCACTCATAAGAACATAAGATATGCCATATGGGTCAGACCAAGGTCCATCAAGCCCAGTATCCTGTTTCCAACAATGGCCAATCTAGATCATACATACCTAGCAGTTTCCCCAAAAGATACAGGTTCCACAATACTTGTATTGGGTCAAGAATTGATACCCTGGGTCCCTTCTTAATAATGGTTTATGGACCTTTCCTCCAGGAACTTGTCCAAACCTTTTTTAAACCCAGCTACACTAACAGCCTTTACTACATCCTCCAGTAACAAATTCCAGAGTTTGATTACACATTGATTGAAAAAATATTTTCTTTTATTAGTCTTAAATAGTTTACCCTGTAGCTTCATTGCATGTCCCCTAGTCTTTCTATATTCTGGTAACGTAAATAATCGATCTGTATTTACCCGTTCCACTCCGCTCATTAATTTATAGACTTCTATCATATCTCCCCTCAGCCGTCTCTTTTCCAGGTTAAAGAGCCCTAACCTTTTTAGCCTTTCTTCATAGGAGTATACTTCCATCCCCTTTACCAGTTTGATGGCTCTTCTCTGAACCTTTTCTAATAACGCTATATCCTTTTTAAGATACAGCAACCAGAATTGCACACAATATTCAAGGTGCGGTCTCACCATGGAACGATATAGAGGCATTATAATATCATTTGTTTTATTTTCCATTCCTTTCCTTATGATACCTAGCATTCTATTTGCTCTCTTGGCCGCCGCTGCACACTGCGCTGAGGGTTTTAACATGTCATCCACAATGACGCCTAAATCTTTTTCCTGGGTTGTGGTTCCTAATGTGGAACCTTGCCTTGTGTAACCATAGTTTGGGTTATTCTTTCCTAGGTGCATAACTTTACATTTGTCCACATTAAATTTCATCTGCCATTTTGATGCTGTCTTCCAATCTATCAAGATCCTCTTGCAATTTTCCACAATCATCATGGGTTTTAACAACTTTAAATAGTTTTGTGTCATCTGCAAATTTGATAACCTCACTCATTATTCCCTTTTCCAGGTAATTTATGAATATGTCAAAAAGCAGCGGACCCAGCACAGATCCCTGGGGTACACAACTATTTACATTTCTCCATTGGGAAAATTGGCCATTTAGCCCTACCCTCTGCTTTCTATCTTTTAACCAGTTCCTGATCCAGAATAGTACACTGCCTCCTATCCCATGACTCTTTAGTTTTGCCAAAAGTCTCTGATGAGGGACCTTGTCAAAGGCTTTCTGAAAGTCCAAATACACTATATCAACTGACTCACCTTTGTCTACCTGTTTATTCACACCTTCAAAAAAACATAACAGATTAGTAAGACAAGATCTTCCTTGTCTAAAGCCATGTTGGCTGTCTCCCATTAAACCATGACTATATACATGTTCAGCAATTTTGTTCTTTATGATGGTTTCTACCATTTTTCCCAGTACTGACGTCAGGCTCACCGGTCTGTAGTTTTCCGGATCACCCCTGGAACCCTTTTTAAAAATTAATGTTACGTTCGCCATCCTCCAATCTTCAGGTATTACAGATGATTTTAATGATAGTTCACAGATTACTAATAGCAGGTCTGAAATCTCATATTTCAGTTCTTTCAACACTCTTGGATGTATATCATCCGGCACAGGTGATTTGCTACTCTTCAGTTTATCTAATAGTTGTAATACATCTTCCCGATGTATCAATATTTCCTTCAATTCTTCCGCACCTTTAAATACCACTTCAGTTATGGGTAACACCCCTCCATCTTCCTCAGTAAAGACCGAAGTAAAGAATTCATTCAGTCTTTCCACTATCGCCTTGTCGCCTCTTAGTGCCTCTTTAACCCCTCTATCATCTAATGGACCAACTGACTCTCTCACAGGTTTTTTGCTATGAATGTACTTGAAAAAGTCTTTATTACACCTTTTTTCTTCCGCAGCAAGCTACTTCTCAAATTCTCCCTTTGCCTGCCTTATGAATGCCTTGCATTTGACTTGCCAGTGCTTGTGCTGTTTCCAGGTTTCGTCGTTTCGCTCTTTTTTCCATTTCCTGAAAGATGCTTTTTTGGCAACAACAGCCTCTCTGACCTCACCTTTAAACCATGCTGGCAGTTTTTTGGACTTCCTTCCACTTTTTTTAAAGCATGGAATACAGCTGGTCTGGGCTTCCAAGACAGTATTTTTCAACAACACCCAAGCTTGATGTAAGTCTTTAACCATTGCAACTGTTCCTTTTAGTTTTTTCTTAACTGTTTTTCTCATTTTATCATAGTCTCCCTTTCAAAAGTTAAAAGGTAGTACTGTGGATTTCCTTACTATCCCTCCTCCACTAATTAAATCAAAGGCGATCATGCTATGATCACTATTGTCAAGTGGCCCCCACACCCTTATCTCTTGCACCAGATTTGGTGTTCCACTAAGGACTAGGTCCAATATGGCTTCCCCTTTGGTCGGTTCATGAACCAGCTGCTCCAAGAAGCAGTCATTTATTTCATCTAGGAACTTTTTCTCCCTAGCATGTTCTGCCGTTACACTGACCCAGTCGATACCTGGGTAATTGAAACACAGGTCTGCGACTAAAAAGCTGTTTGATTATTTTCATCTAATTTCCATGTATTTTGGTGTGCTGAAAACAAATAAAATATTGAAAAAACTCCTAGACATCATGATTTGCCACAACATGCAACATTGTCTTCAAATTTATCAAATTTTTTCAAATTACTATTAATTAATTCAAATTACTATTAATTCACATAAGTGCATTTAAGATATAAAATGCCAAAAAAAACTTAAAGGGGTTGTCCGAGTTATGTAAAAAAAATATAGCACTGTAAATCTGATGGTCAGCAATATATACATAAGCTAAGCAAGTTTTAAGTCCATGCTTCTAATGGTAGAAGGGGTTAATCTTTCCTGAAGAATCCAGTGGGAGTGAGACACAGGGCAGATAGCAGCAGCTCCGGACAGTGCAGGGGAGTGTGGCCAGCACTGTGACGTCTCGTGTACAGACACAGAGCTGCTCTCTCCTGCATGCCACACTTGTGCACGAATCATCATCAGGTTCTTGGTTCTAGGCTGTTCACACTTTTTCATCGCAATTCGTTTTAGCTCGTCATTCTTCAACTGTTATGTTATGGCTCCGCGAAAGTGTATTAATTCACCAGACAGTTTCTGTTTCATCTGTGGTGAATATACAGTGTTGAAGCAACAGCAGAATATTACAGACTTTGTGAAAAAAGTATACTTTGCATACTTTGGATTAAAATTGGAGATCAAGATAAAGTCTGGGCGCCTCATAAAGTGTGCAAACGGTGTGTTGAAGACCTCTGAAATTGGTTCAAGGGTAAGAAAAAATCTTTCCGTTATGGGATTACTATGGTATAGCGAGAGGAAAAGAACCATAGTGACGACTGTTACTTTTGTTCATGCGATGTGAAAGGGTTTAATTCCAAATGGAAGCATTCCATTTCATACCCCAATCTTCACTCGGCAATTCGTCCCATCCCCCATGGCACAGATATACCAGTACCCAAGCCTCCTGCTACCTTGGAAGAGATACCTAGCTCCGATGAAGGTGAAGTCATAGCTGAACCAAATGACGAATCAAGTTCTGACTTTGAAGATGATACAAGACCAAAATTGTTTTCTCAGGAGGAGATGAATGATTTGGTAAGAGACTTGAATCTTCCCAAAGAAACCGCTGAGTTACTCGGATCAAGGCTGAAAAGCAGGAATTTATTGTTGCCAGGAGTGAGTGTCATCTTCATGGTTCAGACATTATGAAAAGGAGTTCGTTCCTTACTTCGCTCAGGAAGACAAGTTGGTTTATTGCATCGATGTCGAAGGTCTGATGGGTCAATTTAAAATCCAATATGATTCAGAGCAATGGCATCTTTTTATAAATTCTTCAAAAAGAAGTCTCAAAGCAGTTTTACTCCACAACGGTTTTTACGCTTCCATACCTGTAGGTCATTCCGTACACTTGAAGGAAACCTATGAGAACTTGGAATTGGTTCTTCGTAAACTTAAATATGAAGACCATGGTTGGCAAGTGTGTGGGGACTTGAAGGTCTTTTGCATGCTGCTCGGGCAACAAGCTGTGTATACCAAATATCCTTGTTTTCTGTGTCTATGGGACAGTCGAGACCGACAAAATCACTGGATCAAGAAGAGTTGGCAGCCGAGGGTGCTAACAGTCGGTGAAAAAAATGTCCTCCGAGAAACTTTGGTACCTTCCCATAAAGTTCTTCTACCACCTCTCCACATAAAATTGGGATTGATGAAGCAATTCCTAAAATCACTTCCAAGAGATGCAGAATGCTTCAAATACTTGTTCACCAAGTTTCCAGGCCTGTCGGAGGCAAAATTGAAGGAAGGTGTGTTCGTCGGACCAGACATTAGAAGGTTATAGTTGATCAAGAGTTTGTCAATACCATGACGGATCCTCAAAAAGAAGGGTGGATTGCATTTAAAGAAGTCATACAGAAATTTTTAGGCAATATCAAAGATCCTCACTACAAAAAGATCGTCAGACGAATGCTGAAAGCATTTCAAGCTTTAGGTTGCCTGATGAGTTTGAAAGTGCATTTCCTCCAGTCCTATCTTGACTACTTTCCTGAAAATTTGGGAGCTGTGAGTGAGGAACAAGGTGAACAATTCCACCAAGACATTAAAGAGATGGAAAGGAGATACCAGGGAAAATGGAGCATTACAATGATGGCAGACTACTGTTGGATGCTTCAGAGAGACATTCCAGATGCTACTCACAAGCGTAAATGCACCAAGAGGAGCCTCACAAGGAAGAAGAATCGAGTTTAGTGTGTGTAGGTGAGCTCATTTCAGTTCAAAAAAGGATTTTCATGAAAATATTGTAATAAAACTTTAATTTTATAAGTCTATTTCCATTTATTTTGAGGTATTGCCTTATTTAACATAGTTACCTAAATTGTCCGGAAACGTGATGTCCTATGACAAAATGGAGGTCATTTTCAGATTCAGCGCACCAAAAAACATAAAGATTACGTGGAATAACCAAAACAGCTCTCGAAAAAAATTTTTTTGCAGACCTGTGAAATCAACCATTATTATTACTGTGCTGTAACTTTTGTTAGCTTCCTTGATTTCTTTGAGCATTTCATCATCCATATGTTCATTCTAACCAGGCGGTCGATAGTACACCCCCATTGCCATCGCCTTCCCCTTTTTACATGGAATTTCAATCCATACAGATTCTACAGCAAATTTTGTTTCCTGCAAAACTTTAATCCTTTCTGACTCAATGCCCTCTCTAAAATAGAGCACAACCCCTCCACCAATTTGATCATCTCTATCATTACAATATACTTTGTATGCAGTTATCACAGTGTCCCACTCTTTGTCCTCCTCCCACCATATCTCTGAGATTCTAATCATATCTAACCTCTCATTTAGTGCTATATATTCTAACTCTCCCATCTTATTTTTTAGACTTCTAGCATTTGCATACAAGCATTTTAGAGACTGTATTTTATTCATATTAATTTGGCTATTGGTAGCTATGGGTAATTTGGGATCTTTAAGCTCTGTCTGCTCCATACTCGAGGGCATTTGGGCTACTTTACTCTTTTTTGGAACCTTTCTGCTTTTGGTAGTATCCTTCAAGGATACATTCTTCTGAACCATGCGCTCTTGTGCGACTGTCGGCTTTCCCCTATTATCTAGTTTAAAAGCTGCTCTATCTCCTTTTTAAAGGTTAATGCTGGCAGCCTGGTTCCATCCCGGTTAAGGTGAAGCCCAATCCTTTGGAAGAGCCCCTCCTTTCCCCAGAATGTTCCCTAGTTCCTAACAAATCCAAACCCCTCATCTTTGCACTATTGTCTCATCCACGTATTGAGACTCCGCAGCTCTGTCTTTTGGGTCCTGCAAGTGGAATGGGAAGCATTTCAGAGAACGCTACCCTAGAAGTTCTGGATTTCAACTTCCTACCTAAAAGCTTAAATTTAGCCTCCAGAACCTCCCTACCACATTTTCCTATGTCATTGGTACTGACATGTACCAAGACAGCAGACTCCTCCCCAGCACTATCTAAGACCTTATCTAGGTGGCACATGAGGTCCTCTACCTTCGCCCCAGGCAGGAAAGTTACCAGGCGATCCTCACGTCCATCAGCCACCCAGCTATCTACATGCCTAATGATCGAATCACCAACTATAATGGCTGTCCTAACCCTTCCCTCATGGGCATATGGCCCTGGAGAAACCTCCTCAGTGCGAGAGGGTTTTACATCACCTGGAGGACAGGTCCTAGTTACAGGATCACTTCCTGCCACACCAGGGTGATGCTCTCCTGTCACGTGACCTCTCTCCTCCATGGCAACAGGGATGCTGCCAGACCGGAGGTGGGACTTAAGGACTATATCCCTGTAGGTATCATCTATGTGCCTCTCTGTCTTTCTTATGTCTTCCAAGTCTGCTACTCTAGCCTCTAGAGAATGGACCTTGCACCTAGTGCACACGTAAGACCTCTCACCAACTGGGAGAAAATCATACATGTGACACGCAATGCAGTAGACTGGAAAGCCCCCATCATGCTGCTAGACTGCTTTCTGCATCTTAGTTTTAAGCTTGTGTTTAGATCTTTAAGTTCTTTACTTACTAAGGGTTGCTATGGATACTTATACTAATAAAATTGTACCTAATACTTTTAATATACCTTGTTCACCTGAAGCTTAATTACTCTCAGGTCCTTAGTGTATGACTGATTTGGATAACGAGCTGCACCAGTGAGCACCTCCTTTCCTTTAAGATGTGTAAGTACCTATAAAGCTACGATCATCCCAGGGTTGGATGGGTGTTGGGGAGGGAGGGAGGGAAATAACACTTATTAAAAGAGGGCTGCTACACAGTACCCTGTCCTGTGCTTCTGAGTTAACTGTGACCAACTTCCTGCATGATTAACAGTCCTTGCTTAGATAGAAGGAGTCTTTCAAAATGGCCTTATGACCTCCCACCTGGCGTTAACACCTATTGAAAGCGTTTCACAGGTCTCTTGCCCCATAGGTAAAAGGCCTCTTTGTAAAGGTCTCTAGAAGACTTTATTTGTTGCTCAAAGAATACTGACCCTGTTTTGCCTTTTATACTAAGTTATATGCTGATTGATTTAAATTAAAGTTCTTTGCTGCTGCTAGGCTCTGACTTATTATGAAATTTAAACTACAAGCTCTACTGGGTTCTTAATTTAACCAGAAAGCTCTCTTCTGTGTTTTAAATTTAAACTAAAAGTACTTTGCTGATACTAGGTCCTGAGTGAGTATTAAATTTAAACTGCAAGCTCTCTGCTGGGTATGAAATCTAACCAGAAAGCTCTCTTCTGTGTTATAAATTTAAACTTAAACTGCTGCTACTAGGCCCTGACTGATTTAACAAATGCACTGGGTTCACATAGTAATCAGCTTTAATCCAAAGAAGTCCCTTCAGAAAATTCCCAGAAGTATATACTCACAATTGCAGATCTGTCTCCAGAAGTAGCAGTCCCCTTTTCTAGTCCTTCAAGACTCATATTCTTCTTGATTTCTAAGTTCTCATAACTTTCTAGTCATGCCTATAAAATAGCATATGAGATGGCACAGAAGGACCATCTGACTTATCCTGTCTGCCTGGTTGCCCCTGCCTACACTGCTCAAGCTAAGAAGGCTCCCTGCTGTCATCCATACAAACTTAACCACCTATGGTCTTCCCTTGCCTTGCCTTTTGCATCATCTATTGCATTAAGGATACTTTTCAGCTGTCTCCTGAACAGTATTGACCACCTAAAGGAGATCATTCCTTATACCTTTATGCCCTACGCAGGGGACTGTAGCCAATTCTACCTGTTGTCCATATTGGTAAGTGATTTAATGCCTCCTCATACTTACAGCTCAGAATTTGTACAAAGCCTCACCCTATTGCCTTTCAGAGATAGATTTTCTGTAACTCTCACCTGCCGACATTGACATAGTGGTCCCAGCAACCATTCCCATGGTCACACCATTAGTCCTAGGGACAGCAACTGGGGCTGGAGAGATGGCAGATGGAATGCTGTGTGGCTGCACCATGGTAGTATGGTGAACTACATGAGATTTTGCTGCATACACAGGCTGTGTATTATAAGTCCCCTTTTCAAAAGAAAAATATTTACTCTATCAATGCATTTTTTTACACAGATGATCTTTGTACTCTTTTACATGCAATGAAGCTACAATGTAACCTATTTAAGAGTAATAAGAGAAAATATTTTTTTACCCAACATGTAATCAAACTCTGGAATTCATTACCAGAGGATGTAGTAAAAGCTGTTAGTGTAGCTGTGTTTAAAAAAGGTTTGGACAAGTTACTGGAAGAAAGGTTCATAAACCATTAATTATTAAAGAGGACCCAGGAAATCCACTGCTTTGTGGAACCTGTGTACCTTTTTGGGAACCAGCCAGGTACTTGTGACCTGGATTGGCCACTGTTGGAAACACGAAACTGGGTTTCATGGACCTTGGTCTGACTCAGTATGGCAGTTCTTATGTTCTTACAGTATATTCAATTAAGAGAGAAAGTGAAATTTGATACAACAATCTATTTTCATAGACATGATAGCACAAAAAGACCATATGACCTATCCAGTCTGCCCTTCCATCCCGACTACTATAATCCTTTTTCATTTAGGGATCTTCTGTGTTTGTCCCATGCTTTCTTGAATGCAGATACTATCCTTATCTCTACTACCTCCACTAGGAGACTATTCCATGCATCTACCACTCTTTCTATAATGAAATATTTCTGCATATTACTCCTGAGTCTTTTACCTTCATCCTATGCCCCCTCATTATAGAGTTTTCTTTCAATTAAAGGAAACTGTCCTCCTAGGCATTTATGCCATAGAGGTATTTAAACATCTCTATCATATCTCCTCTCTCCTGCCTTTCCTCCAAAGTATACATATTAACATCTTTAAGTCTATCCCCATATGCTTTATGATGAAGTTCACTGACCATTTTGGTGGCCACTCTCTGCATTGACTCCATCTTGTTTATGTCCTTTTGAAGTGTGGTCTCCAAAATTGCACACAATACTCTAAACGAGGTCGCACCAAAGACTTATACAGAGGCAATATCACCTCTTTCCTCCTGCTGGCTATTCTTCTACTTATGCACCCAAGCATCCTTCTGGCTTTTGCCATCACCTTTTCTACCTATTTAACCAACTTAAGATCATCAGAAACAATCATGCCCAGGTCCCGCTCTTATTTCATGGACAGAAGCACTTTGCCCCCTATACTGTACCGCTCCCTTGGATTTTTGCAGTGCAAATTCATGACCTTGTATTTGTTAGCATTAAACATCAGCTGCCAAATTCTCGACCATTCATCAAGCTTTGCTAGATCCCTCCTTGTGTTATCTACTCCTTCCTGGGTGTCTACTCTATTGCAGATTTTGGTATCATCTGCAAAGAGGCAAACCTTACTTGACAATCCTTTTGCAACATCGCTAACAAAAATGTTTTAAAAAATCAGACCAAGGAATAATTGCCCCTTAACACTTTATTGAAGAGCAAATTAAAAAAATAGTAAATTATACCAAATAATCCTAAGGGTCTTTATAGTACTTAAGGTATCCCTACTCCCTTAACAACTCTAAACAACAAAACACACTAATGCAAAAGATGCAGGCAGACATTCAGCAGTGAGATGGGGGCTACCTAATATTTTGCTTTGAATGCCACATGTATGATTATCTCCAAGCTTGTGAGAGGTCTATGTGTGCACTTGGTGCAAAGAGGTACTGATTCGCAACAAATTAATCTGATCTCTGGAGGAACTGAGGAAGTCAGAGAGGTATATAGAAAAGACCTATGAGAACATCATAGAGAACTTCTACCTTAGGGCATTTTCTCCAAATGGATTAGTTTTGTGCATACCATGACTGTCATGAACCTCACTTCTAAGCCAAGGTATGTGGAGTATGATCTCAGTCTCTCTAATTTACTGCTAGTACTTGCATCATGCCAAAGAGAGCTTCCTTCTGGAGTTTTTAAGATGTAACATGTACAGGGAGTTTGTCAAGATGTGCTTGGAAATTCTTCTTTATCAAGCCTGTGAATCCCAGTGTGATGGGAAATATTTCTGTATCTTTCTGCCACATTTTCTTGGTCTCTGATTGCATTTCTTGGTACTTCAGGATCTTTTGCCTCTCCACAAGATTCACAGAATAATCACTCAGAACCGACACCTCTGTTATCAATGCCATTCTGGTGCTTTTCTCCTTTACCACTATGTTGGGTTTCTTCGAATCCAGTTTCTTATCCAGCAGAATGTGAAGGTCCCAGGTGATCATAACCTCTTCATTCTCTGTAGTTCTCTTAGGGTCATGATCCCAGTACTTTTCAGGCACAGTGATGTTGTAGTGTTTACAGTTTACAGTGAATTAGTCTTGCTACTTTGTTGTGCCTTTCTGTATAGAAATTTTCCACCATCAGAACTTCACAGCCAGCTATGAAGTGAGTCACTGTTTTCAGGTCTTTCTTACAGAATTGACATATGTCTGTTTTGCCAGTATTTTCAAATCTCACTGTAAACCATTTCGTCCTTATTCTGCTATTCTGGGCTGCAACTATCGACCTCTCATCCTTCAGTCTCAGTTCACCTTTCCTTAACCATTCATGTGTCCTTTCTTGATTGACAAAGGGTTCCTGGAGTAACACTTTGTCTTTCCCACTGGATTTGTGCATTTACAACTTGTTTTTTCTCATTTGCCGATCTAATTCTTTGAAGAGTTCTTTCTTTCATTTTGAAAACTCTGTTGCTTTCTTTGCTATATGTGCTTCTGGATTCTCACTCGTTCCTTGTAATCGTTGGAGCACTTGTCCAACAATGGAAATAGATTCTGGATGTTTACTTTCATATTTCATCACTTTATGCATTCTGGATCTGATGATGCTGTTAGGTAGGTAGTCTGGCAGCCTCAGTTCTGCCTTGGAGGAGAGAGGTCACCTGGAAGGAGAGCATAACCTTGATATGGCAGGAATTGATCCTGTAGCAAGCACCTGTCCTCCAAAGGATGTAATATCCTATTGAGGATGGGTCTTGAGGGACTTCTGCCCAGAAAGTAAGCATTAGAATGGCCATTTTAGTAGGTGATTTGTTCATTTGGCATGCAGATAGCTGGTGGCTGGTGTGCTTGAGCATCTCTTGGTCACTTGCCTGCCTGGAGTGAAGGTGATAGATCTCATGTGTCATCTAGACAGGATTCTAGACCATGTTGAGGAGAAGCCAGCTATCTTGGTACATGTGGGCACCAACAACATAGGAAACTGTGGAAGAGAGGCCCTGGAAGACAAATGTAGGCTTATAGGTAGAAGGTTGTAGTCCAGGGCCTCAAAGATAGTCTTCTCAGAAATATTCCCTGTTCCACATGAGGACCAAAAAGGCAGGTAGAGCTTCATACTCTCAACGTGTGTAGAAGATTAAGCCTGAAGAATAGGCTGGTGACATCAACTGCTTGATAAGCCACCAAAAGTCATGCTTCTTGAGTGCCCCTTCATGCAACATATTTGGGTGACATTTTGGGCCTTATTTTGAACGATGATCTACTGTTATGTTAGAATATAATTTAGTTTAGTTTAGTTTATTTAGTTTCTACAGAGTGGAGGTAAGAGTGGGGAGAAAGTGCTGCTTTTGTTTGAAACTTGTACAGCCAATTAATGGTCAAAGTGTTTTTGGAGTTAATTTGAAAAAACAAAGCTATATTTCAGTACTGGTAGGAAAGAGCAATATGGAGGTTATGAGAGGCAGGCAGGAGAGAGAGGGAGAGAACTTAGTGATAATAGAGGTATGTGGTAAGAGGAATTTGATGGAGATGGCTCTTATAGGACTGGGAAATATTCAGATACTTTTAGAGCTAAATCAAGGTTGATGCATTGTCTTCATCTTATAGTTTATTAATTTGATATACCGCTGTTAAATTTATAGCACAGCGGTTTACAGAGTAAAAATACACAGGAGGCCAGGAGGCCAGAGAAAAGAAAAGAGTTTACAATGAGAAGGAAAGTACTTTCTTTACTTCATATTACAAATTATCATCAGAGGGAAAGCGGAGGGAGAGTAATTAAATATAAAATAGGTTTAGTTAATGATTGCTCAATAAAAAATAAGATAGATATCCAGGAAGAATTAGAAGAGGATCATTTTGATATTTTTGCAAATATAGAAACATGGTTACATACATCAGATATTGTGATTTCGAACCAACCTCTGCCCTCAGGGCTATTATTAAGTCAAAGAATTGAGAAGAAGGAGGAAGAGGTAGCAAGAGTTATGCAGAAGATTAAAAGAGTAAACTATTGTTGGTAAAAATATGTGAAAAGGCAAGAAATATTTGGTATGTTAGTGATTTATTGATTGCCAGGATCAGTTATGAAGGTGACCCAAAAAGTAATGCAATCGATAGTAGATGTAGCATTATTATTTCCATTTTTATACAGTATTAATGACCAACTGTATATAGTGTAAAAAATAATAATAACATGACCTATAAAGTACATGTACGCAAGTAAAATGTTAACATAATTGCAAGACAATACCACCAATCCCTCCTCCCAGTCAGTCACTACCTCCATAGGCCTCTCTGAACAACCAAGTTTTCAATGCATGTCCAAAAATATTCATGTTACTAATACTTCTCATGTCAGAAGAAAGACCATTCCACAGCATCGGTGCTTGAACCAAAAATGCCTTATCTCGATGATAAACTTTCCTCCAAAGTCATTTTCCTGCAACCACAAGAAAATTCTGGGTTTGAGAGCATAAAATTCTAGTTGACACATGTTCACATTACTGTGACCTCAGATGGATAGACGCTAACCCACACAATGCCTTAAATGTCAGCGTTATGACTTTATATGGAACATGGAAAGAATTGGGAGCAAGTGAAGCTCTTTTTAAAATCCAGGTTACATAGTCATACTTCTGCAAATCTTTAACCAATTTGGCTGCAGTGTTCTGCATCAACTGAATACGCTGCAATTCCCTGTTGGGTAACTCATCCAGCAGGGAATTACAGTAATCTGTTTGTGCAATTTTTAATTGGGGGAGGAGGGAATTTTAGAAGGTCATTAGTTGGAAGATTTAAGGGTTTTACAATTTGTACAGGGTTTGCTCATATAGATGGGAAATTATTAGACTTAGGGGATTATTTTAGAAACACTCCTACATGTGAATAGCAGCATTTACACAGGCAGACTGGCATAAATGTGCAAATAACATTTTAGGGTTATTTATACCTGGAATGCATAGTTCATTTAGATTTCCAGGAGGCATCCCTTCATTAACCTCCCCACCCCCTCAACCTTTTCAAGGCATCAAATCCCCCCATCCAAACCCTCCATTCGCATGAATATCACCCCTTCACCTTACCCCACGCAGCAACAGTGAATCCCCTGAGGCCTCCCCTGGCAAAACACCTCACCCCTCAACCCCATTTCTGACCTTGTTTGGGCCCCTCATGTCTTGTGGGAGCAAGAACAATGTCTAGTCTCTCCTGCTTCTTTGGCCAGGTTTTTAGAATGTGCCCATGACCACTAGTGGCAATCTCATGGTACTGCAGCATTACCACAGTATTCAGTATTCAAGCAAGAGGGACTAGACATTGTTCTTTCTCCCACAAGACATGAGGGACCCATCTGGTTTTCATTGTAACTTTAGTAAGAAACTTTACTGATTTCTTTGTTGGATGATGTTTATAAGTCTTTGGATGGAGGAGTTAGAATGGTGTTACTTTTTTTTTTTTTTAGCTTTGTGGGCAGCATTTCCCACAGTGCAACAAGAGTTTTTATCGGCATGCTTACAGCAGTGGGAAGTGACAGGACTGTGAAAAATTGCAAGAGGACCTTGAAAATTTTGGTGACTGGACATCAAAATGGCAGATGAAATTTAATGTGGATTAGTGCAAAGTTATGTATTTAGGGAAGAAATTCCCAAACTACAGTTACACAATGCATGTTTCCACATTAAGAATAATCACTCAGGAAAAGAATTTAGGCATCTTCTTGGATAGTACATTGAAATCCTCTGTCCAGTGTGCAGCCGCGGCTAAGAAAGTAAATAAAATGTTAGGAATCATAAGGAAAGGAATAGAAAATAAACCAAGGACATTATAATGCCTCTTTATCACTCCATGGAGCAACCAAACTTTGAATATCATGTGCAATTCAGCTAAAACATATCTTAAAGAGGGTATAGCAGAATTGGAAAAGGTACAGAGAAGAGCAACCAAAATGGTAAAGGGGATGGAAGGATATCCCTATGAGGAAAGGCTTAAAAGGTTGGGGCTCTTCAACTTGGAAAAGAGATGGTTGATATCTATAAAATAATGAATGGAGTGGAATGGGTAAACATAGAGCGGTTGTTTATGTCTTCGAAAAGTAGAGTCTAGGAGACACGCAATGAAGTTACAGTGTGGCACATTTAAGACTAATCGGAGAAAATATTTTTTATCACAGCATATAATCAAACTCTGGAATTCATTACTGGAGGATGTAATAAAAGCTGTTAGTGTAACTGGGTTCAAAACATGTTTGGACAGTTTCCTGGGAGAAAAGTCCATAAACCATTATTAAAGAGGACTCGAGAAATCCACTGCATACCCCTGGGACAAGCATCATGGAATGTGCATATCTTTGGAAACCCAACAGGTACTTGAGACCTGGAATGGCCACTTTTGGAAACAGGATATTGGGCATGATGGACCCTTGGTCTGACCTAGTATGATATATCTTATATTCAGGTAGAGGCTGCATTGGCTAGGAAAGTCCAGAACTGGTTGGAGAAGTTGGCATGTGAGCTGGCTGCGGAGCAAGAGATGGAACCTGTACCAGTGGCAGAGAGTATGGAATCTGACATGGGAGATAAACAGCGTCCAGTGGGAGAGCGGTGACCAGTGCAAACATGGAGCAGGGTGCTGACAATGTGCTTCTGACAGTGGTAATGATAACTGCAAGTGGAAGTTAGGTTATTCTGTGAATTAGGATGGAAACATATCAGAAGAGAGAGAAACAATATCAGCTGCACAGAGGCCTCCTAATGCAGACAGCCAAATTTGGTGACTTTCTATCTCTTATCTGAAGAGTGATTTTGCCCTCAATGAGCAGATGTAGAACACATGTATACAATTCTGATATAATGGAAAGCATAACAATTTTGAAAAGCTGATTTTTCTTCTTTAACAATATCAGCAGAGCCTGTAGAGCCTCTCTGGATTATTGGACCACGTGTGCAGCACAATCAGAGAGCCATCCTCCACTTCAACTGCCCTATCCTTCCTGGAACCCCAGAATCACTCGGCACCACTCCCAAGCAGGCCCCACAGCTGCCACGCTGCAGGCACAGGAGGTTTAGGGGGCACCAGCCAAGCATCTAGTTTGGGACGTCATCAAGTTTGCTGCCTACCCGACCTCATCTCCCCAGACCCCAAGCTGTACACAAGAACTGGCAAGCATAGGAGGCCATCCCTCTCTGTGGCACACATGGTGGTAAGACTCAACCCCCACCCTGACGTCATCAATCACTGCTGACTGTACCTTTTAAAAATCCTCAGTGCTGCAGGCACACCCACACCTAAGCGTCATGCCAAAGGATCCTTGGAGTGGTTCAACCAAACACAAGAAAGAGTTCAACACACCATGAACCTGCCCGGTAACTTAGGGGCATGTTTACTAAACATTCCTAACGTGCGGGGCCGCGCTAGTGTGCCTGTGCCATATAAGGAGTGGGCGGTTCAGGCAGAAAATAGAAAAAAAACGGTAGTAAGCAACCGGACGTGTGCGCATCGCGCTAATGTGCGGGGGTCGACATTAGCGCGTGGAAAGGCAAAGTGGCGCGCTGCTGAGTATACAAAACAACAGAGCCGTGGTACAACGGTGAAGACACTGACCAATGGTGCAGGGGCCATGGGTTCAATCCCCCAGTGTGCGCAACGACAAAGGTCAGCTGAGGCAGTAACTGTAATGATTAACATTGTTTTAGGAGGCAAATTAATTTGGAACGGCATAAGGCGGCGCACAGTGCTTTTTGGGCGGCATAAGGCGGCGCACAGTGCTTTTTGGGCGGCATAAGGCGGCGCACAGTTATTTTTGGGCAGCAGAAGGCGGCGCACTGGTCCCCTTGGGCGGCAGAAGGCGGCGCGCTGATAGGCACAAGGCGGCGCGCTGATGCACAAGCACAGGAACAGAGCCACAGCACAATGGTTAAAACACTGACCAATGGTGCAGGGATCAGGGGTTCAACTCCTCACAATGCCCAGTGAAAAATGCCTGCTGAGGCAGTATGTATTATGTTGTGGAGTGCTGTAGGAGGCTGTATAATTTTATTTTGTTATCACTACTAGCAAACGCACTCTCCCAGCATGTTAACATATGGCGGCCCATAAGGCACATGTTACAGTGCACTGTTCGCCAAGGCACCCTTGAATGACCCCTATAGGGCAGCATGTATGTTGCGACACAGGATAATGTATAGTGCACCCTATAGGGATGGCAACCATAAGGTGGCCTACAGGGCGCCCTATGAAGCACCCTCAGAGGCACCTAATGGGTATAGTAAGCTGAGGGTGGTCTTGCCGGCATAGACATATGTACAGTAAATAAAAATAAAGCTGTGGACAGCCCTACCAAAGGGCCCCACTGTGGGTTTGAACCCATGACCTCTGGCTGTACAGGCAGTGATGTAACCATTGCGCTACAGCTCCATAGCTGTAAGCAGGCCCCTGGCTGGCTGCAGATAGCCTACACGTCACCTCACAGACAGTCTGCTGGTGTCAACAGGATAGGGTTAGGCCACCCGTACCCATGATGCACTGCACATGCAAATTAGCTGTCCGCAGATGGACACAAGATGGGGAATGCACCCCCACAGCACCTCGGCCCTGTTGGGGGAAGTGACCGGGTGCACCCACACAGCACCTTGGCCTAGTAGGGGGCACTGACCGGGTGTTTTACTGGCACAGAGTAGCCACACACCGTTACATCGTGCGGGTACTGTGCTCACCCTGAGTGTGCAATGAGGTGGCCAGGACCAGGTCAACAACACCTGCCATGGCTGATGGAGGCCAAGCGGGTGTTCCAAAGCAGTGTTAATGTGTAAGATAGCTAGTTTCTGCACAAACACCATGGATATCCCTGTCTGCCGCCATCAGGCACCCCCCGTGGCAAACATGGTCCCCATCAAGGGATCCACACTCTACCTCCCTGCAAAGGTGGCAGTCAGAGGGCAACATCAACCCCAGTCCTGCTGAGGAACACCACCACACACCCCCCCCCCCCCCCCCCCACGCAGGCAGCTCCATACACAGCCATAACACAATAGCAGACAGACATAAGCCCAGGGTATGGTAAGCTGCACTCCACCACCAGATATTCCCCTGCAGCAAGCCAACAGCCACTGCACCCTGCAAGCCATTATAGCAAGACATTTACCAGCTACAAACAGTCTGCTGGTTAGTCCATAGTGCATGTTCCCAATGGAGATGCATGCACCCAGAACTGGGCTGTCTGCATACACAGCAAGCAGATAGATCAGTGACTGGGCCCCAAAGAGAAACCCATATCTATCACATGAGAGAACTACTATACAGCACTATGGGGGGGCCTAGCCATGCTGTGGTCACTGCACAGTCAGGGTGAGCGTGATCCCCCAGAAGGACATGCTTTGGCCACCCTGTCTGTGTAGGTGGTGGCCGGACACTACAATATCCCAGCCAATGTCCCTGCCAGGGCCCTATGCCCAGTGCAGATGCATCCTGGCCACACCACCCTGCCCTGGCTATACCCATGGTACCTTGCACCTCATTATGCACATTGACTGGCCAATACTGGCAACAGTGCTGGCAGTGCGGGCTGTTGAAGGGGCTTGCAGCCAACACCCACTGTATAGACAGACACACACTTCCACACCTCTGCCATCATGGTGCTACGATTGAGGGGGTAAGTAGCCTTGCCCACCAAACCGGTCCTGAGCACGGCAAGGCATGGATATGGTACACATTACAGCTGGTGGTCACTCCCCAGGGTGGTAAGCACCGTCAGAGGCCAGGCCTGGAGCATGCCCCGCAAACACCTAACAGATTGTTTGGATGGGGTCAACTAGCAGTATGTACGTAACGTATGGATAACTGCCTGCCTGTGCTCCTAGCAAACGTCTCCGAGCTGTGTACCGTATACCTCAGGTGTAGGGTGACATTGGTAAGTTATGCAAGTGCTCGTTTTGGGTGCTGCATGCACGGTCCAATGTTCTGCCTTTCCAGGAGACATTGGCCAATGGGGCCTGTGGGTGTGGGTGTGTCTGCCCTTGATGGCTGCTGCTTTACGGCACAGATTCCCAACTCCAGTCCAGGTTTGCATCACACTGTTCGGGTTTTCCTGCTATCCCTCATGAATATGCATGGGCTACATCTACATGCCATGGGGTGGTGCATAGATATACAGCACAGGCATTTGTATGAGTGTCAGCATGGAACCTGACTGGTGTGTGGCCCACCAGGACTGCATTTGGGTGATTCTGCTCTAGGTACTGCCCCTGTTCATGGTGTCTGTGCTCAGTGGGGTAAAAGATAGATGTCTTACCATTGCATATGTCCCCGCCATGAAAGGTGTGTCCTTACTATCACTGTTTAGTTGTGGGAAAAATATGTGGGCAGGATTGGCAGTAGCCCCAGCTGGGCTTTGAACCTGTGACCTTCTGTTCTTGTATGCACTGTCTGTGTGCACTGCACCACTGTGTAGCCACAGATTGGTTGGATTCCCTGGACTGTCCATGACTGTGGATCCGGCAGGACCTGTCTGTTGCAGTGGACTGTGCCAGCCTGCACATGGCTAGGCCTCTGTCTTCTGTGGTTAGCAGCCACTGCCCCCTGCACCACATGTACTTGTCCGCCAACATGCTGGCATGAACTTCTCTCAGAAAAAGCAGTTGACCTGATTGCAATGTGGCAGTAAGGGACTGCATTTGGGGGACTTGGCTGTAGGTAATGCCCATTGTTGTGGTGTGTGTGCGGTGTTGGGTAAAATATGGGTGTTTTCCCCATGCATACAGGGGTGTCTGCGCTATCTTTATTTAGTGGTGGGTAAAATATAGGGACTGGGCTGGCAGGTGCCCCAGCTGGGTTTTGAACCTCTGCCCTCTGGTCCTAGAGGTAATGACTCTGTCTGCTGTACCACACTTTGGCCACAGAGACAGTGCAGCCCCTGGAGGCAGTAAGCCTGGCAGGATGGAGTCACAAACCCTGCTCTACGCAATTCTACTGTGGGCATATGCACCCTGTCTGGTGACAAACGTGCACATAAACCCCGGAAATGACCACGGGAAATGTGGGACAAAATATCACCACGCTGGGCAACAGTGATATTAATGGGCAACCATAGCAAACACTCCCAGGAAAGCTCCAAAACGTGGAAATGTTTTTTGGAAGAGTCTCCTCTCAGTAGACCCTTCCAACATTCATTTCTTTTTTCTGGAGCTTTGCTGGGTGTGATTTCTGTATTTGCCCATCACTATAACTGTTCCCCAGCTGAATTACTATTTTTAATAGTTCTGTTGTGGTCATTTTCTATTTTTATTTTCACTTTTGTGCTGTGCACATATATCACACTGCTCACGTTTTGCTGGTTTCCCCGGTTTTCCTGTACATTGCTGACGGAAATGGTTTCTCTTCCCTTTAAATGCTTTCTCTACCGCGAGTGTTTCACTCGCGGTAGTTTTTACATGCAAATTCGGGCCCGATACTGTGCGGGGAGCCTCTCCCCTCCCACTCTCCACCCATTGACCCCGTCCCTCCGCCCCTCCGGAGCCTTCCTCCGCCCTCCTTTCGCCGTTCCACGCCTCTATCGGACATTTGCGGGCCCGCACTTATACGGGGCCCGTTAGTGAGCCGCGTACCTGTGCGGGGGTGACACGCACGTGTGCGGGGCATTTAAACGCGTTTCTGCGCGTTTCAGTGCCGCGTTGCCGTGCGCTATTTTGCGGCGCGCACATTTCCGGTTTTTAGTAAACATCCCCCTTAGACTTAGCAATATTAATTACACACAGCTCCATCTTATCTGACTACTTAAAAGTAAATGTAACTCAGCCCCCTTACCAGAATAACAACTAAATATTTGCTACATCACTCATGGCTTTGACAACACTCCTACTAAGCATTATATACCTTTTTTTTACTTTATTTACAAATTTTCAAAATGCATACCAGAAAGTAAACATCCAGGAAAAACAATCCATCTGAACAAGATATACAAAATAATATTTTTCATGAAAGTGCACAGAGAATTGTATAAGTCCACATTAAGGGAAGCTAAAACATTGGAATAATCACCCACAGCATTAAACCAAACCCCTTTTGAAATCTTTCCACCAGATGAAATAAATGAATCACGATCATCTAATTTTATTCACCAAAAAACGTTTTAGTTACGAGGGATCCATAAAAATAAATTTATTCCCTGTGTATGTGACAATACACTTACAAGGGTATTTCAAATAAAACGTACCTTTTGCTGCCAGAACCTTAGGTTTCAATTGAAGAAAAGCCTTATGATAGGTTTGGGTAACTTAGCAACATCCGGGAACACCAATAATGGTTAACCACAAAACAAAGCATCTTTCTTAGAAAAGAACAGATGCAGGATAGACCCCTTTATCGTCTCTGAACAAAAAACAACCAATACGGTCCCTCTCTTGGAGACTTTATCTATTGAGGTCTCCAAGAAAGATGTCAAAATCAGTTTATCAAGATCTATTAGTTCATCAACATCCCCCTCCGGGGCTTTAATCACTACACTTTGAGGAAGATAATATATAGAAGAAATAACAGATTCATCAAAAGAGTCAAATAACAAAACATCTTTAATATATTTTTTAAAAAGCTCCATGGGAGAAATGAGATGAACAATGAGGAAATTCAGAAACCTAAGGTTCCAGGCACGGGCTTGATTTTCTAACATTTCTAACTTAGAATGAAGCAGCAAACTATCCTTTATAAAGGAATTACATGAAGCTTGAACTCCACCCATGACAGCCTCAGTCTTACGAACCCTCTCCCAAACTGCGAAAAGCATCTCCCCATTGCTTCGCAGAGCCTCGAAGGTATCCTTCGTTACTTTCTAAGCTTGTGCTTATATCAGTAACATGTTCCATGTAAACATTAACTTTCGTTTAACCTGTAAACCACCTTGACACTGATAAAGCGGTATATAAAAATAACTAAATAAATAGTTATGAATTAGTTCAGGTCATTTTGGATAATCGGTCTCAACAAGTGTATTGAGGTCATCTACTTTTGGATGAATGGGAGTTAACTTGTGAGATCTACAAGGATCAGTTCTTTCCCCAGTTTTATGTAATGGTTTTTCTTTATAGCCTTTACATACAGAGAGGATTTCAGCATCTTTGCTATTGATATTCAGATTTATTTACTGGTTACAAATGAATGAACTACAGAGATGGACAATATAAACAGAGTATTGGAAGAAGTTGCTGTATGTCAGACCCATGGATTTAACTGAAAAGTTGCAAAATTGGATGCTCTTTTGATGGGAAAGAAGCTCCTGGAGGAGGAATTTTCAGGGTTTATTGACTTCTTCTTCATCATGGTGAAAGACAAGTGTTGTTGTCTAATTTGTAACGCCCCACTATTCTTGCCCAAAAAGGATAATCTGGAACATCATTATAAGGCTCTGCATAGCAATAAGTTTGATGCTGATTTTCCACCCAAAAGTGAAATCTGTAAACTGAAGCCCAAAGAACTTAAATCGAAATTGGCTACTCAGCAACAGTTGATGGCAAAGCCAAGGTCACATTCGGTCAATGCAACCATAGCATCCTTCAAGGTCAGGTCAAATTTGCTATCAGGTTAGCAGCTGAATATCACCGCTGTCTAGCTAGCAGTGGAGATTGACAGCAAAAATGGATATTCAGCGCCAGTGGAGTTCCGGTGTCCAGTGCTAAATATTCAGTTTTACTTTTTCCCACGGTAGCCAGGCACTTTATAATTGCTGGTCACTGCAGGCTGAATATTGGATGCTGAGCATATTGACTTTGGTCATAGGAAATGGTGTTGTCTCTGTCCAAAGACTGATTAAGCCATACTGCTGTGGGACTCTGTTAAGTCATTAGGTGTTTGGTTAGAGCAGGAAGGGATTGGATACCACCAAGACAGATCCCGGCCGCGCAATTAAACGCGGCCGGGCACAGGTGGGTGCCGGCGGGCCAAGGGTTAACGTTGGGGGGGGGAGGCGGGGCGGGGGGGGCGGGCAGCGCGGTCGGCAATAAAAAGGCCCGTAGCGCATTTGCTCGTCCTCTTTCTCCTCCTCACGGTGCCGCTCGGAAGGCGATCTTACCGCAAGTTATCGGACACGTGGAGGGCCGCCGGAGGCCTGAAGAATCCAACGCGGGGTGAAGTGGTCTGCTGATAACACTCTCCGAAGCCAGCGGGTTGCTTAAGGTTTGAGCGGCGTTTTGGCAATCAGCCTATTGGGGCCTGACACACAGGATTGTGGGAACTCGGGAGGGTGGGGAGGGAGTGAGGGAGGAACGGGGGGGGGGGTTGGGAATGAGCGGACGAACAGGTAGGACTCTCAGGGGAAGATTCGGTGATGCACGGGGGAGACACAAAAGGGTAAAAAAGGAGGCATCCAAACATGCATCAGCTGAATAGCGATCCCGGCACGAGGACAATCAAAGGGGGTAGAATGGGTTGCAAGGCCCCGACCGCATGGCGCGGCACCGATCCGGTTTCTGAACACATGTGGTGTACAACAGAGAGAGAAAGGGGGAGGGCAAGATGGATTACAAGACGGAGGAGAAAGGGGCAATATAGCTAACCAGGGCTAGGGGCACGTGGTTCCGGTGAGATGTTAGTTTCTTAACACGATGTTCCTATCCCAGGGCGGATGGCAGTTGGAGGTAGAAATGGTAGAGCACATAAGTGAGTAGGTTCATGAGGGGGGTCTGTGTTCTTATCTTGCTTGCTTTATATGCCGGTATGCTGTTGTTTAACACATGCAGTGGCTGCCATCTAGTGGCAAGTAATGGGTATTAATCGTGGGAGTGACGATAATGTGTAGGTTTCTGTCTTTTTGTTTTGGCTTGCCTTGCTTAATATGTGGGGAAAAAAGGGGATTTGATGTCCTATAGTAGTGGGACCTCATGTGCCTTTCCCACACATATATTGTCCAGTATGCTGCATTCAGGGAGGCGATGAACTGCAGGGGGGACACTGCACTGAATGGGAGGGAGCATCAAAAAAAAAAAAAAAAAGGTGTAGGGGTAGGTGTGTATTTAAATTTGTATAAATAAATATTTAAAGGTTGATAGACGTATATATGTGCGTACGTATATATATATAGAGGAGTAGAGATAGCGGTGTATGTATGTATATATGTATATGTGTATAGGGGCAGATGGCGGAAGGGGAGGGCCAGAACGCTGGTACCCCGTCAGCTGTATAGTCCCTCGAAGTGCAATGCTAATGCGCCTTTTGGTCCCTCCGTGTTCCTCCCATAGCATTTTGATACAGGCAATACAACATGCCACGAAGGGCAGCACATGGCGGGGAAAGGAGCCAGGGGAGACGCCACGACCCAGACGGAGCGGGAAAGGGCTGGACGACACGCGGTGCTACAAAACGGGCACCTGCAAAAGCTGCCAAAGAAAATGCCAGTGGCGGAGATGGTGCACGCAGGACCCGCGCAGCTAAGAGTTCGCGACAGAATGGCCCGGACGCTGCGCAACCACAGGCACAATCGACATCCAGTCCGGAGCTGGAGGAGCTGTTGCGGCTCATACGTGAGCAGGTGAACCAGCACCGCCTGAATGCTTTCAAGCAACGGCTGGAAGCAGCTAACGTGCAGCAAGATGAACCGCCGGCCCCGAGTGACAGCACACCAAGCAGCAGCGCGACGACAGGGGACGGCGCGCCCAGCACCAGCACTGCGCATGGCAGCAGTGCACCGCTCACCTCAGCGGCCCAAGGTAAGCCGATGGGCAGCAGGGGGGCACTAGAAGGATTGTCATCCTCGTCATCTGAAGAATCAGTCTCGGAGGACGAGGGAGACATTTCCTTGGCGAACGCTATGCGCAGCATGTTGAAAACCTTTAAAAGAAAAAATAATAGAGCTCATAAGCAAAGACGGTTAACCAGAGTGTGGGCGGGGCAGAGTGACACACGCACGCAGACACCGGATGACGGGAAATCCGCACCCTCCGGGGTAACACCCACCACCACTCTAACCAGCCCAGTGGCGGTGAGCGGTGACCCGCGCTGCGGAGTAAGCTCCCTAGCCAGCGCAGTGCCCAGGAAATTGAAAAAAAGAATTTGGCGGAGAGACTATATCGATATATTCTCATTACTGATCAGGGATCAGGACGGAGAAATTATCGAGGGCAAAGAGAGGGATAAGAAGTGGGAGAAGAAGCCAAAAATTGCGAAATCCATTAATAATTGGGTGTCGGCTTTCCACATTTTTATGAGCGTGGTACTGGAGCGCGAGCCAGAACTGAACCAGTACCTAATTAAGTACTTGGACACAATAACTCGGGCACACAAGCAATTAGGGGGGTGGGCCTGGCTTAACTATGACATTAAGTTCAGGCAAAGCTTAGCCGAAGACCCAACCATGACCTGGCAACACAGGATCATGGACCTCTGGCTAGAAGAGATGGCACCCAATAGGCCATTCTGCCAGGAGGGGTCTGTTCAGTCCTTTCAGGCGCTACAATGGCGGCAGGTCTCCCAGACGAACGGGCGCAGGGCATGTCGCCAGTTCAATGCAGGGAACTGCACGTGGCGGCCTTGCAAATTTCGACATGTGTGTGCCAGCTGCGGGGGTAACCACCCAGTCACAGTTTGCCGCACCAGTAAAGACAATAAGTCCTTTCGACCAGGGCATCTACGGGGAGGCGATGGCCATGGCCCCAACCCCCATCAGGCTTGACCACATGAGACCATGGCTACGCGCTTATCCGCGCCGAGACGATGCTCTCAGTATCGAGAGTGGCTTCAATTACGGTTTCAGGATCCCAGTTGCAGCCAACCCGGTAGCACGTGGAGTCCGCAATTCCCCATCTGTCAATAAATTCATCAACGTAGTCCAACAAAAATTATCAAAGGAACGAGAGTTGGGGAGGGTGGCAGGCCCATTTAGGACCCCACCCATCCCAGATTTGGTACTGTCCCCACTGGGTATCGTGCCTAAGAAGGAGCCAGGAAAATTCCGCCTCATACACAACCTATCATACCCCGAGGGGCGCTCAGTGAACGATCAAATCGATCCGGCGATATGCTCGGTGAGATATTCGACAATCGACCACGCGATAGACCTCATAAAAAAACGGGGCCATCAGGTGAAACTCGCCAAGGCGGATATTGAATCAGCCTTTCGACTCCTGCCGGTCCACCCTGAGTCCTTTGGGTTGCTGGGCTTCACCTTCAACGGCGACTATTACTTTGATAAGTGTCTGCCCATGGGTTGCTCGATATCGTGTGCGTACTTATAGCAATTCAGCACATTCTTACACTGGGTGGTATCGGATATCGCGGGCTCAGGTACGTTGGTACACTACTTGGACGACTTCCTCTTTATTGGAAGCGACCGGGAAGACTGCCAAAGAGTCCTCAGGGTCTTCGAACAAGTAGCCGAGCGCTTTGGTATTCCACTGGCGGGTGACAAGACCTGTGGGCCCGTGGAGATCATCACCTTTTTGGGTATTGAGATAAACGTAGCAAAGCAACAGTCACGCCTTCCAGAGGACAAGATACAAAAATTGAAAGCCGCCATTCAGGCCATCCAGGCCCGCAGAAAGGCTACCCTGGAGCAATTCCAATCAATGCTGGGCCTGTTATGTTTCGCATGCAGAATCATGCCTATGGGATGGGTCTTCTGCCGTCGCATAGCAATTGCGAAGAAAGGGATCCGGAGAAAGCATCATAAGATCAGGATCACGCACGGCATAAAAGAGGACCTGCGTATGTGGGAATTCTTCTTGCAATCCTTCAATGGACTGACTTTCTGGCAGGAGCTGCCGGTGTCGAACGGAGACATTGACCTGTTCACAGATGCCGCCGGGGGTGCGGGATTTGGGATTTACTTCAAAGGCGCATGGTGCACGGAGGAGTGGCCCCCCGAATGGCACACGGTTGGGGTAACCAAGGATATCACATTCCTAGAGCTTTTTCCCATAGCCATTGCAGTTGCCATGTGGGCCCCGCAGCTCCGGCGCAAGGCTATCACTTTTCACACGGACAATATGGCAGTAGTGTATGCCTTGAATGGAATGCGCGCACACACTCAGGGGGTGATAGCGCTCCTACGGCATATAGTGCTGACATGCCTACTGCATAATATAACTATCAGGGCGAAACACATCCCCGGTTCTCTTAATAACCTTGCTGATGCTCTCTCTCGTTCCAAGATCTCACTATTCTGATCACTTGCGCCCAACGCCGACGCCACCAAGACACCTGTCCCGGATCAGGCATGGGATCTTGGTCCACCGAAGTATGGGAGCTGGTATTGGGTTCACTATCCGAGAGGACAAGGAGAAAATACCTAACGGCCTGGGAAAAATTCCGGGTTTTCTGTATGACGAACAGGATTAAGGAAGTGTACCCTACCACGGGATCCATTCTACGATGGATCCTGCAGCAAAAATGCAAGGGTGTGAAAAAATCAGCGGTTGCAAGCACAACTGGCGGCGATCACTTTCTTTACGAAGGCGATGGGCGGTAGCAGCCCCAGAGCGGACTTTGTCATAACAAGGGTGATGAAGGGCTGGACGACTGAACAGCCCGGCAGAAGGGAGTTACGGCGCCCTATAACACATCTAATGCTGCATAAGCTGATAGAAGTCGTGGGCCGCATATGTTTCAACAATTTCGAGACGCTGCTGTTCCGATGCGCCTTTTCATGGGCCTTCTTTGGAGCATTCCACGTAAGCGAGTTAGTCGCATCGGCAAGTAGGGCTAACGCCGACGGGGGCCTTAGGGAACGAGATATCAGCATGATTAATGGTATACTCTCGCTGCGGGTCCGGAGATCCAAGACGGACACGGAGGCGAGAGGCACCATGATAAGATTAGCCCAGCTACCAGGGGACCCATCATGTCCAGTAAAAACCTTTGCTGACTATCAGCAAATTCGGCCGAAAGGGTCAGATCACTGGCTGGTGCACTCGAACGGTGCCCCCCTATCGCGCTTCCAATTTGCCAAGGTTCTGAAGCAGGCCATAGAGGTAATAGGCTTGAAACCGTGCTTTTACGGCACTCATTCCTTCCGGATCGGCGCCGCTTCCACGGCGGCTAGCCTGGGCATGACCAAGGAGCAGATAATGGGCATCGGTAGATGGCGATCCGATAGGTACAAACTATACGTGCGCCCAATGTGACGCCACGGGGCAAGCCTAGAGGAGGCAAGAGACACAAAAAAAAAAAAAAAAGAGATAAACACACCAACAGATACACAAAAAACAAAAAAACAAAACAAAGAAGGAACATAAGAACACGAGTGTGATGTTTAAAGTAGTTCTGTGATACGCGTGTTTTACTTGTTTTCAAACTGTGTTACCTCAAACGGTGCGATGACTGTGTCCAACGAATTTGTATTTTCATGATGTATGTAGGTGACAGACCCGGACGGGAAGCATGGATATGCGGCCATTCGTTCGTGCATTGGGCGGAAAGGAGAGCAGCCATCAGACCACAAGGCCCCAATTTGGGCCTCCCCACAGATAAGGTGACAGTGAAGTGGATAGGCCGCCGAGGTATGGTGTGGGACCAGTTGTTACCGTCCCTATTGCGGGTGCGAAATGCAGGGGGGCGCCCCTGGGCGGTAGTCATCCACCTCGGCGGTAATGACCTGACGAGTACCCGCAGTGTTGAACTAACAAAAAAAATGCAAATGGACCTGCAAACATTGGCGGACACCTTCCCGGGTGCATTATTGGTCTGGTCACACATCGTACCTCGGCGAGTTTGGAGGGGCGAATGGTCGCATCAGGCAGTGGAACGTACCAGGAAGAAAGTGAACAGATGGATGACGCGTTTTATGGACACAATTGGGGGGCATAGCATCCTTCACGATCTTATGGAGGAGAAGTGCCCCGGCTTGTATCGTGCAGATGGCGTACACCTATCCAAAATTGGGATGGATGTGTTCCTCTGTGCAATACAAGACGCGATGGAGCGTCTATGGCAGAAACAACTGTTGGCCACAGCTGCAGGAGAGGGCCCATCTCGAGGTGGGGACCCCCCGGCGAGCGAGGAATCGCCGCCGGGAGGATTGGCAGGAGAGATAGGGACCCCCTCCTCTCGAGAGAGCGCACAGCCCAGACATGATAAAGGGGGATTGGAACATAGAGGATGTGTCCGTAAACGGGACACTGAGTGGAAGCAGGAACAGTGTCCCGAGGGCCTCCCGATGCTTTCACGGCGGGAGAAACAAGTATAGAGATTCCAACATAGCCCTGCTCACGCCTTTGACGGGACTTGGGCAGAGGCAGATCGGGACACTGCTGCAAGAGAAACAGAGCCCAGAAACAGGGCCGGTTAGCGAAACATCCCCGGGAAGATATCATGCAGATAACATACAACCATTTATATGTTCTTATGTTCTTAAGATATCATGCTAGTAAGAAACGCCGGCAGTGGGGAAAAGGTTGGGACAGCCGTTTTCCAGAGATCCCTGCCGAGCGACAAGAACCGAATCAGAGTGGGCTGTGCCTCTAGTGAAGGGTTGAAGCGTAATTTAAAGTCGTACATTGTCATCTACTATATAAATGGTTGTATGTTATTTATAAAGGATTCTGTAAATAATTACGTAATAGGAGTATGCTGTGGCCAACAGTTTCGTGTACTGTACCTTCCAAAATATGTTGTTAAATAAATACTGGGTGTTTTGTTGCAAATTCCGTGTGAGCGCAGTTATTTTGGTAGGGGGGGGAGGGGGAGGGGGAGGGGGCGGGGGTAGAGACCCGAGGCCGCTATGCCGGTCGCCCGGCTGTGCATCTGGCATGCTTTACATAGTTAAGCAATTGAAATTTTCTTTGGCTAGTAATGCATTTGGTAACTGTCATGCAGGCGATGGTAGTCAGCATTCTGAACTATTGCAATGCACTTTATGTGGCATGCCTTTAAAATGACTCCGACTTTTGCAGTTTTTCCGGATTGCTGAAGCTTCGATATCAGTGCGGTTTACATGGAACATCGGGTGTTTTACGGTGGGGGATTACACCGTAATTACATATAACAGGTAGCTCAACTTGGATAACAGTATTAACTATTTGGTCCCCATAGTCACATCCAATGATGTAATAGCCTCCCATGTAGCTGCCAATGTCACTTTATCCGATTTCCTTTCCCCTAAAAGCAATGGTACCTGCATACTTCAAAGAGCTTCACTTATGTGCACATTATGGTTGCCAATAACCGATAGAAGAAACAAAGCAAATTCTCCCTCCACACCAAGACAAGAAACAATGACAGCCTCCAACCACAGAAGCTGAGATGCTGGGCCCGATGATGACAGAGCTCCTTGCTTCACCGCGGCACTCCTCAACAGTTTTCAGGCTCCCTCCAGCACCCGGACAAGGGGAACTTGTCAGCAGAAGTAGGGGTGAGGTAGTCTAGATCTGGGTTTAGAGAAACTTCCCTTCTCCAGTCTGCCAATGTGGATAGCTAACTCAGACCTGTTCTCAGCCAATTTGATTACAAAATCAGAAATTCTGACCTATCCTGGCAGGAAGAGACCCAGAATCTCCTCCTGGACTTTCCCTTTCCATTTACCCATAATAATGGCAGCAAACTCTTCAGTGTCCAGCTCTCCCAGGAGGGAAAGAAGCTGCCACCCGGATCGAAGCCTCAGCTTCACAAAAGAGCTCCACCCGGACTGAAGCCTCAGCTTCACAAAAGAGCTCCACCCGGACCAAAGCCTCAGCTTCACAAAAGAGCTCCACCCGGACCGAAGCCTCAGCTTCACAAAAGAGCTCCACCCGGACTGAAGCCTCTCCAGTGTCCAGCTCTCCCAGGAGGGAGTGAGAAGCTTCCGTCTCCACCCACAGCAGCTGCGTCACAGCCTAGTGCTGTCCAATCGGGGCAGCCCACTGCTCTTTAAAAAGGAGCGCCACAGGCACACCCGCGCCTTGCGGGCCCACGACTGAGGGCCTCGCAAGAGGGCCCTTTGGCATGGCCCTTAGGCAACGGCCCTCATTGAGATGCCCCAGAAACCTACAAGCGATCCATCCTCATCAATACAATAGTAGCTTGAGCTCCCCCAGGGTTGAGCTTGCTCTCATCGTCAACACGACTACTTCTGCGACCTCAGCAAGTATACATCACCTTAACGGACATAGAAAGAGACCCTTTCCCATAGAATTGTTTCTATTATTGACTATAATACTGTTGCCATTAGCTCATAGAATTGTTTCTATTACTGACTATAGAAAGAGACCCTTTCCCATAGAATTGTTTCTATTATTGACTATAATACTGTTGTCATTAGCTCACATTCACTATGGCTAGTAGCATCATATAACTGTCACTATTTTAAACTGCATTTACTATCACCAGTAATCCTCTGACCACATTACTATTGCCATTAGCTGCATCTACTATTGCTAGTAGTCTCATATAATTGTTTATATTTTGAACTGCATTTACTATCACCAGTAATCCCCAGAGAACTGTTTCTATTTTGACCACGTTACTGTTGCCAGTAGCCGCATCTACTATTGTTAGTAGTTTCATACACAGCCCCCTCACCAAAAACTACATAATGGCCCCCTTAAAAAATTAAATGCCTACCCCTTTCTCTCCTGCTAATAGATTATCTCTACCTGTTTTAATTATACTGTTGTCAGTAGCCAATACTTATCTCTTTCGTGAATTATTCATACTGTTGCCAATAATTAATAATTATCCCTACATATCTTACATATACTGTTATCAGTAGCTAGTGAACTACTTATACTGTTGCTAGTAATCAGTAATTTTCCTAACCTGTCTTACATATACTGTTGTGAGTAGCTAATAATTACTTCTACTTGTTTTAAATATACTATTGCCAGTAGTCAGTAACTATTCCTGTCATGAGATTCATATACTGTTGCCAGTAGCCAGTAATTAGTAACTAGCTGAGCATTAACCTAATTGCGACCTTAGAGCAGAAACCTTGCCTTTCACCTTTTCAATTCTACTGAAATCTCAGAAAGGTAATTAATACAATAGACTCCTATCATTATGGATTACATGAATCGGCTTAAAATCATGTCTATCTTTCTAATTCTACTTACAATATTTGTGCCAAAATATATCCAAGCATACTCCCTTGTTACTCATAACATTCCAATTATTCTCCAACATAAGAATCCCAACATTTCTCATAATGCACCATATCACAAAACACCTCATGCAAAAGGTCAAAGAAATCATCTAATATATATCACACCTGGGAAATCTTACCATCACCATGTCCAACAACACAAATCCTTATCTAAAGATCTTCTTTGTTTGCTTATAAATGTAAGATCAATTAGGAATAAAATATCAATCATAACTGATATCCTCACCGATTATAAACCTGACATATTCTTAACAGAAACATGGCTCACGGTTCATGATAACATTCTCCTAAATCAATTACAGACTGATGGATATGAGCTACTTCACTGCTCTAGGGCTTTAAAAAGGGGTGGGGTGTCATCGCTATTATCAATAATAACCTTAAAGCTTCCCTCATTTCCACTAACAATATTGAGAATAGGAAGGCTGCGGGCACGGTCCCGGCGGACGCCGGTAACCGGCGGTTCCAGCGGGCGCGGGTCCCGGCCTCGAGAGGGTATCAGGGGAGGGGGGAGGGGGGAGGGGGAGGTGGCGCGGAGGCTGGCATTTTTCAAACCGATTGGCTGCTGGCGTCTGGAGCGAGCCAGCAGCCAATTGGGTGGGAGGACGGGCCATGTGCTTCAGCGGTGCGGGCGCGCGCTGAGCACATGGTCGAGGAGCGAGGAGCCGGAAGCGTTGGCAGGTCGCAGCTTTGCCCGGTTTAGGGGGTGGCAAAGACACAAGTGTGTGCCTATGCCGGTGGCAGGTTTCCGGGGTCCGGAGACATAAGCTACTTGGGGCGGGGGCAGGGTGCCCACACCCTGGAGAACCCTGAGCTTACTTTTGCTAGTGATATGGCGAAGTTGAGCAGGGGTGGTTTGAGCTGGACCGGTGGGTGACCGGACCAGGGGCGGAAGCGAGGTCACCTTGCTAATAGCACGGCTGGTGACGTATCGCTCTGCCGGGGTAGGGGGGGGGGAGGAAATTGTTGGATAAGTTGTTTGGTTGTAAAATGTTAATTGTTATTGGGCAATAAAGCTGCGACCTAGTGTTTCCAAGCAATATGTGATGGTGTAGTTTGTGGAAAATGTGCAAGGTTTGGGATCTTGGAGTTGTGAGGGAGGGGGAGCGCCTGGTATGGATCCCCGGTTATAGGAAGGCCGTGGGCACGGTCCCGGCAGACGCCGGTAACCGGCAGTTCCAGCGGGCGCGGGTCCCGGCCTCGAGAGGGTATCAGGGGAGGGGGGAGGGGAGAGGTGGCGCGGACGCTGGCATTTTTCAAACCGATTGGCTGCTGGCATCTGGAGCGAGCCAGCAGCCAATCGGGTGGGAGGACGGGCCATGTGCTTCAGCGGCGCGGGAGCGTGCTGAGCACATGGTCGGGGAGCGAGGAGCCGGCAGCGTCCCTCCCTCCCACCCTTAAGGTTGAGGGTCGGTTTTGGGGGGAGTTTGGGGTGTCGCAGTTGGGGGGGGGATGGTGGTGGCGGGATCCCAGAGGTTTCCGGGGTCCGGAGACATAAGCTACTTGGGGCGGGGGCAGGGTGCCCACGACCCGGAGAACCCTGAGCTTACTTTTGCTAGTGATATGGCGAAGTTGAGCAGGGGTGGTTCGAGCTGGACCGGTGGGTGACCGGACCAGGGGCGGAAGCGAGGTCACCTTGCTAATAGCACGGCTGGTGACGTATCGCTCTGCCGGGGTAGGGGGGGGGAGGAAATTGTTGGATAAGTTGTTTGGTTGTAAAATGTTAATTGTTATTGGGCAATAAAGCCGCGACCTGGTGTTTCCAAGCAATGTGTGATGGTGTAGTTTGTGGAAAATGTGCAAGGTTTGGGGTCTTGGAGTTGTGAGGGAGGGGGAGCGCCTGGTATGGATCCCCGGTTACATGGATGTTCTTATGTTTGAAACAACTTCACATTCATTTGGTCTCATATACAGAACTCCATCCACAGATACAAAATCTTTATCCTCCATATTAGATATGATATGTTCCCTCAACACAAGAAAAAAACAGCTAGTAATCATTGGAGACTTAAACCTCCCCTCAACTACACCATCACACTCAAAAGCATTCATTGAAACCATGTCTGAACTTGACTTTGAGCAAATCATAGATTTTCCGACTCACATAAAAGGAAACACCCTTGACCTAATCTTTCTTCAAAGATCTCCAGATTATAATCTCAATGTTTCACAACCCCAGGCTATTCCCATTCCATGGTCCGACCACCATTTAATTAGATTCAATCTCCCACATTTCAATAGAATCACAACCCAACAGCCGAAACAAATACTAACTACAATGTTCAGGAAATTTGACAGGGAAAAATTTTTAGGACAGATATTACCACATGTTCCTGAAACAGTAACAGACATCAATATCAGTATTGCTAACTGGAACGAGACTATAAAAAAGCAGCTATGCTTCCTAGCTCTAAAACAAACAAATCCAGATCCAAACAGAGAGACTCCCAACCTTGGCACTCGCAAGAAATTATTTGAAATAGTTAAAAAAGTATCAAACCCTCCTAATACAGATGTCACCCCTATTAACCCACAAACTCTTGCTGACTATTACATAACTAAGCTCTCTCCACTATCAGACCCTCCAGTTCCACTAATTTACTCCAACCCAAAGCCTGAACACATATGGGATAAATTTCATACTGTAACACTAAAAGAACTGGATAAGGTAATCTCAGATATTAACACAACCACTTTTAGTCTTGATCCCTGCCCAGTTAGCTGGATCAAAAATACTAAACCACTCCTAGCGCCCTACATTCTAAATATAGCAAATTTTTCTCTCACACATGGTACTATGCCAACCATCCTAAAGAGAGCCTCGATTAGACCTATTCTGAAAAACAAAAAACTAGACAATCTTGATCCCTCTTCATATAGACCTATCTCTCTAGCCTTCCATTTATGGCAAAGATTATAGAAAAAAATAGTATATAATCAACTTCAGGATCACATTGAACTTCATGCCCCCTTAGATTCACACCAATACGGCTTTAGACCATACCATAGTGTAGAAACACTTCTTGCAGTTATCTTTGATGATATTCTAAAATACATTGACAAATCAAAACAAGCAGTATTATTTATATTTTTGGATATATCATCTGCCTTTGATTCAATTAACCATCGTATCCTTTTTGAAAGACTCAAACAGATTGGTATACATGGCACTATTCTTGCATGGTTCTAATCATATCTAACTGATCGATCACAACAGGTAAAAATAGGAAACCATACATCTAAAACCTATACGCAAAAACAAGGAATCCCACAAGGTTCTGCATTGTCAGCTCTACTCTTTAACATATATTTATAACCTATATGCCACATCATTCAACAGTGCAAATTAAAATATGCAATTTATGCTGATGATGTTATGATTTATCTCCCTATGGACATAGACTCCCTGGACTTCTCCAATATCAAATCATGCTTCACTAAAATGACGCAATGGCTAAATGAACACAATCTACACATTAACTTCAAGAAAAAAGAAGCATTATTTGTTTCTAGAAATCAAAAATTTACCCCCCCCCCAACAGAAATAATAATTGAAAACATAAGCATCCCCATAAAAGATGAAATAAGATAACTTGGCGTTATCATAGACAGAACGTTAAGTCTAACACCACACATCAGGAATACAACAAACACAATATATATTAAATTAAGATATCTTAAAAATCTAAAACCATTATTATCAAATCTGGTCTTCAGATCAGTCCTTCAAGCCCTGATCCTGCCTCACTTAGATTTTAGTAACATAATTCTTCAGGGTATTCCAAAACATGCTTTACACCAACTAAAAGTAGCAAAACATGTTGCTGCAAGAATGCTTATAAATGCAGGTCCAACTGAACACATAACCCCTATACTGTACAAACTTCACTGGTTACCTATACAAAGTAGGATAAAATATAAAGTTATCATAACAACGTTCAAACTGATAAGAGATATAGCCCCATCATATCTAACAGATCTACTGACAATTCATTAAAGGACCAGAACAGTGAGACAAAGGAACCTGAACACACTACTTGTATCAAACAACTTTCAAAACTCAATAAAACTACAACAAATAGGGCATTCAGCTTCAGTGCTCCTTTAATATGGAACGCTCTGCCGGATAAACTCAGAGATATCACAGATCTTTCAGCATTTCGAAAAGATCTTAAAACTCACCTATTTATAGAGTACTTTGGAGACTCATTCCCAATAGATGAAATATTTCCCACTTAAACTCATGTATACTCATATTCATTAATTCACAACTTATTTTTTCCTTTTTCTTACTCTATCCTACAATACCCAATTCTCCACATTATCACATTTACTCTTTACACTAATAATTCTAGTGAACTATAATACATTTTTCCTTGCTCAGATAAGATGATAAGATTTTTGAAATTTGTAAATATTTAAATCTGTATATATGTTTAAACTTTCTATATACCTAATCAGCATTTACTCAGCATTGTAACCCTCAAATTACCATTTTTATTATATACAATTTAATGTCCACTGTAATTTCAATTGTTTGAATAAGTTTCAATGTAATGTTCAAGTTTTGTTCTATGTAAACCGCTTTGAGTTTTCTGAAAGGCGGTATATAAAACCGTTCAATAAATAAATAGATAAACTAAAAAGGTAAAGAGGGGTCAAGGAACAGCCTGGTCCAATGCCCTACACTAGCACTATCTTGGTTCGTTTTCCCAGCTGGTATAACGTTTTTAATAAATTAAGTGAAAATGCTTTGGAAGCTACATTGTGTTGCTGTCATTTTAAAATCTTGATGTTGGTGTTTAGGGCTCACTGTGGGTTATGACCCTGCTACATAGCAGATTTACTGGTACCTTATATACCAGATTGTGTGCTATGATCACAAAAACATTTGTTGATAATTACTAATATGAAGGAGGCACATTTTGAGTTTGTAGGAAGTAGGGCTTTTTCGATGGTTGCTCTTGCTCTGAGGAATCAGTTGCCTTTGGAATTATGCCAAAAGAGGAACTATTGCATTTTTGTAAAGCAGTGAAATCTTGGCTTTGGAATCAGGTGTATAAGTACTGCACTTGATGCTACAATAGGGAGTTCCAATCAGTAGAGTATTACAGTAATCTAATTGATTTAGGATGAGTTCATGGATAAGTGTTTTGCACACTTTAACATCAACATAGGGTCTGATGATCCTTATTAGCTTGAGAGCAAAGAAGAACTTCTTAACCAGTGAAGATATATATGGACCATATGAAAGGGCATTAATCAAAATTACTGTTCTCAAAATGAGGTAATATTTTCTGTAACAGCAATAGGATTTTCTTCAATATAAGGAATGTGATTGGTCTAGTATCCATTGCTTGGTTGATTATGTGGGTTATTTTAGAAACCTTTTTCAAAATGTACACATATAAAATTAGGTATTTACATATGGAAATGGCATCCATGTATTAATGTGAATTATAGAAAAGTCTGAATTTAAATGTAAATATCCTTACTATATAGACACTGCAAGGGGTGTATCAAGGGCATGGCTAGGGAAGGGCCTGGGAGAGTCAAAGATCTACACATGTATTCCCCGTTTCATATAGGGAATACAAGTGTATGATCAAAATTGTCCATGTTGGAATTTGCAGCTGCTCTCTGGAATATTTATGTTCATTGTGTCCATCCCTTTGCAGTAGATATCCTCCTTAATAACCCATGGTTTATTCCTCTCTCCAAATTCATATCTGATAAAGATAGTGACATCTATAGTTAATTGGTGGCATCTATATATATGTAGGTTTTCAAAATGGCCGACGTATGGGTCCAGTGCAACCATTAGGTGAACTAGGTGGTCGCCTAAAATGCCAATGGTCAGAGGTATCCATTGTCACTTCTGCTGCCCTTCTCCCAGACATGCAGCAGTGGCAGTACATTTAAGAAGGCACCATAGCACTGGAGTTACCTTCTGTGCCAGCACCGTACTGCTGTTCACGTTTCCGCCCTCCTCTGATTCCACTTTCTTTAACAGGTGCCTTTTTTAATGTATTGCCACTGTTTCACATCCTGGAGAGGGGTGGCAGCTGTGGCAATGGGCACATCGGTGGAGCAGGGGTAGCACTGGGAATAAGGTTCACCTAGAGCACCTCATACCCTTGCATCACCTCTGCCAATATACACGTGTAAGTACTGACACAGTATACATGGAAGTTGTGACATGCAAAGTTCCATATTTAAGTTGCTACGTTCTCCAGTTGATTTTTTTCCCCCATGCAGATTGGCAAAATGGCTCATCTGGCTCCACGTATCATCAAATACCATCTACTCTTGCACTGTTTTAGAAAAGGTTCCATGTTCAGCTGAGCCTTTTCTAAAATACTGCCAGAATTGTGCACATTGTAACCTCAACATCTCAAGTCGGATCTCCATGTACTATCTAAAATGTGTCATCATGTATTTTTGTTACTTTTGAAATGAATTTTATAGAGCTTGAGCTCCGCTGGTTCCCAGAGGTATGTAGCTAGTTTGCTTGAGATTTAAGTGTGTCTCTGTGGCTTGACCTTGTCATTTTTGGAAAGTTCTTTCTGTGCAGCTTCACAGTCTGCTGGTATAGAAAGCCACAACTATGATATGAACAGCACTGCAGCATAATAAAAGAAGCTCTATTTTCCCCATGGGACGTTTTCTTCAATATATGTATAAATGTATATATTTTGCTATTCCTCTAAAAATTAGCATGTGGCATTTATGAAGATCTACATTGGGATCATGCACTGTAAAATTAAATACTGCTTAAAAAAAAAAGAACTTCAATGTCTCTGTCTGGAAGGACAATACAAACACACCATTTGAAAATAAGTAGCAAAGTTTCTTAGCTGTAATCTGCAGATTAATTCATTTTTGCATCTTCTAATTTTAAATGAAAGCACGAAAGAAAAACTAACCTTATTTAATTGAATGTGCAAATTAGCTCATATTTCTTATGCCTTTGGAAGACTAGCAGGGGATTGAATGTATCCAGTTAGGCATGTATATTATTATTATTGCTCTGTTGCACTTGGATACAAATTGAATTTAAATGATGGGGTTTTTTAAACTTCAATTAACAAAAAATACTGTTACCCTGATGTTTGTTTTTCTCAGTTTATTACTGTCTCAGTTCCAAAGACTGAGTGGAACCTGCAAGAATTGTACTCAGTAGAATGCTAACCTTTATTACAGCGTAAAACCTTATTGATGTCAATTCACTCTGAAAGGAGAGTTAATCTTTGGAGACAACGTATTATTAGCTATATGTGCATGGAACAAGATACTGAATGGGTTCAGTTCATATTAATCAATTTATGACATGGCGAATTAACTGAAATATGTCTCTTTGTATATTGGCTTGGTGTAAATTAACCACTTCCATGCACTCTGATTAATAATGTTGAAGACTATAATACTTGTTAGCTGCCAGTATGTTGTAATATGTATTATCTTTCTATTCATGTTACTCCACTACAGTGCTTTGCTTGTCTTTGGGGAGTTGTTTGTGAAGCCATGTGAGTTTCTCAGTTTAGGATAAAAGAGAGAGGAATGTTTGGATTTTTTTTACATGTCACTGTATTGGCTGAGGAGGATCTGCAATTTCCTTCAATGAGCTGCATATAAACCCAATTTTTAGTATATTTCTGACAGACCATAACATAAGAAGGTTGAACTGTATCTACACATTTTAAAGGTATAATAGCATATTATGAATTGTGAAATGTATTCTCTATGGAATCAGTGTTCACAATTTTGGAAATTTATCCCTTAGGAAGCTAAATTTAGCTGCTCAAATTGTGAGTGGTCTCAGGGGTAGTGTTAGGTGAGGCAAAAAAAATAGCTAGCTAGCACTCAGGTTACATAACTAGCCAATAGGCAGGGACTTAGAGACTGTTCCTGCAACTAGAATTGGCATCCACCGCCGCCTTCTCTCTTGTTCTAAAAATAAACAAGTTGAAAAGTGTATATTTGCAGCGTGACATAATGGTGCATATTCCCCATTTGCAGAATCAGGCATGTGAGAATCTCATGTGTATGTCCTGGGGAGTGCATTGGGGGGTCTGTGTGTGTGTCTCTGATCTCAGGGGGAGTGTTGGGAGGTATATGCACGTATGTGTGTGTGTGTCATGAAGAGTGTTGGAGGTGCATATGTGTGTGTGTGTGAGAGTCATGGGCAGTATCAAATAGTGCATATGCATGTATATATGTGTCATGGGGGGTGTTAGGGATGCGTATGTTTGTGAATGTATCTGTGTCATGGAGGGGGGGGTACGTGCATGTGTGTGTGTCCTAGGGAGTGCTGGGGGTGTACACCATTGTGTGTGTCATAGAGAGTATAAGGGCCTGTGTGTGTGTGTGTATGAGTCATGGGGAATGTTAGGAAGTGAATGCATCTGTGTGTATACAATGGGGCATGTCGGAGGGTGAATGCATGTATGTGTATCATGGGAGTGTCGGGTATATGTAGATGTGTTGGTATGTGTGCTTGTGAATCCTGACAGCTCTGTACATGTGTGTGCATATGTATGTTAGTGTGTGTGTTGGAGGGTGTACTCGTTTGTTCATGTGTGTTGGAGCAGTGAGTAAGTGTGTGTGTCAGGAGGCGGCTGTATGTCCATGTGTGTATCTGCACTTTCTCTTGCTCTCCTGCCCCTACTTCTTGCCCTTCCCACCCTCTTGCACAGCATCCCATTCCTAACCATCACTGCTCTTTCTTGTACTCTCCCTCTTTTCTTTCCACCCATCCATATACACGTCCTCCTTTACTACCCAGTATTTTGAGCTTATATGTACATTCCCTACATGAAATGGAGAAGACCCCTATAGATTTTTGTCCCGCCCAGACCACACCCTAACAGGTCCCCTCAAATCTTCCATGTACTGAGGATTTCCACATGTAGATTGTATCCTTTCTACTACACTACAACTACTAATCATTTGCATAGTGCTACAAAGCATATACAGTGCTGTACAGAGACATGTAAGAGACAGTCCCTGCTCCTAAGAGCTTACAGTCTAATCAAGACAGACAACACAACTGAAGACTAGGATATATCTAGAGGAATGGTAATTGAAGACTTAGGAAGTGAATAGGAGACTGGGGGGATCAGGATCCAAAAGTATTCTCAAAGAAGTGAGTTTTTACCCTGTATTTGTACAGGATCACAGACGGAGTCTGATGTCCTGACTCAGGTTAGTTGTTCCAGGCAGAAGGAGCAGTCTGAAGTTGACAGTGGAAGAGAATGGGTCCACCGGAAGAGCGGAGTTCCCGAGGAGGGGTGTAGGGAAAGAAAAGAGAGGAAAGGTAGTGAGGAGCAGCCCAGTGAAGGACAATTACACATGGATGTGATTTACAAATGTATGTGCCTGAATATTCATGTATAAATCACAAGTAGGGCTTATAAAATAACCATCATTAGCAAATTTAATCACATTTCTCGTTGTTCCCAATTCCAAATCATTTAGAAATATATTAAAAAGCACCTATCCTAGTAAAGACTCTTCTTTATTTACCTCTCTCCATTCAGAAAACTGACCATTTAGTTTGTTCCCATCTATTAACCGGTTCCTAATAAACAACAGGTCATTGCTTCCTATCTCATGACATTTTGGTTTTTATGGAGTCTCTCATGATGGACTTTGCAAAATGTCTTCCTAAAATCCAGATACTTTGGAGGGGAGGAGGGGATATTCAAAGGCATTTAAGAGGTTTGCAGACCATGATATTTGGCTGCACTAATGCAGTTAATGCTGCTGAATAGCCTCTCTTTCAGCCACTAAATGCCCCAAAACTACACAGTTAGCATTTGGACATTCTAGGGGCAGGTTGGAGGTGCCACCTGAGGATAACTGGCTAGCGGCGATATTCAGCCACTAGCCAGTTATCATAAACCAGCTAAAGTTAGAACAGCTACTGTAAATAACCACTTTTGCAATTTGGCCAGTGGCTGAATATCACTGCTGATCAGATTGCAAAACCGCACTCCAGCCAACCCGGATAGTCAAAGGCGGTGGCTGGATATGACCCTGGTATTGAATCCTCCCTGTTGAGGATAAAGGCCAAAGCAGAGAAGCTCACATCCTGGAGATGAGTGCATGGCTGGGTGGATGGTGTCATCGAGAGCATTTTGGTTTCTTGGACCATGGGATGATGTTCCAAGGGCTGCAGAGCAGAGATAGCATCCGTCTGTCCAAGAAGGGGGCAAAGTGTCTTCAGCAGCAGACTGGCTAACTTACTGAAGAGGGCATTAAACTAGATAAATTGTGGATGGGTGAAGAAAGCGCCCAGGTTAGTAAAAGCCCCCATGTATGTGAAACAAATACCTCTATAGAAATGGGCAAAAAGAGCAACATCTGGAAAGTGGTGTGTATAAATGCCCATAACATGGGAAATAAGATCCCAGATGTTGAGGCTTTAATGGAAGAGGCTGACTTGGATTTAGTGGCAATTACAGAGACCTGGTTTACGAACAACCATGATTGAGATATAATTATACTAGGCTATACTTTATTCAGAAAGGACAGGGGAGAGGAGTGGCACTATGTGTAAAAAATAAATAATAAAGCTATAGAATTACAGGGCTTAAAAGGGAGAGAGGAGACACTGTGGGTTAAACTAGAAAGAGGGAAATGGAAATCCATTTGCATTAGAGTGATATGCAGATCCCCCTCACAGGGAGAAGAAGTGGATGGAGATTTAATAGAAGACATATGCAACATTGCTATGAAAGGCATCTGGTAACAGAACCCACATGTGAAGGGGCCATACTGGACTTGGTGTTTACCAATGGGGAAAGTGTTTTTGATGTTATAGTGGGAGACCATTTTGCATCCAATGATCATCAAATAGTGTGGTTCAGTATTAGGACTAGGGCTGAAAAAATCCATTCAAAAGCAAGGGTCTTAGATTTTAGGAAAACTAACTTTGCTAAGATGGGATAATACCTCAAGGAGTTATTAGCAGGATGGGAACAGCTGAGGAATGTAGAAAAACAGTGGGCAAATCTGAAAGGGGATATTTTAAGGGAAACAAACCTTTTTGTTAGAAAAGTAAATAAATGTAAAAAGAAAACATGGTTCTCAAAAGAAGTAGCTGAAAAGGTGAAGAAAAAGAAGGAGACCTTCATGAAATACAAGAGATCACAGAGAGAGGAAGACAGACATTTATATTTGGAAAAACTTAGAAAAGCTAGCAAAGTAGTCAGGAAAGCATTCAACCTCTATGCACCCTCACTTTGGAACTCCCTTCCCAACCCAAATCCGCTGCAACAATGACCTATCTGCATTTAGAAAGCAGATAAAAACCCTCCTCTTCCACAAGCACCTAGGATCAACACAGAACAGCACCCAGTGAAGTTCTCCAAGGAGGGCTAAGACAAGAGACAAAACCAGAACTGTAAAAAATACGACCTAAGAATATGACTGTAGAGAGAATCAGAAATGTAATCATGACTGGAGACATCCCGCAAGAATGTAAATATGTCCCCCCCCCCCCCCCGGTGATGGTATACCCTGTTCCCCCATGTATTTGCAAACAATCCTGTTCAATGTATCTCCCCTGTTTATTGTAAACCGCTTTGACCCAGTGAAAAGCGGTATAAAAACACAGTGAAATAAATAAATAAAGAAAGAAAAAGAAGAAAAAATAGACAATGCAATAAAATGGAGGGATAAGACATTCTTCAGATATGTTAGTGAGAGGAGGAAGGGCAAAAGTGGTATTGTCAGACTCAAAAGTGAAGGGGAGGAATATGTAGAAGCTGATGAGGATAAAGCAGAATTGTTTAATAAATATTTCTGTGCTGTGTTCACAGGTGAAGGGCCAGGAGTAGGACCTCAGAAAACACCAATAAATAGGAACAGAAGTGACGGGGAGCTTGAACAATTTTCAGAAGACTGTGTTTATGAAGAACTAGCTAAATGAAAAGTAGATAAAGAGATAGGACCGGATGGGATAAATCTGAGAATACTGAAGGAACATAGGGACATTCTAGCGGCTCCACTGACTAACCTTTTCAATGCTTCTGGAGTCGGGAATGGTCCCAAAGGACTGGAGAAAGGCACATGTGGCCCCTTTATGCAAAAGTAGAAGTAAGGATAAGGTTGAAAATTTCAGGCCAGTTAGTCTAACCTCTGTGGTGAGTAAATTATTGGAAGCACTGCTAAAAGAGAAAATAGTGAGGTTTGTGGAATCCAATGGATTACAGGATAGGAGGCAGCATGGATTCACCAGAGGCAGGACTTGTCAGACAAATATGATTGATTTCTTGGACTGAATGACTAAGGAGTTGGACTGAGGGAGAGCCCTAAATGTGGTATACTTAGATTTCAGTAAAGCCTTTGACACCGTTCTGCACAGGGTGACTTATAAACAAACTGAGCACCCTAGGGATGGACCCTAAAGTTACTGAATGGGTTAGAAACTGGTTGTGTGGAAGGCGGCAAAGGTTACAGGTAAATAGAGCTCACTCTGAGGAGAAAGAGGTTACCAATGATGTGCAGCAGGGATCTGTTCTTGGTCTGATTCTTTTTAACATCTTTGTTAGTGATATAGCGGAAGGGCTGTCGGGTAAGATTTGCCTCTTTGCAGATGATACCAAAATCTGCAATAGAGAAGACACCCAGGAAGGAGTAGATAACATGAGGAGGGATCTAGCTAAGCTTGAAGAATGGTCTAGAATTTGGCAGCTGAGATTTAATGCTAAAAAATGCAAGGTCATGCATTTGGGCTGCAGCAATCCAAGGGAGCAAAACAGTATTAGGGGTGAAGTACTTTTGACCACAAAAGAGCAGGACCTAGGCATGATTGTGTCTGATGACCTTAAAGTAGCTTAACAGGTAGAAAAGGCAACCGCAAAAGCTAGAAGGATGCTTGGGTGCATAGGGAGAGGAATGGCCAGCAGAAAAAAGGAGGTGATAGTGCTTCTGTGTAAGTCTCTGGTGCAACCTTATTTGGAGTATTGTGTGCAATTCTGGAGACCGCACCTTCAAAAGGGTATAAACAGGATGGAGTCAGTACAGAGGGTGGCTACTAAAATGGTTAGTGGTCTTCATTATAAAGTATACAAGGCAGACTTAAGGATCTTAATATATATACCTTAGAGGAAAGGCGGGATAGAGGTGATATGATTGAGATGTTTAAATATCTCTGTGGCATAAATGCAAAGGAGGAGAGTCTCCTTCAATTGAAAGCAAGCTCTTCTATGAGGGGACATGGGATGGGGGTGAAAGGGGATAGACTCAAGAGTAATATGCGGAAATATTTATTTATGGAAGAGTGGTAGATGTGTGGAATAGTCTCCCAGTGAAGTTGGTAGAGACGAGGACAGTATCTGAATTCAAAAAAGCATGAGACAAACACAGAGGATCTCTAAAGGTAAAAAGGGGACTCTTGTAGTGGGTGATATGGAAGGGCAGACTAGATAGACCATGCGGTCTGTTTCTACTGTCATGTTTCTATGGATCTTTAAAAAGACAAAAGAATAACCAAAAGGATATCTATGTGTTTCACTGATTACAGCAAGGCCTTTGATTATATAAATCATGAAAAACTCTCTGCCATATTAGGTATATAAAGGTATACAACAAGCCTGCATGGTCTCTCCATACCTGTTCAATTTATTTACAAAAGAAATCATCAGAGAAGCAGTACTCTATAAAGAAAACTGAGGTGCAAAGAGTGATGGAAGACTCAACAACCTTCGCTATGCTGAGGATGACACACTACTGGCTCAAAGTGAAGATGATCTGAAACTTCTGCTTATCAAGATTTTTTAAACACAGTCTTAAAATGGGGCTGCAGTTTAATATGAAGAAGGCAAATATCCTTACAAGTGGTGAAATCAATGATTTCATCCTTGATGGAGAAGAAATAGAAATAGTAGACGACTTTATTGGATCAATAATCAATAATGAAACTACAAGGAGTCAAGAGATGCAACGTTGCATTGCTCTTGCCAGAATGGCTATGAAGGACCTGGATATGATTTTCAAATACAAAAATGTATCTCTGCATGCATAGATTGGACTTGTCCAAGCCATTATATTTTTTGATAGCATTATATAGATGCAAAAGTTGAACAGTGAAGAAGGAGGGCGGGAAGAAAATATTTGCCTTCAAATTGCAGTGCTGGCAAAGAATACTGTGTATATCTTGGACTGATCAAAGAACAATTGATAATAGATAAAACCTTTCCTTAGAAGCTCAGACTTCAACTTTCATACTTTGGAAATATTATGAGAAGGGAGCAATCACTAGAGAAAGACATCATACTTGGAAAGGTTGAAGGTCAGTGCAAAATAGAAACACCAGCAATTAGATGGTTCAATGCAATAACAGCTGATATGTACTGTATGCCACTCTATCAAGAATTAGCCACCTAACTGAAGGCTAAACACAGTTTAGACAACTATCCACAGGGTCGTCATGAGTCAACATTGACTCAACAGCACTTAAAAACAACATATCTATGTGGCTATTCCTTTGTATGTATAGATTCCTTTATGACCTTGGCAGGCAACTGTAAGTGTTGTAAAGAGTAATTCAGGATCAGAAAGGCACTATACTTTAAGCCACAGCTGTTTGACACCTTGTTTAGTAAATTCTTTGATATTTCGCTTAGTGATTTTTTTATGTTTTTTCAGTTTTCATAAAGTTTTGCTTTTCAATAGGTCTAATGCCTTGGCATCAAAAGGATAGAAACATGATGGCAGAAAAAGACCACAGGGCCTATCTAGTCTGCCCTTCCATATCACCAACTACAAGAGTCCCCTTTTTTCCTTTAGAGAGACTCTGTGTTTGTCCCATGCTCTTTTGAATTTAGATACTGTCATCATCTCTTCCACTTCCACTGAAAGACTATTCCACGCATCTACCACTCTTTCCGTAAAGAAATATTTCCGCATATTACTCTTGAGTCTATCCCCTTTCACCCTCATCCTATGTCCCCTCATAGCAAAGCTACTATTCACCTTTCTCCATTGGGAAAATTGCCCATTTCGCTCTACCCTCTGCTTTCTATCTTTTAGCCAGTTCCTGATCCACAATAGTACACTGCCTCCTTCCACTTTTCTTAAAGCGTGAAATACTGCTGGTCTGGGCTTTCAAGAGAGTATTTTAAACAACACCCATGCTTGATGTAAATCTTTAACCTTTGCAACTGCTCCTTTTAGTTTTTTCTTAACTCTTTTCCTCATTTTATCATAGCCTCCCTTTTGAAAGTTAAAAGGTAATACTGTGGATTTCCTTGCCGTCCTTCCTCCATTTATTAAATCAAACATGATCATGCTATGATCACTATTGCCAAGAGGCCCAACACACTTATCTATTGCACCAAATCTTGTATTTCACTAAGGACTAAATCCAAAATAGCTTCCCCTCTGGTCGGTTCATGAACCAACTGCTCCAAGAAACAGTCATTTATTTCATCTAGAAACTTTATCCCCCTAACATGTCCTGCCGTGATACTGACCCAGTCGATACTGGGGTAATTGAAATCACCCATTAAGAACATAAGATATGCCATATTGGGTCAGACCAAGGTCTATCAAGTGCAGTATCCTGTTTCCAACAATGGCCAATCTAGGTCACAAGTACCTAGCAGTTTGCCTAAAAGACATAGGTTCCACAATGCTTGTAATGGGGCAAGCAGTGGATATCCCGGGTACCTTTTAATAATGGTTTATGGACCTTTCCTCCAGGAACTTGTCCAAACCTTTTATGAACCTGGCTACACTAACAGCTTTTACTACATCCTCCGGTAATGAATTCCAGAGTTTGATTACACGTTGAGTGAAAAAATATTTTCTCTTATTAGTATTAAATAGGTTACCCTGTAGCTTTATTGCATGTCCCCTAGTCTTTCTATATTTTGATGGTGTAAATAATCGATCTACGTTTACTCGTTCCTCTCTATACATTAATTTATAGACCTTTATCATATCTCCCCTTAGCCATCTCTTTTCCAGGATGAAGATCCCTAACCTTTTTAGCCTCATAGGGGTATCCTTGCATCCCCTTTACCATTTTGGTAGCTCTTCTCTGTACCTTTTCTAATAACACTATGGGGTATGTTTACTAAACCATCTTAATATGCGCTCTGTGACGTTATCGCGCGGTAATGGTGTTTTATCTGGTGCACAGGTACCTTATTACGCGATAATGCGTGCAGCGGCGCAAACAAGTGCTGAAGGCGGGTAAAGGCTCCTGGAGGGCAGAGGAAGGCTCCCCAGGGGCGGACAGAAGGGGTCAATGGGCGGAGAGTGGGAGGGGAGAGGCTCTCTGTACACTAACGCTGTGAAATCCGAGGCTGAAAACTAATGCCAGTGAAACCCTGCCGTTAGAGCTGATTTAAAGGGAAGAGAAACCATTTCTGTCAGGAATGTACAGCAAAATCAGGGAAACCTACAAAAAAGTGATGTGTGATGCATGTGCACGGAACAAAAGTGCAAATAAACATTGAAAATGACCCCAACAAAATATAAAAAAAACATAACCAAGCTGGGCAATAGTGATATTAATGGGAAATGTCCAAAAACACTACCAAGAAAGCTCCAAAAAAAGGATATGAATTTCGGAAGGGTCTACGCTCCGTCCCCATACTTATTTTTATTTTATTTTATTTTATTTATTTTATTTAACTGTATTTATATCCCGCTTTTCACCGGGTCAAAAAGGTGAATGATCCCACAGTGAAATAGCGCTGATCAGGGTTTCCCTCTCGATTGGACAGATTTCCTATGGCGTGCATATGTTCCACAACAGCAGGGTGGGCATGTCGGAATGGGCAACTGGACAGATGCTGGGAAAGGGGACACAGAGGGCTGCAGACAGCAAGTGCTGTGCTGCAGCTGGGCCACAGTGCGGACTAGGGTGATGCCTAGGTGGCCCATAGGAATGCTGAAACAGTAGAGCAGCCAGACAGCAACTGATGAGGGCCCAGCATGGGCACGAGTGTGCTTCCCACAGTGTCACAGGGGATAGTACCCAGCAGGTACCCCCAATGGCACAGAACATTGGCAGGCGGTGCTGGGGGGAAGCATGGACATCTATGCAGGCAACCCTACCCCAGAACTTGCACCATAGGCAGCTGCCTACCCGCACAATGCATGGCCTGAGACTGTGCTCCACCAGCACCACCAGCCGACGGGCATGTCAGCAGGGTGGCAGAGGGGTACTGGTGGTGGAGGGGGCAGTGGCAGCTGCCCAGAGCAGACCGTGGCCTAGCCCTGTGTAGGTGGGTGCCATGCACTGCAACAGACAGGCCCTGACTGATGAACAGTCATGGTATCCCCAGGGAATACACTGTCTCTGTGGCAACATGGTGGTGCAGTGCACACAGCCAGTGTGTTCAGGAGCAGAAGGTCACAGGTTCACGTCCCAGCTGTGGTTCCTGCCAACCCAACCCCCATATTTTACCCACTACTACAACGTGCTAATACAGACAGAACCTGTAGTGCAGATGACGTAGACATGCCCAAAACACTTACATTTTACCCTACAGAGTACAAACACCATAAACATGCGCATTACCTAGAGCAGAGTCTCCCAAATGCAGTCCTGGAGGGCCAAACACCATTCAGGTTCCATGCTGCCTCTAATAAATGTGACTGTGCTGCATTGCTATGCACCGCCCCCATGGTGCATATATCTCATGCATATTCATTAGGGACAGCATGAAAACCCGAACAGTGTTTGGCACTCCAGGACTGGAGTTGGGAACCTCTGCCCTAGAGCAGCGGCCAACAGGGGCAGACACACCTGCACCCACAGGCTCCATTATCCCAAGCCTCCTGGAGAGGCAGGATGTTGGGCCCTGCGTGCATCTCCCCATACTAGCACTTGCATACCGTAGCAATACCACCCTAAACATGAGAAAACTGTACACAGCTATCAAAAAGGTTGCTATGATAACTGGCAGATAGCAATTCCTACGTTAAGCACAATTGGTTGATTGAGCTGCATCATAGCAACCTTTCTGATGTCTGTGGAGTGTGCCTCAGGTCTGGTGTCTGACAGAGTGACTCCAACAGTATTGCGTACCATAGCCATGCCTGCACTGTGCCCAGGACTGGTGTGGTGGCCAGGTCTGCCAAACACCTCTATAGTTGCACAATGCTGGCATAGGTGTGTGGAGTGTGTGTCTGTCTATCCAGTGTGTGGTGGCTGCCAACACCCTCCACAGCGCACACTGCTAGCACTGTTGCCAGTATTGGCCTGCCAATGTGCATTATGAGGAGCAAGATACTGTGGGAATAGCCTGGATAGGGTGGCCTGACCTGGCCACATCTGCACAGGGCATAGGGCAATGGCTCAGACATTGTAGTGCCCGGCCACCACCTGCACAGACAGGGTGGCCACAGCATGTCCTGCTGAGAGGTCACTCTCACCCTGACTGAGCAGTGACCACGGCATGGCTAGGTTCCCCCATGGTGCTATATAGCATTTTGCTTATGTGATATTTATGGGTCCCTTTTGGGACCCAATCACTGACTTATCTGCTTGGTGTGTATGCTGACATCCCAGTTCTGGGTACACGCATCTCCTCCAGGAACATGCACTATGGACTAGCTAGCAGATTGTCTGCAGCTAGTATGTGTCTTGCTGGAACACCTTGCAGGGTGCAGTGGCTGGAGGCTTGCTGTTGGAGAATGTCAGATAGTGGTGGGGGGCAGCTGAGCATTTCCAGGCCTTCTGTCTGCTATTGCTTTATGGATGTGTACAGCTCTGCATTGCCTGCCCTGTACGGTGTCTGTTCCCCAGCAGGACTGGGGTTGATGGTCTCCTCTACTGCTACCATTGTAGGGAGGTAGAATGTGGATCTATTGGTGGGTGATCCTGTTTCCCATCCTAAGCCCCAGAGGGTGGGTTGTGTGGTGGTACATAATCTGCCTATGGGTCCAAACACCCCTCCCCCCCCTTCACCTGCATCATGTAATCATGGCACCAACACAAGATATGCACTATTCTGGGTGCATCATAGCCCATAAGGGCTAGACATGACTGAGAAATACAAAAAGACACAGATGTAACCTAGGTGTTTCTGCAGGAACTACCTATCACACACAGTAGCACTGATGGGGACCTGCAGCATGGTGTATTTCAGCCATGAAAGGTGCTGTGGACCTGGTGCTGGGCGCCCCACCTCACCCTCAGGGTGAGCACCGTACCCGCACAATGTGACGGTCTGTGGCTACTCTTTGCCAGTACCACACATGGTCAGTTCCCCCTACCAGGCCGAGGTGCTGTGGGGGTGCATACCCCATCTTGTGCCCATCTGTCGACTGCTGATTTGCATCATGGGTACGGGTGGGTTAACCCTATCCTGGTTACCACAGCAGACAGTTTGTGTGGTGACATGCAGTCCTTCTGCAGCCGACCAGGGGGTTGTTAGCAGCTATAAATCTGTAGCCCACTGGTTACTTCACTGCCTATGAAGCCAGAGGTCATGGGTTCAAACCCATGGTGGGGTTATTTGATAGGGATGTCTGAGGCATTGTCTATTTTTAATGTACATTAGTGCTGCCAGCAAAACACCCTCAGAGTACTGTAACCTTAAGGCGCCCCATAAGGCGCCTTAAGGTTACAGTAGGGTGCCATATAGGGCGCTTTATAAGGCGCCCTATCAAGTGCCTTATAAGGTGTCCTATAGGGGACATTATAAGGTGCCTTGGCGGACAGTGCACTTTATAATGTGCCCTATGGAGTGCGTTATGGGGTGCCTTATGCAGCACCTTAGGTTATGCCACCGTGAGGGTGTGTTTGCTGGCAGTACTAATTAAAATAAAAGTAAAATGCCTCAAAAATCACTACCTAAATGTAAACAGTGATGCCTCAGCCAGCCTTATGCATTAGGCACACTGGGGGATCAAACACATGACCCCTGTACCCTCAGTCAGTGTATTAACCATTGTGCTACACCTCTGCTTCTATGCTTGTATGTCTGCGCACCTACTTAAGATTATCGCGCGTTAACGTGCTTAGCGGCGTTTTGCCCGATAATGTGCGCAGCATGTGTTATCGCACGATAATTCCATTTTGCTACGTTAAGACCGAAACGCCCACTCCTTTTATGGCATCCTGCACACTATTGCCGGGCGCACGTTAAGACTGCTTAGTAAACATACCCCTATATCTTTTTTAAGATACAATGACCAAAATCGCACACAATATTCAAGGTGCGGTCGCACCAGGGAACGGTAAAGAGGCATTATAATATCCTTTGTTTTATTTTCCATTCCTTTCCTTATGATTCCTAGCATTCTATTTGCTTTCTTGCCACTGCTGCACACTGGGCGAAGGGTTTCAACAAGTTATCCATGATGGCTCCTAAATATTTTCCTGGGTGGCAGTTCCTAATATGGAACCTTGCATCATGTAAACGTAGCTTGGGTAGTTCTTTCCTAGGTGCACAACTTCTCACTTGTCCTCATTAAAATCTATCTGCCAATTTATGTAGGTCCTCTTGCAATTTTTCAGAATCCTCTTGAGTTTTAACAACTTTGAATAATTTTGTGTCATCTGCAATTTTGATTACCTCACTCGTTATTCCCATTTCCAGATCATTTGCAAATATGTTAAAAAGCAGTGGACCAGCACAGATCCCTGAGGTACTCTACTATTCACCTTTCTCCATTTGGAAAATTGGCCATTTAGCCCTATCCACTGCTTTCTATCTTTTAACCAGTTCCTGATCTACAATAGTGCACTGCCTCCTATCCCATGACTCTTTAATTTTGCCAAGCATCTTTCATGGGTTGCTGATCCAAGATGGCAGTGTGTGGCATCTAGGCTCCTGACCTCTGTTGTAGATGGGTCATAAGAGGAAGGCGAAGCATGGTCTGTTGCCCCAGGCACCCGCGCTGACCTCAACTTCAGTTTCTGGTCTGCTTGATTCCTTTTTTCATCGTCAGGAGCCGCAGTTAGCATTGGGGGACAGAAGCTCAGCTGGAGGACGGTTGGGGCTGAGTTGCTCAGCATCTCCTTCGAGCAGCAACCTTATGCCCCCGGAAGCTCACTGTTCCTCGAATCAGCTGTGCCCGGATCTTGCTCGGAGTAGCGTGGAGGTCTTGGGCTCTCCAGAGTTGGGGGTTCCTCAGTCACGTCTGTGGTCGCTTCTACCAAGCATGTCAGAGGGGAATGTCTCTCTGCCTGAGCAGCAATCTGGGTCAGTGCTTGAGAGTGGGAGCTCGGCTGTAGTGGTCGGAAATGACGCCAGATACCGCCCCCCCCCCCCCTCCCTTGGACCTGCAGCCCTGTGGAGCTTTGCTGAGTGAGCAGTGTGGGACTTTTGTTTCTTTTTCCTTACAGCGTCCTGAACACCCTGGAAACGATTTGGACAGCTATAAACCATCTTGGAGAATCCTTTATGTCCCAGATTAATGGAATTCAAGGTCAGGCTGCATTGAATACTACAAATTTGGCACAATCAGTGCAGGATTTGAGTTTGAGAAAAGTTAAGGTGGAAGAAGTTTCTGAAAGGACTGGACACTTGGAAACTTTGTCTGATTTGTTCATTAAAGATTCTAACCAGTTGAAAGCTAGGTTGGAGCAGTTGGACAATTATACTAAATTGGCTAATCTTCGTCTGGTTAATTTTCTTTGCTCCCCTACTCTATCAGCTTGAGAAATGTTTAAGCAATATCTGGTTGACACTTTGAGAGTCCCTGTGGATTCGTGTCCACCTATTGTAAAGATTTATTATCTTCCCAAGGCCCAGAATGCTTCGGTTAATACTGAGGCAGCTGGACCTAGGCAAGTTGATGTGTTAAATGTTTCAGAGTTGTTAGAAACTTCAGATACAGCTTTAGTGAGACCTGCAACCTGTTTAGTTACCTTTGCTTTGATTTCTGATTGAGCATGGTTGTTAAGACTTTTCTTTAGGAAAAGGAATTTGCTCTTTAAGGAGTGTCTTGTTTTTAATCCTGTGCCCGTGGGTTCTTCAGCTTGGTGGTTTATTTTTCTTAAAGTATCCATGTAAATGCTTGGTAAAATTCCAGGGTAATTCCTATATTTTCCTTTATCCTTCTCAATTGATTTCTTTTTTGAATTCCAAGGGTTCAGTGGGGGGCGAGTGAGCGGGTCTCCCTGGGTGTGCATTGGTTTTCTGGCTGTTGATGTCTGCAAGATTCCTTCATAGTTTGGTTTAGATTTTCCTTTCTTGGATCTCTCATATTGTGGGCTAGTGGAGGGGTTTACTTTTTGATTTATTTGCTTGCTACTTTTCTGTATTGTATTTTCTGAAGTGTCCCCCATTTCCATTGCAAGTGTGTTAACTTGTAATATTTTGAAAAATCAATAAAATATTAAATGTAAGGGGTATGTTTACTAAACTGCGTTAGTGCAATTCGCATTAGGAGCCGCGGTAGTGACAGAAACCCCAAATAAGGACATGGGCGGTACATCGTTAACACTAACGCGCGTTCCAAAAACTAACGAGCGTTACAGGGCGCCGTAGCGCATTACTGCGCGTTAATCATAAGAAGGCGTACAGACACAAATCACTGAAACAGAGCTGTAGCACAATGTACTGACCGCCGTACAGGCAGTATGGGTTCGAGCTGTAGCACAATGTACAAGTACTGACCGCTGTTACAGGCAGTATGGGTTCGAGTCCCTAGTGTGCCTAATGCAGAAGGCTGGCCCAGGCATCACCCTGTACATTACATAAGGAATGAGGAGGCATGTTTTTCTTTACGTTGAGTAGTGGTGTCAGAAACACCCCCTCGCAGTGTGCGTAGCCACGTACGTTGGTGCGTGCGTGGCTGCATGCGTTGGTAGGGGCGTAGCTACGTGCGTTGGTGCGTGCGTACAATCGTGCATGGGTACGTGCGTACAATCTTGCATGGGTACGTATGTTTTTACCAGCATGGGCACCTTATATTACAGACTCTTTAGGGTGTCTTGCACCTATGCATTATGCTAACAGATGTACGTGTGATGGCCTATGGTTTATCAGAGCCTGTGAGCAGGTGCTGGATTTACCCAGGGTTGGATTGTGCCAGTCACACCCATGATGCACTGCACATGCAAATCAGCTGTCCACGGATACACACCATGGGGAATGCACCCCCACAGCACCTCGGCCTGGTAGGGGGAAGTGACCATGTGCACCCCCACAGCACCTCGGCCTGGTAGGGGGTACTGACCATGTGTTGTACTGGCACAGAGTAGCTACACACTGTCACATTGTGCGGGTACTGTGCTCATCCTGAGGGTGCAGTGAGGCACCAAGCACCAGGTCCACAGCACCGTCCATGGCTGAAAGAGGCCATGGCGCAGGTCCAAAGCAGTGTTAATGTGTGAGATAGGTAGCTTCTGCACAAACACCTTGGATATCTCTGTCTGTTTCAGTCAGGTGTAGCCCCCATGGACCCCCAAGTGGCCCATGTACCACCACCACCACCACAACCCACCCCCTCGGCCAAGGGTGGCAAACAGGGTCTCCTAACAATAGATCCACATTCTACCTCCCTGCAAAGGTGGCAATAGAGGGGAACAGCAACCCCCACAGGGCAGTCAATGCAGCTCTGTACACATCCATAACACAATGGCAGACAGACACCCCATCCCTATCTGATATTCTCCTGCTGCAAGCCACTCCATCAAGACACATACCAGCTGCAAACAGTCTGCTAGTTAGTCAATAGTGCATGTGCCCAGTGGAGATGCATGCACCCAGAACTGGGATGTCAGCATACACAGCAAGCAGATAAATCAGTGACTGGGCCCCAAAACAAAACCCATATCTATCACAAAAGAGAAATATTATATAGCACTATGGGGGTGCCTAGCCATGCTGTGGTCACTGCACAGTCAGGGTGAGAGTGATCTCTCAGCAGGACATACTGAGGTCATCCTGTCTGTGTAGGTGGTGGCCGGGCGCTAAAATGTCCCAGTCAGTGCCCTATGCCCTGTGCAGATGCACCCTGGCCAGGCCACCCTGTCCGGCCTATACCCATGGTACCTTGCTCCTCATTATGCACATTGGCAGCCCAATACTGGCAACATTGCTGGCAGTGTGGGCTGTGGAAGGTGTTTGCAGCCACCACACACTGGATAGACAGACAGCCACCCCCACACCTATGCCAGCATTGTGCTACTATAGAGGAGTCCAGCAGCCATACCCACCACACCAGTCCTGGGCACAGTACAGGCATGGATATGGTACGCAATACTGTTCGGGGTCACTCCCCAGGGTGGTAAACACTATCAGAGACCAGACCTGCAGCACACACCGCAGACATCAGAATGATTGTTATGGCGGAGCTCAATGAGCAAAATGTGCTTAACGTAGGAATTGATATCTGCCAGTTATCAGAGGAAACGTTTGATAGCTGTGTACCATATACTCAGGTGTAGGGTGGCATTGCTAAGGTATGCAACTGCTAGTATTGGGAGATACAGGCAGTGCCCAATGTCCTGCCTCTCCAGGAGGCATTGGCCAATGGGGCCTGTGGGTGTGGGTGTGGGTGTGTCTGCCCCTGTTGGCTGCTGCTTTACGGCAGTCTCCCAACTCCAGTCCTGGTGTTCCAACCACTGTTCGGGTTTTCATGCTGTCCCTCATAAATATGCATGAGCTACATCTGCATACCATGGGGGTGGTGCATAGATATACAGCACAGGCATCTTTATTAGAGGCAGCATGGAACCTGAATGATGTGGGGCCCTCCAGGACTGCATTTGTGAGACTCTGCTCTAGGTAATGCGCCTGTTTATGGTGTCTGTGTTTGGTGTGGTAAAATATAGGTGTATTAACCATGCGTATGTTCTCTGCAATAAAGGAGTGTCTTTACTATCACTGTTTAGTGGTGGGTAAAACTATGGGGACTGGGTTGGCAGGAGCCCCAGCTGGGATTTGAATCTGTGACCCTCTAGTCTTATAGGCACTGGCTGTGTCTGTTGCACCACACTGTGGCCACAGAGGCAGTGCAGTCCCTGGAGATAGGAAACTGGCCTGACGAGTCAGAAACCCTGCTCTGCACAATTGTACTGTGGGCTCATTTACCTTGTATGGAGACACAAGTGCAAGGAAACCTCACAAAAAACCTCGAAAAAAGGGGAAAACACCCATAACCAAGCTGGGCAACAATGATATCATTGGGCAACATTGAGAAACACTCCCAGGAAAGCTCCAATAAAATGAAATGAGTTTTGAAAGGGTCTACGGAGCGTAGACCCTTCTAAACATCTTTTCTTTTTTTTGAAGCTTTCCTGGGAGTGTTTGTTATTGTCGCCCATTGCTATCACTGTTGCCCAGCTGAATTATACTTTTTACCATTTTCCTTGTGGTCATTTTAACGTTTTATTTGATATTTTGTTCTGTGCATATGTATCACACTGCTCACGTTTTGTAGGTTTCCCCGGTTTTGCTGTACATTGCTGACGGAAATGGTTTCTCTTCCCTTTAATATGCCTTTAACGACAGGTTTTCATTCGCGTTGGAATTGAGCTCTGAAATTCAGCGCGTTAGTGTGAGGGGAGCCTCTCCCCGCCCACTCTCCGCCCATTGACCCCTTCTCTCCGCCCACTCTCCACCTTCTGCGCTGTTTTTACGCGTCGCGGGGCTTTACGATCGTTAACTACGGTTAACGCGCGTAGTATGACGTTAACGGTCGTTGGCGCGTGATTACGCGCGTTATACTGCACTTACAATCGTTAACGTCGTACAACGCGCGTTATTCACGTTTACCGCACTTTAGTAAACATACCCCTAAGAGTCTCTCATGCAGGACCTTGTCAAAGGCTTTCTGAAAATCCAGATCAACCTGTTTATTCTATATCAACCTGTTTATTCACACCTTCAAAAAACCATAACAGATTAGTAAAACAAGACCTTCCTTGGCTAAAGCCATGTTGGCTGTCTCCAATTAAGCCATGACTATCTCTATGTTCAGTAATTGTATTCTTTATAATGGTTTCTACCATTTTTCCCAGTACTGACGTCAGGCTCACCAATCTGTAGTTTTCCGGATCACCCTTGGAACTGTTTTTAAAAATTGGCTTGACATTGGCCATCCTCCAATCTTCAGGTATTACAGATGATTTTAATGATAGTTCACAGATTACTAATAGTAGGTCTGTAATCTCATATTTCAGTTCTTTCAACACATTAGATATATACCATCCTGTCCAGGTGATTTGCTACTTTTCAGTTTATCAAATAGTTGTAATACATATTTTTGGTGTATCGATATTTCTTTCAATTCTTCTGTGGCATTACTTTTAAATACCACTTCAGTCATGGGTAACATCCCTACATCTCCTCAGTAAAAACACCAAAGCAACGAATTAATTCAGTCTCTGCTATGGCCTTGTCCCCTCTTAAGGGCTCAATCCATTCTGAACGCTGATCCCCTCTGTACGTCTGGTCTGAGCCGGACGTACAGAGGGGATCGCAATTCAGATCCTGCGGGGCACGTCTAGCCCCACAGGATCAGAATCTTGAATAGTCCTGTATGTGCAGGCCGGGACTGCAATTCAGTCTGGCCTGCACGTACAGGACCTTCCCGGCTAACTCAGTCAAGGATCTTCAATGGAGCCACGGTGTCATGGCATCATGTTGCCATGGCACCATGGCTCCATTGAAGAGCCATGATGCCGGCCACCAGAAACAAAAGCTTATTCTCTGCAGCCCAACCCCCGATCTAGCCTCCTAAAGCCAGGATCGGGCTGCAGGGAATGTGCTTCCTAGTGTCAGAAAGCTAGATCTGGGTTGAAGTTCACGGGTCCTCCAGCAGAATATTGACCTAAAACATACATCCAAAAGTACAAAAGAATGGTTAAAAAGGAACAAATGGACTGTTTTAAACTGGCCAGCAATGAGTCCTGATCTCAATCCAATCGAGAACCTTCGGAAAGAGCTGAAATCTGCCATTGGTTAAGGGAATCCTGGAACCATTCATGAGCTGGAACAAATCACATTTGAAGAGTGGGAGAAACAACCATCAGACAGATGTACAAAACTTGCAGATTGCTACAAGAAATGTTTGGAGACTGTCATCACTGCCAAAGGTTGTGCAACCAAATATAAGTGAAGGGTGCCATTAATCTTGTTCAGGTCATATTTTGTTTTTTTCTCAGAAATTACTATGTCTAAATTGCACAGGGATTTTTTTAGTTGTATATCTTTGAACATACTATTAAAATATTACGACAACATACAGTTGGAATATTTCCAATTATTTTTCAAGATATTGTACACAATATATCTAAAATGCAAGGGTGCCAACAATGTTGACCACAATTGTATTATAGGATAAAATATAAAGGGTGCGATTCAGACACTGACATGTCGGCCTTCTGTGCGCCTGGTCGGAACCGGACACACAGAGGGCGCTGCGATTCTGATCCCGCGAGGCATGTCTAGCACCATGGGATCAGAATCGCGACCAAGCCTGTTTGTGCAGGCCAGGACACCAATTCAGTCTGGCCTGCACATACAGGCCTTGCCCAGATAATTCGCTCAGGGCTGTTCAATGGAGCCTCAGCACCATGGCGTCCAGTTGCTATGGCACCGCGGCTCCATTGAAAAGCTGCAATCCCCAGCCACTGGCTGCAAAGGTGCTTTCTCCGCAGCCTGACCCCCGATCTGGTGCCCTAAGGCCAGGGTCAGGCTGTGGGGAATGTTCTCTGCCCCCCCCCCCTGCCCCTTCTGCACCCCGGGCCCGCTGCCCCCTGCCGACTAGGAGGTGGAATAAGTTCCCTGTTCAGGCTACCGGCCCCAGATCAGAAAACACAAGAGGAGCAACCTCTTGCAATACAGTAGAGAAACACACAAAAGTGAGCGGTGAAAGGTGATCACTAGTGCTTTATTTAAATAAAGCACTAGTGACCACCTTTCACCGCTCGCTTTTGTGTGTTTCTCTACCGGCCCAGGATCTACAGGGCTGACATTGGAATCGGTCCTGTAGGTCCGTGGCCGACGACCACCCACTGCCCATCCTAATGCCACCCCCAATCTGCCCCCTTTCCTGCCCCCATCTACCTTCCCAGTATAATGTGCAGGGAAGGTAGACAGGATCGGGAAGAGCCCAAATAGCGGGGATGGACGTCCCAATGGAACGTCCATCCCTGCTATTCATGACTCGGAATGATCCCTAAAATGTTCACCTTGGTTCATAAGTCCATCTATGTGGGGCTTTCTCAGTATCTATCTGATTGGTTAATACCATATGTTCCATCCCGGACCCTCTGTTCGCTTCAGCAGAATAGATTAGTATTACCATCTACTGCTAGGGCTTATCTTGACATTACTTGACATTAGGAGGGAGGAGTGGCCTCGTGTTTGGGGCAAGTTGCCTCAGGCTGGAGGCCCAGGGGTTCAAATCCTTTTAGAGACAGCAATCTCAGGCTGGAGGGACTGGGGTTTCTAGTCCAACAGATGCTCCTTGTGGCCTTGGGTAAGCCACTTAACCCTCCATTGCCTGAGGTACAAAATATAGATTGTGAGCCCTTTGGGGACAATGGAAATATACACTATACCTGAAAGTACATTGCTTTGATCCAGTGAAAAATGGTATATACTGTAAGCATTGCTAAATAAATTAAAAAAAAAAATGCTCAGCAAGCTGCTTTCTATTAACTGGCTCCTGCCCTGTGGAATGCTTTACCACATGAAATTAGAATGAATCATCGTTTCCCAAATTCAAAACTGCATTGAAGAATTCAAGCAAGCCTTTATCTACTCTTGAAGGGGTAGAGTTGGATTCTGGTAGAGGTCTGTAACTGGAGACAGAGTATGAATGTCATTGCTACATTTGTTTCGGGGGCTCACTCCCCAATTAAAATTGTAACTTTATTTCTTATATGTATTTTTATTTTTTGTTTGTCTTATTAATGGACTGTAAACCTTCTTTCCTCCTTCACACTCACTACCTGCTCCTCAGATCCTATTCCCACCTGTCTCCCTAGTTCCATCTCCTCCACAGTAGTCCTTTCCATCTCTCATATTCTCAATCTATCGCTCTCCACTGCAACTTTCTCTGCAGCCTTCAAGCATGCTGTGGTCGCTCCTCTCCTCAAGAAACCCTCACTAGACCCTACCTGTCCATCTAACTATTGACCGATCTCCCTCTTCCCCTTCATTTCTAAACTACTTGAATGTGCAGTTCACTGCCATTGCCTTGAATTTATCTCCTCTCAAGCCATACGGGATCCATTGCAATCTGGCTTTCGTCCTTTACATTTACATGAAACAGCTCTTGCCAAAGTTTCCAGTGACCAGTTCCTAGCAAAATCCAAGGGCCTTTACTCGTTCCTCATCCTTCTTGACCTTTCTGCTGCTTTTGATACTGTTAACCATCACCTTCTCCTCGATACTTTGTCCTCACTTGCTTTTAAGGGCTCTGTGCTATTATGGTTCTCTTCTTCTCACTCCCACCACACTTTCATTGTTTGTTCTAGTGGATCCTTCTCTACTACTATCCCACTCTCAATTGGTATACCCCAAGGGTCTGTCAGGTCCACTCCTTTTTGCTCTCTATACCCAGTCCCTAGGTGCACTTATCTCCTCCCATAGTTTCAGTACCATATTTACACTGATGACTCTTAGATCTACCTCTCTACACCTGAAATCTCTCCAGCAATCCAGGCCCAGATCTCTGTCTGCCTATCTGACATTGCTGCCGGGATGTCTCATTGCCTTTTTAAATTGAACATGGCCAAAACCGAGCTTCTTATTTTTCCCCCTAAACCTACCTCTCTCCTTCCTCCTTTCTCAACCTCTGTGGATAACTCTCTACTCCTCCCTGTTTCCTCAGCTCACAACATTGGGGTCATCCTTGACTCCTCCCTTTCCTTCTCCACACACATCCAACTGATACCTAAAACCTGTCGTTTCATTCTCTATAACATCAGCAAAATTTGTCCCTTCCTTTCTGAACATACTACTAAGACACTTATCCACTCTTTAGTCAACTCCCGTCTAGACTATTGCAACCTCTTCCTTGCTGGTCTCCCTCTGAATCATCTCTCTCCCATTCAATCTGTTTAAAACTCAGCCGCACGGCTAATCTTCCACCAACCTTGATATGCTCATATAACCCCTCTTCTCTAGTCACTTCATTGGCTCCCTATCCACCTCCATATCCAGTTCAAAGTTCTCTTACTGACCTATAAGTGCACTAAATCTGCTGCTCCTCACTACCTTTCCTCTCTTATCTCTCCCTACACCCCTCCTCAGGAACTCCATTCTTCTGGCAAATCGCTTCTATCTGTATCCTTCTCTTCTACTGCCAACTCCAAACTCTGATCCTTCCACCTTACTGTTCCTTATGTCTGGAACAAACTATCTGAGTCTGTATGTCAGGCTTCATCTCTGACTCTTTTCGATCCAAGCTGAAAACTCACCTCTTCGAGGTTGTTTTTGAATCCTGATCTGCTTAGCTTTCTTACCATTCCCCTAGGTATATCCTTGTCTTCAGTTGTTGTGTTGTCTGTCTTGACTAGACTGTAAGCTCTGATGAGCAGGGACCATCTTCTACATGTGTCTGTACAGCGCTGCGTACACCAAATGCTCAGTAGTAGTAGTAGTAAACTGCTTTAGTGTCACTGAAGAAGGGCCGTGTAGCAAATACAAATAAACAAAAATAGAATTAGAAGTAGCTCAGACATCTTTTTGTTTCATTCAGAACTGCTCGTGAAAAAACGCTGCGAAGTTTCAGTACATTGTAACTGCTGGATTAAAGGAGATAAGAGACGTGTGCAGCATCATGTGTTTTCCTGAGTTTGAAGGGCAGTGAATAGAGATCCCCTGAAGAAACAACTAATGTGAAACGCGGCAGAGGCGCCTGGGGAAGGCGTTGGGATCAGAGAGCGATATGGGAGTGTGATGAAGAAGTCCAAGTCCAAGTTGAATACTCGTTGTTAGATGAGTATTGAAGAACAACAGCTGTTAGGATTTTTTAATAAGAACATCAGTTAAGAGAAATGTGACACATCACATGTACCATACGCTTTCATTATTACCCTATAGTTTCGCTGAAGGTCATTGATGCAACTAGGCACTAGCATTGGACGTATTACAAGTCTGAAAATAAGTGCCAAAAAAGTCTGAGACCTTTAACGATAGCAAAAATATTTTTGAGTAACCATAAGAGATTATATAATATATGGAAAGAGATTTTGGTTCTAAGTAGATAGAATTGAGCGTCTTTTTATATTATTGATTTATAATCGCTCAGAGAGAGACCATAACTGACTGTTTTATAATGGCATGTACCTAATAGGAATTTATAATCAGCACAAGGGCGCCTACTTGTGATGCCTGGGGTGACAGAGATGAGAAGATACATGTGGTGGACTTGAGTATTTAGGGTCGTGCCTCCTGAGTCATGGAATGGGCTGCTTGATGAGCTCCATGCAATGGTTAATTTCTTGGGGTTTAGGAAAGCACTGAAAACCTTGTTCTTTCCTGAGGAGTAGGGCTAGGGAGGTTTGGTAGAGGGATGTGTTACAGTATTTTAATTGTGATTGTAGGATTTTAAAAGTATTTCTGCTCGATTTGGCTGTCACTGCTTTATCGTTGGTTTGGATATTCAATGCTAGGGTTCTATCTGGGCCCCAACACTGAGGGGTATGTTTACTAAACTGCGGTAATCGTGAATAACGCGCGTTATGTAACTTTAACGATCGTTAGCGCATCATAATGCGTGTTATGACGCGCTAACGATCGTAATGCCCCGCGGCACGTTAAAACACCGCAGAAGGTGGAGATAGGGCGGAGAGAAGGGGTCAATGGGCGGAGAGTTGGCGGGGAGAGGCTCCCGTCACACTAACGCGCTGATTTTCAGAGCTGAATTCCAACGCGAATGAAAACCTGCCGTTAAAGGCATATTAAAGGGGAGAGAAACCATTTAAATGTCAGCAATGTACAGCCCAGACAGGGCAACCAAAAAAAAGTGATAAGTGTGATACATGTGCACAGAACAAAAGGGCACAGAAACACTGAAAATGACCACAACAAACTGGAAAAAAACAATAACCAAGCTGGCCAATAGTGGTATCAATGAGAAACATCAACCCCTCCCCCCCCCCCCCCCGCGAGTAAGCTCCATAGAACAGATATAAATCGTGGAAGGGTCGATACTCCGTCCCCATACAAGGTGAATGAGCCTACAGTGAAATAGCGCTGCTCAGGGTTTTCTCCACCATCAGACAGGGTTCCTGTGGCATGCACATGTCCCGCAACAGCAGGGCGGGCATGTCAGAACGGCAACTGGACAGATGCCGGAGAAGGGGATACAGAGGGCCGCAGGCGGCACATGCTGTGGTGGAGCTGGGCCACAGTGCGGACTAGGGTGATGCCTAGGTGGCCCATACGAATGCTGAAACAGCAGAGCATCCAGACAGCAACTGCTGAAGGTCCAACATAGGCACGAGTGGGTTTCCCAAAGTGTCACAGGGGATAGTACCCAACAGCTACCCCCAAGGGCACGGAACATTTGCAGGCGGGGCTGGGGGGGAGCGTGGACGTCTATGCAGGCACCCCTACCCCAGAACCCGCACCATAGGCAGCCGCCTACCTGCACACTTGATGGCCTGAGACTGCGCACCACCAGCTCCACCAGCAGAAGGGCATGTCAGCATGGTGGCTGAGGGATACTGGTGGTGGAGGGGTCAGTGGCAGCTGCCCAGAGCAGACCATGGCCTAGCCCTGTGTAGGTGGGTGCCATGCACTGCAACAGACAGGCCCTATCTGACCAACAGTCATGGTATCGCCAGGGAATGCACCATCTCTGTGATAACATGGTGGTGCAGTGCACAAAGCCAGTGTATTCAGAAGCAGAAGGTCACAGGTTCAAGTCCCAGTTGTGGTTTCTGCCAACCCAGTCCTCATATTTTACCCACTACTATAACGTGCTAATACAGACAGAACCTTTCTTGCAGATGACGTGAACATGCCTAAAACACCTACATTTTACCCTACAGAGCACAGACACCATAAACATGCACATTACCTAGAGCAGAGCCTCCCAAATGCAGTCCTGGAGAGCCAAACACCATTCAGGTTCCATGCTGCCTCTGATAAAGATGCCTGTGCTGCATTTCTATTCGCCACCCCCATGGTATGCAGATGTGTCTCATGCATATTCATGAGGGACAGCATGAAAACCCGAACAGTGTTTTGCACCCCAGGACTGGAGTTGGGAACCTCTGCCGTAAAGCAGCAGCCAACAGGGGCAGACACACCCACACCCACAGGCCCCATTATCCAAAGCCTCCTGGAGAGGCAGGACTTTGGGCTCTGCGTGCATCTCCCAACACTAGCACTTGCATACCTTAGTAATGCCACCCTAAACCTGGGAATATGGTACACAGCTATCAAAAGGTTGCTGGCAGATAGCAATTCCTAGGTTAAGTACAATTTTCGGAGTGAGCTGCATCATAGCAACCTTTCTGATGTCTGTGGAGTGTGCAACAGGTCTTGTGTCTGACAGTGTTTACCAATCTGGGGAGTGACTCCTACAGTATTGTGTACCATAGCCATGCCTGCACTGTGCCCAGGACTGGTGTGGTGGCCTGGGCTGCCCAACACCTCTATAGTTGCACAATGCTGGCATAGGTGTGGGGAGTGTGTGTCTGTCTATCCAGTGTGTGGTGGCTGCCAACACCCTCCACAGCCCACACTGCTAGCACTGTTGCCAGTATTGGCCTGCCAATGTGCATAATGAGGAGCAAGGTACCGTGGGAATAGCCTGGATAGGGTGGCCTGGCCTGTCCGCATCTGCACAGGGCATAGGACAATGGCCAGACATTGTAGTGCCCGGTACCACCTGCACGGACAGGGTGGCCATAGCATGTCCTGCTGGGAGGTCACTCTCACCCTGACTGTGCAGTGACCATGGCATGGCTAGGTTCTCCCATAGTGCTATGTAGTATTTTTTTATGTGATGTTTATGGGTTTCCTTTTGGGGCCCAATCACTGACTTATCTGCTTTGTGCGTATGCTGATATCCCCGTTCTGGGTACATGCATCTTCTCCAGGACTATGGACTAGCTGGTGGACTGTCTGCAGCTAGTATGTGTCTTGCTGGAACATGGTGCAGCGGCTGGAGGCTTGCTGCTGGAGAATGTCAGATAATGGTGGGGGGCAGCTGAGCATTTCCAGATCTGCCGTCTGTCTGCTATTGCGTTATGGATGTGTACTGCTCTGCATTGCCTGCCCTGTAGGGTGTTTAATCCCTAACAGGACTGGGGTGATGGTCCCCTCTACTGCCACCATTGCAGGGGGTTGAAAGTGGATCTGTTGGTGGGAGATCCTGTCCCCCACCCTGAGCCCCAGAGGGTGCGTTGGGTGGTGGTATGTAATCTCCCTGGTAACCACAGCAGAATGTGGGTGTGGTGCCGTGCAGTCCTCCTGTAGCCAGCCAGGTGTTTATTAGCAGCTCTAGCCCACTGGTTACTTCACTGCCCATGGAGCCAGAGGTCATAGGTTCACAACCCATAGTGGGGTTCATCGATAGGGCTGTCTTAGGCATTGTCTATTTTTATTGTATATTAGTGCTGCCAGCAGAACCACCCTCAGGGTACTGTCACCTATAGGGCGCCTTACACTTCGCCCTATAGGGAGCGCCTAAATATTCCTATCAAATGGTATATAATACATGACCATGTCAGAGGGAACATCACTATTGGAACATATTGCTTAAGACGGGTACAATTTTCCTGACATATGCAAACTTTAACCCGGCTGCAGACTGTGGATTAAAATATTGTAGTTGGCTTTCAAAGGGTTACACATGACGCTTCAACCAGCCTTACTCATTAGGCACACTGGGGAATCAAGCCCATAACCCTAGTACCATCAGTCTGTGTAGTAACCATTGTGCTACCGCTCTGTTTCTGTATTTGGGTGTCTGCGCGCCATCTTGTGCTTAACGCGCAGTAACACGCCCTGTAACGATCGTTGCTGCACAGCGCGTTATAGCGCGCATTATCACTAACGATGTACCGCCCATGTCCTTTTTTGGCATTTCTTCCACTAACGCGGCTCCTAACGCGAATCACACTAACGCAGTTTAGTAAACATACCCCTGAGTATCTGGGTTACCTGGATTGCGATTTTGCAATCAGACCAGCAGCGATATTCAGCAACTGGCTGGACTGCAAACAGGCTAAAGTTAGGACAGACAGTCAAATGTCCTAACTTTAGCTAGTTAGGGTTAACAGGGCAGCAGATGAATATAACCCATGCCACAACCACTCTGTCCCTAGAATGCCCCAGTGCTAAGCGCATAGCGTAGGGATATTCATTGGCCCAAACCAGGAATATTAAGTGGCATTTACGCAGTTTGCAGATCTTAAAACCACAGAAATGCCTTTGAATACACCCCCCCCCCCTTTTTTAACTCATAAATAAATAAATAACGTGATGGGATTTTAATTTAGTAATGGGTGTTGGTCAGGCAGTCCAAAATCAAGGCAAGGGATTTGACGTTGTGGGAAATGCTGCATTCTATTAGAACAAGTCGGGCTTAGCATACCCATAGTGGATTTTTCATCCCACTTGGAAGGAATTTTCTTCCCCCACAACATTTTGAATTCTCATCTTGATCTTTTTCTTGTCACGAGCTATCTGAGTCCAAAAGTGACCAGGTAGACATTGAAAATATTACTTTATCAGATCCCAGATACCACAAGCTCACCCCTTGTGGCTCTTTAGTGCTAATGGGGAGGGACCCCATTTCTGAAAAATTGTGGAGGGCGCTAACTCAAAGCCAATGGCATCTGAAGTTGATAGGTGGGGTGCTTTTAAAGCGGTAATTTGACTGGTTATCATTAACTTTACAGAAGGCATAAACAAAGGACAAAAAGCCAAGAGTGTTGCTAGGGAATCTCAACTTGCACGTATGGAACAGCAGTATTTGCATTCAAATAATGATTTAGGATTATTAGCACAATTACAGCAAATGAAATATAAGTACAATATTATCGTGAATCAGAAAGCAAGAGTTGACATCTTTGCCAAGGCAGCTAATTACTATGCTGAGGCTAATGGAAGCAGGCACCTGCTGGCACAGCATCTTAAGAACAAGAGGGCTAAGGAAAAAGTGCAATTGCTGATTGTGGAGAGAAGACATTTAATAACCAATGGTTCAGAGATTCCATAAATACTATGAGCAGCTTTACAAATTGGAACTATTGGGCAAAGAGGATGCTATGGAAGAGAATTTTAGAAGGGGCATACGAGTGCAATCTGAGATGTCTAAACCAGAGTCTGAAAAAAAGCAGGCATGTCCAAGTGCAGACACAATTTCACAAGCATGGACGTGTCTGATTTGGATGTCTGTGGGGGCATCTACATAGACATTTCTGAAATCAGGCAAGACTGCCAAGCCCCCTTCTTACATGGATGTCCCCACGCCAGTGATGTCTCTAAAAATGGTTTGTATAATGGCTCCATGGACATCTCTGTGATTTGGATGTCTGCATGCCTGTTTTTAGGCATCCAAGGCACGAATAGAGCCTCTAAAATAATGTTCATAGTGTCTGCCTGTGCTAATGACGTATTGCTGCATACCTCATTGGCCTCCATTCCTAATATCCTAAAGATTATTTCTGAACATTCCAGGTGTATTTGGATATAAAATAAGCTGGTCTAAATATGAGGTTTTGCCAAAAAATTATGTGGAGGTTGAAGATCAGATTGTTTGATTTAATCAAAGATAGTCCCTGTCAGGAGTTAAATACTTAGGAGTTTGGTTTTCTAGCTATATGGTGGATACCCTGACCAAGAATTGTCAGGTATTATCTGTCCTGGTGCAGGAGATGGCATCATCTTGGTCTCCCCTACACCTGTCTTAGAAGTGGAGGTTAAGGTCTATAAAAATGATGATCTTACCCAAGATCAACTACAATATATACAGGTACTGTATATTGAACAGCTGTTAAGTCTGATTTTTTTGGAATAATATAGTACCACGCCAAGCACTGAAGAAGCTTAAATGTAGTAAGATGGATTAGGAGTTCAACTTGCCAAATTTTTAGGATTTTCATATACTTTTATATTGCGGCAGAATGGGCATTTGCTTAAACCACAGGACCTGGATGCTGTCCCTCAGTGGTTGGCTGTTGGAACAAGCAGTCACATCTCTCCTTCCTCTAAAGCTGCCACCTGCAACGACTCTCCCCCTTTGCTTGCAACATCATCTGGAATGCATGTTATCTCTTAGCACCTTCAGACAGCTTGGAGTGAAAGTAGAGGCTAACTAGGTTCAATATATATATATATCCCTATGGCATAATGCTATGTTTAAAGTTCATAAATGGGCGGTTGCTTGAGGAAGCTGATAGGAGGCTAGAATCTGGTCTCTAAGCAATGAACTAGATGGCAACAGCATCATGCCTTTCCTGTTTCTACAAACTAAGCATAGGTTATCCAATAATCAATACTACTTGGAGGCTACAGCTCCTTCACTACATTCTTACAGCCATGGTGGATGTTGCTGCTCTTAGGGAGGAGACCGATTTCCTTGCCTTCTGCCAGAATTCACTGGCAGCCCCTGGTGTAACTGCTAAGCAGTATGAAAGATTTTCCAGCAAGCCTACTACAAAGTAGTGTGGGGCTTGACAAGGTCTAGGAAAACAATATAGGTATGTTCTTTGACGTAAAAACCTGGGCTCATTGGTGTACATTGGTACAGGTATACTGCGTTGGCTTGCTGATGCAATTGCTGTTTTTAATGACACACAGAACAATGTGGACCCCTCATCAACTTGCTAGGTTGGATGCTGATGTAGCCAGCATATGGGGGTTTTGTGCTTTGGAGGGGTACCTTGTTTTATATATTATTTTTCTGTTCTGGATTGCAAAGCTTTTGGTTTGAGGTATGGGACTTGACTCTGCTGATGTTAGTAAGCACATAGCCCCTTGAAGATGATGCCCAGGAACATTGGGCCATGTTAGCAGCCTGATGCTCCTGGGCAAGAAAAATAATGCCAGCTTTGAGATTTTCCTGGAATAGTGCAGCTTGCAAAGCTCAACGCAAGCTGTGTTATTCAATTTACATAATAATGAGGCATTTTGCATACATTTGCATGTTTTGCTTCTCATTATTATGTAACTTGCATTATGGTAAACTAACATACATGTTAAGAGTCAAAAATTGTGCATTATTCCCTTACAAATGTTAGTAACTACCCCACCTTATTCACATATGGCTGATCGAAGAAACCAGTTAATCTACATATATTGGTTATCTTTCAGCTCATGGTTCATGGGGATAATTTTATAAAACTTGTTCCACATATAGTGCCCACTTTATACAATTGTATGACTGCATACAAACTTAAAAAATATATCCATGGAAAATTCACAACTATGTTTATACGATCTACATTTCAGCCTTCCTGGAAACATAGACGAATGTTCAGACCACGTTAGGCTTTTGCAGATGACATGCTGTTATAGGGCAAATAGCATCACACTAACTGCAAATGCAGTGTGCTATCTGTCGGGGGCATGCACAGCATTTCCCCAGCAGATAACCCACTAAAATTGCAAAGAGCACAGCACGGCAACATTGTAGATGCATATAAAGCCACCCATTGAGGAGGTATTATCTGCAACTTTGATGGTGACCACATGCGGTTTTGCACCCACAGTAACTAGGCATGAAAGACATGCCCACTCTTGTAGGTACCATAGTTTCTGCAGATAGAGCAGAAAATTGCTGTGCTATCTGCAGTTTCCCTGCGCTATCTGTTAATGTCGACTGATAACATGCGCTATGAGCCTCATTAACAGGTAGCTCAGCTTAGTAAACATGCCCCGTAGTTTGGGTGGAAAGAAGGCAGAATTGTAATATATGCACATATTTATAGAAAATATACAGGTACACGTGCAAAGTGTATACACACATTTGCACGTTTTTCAGAGCTGGTGTAAATTTTTGAGTTGGCATTTGTGCATTATTAGGGCTGAATCTACAAGTCTATATTATAAAGGCACAAAGGTGCCTATAATGTCTTTAGAAAAGAGACTTAAATAGGTGCACTTATGGACTTCTCACATTAGTATGCAGTTATCAATTCAAGCCCACAAGTTCTAAAGTTACATAGCCAGACTAGTGCTAATATACTGTCCATAAAGCATTAAATTCAAATATGGAAACTGCCATAAAATAGACATTAACCATCTACAGTGCTTGCAAGTAAATAGTTTCATTATAAATCTTCCTAGGTGCAACAACAATAGAGAAGTATGACCTCAGAACGAACATATGGATTCAGGCTGGAATGATGAATGGCAGGAGGTTACAGTTTGGAGTGGCTGTCATTGAAGACAAACTTTATGTTATTGGAGGTCGGGATGGCTTAAAGACCTTGAACACCGTTGAAAGCTACAATCCAAAAACCAAAGCTTGGACTGTCTTACCTCCAATGTCAACGCATAGGCATGGTTTAGGTAAGGAACTCCTTTTTTAAATATAATGTTGCAGTTGGCAATGCTGCATTGTACTTTTAAAAACTACAGAGAAATAAAATGTAACATTCTGCTTGCACATCACAAAAATGCAGGTCTTAAGGATAGGGGGATAAGAAAGATTCACATTCGGGCCACAGAGCCCAACTGTTTTGGATAGGGTAGATGAATTTTCAGTTGACTATAGAGGAAGGGTAAAAAAATGTGTCTTTTAAGCCTCAGGTGCTTGCTTTGGGTGCCACATTTTTTCTAAGATTTCCTTGTAAGTGTGTCATCACTTATGATGGTGCTTCCTTTATATTTATGGATGTTGTACATCTGGAGAAATTCTTGACAGACAGACAGGGTGTGGAGGGTAATGAGGTACTCTGTAAATTATCTCCTTAATGTATGGGCCATTTATTTGGTTTTGGTTACTGATGGAGAATTTGTTTCCTTATTTGTTATCTAGTTTCACTCCCTTGATGTGGACTATGTTATGTATTTATTTCCTGTTTTCCTATATTGGAATTTATTTGGTTTGATGATTTTTCCTGATTTTCCATTGCTTGTATTTGGGCAAAATATGTTAAATAAAATATTTTAAAAAACAATGTGTAGATAATTCCTGCCAAATTCTGCTCAAAGTGAAAAGAGACAATTAATAAACCGTTCATGGGCACAGAATGGAAAAAAATCCTGTAAATACAGATGAGGTTATTTGCCCAAAATCTGTTACAGGAATAATATGCAATCTTGGCCATGTAGGGGATAATTGTACATTTGGTGCCTAATTAAAGCACATTTTAAGGTGCTTAGGTTAAACCTATTGTACAAAGATAAGTAGACACGTACTTGTCTTTATAAAATATTAGTGTAAGTGGCCAATTGTGCACCTACTTGTAGGCATGGACATTTATACCAACCAGTCAGTATTTTGTAAGAGGTCATTTATGCACTTAAGTGGCCACACACACATGAGAATGACTTTATAAATTGCCTCCTTAATGTGCATTAAACAGCAAAAGTGGGCATTATCAGCCTTAACACATGTTTGGTAGTGCAACGTGAGTAAAATAATAATGAAGTGCCGACTGCCATGGTGGACTATAGAGGAAAAGACCAGGGTATGATGCCATTTTTTTAAATTGCTTTATCATTTCAGTCAAAACGATTTACATTGTAATGTAAACTTGGTGATGTACATTAAACAGGGACATTGATAGCTTGGATTTTTCTGAGGCAATGGAGGGCTAAGCAACTTGCCAAAGGCCACAAGAAGTGTTAGTGTGAATTGAACTGTGGCCACGTGGTTCCCAAGTCAGTGCTATAACCATTAGGCAACTCCTCCATGCTGTAGGGAGTCAACTGGACTTCCCAGTAATGCCTGATAATGTCCATCATGGCACGCTGGTGGAGAGACACTGTTATTGTGGGATAAAGTGCTTGCTTGAAATTGAAATAGAATAATCTTTTCTTAGCAGCTTGGGGTTCATGGGTACCATTTCTGAACCTGGACACCTGACAGCCCAGGTATGACTGGCAATCACTCCTGACCTACCTGCTAGACACCAGGGAAACCCTTGGTAGATCCTGGAAGGAATGATGGGGCGGGGGTGTATATAAGGAGGTGGGGGTTGCTTTTTGCTGTCGGGGGAATTTGATAGTGGCGGGCTGGCACCTGCCCCACCTCTGGCCCTTTCAAAGATAGTAGGCCAGATTCGGGATGTCTTATCTGTGTGCTGCTGCAGCCAGGAATACACAATGTTCCTGAATGCAGCAATGCAAACTGAAATTTATTATTGGAACAGGTTAGTGACTCCCACAGATAAATTTCACTGAGTAAATTACCACAGCTTACTACAGGCATCACTAACCTGCAGTACTTGGGTATACTGCGGTAATTTAGCAAGCCTTAGTAACTAACCCTCTTAGTGAGATACTTGGTGATTAGTTAGGAAGCATATTAACATCTGTGACTAATTCATCATTAAAAGAGGCTTTTTCGTTGATGTTCTTAAGCAAGTTTTGGTCAAACCTTTGCCAAAGAAACCCTCTCTAGATGCAAAGTTGATATGCAACTATGACCATATTCAAATTTGTCATTTCTGGCCAGATTGTTAGGGTTGTCTTAGAACAACTGAATGCCTTTTCATTGAAAAAAAAAATATTTTGCCAATCCAGATTTCATATGGGCCACAGCTCAGAATAAACTTTGATCACCTTTCTAGATGATCTAAGAATCTTTAAAGATACTGCAAAATGTTCCTTGTTGATCCTGATGAATCTGATGGCTGCCTTTGACAGCACAGACCACAAAATCTTGTTAGCTAGGTTTGTGAACTTTGTATTGGAGCAGCATGATTTAATGATTCCATTCTCCACTGTTGAATAGAGCTCAGCCCATAGTATAAAAAAAGAACAAGTGGTTTCAAAACGGCTAACATGGTGTTCCCCATGGGGCAGTCTTGTCCCTAATATTGCTTAATATTTATCTGTATATTCTGTTAGACATTATTAGAGCATTTGTTTTTAAAACGCAATGCTATACAAATGATCCTCAGGTTTATTGCCCTTGGAAATTTAGATGGTTCCCTCAGGATATCTAGCAGTTAACTCCAAGTGGATGAAGATTAAAATTTTCACATTTAATTCCTCAAAGACTTGAGTTCCTTTGGATTTGCAGAACTGATGCTAATAGCTTAGACTTAATGAGGTATGCCTTTATTTTGAGGCCCGCATCAAAAACTGGTTGCCATAGCTTAATAAGGATATAGCAGAATTTGAAAAGGTACAAAGAAGAGCCACCAAAATGGTAAAGCAGACGGAAGGATAACCCTATGAGGAAAGGCTTAAAACATTAGGGCTCTTCAACTTGGAAAAGAGACAGCTGAGGGAAGATATGATAGAGGTCTATAAATTAATGAATGGAGTAGAACTGGTAAATGTAGATAGGTTGTTAATGCTATCAAAAAGTAGAAAGACTAGGGGACACGCAATGAAGCTACAATGTAACCCATTTAAGACTAATAAGAAAAAACATTTTTTTACTCAATGTGTAATCAAACCCCTGGAATTTGTTACTGGAGGATATAGTAAAAGCTGTTAGTGTAGCTGGGTTTAAAAAAAGTTTGAACAAGTTCCTGGAGGAAAAATCTATAAACCATTATTAAAGAGGACCTGGGAAATCCACTGCTTACCCTGGAGCAAGCATTGTGGTATCTATGTACCTTTTTGGAAACCTGACAGGTACTTGTGACCTTGGAAACAGGATACTGGGCTTGATGGGCCTTGATCTGACCCAGTATGGGCATTTCTTATGTTCATATTTTCTTAACTTAGGTGCAATTTTGGATTCCCGTATTAATTTTGGATTTATTTTGTCCATAACTAATAAGGCTTGGTTTAAGCTGCATCTGACACAATTGTTCCAAGAAGTTGCGCCACTGAAGCGGATGCATGTTCGAGATGTGAAGTTGAAGAATAGGGTTTGGTTTTCTCCCTCTTTGTTAGCAGTGAAGAGAGAGTTATGACAATTAGAGATGATGGTGGAAGTTGGGGAATAGGGTGGATAGAGTTGAATGGAGAAGGAAAGCAAATGAGAATCAGAAACTATTTCAGGAAGCAAAGCGGATTATGTGCTCTGCAAGGGTGGTAGCCAAAGGGAATAGACCAAAGGAACTGTTTCAGTTGGCGAATCAGTTGTTAGGTGGGATAGGGGAAGGGAGAGGGGGAGACTAATGTGGAGGTGGTAGTGGACTATTTGGTGGGAAAAGAGGAGACATTGCAGGTTACAAGTGTGGGGGTGGAAAGGGAGAGTGGGTGGCGAGATTGGTGAGATAGTCAAGTTGGAGTCATTCATGAGAGTAACTCGGGAGTCTGTGAAAGGAATAATTCATAGGTTGCATCTTAGTTGGATGCACCTTGATCCTATCTCAGGGCAACTTTAAGGCAGAGTTCGAAGAGAGAAGTGGATTGGTTGGCTGATTTAGTGAATGTGTCACTGGCACACAGAAATTACCTGCAAATTTTGAAGGAGGCAATGGTGATCCCCATTCCAAAGAAAGGGAATGAGTTGTGTTGTGAAAATTTGCAACCAATATACTCACTAATGTGTCTGGCGAAGATTTTGGAGAAGGAAGTGGTGGAGCAGTTGGATAGATTTCTGAAAGAGGAGGGTGGGTTGGACTGGTGCAAGTGAGATTTTGCAGAGGATCTGGCACTCAATCCTTAATGGTGGAAGTGATGGATATTGTGTGTCAAGCAAAGGACAGAGGGAAAGTGGCGATGGTGATTACTTTAGATCTCTCCACTGTCTTTGATATAGTGACTGGGGTTATCGTAATGGGGAGGTGTAGGCAGTTCGAGATGAGGGGTTTAAGGTGGTTAGTTACTTTTTGTGTGTAAGGGAGATCGGCTATCCTCAGTTTGGAGTCTGCAGTGTGGGATGCCACAGGGGTCAGCATTGTCCCCTGCTATTTTAACATCTTTATGAGCTTGGTGGGGAAGATTATACAGAGCTATGACTTTCAAGGGTTCCTTTATGTGGGTGACATTCAATTGGTGGTGGTGTTTGAGAAGGAGGTGAAGGAAGTGATGGGGAGAGTGAATATCTGTTTGGAGAAGGTGGTGAAGTGGTTAAGGATAAACCAATCGGTTTTCAATGCCCAAAAGTCAGAGATTCTGCTGTGTGAGGAGTTTGATGAAGGATGCTTGCAGGAGGGGCTGATAATTGGAAGTGTCTGGTTAGCATGGAAGAAAGAAATTAAAGATTTGGGGGTTAGGCTAGATGTGGATTTGACCTTGCATGCACAGGTGTCACATGTTGAGCATACAGCTTGTGATAAATTACAAGTAGTGTAGCAACTGCAACCCCTTTTGAATGAGGAGACTATGGGGTATGTTTACTAAACTGCGGTAAATGTGAATAACGCGCGTTGTATGACATTAACGATCGTTAGCGTGCTATAGCGCGCGCTGTAGCGCATTAACGATTGTTAACGTGCTATAGCACGCGTTATCACGCGCTAACGAGCGTAATGCTCCGCGGCGCGGTAAAACACCGCAGAAGGTGGAGAGAGGGCGGAGAGAAGGGGTCAATGGGTGGAGAGTGGGCGGGGAGAGGCTAACGTGCTGATTTCCAGAGCTGAATTCCAACGCGAATGAAAACCTACCGGTAAAAGCACTTTAAAGGGGAGAGAAACCATTTACGTGTCAGCAATGTACAGCCTAGGCAGGGAAACCCAAAAAAGGTGATAAGTGTGATACATGTGCACAGAACAAAAGGGCACAGACACACCGAAAATGACCCCAACAAACCGGAAAAAAACAACAACCAAGCTGGCCAATAGCGGTAGCAATGAGAAACATCAACCCCCCCCCCTTCCGGGTAAGCTCCATAGAACAGAGATAATTCGTGGAAGGGTCCATACTCCGTCCCCATACAAGGTGCATGGGCCCACAGTGAAATAGTGCTGCTCAGGGATTCCCCCAACATCGGACAGGGCTCCTATGGCGTGCACATATCCCGCAACATCAGGGCGGGCATGTCGGAACGGGCAACTGGGCAGATGCTGGAAAAGGGGATACAGAGGGCTGCAGGCGGCACATGCAGTGGCGCAGCTGTGCCACAGTAGGGACTAGGGTGATGCTCAGTTGGCCCATAGGAATGCGTAAACAGTAGAGCCAGACAGCAGCTGATGAGGGCCCAACATGGGCACGAGTGTGTTTTGCAAAGCGTCACAGGGGAGAGTACCCAACAGCAACCCCCAAGGGCACGGAACACTGGCAGGCGGGGCTGGGGGGATCGTGGACGTCTATGCAGGCACCCCTACCCCAGAACACGCACCATAGGCAGCCGCCTACCTATACACTGGATGGCCTGAGACCGCGCACCGCCAGCTCCACCAGCAGAAGGGCATGTCAGCATGGTGGCTGAGGGATACTGGTGGTGGAGGGGGCAGTGGCAGCTGCCCGGAGCAGACCATGGCCTAGCCAACAGTCATGGTATCACCAGGGAATGCACCATCACTGCATGAACATGGTGGTGCAGTGCACATAACCACTGTATGCAGAAGCAGAAGGTCACAGGTTCAAGTCCCAGCTGTGGTTTCTGCAAACCCAGTCCTCATATTTTACCCACTACTATAACGTGCTAATACAGGCAGAACCGTTCTTGCAGATGACGTAAACATGCCCAAAACACCATCATTTTACCCTACAGAGCACAGACACCATAAACATGCACATTACCTAGAGCAGAGCCTCCCAAATGCAGTCCTGGAGGGCCAAACACCATTCCGGTTCCATGCTGCCTCTGATAAAGATGCCTGTGCTGCATTTCTATGCATATTCATGAGGGATAGCATGAAAACCCGAACAGTGTTTGGCACCGCAGGAATGGAGTTGGGAACCTCTGCCGTACAGCAGCAGCCAACAGGGGCAGACACACCCGCACCCACAGGATCCATTATCCCAAGCCTCCTGGAGAGGCAGTACTTTGGGCTCTGCATGCATCTCCCAATACTAGCACTTGCATACCTTAGTAATGCCACCCTAAACCTGGGAATATGGTACACAGCTATCAAAAGGTTGCTATGAGTACTGGCAGAAAGAAATTCCTAGGTTAAGTACAATGTTCGGAGTGAGCTGCATCATAGCAACCTTTCTGATGTCTGTGGTGTGTGCTTCAGGTCTGGTCTCTGACAGTGTTTACCACCCTGGGGAGTGACCCCCACCAGTATTGCGTACCATATCCATGCCTGCACTGTGCCCAGGACTGGTGTGGTGGCCAGGGCTGCTAAACACCTCTATAGTAGCACAATGCTGGCCTAGGTGTGGGAGTGTGTGTCTGTCTATCCAGTGTGTGGTGGCTGCAAACACCCTCCACAGCCCACACTGCTAGCACTGTTGCCAGTATTGGCCTGCCAATGTGCATAATGAGGAGAAAGGTACTGTGGGAATAGCCTGGATAGGGTGGCCTGGCCTGGCCGCATCTGCACAGGGCATAGGGCAATGGCCGGACATTGTAGTGCCCGGTACCACCTGCACGGACAGGGTGGCCATAGCATGTCCTGCTGGGAGGTCACTCTCACCCTGACTGAGCAGTGACCATGGCATGGCTAGGTTCCCCCTTAGTGCTATATAGTATTTCTCTTATGTGATATTTATGGGTTTCCTTTTGGGGCCCAATCACTGACTTATCTGCTTGGTGTGTATGCTGATATCCCCGTTCTGGGTACATGCATCTCCTCCAGGACCATGCACTATGGACTAGCTGGCAGACTGTCTGCAGCTAGTATGTGTCTTGCTGGAACACCGTGCAGCGGCTGGAGGCTTGCTGCTGGAGAATGTCAGATAATGGTGGGGGGCAGCTGCGCATTTCCAGACCTGCCGTCTGTCTGCTATTGCATTATGGATGTGTAGTGCTCTGCATTGCCTGCCCTGTAGGGTGTTTGATCCCGAGTAGGACTGGGGTGATGGTCCCCCTCTACTGCCACCATTGTAGGGGGTTGAAAGTGGATCTGTGGGCGGGAGATCCTGTCCCCCACCCTGAGCCCTAGGGGGTGCGTTGGGTGGTGGTATGTAATCTCCCAGGTAACCACAGCAGAATGTGGGTGTGGTGCCGTGCAGTCCTCCTGTAGCCAGCCATGTGTTTATTAGCAGCTCTAGCCCACTGGTTACTTCAGTGCCCATGGCGCCAGAGGTCATAGGTTCACAACCCACAGTGGGGTTCATTGATAGGGCTGTCTTAGGCATTGTCTATTTTTACTGTATATTAGTGCTGCCAGCAGAACCACCCTCAGGGTACTGTCACCTTAGGGTAGCTCAAAAGGCGCCCTATAGGGCATCTTTTACGGCGCCCTATAGGGCGCGCCTTACACAGCGCCCTATAGGGTGCGCCTTACGTGGCACCCTATACGGTGCACCTTCTACTTTGCCCTATAGGGAGCGCCTAAATATTCCTATCAAATGGTATATAATACATGACCATGTCAGAGAGAACGTCACTATTGGAACATATTGCATAAGACGGGTACAGTTTTCCTGACATATGCAAACTGTAACCCGCCTGCAGACTATGGATTAAAATATTATAGTCGACTTTCAAAGGGTTACACAGGACACCTCAGCCAGCCTTTTTCATTAGGCACACTGGGAAATTGAACCCATGACTCTTGTACCATCAGTCTGTGTAGTAACCATTGTGCTACAGCTCTGTTTCTGTCTTTGGGTGTCTGCGTGCTGTCTTAGGCGTGCGTGCAGTGGCACGCGCTGTAGCAATCGTTGCTGCACGGCGCGTAATAACGCGCACAATGGCGCGTTATTGGTTACGATGTCCCGCCCATGTCCTTTTTTGGCTTTCCTTCCACTAACGCGGCTCCTAACGCGAATTGCACTAACGCAGTTTAGTAAACATACCCCTATGTGATCCTTACTCCAAGCACTGGTGATATCGGTGTCAGATTATTTTAACATTTTTTATGTGGGACTGCCGGCATACACGTTAGAAAAATTGCAGGTAATACAAAATGCTGCTGCCTGCTTACTATCGGGGTATGGTAAAAGTGACTCGGTAGCTGAGGTACTCCACCAACTACATTGGCTTCCTATCCAGCAAAGAAGTATATTCAAGTTGTTGGTGCTAACATTTAAAATAGATAGAGGACAGGGGCCTAGCTATTTGCAAGATTTACTGTTTTGGTACCGGCCGGGTAGGATGCTGAGGTCTAGTCAAGACCAACTTTCGGATATTCCAGATTTCCATCAAGTGCGACAAAATAGGTGGAGAGCGAGAGAGAGCATTTATGACCACAGCAGTGACTTGGTGGAATAGAATCCCAGATGGGCTGCAGAAGGAGAGAAGCTGAAATGTTTAGTAAAGCTCTGAAAACATTTGTATCTTCCCTGTGGTGCAGCGATGTCTATAAAAGACATTTGTGAAATGGCTTGGGAGACATTTCTGTGATTTCAATGTCTTAGGTTGGCCAAATCACAGCTAAGATTTTTAAAATGACCCCCTTTGGTTATAAAATAGTATAATTTATGGGGCTGATATTCGACGACAGCAGTCAGCCCGAATAAGGTGGCTGGCCATCACTGTTTCAAATTAGACCCAGATAGTCAATGCTGGGGTCATATCCAGACACTGGCATTGAATATCCAGTATGCCCAGATAGCATTTTAGCTAACCGGGCAGTGGTGATATTCAGCGACTTCCTGGTTAGCTAAACCAGCTAACAATAGGCCTTTTGTGTGCTTAACCTTAGCCGGTTTATGTTATCCACCCATCAGCTGAATATCACCATTAACCAGATCATGCAAGTACCGCCCTTGGAAAAACCCTGGAACAACCGACACTATCCAGCTAACGTTGGGGCATACAAATCGAGTAGGAGGGGATATTTATTGGAACTAAACAGTTTAGTGCTGCTGAATATCCCGTTAACTGCAGTTTAACAGGCTCATCTTTCTTGACATTGCCGCAGCTTTCGACTCAGTGAATCACAAACTTCTCCTGGGGCGGCTTGAAGAAAAGGGCATCTGTGGTAATGCGCTAAAATGGTGTAAATCATACCTTGCCGAAAGATGGCAATGTGTGAAATCTGGATCAGCTACGTCCGAACCTTTCCACCAAACTCAAGGAGTCCCTCAAGGCTCATCACTCTTTTTCAACATATACATACAACCTATCTGTAATCTCATCAGATCTTTTAATGTGAGCTGCCTGATATACGCTGATGATATCCTGCTCTACACCCCGTTCTCTACAGAACTTCTGAATCTCTCCCCTCTGATAGAATGTTTTGATGCAGTTTCTAAATGGCTCCTATCCCAAAACCTCCGCATCCAACACAAGAAGACAGAGGTTCTATTCATTACAAGGGACCACAACTTCACCCCACCATCATATGTAAGAGTTAAAGAAGCAGAACTGCAAACAAAATCCACAATTCGTTATCTGGGGGTCACACTGGATCAACATCTAGATATGAAAGTACACATAGAGAATGTAGTAAGAGCAGTTTATTTCAAGATTCATTCTCTCAGGCATCTTCGCTCCTTACTTGATCCAGAAGACTACAGGACAATATACCAAGCGTTAATTCTACCACATTTCGACTTTGCTAACGCTATCCTACAAGGCCTTCCTCAATCCACTATTAACCCTCTACAACTTGCTATGAACACCGCAACTAGGGTCCTTCAGGGAGTCGCCAGATTCGAGCACGTGACTCCTATACTAAAACAACTCCACTGGCTCCCCATACATGGTAAGCTCACTTACAAGACCATACTGCTGACCTTTAAGGCCATTCACGGACTTTCATCCTCTTCACTCTCAAATCTCATCCATGTAACTCCATCTACTAGATCCAGAAGACCGATGGCTATAAACACACTAACACTTCCTAAGGCTGTAACAAAATGCACCCAGATAACGGCAAGCAGATCTTTTATATTCTACGCCCCAAGATGCTGGAACGCCTTACCACCAAGCATTCGTGCCATTACCGACTTACCCCAATTTATGAAAGCACTTAAATATCACCTTTTCCTCATATACTTCCCACCAAACATTACCCCCAGCAAAAGCCCCCCCAAATAAGAGACACACCTTATCTTCAAATAGCCTCTCCCACTTTCTCAGTAAGATTACTAGGACTTTTGTGTTGTCATGATACCTTTTATATAATCATGTTTGTAATAAGTTAACTTTATGTTACCCAAGTTTATATACCTGTTTGCTGTAAACACGGAATAGCCTGTTATTCTGTTGATGTTGTTGTATGTGAACCGCGCTGATATCAAATAGCGCGGTATATAAAAGATTGTAATAAATAAATAAATAAATAACGGGTCTGCTAACCAGTTAAATTGCTTTGAATATGCCCCCTCCTCCATGTGCATTATTGCAAACATCTAAGCATGGATATTTAGACCTGCTTCTAGGGCGGCTATAAATGTCCACACCTTAACTTGAAGCAAGTTTCTGCCGTTTACACTAGTATTTTATAAAGACAGGTAAGCAACTACTTGTTTTTTATAAAATCGGCTTAGCTTTGCCATCATAAAAAGCACTTTAACTAGGTGTCCCCTTATAACATTGCCCTTGAAAAATATTTATCAAAAACCACTTATGTGATCTTATAGAACTTCTGCAGATTGTGTTCTATGTCTTCATCTTCATACTTTGGCACGAGTAGGTACACCTGCCGCTCCGTGCAGAACCCCCCTCCCCATGTCTTTGTCCAGGGGTGATCCCGCCACTCCGTGTAGGATACCCCTATTTGTTAAGGAATCAGATGGTTCAGATTATTTTGATATTTTCTTGTTGCTGTAAAGGGATCCACTGTGTCTGTCCCATTCCCTTTTGAACTCTGTCACCATATTTGCCCCCACCACTTCCATCGGGAGCGCATTCCAAGCATCCACCACCCTTTCAGTGAAAAAGTATTTCCTGACATTGCCTTTCAATTTACCACCTTGTAGCTTTATGTTATGCCCTCTAGTTTTGCAGCTTCTCCATCTTTGGAAGAGGTTGTTTGTTCATTATTTCTCTTTAAGTATTTAAAGGTCTGAATCATATCTCCCCTGTCCCTCCTCTCCTCCAAAGTGTACATGTTTAGGTCTTCAAGTCTCTTCTCATAAGGCTTCTGACGCAGGCTCCAAATGATTTTGGTCACTTTCCTCTGAACCGTTTCCAGTCTTTTTACATCCTTTGCAAAATATGGTCTTCAAAACTGAACACAGTATTCCAAGTGAGGCCTCACCAGTGACTTGTACAGTGGCATAAGTACCTCTTCCTTTCTGCTGGTAATACCTCTTCGTATGCAGCCCAACATCCTCCTGGCTTTTGCCACCGCCTTGTCGCACTGTTTTGCCACCTTGAGATCTTCAGAAATAATCACTCCAAGGTCTTTCTCCTGATCCGTACACACCAATCTCTCGCCCCCTATCGCGTACATTTCCTTTGGATTTCTGCTTCCCGAGTGCATGATTCTGCACTTCTTCGTGTTAAATCTTAATTGCAAAGCATTAGACCATTCTTCCAGCTTTTGTAGATCATTCCTCATGTTAACCACTCCCTCGGGGGAGTCCACTCTTGCAAATTTTCGTGTCATCCACAAAAAGACAGACATTTCCATGCAGTCCTTCAGCAATATCACTCACAAATACATTGAACAGTGCTGGGCCCAGGACCAACCCCTGGGGCACCCCGCTAATCACCTTCCCTTCATCCGCGTGAGCTCCATTTACCATCACCCTCTGTCGTCTGTCAGTCAACCAATTTCTGATCCAATTTGCCATCTTGGGATCTATCCTCAAGCTACTGAGTTTATTGATAAGCCTCCTATGAGGAACAGTATCAAAGGCTTTGCTGAAATCCAGGTAGATGACATCCATCGCTTGCCCGTGATCTAGTTCCCTGGTCACCCAGTCAAAGAACTCAATCAGATTTGTTTGGCAAGATCGTCCTTCGGTAAAACCATGTTGCCTCGGATCTTGCAACCTGTTGGCTTTGAGAAAGTTCACAATTCGCTCTTTCAGGAGCGCCTCCATTACTTTTCCCGCCACTGAGGTAAGGCTCACAGGCCTGTAGTTTGACACTTCTTCCCTGTCACCACTTTTGTGTAGAGGTACGACATCAGCCATTCTCCAGTCCTGAGGAACCTCTCCTGTTTCCAAGGAACTGTTGAAAACATCCTTTAACGGCCCTGCAAGAACCTCTCTGAGCTCTTTCAGTATCCTGGGATGTATTTCATCTGGTCCCATGGCCTTGTCCACTTTCAGTTTTGCAAGTTGTTCTAACACATCATCTTCTGTTAATGGTGTGGTATCTACTTCATTCCCAGTTTTATATTTGGGAGTCACAGGTGGTACTTCTCCAGGACTTTCCTTAGTGAAAACAGAACAGAAGTATTCGTTTAGCAATTTCGCTTTTTCAATGTCACTTTCCATGAGTGCGTTCCCAGCACTTCTGAGTCCTGCAGTTCCACCTCTGATCTTCTTCCTTTCCCCAATATACCTGAAGAAAGTTTTGTCGCCACACTTCACATCTTTAGCCACCTTTTCCTCTGCCTTTGATTTTGCTATCCTTATTTCTCTCTTTGTCTCTTTGAGTTTGATCCTGTATTCATTTCTGTGTTCTTCTGTTTACAAGCTTTTGAATTTTGCGAAAGCTGTGTTTTTTGCCTTTATTTGAGCAGCCACTTCTTTGGAAAACCAAATAGATTTTCTTCTCCTCTTGTTTTTGTTTACTTTTCTTACATATTTATCTACTGCCCTTTTTATTGACACCTTTAGTTTAGCCCATTGCAATTCCACTTCCCTTATCTCCTTCCACCCTGTCAGCTCCTCCTCTTTTAGGTACTCGGCCATTTTATTGAAGTCTGTGTTTTTGAAGTTTAGGACCTTGAGCTTGCTATGATTGGCCTGTACCATGGCTTTTATCTCAAACCATACCGTATGATGATCGCTGCTGCTCACAGGGGCACCCACGCAGACATTCATGTAGACATTTTGCGTAGAGGTCCAGTCCTGAGGGTCCAGTTTCTCCATATATAATAATTTGCTAGAATTTGGGGGTGTATATAACTATTTTGTCTTCATCAGGGGTGGGTGTCCTTGTTAATGATTTAACGATGGAACATAATTCTCTCAGCCTGTTGAGAGATTTATTGAGTAAGGTAGTATGGTACTCTTTCTTCCTCCTGTTTATGGCATCCTTGTAAGCTGTTAGAGTAAGCATGTATTGTTTATTGTCATTCTCTGATCTTGTGCATCTCCATTTATGCTCAATTGAGCGCAGTTTTTGTTTTAATCTCCTTAATTCAGTTGTATACCAGATTTTCGTGGTTTTTTGCTTTGTTTTCTTGGGTCTGAGAGGAGCTAGGGCAGCATCAGCTATGGTGTAATTCCAATTCTGTATAATATCATCCAGATCAGGGAGGGATTGATCTAGCTGGGGTAGAATATTATTCAGGAAGGATTCCTTGTCAAAAGGTTTGTATTTACTATGGAATGTTTGGTGTTCATAATGCGTATTTAGGGCAGGTGATGTAGGTATTACGTATGCATTCTATAAAGAAATGGTCTGTCCAAGGTAGGGGGGTGGATCTTGGATTGTTATAGTGCAATGCTTGAGTGATATTGTTTTGAAGGAAGATTATGTCCAAAACGTTACCCTTTCTATATGTTGGGATCTGGACGACTTGTTGGAAGCCAATGTCAGACATGGTGTTAATAAAGTGGGCTGAGTGGGTGCTGTGGAGAGATGGGAGATTTAAATCTCCAAGGATAATATGGGATTTATTTAGTGTTGTGGTGCAAGCTGTTTCCAGAATAGATGCAAGGTTGTTTGGGGATGTAGAAGGGGGTCTATATATTAGACTTATTATTATGTGTTTATTTTCAATGGTTAGTAAGTCCATATCCTTAATGCTTTTGCTATTACATAGAGTTGTAGTTAGCTCTTACTTAGCTATGACACCTCCTCCACGTTTGATTGATCTTGGGCAATGGTATATTTTATAATCGGGAAGTGCTAGTTGGTTTATCAAAACTGAATCTGCTCCTGTAAACCACGTTTCTATAAGGCAAAGTATGTCTGGAGTATTTTATTTATTTATTTATTTATTTTTATTTTTTATATACCGCGCTATTGAAATCAGCGCGGTTTACAGTAAAACTGAACAGAGCAACAATGCATTAAATATCACAATGTGCTTACATAGAACAAGGCATAAACAAACTGGGATAACAGGGAAACTATTCACATGGTATGTACAAATATCACAATGTGCTTACATAGAACAAGGCATAAACAAACTGGGATAACAGGGAAACTATTCACATGGTATGTACAAATATTTACATAGAGTTAAGTATTCCAGTAAACCGTGGGCATTTATAGGTCAGATGGGGGAATGCGTAGGTCTAAGGGGGATGAGTATCTAGCCATTTTCATGTTGTGTGATAGGGCAGTATATGTGTGGTGTGAGTGAAAATGAATTATGTTTTTCGGGCAAGGTTTCAGGATAGTGAATTAGAAAAAGGTGGTGTTTTATAGCCTTTCTGAAGGAGGTGAGGCTGGCTATGGAACGAATACTAGCGGGAAGTTCGTTCCAGGCTGTCGGGGCATAAATTGAAAAAGCTCTATTGGTAGTTGTCTTTACAAGATCCAGTATGATAGGGATTTTGCTTCTAGCTGATCTTGTATTTAGGAGGAGGCATTTTATGGGATGGAATGATAAAGAGGATAGTTTTAGATGATGTGAGGTTTGAGGATCTATGTGAATATGTTTATAATAGTTGTTGGAATGGTGGGGGTGGTAGAAGGAAGGATAGGCCCTGTTATGATGCAATATCATTAAAATTAACAGTAACAATCTTAAAAGATTTATGCAGATACAAAATCTGATGGAGAAATGAATATAAGTTTGATATTATGTAGGAGGTTGGATAACGCCTTCTTGACTTATTGCAGAGATATGAGTATTTAGTCAGTTTAACAATCAGAATGTAACTATGAATGATGTTCTCAGGGCAAGATATATATTAGATGAACAGAAATCAAATGAATTAACATTTGGATGTAGGGTAATGGCTAATTAGCTGTAAAATTGGATAAATATACACACATATATATATATATATATATATATATATATATATATATATATAAATATATATATATATATATTTATAAACATATATCTGAAACATGGTATCTACATGTATCTTATTATTTTGGCTAGAGTTGTAAACAGTAAAGATTACTACTAGGCGAGGTCATAAGCCATATTTTTTTACTTAGGCACAGCGGTGTTAATGCTAGGAGCTATTAAACGTACAGTAGAGGTTTGAATCTTCAGCGGTCTGCGTGTGTGTTGCGTTTTTACGTTAAGTTCTGCAGTAAGTTCATCAGGTAGTAGTTCAGGTGAGCAGACAGTTCATGGAAGATCTGATTCAGTAAGAGTAGATTTCTGCATCCACCTCAGGTCCCCGCCTAAGGTCCACGCCAAAGGGCCCTCTAGCGAGGCCCTCAGGCACGGGCATGCCTGAGCACACAGTGGAATTTAAGGCCCTGGTGCAGTTCCGATTGGTGCTCTGCTGCAGGGGGGCAGGGGAATGGTTTGTCCTGCTCCCCTGTGGTCAATCGCCAATTGGGGCTGTGAGAGCGGTGGTAGAAGGCTTGAAGAGGCAGCTCCTGAGCACGCGGTGGAATTTAAGGTCCTGGTTCAGTTCCAATTGGTGCTCTGCAGCAGGAGGGCAGGGGAATGGCTCATCTTGCTCCCCTGTGGCTGATCACCATTCTGCTTGTTCCATTCTGCTTACTACATTCCATTCTTTTGCATATTTATATTCTTCCATCTCCCATATGCTTTTCCTGTGCCTTTGTCTTAGTTTCTCTTTTTTCTCGTTTCATTCCCTCTTTAGATCTTCTTCAAACCAATAACCTCCTCTCATTTCCCTCAGCTTCTTTATGTAAATTTGAGTGCAAATAGATAAGAACACTCTTTTGATTTATCTGGGATGAATTCCGATGTCTTATGAAATCTGAGGATTACAGATGCCACCATATGCTCTCTTGTAGCAAATAATAATGATTGCTGTCATTTTATATTGCATTGATCTCGATTTTAAGATAAATGAGCATATGATAGTTTTAACTCTTGTCATCAGCTGTCTCAGAGCTTTATGATATATTCTGCATCTTGCTAGCTATAGAAATAAAACATAAAATAGAATTTATTGAGAACTGATATTATCCCAAGGCATTCTGGCTTCAATTGCATGGGTTAGATTTATAAAGGGATTTCTTGTATTTTGCATCTGATAAATATTCTTATGGTTCATACTCTATAATTTTGTTTCTATATATACTACCAGTGTGCTAAGTATAGTAAAATATGGTACTTTTACTCCACAACTTTAATATCACTTATTAAAAGATTAGATATTACTGATTCATTCTAATAGAAATTCAATAAACCATCCACCTGAATTCAACAATTGAACTTGTGTGGAGATTTTCACACAGCTCGCAGTTCTTACAGGCCCCTAGGAATGCTGTACCCTTGGTTCTGCAAGTACGTTGTCAAAGAGAGACCCCCATCTGGCATTTCCCTTTGAGAATTCAGTTGGCAGGAGTTTATTAAGTATAGCGCACCCATGTATGTTCTCATCTGCTCTAAAGCAAGTTCTAATGTATCCACGGAAATTTAAAGTAAAATTCCATATGGACTTTCCCTCCCCTAGACTTTTCCAACTATGACTTTGCCCCAAATTTGCTCCTTTTGGCAAGCCCAACAAAGTCTCCATGCTGTGAAGAGCATGAGAGCTTTTCCCAAATGTGTGTGGGGGGGGGGGGGTGGAGGCAGGGAGGAATTTTCAGCAGGACTTTCACCAGGCTAAACAGCTGATTACCTGCAGAATAAAACTAATTTTGTAAACTGCTTAATATGGCTGGTTCCACTTGATGATGTATTGTCAAATCAATACTGACCCAGCAGCTCCTTGGTTTTCTCTACTAGAAGTAGATTGCCAGGCCTTTCTTACAATACAAAAAAATCGGGGTTTTTCTTGTGGAGTAATATAATGCACTAATTTAATGGAAATCACTCCAAATAAACAAACTGTAACAGAATACCCGGGAGAGTTATAGAAATTCAATAGCAAAGTATTCCAATAAAACCAAGAAACCGTCTCAGACCAAGCGGCAGCCTATATGCTGGGAAAGAAAATTCAAATTCACCAGCGGCGCCTTTAGCATCAATGACAGGTTTTTGGTATTTTATATTCTATACCCTCTCTCCATTATATTTTTGAAAAAATGTGCTTAAACAAAATAGCAAACAGTCTCTGTGAAAACAGGTACTTAGCTTTTCGATTTTTGTATTAGACTCTTAAATGTAGTAATATTCCAACGCTCTCCAGAAACCGTTTGACTTGATAATTCAGTCCTTCTCAATAGCCATTCTTGTAGTCAAAAACAATGTGTTTCAATTTCCCAACGCCTTATTCATAACGTTATTTCCGCGTTTCTCTCCGTATTCCGAGGTTCTTCAGGGGACGAATCACTTCCAACTAGCTTTTGACTGAAAAGAAACTGTCATTAATGATCAAATAAGAAAACTCCAACCTTAACTTCTCATTCTGATCCAGTTAAAAACTCTTTAAAAAAAACAGAAGTTTATCTTCACTATTGTAATCATACCCAAAGTTGACCGAAGTTGCATGTAGTTCTGATGGTATAGCTTTAATCTCTTTGTAATAAACTCTTTGCTCACAGTCAAGCTTATCCAAAAAACGCCACGCATGTGCAGTTCATAGCGGGCGGGTCATTATATCCTCTCATTCTCATGACGTCATATTGCTGTCATTAACTATCTGACTATAGTGAGCCCCACTCTATCTCCAGATTGAGCCCTTGAGGAATCAGGGTTTTTAATCGAAAAATCCAACTCTGTTCACGATATAATAAAGTTTGCATCAATGATTTTCCTGACATCGGGGCTAAAACCTGATCTATGCAAAAGCATTGTAACATCTCAAAAGTATGACCTTTGTCTTGACAATGGGATACTATTGGTGCTTGTAATACCTGATGTTTAAGCCGACTTTTATGCTCAGACAGCCGGGTTTTAAACGCCCGGCTGGTTTTTCCAATGTAAAGGAGAGCACAGGGGCACTCAATTGCATAAATTACATTATATGAGCCACAAGAAGTATGATGTTGTAAGTTGTACTCTTTCTGATGATAAATAAACGTGTGTAGTTCTTTAGTGACTGGACATATTGCACAGTGCCCGCATTTGTAATGACCTGGAGCTGCTTGCAAAACATTCAGGTGTCGGGTGAGAATTTTTTTGATTATGGCAAATCTCTCCATTTAATTTAAACATCAAGCTCTGGCTACGTTTCATTGATGATGTTTTCCTGCTATGGCGAGGCTCTTCAAATGATCTTAATACATTTATATCCTGGCTAAATGCTCAAAGTTCATATATACAGTTCACTCACAATGTTCATGAGAGAGACATAGTGTTTTTAGATCTGCAGATCAGCAAAACAGACCAGGGCTGGCACACTACCATTTATCGCAAGTCTATTGCTCGAAATACTTTGCTTCATTACCGAAGTGCCCATCCACTCCGGCTAAAAGACGGTTTACCTTTTTCTCAATTCCTACGATATCGTAGGAATTGTTCCAATACTTCTGATTTCAAGCTTAAGGCAAAAGAACTAGCAAAAAATTTTCGGGTACGGGGCTATCCCGCCAGAATAGTGTCACAGGCTTATCGCCGGGCGCTGTATAATGACAGATCAATTCTACTAGACACTACAAGAGTTCGTGAGCGTTCAGATCCAGATGTGATAAATTTTATCACTCGATATTCTCCATATAGCTTTAAAATCAAAAAAATTCTCACCCGACACCTGAATGTTTTGCAAGCAGCTCCAGGTTTACAGAACAAAACTATTAGATGTGTTTGGCGTCGTAATAGAAATTTGAAAGAGAGACTGAGTCCCACCATCTTGCGTCCTCTTCCTTGTTTGCTAGTGGAACAAGAACCTCCAGGTCATTACAAATGCGGGCACTGTGCAATATGTCCAGTCACTAAAGAACTACACACGTTTATTTATCATCAGAAAGAGTACAACTTACAACATCATACTTCTTGTGGCTCATATAATGTAATTTATGCAATTGAGTGCCCCTGTGCTCTCCTTTACATTGGAAAAACCAGCCGGGCGTTTAAAACCCGGCTGTCTGAGCATAAAAGTCGGCTTAAACATCAGGTATTACAAGCACCAATAGTATCCCATTGTCAAGACAAAGGTCATACTTTTGAGATGTTACAATGTTTTTGCATAAATCAGGTTTTAGCCCCGATGTCAGGAAAATCATTGATGCAAACTTTATTATATCGTGAACAGAGTTGGATTTTTCGATTAAAAACCCTGATTCCTCAAGGGCTCAATCTGGAGATAGAGTGGGGCTCACTATAGTCAGATAGTTAATGACAGCAATATGACATCATGAGAATGAGAGGATATAATGACCCGCCCGCTATGAACTGCACATGCGTGGCGTTTTTTGGATAAGCTTGACTGTGAGCAAAGAGTTTATTACAAAGAGATTAAAGCTATACCATCAGAACTACATGCAACTTCGGTCAACTTTGGGTATGATTACAATAGTGAAGATAAACTTCTGTTTTTTTTAAAGAGTTTTTAACTGGATCAGAATGAGAAGTTAAGGTTGGAGTTTTCTTATTTGATCATTAATGACAGTTTCTTTTCAGTCAAAAGCTAGTTGGAAGTGATTCGTCCCCTGAAGAACCTCGGAATACGGAGAGAAACGCGGAAATAACGTTATGAATAAGGCGTTGGGAAATTGAAACACATTGTTTTTGATTACAAGAATGGCTATTGAGAAGGACTGAATTATCAAGTCAAACGGTTTCTGGAGAGCGTTGGAATATTACTACATTTAAGAGTCTAATACAAAAATCGAAAAGCTAAGTACCTGTTTTCACAGAGACTGTTTGCTATTTTGTTTAAGCACATTTTTTTCAAAAATATAATGGAGAGAGGGTATAGAATATAAAATACCAAAAACCTGTCATTGATGCTAAAGGCGCCGCTGGTGAATTTGAATTTTCTTTCCCAGCATATAGGCTGCCGCTTGGTCTGAGACGGTTTCTTGGTTTTATTGGAATACTTTGCTATTGAATTTCTATAACTCTCCCGGGTATTCTGTTACAGTTTGTTTATTTGGAGTGATTTCCATTAAATTAAGGCCTTTCTTACAAGGCAATGGAGAGTAAAGGGACTTGTTCAAGGCCACAAGGAGTACCAGTGGGAATTGAATCCTGGTCTCTTGGTTTCCAGGCCACTGCTCAAACCACTAGGTTACTCTCCACTCCTGGTTCTTTTTAGGTACTATAGAAAATTATTTTTAAATAGATAACAACAAATTGAAAATTGCTGGAACAATGGCAAACTATCTTTAAGGTTTCTTCAGAACCAGAGAAAATATATAACCTCAGAATGACGAGTTTTGTATTTTCTGAGGAGTGTTCCAGTTTTCTGCCTGAAAGCCCAATTGACCAAACCTTGATTTTGACTAGATGGTGCTGCTGCTTTTAGCTGTTTCAAGTAGTGGCCCCTATGCAAACAGGAAGTTAGTTATCAGTGAGGGAGGAAGCAAACAGCTCTGTGGCGCTCTTTCAATCCATTGCCGCCATGAGGGGTGGTTGCCTATTTTGCCTAATGGTAGAACCAGCCCTGGTTCTACTTATATTTGCAAAATCGCACTTTCGTAATCTCTTGGAAGGGTTACTTATTCCTACTTAGAGATAGTAATCTCAGGCCAGAGGGACTAGGGTTTCTAGTTCTAAAGACACTTCTTGTGGCCTTGGGCAAGCCACTTAATCCTCTGTTGCCTGAGGTACACATGTAGATTGTGAACCCTTTGGGGACAAGGGAATGTATCCAGTACCTGCTTGTAGTGTGTGTAAACCACTCTGATGCCCTTCAGCCTGGGTGATATATCAAGAAATTGCATAAACATATACATAAACATACACTCCTTCCCTCATAGGGATCCCAAGGGTACAATCCTTGCTCTTATCCTTCTTAACTTTTTTTTCACTTCTTTGGCTACCATTATGCAGAATATTGGCCTTTACAGTTGCATTTTTGCCAATGACATCCAGCTCGATGTTTTCACAGATCATCTTTCTCCACTCAATACAGCTTTAAAAAAATGTGTTCTTTAGTTAGCAGAACATGGCATGAAACTCCAGTCCCTCAAAGTCTAAAGCTATGGGAGTAACTTGGTGACATTCTAGTTCCACAATTTCCCCATTAACCAACCATCAGTCAGTTCCCCTCTACAACTGCATCACCATCTTTGGATGCAGATTGGATTCTTCCTCAATGTTTACTTCTCAAATCCCAGTTGTATTTAAAATCTCCTGCTTCTTTCTGAGGAAAATCTATTCCATAAAGCCATTTCTGAATTTAAACAACCTCAAAATCATTTTTATGCTGTCATACTCAGCCGCCTGGATTGCTGCCATTCTCTTTACCATGATCTTGCTCAATCCTCTTTGCATTGCCTCCACCTTCTTCAAACGTCTGTTGCTAGACTTTTAACAAACACCAGCAAATATGATTGCTTTATCCCAGCCTCGAAGAGTCTTCACTAGCTTCCGCTGTTCTACATACCCATATCCTTCTGTAGCTCTCTAATCTAATAATCCCGCATAGTTCTTCACACCCTCTCCGCTCTAGTCGCATAAACTAGCTTGTCCTCCCTACAGCATAGAACTGAATACTGGATACCACTTCTGACACGTCTTTTTCTGTTTTGATCCAATTATCTGGAATGCCCTTCCTCAAGACTTGAAAGGAGAAATGAATCACTCTCACTTTAAATCTGCCCTCAAAGAATGTTTCTTTACTTGCCTTCAGCGACCCCCCCTGACTCATCCTCAGGTTAGCACCAGCCTTCTCTCTTCCTCTCCCTGATCCCTTAATTCTTTCTCTATATAAAACTGCAGTTTTCTTTTTTTCTGTTTCTATGATATTTTATTCTTAAAAATGGCTTCAAAACATCTTCTTGGGCAGTATATCAAAATGTCAAATAAACTAAACTAAGTACATAGATGATTTCCTTCAGTAATGCAAAAGTATACAACTGCTCTTCCCTGAGGTCTTTGCACCATAGACTGAAAGTATTTCATATTGCAATATAGCACACCTTTATGGTGGCTTTTTGTTTGCATTTACAAAAAGATTATAGAATTTTTGGAGACATTATGATTGGATTTGTTTCTCAGTTTTCTTTGCTCATAGTAAAAAATAGTCTACTACTACTACCACTACTATAAATCATTTATATAGCACTACAAAGCATACACAGCACTGTACAAACATATAAAGAAGACAGTCCCTGCTCATAGAGCTTACAATCTAGTCAAGACAGACAGAACAATACAAGAGAAACAAGGGGGGGGGGGTAAAATAGGGAAGGGGAACAAAGGATTAGGATCCAAATGCGGCCTCAAAGAGGTAAGCCTTTGGCATGAATTTGAAGAAAGGGAGAGAAGAGACTAGAGATAAAGATGGAGGAAGTTTCTTCCATGCATAGGGAGCAGCAAGGTGAAAAGATCGAAGTCTGGAGTCTGCAGAAGAAGAAAAGGGCATCGAGAGAAGAAAGCCAGAGGAGGAGCGGAGTTCACGAGGAGGAGTTTAGGGAGGAGAAGAGAGAAAAGGTAATGAAGGGCAGTAGAGTGAATGCATTTATAAGTTAGAAGGAGAAGTTTGAATTGGATACATACAGAAGGGGAGCCAGTGAAATGATTTTAGAAGAGGAGTTATAAGAGTGTATGGGGCTGGTGGAAGATTAGCCGCTCAGCAGAATTCTGGATAGACTGAAGTGGACAGAAATGACACTAAGGGAGACCAGCAAGGAGGAGGTTGCAATAGTCAAGAAGGGAAGTGACCATAGAGTGGGCAAGAGCCTTAGTAGTGTCTTCAGAGAGGAAGGAATGAATTTTGTTAATGTTCCAGAGAAAGAAATGACAGGTTTTAGCTATATGTTGAATATGTGTGGAGAAGGAAATGGAGGAGTCAAAGATGACTCCAAGTTGCAGACCAAGGAAACAGAAAGAAGAAGAGCGTTGTCAACAGTGATAAAGAAAGGAGGAAGGGGAGAGGAGGATTTAGGGGGAAAAATAAGAAGTTCATTTTTAGCCATATTCAATTTTAGGCAGTGGTGAGACATCCAGGTGGTGATGTCAGATAAGCAAGTTTGGAGCGAAGGAGAGATGTCAGGTGTAGATAAATAGATTTGAGAATCATCAGAATAAAAATGATACAAAAAGCCATGGGAAGACATGAGGGGACCAAGGGACTGGGTATAGAGAGAGAAATGGAGATGTCCTAGAACAGACCCTTGAGGTACACCTTCTGAGGGAGGGATGGCAGTAGAGGAGAAAACTCCAGAACAAACACTGAAAGAGCAATTGGAAAGCTAAGAAAAGAACCAAGACAGTACAGGGCCTCTAAAACCAAGAGAGGATAAAGTGTCAAAGAGGAGGAGGTGGTCAACAGTATCAAAAGCAGCAGAAAGATCGAGAAGAATGAGGCCTTTCGACTTAGCGAGGAACAGATCACTGGAGACTTTAGTAAGAGCCATTTCAGTAGAATGAAATGGACAAAAACCAGATTGAACTGGATCAAGGAGGTCTTGAGAGGAGAGAAATTCAAGACAGTGGTGAAGAATTGCACTTTCAAGAATTTTGGAAATGAATGGGAGAACGGAGATAGGTCAATAACGACAAGTAGGATCAAGTGAGAGTTGTTTGAGGAGAGGAGTGATAATAGCATGCTTGAAGACTGCAGGGAAAGTTGCAGTGGAAAGCGAAAGGTTGAGAATATGTGAGATGAAAAGGATGACAGACGAAAAGATGGAGTTGAGGAGATGGGTGGAGATAAGATCAGAAGAACAGGTAGTAAGCTTAGAGGTGGAAAGAGGAAAATAGTTTTTTCAACAGATTTTAGACAAGAGTGATAGAGGTTGAGGGTAAAAGTTGGTAATGGAGAGGGGGAAGAGGGGATGAAGAAAATTTAGTAGGGGATTGAAGAATAATCTTATGCTCTTTGTCATGGAAATAGTCTGCTAGAGTTTGGGCAGAGAAAGAAGGAGGGATTGGAGGTGGAGGTGCCTTAAGAAGAGAACTGAAAGTAGAAAGACAGTGAGGGTTAGAGGCAAGATGGTTAGTCAGATGGAGAAAATAGTTTTGCTTAGCGAGTGTAATGTTGGACTGGAAAAAAGAAAGAATGAATTTGAAGTGAAGAAAGTCAGAGAGAGGGCAGGATTTAAGCAAAGTGTGCTCAGCTGATTGGGCACAGGAATGTAGGTACTGGGTAGTTGAAGACAATCAGGGCTGAGATGAGGTACACCTCACAGGACATGGAATGGGCACAGCAAGGGTATGCAGAGTAGAGGAGAGAGCAGTATTATAGGAAACTATGGCTTCATCAACAGACTTAAAGGACAAAGTGGAAAAGAGAAGAGATGAGACAGTAGTGGATAGAGTCAGTAGATCGATAGCATGAAGATTTCTAAAAAGATAGGAGGATATTGGGCGAGATTGAGGGGGGAGTAATAAAGAGTGAAACTTAACAGGTGATGGTCAGATAAGGGAAGAGTGAAGGTATGGACATTTTAAGGCAAACAATTAGAGTAGAAAACGAGGTCAAGGCAGTGACCAAGCTGATGAGTGGGGGCAGAAGAGCAAATCTGGAGGTTGAAAGATGAGGGAAGGGAAAGGAGCTTGGATGCATAGGGATCAGAGGGGTTATCAATATGAAAATTAATGTCACCAAGAATAAGGGAGAGTGAAGAAGAATCCAGGAATAAGGAAAGTCAAGAGTCAAAATCGGTGAGGAAGGTAGAATAGGACTTGTCAGGGGGTTTATAGATGTCAGCGATCCGGAGAGGTAGGGGATTAAAAAGATGGATGGAATGGACTTCAAAGGAGGGAAAGGAATGAGATTGAGGGAAAAGGAGGGGTTTATTTATTTTATTTTATTTATTTATAGTCTCTTATATACCGCACTATTCAGCATCAGCGCGGTTTACATGTAACAAAAATGCTCAGTACAGTTGAAAGCGTATGAGTTTTACAGGTAACAGGGCACAAAACTTGCATAACAGGGGAAAACTATTTACAAAATTTATAACATGGGGTTGAAATTGGCAAGAGGGAGAAAGTAGAAACCCAACACCACTACCGTGGCCATTGGGACGAGGAGAATGGGAGACTTGATAGCCGCCGTGGAAGAGTGTAGTAACTGAAGCAGTGTCAAGGGAGGAGCCAGGTTTCAGTAAGAGCGAGAAGATGGAAAGCATGATTGATAAAGAGATCATTGGTAAAGGGAAGTTTTTTAGAAATGGAATGAGCATTTCATAAAGCACATGGGAGAGAGGAGAGGGAAAGGAGATTGATGTGGATGAGATTAGGGTGGTGGAGAGAAGAACTAATATGGGAGAGAGAGAGAAGTGAAGGGGGACCAGGATTGGGATTGATGTCACCAGAGGACAGAAGGAGAAGGAGAGGGAGAGGGACAGAAGAGACAGCATGTCAGAAACGGGGATAAGATTGTTTTAGAGAGGAAGAAGAGGGATGAATTAGAGGAAGGAGAAGTTGAAGCTCAAGAGCTGAGGAAAGGATGGAGGATAAGATGGGGGAGGAGATAGGGAGGGTGGAGAGAGGGTGAGAAAGAGAAGGGAGTATTAGGTGGTAGAGTGAGGGAAGAAGGTTAGGGAGGATCAGAAAAAGGAGCAAAGAATGGTGAGGAGCCATAAGAAATGGCAGAAAGGGCAAGTAAAGTTAGAAGAAGGAGACGGATAATAGATAGTAGGGGAATAACGGTAAAATAAAAGAAATAAAGTAAAATAAATAAAATAGAATAAGATACAGATAAGTATTTATTTTATTTAACAGTTTTTATATAACGCTCTATCCTTCACTCAGAGCGCTTTACATTGCAACATTAACTTATGCAAATATGTGAATAAAAACCTTAAAAGACACTGAGATTATCTAAGGTATAATCATGCCTGACTCATATTAGACAGATATTTGTAGTCTGAAATGTAACCAAAGGAGAAATGCTAAAGCAACATTAAAATGCTAATGTTGTTAAAGGAAAAAGAATAAAGAAATCCATTAAAAAAATTATTGATATTGATCATCGCACACAATCAAGATATAGCTAAAAAGAGTTATTTCTGTGCTACAAAGAGTATAGCAGTATTTCTTTAAGAATGATATTTAAAGAGGCTTTTCTAATGGTGAGGAGAATATTGAACATGCCAGTGTTAGTACTGTGTTATTTCTTACTATTTCCATAAAGCATATCATCGGTGTTTCCTATTGAATAGACCCTATTTATAATGCGTGCAATGGCCAACTTTGTAAAGGCTTGGCAGGCAGCTGCTTCCCAACTAAAGCTACAGACTGAAGGGGTAATGCATCATATTACCCCTTCATGCATCATATTACCCCTGGCTCCCTATGCAGTCCAGGATCTCTTTTAAGATCCTAACTATGACTCACAAAGCAATCAATAACAACTCTGCATCTTCTATCACCGACCTGATTTCAATTACACCCCCTAATCGAGCAAGGAGATCAACTGCCTCCAACTCCCTTGTACTACCTAAGGCAATCACGAAGTGCTCTCAAGTCACCAGATCCAGAGCCTTCTCTTACTTTGCACCATCATGTTGGAATGCCCTACCAACAGGCATCAGAACCATCAGTGACCTCTCCCAATTCAGGAAGGCACTGAAGCATCACCTGTTCCTGCAGCACTACAATGTTTCAGACACCTTCTCATACCAACCTACCTCTACACCCCAGGCCAACACATTAAACTCATACACTCCATAGTCTTAACGCGCAGAGCTGCAATCTCACCTTGCTTCTCCTCTCATTAAGAAACATTAGCTGCATTTAGCTGCTTTGTACATAGTTGCTTTTTGTACATAGTTTTATTATGTTCTCTGTTTATGAAACCTGTTTAATGTATACCCAGTTCATTGTCCTGTTCATTGTAAGCACTGATCAATTTTTGTGACGTGTAGTTTCTGTTCATTGTAAACCGCACTGATGTCAAATAGCGCGGTATAAAAGAAACTGTAAATAAATAAAAATAAAATAAATAAAATATTAGTACCAGGCACTGGCTTTTAGCATCGATCCATCTAGCTAAGCTTTAGCCCCAAAAAGATATCATGTTTGTGATTTGCCCTGTTTACTCTGTCCTGTTCTCTTAGCTTTTCTATTATTAGATGGATTTCTTTGTATTTGTGATAGTAAACTGCTTATTTTATTGTAAACTGCTCTATCTGCCTGGCAATGAGTGGTATATTAAGAACCGAATAAACCGTAAACAAAGGAGATGTAAGGTGCTCACATGCCAAGGGACAAAAAGTAAGAGAACCACAGCGTGGTTTCCAACACCAAAATAAAATGAGTATAATTTAACAAATTTTATTTTGGTATTAGAAACTGCATTTTGGTTCTCTCTTTTTGAACATCTACAGTATTTTGCACCACAAAACCCCACCACCAACAGTAGGTACAGAGCAGAACTAGGGCATTTCACTATACAACCCTCTAAAATACTCCTCACTAAATCTCCTTTCTGTGAACCCAGAAGTGAGTATATCGTGAGACGCAGGACCGGCCTTAGAGTTGGTTCAAAGTGTTGGTGCCTTAGGTGAACTTCAAGCTTTATCCTCTCCCCTCTCGCTGTCAAAATCTATTATTTAGCTTTGAATGCCCTGCTTTTGCTGGGCTCTGGAAGTTGCTGCCCCAGTCGACTGCCTAGTTTTCCTAGTGGTTGGGCCGGCCCTGGTGAAAATGTGCTTATATATACTCAGGCAGTTAAAAATCCACTTACCCGGATATGGCCAACTTAAGCCAACTATTTTTGTTTGTCTAAAGGTACCCTACCTCTTTGAAAGTGTGCCCCAGCTGTCAAAGAGCAAAGAGAAAGTGACCTATGGAAATATACAGAACTTAAATAACATGGATAGGATTATACACTATGAGCTCATGACTTTCGATTTAGTCTTGGTCAGTTTCCACTCGTACTGCTTTGCTGAAATGCCATAACAGTTTTTCACCATGTATTTCTTCTGCATGAGGTAAAGAACCTGAAATGAGGTCTCTCATTATACTGCACCTCTGCGCTATGTCCTGATATTAATACAAATCTGTTTTCATCTGTTACTGCTATGCCTTTATTTTTAAGGATGTCAACAGTGAACATTAAAACCAAAATTAGCTAAAGGGTGATACCAAAGCCCTACTTAGAAGAATCATTGGTTTAAAAGTTAACCAACCATTAAAGTGCATGACTGCAAATCTGACCTTTCGGACTTGTATGAATATGATGAAATGGATATGACCATACAGTATCTGCTGAAGTCAACTGAAATGTAGGTTAAGATATCATGGTTTATAATCACAGCACTGCTGTTTCATGAAAGCCTTTCACCATTATATAATTGCCTACTTATTCAATATATGACCTTGCCCCACCCAGGATCTCTAACTACCACCAGGATCCATTATCTAAGTCAATGAGTAGCTCTCCAGAGTAGTATTTTTTTTATTAGACCTGTTTATAAATTCCACAAAGCTAATAATAAAGAAAATGCAAGCAGAAGTTAAAAAAAAGAAAACTAAAAAGAGACAAAAGAAAAAATACTTTTGTAGTCCACATCACGCGGAGTATGAATACCCCACTGGCAGACTTAAAAGCAAAATTGTATATTAGAAATAATGCTAGTCTCCAAAACAATCACAATAAATCTAAAAATTAGCAACATGAATAACACGCAAGAGTCCTCATCATGAAGCTGCTTCATAAATTGCTCACTTACCCACCAAAAAAGTTTCCAATTGTAGTGGGTCAGAATAAACATATCTAACATCTTGATACACTATTAAGCATTTACATTGAAAATGAAAGAAGAATGTTCCCCCAGCTACCAAAACCCTAGGTTTAAGCTGTAGAAAACTCCTCCTACAAGCCTGCGTAGACCTAGCAACATCCAGGAAAATCATAGGGGGGGGGATATTCCAAGGCATTTATGTGCTGACTAACAGTGAATATCAGTGGGTGTCGCCGGTACACGCCCCAATGCTAACTGGTTAACATTGGGACATGTCAGGGCCAGGGCCGGCCCGTCCATTGAGCAAGAATGTTTTTTGCACAGGGCCCCGCGTTTCAGGGGGCCCCGCGCAAAGAACATTCTGCTTTTTTTTTTTTTCATTACATTTAAAAAAAACCTGTCTCTGGCTGCTGCCGCTGCCGCGTCCGTCGCAGCAGCGGCAGAATGGAGTGTCCCGCGGGGCCCCTTCTCCTCGTTGAGCCCTCTGCAAGGGCTTTCAGATTCGCGAAGGGAGAGTGCTCCCTCGCGTCTCTGTAAAGCCCGCAGGGGCTAATGGGAAATTTCGGCTGATGGGAAATTTCCCATTAGCCCCTGCGGGCTTTACAGAGACGCGAGGGAGCACTCTCCCTTCGCGAATCTGAAAGCCCTTGCAGAGGGCTCATCGAGGAGAGGAGGCCCCGCGGGACACTCCATTCTGCCGCTGCTGCGACGGACGCGGCAGCGGCAGCAGCTAGAGCCAGGTTTGTTTGTTTTTAATTTGCCAGAAGGGAAGGGAAGGGGAGGGGGGGTTTAAGACTGGTAATGGGCTGGGGGGCTGATGGCGGCTGTCTGGAATTGGGGTGATGGGGTGTTAGGACTGGAAATGGGCTGGGGGGGTTGTTAGGACAGGAAATGGGCTGGGGGGGTTAGGACTGCTAATGGGCTGGGGGCTGATGGAGGCTGTCTGGAAATGGGGTGAGGGGGGTTAGGACTGGAAATGGTCTGGGGGGGTAGGACTGGAAATGGGCTGGGGGGGTTAAGACTGGTAATGGGCTGGGGGCTGATGTAGGCTGTCTGGAAATGGGGTGATGGGGGGTTAGGACTGGAATTGTGCTGGGGGGTCGTAAAGACTGGTAATGGGCTGGGGGTTGATGGAGGCTGACTGGAAATGGGGTGATGGGGGATTAGGACTGGAAATGGGCTGGGGGGGTGGTTAAGACTGGTAATGGGCTGTGGGCTGATGGGGGCTGTCTGGAAATAGGGTGATGGGGGGTTAGGATTGCTAATGGGCTATGGGGGGGTTAGGACTGCTAATGGGCTATGGGGGCGCTAGGACAGGAAATGGGCTGATGGGGAGGGGTTAGGACTTGAGGTGGGCTGATGTGGTTAGGACTGGTAATGGGCTGTGGGCTGATGGGGGGGTTAGGACTGGCAATGGGCTATGGGGGGCTGACTGGAAATGGGCTGATGGGGTTAAGACTGGAAGTGGGCTGATGGGGGGTTAGGACTGGTAATGGGTTATAGGGGGGGCTTAAACTGAAAATGGGTTGATGGGGGGCTAGGACTGGTAATGGGTTGGGGGATTGCTATGACTGGAAATGGACTGAGTGGACGGGGAGGCTTGAACTGCAAATAGCTGATGGGGAGGGAGCTTGGAATGGAAATGGGCTGTGAGGGAAGGGAGCTAGGACTGAAAATGGGCTGATGGAGCAGCTAGGATAGGACTGGAAATGGGCTGTTGGGGGGAGCTAAGATTGGAAATGGGCTGTGGTGGGGGCTTGAATTGAAATGGACTCATGGAGGGGCTAGAACTGGAAGTAGGCTCCCGGGGGGGCTTGGACTGGAATTGGGCGGCGTGGAGGGGAGCTAGGATTTGACATGGGCTGATGGTGGGGCTAGGAAATGACTAGAAATGGGCCGATGGGGGGCTAGGATTGGAAATGAGCTGATGAAGGGACTCAGACTGAAAATGGATGGGGGAGCTAGGACTGGAAATGGGTTGATGGGGGGCTAGGACTGGAAATGGGCTGATGCAGGGACTAGAAGGGAATGGATGCTGGGTGAGACTGGAACTAGAAGGGAGCTGATGTTGGGGGAGGATTAGAATGGGATGGGGCTGGGAGAGTAAAATGGAGAGGTGAAAAATATTTTGTGTGGGAGGGATGAAAAATCTACAATTGGCCGGCTATTGGGAGAGTAAGTGGGGATTGAGGATGGAGGGGTAAAATTTGTGTGGATGAAATAAGAATGAGGAAAGAGCAAAAGGAGAAAGATTAGTATGTTAAAGCAGATGTAGAGAGAGGATGGAAAGAAAACTAGAAGAGAGAAGAAAGGACAAATGGACAGCAGATGATGGAGAGTTAGCAGAAAACATGAAGAAACCAGAAGAAAGTGGCTGGAGCAATTGCAACTGAAAAAAAATGCACAAAAGGTAGAAAGATATCTCTTTATTTTGAATTTATTAACTGGAATATGAAAGCTCTGGGAAATGTGCATCATTAACGTTTGTGCTTTGTTTGGTACAAGAGGAAATTGATTTATAGTTTTATTTCTACAGTGTTGTTGTACATTCCAAGTTTGGCTTTTGGGGTTCCCAGTTTAATTATTGCCTTCCTGTTTCTAAATTGTGATTCCTTGTTTGGTGATGGTCTATGTTCTGCATGTGTAACTGAGCTGAGGTATTCTGTTTATGTAATTCCTATTTGACATTGCCACTTGTTCTCTTTCCCCAGTATTCTCTGAAATGTACTGGTTTAATATTTGCAGTGTTTCCTTTTGATAGGTAGGGTCTGGTGCTTTGTGAGTCCTGGTAATGCTGTCAGGATACAGCGGGTTTGCTATGGGTTCTAAATGGGCAGCGTTTGTAGTAGTTCCTAATGTGCCTGGCAGTTGGCACTGGATTATAGTAATGTAGAAATCTTTTAGTCTTTCTTTATCCATACACTCATTAAGAGACATGTTTACTAAAAGTTAGTGTTTGGTAACATTATGCAAATATGTATGCAAATAAGGCCACTTATGCAAATGAGGCCCCGCACCGAGTCTCCGCACATGGCCCCGCACCCCCCTTGGGCCGCCCCTGGTCAGGGCATGTATCACTAAATGGGTAATGACGAATATTGCCCTTGTCCAGTTACAGTAGCTATCGCCAGATGTGGTAAACCACAGATATTCAGTGCCAGAGCTGGATATGAAAACAGCATTTCCGGGTTTAATGTTCAGCGACGGTGAATGGCCGCCGGTGTTGAATATCAGGCCCATAATCTTTTGCCCACAAAAAAGCAAATCTCTTTTCCCAAAATTAGCTTTAAGAATAGTCACCTTATCCAATTCCAGTCGAAATGTGACTAGCAGAGTAATCCTAAAGACAAGATTAGAAGATTCCAAAAAAATTTGTTAAATCTAGTTTAAAGGAATCTGAAATAGCTGAGGCGGTTCCCCCTCATTCTGAAGTAAAATCCTAGGAGGCTAGAAATTGAGAGGGTGTCAGCTGCAGGAAGAACCAGAACCTCTTTCAAATATTTTCTAAGTAAAATAATTGTAGAAAGTAACCGTGTCTTAGGAAAATTCAGAAAATGGAGATTCCTGCTCCTCTGCTTATTTTCCATTAATTCAAGCTGCTTATGCAATAACAAACTATTCTTTATGGCTGAGTGACCATGAGACTGCAGAGTTTCAACCTGAGATCCTGTTTTTTCTACTCCTTGCCCTAAGGCAGCCAACTGTACATCTTGTAAAGAAAATGTAGTGATAGTGTTATTCGAGAAATTTGCGGCTTGATCAATGAAACCCTTCAATAAAACATTTCTTTGTGTGACAACTTTCATAATATCTAGTAAAGACACTTGGGAACCGGCATTTATATCTTGAAAGGTCACAGAAGAAATAACCTGAAAATATTTAATAGATTTAGGCATAAAAATTGCAGAAGGCTCCTGCCCACAACCTTCAGGAGAGGGCAGTCTACCCCTAGGTAAACTCATCTCTTCTAGGATGGTGATCCCTGCAAAGATGTAGGAGGAAGCAACCTAATATCTGGGACACTGGAAACAGACAAAGAGGAAGGGTCTAGGTCTCCTCCCACAGACCCACCTATCTTCTTCCCCGCCTGCTGTAAATGTTTATCCATCGGACCTACGGGGATCTGTGAGACAGATGTCACTGCTTTCCCACTCTTACCCTTCCTCTTACCATATCCCGTTGGCACCAAAAGGATGGACCCCTTTGATCATACACTTCTTTGGGAACACACTCGGCTGCAGGCGCTACGCAACAGCACCAAAGTCATAGGGTCACCCACAGATGATGTCACGCTAAGGAGTATGGTCACAGCTGATTACTGCAGCTGAGCAAATGCTGAAAGCCCAGCATTTTCACTTACAGACAGCACCAGGCAGACGCTGAGAGGCAATCCATCAGTGTACAAGGTGTTACAGTCCCTGCATGCCTCACAGCAGCGTTAAGATTTAAAGTCCTGAGGTCGCCCATAGATGTCAATCAAAGGGGCATGGTCACAGCTGATTACTGCAGCTCAGAAAACACTGAAAATCCAATGTTTTCAAGGCAGATGATGAAGAGTGAATCCATCTGGGGGTAGAATGTCACAGCCCCCCGGTATGATTTAAGAACTATTTAGATCAAAACTTTTGCAATATTTACCTCCAATTTAAAATGAATATCAAGACGACAATCCTGCTTCAATAAATACAGTTATTGTGCTTTTAAATCCTGAGTTTGTTTCTACATTTGAGATAAGAGTTGCAGTTAAATCACAGAGTGGGGCACAATCACTGTCTATGAGAGCTTTCCTTTTTCTGTGTATTGTGCATGAGAAGCCTCATTTTAGGACCAATATTCAGACGTATGCCGAAAATTGGGGTGCCAGAATTCAATAAACTGTTCATATTTTTGATTAGGAAGGCAGCCAGCTTAAGATCAGGTCAAAGTAACATTTTGTAGCCTTGTTTGAATTATCAAATGATAATTGAACCGCATTCAGAAGGGCGACACAAAGACTATTTAAAGATATAAAAACAAGAGTGGTGTTTCATGCTATCATTTAACTTTTTAAATTAGATTATAAATGTTTTTTCGTTATCCACTTTCCTTTTTCTAGTGAAACACTTACCCAGTCACAAATTTCTTATTTTAAAACCACTTGCTTTATTCTCTGTCATTTGTTCCAGCAGATCAAGTGGGAAACCATTGTTCCAAGGAATGATAGGGCTTTGAAGGATTAAGTCGCTGTCCCAGAGCAAAATCATTGGTTCGGGAACTAATGATTACTAGGAAACAAGTGTTCTGTGGAAAGGAGGGGTATATAGTAGTCACCTTTGTCATCCCTTAATGTCAGAGAAAGCCTATAACTAAGAGTTACATAGATATATGTTCAATGCATTTTTCCTAGCAAAAAAGGTGCCAGTACTTATATGCAGGGTTCTTTCATTAATACATGAAGACTATGGGTAAATTTTAGCAGGCAATGAAAAAGGTGCCGGTACTCCGTTTCACCATGTAACCAATCCAAAAAAGCCCTGTATATGCTTAAGACATCATAATGAGTAAATGAGCACTGCCAAGACTTCACTATACTCACTAGGAAAGAGATTGCTTAGGGTGTTATGGGAGCACATGTGTGCTTTGGCTTAGGGTAGTCTTCCAGGTTCCTAAAGTGGTAGAAGATGGAAGAACTGCAGAACTGGATCTGACTCTACTACTACTACTATTGAGCATTTATATAGCGCTACCAGTCGTACACAGCGTTGTACAGACATGTAAGAGAGAGTCCCTGCTCATCAGAGCTTACAATCTAATCAAGACAAACACAGAGCAACAATCAAGACAAAAAACACGGCACATACAATCTAGTCACGACACAGAAGTCAAGATCTGAAAGCAACAGTGAAGAGGTGAGATTTCAAACTGGATTTAAAGAGGGCTAGAGAGGGTGCCTGGCGTATAGACCCCGGTAGCAAGTTCCAGGCGTAAGGTGCAGCAAGGTGAAAGGAGCTAAGTCTGGAGTTAGCAGTAGGAGTGAAGGGCACAGACAGAAGTAGTTTGTTAGAAGAGCGGAGTTCCCGAGAGGGGATGTAAGAAGAGATAAGAGATGAAAGGTAGTGAGGAGCCACAGAATGAATGCACTTAAAGGTCAAGAGGACTGGGTGACCCTATTTCATATATTCAGCTGTGGCATCTTAAAGCATGGAGGCTTCAGGTACACTCTTTTTTTTATTGGGAGGGGGGGGGGAGGCAAGGTGAGGAATGATTCCTAGGAAGGGAAAGATGGTGAGGATGGAAGAGCACCAGGAACGGGAATACAGGGAGAGTAAAATGACAAGAAGGGAAATAAATGGGTCAGTGTTTAAAAACAATGGCATCTATTAAAAAAACAAGTATAAACAATGCCACTATCCAGACAGGCGGGTGCATTGAATATACAGGGAAAGTGCTCACCATAGCTGCTATGCTGCTGCTACTACTGCTACTAAAAATATTTATTATTTGTATAGCGCTACAAGGCGTACACAATGCCGTACATGTACAAGTAAGAGACAGTCGCTGCTCATAGAACTTACAATCTAATCAAGACAGACCACACAACAATTGGGGACTAGGGTAATTCAAGGGGAATGGCAAGATACAGATAGGCGATAAGCAGGCAAATAAGGGGATGAGGATCCAAATGCAGTCTTGAAGAGGTGGATTTTTAGCCTGGATTTGAAGAGGGCAAGAGAAGAAGCCTGATGTACTAACTCAGGTACTTTGTTCCAGGTGTATGGAGCAGCAAGATGGAATGAATGAAGTCTGGAATTGGCAGTGGCAAAGAAGGGCACAGATACTGTAGAAGCGATCCGCTGATGGGGGTTAAGAATTCAAATAGGCTGATCGTTAGGGGGGTTAGAACTGGAAATGCACTGATCGGGAGGGGGCTAGGACTGGTAATGGGCTGATTGGTGGGGTTAGGTCTGGAAATGGGCTGATTAGGGGGGCTAGGACAGGAAATGGGCTGACTGGGGGGGTAGGACTGGAAATGGACATATTGGGGGAGGGGGGTTCCGACTGGTAATGGGCAGATGGGGGCTAGCACTGGAAATGAGCTAGGACTGGTAATGGGCTGATTGGGGGGCTAGGACTGGAGTGAGCTGATAAGGGGGATAGGACTGGAAATGGGCTGGGACTGGAAATGGGCTAATGGGGGAGGGGAGGAGAGTGCTGCTGGCCCTGGAAGAAAACTAGGGGCTAGGGCACAAATGGGCTGATGCAGGGGGATGGTAGAATAGGACTGGAAGGGAGTGGATACTGAGAGTGTCTGCCAGGGGAAGGAGGGGGCAGGAGGGGAGCTGACACAGGGGAAGGAGGTGGCTGGAAAGGAGCTGACACCTGGGATGTACTGAAGGGGGACTGGAAGGGAACTGACACTTGGGGATGGGAGTGGTAGGTGGCTGGGTAATGGGGAGGAGGCTGGAAGGGAGCTGACATGCGAATGGCACTGGAAGGGGGATGGACAGAGAGTAGGGTGACTGGAAGGGAGCTGACTGGGAGGGTGGTACTGAGAGTGGACGTAAGCTGATACCTGGGATGGTATTTGGACTAGAAGGGGCTGACAGTGGGGAAGGAGGGGAACTGGAAGGGATTGGACACCTGTGGCAGTCATGGGAATGCAAGGCGGTTGATATTGGAAGGTACTGGAAGGGGAGGACTGGAAAGGGGGCTGATACTGGGGAGGGTTACTGGAACTGGAAATGGGCTAAATGGAAGGAAGTGAAGGAAACAAAAGAAGAGATAAGAAATGGCAGATGGACCATGGGCCATAGACCCCAGAAAGAGAGCTAAGAGAAGACAGGAAAGCAAAAGCCTCAGATCGAGACCAGCATGATCAGAGAATAAAATGGTCAGACAACAAAGATAGAAAAAATAATTTTATTTAATTTTAGTGATTGGACTTTGTGCTATTTTTATATTTTACACAGTATTGGGGAACTGCATCTCTTATTTATCTGATGTTGCACTGCATGTGATCTCTGGCTTCTTGAGGTTTCAGTTTAAATTTTGTCTACATATGTTTATTTTTACTTTAGATTGTGGTTACTTCTTCTGTACTTGGTGAGGGTCGATGTTGTGAGTGTGTGACTGAGGTCAGGTGTTCTGTTAACATGGAGTTTGTACATAAAGATCTATACTGTGCTGTAGTAATTTGACTTGTTCAGCTTTTCAAATAGGTGTATGGATGTTCCAGGGCCCACTGTAGTATTTACAGTGACACTTTTTTTGGATGGGCTCCTTATGTGAGTTTTGGAAGTTTGTGCTGATATGGTATGGTAGGTTTGCTCTTTGTTGTAGGGTTTTGTATTAGTTCACAATATGCCTGGTACTGGAGAATAGTGGTGGTTGTTAGTGAGATGATCAGAATCAGATTTTTTTTTTTATTTGACTTCTGAGGGTGAATGTCCTGGTTCTGCTCTGCACCTACTGTGGATGCAAAATATATGTTGAAAAAGAAAAAGCAAGAACCATAACGCAGTTTATAACAACAAAATAAAAATGAGTTATAATTTAGTTTTATAAACTGTGCTGTTTGTTCTTGCTGTCTCTTAGTTCCTTGGTGTGCAAACAGGACCTACCTAGTCCTGTGCAAGCGGTGCAGCCGCCAAGGGCGCAAAGGCTTGGGGGGCGCATTTCGGTTGTCTGCTGTTGCCCTGCCGCCACTGGCAGGACAATATCAGGCAGCCGAAATGTGCCCCCCAAGCCTTTTCGCAGCAGGTCTGGTCCCTTCCTCCTCCGACGCAATGTCAGAGCAGGGAGGGACAGATCTGCTTAAAGAGCTGGTGCCCTTCAGATCGGGCGCATGCCCCCCTCCTCCTCCCCATACCTCCATCCAGTGCTGCCTGCTCTTTCCCTGCTGCCGGTGCCACAGTGAAAAAAACAGAAGGTGACAGCAGCAGGGAAAGAGCAGGCAGCACTGGAAGGAGGTATGGGGGAGAGAGGAGGGGCGTGCACCCGAGCTGCAAATCGCACAAGGCACATTGCAGCTCGGTCGGCCCTTTGTGCAAACATCTTGCATTTCCTCCATATAATCTAATCGGCTTTTGGGTTTGGTTCAGTCTCTGATTGGATTTCTGAAAAAGCCCCGCCCCTCTCTAAGGTGTGGGGGGGGGGTAACATCTCATTCTTTGCCTCAGGCAGCAGATTGCCTTGAGCCGCCCCTGTGTACAAATACCACTGTTTATGAGTACCCAATACATTCAAGAGTACCATGCAATTAGAAATCGATAAGCAGTTTGTAGGTTGCATTCGTGCATCTTCTTAGAATGTTTGGCGGGGGGAGGCGGGATTATATTCTTGCATATTACACCTATCATGTCTGATGTTTTTCCATTCTGCTCTTATGTTGGTCCTAGAATGTTACTTGTTTCTCATCTCTACTCAAGCAACATGAACTCATAGAAAACACTTATTGGCCTGGCTTAGTAAACATACCCCTAGGTAGCATATTTCTCTCCAAAATACTTTTGTATCCCTCTGACTTCATGATTCCTTTAATATGTTCCATGCCTTCAGTTCCTGAGGCAGCAAAACAGCCCCACAATATTATGGAACCTACACCGTATTTAACTGTAGGAAGGGTGTTTTGTTTCTTATAAGCTTTATATCTTTGCCTTTATCTTTGCTGGTCTGCACTGCCAAAGAGCTCAAGTTTGATTACATTAGTCCACAGAACATTTTCCTGGAAGGATTGTGGTTTCTCAAAATGAGTTTGGGCAAAAATCAGGCATGCTATTTTATATCTGTCTTTGAGCAGTGGGGTCCTTGGCCTTCCTCCATGAAGTCCTTCTTTGTTTAGTGTGCAGTGTATGGTACAGGTTGAAACCACCACTCCAGATTGTTCTGGGTCAGCCTTAAGCTCTTTGGATGTTGTACGTGGTGTTTTTCCAACAGTTCGCACTAACCTTCAAAGACTAATTGGATTAATTTTCCTCATCCCACCACGTCCTGGGGGTTCTTGACAGTTTCATGAGCAGAAAACGTCTTTTTTTTATTTATACATTTTTAATTGTTTACAAACATGTAAACCAAAGAAATAAAGAAATACCATAGTACAAAGATAATTGCATAGGCAATTCAGTCATTCCAAAAGTCCACATCTGCAAGACAGCATATTAAGCATCAAAAAGAAATTGAGGCGAATACAAAAGAGACAGGGGTGCATGTCAGGGAAAACATTATTACATTCATAAACCCAAAATACATTACAGATAGCAAAACAACCTATTGGGTTTCCAAGTTTGGTACCGACAATACATTCTGTATTTGAGATTCAGACTTCAGAAAGTCCTCCAACTGAGACACCTTCATGAAAACATATTTTATCCCTCCAAGTGTAACCAAACATTTACAGGGGAACTTTTTTTTTTTTTAAATATTTTATTTTGCATTTTCTTGAGATACAGATTTACAAAAGAAGAATAAATTTGACCACAAAATAATACACTCTACAAGAATATATCCTTCACATAACCAAAAATCACATTAAAGGAAGGAGAGGTTAACACTAAATAAAAGAAATATTATAAAGCAATAAGGGATCCTAGGATCCCACAAAAGGGAGCGAAAATATCTAAGCAGCCACCTTCTTATACATTCAAACAGCTTCCTTACTAACCAAGAATTACTGTAATTGGTTCACCTCTGTGAAGACATAATCCTGCTCTTCGTATGTTATAAGACAACGACAGGGAAATTTTAAGAAATAGGATGCCCCCAGTGCAAGTACTCTCGGTTTTAAACCCAGAAATTGTTTACGACGAGACTGAGTAGTCCGTCCAATATCAGGAAAAACCTGAATTTTAAACCCACAAAACAATTGATCCTTATGCTTAAAATAGGCACGTAGTACCCTTAATTTTACAGACTCAAGAGAGAATGTTACCACCAATGTACAACGTTTAGGAATAACATCCAACGAGTCCTCCAAAAAAGCCGTCAAATTTTGGGCAACCGAGTCCTGAGGAGGAGGTAAGTCCCCCTCAGGATTGGGCACCGTCCTATTAGCAATAGAGAAAGAAAACATTTGAAGAACGTCAATAGTTTCAGTAATTTGTAAAACTTCCACAAAATACTTTTTTAACAATAAATCAAAAGAGAGAAGATGTGTGGTGGGAAAATTAAGAAAACGAAGATTCCGTGCTCTTGACTGGTTCTCAACAAGCTCCAAGCGGTAGGAAACCGCAGAGAGCTCTTTAACTAAAACCACATCATTAGCAACACATGCCTGAAGCTGAGAATCAGCATGAGCAAGGGAACCCGTTAAAGAAGCCAATTGTGAATCAATCTTTTTCACCTTACCAACTACATCAGAAGAAAAGGAACATAGAGATGAAACTGTACCAGATAAACGTGTGTCCATTTTCTTAATAGCAGTCCAAATATCCAAAAGAGTAACATCTCTGGAAGGAGAAGCCAAAGGGTCATCAAATACCACTGGGTCAACCGGACAAAGAGCAGCACCTTCGTCTAATACAGAAGTGTCCACAAAAGTAGATGAAAGTGGAAACTGTGGGAGAGGAGGTGGCAACCGGACATCTGGGCTTAAAGAGGCCCCTTCCGGTGATTGCATAGCTGGTTGCAGAGAAGTGACATGCTTGTCCATGGGACCAACCTTACCCCCTTTTACACTGCCAGAAGGTGTTACTGTAGCGGCAGGTTTACCTTTCCGTTTTCCCATCGACAAGCCGATACTTCCAGCGCCTCAGACGCGTCGAAGGGGCGTCAAAGGGGCGTGTCCTGCCCCTTGCGTCACGCCCCTTAGGTCACGACCACGCAGGCCGCGATCACGCGGCCGCGTATAGCGCACATCGGGCTTTGTAGAGAGCAGGGGGGTCCTCCGGAGCACTGGTGCCCACCCCGCGCCTGCAGCTGACAAAACAGGTCCTGGTCCCGATCCGCAGCACAGCTCCGCGGCATGGTGGAAATCGCCGCAACTGCTCCCAGGAACAAACGCTCTCCTCCCCAGGGGAACTTTAAGAAGAAAGTGGCTCCCAACTCAAGCACATGCGGCTTCAAAGCCAAAAGAGCCTTGCGCCAAACTTGTGTTTGACAGGAGACATCCGGAAAGATATTGACTTTCCTACCTATTTTTTTCTGGAAAAATAACCAATTAAATGATACTAGTAGAGTGGCCCGAGTAGATATTTTGTCCAATGATGACTCAATAAATTCAGAAATATTTAAACTTTCAACTGAGGAATATTATCATACCCTCTGCCCTCCACAGTAGTGCTTTTAATACCACAAGGCAGATAGTACAAATTATTCAAAGACAGCTTATCAATATCAGAATAGTCTAACACTTCATGTTCATATTTATGGAACAATATTAATGGTCATAAATAATAGATAGAAGGGAAATTAAGAACACATAAATTTGTAGCCCGAAGACTATTCTCCATTATTTCCTGTTGTCGATAAGGATGATCCATATAGATTTTAAACATTAAAACCATCATTCATTGGTTGATTGAAGTCATGTGAGTACTGACAATTGATCACAGATGCGTCTAATTTTACTGCAATGGGAATGTGCTTCTTCTGTTCAAACCAATTTGAATTGTTTATAAGGGTGCCAATAATCATGTCCTCCTAAAATAAAAGTGAAAACCCCATCCAACATACCTAATCTTATCACCTGAACCAAAGCTAATAAACTTAAAGAATATTACTTTTTTGTCGGATCACTTGCCTGGAAAGGTTACCCTTTCTTGTAGCAAGTCCTCCCTTTTTTTCTTTTAAAGAGTGGCTAGAAAGACTAAAAAAGCAATCTAAGGGGTAACACAAAAATGTGATCCCTCAGATATACTTAGCTTTTCTGACAAACTTCTTCAAGATGCAACAAGGCTAAGAGCGTTGCACACCATTCCACTCTGGAGTAAACTCTTATGTTTCTGCTCCGTCCTTGTGAAGACCACGTTGTTTTCGGATCAGCTTGACTGACATCTCTTTTACAAGAAGGCTTTACAGCTCTCCAACTCTATTCCAAAACATTGGCTGGGCACCACGACATATCGATGTGTTTCTAGCTTTTGGTTGTTCTCGGCTCTTCCTTGAGCAATCTGCCCCAACCTAATTCCATTTCCTTTTTATGCTCCTCCTTCTTACTCTGCTCATCAGATGACACAAACCAAAAAAATGATGCCAAAATCTGGTTATGTGAAGGCTGCTCTTCGGAACCACTATGTCCTATGGCAATGTCCTAGTTTTCATACTATTTTCTACTATTTCCTTTTTTAATTGGTCCTGTTTTATTTAATTCTTTCATGTTTCAAATATGTATGCATATATAGTCCAAAGCCATTTCACTGGCCACTTATTTTTAAAAGATACTGGACATTAAGCAGCTGAACCGCAAGGGCTCGATTCCATTCTGGAGAGGTCAGAACCGGATGCACAGAGTTAGATGAGATTCTGATCCCTTGGGGCACATCTAGCCCCGCAGGATCAGAGTCACGTTCAGGCCTGTACATGTAGGCCGGGACCCCGATCCCGGTCGGCCTGCATGTACAGGCCTCCACACGGCTAACTCAGAGCTCCTGAATGGAGCCATGGCACCATGGCATCTGTTTGCCATGGTACCATAGCTTCATTCGGGAGCTGCAATCTCCGGATGCCGACCACTATTTCCATTCCCCACAGCCTGACCCAAGATCTGGCTTCCCAAGGCCAGGGTTGGGTTGTAGGGAATCTCCTGTGCCCTCTCCTGCCTTTGATGCTCCCCGGGCCTTCCATAACCACCCGTCTAGGGGAACTTATTCCATCTCAGAGATGGAATAAGTTCCCCGTTCAGTCAGCCGGCCCCAGACGTGCAGGACCGACATTGGAATCAGCCCTGTACGTCAGGGGCTGTGGACTGTCCACTGCCTGCCATAACTCCTCCCCCCCCCCCCGCACCATCCCTTTCCTACCCTTGACTAAACTTCCCGAACTGAGAGTGCCAACAATGTTGACCACAACTGTAAAACTACATATTTTTACCTAGAGAGGATCTTTTTTGACTACTGAAGATTTACAAAGAATAGCTCAGACACTAGTAAGTCTTGCGAACTATAACAGAGTATGGGTAGTTGTACTCTAAAATGGCAATGTGCAGATTACAGTTATTGCAAAATGCCGCAGCTCTGAATATTGCGGGACTTCATGGTAATTATTATATCTCCCCTTTAATGAAAAATCTCCACTGTCTTCCAGTGGAATTCCATGGCAAATTTAGGATGTTAATGCTTTTTTTAAGGCTAGAAGTAGGTTACCCCTCAATATATGTACTGCATTGTGCACGGCTACTAGCGGTATAGTTAAAAAGTAGTAATAGTCAATATATTTTAGAATGCAGCATTTCATATATCCCTTCCTCTAATCTATGGACCTCAGAGGGTGAGAACCTGTACACCCCATCGCTTAAGGATGTGTGAATGCAATGAACCAGTACTGTGCTACAGCTATCCAATGTAAATCCAGCTTCAGAAGTAGTTACACCAACCTAAAGAAGTAAAGGCATAGATTTTTCGCCAAGCACTTACAGAATGAAAATATAAGAAAGCCAAATATTCACAAAAAATTAAGAGGTTATTTTAAATGTCCTATTCCTTTTTTGTAAAAAAACAAAACCCCAAAAGAACCACAGAACAACCACTCAATTAAACCAAAACTCCAAAGATTGTCTGTAGTGCAAGTAAAGTGTATCAATAAATAATTTTTGTCGGGTCTCACACGACAGGGGAGGATAATTATGATTTAACTCCCAATGTGAGCGTGACCCATTTTAATAATATAAAGATCAAAACGAAATTAGAAAGTAGCTAAACTTAGCTTCCAGCAGTCCAGAATCCACTGCTACCGCATTCCGCAGACACGCGTGTTTCGGGCTGATTAGCCCTTCCTCAAGTGCGACCCGCTTCAGAGAAAAGAATCTGGTACCAAAAAACCTATTCCTTTCTTGAACATGAATGTGGTGACAGAAAAACATGGAGGTTGTATCCACATCTATTTACAGATGAAGCATCCAAAATACAGTCTTTTGCACATGCATATCCACCATTGGCAGCTTTTTGTTCTGCATATATAGGTTTTCACCCACACCACAGAGACATGTATTTGTTTATTTTGGGTCTAGTTTCCATGTCTTTCTGCAATTTGCTCTTGAGGGAGTTTCCATATGTAAGTGCTGTGATCTTGCTACATATGCACATGTACTTGGCCATTGGACATTTTTTAAAAATTTGTCCATTTTGAAGGGTGAGGATATGCAGATTTTATAACAGCCTCATATGTGCAAAACCCACTCTTCCAAAATTGACCTCACTTTCTGCAAGTTTTCACTTCCGTGTCACGAAAACGACCTTTCTAAAATGAGCTTTCACACATTCACTGGTGGCCAGTGATCATATAGCTTCACTATCCATATAGTTTAGAAACTTAAGTATGATGCCAAATATCTGATTAAATGGCTCAATATTGTCTGTTTAAAAAGGAGCCAGGGCCGTGTGGAGCAAGATTTGGCCAAAACATTTTCTAGATAATGGTGATATTCAGCTGCTAGCTGAAGGATTCAAATGCTTAGTTTAAGTCTGCTGAATAGCAAGCCCAAACTAAATGTCTAGTGCCAGTACAGTGACTATACTCAGGGCCGTACCGAGCGTGAATCACGCCCTGTGCGACTTGCACATCGGATGTGCGCCCCCCCCCCCCATCTAGTCACTTTCTGGATGGCGGCGGGAGAGATGAGGCACCCCGATGTGCAAGTCACTGGTGTGCTAAGCAGATCTGTCCCTCCTTGCTCTGACTCCATGTCAGAGGAGGGAGGGACCAGACCTGCTTAGCGTGCCACAAGAAAGCTTAAGGGAGGACACATTTCAGCTGTCTGCCATTGCCTGCTGCTGCTGAGAGAAGAAAAAGTGGCGGCAGCAGGCAACAGCAGACAGCTGAAATGCGCCCCTTAAGCCTTTGCACCCTGTGCGGCCACACTGCTCGCACAGGGCTAGGTACGGTCCCGACTATACTATTCATATATTCAGTGTTGCTACCTATACAGATAGTGGTGTTGAAGGCAGCAACCCTTAACTTGGAACAATCAACCGTGCTGGCTCAATATTGGGCTCAGGAAATCTTAGGTTCCTGAATAACTTTCAATACTCTTTAATATATACATACAACCCATATGCAACATCATCAAACGCCACAAACTTCACTGTCACCTCTATGCTGACAACATCATGGTATACTCCCCAATCAACCGACATCACAACAATAACCAGATGCCTTGAAGAGATGAGCGCCTGGCTCTCCACTAACAACCTGGCCATCAACTATGACAAAACGGAGGCAATGTTCGTCACCAGAGACTCCGCATTCATTCCTCCACAAACAATCAGCATCCTAAACAAACAAATAACAGTCAAAGATGAAGTGAAGTACCTGGGAATCACCATGGACCGTGCTCTAAACCTAAAATCTCACATTGCTAAAACCGCATCTAAGGCCTACCTCCGGTTGAGGACCATCAGAAAGCTCAAGCCAATCCTCCACCAGGATCACTTCCGTACACTGTGTCAAGCAGTTATCACACCACTGCTCGACTATGGAAATTCACTATACCAGGGCTTCCCCCAACAGACTCCATACACCCACTACAAATGGTGCAAAACACTGCAGCACATGTCATCACAGACACTGCAAGATCGGAGCACATCACCCTCATCTTACAGCAGCTGCACTGGCTCCCAGTGATTGCCAGGTCAAAATTCAAAACAATCCTGAACATTTTCAAAATCTTCCACCATCACTCAGCAGATGCACTCCAGGATATCATAACAAGAGAAATCAGCAATAGACCAAGAAGGACCAATAATGATAACAGGATATGCATACCTGAAGGATATCATAAGACTAAGCAGGCAACCTCTAAAAGAGCTCCCTCGCTACTGGCGCCCATACTGTGAAACTCCCTCTCTATGGACCTAAGGACCCTGAAAGATACCAAAGACTTTCGCAAGGCCCTCAAAACCCTGCTCTTCACAGAAACCTATGAGCTAAAAGACAAACAATAGTTGCCACCCAAACGGAGCACCATCTACTTTCACCAACTTGACAACATTAGATTAAGCTTAATGTATTTACGTTCGTTAGTACCCCTCATGTTAATTGTAATCCTCCAATTGTTTTGTGACCACTTTGATTGAAGGGTAAGGTGGGATACAAATCTGTTTAAATAAATAAATACAAGAGGGAACAATTAAATGATATGGAAATGAAGTTCTGTGTTATGAGGGAGGAGATAGAATGTACTTCTGTATTGTGAAAGAGGGGGAGTATATGTATTTAATGAATGAAAGTCACTCAGACACAAAATTTATTATACGGGACATCCACTATATCTGCATTATTAAAACTGCAATGTATGCCTTCAAGTAAGTGTTGACGCCTGGCAATCAAGCAGCTGCTTCTCTGTCTGCCTCACATTCAGCAAACTTTGGGGCATGTTTACTAATTACTAATGTTAACTAGAAGGGGCAGTATAGAAGAAATGTATAAATAAATAAATAAATTGTAGAAAGGGACTCAAAGTTGGCTACTGGGGTACTGGGTAGAGGTTCAGAAATATGAAGAGTGAGAATTTTGCTAACAGCTTAGTACAGGGGCCTGTAGGACTGGAGTTAGAGATCCCTGGCCTAGAAGAATATGTATATTAGAAGCCAAGGTCGTATTTTGCAGATTTTTGTAGACAGAATGTTTTTATTTGCAGGAAGCTTGTCCTGATTGAGCAATGTCTGTGCCCAGTTTAACCTGAAATATGTAGTGTCTAGCTTGATCTGTAAAACAAAAGTATGACGCAAAGTGATAAGACAAAATTGTACAATGTGACATTTTTTTCCTAATAAATGAAAGTGCTGCAGTCAGTTGGGAGAGGGGGGCTTATAGGACACTGCTCAGATTTGCAGGGGGACATAGTTGATTCATGAGTATTGAGTCTGTGTCCTGGAACCATGTTTCAGTGAGGCAAAGAATATCTAAGTTGTAATCAGATATTAGGTTGGTAAGTAGGGGGATCTCATTCCTGGCTGAGCAGGCATTGATTAAGGCACAAATGAGGGGGTGGGGAAGTTAGGTTTCAGTGTAGGTGTGTGTGTTACGGTAGAGATGGTGCTAATTCTGGTTAATCTACATTTCTGGGGTGTGTGGTGTATGTAAAAGTGAGGAAGTTGGTTAGAGGTAGGCAGAGGTCTGTAGGAGTGAATTATTGGGATATGAAAGTTATGATTCACTTCTAAAGCATTGGTTAGGAAGGTTGAGATTAGGAATAAGAATAATAGGTGCGTGCTGAGGATTAGGAGCCAAAACTGAGAGGTGGCCATGTTGGAGTGGGTGAGACTGATGTTGCTTTGCTAATGAGAGTATTAAGGGTAGAGAGTATGGCAAGAAGGAGGTGAGGAAAAATAACAACAAACTGTCAGTACAGTACAGCAGTAAGATTGGTACTTGAATCAATACAGTTAAGACACAGTATTAATTTAAAGCAGTTGTCTAGTCTGAGATATTTGCTAGAGATTATTGAGGCATAAATTAAAGAATAACAGCGGTGAAGTCGGTTATATAAGTTGGTACTTAAATCAATACAGTTGGATCACAATGTTGAGTTAATGCAGTTCTCCAGGCTGGGATATTGCAAGGGATCATTGAGGCATATATAAATGAGATAACAGTGGTTGAGACTGTTATATAAGATCAGCAAGTAAAAATGTACCTTGGCTAATGAAGGGTGGAAATTCAGCAAGTGGTATAAAGCTGAAGGGTAGTTTGAGCTACAGATGGCCTAGTGGTAGTGGCATGTACACATAGGTCCCCGACCCCGCTTTTTTAAAGAGGTTGGTGGAGTCGTCAATAGGGCTAGAGTTGGTGGGTAGGAGGAGCTAGATGTTCTCGCTGCAGGAGTCTTCTCAGCTCAGGTGAGCAGCACGATGTGGAGGCAGCGTGTTCTTCAGAGCCAGTAGCGTTTGCTTGGATGGGGGTCCAGTGATTCCGTGCAGGGTCGGGCCCTTTTGTCTTACTTTTGGATCTTCTTTAACTTTGTATTTTCATTATAGAACTAGCTCTCTCCAGAGACCCAGGAGTACCCATTATATTAACTCAGGTTAATGGCGCAGTTTTTCAGGTTTGTTCTTGGTTAATTCGTCACCTATCATTTTGACCACCAGTGCCATCAATATGAAGACCTTACTATGTAAATCACACTTTCTAGTAGGGTGTCCTGTTTAAAGCCACCTGATGAATACATAAATTACAACATTCATTTTGGAATTATAAAATCAATACTTAGTTCAGGCAAGATGTAAAATAAGCCTCTTTAAAAGGATTTCTAAGGGCAACTGGATGGCTTAATGGCAGTACTGAACATTATCATATAGAAGTTCTAGATTCAGTTCACAGCATTGGGCTGGAAATCCTGTGAAGACGATATTCATTGCCCCTGCTGGAGAAGCACTGCTAGCCATCATTTTACAGGCCAGACTCAGGATGCATGCGTCCTTGATTCTGAAAGAAGGCATGATCTGTGCCCTCACTGCAACACCTACACTCTATTGAAGGGGATTTAAAATAGGAGAGGAGATAAACTTGTAACTGCAAATTAGACTAACCATGCCATAGAGTCCCTTTTACTAAAGTCCATTAGCCAGTTAACATGTGTTTTAATGTGTAGCGACTGGCAATCGGGAACACTAATGTATTAGCATGTCTGCCACCACACGCAGTCGTGAGATGGGACAGGGAATGTGAGCGTGGAGAGTGGGCACGTTACTGATAATGCCAAAGCAATAGCCACATGCTCAATGGCAACACAGCTCTTAGCGTGGGTTTACCTAATGACCCCTCTATGGGAGTCGTTAAGTGAGCCCGCCTTAGCAGAGCACGCACTCAAGTGGCCCATCATGCACTAGCTGCCAGGAACAAACTGGTCACACCCCCAACAATTAACACAGAGGCTTGCAATTCATATGCGTGTGGGGCGTTAACTGCAAATCCTTTGCGGGCTTTAGAAAACAGGTCCATAGTTTTAGTAGAGGTTTCCTATGACTGAGTTGGAAACCCAAACTAAAGGAGGAAACTGCCGGATCAAAGGAACAAAAACTTTGTTACATTTACTGTACTTCACTAATAAAGCAGAATTGGTTTCTCTCCTAAAGTAAAAACAGTACATTATCCTGCCTTTTTTAATCTATATTACGTTAGCTTAGATATTTCTTACGTGTGTCTATGTCATATGCGCATGCTAAATTCTATGCAGATATCATACTGCTAGGTGTTACAACTTTCAGATTAAAATGTTGATACATTTCTATGCTAAGAAATACATGCACTCCTTATTGACAGTATAATCAATATTTGCTGAGAAATACCGATTTTACCTGCATGCTAGATTTTTGTTTTAAAGTTTTCAGGGGCCGTTAGGAGGATAAAATAAATATTTATCTGAAGCAATCATTCCATCATTGTTGGCCTGATACAGTATGTTTTTCAGTATTAAAAGCAGCCCTATATTAATTATATCAAAAAGCTACATCCAGCCAATATGCAGCATCATAAAAGAGCACGGGATAAAATACACAATCTATGCGGACGATATAATGATATACACACCAATCACTCTCGACAACCCAGACCACACCAAGATAACAGATTGTCTCACACACATGAACACCTGGTTTCAAGACAACAACATGACCATAAATAAATAAATAAACTACAGCAAGACCGAGGCGCTAATCATCACACGAAACTCCGACTTCATTTTCAACCCCCACCCCCCCCCCCCGCAACATCAAGATAGGTACCAAAACCATACCCATACAATCAGAAGTGAAATACCTCAGAGTGACCATGGACAAAGTGAAGACCTACTTTAAAATTTTAATCCACATTCTTCAGCCGGGTTAATTTTTGCATATTTCAGGAAAATTGTACCCGTCTTATTCAATATGTTCTAATAGTGATTTTCCTTCTGCTATGGTCATGTATTATATACCATTTGATAGGAATATTTCGTCAGAATTTTGGATCCCGAGTGTTTTGGGCTCGGCCTGGAAAGGGTTAACCTTCAGTCCCACATCAGCAGAACCACCAAAAAATGCATACCACAGGATGAGACTAGTATGACGCCTCAAGCCCCTCCTCGCTCAGGAACACTTCCGCACAATTTGTCAGGCATTAATAACCCCAATCCTAGACTTCTGCAACCCAATCTATCTGGGCCTAATGAAACAGACACTCAGACCTTTGCAACTGGCACAAAATACTGCAGCACGCATAATAGCCGGCACCACAAGACAAGAACACATCACACCCACCCTAAAAGAGCTCCACTGGCTGCCTATCAGTACCCACATTAGATACAAGACAATCATAAACATTTTCAAAATCAAACAACAGTCATCAGCTTTCAGCCTACACCCACTCATACAACCCGACAACAGCACAAGACCAAGGAGAAGAGACACTTCCAACCATGTCAACACACCTAAAGACATCAACAGGGTATGCAAGGACACCGAAAAACGAGCCTTATCAAGGGCGGCACCAACAATCTGGAATGCCCTCCCCGACGAACTGCGTTCAACAACAGACCTTAAGGATTTCAGAAAACTACTGAAGACGGCCCTCTTCATAGAACACTATGGTGACATTACTTAAACCATGCAACAGACACCTCAATACCCCCCCCCCCCATGTCACTATAATAGTAATTAAGCAAGGACCTGATACCCATAGCATTGTAAATAGCACACGCTGTAAATAGCACACCAAGAATCAACGATCAGACACACTCACATGCATACACTACCCACTGCATGCGCACACTAGACACTGTATCTTATTGATTGTTTGCTGTTCAGACCGCCTTGATTGCAGGATAAGGCGGTATAGAAATCCATTTAAATAAATAAATAAAATATAAGAATTTCCAGGCCAGTTTCTCAAAAGAAATTCCCCTATGTAGGAATCATACACCACTGATGTATTTACATTTAACATCCACGACTGAATATACATTAAAGCCATAGCAAGCAATGTTGCAAAGCGGAAGCAGATCTACCTATCTGCCTGTTATCTTGGTAAAAGAGGAGACTTAAGCTATTTTAGATGTACCTTTGGTACAAACTAAGAAAAACTGAATCATAAATATTAAAAGGAAATGTCTTCAATTCTGTTTAAGTCATTTTGACACCATAATTCATCAAGTGAAATTATATTTTCTGAAAAGTACTTCTGTCAGAATCACTGTAGCACCCTATGAAAAACGCCTGGTATGAACTTCATAAAGGGCAATAGGTGTCCTTATCAAGTAGAAGCAGAACAATTAAAATGTACTGGACAAAGCAATTGTACTATCAAACAATTCATGATTGTTAGGAAAACAAAAAGAGTTGAATGAGAATGTAAACATCTAGAAGGTAATATAGGGGTATGTTTACTAAACTGCGGTAACATTACAGACCACGCGGTAGGTAACGTTAACACGCGGTAATGTAACAACCCACGCAGAAGCGTTCTGCGGCGCGGTAGACACCGCAGAGGGAGGAGAGAGGGCGGAGAGCTGGGGTCAATGGGCGGGGAGTGGGCGTGGAGAGGCTCCCTGCATACTAACGCGCTGAACTGAAGGGCTGAATCCTACCACCAATGAAAACCTGCCGTTAGATGCACATTTGCAGCAATGTAGGGCATAGGCAGAGAGCCCGAGAGATGTGATAGTAGTGTTCCATCTGCTGCAACAGCATAGTGGCATTGTACAAAGGGCCACTATAGTGATGGTGCAAATGGGGCATAGGGGGACTGCAGCCGGGACATGCAGTGGGGGCAACTGGGGCACGGGGTGGACTAGGCGGTTGCCTAGGTGGCACATAGGAACGTGGACAATGGACACCAGCAAGATAGCAACAGACCAGGGTCAAACATGCCCATGAGTCTGTGTCCCCATGGGACATTACCCAGCAGGAACCCCAAGGGGCACGTAATATTGACAGGCAGTGCCTGGGGAAGTGTGGACAGCTATGTAGGCACCCCTAGCCCAGAACCCACACCTTAGGCAGCTGCCTACCTGCCCTCTGGATGGCCTAGGACTGCACACCACCAGCATCGACAGCATATGGTCATGGCGGCATGGCAGGGGGGGTGTTTGTGCTGGATGGAGTAGTGGCATCCACCTGCAGTGGACTTAGCCCATGCCCTGTACCAGTACGTGGTGTGCAGTACAACAGAAGAGGTCTGACTGGTGTCATGGGGTAGATCAGTCAGAGCCTATGGAGATAGGTAAAGCTGAGCAAAACAGATCTGACACTGACAGCTCAGTGCAGCACATGGCCCAGAGTTGCTATAGGCAACATACACAAATGGTATCACAAGGTGTGAGAGCACGCCCAAATAGCAAGCTAGCTCACAGCTCATTAGATAATGAGGGGCAGCTAGGAGGGGGCGGAGCCCAAGCAAACACCAAGTCACACACAGATAAAATTCACTTACCGGAGGTTAGTAAGGAGAGACCAGAGGAGAGACCACAAGAGAGACCACGGGAGAGACCACAAGAGAGACCACGAGGGAAATACAGCACCATTGGTAGCTGGGAGAGAACAGCTGGTAACTGGAGGACGGGAGGAACTTGGAAATCCGGTAGAACCAGAGCAGCTGAAGAAGCCCCGAGGAACTGCTTCAGAGAGCAGGGCACAGCCAAGCAAAAGCCCAGTGAACTTTGCCAGGAAGAGGGCAGAGGAGATATTCCTGGACCCACGCTTAGGAAAGCCAACCTACCAAGTAACAGGTACAAGGAGGGAGAAAGCTTCTACCCTGAAGGGAGTTCCAGGCCCAAGGGAAAACAGAGAGAGAAAAGCAGTAAAACGTTTTCGTCTTGGCAAGGCTCTGCTGTACTGAGAAACTCCGAGCAGAGAGAGTGTAAAGGTAGGCTTATTGCTTCTAATAGAAGAGACATAGAAAGTGAAGAATTTCCCTGCACTTACCAAGAGTTATGTGGCTCTCAAAATAGAAACTCCAGAGAATTCGGTAATTTCCCATTCTACTCTAGCTGTGAGGAGGAGGCGAACACTCTCAGCCATACAGAGAGACTGTTTAAGAATAACGTGAGTTGCAATCCAAAAGGACTTTATTCAGAAGAGGAGTGTGAAGAAATGCAATGTGATTTATATGAGGAGCCTGCTTCTGAGAATTGTATGGATTGTACATTTACTTTGTCTGATGAAATCACTTCTTTATGCTGAAGAGGTTTCTGGAAGTTTTGCTAAGGAAAGGAAGTGAGGAAACTTACCTTGAGTGAAAAGGACTGTTTAAACTACCTTTTTCTGTTCCACTATTAAGCTGACAATAAGCAGTATTTTTGTTCCGGTTGTTCCTTTTATTTTGTACCAGCAGTATGGTCATTTTGTTCTTATATCCATTGCTTTGAAAATCCGCCCGGGAAGGGGAAATAAAAAGTCCTGTCTTAAGCCTCGCTACTCGACTACAACTTGATTCTTTCGTTAGCTTGTGGGACTACAACTCCCAGAGGGCATTGCAACACCTTTTGTACCACTCCCCTTGCTACTTAAGAGAACGCCCCGATGAAATACCCACACTTTTAGCCTCTGGGGACCTTCACAGGTGACACTGGGGAACGTAAGGGTAGCCCCAGGGACAACTTTGCTGCTGTGGCAACAGTGTGGTGCAATACACTCAGCCAGTATGTCCAAGAGCAAAAGGTTCAAGTCCCATCTGTGGATCCTGCAGAGCATCACCCCATAGTTTTATCCCACAATGCAGCCACAACAACATGTGCAAACCCCAATGCAGCGGTGCACAGGGGTACAAACACCCACTCACACGGGCTCCACTATCCACAGCCTCATGGAGTGTCAGGCTGTTGGCCCCAGCATGGAGCTGCAGTTATCACCAGAGCACTACTACTACTACCCCCTGCACAGTTTAGCAATGTCGGCACTGTGCTCAGGACCAGTGTGGTGGGCAGGGTTGTCAACCACCTCTATCTCTGCACAACGAGGAATCGAACCCCATGACCACTGCCTAGAACAGAGCTACTCAAATCCAGTTCTGGAGGTCCACAACCCTGCAGGATTTCAGGATATCTCTAATGAACCTGCATGAGATATATATGCATTAGAGATATCCTGCCAACCTGACTGGTTTGTGGCACTCCAGGGCTGGATTTGGAAACACCTGCCTTACACCTCTGTCAGTTTAGATTGTGAGTAGGCAAGGTACAGATGTCGTAGACATCAAAAGGGTAGATAGAATGTGTCACATTCCTCCTCGCTTCTCACCACCACCAAAATATTGACCAAGCCCTCACCCTAAAACAACAAATCACTAAACCTCCGGAACTGTATTCCATAAGGCAAGGACAGTGCAACGTCTCAGACCCCTTCTTGAACATCAAGACTTCCGAACAGTGATGCAAGCCACGACACTCCCACATCTGGACTACTGCAACATAATCTACCATGGCCTTCCAGCCGCACAGACCAACCCCCTCTGAACAGCACTGAACACCACAGCAAGAATCATCCAGAGAGCAAAGAAAACTGACCACATTACCCCAATACTCAAAGACCTTCACATACTTCCCCTTTGTCTTCAAAGTACTCATCCTCACTCACAAAGCTCTTCACTCCAGCACTCCCCAATACCTGTCAGACATTATCCACCTTCAGCCTTCCCCACGCCTCCTCCGCTCAGCCCACGGTAACCGCCTCTTTCTCCCTTCCCCTGCTCAGGCCCGCCTTGAACTAACACGTCATTCCGCCTTTTTCTTTTTGGGTCCTGCCCTCTGGAACTCACTCCCCTCTGCCCCTTCGTCTAGAACCTCTTATCCCCGCTTTAATACTCTGCAAAATACTCCCCTATTCTGCCAGGCTTTCGACCTTCCCCCCCCCCCCCCCCGCCGACGGTGCCCCATCACAGAGCCTCGCCCTCCACCCTCCATAATCCTCCCCACACTGGTCCCCTTCCCTTTCGCCTTCTTTTCCCCCGCCCTCTTGTCCTCTTGCCCTCTTGCCCCTCTTGGCCTTTCCTCCTTTCTGCCTTAATCTGTCTCTCCTGTCCTGTCAATTGCTGGCGTTCCCTTTCTGACTTTGTTTCCTGCAGCCTTATTTTCTGTATTGTACACCGCCCTAATGCTTCGGCCTGGGCGGTTAATCAAATACTGTCAATAAAGATAAAGATAAAGAAGACTAAATACAAAGCCATCCTACTCACCCACAAAGCCATCCATCAAACACAGAACACCCAGCTTCGCACCCTGCTGTCTCGTTCAGCCCACGGCAGAACTACCAGACAAGCCTCCAGCAATTCCCTCACAGTTCCCCACAAAAGAACTAAATGCTCGCAACAGACCTGCAACCGAGCCTTTGAACTTTATGCTCCATCCTTATGGAATTCCCTACCAAGCTGTCTCAGAAACAATGCCGACCTACTATCCTTCAGAAAACAGCTAAAAACCTTCCTTTTCCAGGAATACTTCATCACGACTCCCACCGAAAAGTGCACTAACCACTGATCTCACCCACCATGAACCTCTGAATCAAAGCTACTCTATCTTGTCAATGTACAAAGTTTGTCCCATGTCCAAAGTCTGTCCTATGTCAAAATCATCAATGTTGCCTCCTCGGTGATGGCCCCGCCCTAAACTTAATTTCCCCACCCCTCTATGTAACGCCACTTTGTCCCGGTGAAAAGTGGGATATAAATACAGCTAAATAAATAAATAAATATGGTGCTGGTGAGAATCGAGGAGGAATGTGACACATTCTATCTACACCTTTGATGTCCACGACATCTGTACCTTGCCTACTCACAATCTTAACTGACAGAGGTGTAAGGCAGGGGTTTCCAAATCCAGCCCTGGAGTGCCACAAACCAGTCAGGTTGGCAGGATATCTCTAATGCATATATATCTCATGCAGGTTCATTAGAGATATCCTGAAATCCTGCAGGGTTGTGGACCTCCAGAACTGCATTTGAGTAGCTCTGTTCTAGGCATTGGTCATGGGGTTCAATTCCTCGTTGTTCCTTCCTGTCCATGTCTGATATTTTGCATGCCTGTGACAGTCATATCTTTGCAGATCCATGCTGCCAGCCCATAATACCCTCACCACAGTTGCCATCACTCCCTATACGGCGTTATAAGGCACCTTACTAGGCACAGTACAAGGCACGTTACAAGGCACCTTATTAGGCACAGTACAGGGCACGTTACAGGGCACCTTATTGGGCACAGTACAAGGCACCTTACTAGGCACAGTAAAAGGCACTTTACAAGGCACGTGCCTTGTACTGTGCCTACTAAGGTGCCTTATAACGTGCCTTGTATTGTGCCTTATGACGTGCCTTATAAGGTACGTTAGCCTAAGGCGCCTTGTAACGCGCGTTAACTGACACAGCTTGCCATAATGATGCACCACCCATTCCCTTATATGGGAATCCAGGGAACCTAACGCCGGGAACATTACCGCAGTTTAGTAAACATACCCCTTTATAAAGGATTCATTGTGCATATGTCATTCTGTGGGCATAAAATGTCTCTTGAAATTATCTCATGGGTAATTATAGCGCAATTAGGCGCATACCTATACATGACATTAAAGTAAGCATTTTAGTTTGGTCAGAACACAGGTGGAGTCACGATTTACATGTGTATTTTATATATTCACATATGCCCAGATTTTGGATGCTAACATGTATGCCTGTTCCCAAGCAGACATAAATGTCTGCAGCTTCAATCTAGCCACTAGGAATAGAGGAATAGGCTAGTGCTTACGGCAGTAACCTAGGAGAGAAAGACCAGGGTTCAAATCCCATGGATGCTCTTTGTGACCTTGGGCAAGTCACTTAACCTTCTATTGCCTCAGGTACAAGCCTAGATTGTAAGCTCTCAGGGGACAGGGAAATACCTACAGGAGCTGTGAACTGTGAGCTAAATACTAATAATAAATAAAAATAGGCACTTTACACAGCCTTCACACATAGTCTACCAGGTATAAATGTACCCTCTGAGTATGATGAAATCACTGATACAATTTTGATTCAAAGATAAAAATTTACAAGGATAAGTGGCATCCTACCTGAATTGTAACATTCATTCCCACAGTACGTACCTCCATAGCACATATATTTTTAACACATCCTAATGCTTATTTTTCAAGAGACTCCTTGTTCAGCATGGAACCTATGGAATGTTCCTGTTCCGACTGAGCTTCACATCATATCAGTACTACCATTTACAAGAAAAATGGCCATATGCAGAAGAACATGTCATACCCCTTTACAACAGAACATGCATTTAAAACTCTTATCAGTTTCCCATTTTAGAGTGCTGTGGCCAAACTTTCACTGTTATAGCTCTTTATTTAAGAGATTCACATTTCAGGTGCTGGATCATTAACTTTGTTAAACTCACAAAATTGGCTCAGAGGGCATGTACAAAAAAGAGACTATGGTATATATAGATTTCAAGTCTGCTTTTTCAGTCACAAAAATACATCGTCTGAAGGAAATATGAATTACATTGATAACGACAGGCTACCCATTTTACTCCTTTGAATAGCAGTTTTTAATGTTATTGCAGTCTACTACTATAAATAATTCACAAAGTAGAGCTGTTAGAAAACAATTAAAGCTAATGGTACACTTCACCTAGTAAAAGGGGAAAAGAAAGGACCTTAGACTATGTTCAAATTTAAAAAAAAAGATCACTCCAGAAAAAGAGGAAGCAGGTTTTGTTACTGCGTCCTGCTGTGCAGCAGTTGGGTGCTTTTTTCTTTTTCAAATTTCCATGTAAATGTATTATTAAGTTTCAATCTGTAAAATATATTCTTTTTAAACCCCTCTCATTTGGTGGGATTCATTTCAGCTAAGCAAATCTCGCCTTCTACGGCCTCTCCGCTTGGAGTGCTCTCTGTTCCTTTTTAGATAATATACTGGCTCCTGGATTATGATATGGTTTTGGCTTATTTCCTCCCTTAGTGGTTTATATTTTGTTTCCTTATTGTATGGACTTGGTGCCTTGTTAGTTCTGGACTTCAGCTGGACTTCAGCTGGTTTACCTATCCTGGTAGATTATTTTTATATGCCCAGTGGGTTATTGTTTTCCTTGCTATTTAACAGCTTTTCTGTATAAGCTTTTTGTCTGCTTAATTGTTTTTCAAAATTCTATAAATAATATAATATATATAAAAATAAAATATCTTCCAAAAGTCTCCCATTTCAAGGATGATTATAAAGTGCTAGCATCTTTTTTCCATGTGGTTTTAGTGGGACTTGCCTTTTAGAAAGGGAATTGTGTTCCCTAACAACTAAATTATTCTATAGAACCTCTTTTTTAGCTCTAATGCTAATTTTCCTGTTGTTCATAATGTTTCTCTGTCACACTTAGATGGACACCCCCCTGTGGACACCTCCATCAATATCCCCTCCACATAAACATACCTACCCACTCTCCACACCACCAATCCGCTCAGCACCTACCCCTGGTATCCCTAGTGGTACAGTCGTGGGGCAAGAACAATACCCAGACACTCCTGCCCCTTTGTCGCCCAGGTTCAAAATGGATGTTCTGACTCCTAGCAGTAGTGTCGAGGTAATTCTGCTAGGGGTCAGTCTGCAAAAATGAGGTGTTTATTTAGTATTTAGCTCACATGTCTCCAATAATAGTTCAAAGTAAGTTACATTCAGACACAGTAGGTGTTTCCCTGTCCCTAGAGGACTTACAATCCAAGTTTGTACATGAGGCAATGGAAGGTGAAGTGACTTGTCCAAGGCCACAAGGAGTGCCAATAGTATCAAACCCTGGTATCTCTGGCTCCCAGACTGCTACTCTGACCAGTAAACTACTTTTCCATGCTACCTTTGCCCTTATTTGGCAGCTTGACCCCCCTAGTTGTAGCTTGACCCCTTGGCCGCTCCGGTGGGGGTGTGGCAGCTCTTATTCGTACATCTCTCCCCTTCACCCAGCTTACCCCCCCATCTTTGCGTTACCCTGAATCTCTTCTGTTTCAGCTTCATTTTTCCTCCCCGATTCAGGTCCTTCTTGTCTACTCTCCCCCTGCTCTTCGATCCAATCTTTGGGACTCACTTCTCTTAACTATCACCGATCTATCCTTGGCCTTCCCTCACTTACTCATTGCCGGGGACTTTAACCTCCACCTTGATTCCCCTTCCTCGTCCCGTGATCATGCTTTTCTTTCCTTGCTTCAGGATCTGTCTCTCTTACAACATGTCACCTTTCCCACCCATCAGGCCGGTCATACTCTCGACTTGTTTCTGACTTCTTTCTCATCCTCTCTTTTAATGTCCAATCTCTCCTCTCTACCCCTTCCATGGACTGATCACGTCTGTCTCTCTATTCTCTGTACCCATTCTCTTGGGTCCTCGTCCTCCACTTCCTCTGCCTCGTCTCCGGTTGTCTCCCCTCCACCTCAACTCTCACGTGTTCTCTCGTCTCGCATTCGCGAACAATTCCCTGCTGCCTCTGACCTTCTCCCCTCCAACTTCTCTTCTCTTTCTTCTGACTCCCAAGCAGCCTTATGGTCTTCATCCCTTTCTACTGCTCTTGACCGTCTTGCTCCCCTTCAACCCCGGAAGTCCCGTCGCCTCCCTAGGCATCCATGGTATCATCAGGGCCTGCGCCTCTTGCGTACCCAGCTCCGTAGGGCTGAACGCAGGTGGCGCAGGAATCCTTCTCCTCCTGCCTTAGCCTTCTTCAAGTCTACTTACTCTCACTACCGTTTAAATGTTCACCAAGCTAAGCGTGCTTATTTTTCCGATGCAATCCTGACTGCCCCGAATCAAACCCGGCATCTGTATTCGACTTTGCGCACTCTGACCTCTCTTCATTCCCCCACGTCTATAACTCTTGCTCCTTCTGCCCCTTCTCCCTCCCTTCTGGCTTCCTTCTTTGACAATAAGATTTCCTCTCTGCGAGCTTCCTTACCCGTCTGCCCTGACCCGATTCATTCTCCCCCTCCAGTGGCTTCCCCTCCCCCTACTGCTCAGCTTTCCCACTCTTGGGCCTCTTTCTCCTTAATTACTTCCTCTGAGCTTCATCACCTTATTTCCTCTTCTAAAAAGACTTCCTGTCCTCAGGATCCTATCCCCTCCACGTGGCTTCTCGACCCATCTCTTGCACTCTTACCGTATATCCTCACTATGTTTAACACTAGCTTGTCCACAGGTATTTTTCCTTCCCCCTGGAAGCATGCCTTAATCCGTCCCATTCTTAAAAACTCCTCCCTTGATCCTTCAGTTCCCTCTCACTATCGTCCTGTATCCAACCTCCCTTTCCTTTCCAAGTTACTAGAAAAGTTTGTTTTTGCCCAACTCTCACACTATCTCGATTCTATTAATTTTCTTCACCCCCACCAATCAGGTTTCCGCACGGGTCACAGTGTTGACACCATTCTTCTTGCATTCACCAATGCACTACACATGGCTCACGATCGGGGTGATATCTCGGTGGCGGTTGCTCTAGATCTCTCAGCAGCTTTTGATCTTGTCGATCACTCTCTTCTCCTCCTTCGTTTACGGGAAGCTGGTTTATGTAGTACTGTGCATCACTGGTTTCACTCTTTTCTTTCCTCTCGTTCCTGTTCCGTGCTCTCCCCCTCTCCTTCTACCCCCTCTTCTACCTCTTTCCCTCTTACTTGCGGGGTACCTCAAGGTTCTGTTTTGGCTCCTCTTCTTTTCAACCTTTTCTTAGTACCCCTGGCACTCTTAATTCAACAATCAGGAATTTCTGCTTTTCTCTATGCAGATGATATTGTTCTGCTCCATCACACCTCTCCCTCCTGCCCCAATCTCACTGCACTTAATTCATGTCTCTCCGCTGTAGCCAACTGGTTGACCCTTCACTGTCTTCACCTTAATCTCACTAAGACCGTTGCTATTTGGTTCTCCTATGGGTCTACACCCCCTATCCTTGCCCCCTCCTTTTCTGGGTCTCCGGTCCCTTTAGTTTCTACCTTTCGCTATCTTGGTGTCCACTTTGATTCTGATCTCTCTTTTCAGTCACATCTTTCTCACATTTCCAAATCTTCTTTCTATTTCCTCCGGCAAATACGTGCAGTTCGTCCCTTCTTGTCCTCGGCAGCCCTCACCACCCTGGTGTTGTCTTTGGTTATCTCGCGTGTCGACTTTGCAAACTCTGTTCTTATCGGTCTTCCTAAGTCACGCTTATCCCGTTTACAACGCATCCAACATACTGCCGCTCGTCTTATTTGTCATGCCTCCCCTCGTGATCACATCACTCCCCTCCTGTTTCACCTTCACTGGTTACCCTTTCCTTACCGTTCCCAATTCAAGCTCCTCACCCTGGTACACAAAGTACTCCACACTGGCTCCCCCCAATATCTTGCTGATTTACTTTCTCTCCACTCCCCCCGGTACACTCCCCGTTCCTTTCATCTTCACCGTCTAGCACTTCCTTCCCCCTCCCGTGCTCATCTACAGACCACCCGCTCCTCTGCTTTTTTCTTTATTGCCCCCGCCCTCTGGAACTCTCTACCTCCCCCCCTCCGTCTCGAACCACTCTTCTCAACTTTTAAGCAAAACCTAAAAACACACCTTTTCTCCCTGGCTTTCGATGTGCCCTCTCCTTTTGTGTAATATCCTTTCCCCGTCCCTAACCCCCCCTTGTTGTCTCTTCCCTACCCCCTCCATGTCTCTCCTGTCTACTCTTTTAAACAGAAAATTGTACTCTTTTAAACGGATATTGTATTTCTTTTCCTTTCCAGGCTTCGGCCTCTTTTTAGACAATTTGTTTTTATACTGTACATCGCTTTGATTTTTGTAGAAAGGCGATTTTATCAAAACTAATAAACATAAACATAAACATACTCAAGTCTATCGCTAGGAGTCAGAACTGCTATTTTGAACCTGGGCAACAATGGAGCAGGAGCATCCATGTATCTTTCCTGCCCCATCAACAGAGATACCAGGGCATAGGTACTGGGGGCTGGGGATGCTGATGGGGGTATCTATGCCCTATATGGTGGGTTGGAGGTGTCCACTGGGGAAATGGGGATGTGCATTTGGGTTATGGATGTAGATTCAGGATCAGAGTTCTGCATCAGAGGTTGGAAATATGCATCATGAGAGTGGGACGTGCAAGATGGGTGGGGATGCTGTGTAGGGGATCGGATGCCTGTTCAGAGGGGATTGGGGCTGCACTATCTGCATGCCAATAGCACGGACACACTGGCTCTTAGCAGGCTTGACAGTTAGCACACGATATACTATCATGCACTGACTGTATATGCACTCCATGCCGAATTGCCATCCCACAATTTACTAAGCAGTAAGAGCAATTACAGATGACCCACACTAATGGTAAACAAGCACTAGATCTTGCACTAACTGCTTAGCGAACCTTTATAAACATGCCACTAAGTCACTTAGGCGGGTAGTCTTATAAAGGGCTATGTACCTTTAGATACGTACAACCCTAATTAGGGATTACTGGTGGGTGTACACAATGCACAAGGGCAGATGTGTCCACAGTGCACAAATACACACAAAGATAATAAAATTCTATCATTTGCATGCATACTTGCAAACATCTGTGTGCAGCCATTTATGCTAGCTCTATGGCTGAAGTAAATATCTGCACTTGCGTATTTCTGTCACTTATGATGATATTTTATAAAGAAACATAGAAGCCTACTTTTCTTTATAAAATAGCACCAACATGGACCTGCTTTCATGCTTAAAGTAGGCATTTCCTTATAAATTTACATATGCACTAAAAAAGCCGTATTAAAATGAATGTATGAAATGTCCAAAAATCAAGAAAAAAGTCCAAAAATGAACTGAAGTTTTTTCCATGCACATCCCTACTTATTAATGATACCATAAGACCAGCCTTCAATCAGTCTCTATGGTACTCAGATATATATTGTATGATCCCATGGTGATTTCAACCTAACAGCAACTGAATGACATTGGATGGCCATGTTGTACGTATCGACAACATACATATTCCCAAAAGAGTTTTCTCAAGGCAGCTGGTAAGTGGGCAACAACTGTGAAACCGACAGTTTAAATGATATAAAGATGGTTTGAGAGCCCATATGAAGGCATGCAGCTTAGAGAACTCTGACCTCTCCTCAACCACGAAAGATAGAACATAGTGATGTCCTACTTCCCACACAGGTGTATATGTATATCAGTTTGTAGAGAAATGCGCCTCATCAGTACTGGAGAAATATCAGTGCCATAGAGCAGCTACAGTATATATCCATTCAGTTATTTGTTTCAATGCCATCTACTGTGCATGGGTGACTGTGCAGTTCAAGACATGGCCTCGTTCACACAAAAAGCATCACTGTTGAGATCGTTGATCAACAATGGCTCAGGCCAAAATGGTAGCCCTAGGATTGTATGTAACTTTATGACTGCAAGCACATAAAAAGTACAGTATGTGCATAGTCTTCCCTATGTAGAATTTGGTGACTTTTCGAAGTGAAAGTACTCACAAACTTTCATTTTGAAAATTAATAGAGAGAGAGAGCTGGTACAGTCCTGGGGAGAATAGTAGAGGCTTTCATCAGGCAGCTGCAGATGATATCCAGATTATCTTTTTTACTGATCATAAATCTCTGGACTGTATGTATATATTTAGCTCACGCCTTTCCAGGAGTAGTTCAAAGCGAGTTGCATTCAGGAACTATAGGTATTTCTCTGTCCCCAGAGTGCTTACAACCTAAGTTTGCACCTGAGGCAATGGAGTGTTAAGTGACTTGCCCAAGGCCACAAGAACCTGCAAAATCACCTAAGATTTCAGACTGACCAGCTAGTAATGTTATGAAACTTATCTCTACTAACTGCACAGCAATGTGGATCTCTCACCATCTTCCCACTCCTACATTCTCACTTAGGCGCCCTGGAAGGCGTCTTGTAAGGTTCCCTGGAAGGCGCCCTGTAAGGTGCCTCGTAAGGCACCCTATAGGGCTCCTTAGGCTAAGCGCCATAGTAGGCACCCCTGGACAAGGCACTCTAGAAGGTACCCTGGGCTATGGAACCATAGGTTAAGGTGGCCTAACAAGGTTGCGGTGCCCTAGGTTAGTGTGCCCTAAGAGCTGCAAGGTGCCGCAGGATGACATGCGTGACCTGTGAGGAACAGAGACAGATATAGCCCCAACACTAGATAGAGCACTCAGAAAAGGCAATGAACAGGTGAGTGAAGGAGGGAGAGCCATGTGGCTGCCAGTACTGAGGACAAACATGGTGGGGGCAACTGTACCACAGCACAGGATGTTGGCAATGTAAAGTACTGGAAAGACAGTTGGTGGCAGACGATCGGCATACGTGTCCCCCAGTGGAGGCGGGGGTTGCAGGATAGTTACAATGATGGGTGGACAGAGGAGTGGTGGTGCCATGCAGATCAGGCACAGGTGAGGCAAGCACAATGAGGCGCAATGCAGGAAAGGGTAGCAGTGCAGGACATGGGGTAGCAGCCCGCACAGGCAGACAGGACTCTACACAGCTGACAGACACAGATAGACGGACTGAGGGAATGTTGGCAATTGTGGCGAGGGTATTATGGGCTGGCAGCACAGATCTGCAAAAATATGACTGTTACAGGCATGTACATTATTTGAGTAAGACAGGCATAAGAGGAGGGAACAATAAGGAATGGAACACATGAACACTGCCGAGAACGGCATTGTATTAACCAGTAGGCTATACCTCCGTGGTGTATGTCACAGCAATGGCTGGGTACAGAAGGACTGCAGGTCACTGCACAAACTGTCTGCTCTGAGTGCCAGGATAGGGTAACCCCACCAGTACTCATGATGCAATGCACATGCTGAATAGATGTCTACAGATGATCACCAAATGGGGTCTGCACCTCTCCGGTACCTCAGCGTGGAAAGATGAACTGACAGTGCATGATACTGGCACAGTGTAGCTACAGACCATGCCATTGTGCAGGTTCTGTGTGTTCACCCTGAGGGATAGGATGGGTGCCCAGCACTAGGTCCGCAGTACATGTGGTGCTAGAGATAGGTCCTGCTGTACATCCCCATCACTACCAGTGTGTGACAGGTGTTCTTTGCAGTGAAGCTGAAGGTAATTCAGTGTCCATCTGTATCCTGCAGTCACATATGGCCCTCTGTGACCAGACACCATGCAGATTAGTGTGTACCCTGTGTTAGGGTCTGACCGACATGGGCACCTGTTATCAGGGCAGAGAGGTTTCTAGACCTGCATGAGGTGTGTATAGCAGTGCCTTTATAGGGTCAAAGTAGTATACACTACATACCCCGAAGGGCCCACATCACCCTTTTTTGTAGATAAGGGACAGGTGCCCCAGCGAAGCAACTTCCATCCTGTTAGTATAAGACAGGCCTCCAGCATTGGTGGGCCAGAGCCATACCTGTGCCTGGGGCAGTGACAGACCAGCAACAATGTTGGAGTTAAGTCTGGAACACCCCAACTGCCACACAACACTGTCTTCCAGTCACCAGCAGACAGCACAGTCAGACTGTACTTTATAGGTGTTCCAACCATGCACAGTCTAACTGCAGACAGTCCACTGGCCATAGGGCATGCTCACAGAAAAACTACATGCACCAAGCAGGCATCTCAGTGATTAGGGCACTAGAAACACAAAAGTATCACTGGAGACAGATAGTGTAGGGTGCTATGTGGGAGCCTAGACATGCCATGGTCACTGCTCGGTTAGAGTGAGTGCCCTCCCAGCATGCCATGCAGTGGCCACCCTGTCCATGCAGGCGGTGGTCGGGCACTACAGTGTCCCAGCCATTGCCCCACACCCTGTGAAGATGCATCCTGGCCAATCCGCCCTGTCCAGGCCATACCCACAACACCTTGCTCCTCATTATGCACATATTCAGGCTAACACTGGTAACAGTGGGACGGTGTGGGCAGCCACAAAACAATGGATAGACATACACACACACACTCCTATTCCAGCATTGTGCAAAGATAGGGGTGGTTGGCGACCCTGCCCGCCACACTTGTCCTGATCACAGTGCCGACATTGCTAAATTGTGCAGGAGGTAGTAGTAGTGCCCTGGTGATAACTGCAGCTCAATGCTGGGGCCAACAGCCCGACTCTCCATGCATCTTTGGATTGTGGAGCCTGTGTGAGTGGGTGTTTGTACCCCTGTTCACCGCTGCTTTGGGCTTTGCACATGTTGCTGTTGTATCTGCATTGTAGGGTAAAACATAGGGACCTGCTCTGCAGGAACCACAGCTGGGGCCTGAACCTGTGACCCTCTGCTTCTGGACGCATTGACTGTGTGTACTGTACCACACTGTTGCCACAGATGCATGGTGATCCCTGGGGCTACCTGTACTTTTCCTCAGCCAGACCGTTTATGTTGCACTGCACACCACGTACTGGTACAGGGCATGGCCTAGGTCCACTGCAGGCAGGTGCCACTGCCCCCTCCAGCATGGACACACACACCCCCCTGCCGGGCTGACATGGCCATATGCTGTCGGTGCTGGTAGTGTGCAGTCCCAGGCCATCCACTGTGTGGGTAGGTGGTTGCCTAGGGAGCGGGGTCTGGGCATGGGGCATACATGAGCAACCTCGCATCCCCCCCCCATCACCGCCTACCAATAGTCTGTTCCTTCCACTTGGGGGAGGGTTGGCTGGGGGGATGTCAGGTCAGTGCCCTGGCAACTGTTAGCTCGGGTGGACCAGGTAGATGTAGGTGGATTGTGTTTGGCCTTTGTCAGCTGCAGTCTTGCTGATTTCCAGTTTCTATGTTCCTAGGCACCCGCCTAGTCCACCCTGTACCCAAGATTCCCCTGCTACATGCCCCACTTGCACCATCACCATAGTGGCCTTTCATCTTGGGCACTATGCTGGTGCTGGAAATGGAGCACTACTATCACGTTTATGGGCTCCCTGTCTATGCTGTACATTGCTGACACTGAAATGGTTTCTCTCCCCTGCAAAAATGTGCATCTAACAGCAGGTTTTCATTCGTGGTAGGATTCAGCCCTTCAGTTCAGCGCGTTAGTGTGCAGGGAGCCTCTCCCTGCCCACTCCCCACCCATTGACCCCTTCCCCCCACCCTCTGTCCACCCTCTGCGGTGTTTACCGTGGCCAGGGACGTTAACGATCGTTAAGTGACGTTAATGTGTGTTAACATTACATAACGCGTGTTAACGTTACCTAACGATCGTTAACGTTACATAACGTGCGGTCTGTAATGTTACCGCAGTTTAGTAAACATACCCCTTAATATCATTAATTTCCATATACCACTCTCCAATTACCTTACAATTTTTATGATGCAAAGTTGACTCTTTATTGACATTTGACAGTCATATATCTTCCACTATTGTCTTCTCAAATACGATTGATTCAACCCTTTCTAAAGCAACATCATTTGAAGACCCTCACATACACACTCATATTAAGCCAATTAAACTATTGCAACAAGGCGTTGGGTATAGATGGGCTGTGGTACACACTGGGATGATGGATGATAGCCTTATCTTGGCCCAATATTTTAGATGAAATATGGGCAATGATGGAGAGCTGACAGCTAGGCCAAGCCAGACAACTGTGGCAGGAAGAATATGTCTAAGGCAGTGAAGTGGGGATGGGGCTTTTATAATATCCAGTGCTTTGCATATTGGGTGCATCTCGTAGTAAGAAATCTACAGTACCATGGTCTGGGGATCAAAAGAAGCAGCAGCCCTGTCCTGAAGGTACTGATCAATGTGCAGAAAATTAGTGGGGTATTTCCTCTGGAGAGTGAAGAGTGAGCTTGAGCTGCATAAGAAACAGGAAGCACCAGGAACATCTGTGCATTGTTCATTCAGGATGTTAACACGATGAAAGTCTACTATTCTGATGCTGGGGATGTCAATGGAGGAACAGGAAGCCCTCTATCAGATGTCTTTGCATACTAAGACTGGTATTGAAAGCCCCCTGGGACAACTCTCGAAGCCCTTCAAGGATACTATGGAAGACCTGAGTCATCCCAATAGTGAATATCCTGGAAGCTTATTTGTACTCCTTTGATAGTATTTTATCTTCTTTTCATTTTGTATTCCATAAGTTTAATACATAAAATTGGACTTAAAAAGAGTAGAAAAACAAGTGTAAAAGAGCTGTTAGCATTAAACTTGAAATGACTGTGCAGTGAATTTGGACAAAACTGAGTAGAACAGCATGAATGGGACCTGGAATTTACAAACAGGAAATTTGTGAAGTTTTTTTCTAATTGAATGCAGTCAGGGGCGGCCCAAGAGGGGTGCGGGACCATGTGCGGAGACTCGGTGCGGGGCCTCATTTGCATAAAGGACCTCATTTGCATAAATATTTGCATAATGTTACCATACACTAACTTTTCGTAAACATGCCTCTTCATGAGTGTATGGATAAAGAAAGACAAAGATTTCTACATTACTATAATCCAGTGCCAACCGCCAGGCACATTAGGAACTACTACAAACACTGCCCATTTAGAACCCATAGCAAACCCACCGTATCCTAACAGCACTACCAGGACTCATAAAGAACCATACCCTACCTATCAAAAGGCAACACTGCAAATATTACACCAATACATTTCAGAGAATAACAATACATGATCTACTGGGGAAAGAGAACAAGTGACAATGTCAAATAGGAATTACATAAACAGAATATCTCAGCTCAGTTACACATGCAGAACATAGACCATCACCAAACAAGGAATCACAATTTAAAAACAGGAAGACAATAATTAAACTGGGAACCCTAAAAGCCAAACTTGGAATGTACAACAACAATGTAGAAATAAAACTATAAATTAATTTCCTCTTGTACTAAACAAAGCACAGACATTAATGATGCACATTTCCCAGAGCTGACATATTCCAGTTAATAAATTCAAAATAAAGAGATATCTTTGTACCTTTTGTGCATTTTTTTTTCAGTTGCAATTGTTCCAGCCACTTTCTTCTGGTTTATTTGTGTCTTCTGCTATCTCTCCATCGTCTGCTGTCCATTTGTCCTTTCTTCTCTTCTAGTTTTTTTCCATTCTCTCTCTACATCTGCTTTAACATAATAATCTTTCTCCTTTTGCTCTTTCCTCATTCCTATTTCATCCACTCAAATTTTACCCCTCCATCCTCAATCCCCACTTAGTCTCCCAATACCCGGCCAATTGCACATTTTTCTTCCCTCCCACACAAAATATTTTTCCCCTCTCCATTTCACTCTCCCAGCCCCCACCCCTTCTAATCTCCCCCAACATCAGCTCCCATTTATTTCCAGCCCCACCCAGTATCCGCTCCCTTCTAGTCCCCACATCAGCCCATTTCCAGTCCTGGCCCCCCATCAGTCCATTTCCAGTCCTAGCTCCCCCATCCATTTCCAGTCCTATCCGAGTCCCTTCATCAGCTCATTTCCAATACCAGCCTCCCATCAGCCCATTTCTAGTCCTTTCCTAGCCCCACCATCAGTCCATGTTAAATCCTAGCTCCCCTCCACTCAGCCCATTTCTAATCCAAGCCCCCCATGAGCCTACTTCCAGTTCTAGCCCCTCCATGAGTCCATTTCAATCCAAGCCCCCACCACAGCCCATTTCCAATCTTAGCTCCCCCCCAACACCCAATTCCCAGTCCTATCCTAGCCCCTCCATCAGCCCATTTCCTGTCCTAGCTCCCTCCCCTAAGAGCCCATTCCAAGCCCCCTTCCCATCAGCTATTTGCAGTTCAAGCCCCCTTCCACTCAGCCCATTTCCATTCCAAGTCCCCCTCCCCATCAGCTATTTGCAGTTCAAGCCCCCCACTTCCCCTCAGCCCATTTCCATTCCAAGCCCCGTCCCCATCAGCTATTTGCAGTTCAAGCCCCCCACTTCCCCTCAGCCCATTTCCATTCCAAGCCCCGTCCCCATCAGCTATTTGCAGTTCAAGCCCCCTTCCACTCAGCCCATTTCCAGTCCTAGCAACCCCCCAACCCATTACCAGTCCTAGCCCCCCATAGCCCACTCCCAGTCCTAATCCCACCAGCCCATTTCCAGTCCTAATCCCCCATCACCCAATTTTCAGTTTAAGCCCCCCCATAGCCCATTACCAGTCCTAACCTCCCCATCAGCCCACTCCCAGTCCTAATCCCACCAGCCCATTTCCAGTCCTAATCCCCCATCACCCAATTTTTAGTTTAAGCCCCCCCATAGCCCATTACCAGTCCTAACCCCCCATCAACCCACTTCCAGTCCTAATCTCACCAGCCCATTTCCAGTCCTAATCCCCATCACCCAATTTTTAGTTTAAACCCCCCATAGCCCATTACCAGTCCTAACCCCCCATCAACCCACGTCCAGGCCTAATCCCACCAGCCCATTTCCAGTCCTAATCCCCCATCACCCAATTTTTAGTTTAACCCCCCATAGCCCATTACCAGTCCTAACCCCCCATCAACCCATTTCCAGTCCTAATCCCACCAGCCCATTTCCAGTCCTAATCCCCCATCACCCAATTTTTAGTTTAAGCCCCCCCCATCGCCCATCACCACTCCTAACCCCCCCCCCAGCACCCAGCACCACTCCTAACCCCCCCCCCAGCTCCCAGCACCCATCACCACTCCTACCCCCCCCCCCCAGCCCAGCCCAGCCCAGCCCAGGGAATATTTAAAATAAAAAAAGCTGTCTGCTGCCGCTTCCAGGGCCGCCGCGGCAGAATCGAGTGTGCCGCGGGACCCCCCTGTGCCCGGCAGAGCCTGCCCTCCCTTGTATCAGCTCTCTCTTTCCAGCGGCAGTCACACGCGCCGGCTTTCAGAGCGCGAAGGGACTAGTTTCCCTTTCGCGGCTCTGTTAAGCCCACGGGGGCTGATGGGAGTTCCCATCAGCCCCCGCGGGTTTAACAGAGCAGCGAGGGAGAAACTCTCCCCTCGCGCTCTGAAAGCCAGCGCGTGTGACTGCCGCTGGAAAGAGAGAGCTGATACAGGGGAGGGCAGGCTCTGCCGGGCACAGGGGGGGACCCCGCGGCACACTCGATTCTGCCGCGGCGGCCCCGGAAGCAGCAGCAGACAGCTTTTTTTTATTTTTTTTTTCATTTTACTTTTGGATCAGAATGTTTTTTGCGCGGGGCCCCCTGAAACGCGGGGCCCTGTGCAAAAAACATTCTCGCTCAATGGACGGGCCGGCCCTGAATGCAGTTAGTGAAAACATCCTTGAGATCAAGACTGAGCACTGACATAGGCTTTTAAGTAGAAAAAAAAACTGTTCTAGACCACTAATAAAATAAATAAATAACACAAATGTGAAGTTCTACCACTGGAGGATTCAACCAAGCAAGGCTGGCAAGGTCCAGTCCCCTTGCATTGGGCAGAAAGAGCTTTCCGCTACCTGGGTGTGCAGATTCCAGTGAACATAAGAGATCTGAATAGGATTCATATGGAACAATACATTTGCTTTCTGAAGAAGAGAATGGAGAAGGACCGCTTTGCCACTTTACTTGCCAGGTAGGATGGCTTTGTTTAAAATGACATTATTTCCTAAGTTGTTGTATATCATGCAAGTGCTTCCCATCAGACTCTTAAAGAAGGACTTGCAATGTATAAATATGGAGGTGAGGAAATTCCTATGGGAGGGGCAGTGGGCAAGGATACAATTGGATTTATTGAAGACGTTCTGGGGACAGAGGTGCGTGGCACTTGACCTGCCTCCTTCAACATCTATGGAATTGGCTTTATAGGAAAGAAAATTACCTTCCCCTGGCCATGGAGAAGCTTTGATTTAATCCTTGGGGGTGATTTTCTCTTACTTGGGTTTTGGGGTGGGGGGGTTCAGGGGGACCACCCGGTAATTATTTTTTTTCAGCGTACTGGCCCCTGCCATTATTTTGATGGCATTGGGGGCTTTTCCCGATACCTGATCATCTAAGGAGAAGATGATCTTGGCATCAGGAAAAGCACCTGGAGCCATCAAAATACTGGCAGGGGCACGCGTTAGAGGTTTACTTCTACTTCGATCCTGAAGTAAACATTTTGGCACTATGGCTAGTTGCAAAATCCTCTACGCCTGTCTCTGCATCGGGCATAGCCATGATTTACATATCAGCTCAGCTGTTTAAAATACATTTAAATAATTAGGATTCATTTAAATAGATTTAAATATGCATGATGTTAATTGAGCGCTAGTTTTTACGTCGGCGTTTACGTCTATTTCCTGCATTTAAAGGATCATAAAATGTGCTTAAATGTGGCATTATGGGCTTGTAAAGCCCATGCTAGCTTTCTGCATCAGCCCCAATGTAAAGTGCAAAACAACTCCCCCTCCCAATTCTTCAATCTTATACAGTATTGTTTGAAAAACCAAGATGTTAGTTTCTTTTGAAATCATAGGTAGCTTCTTTTCTTCTCTTAGGACAGGGATTCCCCAACCTGTCATGGAGAACTCTCAGCCACTCAGGTTTTCAATATATCTGTAATGAATATGCATGGAAGAAATTTGCATAAAATGAAGATAATGCATACAAATCTCATGCATATTCATTCAGGATTGCCTGAAAATCTGACTGCCTGGGTCAGCAAGGTCCAAGTAGCGAAAAACATCTATTTTATAAAGGTAACTTAGTGACATAGGTGCCTTTATACAATAGACTCCAGAACTAGGTGCCTTTATAAAATAGACTCCAGAACTAGCGTCAATAGCATGCAAATACACCTGCTTTGAAGTTGGTATAAATATATGAATGTATGCCACATGTGTATCCTTGTATTTTATAAAATATGCATGTACACTGGAGCTCCCCCTCCACTCAACCCAACCTACCACCTATCCCCCATAACATCTATGTATGGTACACATAAAGACGTACATACAGTCTTGTAGGCACACATACTGTAAATGCTGGCACAATTTTCTAAAAGTAATTTTCTGTGCATAAAGCCAGCTATACAAATGGAAAAACCTTTATAAAATTATCTCCTTAATAGCTGGGATAACACATTCTAGAGGCAAAAAACCATGTAGCAGAAGCACCACTCTATTTATTTATTTAAGTCTTTTTTATACCGCGCTCTTTGGAATCAGTGTGGTTTACAAATAACAATAAATTGTACAATGTAGAATGGAACGTACATTGAAACTTACAAGGAACAGGAGATAAAACTTGGATTTCAACAGGGATAACTATATACAAGTTTCTACAGGAGATAAAACTTGGATTTCAGCAGGGATAACTATATACAAGTTCCACAAAGGTGACTATATACAAGTTGTATAATTTTATCGACGGCTATGATTTTGTCAACATGAAAGGTAAAGGGTGTGCTGGGTTATGTCATTGTGACGGGTAGAGAGGGTATGCTGGGTTATGTCATGTCACCGGGCTGAGAGTAATGCTGGAGGAAAAGGTGGTGCTTTAGAGCCTTCCTGAATTGTGCAAGGTCAGAAATAGACCTGATGGTGGTAGGGAAGGCATTCCAAAGAGTGGGTGCGTAAAACACAAAAGCTCTGTTCTTTGTCACGAGGGAGCATTTTGTTATTGCGAGTGTGTTAGCAGCTGTTGTTCTTCTGGATCTATTCTGAGGAGTGGGGTGAACAAGGTCTGTGAGGGAGGTGGAGGATAGCCTGTTAAGGGCTTTGAAGGTAATCAGTACTACTTTGAAGGTGAATCTGCAGTAGATAGGGAGCCAATGGAGATTTTGCAAAATAGGAGTTATGTGGTCTCTTCTGGAGGCTCCGTGCAGGATACGGGCAGTGGCATTCATTGCCAGTTGAAGTGGGTTAAGTGTGCTCTTAGGGAGACCATGAAGGATGGTGTTGGCGTAGTCGAAGTGGAGGGTTACAAGGGCTTGAAATATTGTCCGGAAGTCAGCAGGCTCCAGTAGGGGATGTAGGTGGCGAATTGTACATATCTTGTGGTAGATTGCCTTGATGGTGTTGCTTATATGCGTTTTCATGTCAAGCTGCTGGTCTAGGGTGACTCCCAAGTAACGGATGGCAGGCCTACTTGGGAGCTCTGCGTCTCTCACCTTAATTGAAGCAGGAGGGGTGAAGGATTGATTTCTTGTGATGAATAGGACGTCTGTCTTATTGAAGTTTATTCTGAGGTTTTGCGTGCAGAGCCAATCAGTAACAGCGTCAAAGCATCTTGTTAGTAGCGAAAAGTCAGGCTGGTCAATAGAGAATGGTGTGAACAGTAGTACGTCATCGGCATACACAAGGCAGGAGATGTTAAAGGAGCGGATGTAGGCGAGTCTTGAATAACAGACAAGCCATGAGACTCTTAAAGGCCTAGTCGGATTGTAATAGTATAGGTGATTGGCCAAGAAACATGGCAATCATAAAGTGCTTTATACACTAGCTACAAAACTTTGTGAACCTCACTACATGAGAAGGGCATTTCGTCTGAAAAAAAAATCCTGGATAGAAATTCAGTAAAGCTGAGCAATAATCCCTGCTGAAATAAAATGCCCTGAGGGAGAGAACATGAGTGTGTATTTGTGAGCAGCATGAGGTAATTTTATAAGCAGGCGACCAGTTTTAGGCACCAATAATTTGTACATATGCTGGTATTTTTGTGATTTCTGCACATGAGTGGCCACATGTGCCAGAAACCTCTTATAAAACACTGACTAGTGGGAAAGTATCCATGATTGCACATGGGGCATGTTTCCTAAGCTGCACTACCTGTTAACATGGCCGAAAGCACGCACTATCAGGCCACATTAACAATGCAGAGATTTTCTGCACTATCCGCAGAGCCCATGGTATCTGCAAGAGTAGGCGAGATATAGGCAGAGAGTGTGCATGTCTGCAATGCATGTTTAGTTTAGTTTAGTTTAGTTTAGTTTAGTTTAGTATATTTAAAAGTTGATATACCTCCATATCAAGCCAGCAAGGCAATTTATAACAAAGCAGCAGAGGGAACGTTAAAATAACTCCAGAATCATAAAGGAAAGAAACACACACCAAGCAGAAATATATAGCAGAGAAAGCAAGAAAAGAACAGGACAGGTTACCTCTTGTGTCAACATTACATAGTCACTGTCAAAGTTGCAAACAGTATTGGTGCCAATAACACCACTTCAGTGGGTGGCGTTTGCATCCAAGGTGCTGCTGGGCCATGCCCTTTGCAATTTCAGTTCACCAGCTGCTGGGGAAATTCTGTGCACATCCCCAGTAGATAGCACAGTGTTATTTGTACTATAATTTAACATTAGCTGGAAAGGCCTAACACGGTTTACTAAACACACTGTGGGAGTGCACATAGGCAGAGTTTGGGCAGACACATGGGCGGTGAGAGCAAGTATGTACATTGATTATAAAATACTATAATTTACACGTTTACAATAATTTACACCAGCTCTTGTGAAAATGTGCATTAACTAGCCACAGCTTTATAAATTATCTTAGTTACTTGGCTACATACATTGCATGTTCTCTTTTCTGTAGTTAGATGTCAGGTTCTCATAAGAAGTATCCAGTCAATGAGGCAAACTGAAAGAGCTCATAAAAGATTATTGTAAGAGATAGCCTCTATGATTTTTCTTTTTAAAAGTTAGGGAGACAGGGACCCTGGAGGAGTTGGAGTGAACTGAGACAGAAGATAGAAGAGGACATTGTCTCAAAGAAGAACGGTGGATCGCAGCTTTCATGAAGATGGCAGCAGAAAGGAAACATAATTCAAGGCATCTTCTGTATCAATGGACAGTGAACTCACAATACACACACACATGGACATTACACTAAAAAAGTTCATTTTTGTTGGAATTATATTTGCTTATACTGCAAAGAATTAAATGCAAACCCCACCCGCCCCCACCCAAAAAAGAAAAAAAAAACCTTAACTGTGAGGTAAAGAATCATTTGTTTTTGTTGATTCCTTTAGAAAAAATGATTCAGCACAGTCAGAGTTCAATCCTGGTTACTGTACAGAAAACATGGATGATCTTCAATTGTTTTTGAATAAGAGTGGTTCAGGGTTTTTAATGCAATTATTTGGCATGTGTATTTGATCTTGTGGAACATTCTCTTCTGCTGTATAGATTGTGTATTTTGGGGATAAGGGGACGTGATGTGCTCCCCAATTTTTCTGCAATGACTTGATATGATCATTAGAAATGTGATCTTTATTCCTTATAATTCACAGATAATATATAAATGTTAGTGCCTTTATGGATACTTTAGAAGGATCATTTGTTGCCATAAATGAGAGGGTGTTGTTGTTAAGTGCCATCAAGTTGGTGTTAACTCATGGCGACCCTCTGAATACCTCTCCTAAACTGTGTTCGATCTTCAGTCAGGCGTCTCATTGTTGATAGAGTGACATCCATATAAGCTGTTATTGCATCGATCCATCTCATTGCTGGCCTTCCTCTTTTGCATAATTTGTTTGTTGTGACTATCCATTGGGTTTTCATGACAAAATATAGAAGTAGATTGCCAGGCCTTTCTTCCATGCAGGTAAGGCTAGTGATGTTGCCAGTATCAGGAATGTGATCCTCCGCTGTTAACACTTTTCCATTCTGCTGCTGCTTAAATTGGTGGTTTGTTTTAGTCTGGCACCTCAGAAGAGACCTGTCCATCTTGGGAGACTCTGCCAGTAGTTATGCTACCAGTAGCTTAGGGCTCAGCATTATTGATCCTCACAGCATGATAAGCTACACAACCAGTGAGGTAAAGGGTGCTTTATACTGTATAGCACTATGGGGGAGCCTAGCCATGCCGTGGTCACTGCTCAGTCAGGGTGAGAGCGACCTCCCAGCATGACATGCTGTGGCCACCCTGTCTGTGCAGGTGGTGGTCGGGCACTACAATGTCCCAGCCATTGCCCTATACCCTGTGCAAATGCATCCTGCCCATGCCACCCTGTCCGGGCCATACCCACAGTATCTTGCTCCTCATTATGCACATTGGCAGGCTAACACTGGAAACAGTGCAAGCAATGTGGGCTCAGTAAAGTGTAGGCAGCCACAACACACTGGATAGACAGACACACACTCACACACCTATGCCAGCATTGTGCAAATATAGAGGTTTGTGATAGCATTGGCCGCCACACCAGTCCTGGGCACAGTGCGGGCATTGCTATGGTACTCAGTACTGTTGGGGTCACTCCCCGGGGTGGTAAACACTGTCTGGAACATACACTGAACCACACTCCACAGATATCAGAAAGGTTGCTATGATGAATCTCTCTCAACAAATTGTGTTTAACATAGAATGTGTTATCTGACATGGATCATAGCGACCGTTTGATATTTATTTTGTTTATTTATTTAGAGTTTCTTCTATACCGCGCTATTCGTCATCAGTGCGGTTTACAGATAACACATTTGTGCAGTGTAGTAAAGATCTACACTGGACTTACAAGAAACAGGGAATTTATACAGGGCTAACAGGTAAACTATGTACAAATTGGTGGTCAAGGTTCTTCATGCAGCTCGGCATTATTTACATGTGGAAACAACATAACTATGTACATCCTAGCTGTATATCAAATGGTAGTGAACCGGTCAAATGGATTCAGAGGGACAGGCTTACTTGGGTGATCTGAGAGGTGTGAGAGGGGGTACTCTGCGGGTGCTGGCTTGGGCTAGGGGTGGCTGTGGGATGTCATCGGAGTCTGAAAAGCACTGAAGAAACAGGTGGTGCTTCAGTGCTTTTCTAAACTGGGCGAGGTTGTTGATGACCCGGATGTCTGGTGGCAGTGCGTTCCAGCAGGAAGGTGCATAGAGTGCGAAGGCTCGGTTCCTTGGAGCCTTAGAGCACTTGGTGATTGCTCTCGGGAGAAGCAGAGTGTTGGTGGCGGCTGATCTCCTCAACCTCTTGAGGGGGGTGGTCTGGACAAGGTCTGTGAGGGAGGTGAACGTGCACTTGTTGATAGCCTTGAAAGTCATCATTAAGATCTTGAAGGAAATCCTGCAGTGCACCGGGAGCCAGTGCAGATGTTTCAAAACTGGGGTGATATGATCCTTCCTTGATGCTCCATGCAGGATTCTGGCTGCAGCATTCATTGCGAGCTGCAGAGGATTCAACGAGCTCTTCGGAAGGCCCTGCAGTATGGAATTAGTGTAGTCAAAGTGCGGCATCACTAGTGCTCGATAGACTGTACGGAAGTCTTTCGGCTCTAGCAGCTGTCTCATGTGGCACAGCATCCGAATTTTGTGGTATATCGCTTTTATCATATTGCTTATCTGGGCATTCATGTTAAGGTGTTGGTCGAGTGTGACACCAAGGTATCATATTGTAGGCTTACTGAGGAGCTCGGCATTGCATACCTTCAGTGATGAGGGCGGAGTGAACGTCTGATCTCTGCTGATGAATAGGACCTCCGTATTTTTGAAATGTATTTTGAGTTTCTGCGTGTGAAGCCAATCCGTAACCGTGTCGAAACAGGTAGACAGCTGAGAGAGGTCTGGATGTTCCGTGGATATTGGCGTGTACATCAGAACATCATCAGTGTATATTAGTCAATTAATGTTGAAGGATCGGATGAGGGCACAGATGGGCTGCATGTAAACGTTGAACAATAGGGCAGAGAGTGATGATCCCTGTGGCACACCTTTCTCCTAAGGGAAGGGTGTGGAGGTGGAGGAGCCAGAACGGATATGCTGCCATCTGTCATTCAGGTATGATGCACACCAAGCAAGTGCTGTACCATGGACTCCCTTCTCGCTGAGGCGATATAGGAGTAGATCGTGACTGATGGAGTCAAAAGCTGCAGCAATGTCCAAGAAGATGAGAGCAAAACCTTGTCTAATATTGTCTAGCCCAATGGTTAACGTGCTGAATAAGGAGGTCAGCAAAGTTTCTATGCCGTGTGACTCCCAGAATGCTGGCTGGGGTCAAGGGATGTGTTGGTCTCGATATGATGGTTCAGTTGGCGTTGAACTATCTTTTCCATAATTTTAGCTAGTAGAGGGATACTTGAGATTGGCCTATAAGAGTCCATCCTAGCAGGGTCCAATTTATTGTTTTTCAGCAGCGGCCTGATTGCTGTTTGTTTCAGGCTTCAGGGGAAGGTTCCAGTCAGGAATGATAGGCCTATAAGTTTTGACAGGAATGGGCTAAGGTCAGCCTGCAGGGCCTTTATCCAGAATGCTGGACATGGGTCATTTGGTGCTGTGGTGGTGTTTATGTTCGTGATGGTGTCTTGGATGTCTTTTTCAGTTGGGGCTGAGAAGGCAATGATGATATATTGTGTATTCATTAAGGTTTGTGAAGGTGAGGATGAGGGGGACAGTTCAGGAGCCCTATCTGGAGAGTGGATGTTTGCGGATATGCTGGACTGACATGTTTTGGTTCGCAGGTAGTCTGCATATTCCTGCGGGTCTGGGTGGGTTGATTGGTTGGGGGTGGGCTCTTTTGCTAGGGTTTTAACAAGGTTGAAGAGCTCGTGCGGTTTATTTAAGGAGCGTTGTAAGATTTCAGCATGGTATTGCTTCATTCTCGTTGACACTGCTGATCAGTGTCCGTCTAAATGAGCAGTGTAAACGTCATGACTCTCAGTTGTTCTAGAGCGATGCCAACGTCTTTCGAGCTGTCTAAGTTGAAGGAGTGATTTCCATAGCTCGGGGGAATACCAGGGCGCCTTCGTCCTCTTACCTGGTACTTTGTTGAAGGAGGGTGGGTCGATTCCGGCATCCAGACTCGAGTTCCATGTGGTGATCATGTCGTCTAGACTCTGTTTGCGTGGGTTGTGGAGAGGCCGTGCTCTTTCCAGGATCTCATCTTTGTTGAATGGACGGAAGCGTTTTGCAATTGAAGTGATTGGTTTGTCAGAAGAATGTGGAATAGTGGAGACAGAGTGTACTGGCATCAGGAATCTAATCAGATAGTGGTCAGACCATGGTACCGTACTTACAGAATGATTGAACTTGTGCGTAGAGTTGGAGGTTGTTTGCGGAGCGAAAATCAGATTGAGCGTGTTTCCCCTAATGTGGGTAGGGTTGTCTACTATCTGAGTGTAACCTAGCACTCCGAGGGCATCAAGGAAGGCCTTGGCATGGGTGTCTTGGAGGGTAGGGAGGTTGAAGTTGCTCAACACCCAGTTTGATGTGCGAGTGTTTAAGGGGTTGCAGGCGAGGTCGATTATTGTAGAGAAGTCATCTGGGGCGGGGGAGGGTGTTCGGTAGAACAAATTGATGGTGCTGTGTTTGTTCGCTATGGTGATGGAGTCTAGGATTGAGGTGCTGCTGGAAGAGATCATCTGGAAATGTAGATTCGACTTGGCTGGGATGAGTGCTCCTCCACCTCGTCTGTCATTTCTGTGACAAGAGTGGACAGAGAAAATGGGGGGACAAATTGGTGAAGGAGAACAGTGTCTGAGGCAGACATCCAAGTTTTGGTAACACATAGGATGTCAAGGTCGAAGGCGGACAGCATGTCCGTCATGACTGGCCATTTCTTTCGGATCGAGCGCGCGTTTATGAGGGCACACTTAAGGTCGTGATGGTGGGTGTGTTGTTCCTGCTGAGGGGGTTTGGGCTGCTGGAGGGCAACATAGATGAGGTGGGGGTATGGCATGCATGCAGGTCTCCCTGTTTGGTAGTCGGAGTGTCCGTAGCATCTCCTCCATGTACCGTGTAAGATTGGAATGGAGTTGTAGGAGGAAGTGAGGGCCTGGATGCCATGTGACAGAGCTAGTATCATGCAGCAGCTGGCAAGGGCATAGGAGTGTGTGGTTGTGGTAGGTAGTAACATGGTGACAGTGGGGTTCAAGATGAATAGTACTGGCTGAATTTAGTGTACCGATTTTCGCTGGGTTCAAGTAAATAATAGAGCAGATTTGATATTATTTAGCTGGGAAAAATTAAATATTACAACAGTGATTAAATGGATGGTACAGCAGGCTATAAGCACATAACTCAATTGGGGAACAGGCACATAACTCAATTGGGGAATTGGGCTACAAGCACATAACTCAATTGGGGAATAAGACAGAAGTAGTGTTCTCACCAGAGTTCGATAGAATTTTGGCTCTCACGAGGATCAGCATGAAGGTCGACTTCCAGTGGTCGTGGGGGGCTGTTCTTGCATTTGCATTAGACCTCCAGTATGATGCTGGCTGTGTTGAGGTCCCCGCCTAAGGGCCACGCCAAAGGGTCCTCTGGCGAGGCCCTCAGGCGCGGGCCCACCAGGCGCGGGTGCGCCCGATGGCGCTCTTTTTAAAATGGTGCGGGCTGCCCCGATTGGAGGAAGCTGGAGCGGAGGGCCCATATCGTGCGGGCTCAGCAGGCTTGCGGTGGCTCAATCCCTGCTGGGAGAGCAGCTGCTGGGTTGGTGTCAGTGGAGCATTGGCTGTGTGCGCGCCCGATGGCGCTCTTTTTAAAATGGTGTGGGCTGCCCCGATTGGGCAAAACTGGAGCGGGAGGGCCCGGATCGTGCAGGCTCAGGAGGCTTGCGGTGGCTCGATCCCCCCCAGGAGAGCAGTTGCTGGGTCGGTGTTGGTGGAGCGTTGGCTGTGTGCGCGCCTGATGACGCTCTTTTTAAAATGGTGCGGGCTGCCCCGATTGGGCGAAGCTGGAGCGGGAGGGCCCAGATCGTGCAGGCTCAGCAGGCTTGCGGTGGCTTGATCCTCGCTGGGAGAGCAGCTGCTGGGTCGGCATCGATGGAGCGTTGGCTGATATATGTGGAACATGTTCCCAAGTTTAGAACGGCATTGCTAAGGTATACAGGTGCTAGTATTGGGAGATGCTAGTCTGCGCAGGGCCCAATGGCCTGACTCTCCATGAGGCATTGGATAGTGGAGCCTGTGGGTGTGGGTGTTTGTGCCGCTGCTCTAGGGCAGAGGTTCCCAACTCTATTCCGGGTAGGCCAAACACGGTTCAGGTCTTCATGCTGTCTCTAATGAATATGCATGGATACATTTGCATACAATGGGTGCGGTACATGTAAATACATCTTGTGCATATTTATTAGGGACATCCTGACAACCTAAATGGTGTTTGGCCCTCCATGACTGCAGGTGGGACACTCTGCTATGGGGATTGCACATGTTTATGGTGTCTGTGCTCTGTAGGGTGACATATAGGAATTTATGGCATGTTTCATTTCTCTGCAAGAAAGGTTCTGTCTTTATTACCATGGTTTACTACTGCATAAAATATAGGGACTTGGTTTGCAGGGCCACAGCTGGGACTTGAACCTGTGACTCTCTGGCCCTGAGCACACTGGCTGTGTGTACTGCACCACACTGTTGCCACAGAGGCAGATCATTCCCTGGGGACACCATGACTGTACGTCAGACAGATCTTGTCTGTTGCAGTGCACGGCACAGACCTAAATGGGGCTTGGCCAGTGTCTGCTGTGGGCAGATGCCATTGCCCCCTCCGCCACCATGCTGACATGCCCTTATGTTAGTGGTGCTGGTGGTGCACAGTCCCAGGCCAGCCAGTGTGCTGGTAGGCAGCTGCCTATGGTGTGGGTTCTCGGGTGGGAGTGCCTACATGGACATGCATGCTTCCCCCCCCCCCTGGCACCGCCTGCCAATGTTCTGTGCCCTTGGGGGTACCTGCTGGGTAATATCCCATGGGACACTGGGGGAACACACTCGTGCCCATGTTGGACCCTCGTCAGTTGCTGTCTTGCTGCTTTACAGTTTCAGCATTCCTATGTGCCACCTTGGTATCTACCTAGTCCGCAATGTGCCCCAGCTGGACCACAGCATGTGCCGCCTGCAGCCCTCTGTATCCCATTTCCAGCATCAGGACAGTTGCCCTGTCCTACGTGCCCACTCTGCTGCTGCTGCACATTTGCACGCCATAACAAACCTGCCCAATATAAACAGGTATATAATATGGAGTGAAGGAGTGGAAGGTCAGGGGTTCAAATCCCACTAGAGGACAGCAACCTTGGGCAAGAAGGACTGGGATTTCTAGTCCCACAGGTGCTCCTTGTGGTCTTGGGCAAGCCACTTAACTCTCCATAGCCCATGTTCCCTGTAAAATAGTTATCTCCAAGTTATAATGCCCTGTTCAATGTAAACCACACTGATGCAGAATAGTGTGGTATATAAGAAAATGTAAATAAATAAATATAAGTTCATAAAAAATATAAATGAAGAAAAACATGGCAACTTTGAGTAGGTCATTGATGCAATAAGAAGCATTAAATTCTCATTTCATGAAGAGTTTATGTATATGCTTGATATAAGTCTGAGACCTCGTTGCCATTTAGACATTAAGTGTTGGAGGATTTTACTCTCATAGTTAAAGAAGTGGAGCTGAAAAATTGTTATTTGTTACTATAATAAATAAATATAAACAACAAAAATCCTGATCACTGCTATTTCAATGTGAGATCATTCACTTTGTAGGGGGACAGAGAATTGACCCTTCCAAACATGATATCTTCTTTTTTATGCATTGTCAGTAGTGTTTCTTTATGTTTCTCATTAATATCACTATTGGCCAGCTTGGTTATTGGGATTTCAAATGTGGCTCTGGTCATTTTATCTGTTTCTTTGCTTTTTTGGCTCCTGCACATGTATCACTACTATCACGTTTTTGGGTTTCCCTGCCTTTGCTGTACATTGCTGACGGAAATGGTTTCTCTGACCTGCAAATGTGCCTAGCGCCAGGTTTTCACTGGCGCTAATTTTCTGAGCTTCATTTCATGGCATTAGTGTGCAAGGAGCCACTCCACGCCCACTCTCCGCCCATTGACCCCTTCTCTCCGCTCCTGGGGAGCCTTCCTCCACCCTCTGGGGAGCCTTGCTCCACCCTCGGCGCACCATACCACCGCAGCAGACGTTATCGCGCGATACGTGATGTTCTCGCATGGTAATGCACCATTATCATGCGATAACATCACATATTACGCGATAACATCGCAGCTGCGCCGTTAGCGCTGTTTAGTAAACATGCCCCTATATTCCTTGATCTTGAGAAGCAAATGTTTCAAATTATCTTCACTTTCAGCCAGTAATGTGGTATCATCAGCATAGTGAATGTTATTGATGAGTCTTCCATCAATCTTCACACCTTGGTTGTCTTCATATAGTCCTGCTTCTCTGATGATTTGTTCTGCCTATAAATTAAAGAGGTAGGAGGAAAATATGCAACTTTGTTGTACATCTTTACCAATTTTAAACCATTCTGTTTCTCCTAGTTCCATTTGAATTGTTACTTCTTGATCAATGTGAAGGTTATGCAAGAGAATGATCAGGTGTTCTGATATACCATGCTTCTTAATGTGGCCCAAAGTTTCTCATGCTTTTCACAGTCAAAAGCATTGCTGTAGTCAATAAAACACATATGGATATCTTTTTGGTATTCATTTGTCTTTTCAAGGAACCATCTCGCATCCATGATAATGTGTCTCATTCCTTGCCCTTTCCTGAACCTTGCTTGCACTTCAGGCAGTTCTCGTTCCACATTAAATTTCATCTGCCATTTGAACGTCCAGCCTTCCAATTTATCAAGGTCATCTTGCAATTTTGCACAATCCTCTTGGGCTTTAACAACTTTGAATAATTTTGTGTCATCTGCAAATTTGATTACCTCACTCATTCCCATTTCCAGGTCATTTACGAATATGTTAAAAAGCAGCAGACCCAGCACAGATCCCTGGGGTACTTCACTAATTCACCTTTCTTCATTGGGAAAATTGGCCATTCAGCCCTACCCTCTGCTTTCTATCTTTTAGCCAGTTCCTGATCCACAATAGTACACTGCTTCCTATCCCATGACTTTTTAACTTCGCCAAGAGTCTCTCATGAGGGACGTTGTCAAAGGCTTTCTGAAAATCCAGATACACTATATCAACCGACTCACCTTTGTCTACCTGTTTATTAACTCCTTCAAAAAATATGACAGATTATTTATCAGCATTATTTGATGTTCATGAGAGCATCTATAAACTTGCAGCTCACTAGTCAGTTTTGTTCTTTGCTCCCATAATCAGTACTCAGAACAGTTCTTCAGACTGGATCCTATCTCATCTTCACTACTGTAATTTTATCTATTTGGACTTACCCAACGAGCGTATCGGTCGGCTGCCATTAGTGTACAATATAGTTCTGTAATGGCTGCTTATTGATTTACACGTACATTTTGAAGCCTGAATTCTGATTTTATCAGTGCTTAGATATATTGCTCCAAGCTAACTTTCACACTAGATTTAACTTATAGAACCTATCTACTGAATTGTATTCACTGTTTAACACAAGAATTAACATGCTGGCCATTAAAGCAGCATCTTAATTCTTAGCGTATGGTAATTCCCATGTTAAACAGCTAATGCAAAAGAGGGATTTGTCACATTGTCGTAGCGAACTTAATGTACTCTATCAAACCTGGATTTATTATATACATTTTAAGGCAATTTATTATTGAAGAGTATGGGACACTGCCAAACGTTTTCTTATAATCAACTCATGTTATACTAAGATTTTGACTTTTCTTAGAGTTGGCCATGATGGCCTTATTCAACATGAACTGGTCTTTGGTTCCATGTGCTCCCTTCTTATTGTCCTTTTGCTCTATTGCCACGATGTTATTGGACTCAATATGATCATATATTCTGCCTGCGTCTACAGTTTATAGATTGCAGATAGATAAGTTATTGGTCTTTAATTTTGTAATGTTATTTGGGCCCCCCCCCCCCTTTGGTAAGAGAAATGTTCTTCCTTTTATAAGCCATTGTGGTATTAAGTCCAGCTGCATCATCAATTGTTTTTTTTCAGTTTGCCAGGTCTTGGTCGAGTGATGTTAACTATTTTAACCAAAAGTTGGTTATTCCATCTGGGCCAGAGCTAACCTACTTTCCAGTTCTTTTGTTGTTACAGCGGAATCTTAGTAACTTTAGCATCCTGGGTTTATACAGTATCGTTCTCCAAGGAAGGGAGATGGAGCCAATGATATTTAACCAAGACCTATACCTATGCCTCAAGTCTATATAGCACTTAGCAATGCTTCTAGGTCACAACCCTGTGGTATGTACAAGGAGTGTGCACTGCAAAAAAAAAGTTCACTTTGTGCTCCTTTTAAATTAATTGTTCCTGATTTTTTAGCGTTTTTCTGTGCTTGTTTCACCTATTCATACTTTGTTCATGCATTGTATGAATATTCAAACTATTTAAAATGTGCAATTCGATTGTGCACATATTAATTTATACGTATAAACGCATGCAAGCATTTGCATGCATGTTCAGGCTCTGGATGTCGAAACGAACCAAATGCTCGTTCACAAATGTACATCTGATTTCAAACTGCAGCAATCTTTATAAAATGGAAGCACGCACTCGGGCCTGGATTAACGGCGCCCATATTATGCCTGCTTGAGAGCTGATGTTAATATTAGCTGAATTTTATGTGCATATTTTATTAAATACGCATATAATTTGCAACTCCGCCGACAGTCCGCCCAAACTCCTTCCCGAGCATGCCTACTTTCCAGATATGCATCGGCTTAAACTGCATGTTCTTTTAAGCGTGACTTAATTTTATAAGAGGATTTTTATACACCTAAAACAGCGTTGCATGTATGAAAAAGATTTAAAATTACCCTCATGGAGAGTAATTTTCTAAGGCAAAACTAGGGGGTATGTTTATTAATCAGTGGTAGCGGCTTCCATGCAATATCGCACGGAAGCCACTACCGCCGATTAGTAAACATACCCTAGGTTTCTGTGCATTTTAATGTGTCTATTTCAATCCTACTTTATCAAGTATGCATTTAAGATGCAAGCATTTGTTCCAGCTCTATGGCTGGTATTGATGGCTGCACCTACGTTTTTGAAAAGTTCATGTAAATTATAGCACTTTATCCTTTACATGTATAACTTTGCGCACCACCCACACCACCCAAATTCCATCCCTATAAATGCCCGCAGTGAAAAGACTTGCCATTGACCCAACGCATGTACTTTCAGAATAGCATGTAAGTGCCTATTTACATGACTATATGAGTCATTTATGCACATAGACACATGCGTAAATATAGGCGCGATTTATAAAATTGCTCCTATCTGCCTTAGCTATGTGCACATAGTTGAATCTTTAGTATAGACACAGGAGATCCAAATTCCAGTAATCCATAGGCCATTTTTTCTGGATCGTATTTATCTAATTTGAAATTATCCAGTAGGAAAAGGATTGCAGAAAATAATGACTATAAATTGCTAGTTTGGCTCCATTTATATTTTTAGATTCTTAATGAGATACCATATAAAAATGTTTTTTTCCCCTACTTCACTTTCCTAGCCTTGGAAATATTATTTTGCCCAATCATAAATGCTATTGCATAGAAGCCCTTGGAGAGGAGATCAGGCATCAGCACTCTGTAGTAGTGTATAGTGTGGGTAATGGAGAAAAAGTGGGCAGGGAATACAACACAATGGGGTATGTTTACTAAACTGCAGTAATCGTACATAACGCGCGTTGTGTAACGTTAACGATCGTAAGCACATCATAACGTGCATTATGACGAGCTTACGATCATTAACGTTACATAACGCGCGTTAATCGTAGTTAACAATCGTAAACTCCCGCGGCGCGGTAAAACACCGCAGAAGGTGGAGCGAGGGCGGAAAGAAGGGATCAATTGGCGGAGAGTGGACGGGGAGAGGCTCCCTTCACACTAACGCGATGATCTGAAGAGCTCAATTCCAACACGAATGAAAACCTGCCGTTAAATGCACATTACAGGGGAGAGAAACCATTTCAGTGTCAGCAATGTACAGCCCAGGCAGGGAAACCTAAACAAAGTGATAAGTGTGATACATGTGCACAGAACAAAAGGGCACATAAACACTGAAAATGACCCCAACAAACTGGAAAAAGACCATAACCAAGCTGGCCAATAGTGGTATCAATGAGAAACATCAACCCCCCCCCCCCCCGAGTAAGCTCCATAGAACAGATATAAATCGTGGAATGGTCTATAATCTGTCCCCATACATGGTGAATGAGCCCACAGTGAAATAGTGCTGCTCAGGGTTTTCCCCACCATCGGACAGGGTTCCTATGGCATGCACATGTCCCGCAACATCAGGGCAGGCATGTCGGAACGGCAACTGGACAGATTCCGGAGAAGGGGATACAGAGGGACGCAGGCGGCACATGCTGTGGTGCAGCTGGGCCACAGTGCGGACTAGGGCGATGCCTAGGTGGCCCATACGAATGCTGAAGCAGCAGAGCAGCCAGACAGAAACTGCTGAAGGCCCAACATGGGCATGACTGTGTTTCCCACAGTGTCACAGGGGATAGTACCCAGCAGCTACCCCCAAGGGCACGGAACATTGGCAGGTGGTGTTGGGGGGAAGCGTGGACACCTATGCAGGCACCCCCTACCCCAGAACCCACACCATAGGCAGCCGCCTACCTGCACACTGAATGGCCTGAGACTGCGCACCACCAGCACCACCAGCAGAAGAACATGTCAGCATGGTGGCTGAGGGATACTGGTGGTGGAAGGGGCAGTGGCAGCTGCCCAGAGCAGACCGTGGCCTAACCCTGTGTAGGGGGGTGCTGTGTACTGCAACAGATGGGCCCTGTCTGACGAACAGTCATGGTATCACCAAGGAATGTACTGACTCTGTGACAACAAGGTGGTGCTGTGCGCAAACCAGTGTATTCAGAAGCAGAGGGTCACAGGTTCAAGTCCCAACTGTGGTTCCCGCCAACCCAGTCCCCATATTTTACCCACTACTACAACGTGCTAATACAGACAGCACCTTTATTGCAGATGACGTAAACATGCCCAAGACACCTACATTTTACCCTACAGAGCACAGACACCATAAACATGCACATTACATAGAGCAGAGCCTCCCAAATGCAGTCCTGGAGGGCCAAACACCATTCCGGATCCATGCTGCCTCTGATAAAGATGCCTGTGCTGCATTTCTATGCGCCACCCCCATGGTATGCAGATGTTTCTCATGCATATTCATGAGGAACAGCATGAAAACCCGAACAGTGTTTTGCACCGCAGGTCTGGAGTTGGGAACCTCTGCCGGAAAGCAGCTGCCAACAGGGGCAGACACACCCGCACCCACAGGCCCCATTATCCAAAGCCTCCTGGGGAGGCAGGACATTGGGCTCTGCGTGCATCTCCCAATACTAGCACTTGCATACCTTAGTAATGCCACCCTAAATCGGGGAATATGGTACACATCTATCAAAAGGTTGCTATGAGTACTGGCAGATAGCAATTCCTAGGTTAAGTACACTTTTCTGAGTGAGCTGCTGTCTGTGGAGTGTGTTACAGGTCTTGCGTCTGACAGTGTTTACCAACCTGGGGAGTGACTCCTACAGTATTGCGTACCATAGCCATGCCTGCACTGTGCCCAGGACTTGTGTGGTGGCCTGGGTTTCCCAAGACCTCTATAGTTGTACAATGCTGGCATAGGTGCGGGGAGTGTGTGTCTGTCTATCCAGTGTGTGGTGGCTGCCAACACCCTCCACAGCCCACACTGCTAGCACTGTTGCCAGTATTGGCCTGCCAATGTGCATAATGAGGAGCAAGGTACTGTGGGAATAGCCTGGATAGGGTGGCCTGGCCTGGATGCATCTGCACACGGCATAGGGCAATGGCTCGGACATTGTAGTGCCTGGCCACCACCTGCACGGACAGGGTGGCCATAGCATGTCCTGCTCGGAGGTCACTCTCACCCTGACTGAGCTGTGACCATGGCATGGCTAGGTTCCCCCATAGTGTTATATAGCATTTTTTTCATGTGATATTTATGGGTTTCCTTTTGGGGCCCAATCACTGGCTTATCTGCTTGGTGTTTGTGCTGACATCCCCGTTCTGGGTACATGCATCTCCTCCAGGACCATGCACTATGGACTAGCTGGTGGACTGTCTGCAGCTAGTATGCGTCTTGCTGGAACACTTTGCAGGGTGCAGTGGCTGGAGTCTTGCTGCTGGAGAAGGTCAGATAATGGTGGGGGGCAGCTGAGCATTCCCAGGCCTTCTGTCTGCTATTGTGTTATGGATGTGTACTGCTCTGTCTATTCCCCAGCAGGACAGGGGTTGCTGGTCCCCTCTACTGCTGCCATTGCAGAGAGGTAGACTGTGGATCTATTGGTGGGTGATCCTGTTTCTCACCCTGAGCCCCAGAGGGAGGGTGGGTTGTGTGGTGGTACATAATCTGCCTATGGTTCCATACACCCCCCCCCCCTCCTCTTTCACCTACAGCAGGTAACGATGGCACCAACACAGGATATGCACTATTCTGGGTGCAGCATCGCCCATAGGGACTAGACATGACCGAGACATACAGCTGGACACAGATGTATCCTAGGTGTGTCTAACTGAACTACCTATCACACACTGATGGGGACCTGCAGCATGGCGTATTTCAGCCATGAAAGGTGCTGTGGACCTGGTGCTGGGCGCCCCACCTCAACCTCAGGGTGGGCACTGTACCCACACAATGTGACTGTCTGTGGCTACTCTGTGGCAGTGCCACACACGGTCTGTTCCCCCTACAAGGCTTAGGTGCTGTGGGGGTGCATACCCGATCTTGTGCCCATCTCTCGACTGCTGATTTGCATGTGCAGTGCATCATGGGTACGGGTGAGTTACCCCTATCCTGGTAACCACAGCAGACAGTTTGTGTGGTGACATGCAGTCCTGCAGCCAGCCAGGGCTTTGTTCACATCCTTATAAGGTGTCCTATAGGGGACATTATAGGGTGCCTTGGCAGACAGTACACTTTATAATGTGCCCTATGGAGTGCGTTATGGGGTGCCTTATGCGGCACCTTAGGTTATGCCACCATGAGGGTGTGTTTGCTGGCAGCACTAATTAAAATACACGTCACATGCCTCAACAATCGCTATTTAAATGTAAAGGGTGCTGCCTCAGCCAGCCTTATACATTAGGCCCACTGGGGAATCGAACCCATGACCCCTGTACCATCAGTCAGTGTTGTAACCATTGTGCTACAGCTCTGTTGCTGTGTGTGTATGCCTGCGCGCCTTCTTTAGATTAACGCGCGGTAACGTGCCCTGTAGCGCTCGTTCATTTATGGCGCCTTGTAATGCGCGTTCTCGGCGCATTCTCAGAAACGATGTACCGCCCATGTCCTTATTTGGGGTTTCTGTCTCTACCGCGGCTCCTAACGCGAATCGCACTAACGCAGTTTAGTAAACATACCCCAATGTTTCTAAATAGGTGAAGTCCATGTGAATATCCTCAGTAATTGGAACAAGTATCTCTGGATGTGAAGATCCTTATGAAGTGGTTATAGTTTTACTTTGGTGCATGTTTACTAAAACACATCAGCTGCTAATGTGGAAGAGATTGCACACTATCTGGCAGCAGTAGCAGTTCACATGGAACAGCTATAGCTAATGCAGTGATTTTCTGCGCTATTAGCAGAAAGTGCATTATCTGCAGGAGTGGGTGGGATTAGGGTGGAGAACGGGCATGTCTGTAATGCGTGGTGACCATGGGCATCAACAGTGTGTGGTAACCGTCAGATTTGCAGACAGCATGGATGCAGTTAACCCTTTCCAGGCCAAGCCCAAAACTCTCGGAATCCAAAATTCTGACTAAATATTCCTATCAAATGGTATATAATACATGACCATAGCAGAAGGAAAATCACTATTAGAACATATTGAATAAGATGGGTACAATTTTCCTGAAATATGCAAAAATTGACCCGGCTGCAGAATGTGGATTAAAAATTTAAACCTGGCCTTGAAAGGGTTAATGCCTTTTTAATGGGTGTCGTTTGTTGCGTCCATGATGCTACCTGATCACATTCTCTGCGCCTTCAGTGGTTTATCTGCTGGAGTATTGTTGTGCCTGCCCCCAATACATAACATATGGCTTTTGCAGCTAATGCAGAGCTCTCTGTACTTTTTTGGCACATTGGCTACTAACGCCTCATGTGGTTTAGTAAACATGTCCCTTTGTGTTTCTTCCTCTAGTGAACTTAAAATAAAAAAAAATCTGTTGTTTTTTTCCTGTCCTTTACAGGAGTTACAGTACTTGAAGGACCTATCTATGCTGTGGGTGGTCATGATGGCTGGAGTTACCTGAATACAGTAGAGAGGTGGGATCCTCAAAGTCAGCAATGGACATATGTTGCAAGTATGTCCACAGCCAGAAGCACTGTTGGAGTAGCAGCATTAAATGGCAAGTGAGTAGGGTGCACCTGTACTTGTCAAAAGCATCTTTAATAGCTTTGATAATATAGATGTAGATATAGATATGTGTGTGTGAATGTAAGTGTGGATGTGTGTAGCTAAGCTCTTCTTGGACCTCCAGATAAACAACATATTAAGGACCTCTAACATTCAAAATGGCCAGTTTTACCTTAATTCCTCATCCTTTGGACTATAATCCTTTATTATTGCCAAGTGCCAGGAAACCTCCCTGATCTGAAACCTTCCTTGACCATGCCACACCTCCACCCACCCACCTCCCTTCCAAGTTCTTGAATTCAGGCTTTATTGCCACAGTAAATGGAAAATACAACTACATTTCTAAACATCTCTTTAAACAATGTATTTCATTTCCATCTAATTGTATTGTGTGGGCACTCTTGCTTTTATGCAGAGAACTGAACAGATGTATAGAACAGCAAGATAAACATGTATTAAATATTATTATATGAATCATAAATGCTATGATTTAATTAGTAAAAGTCTTAATACATGTTGTAAACCGCACTGATGCAGAATAGTGCGGTATATAAGAGAATGTAAATAAATAATTAAAAAATAAAAAATAAATAATGTTGTTCTGACATCCCTTTAGTCTCCTGTTCACCTCCTATGTGTTTCCTTATCATTCCCCTAGCTATATCCTAGTCCCCACTTGTTGTGTTGTCTGTCTTGACTAGACTGTAACATAGTAACATAGTATATGATGGCAGATAAAGACCAGTATGGTCGATCTAGTCTGCCCAGCAAGGCGGCAAGAGTAGGTGCACTTGCCATCCATGCAGGTCACCTCTCCCCATGCCTTTGTTTAGGGGTGTACCCACCTCTCTGTGTAGGTCACCCCCTAGTTGTTCAGATATAAGAGATAGTTATGCTTATTTTGATTTTATCCTGTTGCTGTAAAGGGATCCACTGTGTCTGTCCCATGCCATTTTGAATTCTGTCACTGTGTTTGCCCCCACCACTTCCTTCGGGAGGGCATTCCAAGCATCCCTGTAAGCTCTTATGAGCAGGGACCGTCTCTTACTTGTCTCTGTTCAGTGCTGCATATGCCTTCTAGCACTATACAAATGATAAGTAGTAGAAGTAATAAAACTGTGGTAGAAAACTAACAGTGATAGATCTAGAACTTGTTGATGCAAGATGTAGTAAAAGCTGTTAGTGTAGTTGGATTTAAAAGAGTTTTGGACATGTTCCTGGAGGAAATGTCCATAAACCATTATTGACGAGGACTGGGGAAATCCAATGCTTACCACAGAGATAAGCAGCATGGAATCTGTATACCTCCAGAGATCCTGCAGGTACTTATAACCTAGATTGGCCACTGCTGGAAACAGGATACTTGGCCCGATGGACCTTTGGTCTGACCCAGTATGGTATTTCTTATGTTCTTATATTTAGAGTAACAAAATAGATTTAAATATAAAGCTGTTTGGGTCCTTTTGCCTTCTACTGAAACTTTTTTATCAGAGAAGGGTCTACCACATATTAGTTAGTTCCATTGGGAATCAGTAGCCTGAAATGTAGTTGTATGTACCTCTTCATTGAGATAAAAGATAATAAAAAAAATCAGAACACTTCTAAATGAATCAATACCAAGCTTGAATTCTATGGACCCGATATTCGAATGGTGGTTATACGTTTTACGGCCCTTTATAACTGTTGCTGAGAGGGATATTTAATGGCACTAACACAGTTGGTGCTGCTAAATATCTGTGATTATCTCCCTTACACGCCCTGATGCTATCTGCTTAGCATGGGGGCGTTTTGGGGGCGTTCTAGGGAGGAGCAGAGGTGCCGACTGTCCTAACCGAGCAGCATGCAATATCGCCGCTGCCTGATTAGCTAATGCGTCTTCCGGCATGTGCAGCAAACCACAGATATTCAATGCCAGGACCTCTTATGACCCTGGCATTGAATATCCAAGATTAGAGGTTGGCGGGCATGGCTATGTGCTATAGCAGCACAAAGCCTGCATAATCGAATATCGGGTCCTACCAGGACATGTTTACTAAACAAAACATTCTTTAACATTTTTAAAAGTTATTCTTGCACTTTTTTAAAATGTTTATATCACAAAACACATTTCCTTTGGTATTTTCCTGGGGCCTACTTGTAAATTTGTCCTACATGGTTAGACAGTTTTCAATTACTTCTTTAGGTGCTGAAAGAAAGTGTATTATATTTTGAGGAAATCATTGTGTATTATTTTTAATGGATCTATACAGTCTGCCTATTACTACTATATCTAAAAACACATCTCCTCCATCCCCTTACCTCAACAAACAAATACACTTCCACATCTAAACACATTTTGTCCAACCATACCTCAGTGCAGAATATATCCCGTTCCATCAAAACTACTCTATTTCAGCATCCACCCACTGCAATGTCATAAAATCCTTCCATCTAACCGCAACACCTTTCTACCACAACGTCATCCTTCAACACACAGCCCCACTGTACTCTAGATCATCCACACATATCCTTCCATTGCTCTAGGTCCTAGTATACACACCTCATCATTCACCATTGCTGTTCCAGGTCCTCTTGCACATGCTCTCAATGCTGATGCTTCAGAACCTCAATATAGACACCCTCCCTCCAAGTCATGCACTTCCTGTATCTCCGCAATAGCTCCTCCACCCTATCAATACTGCTACCATTCCAGTTTCTTACATAAGAGCATAAGATATGCCATACTAGGTCAGACAAAGGTCCATCAAGCACAGTATCCTGTTTCCAAAAGTGGCCAGTCTAGGTCATAAGTACCTAGCAGTCTCCCCAAAAGACACAGGTTCCTCAATGCTTGTATTGGGTCAAGCAGTGATATCCTGGGTCCCTTTTAATAATGGTTTATGGACCTTTCCTCCAGGAACTTGTCCAAACCTTTTTTAAACCCAGCTACGCTAACAGCTTTTACTACATCCTCCAGTAACAAATTCCAGAGTTTGATTACAAGTTGAGTGAAAAAATATTTTCTCTTATTGGTCTTAAATAGGTTACCCTGTAGCTTCATTGCATGCCCCCTAGTCTTTTTATATTCTGATGATGTAAACAATTGATCTACGTTTACTCGTTCCACTCTATTCATTAATTTATAAACCTCTATCATATCTCCCCTCAGCCATCTCTTTTCTAAGTTGAAGAGCCCTAACCTTTTTAGCCTCTCTTCATAGGAGTATTCTTCCATCCCCTTTACCATTTTGGTGGCTCTTCTCTCTACCTTTTCTAATAATGCTCACTCGACTGTCTACAAAACACACCTTAGCCATACCTCAACACACCCACTAAAAACATCAGTAGCACCATTAATGTCATACCTCAATAATGTCACTACACAAGTCAACATAGCATCACAACCATCAGATCCCCAAAACATCACGACAAAGTTCAATGTGGGGTGAGGAATGCTTTCACTTTCTCAAGGCCAGCTAAATCAAAAACCTTAATCCATACTAATGGGGGACAACTATATACACTACTCTCTTAATATCATGCCCACTATGCCCAAACCACACTTAAAACTACAAACAATTTTTTGTCGGACTTATTACTGAAGCCCTACTAGGAAACTTCACCTCAATATTTAGCTCATTTTACTGAATTTCATTTTAAAATCGCTTATTAAATCTTCCATTAAGCACTCTTAACATAACCAAGGTACTGTTGAATCTTACTTATCAGAGTCACATGATATTTCCAGTCAAGCCATCCAACACGGTGCTGCGTTTCAAACTGCACATGCACTGATTGGTTCTGTCTCAGGGAATTATTCATTAAAGATCCATTCCAATGACAATTTCTTTAGATGGCAGGGTTTGAAGATTTAGGGGTATGTTTACTAAACTGCGATAATCGTGAATAACGCGTGTTGTGTAACGTTAACAATCGTAAGCGCATCATAACGCGCATTATGATGCGCTTACGATCGTTAACGTTACATAATGCGCGTTAACCGTAGTTAACAATTGTAAACTCCCGCGGCGCGGTAAAACACCGCAGAAGGTGGAGAGAAGGGGTCAATCGGCAGAGAGTGGGCGGGGAGAGGCTCCCTCCACACTAACGTGCTGATCTGAAGAGCTCAATTCCAACGCGAATGAAAACCTGCCGTTAAATGCACATTACAGGGGAGAGAAACCATTTCAGTGTCAGCAATGTACAGCCCAGGCAGGGAAACCTAACAAAAGTGATAAGTGTGATACATGTGCACAGAACAAAAGGGCACATAAACACTGAAAATGACCCCAACAAACTGGAAAAAGACCATAACCAAGCTGGCCAATAGTGGTATCAATGAGAAACATCAACCACTCCCCCCCCCCGGGTAAGCTCCATAGAACAGATATAAATCATGGAAGGGTCTATACTCCGCCCCCATAGAAGGTGAATGAGCCCACAGTGATATAGCGCTGCTCAGGTTTTTCCCCACCATCGGACAGGGTTCATATGGGGTGCACATGTCCTGCAACATCAGGACGGGCATGTCGGAACGGCAACTGGACAGATGCCAGAGAAGGGGATACAGAGGGCCGCAGGCGGCACATGCTGTGGTGCAGCTGGGTCACAGTGCAGACTACGGCGATGCCTAGGTGGCCCATACGAATGCTGAAGCAGCAGAGCAGCCAGACAGCAACCGCTGAAGGCCCAACATGGGCACGAATGTGTTTCCTACAGTGTCACAGGGGATAGTACCCAGCAGCTACCCCCAAGGGCACGGAACATTGGCAGGCGGTGCTGGGGAGAAGCGTGGACACCTATGCAGGCACCCCTACCCCAGAACCCGCACCATAGGTAGCCGCCTACCTGCACACTGGATGGCCTGAGTGCGCACCACCAGCACCACCAGCAGAAGGGCATGTTAGCATGGTGGCTGAGGGATACTGGTGGTGGAGGGGGCAGTGGCAGCTGCCCAGAGCAGACCGTGGCCTAGCCCCGTGTAGGTGGGTGCCGTGTACTGCAACAGACGGGCCTTGTCTGACGAACAGTCATGGTATCACCAAGGAATGGACTGACTCTGTGACAACAAGGTGGTGCAGTGCACAAAACCAGTGTATTCAGAAGCAGAGGGTCACAGGTTCAAGTCCCAGCTGTGGTTCCCGCCAACCCAGTCCCCATATTTTACCCACTACTACAACGTGCTAATACAGACAGCACCTTTATTGCAGATGACGTAAACATGCCCAAGACACCTACATTTTACCCTACAGAGCACAGACACCATAAACATGCACATTACCTAGAGCAGAGCCTCCCAAATGCAGTCCTGGAGGGCCAAACACCATTCTGGTTCCATGCTGCCTCTGATAAAGATGCCTGTGCTGCATTTCTATGCGCCACCCCCATGGTATGCCGATGTATCTCATGCATATTCATGAGGGGTAGCATGAAAACCCGAACAGTGCTTGGCACCGCAGGACTGGAGTTGGGAACCTCTGCTGTAAAGCAGCAGCCAACAGGGGCAGACACACCCGCACCCACAGGCCCCATTATCCAAAGCCTCCTGGAGAGGCAGGACATTGGGCTCTGCGTGCATCTCCCAATACTAGCACTTGCATACCTTAGTAATGCCACCCTAAACCTGGGAATATGGTACACATCGTTAAAGAGGCTGCTATGAGTACTGGCAGATAGCAATTCCTAGGTTAAGTACACTTTTCTGAGTGAGCTGCATCATAGCAACCTTTCTGATGTCTGTGGAGTGTGCTACAGGTCTTGTGTCTGACAGTGTTTACCAACCTGGGGAGTGACTCCTACAGTATTGCGTACCATAGCCATGCCTGCACTGTGCTCAGGAATGGTGTGGTGGCCTGGGCTGCCCAACACCTCTATAGTTGCACAGTGCTGGCATAGGTGTGGGGAGTGTATGTCTGTCTACCCAGTGTGTGGTGGCTGCCAACACCCTCCACAGCCCACACTGCTAGCACTGTTGCCAGTATTGGCCTGCCAATGTGCATAATGAGGAGCAAGGTACCGTGGGAATAGCCTGGATAGGGTGGCCTGGTCTGGCTGCATCTGCACACGGCATAGGGCAATGGCTTGGACATTGTAGTGCCTGGCCACCACCTGCACGGACAGGGTGGCCATAGCATGTCCTGCTGGGAGGTCACTCTCACCCTGAGCAGTGACCATGGCATGGCTAGGTTCCCCCACAGTGCTATATAGCATTTCTCTCATGTGATATTTATGGGTTTCTTTTTGGGGCCCAATCACTGACTTATCTGCTTGGTGTGTATGCTGACATCCCCGTTCTGGGTACATGCATCTCCTCCAGGACCATGCACTATGGACTAGCTTGCGGACTGTCTGCAGCTAGTATGTGTCTTGCTGGAACACCTTGCAGGGTGCAGCGGCTGGAGGCTTGCTGCTGGAGAATGTCAGATAATGGTGGGGGCAGCTGAGCATTTCCAGGCCTACCGTCTGTCTGCTATTGCGTTATGGATGTGTACCGCTCTGTCTGTTTTCCAGCAGGACTGGGGTTGCTGGTCCCCTCTACTGCTGCCATTGCAGGGAGGTAGAGTGTGGATCTATTGGTGGGTGATCCTGTTTCCCACCCTGAGCCCCAGAGGGTGGGTTGTGTGGTGGTACATAATCTGCCTATGGGTCCATACACCCCTCCCCTCCAGCAGGTAACGATGGCACCAACACAGGATATGCACTATTCTGGGTGCAGCATCACCCATAGAGACTAGACATGACCGAGACATACAGCAGGACACAGATGTATCCTAGGTGTGTCTAACTGAACTACCTATCACACACTGATGGGGACCTGCAGCATGGCATATTTCAGCCATAAAAGGTGCTGTGGACCTGGTGCTGGACGCCCCACCTCAACCTCAGGGTGGGCACAGTACCCGCACAATGTGACTGTCTTTGCTACTCTGTGGCAGTGCCACACACGGTCTGTTCCCCCTACAAGGCCGAGGTGCTGTGGGGATGCATACCGAATCTTGTGCCCATCTCTCACCTGCTGATTTGCATGTGCAGTGCATCATGGGTATGGGTGGGTTACCCCTATCCTGGTAACCACAGCAGACAGTTTGTGTGGTGCCGTGCAGTTCTTCTGCAGCCAGCCAGGGCTTTGTTCACATCCTTATAAGGTGTCCTATAGGGGACATTATAGTGTGCCTTGGCGGACAGTACACTTTATAATGTGCCTTATGGGGTGCCTTATGCGGCACCTTAGGTTATGCCACCGTGAGGGTGTGTTTGCTGGCAGCACTAATTAAAATACACGTAACATGCCTCAACAATCACTACTTAAATGTAAAGGGTGCTGCCTCAGCCAGCCTTATACATTAGGTCCACTGGGGAATCAAACCCATGCCCCTGTACCATCAGTCAGTGTTGTAACCATTGTGCTACAGCTCTGTTACTGTACTTGTATGCCTGCGCGCCTTCTTAAGATTAACGCGCGGTAACGTGCCCTGTAGCGCTCATTCATTTATGGCGCCTTGTAATGCACGTTCTCGGAAATGATGCCCATGTCCTTATTTGGGGTTTCTGTCTCTAACACGGCTCCTAACGCGAATCGCACTAACGCAGTTTAGTAAACATACCCCTAAGAGTTGGGAGAAAGAAGAATGCCGTTCAGATAGTCACACTAACTCAAAGAACCATCAATGCATACTTCTACTGCAGTTCAGACTGTAAGCTCACTTGGACAAGAAAATAATTCATTTACCTTCTTGTAACTTGCCTTGAACTCGGAACTTGAAAAAGACAAGTGACTTAATCTAAAATTTAAAACAAAATCCAAAATAGCTATTTGCCCAGGGAAATGGTTTTTGAAAATTGCCCTCAATGGGGGTAATTTTAAAATGGATTGCCTATGTGATATCCAAAAAGGAAATTATGACTTCATAAGCCTCTAATATACTGTATTACCCTTCTCCAAGCTAAAGAACCCTAATCTCTTTAGTTTTTTCTCTTAAGGGAGTCATCACATTACCTTTCTCATTTTGTTTGCCCTTGTCTGCACCTTTTCTAATTCTGCTATACAGTATCTCCTTTGAAATGCAGCGACCTGAATCGCACATAATAATAAGGTACAATCGCACCATGCCAAGGTATTATGATATTCTGTGTTTTATTCTCTATTCATTTTTTTAATAATTCCTAGCATTCTGTTTGCTTTCTTGGCTACCACTACATACTAAGCAGAGGCTGTCAATGTTATTGTCTATGATGACATCTAGATCCTTTTTATGGATAGTGATTCCTAATCTGGAACCAAGCATTAGTCTTCCCCTGTATGGATCACTTTGCATTTGTCCATATGTTTTCTTTAGTGCCATCAAGTCAGTGCTAACTCTTGATAAGCCAGCTGCCTCTGGGTTTTCTTGGCAATGTACCACTGGAAGTAGATTGCCGGGCCTTTGCTTCCAAGGCAATGGAGGGTAAAGTGACTTGCCTAAGGTCACAAGGAGTGCCAGTGAGAATCAAAACTTTGATCTTCTTGGTAATAAACAAGTGCTCTAACCACTAGGCTACTTCTCCACTCTATCTAAAGGGGGTCATTTTATAAAGTCATTTTGCATGTATGTGTGTACTTTAATGGTAAGAACAGCTGGGGGTGTGGTCTGGACAGAGCATGGGAAGAGTTTACAAGTACATACGTAGATTATAGAATACCTTAATTTCTGTGTGTACTTGTGAACTTTACATGTGAACATTTACACCTGCAGATAGAAACGTCGGTGTCCGCGATCAGTGCATGATTTAGGGGTATGTTTACTAAGCAGTCTTAACGTGCGCTCTCCCACGTTTTCACATGATAAGGTACCTTATCGTGCAATAATGGCGCTTTATCGGGCGCAGAGGTACCTTAGCGCGCGATAACGCGCGCAGCGGCGCAAATGAGTGCTGAGGGCGTAGAAAGGCTCCCAGAGGGCGTAGGAAGGCTCCCCAGGGGCAGAGAGAAGGGGTCAATGGGTGGAGAGTGGGAGGGGAGAGGCTCCCTGCACACTAATGCTGTGGAATCCGGGGCTGAAAACTAACGACAGTGAAACCCTGGCGTTAGAGCTGATTTAAAGGGAAGAGAAACCATTTCTGTCAGCAATGTACAGCAAAACCAGGGAAACCTACAAAAAGTGATAAGTGTGATACATGTGCACCGAAAAAAAGGGCAAATAAACATTGAAAATGACCCCAACAAAATATAAAAAAAAACATAACCAAGCTGGGCAATAGTGATATTAATGGGAAACATCAAAAAACACTCCCAAGAAAGCTCCAAAAAAAAGATATCAATTTTGGAAGGGTCTACACTCCGTCCCCATACAAGGTGAATGATCCCACAGTGAAATAGCGCTGATCAGGGTTTCCCTCTCCATTGGACAGGTTTCCTATGGTGTGCACATGTTCCACAACAGCGGGGCGAGCATGTCGGAATGGGCAACTGGACACTTGCTGGGAAAGGGGACACAGAGGGCCGCAGACGGCACATGCTGTGCTGCAGTTGGGCCACAGTGCGGAATAGGGTGATGCCTAGGTGGCCCATAGGAATGCTGAAACAGAAGAGCAGCCAGACAGCAACTAATGAGGGCCCAGCATGGGCACGAGTGTGCTTCCCACAGTGTCAAAGGGGATAGTACCCAGCAGGTACCCCCAAGGGCACAGAACATTGGCAGGCGGTGCTGGGGGGAAGCGTGGACATCTATGCAGGCACCCCTACCCCAGAACCCACACCATAGGCAGCCACCTACCCACACACTGGATGGCCTGAGACCACCAGCAGAAGGGCATGTCAGCAGGGTGGCAGAGGGGTACTGGTGGTAGAGGGGGCAGTGGCAGCTGCCCAGAGCAGACCGTGGCCTAGCCCTGTGTAGGTGGGTGCCATGCACTGCAACAGACAGGCCCTGTCTGATGAACTGTCATGGTATCCCCATGGAATGCACTGTCTCTGTGGCAATATGGTGGTGCAGTGCACACAGCCAGTATGTTCAGGAGCAGAAGGTCACAGGTTCAAGTCCCAGCTGTGGTTCCTGCCAACCCAGCCCCCATATTTTACCCACTACTAAAACGTGCTAATACAGACAGAACCTTTATTGCAGATGATGTAGACATGCCCAACACACCTACATTTTACCCTACAGAGCACAGACACCATAAACATGCGCATTACCTAGAACAGAGTCTCCCAAATGCAGTCCTGGAGGGCCAAACACCATCCAGGTTCCATGCTGTCTCTAATAAATGTGGCTGTGCTGCATTTCTTTGCACCGCCCACAAGATATGCAGATGTATTCATGCATATTCATTAGGGACAGCATGAAAACCCGAACAGTGTTTGGTCCTCGAGGACTGGAGTTGGGAACCTCTGCCCTAGAGCAGCGGCCAACAGGGGCAGACACACTCGCACCCACAGGCTCCATTATCCCAAGCCTCCTGGAGAGGCAGGATGTTGGGCCCTGCGTGCATCTCCCCATACTAGCACTTGCATACCTTAGCAATGCCACCCTAAACATGGGAAAACTGTACACAGCTATCAAAAGGTTGCTGTGATAACTGGCAGATAGCAATTCCTATGTTAAGCACAATTGGCTGATTGAGCTGCCTCATAGCAACCTTTCTGATGTCTGTGGAGTGTGCCTCAGGTCTGGTGTCAAGTCTGGTGTCTGACAGAGTGACCCCAACAGTATTGCGTACCATAGCCATGCCTGCACTCTGCCCAGGACTGGTGGTGGCTGCCAACACCCTCCACAGCCCACACTGCTAGCACTGTTGCCAGTATTGGCCTGTCAGTGTGCATAATGAGGAGCAAGGTACTGTGGGAATAGCCTGGATAGGGTGGCCTGGCCTGGCTTCATCTGCACAGGGCACAGGGCAATGGCTCGAACATTGTAGTGTCCGGCCACCACCTGCACGGACAGGGTGGCCACAGCATGTCCTGCTTGGAGATCACTTTCACCCTGACTGAGCAATGACCACGGCATGGCTAGGTTCCACCATAGTGTTATGTAGTATTTTTCTCATGTGATATTTATGGGTTCTCTTTTTCGGCCCAATCACTGACTTATCTGCTTGGTGTGTATGCTGACATCCCAGTTCTGGGTACATGCATCTCCTCCAGGACCATGCATTATGGACTAGCTAGTAGATGGTCTTCAGTTAGTATGTGTTTGGCTTGAACACCTTACAGGGTGCAGCGGCTGGAGGCTTGCTGCTGGAGAATGTCAGATGGGGGGGGGGGGCGGCGGCGGCGGCGGCAGCTGAGCATTTCCAGGCCTACTGTCTGTCTGCCTTGCCTTATGGATGTGTACGGATTGGCATTGACTGCCCTGTAGGGTGTCTGTTACTCAGCAGGGCTAGGGGTGATGGTCCTCTCTATTGCCACCATTGTAGAGAGGTAGAATGTGGATCTGTTGGTGGGCGATCCTGTTTCCCACCCTGAGCCCCAGAGGGTGGGTTGTGTGGTGGTACATAATCTGCCTATGGGTCCTAACACCCCCTCCCCCTCCCCCTCCCCCTCCTCCTCCTCCTCCTCCCCCTCCCCCTCCCCCCCCTCCTCCTCCTCCTCCTCCTCCCCCTCCCCCTCCTCCTCCCCCTCCCCCTCCTCCCCCTCCCCCTCCCCCTCCTCCCCCTCCCCCTCCCCCTCCTCCCCCTCCTCCCCCTCCCCCTCCCCCTCCTCCCCTCCCCCTCCCCCCCCCCTCCTCCTCCTCTCCTCCCCCTCCTCCTCCTCCTCCCCCTCCTCCTCCTCCTCCTCCCCCTCCCCCTCCTCCTCTCCCCCTCCCCCTCCCCCCTCCCCCTCCCCCCCCCCCTCCTCCTCCTCCTCCTCCTCCTCCCCCTCCCCCTCCTCCCTCCCCCTCCTCCTCCTCCCCCCTCCCCCCCTCCCCTCCCCTCCCCCCCCCCCCCTCCCCCCCCCCCTCCCCCCCCCACCCCCTCCCCCCTCCGTCCCCCCTCCTCCTCCTCCCCTCCTCCTCCTCCCCCTCCTCCTCCTCCTCCTACATCATGTAACCATGGCACCAACACAGGATATGCACTATTCTAGGTGCATCATAGCCCATAAGGGCTAGACATGACTGAGAAATACAGAAGGACACAGATGTATCCTAGGTGTGTTGGCAGGGACTAGCTATCACACACAGTAGCACTAATGGGGACCTGCAGCATGGCATATTTCAGCCATGAAAGGTGCTGTGGACCTGGTGCTGGGCTCCCCACCTCACCCTCAGGGTGAGCACAGTACCCGCACAATGTGACGGTCTGTAGCTACTCTGTGCCAGTACCACACACAGTAAGTTCCCCCTACCAGGCCGAGGTGCTGTGGGGGTGCATACCCCATCTTGTGCCCATCTGTAGACTGCTGATTTGAATGTGCAGTGCATCATGGGTATGGTTGGGTTAACATTATCCTGGTAACCACAGCAGACAGTTTGTGTGGTGACGTGCAGTCCTTCTGCAGCCAGCTAGAGGTTTGTTAGGAGCTGTAGCCCACTGGTTACTTCACTGCCTGTAGAGCCAGAGGTCATGGGTTTAAACCCATGGTGGGGTTATTTAATAAGGTTGTCTGAAGCATTGTCTATTTTTAATGTACTTTAGTGCTGCCAGCAAAAACACCGTCAGTGTACTGTAACCATAAGGCACCCTATAAAGCGCCTTATAGGGCGCCCTATAAAGCGCCTTGTAAGGTGCCTTATCAGGTGTCCTCTAAAGCGCCTTATAGGGTGCCCTATAGGGGACATTATAGGGTGCCTTGGCGGACAGTGCACTTTATAATGTGTCCTATGGAGTGCCTTATAGGGTGCTTTATGCGGCACCTTAGGTTACGGCACATGAGGGTGTGTTTGCTGGCAGCACTAATTAAACTACAAGTAAAATGCCTCAAAAATCAATACTTACACGTAAAAGCTAATACCTCAGCCAGCCTTATGGATTAGGCACACTGGGGGATTGAACTCATGACCCCTGTACCATTAGTCACTGTATTAACCATTGTGCTACACCTCTGCTACTGTGTTTGTATGTCTGTGCGCCTACTTAAGATTACCGCGCGTTAACGTGCTTAACGGCGTCTCGCCCGATAATGTGCACAGCGCACGTTATCACACAATAATCCCGTTTTGCTACTTTAAAACCGACACGCCCACTCCTTTTATGGCATCCTGCACACTAACGCCGGGTGCACGTTAAGATAGTTTAGTAAACATGCCCCTTTGTGTCACTTATGCTAGTATTTTATAAAGACACATAAGCGCCTATGTATCTTTCTAAAATAGCATCTAAGTAAACACCTACTTGCCTCTATAACTAGGCCCCCCCATATAAAATTAACATAATAAGGTGCATAGGTTAAGAGGACTTGAAAGTTCCTATGCTGTAAAGATCAATAGGCACCTATTTGTCTTTATAAAATGCTAATGTAAGTCCTAAATGACTCCACCAAGACCACACCCCCAGCAATGCCTAGAGTAAAAGTATACACATGAATGTCATTGCATGTACCTATATGCAATTTTATGAGGGCTAGCTTGCATGCATATATTGCACATACACATGAAAATGACTATAAAATTACCACCTAAATGTCATCTTCCATCTGGATGAGTGGTTTCCTGTCTTGCAAGGTCCTCCTGTAATTTTTTTTTTGTATTTATCACTTTCAAAAATACGCTTCAATATAACAATCAAGTGAAGTTATTCAGAAATATAATGAACCACAATATAACACATTAGCTCCAAAATAAGAATATACCTCATTAGACCACAAATACAGGAAATAGTTTCAGATCCGAAATTTCATCATAAGGAAACTACAAAACGTTTAGGTCTAAGAGATCCCCCTCAAGAGACCACCTCCAACAAATCACAGGGGTATGTTTACTAAACTGTATTAACGTCACAGTGGTGGTATTATCGTGCGATAATTGACGTTAAGGCACACTAACGCTGTGAAATCTGGGTCTGAAGGGTGGAGTAAGGCTTACCAGAGGGCGGAGAGAAGGGGTCAATGGGTGGAGAGTGGGCGAGGAGAGGCTCCAGGCACAGGTTCGTTATGGCGTGCCCATGTGCAGCAACAGCAGAGTGGGCACGTAGGAAAGGGCAACTGTACTGATGCTGTAAATGGGATACAGGGGGCTGCAGACTGCACATGCTGTGGTCCAGCTGGGGCACAGTGCAGACTAGGCAGATGCCTAGGTGGCACATAGGAATGACGAAACTGTAAAGCAGCAAGACAGCAACTGACGAGGGTCCAACATGGGCACGAGTGTGTGTCCCACAGTGTCATAGGGGATATTACCCAGCAGGTACCCTCAAGGGCACATAACATTGGCAGGCAGTGCCAGGGGGAAGTGTGCATGTCCATGTAGGCACCCCTACCCGAGAACCCACACCTTAGGCAGCTGCATACCAGCACACTGGATGGCCTGGGACTGTGCACCACCAGCACCACTGGCATAATGGCATGGCAGCATGGTGGCGGAGGGATGCTGGTGGCAGAGGGGGCAGTGGCATCTGGCCACAGCAGACCATGGCCAAGCCCCATTTAGGCGGGTGCCGTGCACTGCAACAGACAAGGTCTGTCTGACGAACAGTCAAGGTATCCCCAGGGAATTATCTTTCCCTGTCACAACAGTTTGGTGCAGTACACACAGCCAGTATGTTCAGGAGCAGAAGGTTACAAGTTCAAGTCTCAGCTGTGCTCCTGCCAGCCCTGTCCCCACATTTTACCCAGTACTAAAGACAGAACCTTTATTGCAGATAAAATAAACATGCCTGAAATGCCTATATTTTACCCTACAGAGCACAGACACCATAAACATGTGCAATCCCTAGAGCAGAGTTTCCCAACTGCAGTCCTGGAGGTCCAAACACCATTCAGGTTTCATGCTGTCCCTAATAAATATGCCTGTGCTGCATTTGTATGTGCTGCCCCATTGTATGCAAATGTATCTCATGCATATTCATTAGCATGAAAACCTGAATAGTGTTTGGTCCACCAGGATCGGAGTTGGGAACCTCTGCCCTAGAGCAGCGGCCAACAGGGGCATAAACACCCAAACCCACAGGCTCCACCATCCAAAGCCTCATGGAGAGTCAGGCTGTTGGGCCCTGCGGGAAGCAGCATCTCCCAATACTGGCACCTGCATACCTTAGCAAAGCCATCTTAAACTTGGGAACACGTTCCACATATATCAAAAGGTTGCTATAATTAATGTCAGCTAACAAATCCTAAGTTAAACACAATTTGTTGACAGAGATTCATCATAGCAATCTTTCTGATATCTGTGGAGTGTGTTTCAGTTATTGATTCTGACAGTGTTTACCACCCCAGGGAGTGACCCTAACAGTATTGAGTACCATAGCAATGCCCGCACTGTGCCCAGGACTGGTGTGGCGGCCAGGGCTGCCACTAACCTCTATATTTGCACAATGCTGGCATAGGTGTGGGAGTGTGTGTCTGTCTATCCAGTGTGTTGTGGCTGCCTACACCTTACTGAGCCCACATTGCTTGCACTGTTTCCAGTGTTAGCCTGCCAATGTGCATAAGGAGGAGCAAGATACTGTGGGTATGGCCCGGACAGGGTGGCATGGGCAGGATGCATTTGCACAGGGTATAGGGCAATGGCTGGGACATTGTAGTGCCCGACCACCACCTGCACGGACAGGGTGGCCACAGCATGTCGTGCTGGGAGATCGCTCTCACCCTGACTGAGTAGTGACCACGACATGGCTAGGTCTCTTTTCTGGGGCACAATCACTGACATACCTGTGTGGTGTATGTGTGCTGACATCCCAGTTTTGGGTGCACACAGTTCCTCTAGGAACATGCACTATGTACTAGCTAGCAGACCTCTGCAGTTAGCATCTGTATGGCTGCACCACCTTGTAGAGTGCAGCAGGTGCACACTGACTGCCCTCTGCTGGTAAATGTCAGATGGTAGTGGGGGGCAGCTGAGTTGCCTGGGCCCCCTACCTATCTGCCAGTGGCCCTGTCCCAAATGCAGATCTTCAGTAGCTATCTGTTTTCTACCAGGACTGGGGTTGCTGGTCCCATAGCCTGTCCTCATGTACCTCCACTGCCCCCCTTGCAAGGGTGAGAGTGTCAGTCTGTTTGGGGCAGATCATGTCCCCCCACTGTGACCCAGTTTGCTAAGTACATTGTCACCATGTGAGCCCTGACACACCCCTGCTCCCTAAACAGGTGACCATAGCAAGCACAGTGGATATGCACTATGTTGTGTGCATCATGGTTCACAAGGGCCAGACATTACTGGCAATTACAAATGGACACAGAGACTTCCTAAAAGGCTTCTGCAACAAATACCTGTCACACACTGGCACTGATAGAGACCTGCAGCAAAGCCCACCTCAACCAACCTGGGTACTGCGGACCTGGTGCTGGCCACTCCACCTCACCCTCAGGGTGAGCACAGAACATGCATATTGGCATGGCCTGTGGGTACTCTGTGCCAGTAACACGCATGTTCATTCCCTCCTACCAAGCTGATGTGCTGTAGAGGTGCATACCCCATCTGGTGAGCAGATGTAGACTGCTGTTCTGCATGTGAATTGCATTATGGGTACTGTTGGTTCTATCCTATCCTGGTAGCCACAGCAGACAGTTTTATGGTGGCATGCACTCTTTCTGTAGCCAGCCATTGGTATAATAACTCACCATAGTGATGTAGCACAATGGTTAATGCAATGACTTCAATAGCAGAGATCATGGGTTCAATTCCTCTCTGTTCCCTTTTTTTTTTTTATGGCTGCCACCACATTTTACCCTCATCACTGTTGCCACCCATCCTTCTGTCCATCTATGTGTGTGTGCCAGCTGTGTAGCGTCCTGCCCTAATATTCAGGCTGCTACCCCATGTCCTGTACTGCATTGCGGCTCTTCATGCTTGCCTCTCCTGTGTCTGCTGTGCATGGCACTGCTATCCTCTGTCCTCCTGTCATTGCACTTATCCTGCCACCTGTACCTCCTCTGGTGGACACGTATCCCCATCCTCTGCCACACACTGTCATTGTTGCACTGTATATTACCATCACCCTGTACATTGGTACAGCTGCCCCCAATATGTTTGTCCACTTTAACTGCTGCCACATGGGCTGCACGCAGATTTGGCTGGTCCATGAGCTCCGTCATCTACTTCCTTCCATCACTTGTTCATTGACAATTGACATCGGACCCTTCTTTGACATTGAGTACGGAAATTCGGACTTATACAGGTATGACTTTGGAATCTAAATGGATCACACATCGTGAATATGAATTCCTAAATAAAAAAACACCTTTGACGCCTTTACTATATATGGTCCCTAAAATTCATAAGGATCTACGGAACCCTCCGGGCAGACCGATCGTATCATGCAGAGGATCTTTATTGGAACCCCTCTCACAATTCTGTGACACTTTTTTGCCACCTTTAATATATGAGATCCCCTCATTTGTTAAGGATTCTTTTCATTTTTTGGCTAAACTACGACAATTGTCAACGGATGTCTCTGGAATGTATTTGGTTACCCTGGATGTCACCGCGCTTTATACGAATGTAGATCAAGATACAGCCCTGCAGATGATCACTGATTTAGATTTTCCACTGCCGGCTCGACTGCCTAAGGAATTCATCATACAATTATTGACGTGGGTGTTGAAGAATAATTTTTTTTGGTTTGAGGAGAAATATTATGTACAGGTGCATGGTATAGCCATGGGAGCGACGGTGGCTCCCTCGTTGGCGACTCTATATATGGCCAAATTTGAGAGGGACTTTCTGTACGCTTCCCCTTGGTTTAATAAGATAATTCATTGGACCCGATTCTTGGATGATGTCTTTTTCTTATGGGACAGTGATGAAGAGCAGCTCTTACAATTCTTTGAATGGATCAATACATTAAATACCAATATTCAATTTGTCCCTCGATATGAATATTCGTCCATAGAATTTTTGGATATCTTATTGTATAAGCAGGGTCCCCATTTACAGTCTACTTTATACCGTAAACCAGTTCAACGCAATACTCTACTCCACTACCATAATTATCACCCCGGCTCACTTCGGCGGGGTCTTCCCATTGGTCAATTTCTTCGCTTACGGTGATTATGCTCTACTTTGGACCAGTTTAAGCTGCATGCAAAATGTTTGAAAGAGCGATTATGGGTTCGGGGCTATCCATTACAAATAATTAAGAAGGCCTATAAGCGGGCCAGATTCAATTATCCTGAATGGTGGCCGGAAGATACACCGGATTTACAAACACGGACTGTCCAGGTATTAGATTCACGGATACAACCTTCGGATGAAGCCCCTTATGTGGGAATACTTCCTTTCATGCCTCACATGGAGCAGATTATTAAGATAATTCGGGGTCACTGGGGGATGTTGTCGTTACATCCTTGTTTTAGGAAACCTTTGATGTTCGCTTTTCAGCGAAGTCCGAATTTGGCGGATTTGTTAATCCACTCCTTGAAACAGACGGAGGAGCCTATCAAGGGTCATTTTTGATGTGGAAGGTGTGATTTCTGCATTTCTACTTTGGAAGGTCCTGAATGGTTGGATGTCATTACGGGCATCAGGATTAGTGTATATTATTGTGTGCCCGTGTCATAAGATATATGTGGGCCGTACCTCTCTGTCTATGAGAAGGAGACTGGTGGAACACAAATCCCGTATACTAAATAAAATACTGTCGGCTCCGGTAGCTCAACATTGTGTGGATGAACATCATGATTTTCAGGATCTTCATTGGCGCATTATAGATCACATTCCAGTTCGAATTAGAGGGGGGGACCGAATGCAACGTTTACAATATAGAGAACAATTCTGGATATATCGTTTAAGATCTGTTTCACCAGCGGGTTTAAATCTGGCTTTGGATTGGTGGAGTTTGATTGATTGAATTCCTTGATTGACCAATGATAGCCCGTTTTCTAAGTGGAATGAGAACGAGGCTTAGTTTAAAAAGATGGCAGCAGAAGCCCTTTCTTTAGGCATTAGTGCGAGAAGAAGGATCGGGAGTTTCAGCGGTCCGAAACACAGCGTTGTGTACACCTCTAGTTGGAGACGTCTATTGAAATCATTACTGTGGAGTGTCGTATTTGGAATTATCTACTGAAGGATCTGGATCCGGGATTGATTGGCAACCTTCATAAGGTGGAACACTGATTTAAGCCGTTTGGCTTCGGGAAGATCTTTGAAGACCTTTGAAGTCAGCAGGGACACCTGTGAATATTAGTTTTGCCTTCCCGGGGTTCCTCAGATAAGTTATATTTTATACTACTCTCAGGACAACTCCATTAAGGCTGCTGGGATAAGCTGACGGGAATCACAGTATTCTGCCTCGGGCGAATCCTTGGAAGGAGGATTTTCCTCAGAATTTTAAAAAAAGAAAAAAAGGAGGGTTTGTCACAAGTGAGAGGTGGAAGTCCCTACTTACAAGACAAACTATCCGACAAAAATATTGGGTTTAAAAGGATACTGAATTATAGGGCTATTTTTAAAAGGGTAGTTGACTATCTCTTTATAGGTTGTGGATAATAGTGGGATAGCATTCACAGTTTTTCAGTCTATAGAAGATAGTGAGTTGGCACTGGAGCGAAGTAGCCACAAACAGCAGAAGCAGATTGAGGCTTTGTTGGCTAAAGTAGATGATCTTGAGAATCGATCCCGCCGAAATAACCTCCGGCTTGTGGGAGTGCCAGAGTTGTGGACGGAGAGCCAGCTTGTGAACTTATTTGAAGTATGGCTGCCGAAAGAACTGGGCCTGGCAGATTTGCAGGGCCAGATAAAAGTAGAGAGAGCTCATCGACTTGGGCAGTGGATGGAGGACCGGGACAGACCAAGACCGGTATTGGCTCGCCTGCTGAATTTCCAACATAAATCATTATTGTTGCAGGCATATCGCAAGCGGAGAGATTTGAAGTTGGACAATACGCCAGTGCTTATGTTTCAAGATTATTCGGCCACGTTAGCCGCAAGGCAGAAGGAATTCTCACCGGTGTGCAGTGACCTTGTAAAGGGGGGGATTTGATTTGCATTGAATTACCCTGCCACGTTGAGAGTTTTCTACAACGGCACAACCCACACTTTTGAGCAAGCTGCTGCGGCGCAGAAATACATCGCCACGATACTGCCTGGTAATGCAAAAGTGGATGCATAATGGGTGCACGCAGCTGGCTGGACTGTTTTCCAGACACTGTATGCAAGGCAACTTTGCAACGGCGGACAGCGGGAGGTGTATCAATGGAGTTCTCTGCATAGGGCTTAGAAAAACTGGACTCCTGGAGGTAGTGGACTTCTAAGCCACCACCAGATATTTTTGATTTTTGAGCAGCGGTGACCCGGAGGTGTATGGATTATGATCTCACTCCCGATTCGTGAGTCTCTTGCTGCGGCAAGTTTAATTGCTGTTGAGGAGGGAGAGGTGAGTGGGGGGGAAGGGAAAGGTGGAGGGGAAAGGGGAAAGGGGAGGGGGGTTGTACTTGTGTGAGTGTTTGTGTGTGTGTTAGGGTGACTGTGAAGGGAAGAGGAGGGTGGTATACTAGGAATCTAGGGGAAGGAGACATTCTGGCGGATGAGAAGAGGGGGAGGGACTGGGGGGAACGAGGGAAGAGACGGGGAAGGGAAGGGAGAGGGGGCTTGAGGAGGGGGGGAGGCAGTGGGTTTGGTAGAGGAAGTAGGCTTTTAGGAGAGGATTCTCATTGTATAAGGCAGTTTGGTGTCAGTGGAGCAAAGAGGCTAGGCTCTGGGTTCGAGGCTGGGCGACCTATAGGGAAAGATAGGCAGCAGCTTGGGTCCATAGTAGTAACTCTGCAAAGATTGTGTACCTAATGTTAAAATAATTTCGTGGAACGTGGGGGGGATAGGATCTCCAGTCAAGCATACCAAGATATTGCAAACGCTTAAAAGAAAGGGTGCTCATATAGCGTTATTACAGGAGACCCACTAGAGTGAAATGGAGCATCGGAAGCTAGCGAGGGATTGGGTAGTGGCCACATATGGGGCATCATCGGGTTCTAAGAAGGCGGGTGTGGTGGTGTTAGTAAAAAGGGGTGTTCCCTTGGAAGTGGGTAAGTTAGAGGCTGACCCCGGTGGGAGGTATGTCTTGCTACAGGCTAAACTGCATAATGAGGATCTTTGGATCGCCATTATTTATGCTCGCAACGTATATGATCATGGCTTCTTTAAACTAGTGTTGGGATTTGTAAAGAAAGCGAGGAGGAATAAATTGATCTTGGCGGGGGACTTTAATTGCCCACACGACCCGCATTTGGATAAGTCTCAGAAATGTGGAGTAGGAACCTGGCAGAGGAAGGGAGTGGGGTTCTTATGTAGGATGGAGGATATAGTGGATGTGTGGCGTACGTTGCACCCGGGGATGAGGGAATACACGCATCAATCTAGAGCACACCTCACCTGGTCACGAATTGATTATATTTTGGTGAGTGAAGGGGGGATCTCAAGGGTATTGCAGGCGGGTATTGAGCCCATATTGGTGTCTGATCATGGAATGGTGTGGATAACGTGGCAATGCCAAGGACCGCCGAAGGGGGGGTGGCGTTTTCCCGCATACCTTTGGGAGGATAAGGCTTTCAGAAAATATTTAGAAGAACAGTGAGACGCTTACACCATCTTTAATGATACCCCGCAATGCTCACCAACTTTATTTTGGGAAGCTAGTAAGGCAGTGATGAGAGGGGCCATTATATTGTACACTATACAGAGACGTAAACATTTAGACCGTAGTATTATTGGAGCGTAATATCCAGGATCTGCAAAGAAAGCTCAGTAGGAAAGGTGATAGGCCCCTGCAGCAGGAATACGCAAGGTTCCAAGCGGCACTTAATGAGCTTCTGCAGAGAAGGGCCACTATGTCTCTGCAGTATTACAAACATCAGCTATATAGATATGGTAATAAAACAGGGAAACTCTTAGCAAGGCTCATTAGAGACCCAGGGGGTGCCCGATTCATACCGGTCCTGAAAGATGAAGGAGGGGCACTGCAGCACCAGCCGCTTCAGATAGCGCAGGTCTTTCGAACCTTCTATGCCAGGCTATACATGAAAGAGGAGAGAGATTATGGGAAGGATGCTGAATTCCTGACCAAGCTGCCCCTCCCGAAGGTGACAGAGGAGGAGCTGCAGCGGTTAAATGCGCCATTGACGGTGAGGGAAATCCAAGCAGCAATCAAGAAAGGGAAACCCCATAAGACCCCGGGTCCGGATGGCTTTGGCATAGAATATTATAAAATTCAGACTTCTAGACTCGCCTCCACCATGGTGGTTATGTTTGAGGCAGTGCGCCAAATGGGGGAATTTCCTAGGGATATGAGATGTGCAGATATCACAGTGATCCCAAAGCCGGGGAAAGATTTGACGGACCCAGCCTCGTACAGGCCTGTCTCACTCATTAATTGTGATATGAAGATTTTAGCATCGGTTTTGGTGGGGAGACTAAATCCTATACTTCCGTCGCTCATTGACTCTCGACAGGTGGGTTTTGTGCAGGGGAGGAATGCATCCAAAAATATTGCCAAACTAATTTTGGGAATGGAACATTGTTTGAAGTTAAATGACGCTATGCTTTTGGTGAGTTTGGATGCTGAATAAGCGTTTGATAGGGTGGTCTGGGAGTTTATGTGGGACATGCTTCACAGTTTTGGGTTCCGTGGTGTTTTGTGCAATGGGTCCAGGCTTTATATGCACGGCCTAGGGCACGAATGGGAGTCAATGGCGTGTTCTACGATCCGTTTACTTTGGAAAGAGGCACGCATCAGGGTTGTCGTCCCTTGTCCCTTCTCCTGTTTGTGCTTGTGATGGAACCGCTTCTCTGGGCTATTCAAGGTGACTCGAGGATAGGAGGGGTGCGCATGGGTGAGGAGGAATTGAAGATTAGTGCTTTTGCGGATGATATGCTCCTCTGTATAATGAAACCACAGGAGTCTCTGGGACGGGCCCTTCATCTGATAACGACATATGGTAGCTTTTCGGGGCTTAAAGTTAATACACTAAAATCGGTGGCGTGGGTGGTAGAGTGAAGCCGGCATGGGAGGGAACTTTTCCACTCGTCTGGGCGGAGGGCTCCATTAGGTATTTGGGTGTACAGCTGCCGGACAGACCTGAAAGGCTTTATCAGGTGAATGTTCCTGGATGGTTAGCTAGGACTAAGGCGACCTTTGGAGGCTGGCAGGGCCTACATCTGTCCTTGAGGGGGAGGATTGCTTTATTTACTATGGTGGAATTCCCCCGATGGTTATATGTGCTCCGCTTGTTGCCTATTTGGCTTTTGGATAAGGACTGGAAACATTTCGAGAAAGAACTAAGGCAGTTTCTGTGGGGGGGAGTAGACGTGCGCGGATTCCATTGCGGGCCATGATGAGGAGGAAGGAGTGTTGGATCTGCCTTCGTTGCGCAATTTTAATGTTTATTATTTGGTCAGACATATCTGGGGGCTGTTGGGAGAAACTGGTGGCTGTACACCAGTTGGGCAATTGAATGGGGCGTGTGCTCCATATCATAGTTTATATGTGCTTCATGTGGGAAGGCTTAACGCTCCCCAAGGTAGAGTGGGAGGGATGTACATGGGTGCTCTGCGTGTAGCCTGGCAAGCCCTGTGCTCGCGATATGGATGGAGCTGGAGGCGGACGCTTCTGTTGCCCTTAGTGGGCAATCCTGATTTTCCCCCGGGTTTCTCGATGCACATGTTATTCCACGAGTGGGCAGCTAAGGGGCTGGTGTGAGTGGGTGATATCTGCACATCGGGAGGAGTGGTAGTTGATAGCTTCCAGAGTTTGAGTGCTCAGTACCAGCTGCATAAGCATGAATTTTATGGTTACCTTCAAGCTAGACACTACGTGGGAGGTCTATGCGTGAAGGCCAGTGAAGGGGCGGAAACTGGGCTCCCTAGACTAATTTGGGGTAAGTTGGTTGAGAAGAGCCTGGGAGAGGGGGAACATAGGAAGTTGTTGCGCCCTATAGGGGATCACCAGTGCCTTGCCCTGCTGGCCCAGCGTTGGCGCAAGGAGGGGATGGAGGGTGTAACAGTAGACTGCCTTCGAGACGCGTTTGAGAGGATACAGGTGGGAAGGCCCTTGGTTTATTTACAGGAGCTACAATATAAATTTCTTTGGAGAGCGTATACTTTGGATAAATGGGCATTTCAAGTAGAGCTAAAAACAAATGCAGATTGTCTTTGGTGCAGCCAAGAGGTGGGATCGCTGCTGCACAGGTTTTGGGGATGCCAGGCAGTGAGGGCTTTGTGGACTCAAGTTTGTATAAAAATGGCAGGGTGGTTGGGCATAGGTGAGTTCTTGCAAAGGGAAGTCTGTTTGCTACACAGCTGGGAGCTCAGTACCCAGAGGATTGCTCTTTAATACAGGGCATTCCTGGAGAGGGGCTTCCTACTAGTCAAGAAGGTGTTGCTGAGTCGGTGGACTGAGGCCTCTCCGCCAGGGGTGATACTGTGGGAAAGGTCGTTGATAGAGTTGATGTTTATGGAGAAGCTAACGGCTAAGCAAAGTGGGGGAAGGCAATGGGAGCTCTTCTTAGAATTGTGGTCTCCACTTATCAACCACTTAACAGTACGAGGCCGTAGCGTAGTATTGAATGTATAATGCTGTTTTGTATACATGAGGTTAGCTGTAACCTGATTTACATATCTAGGTAACTGCATGATGTCTATGGAATGCTGTAATTGGACCTATGAGTTGCTGATGAAGCACTGAGTATGATGCCCAATGCCTTGAGAGTCTAGATAACCTTTGTAGTAGTATCAGGAGAAAGGGGAGGGGAGAGGGGGTTGGAGGGAGGGAAGGGGGGGGTAGAGTATTAAGGTTCTATGGACTGCGGCTTGAAGGCTCATAAGACACTGGACTCTAGTAGTTCGACTGTTTAGGTTCCTTTTATTATGATGTTATTAATATATGGCTGTTATCTGTATGTTGTTTATTTTGTGAAAACCAATAAAAATGTGTTGAACTAAAAGGGAGATAGACAGAGCAGCTTTTAAACTAGATAATAGGGGAAAGTCGACAGTTGCCCAAGAACGCATGGTTCGGAATAATGTAACTCTGGTAACCCGGAGGCCCTCCTCGCCTCCTTCCCAAGTCTTGACATCCCACCATAATATTCCCCCACAAATTCACCAACAACTGTAATTTGGTACAAACTTTTGGTCGCAGCTTTATTAGAACCTATAACAACCGACCTAACACGGGCCTGAATATAAAACAATCCAACATAACCCAGCCCCACACCCCTTTGCCGGAGGATGCCCCCCCACCCGCCATCTTAGTAGCAAGGCGGAGCATCCTCCTCCCCCCCAAACCCCTCCGCCTGCCTCGCCATACTAGTAGCAAAGGCCGGCTCCCACCCCCCCGCTACCGGGCCGAGACCCCCAACTGGGCTGTCTCGCCCCACCCCGAGGAGCACTTCGCCCCACACTGCTCGTAAACCAGTTCAAGCCCGCACCGCTCCTGCGAGCGCTGGCTCTGTACCCCGCCCCCGCCAGCTGCAAAATCCCAAAACCACCTCCAAAAGGGGCGGGCGGGTGGGAACGCGTCCGCTTCCCGAGGAGCCGCGGCAAGAAGGAGACGGCCACGCGGCTCCTCGCAGACACTGCTCCGCCCCCCCTTCGCACACGGCCAATGAAATCGCTCCGACAACGCGACGGAGCGATTTCATATGCCGCACGCACAGCCTCCTCTCTCTCACCCCCCCCGACCCCCGTCACGTGCTGGAGGCCGAAGCCGGGCCTGGGCCCAGGTTACTGACGGCCGCGGGACCCGGCCCGCGGCCTCGAGCATTAACTCTGGTAACCCGGAGGCCCTCCTCGCCTCCTTCCCAAGTCTTGACATCCCACCATAATATTCCCCCACAAATTCACCAACAACTGTAATTTGGTACAAACGTTTGGTCGCAGCTTTATTAGAACCTATAACAACCGACCCAACACGAGCCTGAATATAAAACAATCCAACATAACCCAGCCCCACACCCCTTTGCCGGAGGATGCCCCCCCACCCGCCATCTTAGTAGCAAGGCGGAGCATCCTCCTCCCCCCCAAACCCCTCCGCCTGCCTCGCCATACTAGTAGCAAATGCCAGCTCCCACCCCCCCCCCACTACCGGGCCGAGACCCCCAACCGGGCTGTCTCGCCCCACCCCGAGGAGCACTTCGCCCCCCACTGCTCGTAAACCAGTTCAAGCCCACGCCGCTCCTGCGAGCGCTGGCTCTGTACCCCGCCCCCGGTGCGAGGTAGTCACGATCCGCGCGCCGCCCCCCCCCCCCATAAAGCTGCGGCCAATCATTTCCAGTGCTTCCTGCCAATCATTAAGCAATAAGTCCTGTCCGACCGGGGACAAGTGTATCCCGTCGGTACGGTACAGTCCAGCACACTGGGGGTCCGCCCAAAGGTGCCGGACCTGCCATCCCCCGGCCTGCTGCAACCAACGGCCAATCTGCCTGTTGACCTTAGCTAGCCCTCTCGACCACCGCCGCTGAGGCAGGCAGGCCGGCCGCGGGATGATGTCCAACCAGACGATCGCCACGTCTGGCCACTGCTCCTGCAGCGCCCGAAGGTCCCGCTGCACCGCTCGAATGAGCTGCCGGCACGTCCAACGGGAGAGATCGTTCCCGCCAAGATGTATTAGGAGTCCCACCGGCCGCTGCCGCCGCTCCGCATGCTCTCGAATCCATGGAAGGAGCTGCCACCAATGCATGCCCCTTTCGCCCAGCCAAACCAACTGGAAATTGCAGGACACCAAGTCCAGGTGCGGACCCAGCGGACGACTTGAGGCTCTGCGTTCCACCCAGTAGACGAACGAATGTCCCAGAATCCACCATACACCCGGTGGGCCCCGTGCAGTACTCGATGTAGGCCCGCCCTGCAGCACACCTGAAAAAGAAACACAGCATTAGCACCCCCCCCCACACCCCCCAACGCCACCCCCCCCACAACCGGTCCAGGCGCACATAGCCTGCATAGGCCCCGGATCGCCAACGCCCGATCCGTTGAATAACCTCACCCCCAAGACCAGCGGCAGCTGCGCTCGTCGCCGCCCCTATCCGGAAGGAATGAGACACATACCTTCGCTCATCCAAGCCCAGACACCGCAAGGCCAGGCGGAGCACCGCCGTGAATTGAAACTGGGTGACCACACTCCCGTCCCTGTGGCAGAAGAAACTACCGGCCAGATCCGGTCGCTGACGCCCATAAGACGCCAAGTTCTGCACCGGACAAGATCCCAGACACGGAATTGCCTTCAACAGCACCCACCGACCACGGCCCTGCGGGTCGGTCTCCGAATGGGCCGCAAATATCCGCACGCGTGTCTCCTGGAGGTCCACATGATGAACGTGCAAACCCCCCTGCCCACCCCGTTTGCCCGACCGTGGAACCAGCTCGCTAACCCGGAATGCCCCGAAGAAAGCCGTGACAAACAAAGCCCGAAAAAGTACCGCCTCGAACGAGGAGGCAGCCACCCTGGGCAGGACGACCCAGATGCGCACAGCAACTCATGAGACATGGGACAGCGCCAATCCGGGACCATTGGCTGCGCCCGAGCCCACCCGGCCAGTAGCCGCTTCACCACGTACGATGCACCCGGACTGCCCCAGCCCGCCGCCCTGCAGCATAAGGAGAAACCGGCCAACCCACCCGTGCCGCCGACCGGGACCACCCACACTCTTTTGCCGCAACAAGGAGATCATTCCGGCGTCCCAATCCGCCAAAGGTGCTCCGGCACCACTGCCACGGTCTCGTCCGCCCCCGGGGCCAACGCCCAAAACCGCTCCCACCGAAAACGAGACAGAGCGCCAGCAATAGTATTCGGAGCACCTGGCACGTGGCGTGCCTGAGCCGTGACATTGAGACGAAGACAGGCCAGCACAAACACCCGCATCAACGCGGCCACCCGCGGGCACTTGGGCGAATGCCGATTGATGACTTGCACCACCGCGGCGTTGTCACACCAGAACACCACCCGCTTGTCCCGCAACCGTTCTGGCCATACCCAGAAGGCCACCACAATGGGGAACAACTCCAGGAACGCCACTCGCCATCCAGGCTGCCGGCCACGGCGCCGCACACCATGAACCTTGGCCGTACAATCCCATACCCGAACTATCTGCAGCATCCGAAAACAACTCCAAATCCCGGTTGGATAGTACCGCCGACTGCCACACCGAGCAGCCGTTATAATCGGCCAAAAACGCATCCCACACCCGCAAGTCGGCTCGCATCCCCGACGTCACCCGGATACGATGATGCCCACGGCGCACACCGGCCATCGCCAAGGAGAGCCTCCGCGCAAACGGCCTCCCCATTGCAATGACTCGACAAGCAAAATTCAAGTGGCCGACCAACCTCTGAAGATCCGGTAGCGTCACCTTCGAGGCGGAGCCCACCTCTGCCACCAACAGCCGCAGCCGCTCTACTTTATCCTGAGGTAAACGGACCACCAACTCCACGGAGTCGATCTCGATCCCCAAGAACGAAAGACACGTCAGCGGCCCCACTGTCTTACCCTCCGCCAAAGGGATGCCGAACTCCTCCGCCAGGCCCAGGAAAAGCCCCCAGCAGGGATCCACAAACTGCGGACTGTGCAGGCCCCATGAACAAAAAATCGTCGAGATAATGCACGATAGTATGGCGCCCCGACCTCCGCACCAATACCCAGTGCAAGAACGGGCTGAAGGCCTCGAAGTAAGCACACGAGATCGCACAACCCATTGGCATGCACTTGTCATAATAATACTGAGCATCGAAACAAAATCCCAGCAAGGGAAAAGCGGACGGGTGAACCGGCAAAAGCCGAAAGGCAGATTCAATGTCCGCCTTCGCCAGCAAAGCCCCCTTCCCGCATTGGCGCACCAGCTCCAAGGCCTCGTCGAAGGAGGCATAGCGCACCGAGCACAGTTCCCGCGGGATATGGTCGTTCACTGAGGCCCCAAGGGGGCAAGACAGATTATGTATCAGCCGATAACGCCCAGGCTCCTTCTTCGGGATAACCCCCAGGAGAAACCATAAACGGCGAAAAGGGGCGGCCGGTCAAATGGCCCTGCGACTCTGCCCAGCGCGCACTCCGCCGTGATCTTCGCGCGGGGCACCTCAGCCAACTGCCTCACCGCTAGCATTCCCCCCCCCCCACCTCCCGGACCTCCCCTTGAAATGGGATACGGAAGCCCTCGGAAAACCCCGCCCTCAACATATTCCCCGCCTTGCCATGCCTGGTAGCCGCATACAGCTCCAGCCACGGCTGCAACGCCTGAATCCTAATGGGGGTAGGCGCCAGCCCCCCCGCAATCCCATCACTTACTCGCGGCCGGCGCCCCCTGCACCGCCCTATGGCTGCACTTGACGGCCGAGTGCCCGGCACCGCAAAGCAAACAGGCGTGCCGAAACTTGCAGTCCGGGAATGGGAAGGATGTTTTATTGAAGCGCCAGCACAGATCTCCGCCGGGACCGCTCGCTCCAATTTTGCTCGTCTCGGGCCCCTGGCCCGCTGGCCGAAAGGACCGAAAGCCCGCCGGAGCTGCAGTGCCTGCCGCCCTAACCGGACCTGCACCCCCCCCCCGTTCCACCCTTCTTGGCCGACATTTGTGTGAGCCAAAGGTTAATATCCTTCATTCCCCATGACAGTTGCCGATTCTCTTCCATCATATCGCGAAACTCCTCATCGTAATTAAGCCAGGCCCACCCCTCGTGCGCCTGGGATGCCGCCAAGATAGCGTCGGCATAAGCCAACAGCTCCCCGTACCGACTCGGGTCCTCATGCCCCCAAACACTCGCCAAACGCAAGAAGGCCCGGGTCCAATTCAAGGTGTTCTGGGACACCTTCCGCACCCTCCCCGCCTTTTCATCCTCCTTGCGTTTTTTGCGACTCTCCCCCGAGCGTTTCCTCCCCTCTAATAGCCGGAAAATATCAAGGTAACGCCGCTTCACGATCCGCCGCCTCAACTTGCGCGGAACACTCTCCCACAATTCCGCGCACCGCACCACCGAGGACCCCGCCCCCTCACCTGTCCTCGGCCCGACCGTAGAGGCCGTCGAGGAAGTGTCCGAGGACGACGAAGACGAAGACGATGCGCTCCGCCTCCGACGCCGCCGGTGCTGCCGCTTCGCCTTGGCCTTACGAGCCGTCGGTGCACCCTCACCCGACGGTACCACCCCCCCAACCCCCCCCCCCCCACTGTAGTCCCGGCACACTCACCTGCCGCCGCCTGCTCCGCCGTCCCCTGCATCACCGAGGTGGACCCAGTCTGCTCCACCGAGGTGGACCCAGTCTGCTCCATCGAGGTCAGGCCGGACTGGCCCACGCTTAGCGACATCACTGTCGAGCCGACGCCAGCACCACCTGCTGCAGCCGCTGCACTCCCGGGAACCTGCAAAGGGAGAGAAGAGCCAACACACGGGGAAGGAGGAGCGCCGACCCCCAGAGGAGCCATCCCATCAGGCCCCACCCCCCACCCAGCTCCCCCTCCCTGCGCCCCCCCCCGAGGACCCCAACCCCCCGGCTGCCCAGCCTGTCGCCCCCCAGGGAAGCTGCCCCCCACCACTCTGGAAACCGGCCCCCCACCACTCCCCTCCCCAGCCCCCCCCATGGGCCCCCACCCATAGCCTGTCCAGACACCGGGGCCCAAGCCGGCCACCCCTCGCCATGCACTCCCGGCCTACCCCTCCCCAGTTGAACGGGCCCATAGGCTCCAGCCGGGACCTGAACCCACCCAGGCCCCCCCCCCCGCTCATCCGCTCCCCCCCCGTCCCCTACCAACCCCCGAGCAACGCTCCTGTCTGCCAATGCCCCTCCCCCAACCCCCCCCCCCACCACCCCATCAGTCTCCCCTGCCCCAGGCCCCACAACCCCCACCGGGGGGCACACCGCCTCCCCCGGACCACGCAACCCGGCTGCAGAAGCAGGTAGAGCCCCGCGCCTCACAGCCCCTTCCCCACGCTTCCCCGCCCTCCTACCTGCCCCACGCAAACTCCCACGGCCTGCTCTGGCCCCTCGTGCAGTACCCGCTCCCCGGGACCCCCTCGAGCTCCCCCCAGCACTCCCATCCGAAGCCCCCCTTATTTTGCTCCTTCCAGCCATGCTCTGGTCCTCCCACCGGGAGGCTGAGTGCTCCTGCCCCGATCGGGGAAAATGGGCTGACTGCAGAGGCAGGAGAAGCTTTCTTTATTATTTATTTTATTTATATTTTTGTTTTTTAAACAAAATCGTCCCGCCGCAATCGCCCTCCGCCCAGCGAACCCCCCGAACAAAATCACCCCCGGAGCACCCCCGAGCACAATCACCCCCCAATTAAGCCACTCACCGGACCCGACCGTGAACGTGTCCGCTTCCCGAGGAGCCGCGGCAAGAAGGAGACGGCCACGCGGCTCCTCGCAGACACTGCTCCGCCCCCCCTTCGCACGCAGCCAATGAAATCGCTCCGACAACGCGACGGAGCGATTTCATATGCCGCACGCACAGCCTCCTCTCTCTCACCACCCCCCCGCCCCCCGTCACGTGCTGGAGGCCGAAGCCGGGCCCGGGCCCAGGTTACTGACGGCCGCGGGACCCGGCCCGCAGCCTCGAGCATTAAGATACTAGCAAAAAGATTGAAGTTAGGGCATATCGACAGAGAGGTTCCAATAAAGACAAAAGTAACCCAAATGCCCTTAAGTACAGAGCAGACAGAGCTTAAAGATTCCAAATTACCTCTGCCTACCGATAACCAGATTAATATGAATAAAATACAGCCTCTAAAATGCTTGTATGCAAATGCTAGATGTCTAAAAAATAAGGTGAGCATTAGAATATATAGCACTAAATGGGAGGTTAGATATGACTAGTATCTCAGAGACATGGTGAAAGGAGAACAACCAGAGGGATACAGTGATATCTAGGTACAAACTATATTGTAATGATAGAGCAGATCAAATTGATGGAGGGCTTGCACTCTATGTTAGAGAGGGCATTGAGTCACAAAGGTTTAAGGTTTTGCAGGAAACAAGGGGAAAGCGATGGCAGTGGGGATTTACTATCGACCGCCTGGCGAGAATGAACAAATGGATGATGAAATGCTCAAAGAAATCAGGAAAACTATCAAAAGTTACAGAACAATAATAATAATGGTGATTTCAATTACTCCAGTATCGACTGTGTCAGTGTCATGGCAGGACATGCTAGGGAGATAAAGTTTCTAGATTAAATAAATGACTGCTTCTTGGAGAAGCCATTTTGGACCTAGTCCTTAGTGGAACACAAGATCTGGTGCAAGAAATAAGGGTGTGGGGTCACTTGGCAATAGTGATCATAGCATGACCACATTTGATTTAATGAATGGAGGAAGGATGGCAAGGGAATCCACAGTACTACCTTTTAACTTTCAAAAGGGAGACTATGATAAATTGAGGAAAATAGTTTAAAACATTTTTTTAAAGGAGCAGTTGCAAATGAGAATAAAAAGCGCATAATAAAGACTTTTTCAAGTACATTTGCAGCAAAAAACCTGTGAGTCAGTTGGTCCATTAGATGATAGGGGTTAAAGGGGCACTAAGAGGCGATAAGGCAATAGCGGAGAGACTGAATGAATTCTTTGCTTCGGTCTTTACTGAGGAAGATGTAGGGATGTTACCCATGACTGAAGTGGTATTGAAAGGTGCGGAAGAATTGAAGGAAATATTGATACATCGGGAAGATGTATTACAACTATTAGATAAACTAAAGAGTAGCAAATCACCTTGGCCAGATGATATACATCCAAGGGTGTTGAAATAACTGAAATATGAGATTGCAGACCTGCTATTAGTAATCTGTGAACTATCATTAAAATCATCTGTAATATTTATTTATTTTATTTATTTAAAGTCTCTTTTATACCGCGCTATTCAGCATCAGTGCGGTTTACAATAAACAACGAACATACACATTTCCAACAGTACTTTGTGTTTACATATGAACAGGAAATTCAACTTGGCTAACAGGGTAACTATATACAATAACAATATATACAATTTACAGGCTGGTCATGTGTTCGTATGGTTTCAGACAGAGGAGATTTGTGTAGTTTCGGTAATTGGTACTGAGCTTTCATTGGTTTCCGGGTAATGTATGAGGAAGAGGTAGTGTTTCACAGCCTTCCTGAATTGGAATATGTCTCGGATTGTTCGGATGTTGTGAGGGAGGTTATTCCAGATCACTGGTGCATAAAGTTTGAAGGCCCTGCTGGATGTTGACTTGGTGCATTGAGTTATTGATCTTGGGACTATCAAGGTGTTTTGTGCTGCTGACCTTCTGTCTCTATTGAGGGGCGTCATCTGGATTATCTCTGTTAGTGATGTTGACGAGAGACCTTTGGTGGCTTTGAAGGTGAGTAGCAAGGTCTTGAATGTAATTTTACCTTGAATCGGGAGCCAGTGGAGTTGTTTCATAATGGGTGTGACGTGATCTTTCCTGGATGCTCCATGTAGTACTCTTGCTGCGGTGTTCATTGCCATTTGCAGTGGGTTCAGAGTGGTTTGGGGGAGTCCTTGCAGTATTGCATTCGCATAATCGAAATGCGGAATGATTAGTGCCTGATAGATGGTCCTGAAATCATCAGGCTCCAGCAGAGATCGCAGGTATCTAAGGGATCTAATTTTGTGGTATACTGCCCTTACAGTGTTACTTATATGGGCCTGCATATTTAGGTTCTGGTCTAGTGTGACGCCAAGGTATCTGATCGCGGATTTGATCTGGAGGTCCGCGTCCTTCACTTTTAGTACTGTAGGCGCAGTGAAGTTACGATTCCTTGTAATGAACATCACCTCCGTCTTCTTGTGTTGAATCCGGAGGTTTTGGGATTGTAGCCAGTTGGATATTTCATTTATGCAGCATGTTATTGGTAAGAGGTCGGGGTTTTCTGTTGCAAAAGGCATGTATAATAGCACATCATCTGCGTATATCATGCAGTTCACGTTGAAAGACCGGATCAGGTTGCAGAGAGGTTGCATGTATATATTGAACAGCAAGGCGGAGAGGGAGGATCCTTGTGGGACACCTTGGCTTTGGTGGAATGGTTCTGATGATGTGTCTTTGGATCGAACCTGCTGCCATCTGTCCGAGAGGTAGGACCTGCACCACTCGAGTGCTTTACCGGAGATTCCTTTTTCTTTGAGGCGTTCTAGGAGGCGTTCATGGCTCACGGAATCAAACGCTGCCGCGATGTCAAGGAAGACAAGGACAAAGCCTTGGCGGGTATTGTTGATGCCTAATATTATGCTGCTGAAGAGTGTGGTAAGAAGGGTCTCCACCCCGTGGGCTTCTCTAAATCCATGTTGGCATGGATCCAGTGGTGCATTGGAGTCAATGTGATCTTGTAATTGTCTCTGAACTTCCTTTTCCATTATTTTTGCTAGCATTGGTATGCTTGCTATGGGTCTGTAGGATTCCGGTTTCTGTTGGTCGAGTTTGTTGTTTTTTAGTAGAGGTCTTATTGATGTGTGTTTGAGGGTGCGTGGGAAGTCACCTGTTGTGAACGATTGTTGCATGAGTCTGGATATGATGGGACTGAGGTCAGCTCGTAGTTCTTTGACCCAGAATGCTGGGCATGGATCAGATTGTGCTGTAGTCGTGTTGATAGTTGCTATGGTGTTTTCGATGCATTGTTTGGATGGAGTCGTGAAGGTAGTGAGTGGTGTTTGATTGTAAGGCTGAAGGATAGTGCTGGACGCAGAGTTGTTGTTTATCTGACATAGTTTGGTTTGTAGATAATCCGCATATGTTTGAGGATGGATTCCATTTGCTTGTTCTGATGCAGGTTCTGTTGTAAGTCGCTTAACGAGGGCAAACAGGTCACGAGGTTTGTTGAGGGATCTCTTTAAAGTGTCAGCGTGGTAATGTTTCATGGCTTCAGTTACTGCGGTACGGTGCGCTGTGAGTTGTAGGTTGTATGCACTTTGGTCTACTTCTGAGCGTGAGCGGCGCCATCGTCTCTCAAGTTTTCTTAGTGTCGCGAGTGAGGCTTTCAACTCAGTAGAGTACCATGTTGCTGTGTGTCGTTTCCCTTGAGGTCTGTTTATTGCTGGGCGAACAGCTATTGAGCTGAGTATCTCATTCCAGTTGGAGACTAGCTCGTCTGGGTTGTGTGCTGTTGAGGTTATTAGTGGGATTGCTGATTCCAGGATTAGTTCTTTGTTGAATGGTAGGAATCTTCTCGGCTGATTGTTGGACTGACCAACTGTTGAGTTATCTTTCTTTTGGCCTTGGCTTGGTTGAGGAATTTGGAATAGGATTAATGAGTGATCAGACCATGGGACAGCAGTGATTGATAGTTCAGGGATGGTTGTTCCTCTGATGGTTGGGTCCGTGGTGAATATTAGATCGAGCATGCCTCCTTTTATGTGGGTAGGTTCCTTGATTAATTGGCTATATCCTAGATCTTTCAGGGCTTCGAGAAACGCCCTTGAGTGAGAGTCTTGCAGGGAGGGGAGGTTGAAATCTCCTAGTACCCAGCTTGTTGTATGCGGGCTCTGGGAGTTTGCGGCTGTGTCGATTATCGTTGTTAGTGCATCTGGATCGGATGATGGAGCTCTGTAAAGTAGATTGATGGAGGAACACTTATTCGCTATCGAGATTGTGTCTAGGAGCGGCGAGCTGGTTGCATCTTTTATGTTGAAATGAAGGTCAGATCTGGTGATGGCGAGGACGCCACCTCCCCTTTTGCCTGATCTGTGACATGTGTGGACAGAGAAGTTAGCGGGCAGGAGCTGGTTGAGTATCACGTTGTCATCACAGGAAAGCCATGTCTCGGTGATCAGTAGCAGGTCAAGGTTGTGTAGTGTTAACGTATCTGAGATAATTGGCCATTTTTTATGTACAGATCGGGCATTTACAAGGGCACATTTCAAGAGTCGAGGGAGTCCCTGTTTCTTCTTTTTGCTATGCTGTACTGATACATGCAGGAGGTGGTGGTGGTGTGTTTGAGTGGTTTCTCTTGATTCATAGAATGGGGCATCTGGCCACCTCTTTCTATAACTGTGGATAGTTGGTATGTGATTGTTGTTAGCGTATAGACCAGTGACATTGCTTAATCCAGTAGCAAGGAGGTAGAGGGCAATTGAGATGATGCAGGATAGGGCCATTTTGTGATCTATGTTGAGGTGTGGATATGGGCTGGGATGTTGGTTGGTGGTGGTGGGTCAGGTATGCTGCCTGGTTGTGGGTCAGGTATGCTGCCTGGTTGTGATAGTTTTGCTCTAGCTTTGGATCAGTTGTATGGGGGCTGTGTTTTGTAGTGGGGCTCCCAATTTATCGGGGGTTACTGGAGCTTACATATTGCATTTTACACATAAGACAAAGATTCTTCAGGATTTTAAGTTGTGTCTATACAGTCTGTTAGTGTTGGTTACAGTGGTTATTAGATGGAGGTTATTAACATTAGAGATCTGCAGATTACACGGGAATTAGATAACTGCAGAATAACAGATAACTGTTAATATTAGCTAACTGCAGGTTACACAGGTATATTGAGTCAAAGCTAACTGGGACTGGCTGGTTCATATATTATACAACATATCTTTGAGGTAATTGTAGATAGAAGGTTAAGCTGATAAAATCTGATCATACAACAGTAAGACTAGTAGCAGGTTACGCAAGTATCACTTATTTGAGCAAACTAGGGCTAGTGGGTTAAACAGTTATGCTACATACATCATAGATCAAGTGTAGATAATACGTTAATCTGGTAGTATCAGGACATATGTATGAGCAATATTTCTTAGAGTTTACAGTAAAGTTTGCATATGAACTACTTTGCTTGGGTTATCATGTACATCTAATTCTAGGATGGCTACCGTGTAGGGTAGGTGCTATGCTGAGAGTGCAGAGACTTTACTTGCGTTTTCGCGGTTTGATGTTCTGGTAGTAGGGAGACTTGTTTTCTTCGGGTGAGAGAGTTCTGGTTTCGAGTGAGGGTTCCAATTTCGCTGGTGTAGTTGCTGAAGTGCCACTGCCAGTTAGATTCTCAACATTGATTGGAGTTGGTTGATGCAGTACAAGGCGCAACCTTACAGCCTTGCTCGTTCGGTCCACGCCTAAGGGCCACGCCAAAGGGCCCTCTGGCGAGGCCCTCAGGCGCGGGCCCGCCAGGCGCAGGCACGCCTGCCGGCGCTTCTTTAAATCGTTGGCTGCTCAGCCCCGATTGGGTAGAGCAGCAGGCTGGAGGAGCAGCATTGCTCCGGCGTGCTCCTCCCCGATCGGGAGAGCAGTGGCTGGGCTGGAGGGGTGCAGGCGGTGGAAAGGCCTGTGCGCCTGCCGGCGCTTCTTTAAATCGTTGGCTGCTCAGCCCCGATTGGGTAGAGCAGCAGGCTGGAGGAGCAGCGTTGCTCCGGCGTGCTCCTCCCCGATCGGGAGAGCAGTGGCTGGGCCGGAGGGGTGCAGGCGGTGGAAAGGCCTGTGCGCCTGCCGGCGCTTCTTTAAATCGTTGGCTGCTCAGCCCCGATTGGGTAGAGCAGCAGGCTGGAGGAGCAGCGTTGCTCCGGCGTGCTCCTCCCCGATCGGGAGAGCAGTGGCTGGGCCGGAGGGGTGCAGGCGGTGGAAAGGCCTGTGCGCCTGCCGGCGCTTCTTTAAATCGTTGGCTGCTCAGCCCCGATTGGGTAGAGCAGCAGGCTGGAGGAGCAGCGTTGCTCCGGCATGCTCCTCCCCGATCGGGAGAGCAGTGGCTGGGCCGGAGGGGTGCAGGCGGTGGAAAGGCCTGTGCGCCTGCCGGCGCTTCTTTAAATCGTTGGCTGCTCAGCCCCGATTGGGTAGAGCAGCAGGCTGGAGGAGCAGCGTTGCTCCGGCGTGCTCCTCCCCGATCGGGAGAGAGCAGTGGCTGGGCCGGAGGGGTGCAGGCGGTGGAAAGGCCTGTGCGCCTGCCGGCGCTTCTTTAAATCGTTGGCTGCTCATCCCCGATTGGGTAGAGCAGCAGGCTGGAGGAGCAGCGTTGCTCCGGCGTGCTCCTCCCCGATCGGGAGAGCAGTGGCTGGGCCGGAGGGGTGCAGGTGGTGGAAAGGCCTGTGCGCCTGCCGGCGCTTCTTTAAATCGTTGGCTGCTCAGCCCCGATTGGGTAGAGCAGCAGGCTGGAGGAGCAGCGTTGCTCCGGCGTGCTCCTCCCCGATCGGGAGAGCAGTGGCTGGGCCGGAGGGGAGCAGGCGGTGGAAAGGCCTGTGCGCCTGCCGGCGCGTCTTTAAATCATTGGCTGCTCAGCCCCGATTGGGTAGAGCAGCAGGCTGGAGGAGCAGCGTTGCTCCGGCGTGCTCCTCCCCGATCGGGAGAGCAGTGGCTGGGCCGGAGGGGTGCAGGCGGTGGAAAGGCCTGTGCGCCTGCCGGCGCTTCTTTAAATCGTTGGCTGCTCAGCCCCGATTGGGTAGAGCAGCAGGTTGGAGCAGCAGCGTTGCTCCGGCGTGCTCCTCCCCGATCGGGAGAGCAGTGGCTGGGCCGGAGGGGTGCAGGCGGTGCAGGCAAGGTACAGATGTTCTAGACATCAAAAGGGTAGATAGAATGTGTCACATTCCTCCTAGATTCTCAACACCACCAAAAAGTTGTCTAATAGACAATATTTTGGTGGTGGTGAGAAGCAAGGAGGAATGTGACAAATTCTAACCTTTTTGATGTCTTGGACATCTGCACCTTGCCCACTTACAATCTTAAATGACAGAGGTGTAAGGCAGGGGTCTCCAAATCCAGCCCTGGAGGGCCAAACACCAGTCAGGTTGGCAGGCTATCTCTAATGCATATATATCTCATGCATATCACTAGGGATATCCCAAAAACCTGCAGGGTTGCGGGCCACCAGGACTGGAATTGAGTAGCTCTGGCTTAAAGGGAGACAGCCAACATGGCTTTAGACAAGGAAGATCTTGTCTTACTAATCTGTTTTGTTTTTTTGAAGGTGTGAATAAACAGGTAGACAAAGGTGAGTTGGTTGATATAGTGTATTTGGACTTTCAGAAAGCCTTTGACAAGATCCCTCATCAGAGACCATTTTGCAAAACTAAAGAGACATGGGATAGGAGGCAGTATACTGTTGTGGATCAGGAACTGGTTAAAAGATAGAAAGCAGAGGGTAGGGCTAAATGGCCAATTTTGCCAATGGAGAAAGGTTAATAGTGGTGTACCCCAGGGATCTGTGCTGGGTCCGCTGCTTTTTGACATATTCATAAATGACCTGGAAAAGGGAATAACAAGTGAGGTTATCAAATTTGCAGATGACACAAAACTATTTAAAGTTGTTAAAACCCAAGAGGATTGTGGAAAATTGCAAAAGGATCTTGATAAATTGGAAGACTTGGCATCAAAATGGCAGATGAAATTTAATGTGGACAAGTGCAAAGTTATGCACCTAGGGAAGAACAACCCAAGCTATGGTTACACAATGCAAGGTTCCACATTAGGAACCACGACACAGGAAAAAGATTTAGGCGTCATTGTGGATAACATGTTAAAACCCTCAGCCCAGTGAGCAGCGGCGGCAAAGAGAGCAAATAGAATGCTAGGTATCATAAGGAAAGGAATGGAAAATAAAACAAAGGATATTATAATGCCTCTATATCATTCCATGGTGAGACCGCACCTTGAATATTGTGTGCAATTCTGGTCACCTATCTTAAAAAGGATATAGCGTTATTAGAAAACGTTCAGAGAAGAGACACCAAAATGGTAAAGAGGATGGAAGGATACTCCTATGAAGAAAGGCTAAAAAGGTTAGTGCTCTTTAACCTGGAAAAGAGATGGCTGAGGGGAGATATGATAGAAGTCTATAAATTAATGAATGGAGTGGAACGGGTAAACGTAGATCGATTGTTTACATTATCAGAATATAGAAAGACTAGGGGACATGCAATGAAGCTACAGGGTAAACTATTTAAGACTAATAAAAGAAAATATTTTTTCACTCAACATGTAATCAAACTCTGGAATTTGTTACCGGAGGATGTAGTAAAAGCTGTTAGTATAGCTGGGTTTAAAAAAGGTTTGTACAAGTTCTTGGAGGAAAGGTTCATAAACCATTATTAAGAAGTGACCCAGGATATCAATGCTTGACCCAATACAAGCATTGTGGAACCTGTGTCTTTTGGGGATACTGCTAGGTACTTATGACCTAGATTGGCCACTGTTGGTAACAGGATACTGGGCTTGATAGACCTTGGTCTGACCCAGTATGGCATATCTTATGTTCAAAGTTTAAAGATTCACATCAAGCATGGGTTTTGTTTAAAAATACTATCTTGGAAGCCAGACCATCTTTATTCCATGCTTTAAGAAAAGTGGAAGGAAGTCCATAAAACTGCCAGCATGGTTTAAAGGTGAGGTCAGAGAGGCTGTTATTGCCAAAAAAGCATCTTTCAGGAAATGGAAAAAGGAGCCAAATGATGAAAAATAGAAACAACATAAGCACTAGCAAGTTATATGCCAGGCATTGTTAAGGCAGGCAAAGAGAGAATTTAAGAAGAAGCTTACTGTGGAAGCAAAAACACATTATAAAAACTTTTTCAAGTACATTCGTAGCAAAACACCTGTGAGAGAATCAGTTTGACCACTAGATGATAGAGAGGTAAAAGGGGCAGTAAGGGGACAAGGCCATATCTGAGAGACTGAATGAATTCTTTGCTTCGGTCTTTACTGAGGAATATGTAGGGATGTTGCTCATGGCTGAAATGGAATTTAAAGGTGATGCCACAAAAGAACTGAAAGAAATATCGATACACCAGGAAAATGTATTACAATTATTTGATAAATTGAAGAGTACCAAATCACCTGGACCGGATGGTATACATCCAAGGGTGTTAAAAGAACTGAAATATGAGATTGCAGACCTACTATTAGTAATCTGTGAACTATCATTAAAATCAACTGTAATTCCTGAAGCTTGGAGGATTGCAAATGTAACGCCAATTTTCAAAAATGGTTTCAGGAGTCATCCGGGGAAACTACACACCAGTGAGCCTGACGTCAGTATTGGTAAAAATGGTTGAAACCATTATACAGAAAAAAATTAATGAACATATAGATAATCATGGCTTAATGGGAGACAGCCAATATGGCTTTAGACAAGGAAGGTCTTGTCTTACTAAACTGCTGCTTTTTAACATATTCATAAATTACCTAGAAATGGGAATAACGAGTGAGGTAATCAAATTTGCAGATGACACAAAATTGCAAGAGGGCCTTGAGAAATTAGAAGACTGGATGTTCAAATGGCAGATGAAATTTAATGTGGACAAATGTAAAGTTATGCACCTAGGAAAGAACAACCCAAACTATGGTTACACAATGCAAGGTTCCATATTAGGAACCACCACCCAAGAAAAAGATTTAGACATCATCATGGATAACATGTTGAAACCCTCTCTCCAGTGTGCAGAGGCAGCCAAGAAAGCAAATAGAAAAACTACAAATCATAAGGAAAGGAATGGAGAATAAACAAAGGATATTATAATATCTCTGTATCATTCCATGGTGTGACCACACCTTGAATACTGTGTGCACTTCTGGTCACTGTAGCTTAAAAATAATATAGAGCGTTATTAGAAAAGGTACAGAGAAGAGCCACCAAAATGGTAAAAGGGATGGAAGAATACCCCTATGAGGAGAGGCGAAAATATTTAAGACTCTTCAACCTGGAAAAGAGATGGCTGAAGGGAGATATGGTAGAGGTCTATAGATTAATGAATGGATTGGAATGGGTAAACGTAGATCGATCGTTTACACCATCAAAATATTGAAAGACTAGGGGACATGCAATGAAGCTACAATGTAACCTATATAAGACTAATAAGAGATAATATTTTTCCACTCAACACGTAATCAAGCTCTGGAATTTGTTACCGGAGGATGTAGTAAAAGCTGTTGGTGTAGCTGGGTTTAAAAAAGGTTTAGACAAGTTCCTGGAGGAAAGGTCCATAAACCATTATCAAAGGGGACCCGGGAAATCCACTACTTGCCCCAACGCAAGCATTGTGGAACCTGTGTCCTTTGGTGAAACTGCTAGGTACTTGTGACCTGGATTAGCCACTGTTGGAAACAGGATACTGGACTTGATGGGCCTTGGTCTGACCCAGTATGGCATATCTTATGTTGTTAAAGCCTCTGACCAAAGCCCCAAGGGGACGGGCTGGGCAAGTTCTGAATGCAGGTCAGTGGAAGCAGGCAGACTCCACAGGAGGTGCCCTATTAAAACTTAGGCAAGATAAAAAAGACTTTAAATACCTATAAGACTATAAATACCTATAAGACTTTAAATACCTATAAGGCCTTGTTGAGGAGTAGGGAGAAGGAGAAAAAAAAGAAAAAGCACTCCTAAATATGCAGCTAGATAGTACTAGTGCAAGAACAGAGGCAATAAAGTGTTGAGAGGGGAGACACAGCACTGCAGAGAGCAGGAGCTGGGTAAAAGACAGACAGAAGATAGGACACACACTGACATAACAGAAATATAGATAGAACAATAAATAACAAGCTAGATTCTAAACAGGCACAGGGAAATGCCTGAATAGAGCATACCAGGTTAGCAGAGGCTTGCAATGAAGGTGCTCTCTCCAAGCAGGAACCACCATACTAGCTGCAAAAGTTCTGTGTTATTTGTTGGGGGAGTACACATCATTTCCTCAACAGATAATGCACTGAAAGTGAAGAGAACGCAGTCGGGCAGCATCATGTATGTAGCTAACGTCATTCAAGGAGGTAGCGTTAGCTGCACCCACACTGACTGCAAATCCGATGGTTACTGCATGCTGTTGAGGCTCACGGTAAACATAGAATTTGGCAGCTGGGATTTAATGTTAAAAAATGTAAGGTTATGCATTTGGGCTGCAGCAATCCAAGGGAGCAATATAGTATAGGGGGTGAAGTACTCTTGTCCACCAAAGAAGAGCGGGACCTAGGCGTGGTTGTGTCTGACGATCTCAAAGTAGCTAAACAGTTAGAAAAGGCAACGGCAAAAGCTAGAAGGATGCTTGGGTGCATACGGAGAGAAATGGATAGCAGAAAAAAGGAGGTGATAGTGCCTCTGTATAAGTCTTTGGTGCGACCTCATTTGGAGTATAGTGTACAATTCTGGAGACCGCACCGTCAAAAGGATATAAACAGGATGGAGTCGGTACAGAGGGTGGCTACTAAAATGGTTAGTGGTCTTCATTATAAAGCATATGAGGACAGATTTAAGGATCTTAATATGTACACTTTAGAGAAAAGGCGGGATAGAGGTGATATGATTGAGATATTTAAATACCTCCATGGCATAAATGTACAGGGGGAGAGCCTCTTTCGATTGAAAGCAAGTTCTGCTACGAGGGGACATGGGATGAGGGTGAAGGGGGTTAGATCTAAGAGTGATATGCGGAAATATTTCTTTACGGATCCGTGGAATAGTCTCCCAGTGGAGGTGGTAGAGATGAGGACAGAATCTGAATTCAAAAAAGCATGGGATAAACACAGAGGATCTCTAAAGGAAAAAAGGGGACTGTTGTAGTTGTTGATATGGAAGGACAGACTAGATAGGCCATGTGGTCTTTTTCTGTCGTCATATTTCTATGTTTCTATGTTTCTACTTCGCAGATACACCCGCTCTCAGCCCTAATTCCACCCACTCATGCAGATAACGCACTTTCCACAAATAGCACAGAAAATTGCTGTTATCTACAGTTGCCCCACCTTAACTGCTACTGTGGCCAGATGGCATGCTATCTGCCATGTTAGCAGCTAACGCGGCTTAGTAAACATACCCCACTATATGAAATGGCTCAACTTCATTCACATGTTTATATTGTCACCCAGCAGACCTGGTTGAGAGAAGGGAAAGTGTTTTAAATGAAGGAAAAAGTGCATATAAGCCGCAATATCTGGAGGAACCAGGCAGAGGGAGCCAGAGAGACTCCAGAGCCACTATAGAACCACGCCCCACTGAGCATGATGTAATGCCAGCCAGCTTCCAGTCCAGGTGCACAGAGGAACTTCTTAAGGAGGCTCTAGAAGACAGGAAGGGGAGCAGAGGTGGCAAGGGCAGCAAGAGCGGCGGTGACAAGACCGGTAGTGGCAAGAGAGGAAGTGGCAGCAGATGGAAAGGCAGCTGTGAAGACAGTTGGAGTGACGGCTGGAGAGGAAACAGCAGGAGTAAATGCAGCAGGACTGTGTACAGCTGGAAGCAAGGCAAGACAGAGGGAAGGTTGGAAGGCAAAGCTGAATATTCCCTTGCCAAAAGATCACCTAAAGGGAAAGGTGATGGTCTGAGAGCTAAGGAGGAACCGGAGGAGGTTTCAGCTCCTAGAGAGGTAAAAGCTGTTTGTCCAGAGTGGTCAAGGCATTACTGCAGTTGTTGTCCAGAATCCACAGGGTCACAGCAGGAAGCCCTAAGACGTGCTAAACAGGCCAGCCAAAGGAGAGACTGGTATAGGCCTCAACCTTCGCTGGAGTCCAAGAGGCCAAGCTCCCAAGGTAAAGCTTTTATTGAAGCAAGATATAGAAAAAGCTTGTATGATAAGAAAGGCTTGGATAATAGATGTTTGTATAAGACTGCCACAAAAGCTACAAAGAGAGAGAACTTTTCTCCATGTAGAATAGCACGAAGCCGACGCCCTAAGAATAATCCAGAGCATTGGGCTGTGCTGGAAAAGCTATACAGAGAGCCTGAGTATAGGATACCTGAACCCAGGGACTCAGAATCCGAGGTGTCCACCTACGAGCAAATGCAAGTGGACCTGGCCAGTGAGGCTTCGGATAACGAAATGGATTGCACATATTGTACTAGTGGAAGCCTGGAGTCTGTGCCAGACTTGTATGCTGCATGAGTTATTGCCTAGAATATTGTTTGATTGAAGCCCAGCACTACTGTGAAGATAACAGTGTGTCTTTAAGCTTTTTGTTTCACTTTTCTTACCTGAATGAAGGACTTTTGCGTTTGTTGTTAACCAATCCTTTGGACCCTAGCGTAAAGGGAAATAAACGCCTTTATTTTCCCACCACTTGTGCATATGTTTCTTTGAAGATTAGGACCAGGAAACAAATAAGGCCAAAAGTGAAGTAGACCGCAGGATTACTGGCCAATCTTCTCCCCATAATTTTTATGTCCGAGCGCTGCTTATACGCCAGGGCGGTGCTCGCGACAATATATGCCTTCAAAAAATGTACCAGATTGGTAAGGCAAGAGTTTCCTTGTCAAAATCAATGTTGGTTTTGTTCCATTAACCCATGACTCTCTATTTGTTCAGGAATTTTGTTCTTTACAAAAATGTATACCATTTTGCCTGTCACCGACATCAGATCCCAGGTCTGTATTTTCCTAGATCATCCCAGAACACTTTTAAAAAATTGGAATAATGTTGGCCACCCATATACAAAAAAAGTCTGTGCAGCTTTCTTTTTAAGTCCCTTCAAGTCAATGGTGACTCCTGGTGACCCAGCAGCCCCTGGGTTTTCTTTGCAAGGTATGACCAGAAGTAGATTTCCAGGCCTTTTCTTCCAAGGCAATGAAAGGTAAAGTGACTTGCCCTAGGTTACAAGGAGTGCCAGTGGGAATTAAGCACAGATCTCTTGGGTACTAGGCAAGTATTCTAACCAACTAGGCCATTCCTCCACTGTACAACTTAAACATAGACATTTCTGAAAAAAAAATATGACCTGGACAGAATGAATGGCACTCTTCACTAATATTTGGGTGCACAACCGTGGCAGTGACGACAGCCACCAAACGTTTCTTGTATCTATAAGTTTCATAAAACCATCTGCTGATAGTTTCTCCACCTCTTCAATTGCAATTTTTTCCAACTCATGAATGTTTCCAGAATTCCTTTTACCAATGGCAGATTTCAGTACTTTCCAAAGGTTCTTGATTGGACTGAGATCAGGACTTATTGCTGGCCAGTTTAAAACAGTCCATTGGGTCATTGTCCTACTGGAGGACCCATGACCTTTGACCAGACTTAGCTTTCTGACACTAGGTAGCACATTTTGCTCCAAAATACCTTGGTAGTCCTCCGACTTCATGATTCCTTTAATATGTTCCAGACCTTCAGTTCCTGAGGCAGCAAAATAATCCCACAACATTATGGAACCTCCACCATATTTAACTGTAGGAAAGATTTTTTTTTCCTTATAAGCTTCATTTCTTTGCCTGTAAATGCATTGTTGGTCTGCTTTGCCAAAGAGCTCAAGTTTGGTTTCATCTGTCCACAGAATATTTTCCTAGAAGGATTGTGCTTTCTCAAGGTGGGTTTGGTCAAAAATCAGGGGTGCCTTTTTATGTCTGTCTTTGAGCAGTGGGATCCTTGGCCTTCCCCATGAAGTCCCTCTTCATTTAGTGCACAGCGTATGGTGCAGGTTGAAATCACCACTCCAGATTGCTCCAGGTCAGCTTTAAGATCTTTGGATGTTGTACATGACTTTTTTCCAACAATTCGCACTAATTTTCAAAGACTTCTTGGTTTAATTTTTCTTTTCCCATCACATTCTGGGAGGTTCTTGACAGTTCCATGAATAGAAAACCTCTTTTTAACATTGCAAACTGTAGACACAGGAATCCCAAGCTCTTTGGAGATGGCCTTGTATCCCTTTGATGTTTGATGATTGGTGATAATGGCTTTCTGATGGTCTCAGATAGCTCTCTTGTCTTCAACATTATGAAAATGGAACAGGGAGTGAATGTGGCCATTTTAAACATTAGAGGCATCATTTATTGGTTGATTCAAGTCATGTGAGTACTGACAATTGATCACAGGTGTGTCTAATTTTTCTGCAATGAGAATGTGTTTTTTCTGTTCAAACTGATGTGAATTGTTTATAAGAGTGCCAGTAATCATGTCCTTGCAGTGTCACAGGGGTATGTTTACTAAACCGCGCTACTGTGCGGGCCGCACTTGAGCGTGCGCTAAGGTACCTTAGCGCACGCTAATGATGCGTTTTTGTGCCCCGCACACGTTCGCGCCGCACTAAGGGGCCCGCTCATATGTTTTAAATATGTAAATATGTATATATACATGTAAAAACGTATGATTCGTCCCCGAAGACGCCAATCATGTGTGCTGTGACCTCAGATCTATGTATATACCCCCCCCCCCCCAAGTCTTGATTGACTACCCCACAAAGATTAATTAAACCGCTGCTGATCGCTGGAAGTAGCGGTATATAAATGTGTAGTAAATAAAAAATAAATAAATAAATCGCGCAAATGAGCGATAGAGGCGTGGAAAGGCTCCCGGAGGGCAGAGGAAGGCTCCCCAGGGGCGGAGAGACGGGGTCAATGTGTGGAGAGTGGAGGGGAGAGGCTCCCCGCACAGGAGCGGGGCTGAAATTCGATTAAAATAATACCGCGAGTGAAAACCTCGTGGTAGAGCCGATTTAAAGGGAAGAGAAACCATTTCTGTCAGCAATGTACAGCAAAACCAGGGAAACCAACAAAACGTGAGTAGTGTGATACATGTGCACGGAACAAAATAGCAAATAAAAATTGAAAATGACCACAACGAAATTCTAAAAAATTATAATCCAGCTGGGTAACAGTGATAGTCATGGAAAACATCAAAAATCACTCCCAAGAAAGCCCCAAAAAAGAAATATGAATTTTAGAAGGGTCTACGCTCCGTCCCCAAACAAGGTGAATGATCCCACAGTGAAATTGTACAGAGCAGGGTCATAAACCCTGCTCTGCACAATTTCACTGTGGGATCATTCACCTTGTATGGGGACAGAGCGTAAAAAATAATAATTATTATTTTTTACGCTCCGTCCCCAAACAAGGTGAATGATCCCACAGTGAAATTGTGCAGAGCAGGGTTTATGACTCCTTTGGCCAGGTTTCCTATCTTCAGGGACTGCAATGTCTCTGTGGCCACAGTGTGGTGCAGTGAACACAGACAGTGTGTTCAGGAGCCAAAGATCACCAGTTCAAGTCCCAGCTGGGGCTCCTGCAAACCCAATCCCCATATTTTACCCACCACTAAACCATGATAGTAAAGACCAACCTTTTTTGCAGATAACATAAGCATGGTCCAAACACCTCTATTTTACCCTACAGAGCACAGACACCAGAAACATGCGCATTACCTAGACCACAGTCCCCTCAATGAAGTCCTGGAGGGCCACATATCATTCAGCTGTGATGCTGTCACCAATGTAAGGCCATGTCAGCATGGTGGCAGAGGGGTACCGTTGGTGGAGGGGGCAGTGGCTGCTGCCCACAGCAGATGGTGGCCTAGCCCCCTTCATGTGGGTGCAGTGCACTCCAACAGACAGGCCCTGTCTGACAAACAGCCATGGACTCCCCAGGGAATGCACTGTTTTTGTGCTAAGACGGTGGTGCAGCCGACACAGCCAGTGCCTTTAGGACCAGAATGTCACAGGTTCAAATCCCAGCTGGGGCTCCTGGCAACCCAGTCCCCTTATTTTACTCATGAAGAAAACATGGTAGTAATGACTGAACCATTATTGCTGAGAACATAAGCATGGGTCAAAAACCTCTATTTTACCCTACACAGCACAAACACCATAGAAATGTGCATTACCTATGGCAGAATCCCCCAAATGCAGTCCTGGCGGGCCACAAATCCATCAGGGTTTATGGTGTCTCCAATCTAAGGATGGAGCGGTACTGATGGTGGAGGTGGCAGCGGCAGGTGCCCACAGCAGACCATGGCCTAGCCCTGTCCAGGTGGGTGCCGTGCACTGCAACAAACAGGCCCTGTGGGATGTACAGTCATGGACTCCCCAGGGAATGCAGCATATCTGTGGCAACATGGTGGTACAGTGCACACAGACAGTGTGTGCAAGAAGAAAAGGTCACAGGTTCAAAGCCCAGCTGGGGCTACTTCCAATCCAGTCCACATATTTTTCCCACAACTAAACCGTGATAGTAAGGACAAACCTTTATTGCAGAGAACATACGCATGGTTAATACGCCTATATTTTACGCCACCGAGCACAGACACCATAAACAGGGCATTACCTAGAGCAGAGTCTCCCAAATGCAGTCCTGGAGGGCCAAACACTATTCAGGTTCCATGCTGCCTCTAATAAAGATGCCTGTGCTGCATAGCTATGCACCACCCCCATGGTATGCAGATGTATCTCATGCATATTCATGAGGGACAGCATGAAAACCCGAACAGTGTTTGGCACACCAGGACTGGAGTTGGGAACCTCTGCCATAAAGCAGCAGCCAACAGGGGCAGACACACCCACACCCACACCCACAGGCCCCATTGGCTAATGCCTCCTGGAGAGGCAGGACATTGGGCCCTGCGTGCATCTCCCAATACTAGCACTTGCATACCTTAGCAATGCCACCCTACATCTGGGTATACGGTACACAGCTATCAAACGTTTCCTATGATTACTGGCAGATAGCAAGTCCTACGTTAAGCACAGTTTGCTCATTGAGCTCCATCATAACAATCTTTCTGATGTCTGCGGTGTGTGCTTCAGGTCTGGTCTCTGACAGTGTTTACCACCCTGGGGAGTGACCCCCAACAGTATTGCGTAGCATATCCATGCCTGTACTGTGCCCAGGACTGGTGTGGTGGGCAGGGCTGCTAAACTCCTCTATAGTAGCACAATGCTGGCATAGGTGTGGGAGTGTGTGTCTGTCTATACAGTGTGTGGTGGCTGCAAACACCTTCCACAGCCCACACTGCCAGCACTGTTGCCAGTATTGGCCTGCCAATGTGCATAATGAGGAGCAAGGTACTATGGGTATAGCCCAGACAGGGTGGCCTGGCCAGGATGCATCTGCACTGGCTGGGACATTTTAGTGCCCGGCCACTACCTACACAGACAGGGTGACCTCAGTATGTCCTGCTGGGAGATCACTCTCACCCTGACTGTGCAGTGATGACAGCATGGCTAGGCACCCCCATAGTGCTATATAGTATTTCTCTCATGTAATATTTATCGGTTTCCTTTTGGGGCCCCAGTCACTGATTTATCTGCTTGTTGTGTATGCTGACATCCCAGTTCTGGGTGCATGCATTTCCACCAGGAACATGCACTATGAACTAGCTAGCAGACTGTTTTGCAGCTGGTATGTGTCTTGATGGTGTGGCTTGCAGGGTGCAGTGGCTGAATGCTTGCTGCAGGAGAATATCAGATAGTGGTGGGGTGCAGCTTGGCATATCCAGGCCTAATGTCTGTCTGCTATTGTGTTATGGATGTGTACAGAGCTGCATTGACTGCCCTGTTGGGTGTCTGTTCCCCAGCAGGACTGGGGTTAATGGTCCCCTCTACTGCCACCATTGCAGGGAGGTAGAATGTGGATCTGTTGATGGGAGACCCTGTTTGCCACCCTCAGCTCTGGATGAGGAGGGTGGTGGTGCATGATCCTCGGGGGGGGGGGGTCCATGGGGGCTGCACCTGACTGAGACAGACAGAGATATCCAAGGTGTTTCTGCAGAAACAACCTATCTCACACATTAACACTGCTTTGGACCTCCAGCATGGCCTCTTTCAGCCATGGAAGGAGCTGTGGACCTGGTGCTGGGCGCCTCACCGCACCCTCAGGGTGAGCACAGTACCCGCACAATGTGACGGTGTGTAGCTACTCTGTGCCAGTAAAACACACGGTCAGTACCCCCTACCAGGCCGAGGTGCTGTGGGGGTGCATACCCCATCTTGTGTTTATCTGTGGACAGCTGATTTGCATGTGCAGTGCATCATGGGTACGGGTGGGCTAACCCTATCCTGGTGACCGCAGCAGACTGTCTGTGTGGTGACATGCACTCCCTCTGCAGCCAAAGCCAGGGGTTTGCTAGCAGCTGTAGCACAATGGTTACTTCACTGCCTGTAGAGCCAGAGGTCGTGGGTTCAAACCCACAGTGGGGTTATTTGATAGGGCTGCCCAAAGCATTATCTCTTTTTAATGTACAATATTGCTGCCAGCAAGAACACCCTCATTGTACTGTATCCATAAGGTGCCTCAGAGGGCGCTTTATAGGGCGCCCTATAGGTTACCTTATGGTTACCGTCCATATAAGGTGCACTATACGTTATCCTGTGGAGCAACTTATAGGGTGCCCTATAGGGGACATTTTAGGGTGTCGTGGCGGACAGTGCACTTTTTTTTTTTTTTATAAACTTTATTTAACTTTTCTAAATCATACACAAAATAAACAAAATCAAAAACAAACCATCCAAGAGAAACCTCACACAAAAACAAAACTAATCAAACCCCCCCTCTCACCCTAGCCACCCACCACCCCCCCACCCCCCACTGGAATCTAAATATATAGACAATCTCAAAAGAGACAGAAAGAAAATAACAATCTGGGTCATGCGCGAACTAATAACAGCAGGCAGAAAGAAAAAAGAGAAATAGAGAGAGAACTCTAAGACTTCCCCTTCGGCATTAAACAGTGTTACAGTGCACCGAATCTACAAACTCTCGTAGAACGGTCCATTTCTGAAAGCTAAGGGGGCCATGGATAACACCTTTGCGGGGCATTTGCTCATATTTACTGAAAGCACACACTTGCTGCCACCAGCCTGAAAAATGGGACACTGCCATATTTTTCCAATTACGCACCAGTGCCAGGATAGCAACCCCTAGCATAAAATCTAGGAGGAAACGTTGCTCCTTTTTCAAGCTAGGGATGGGTATTGCTGACCTAAAGGCAATCACCCCCCAGGTAAGAGATACATCAAGGTCCAATATAACTCGTATTCTTGCCCACACCTGTGACCAAAACATCTGTACCCCCGAGCATTCATACATCATGTGCTTTAAAGTGCCCGTATGTGCCCTACACGTCCAGCACAACGGGGAGTGTGAGCTATCCCATTTGCTCAGCTTGACAGGAGTAACATAGGCCCTATGAGCAAATAGGAAAAGGGTCTGCGTGATGGAGGCCGCTTTAGCTACACGGACTTGCCGTGTCCAAAACCTCTGCCACTGCCGCGGAGCCAGACAGACCCCAGTATCATGCTCCCACACTCTCTGCAACCCCAACAACTGTGAGGATGTCCCAACTTGGAGCTCTTTATAAAAAAAAGAGGCTGCCTTGCCAGCCTGCTGCCCCTGCTGGAGCCGGAGATCTACCTCCCATGCCTCCTGCGGCTTCCCCCCTCCAACAAAGGCTTTACTCAAGCAGTGCCGTAATTGGAGCCACTGAAAGTACAGACACTGAGGGAGCTGAAATTCCTGCTGTAACTTGACAAAACTTTTCCATGCCCCATCATCCCATAACTGCCCAACAGTCCAAATGCCCCTATCATACCATTGTTTCCACGCAAACGATTTTTGTTGGATTTTAAAATGTGTGTTGTACCAAAGGGGCAGACTAAAAGAGTAGCACCCATCAATCCCCAACAAATGGGCAAACGCTCCAAATGCCCTCTGGGTATCAGTAATCATCCGGGGTCTCCCCGCCTCCTCCCTAAACACCATTCCAGGGAGGAGATGTAAAGGAAAAGGAGAGGCAAGATTCTTTTCCAAGCCCAACCATACAGGGCTCAATTCAGATAGCGGCTCCCTCCACCGGACCCCCTGCCGTAGTAGAAAAGCATGATGGTATGCTATAAAATCCGGAAACCCTACACCCCCACCTTCCTTATGTGCTTTCAACTTTTTAAGAGCAATTCTAGGTGGTTTGTTCTGCCAGAGGAAAAGCGCAAGTTTTCGCTCAATCTGACGATAAACCTGTGAAGGGAAATAGAAAGGCACCATTTCCAAAATATAGTTTACTTTAGGCACGATAGTCATTTTGATTGTCTCAAGTCTACCCCACCAGGATAATAGTAGCGGAGACCATTTAGTAATCAGAGTCTGGACGTTGGCTAAGAGGAGCTCAGAATTGTGTGCCAATGTTTCATCTAATGAATGACAGTAGTATACCCCTAAATATTTTATCTTCCCGGGCTCCCAAACAAAGGGGAAACTGGCCATATCTGACTTGTGAATTCGCTCATTAAGGGGAAAAGCTACGGACTTAGCCCAATTAATTTTATAACCAGATAATGTAGAATATTCCTCTATCTGCTCCAGAATGCATGCAACAGATCCAGGATCAGTGAAAAGCAGGAGATCATCTGCGTACGCAGAAGCTTTGAACTCCCCACCGGCAAGCCTAATGCCTCGGATATTCCTATTTTGCCTCAAGAGAAGGATCAGCGGTTCGAGAGCTAAATTAAACAAAAGGGGAGATAGCGGGCAACCTTGACGGGTACCCCTACCTAACTCCAAATCCCCCGAGAACACATCATTAACACAAATGTGTGCAGATGGGCGTACATACATAACCCGAAGCAGTTTGAGAAATCCGTTCCCAAAACCAAACCACTCTAAAGCAGAATATAAAAATGACCATTCTAACCGATCGAAAGCCTTTTCGGCATCTAAGGACAGGCCAACCAATGGTTCTCTAAGGTTCTCTGCCCCCGCTAAGATATGACACAATAACCGAGCATTGTCTGCAGTTGATCGCCCTTCTACGAACCCGCATTGATCCGGGTGGATTAGACCGGGAACCACTGCAGCCAACCGCCGTGCCAAAACTGTGGCATATATTTTATAATCCACATTTAAAAGAGAAATCGGGCGGTAATTACTGACTAACAGTGGATCTCTGCCGGGCTTTTCCAGGACTATGATCCTTGCAGCTGCAAACGCACCTACGGAGGGGCTTTCTCCCACTAGGGTATGAAAATATTCTTGCAGGAACCTACCCACGTCTTTGGCAAATACCTTAAAAAACTCAGCTGGCAGCCCATCTGGGCCTACGGCCTTGCCCGATTTCAAAGAACTAATGGCCAATTCAATCTCCTCCAGCGCAATGGGACTATCTAGGTCTCTCACACAATCCTCACTCAACTTAGGCCTTTCCACTTGATCCACTAAACAAGCAAATGCCTCCCGGGAACACTGCTTTTCAGAGGAATACAAATCAACAAAGAAAGACCGAAAGGCCTCCGCTATATCGTTATCATCTACCACTGGCGCAGGAGTCCCTGCGACCTTGATAGCCGCAATACGCCCAGCGTCTTTTCGCGCCTTCAGCGCATTGGCCAACAGTCGCCCCGCTTTATTATGTTCCCAATAATATGCCCCTTCCTGAGCTTTAATATTTTGGGATACCTCATCAGTGAGTAGCCGGTTATAGTGCAGCCGTAAACGCTGCAACCTCAGCAGGATGCAGGGATCCTGTCTCTTAATCAATAGCCGCTCGCCTGCTTTGATTTGCTTATCCAGTTCTGCAAGCTGCCCCTTACAATGCCTAGCCCGATAGATACTAAAGCTCGTGATAACAGCTCGAATGGAAGCTTTAAACCCTTCCCATCTCGCCCAACCGGACGTCAAGTGAGGCGCATTAACCTGGAAGTATTCTTTAATAGCTGATCGTATGGTGGCCTTGAAATCCCCATTCTCCAATAAAGTTCTATCAAAGGACCAAGGCTTCGAAACATGCTTTAGCCCCTTGTCCTCTAACAGGAGAGAGACGGCCGCATGATCCGAAATGTGCATTGCATGAATCTCCGCAGCAGTAACATTTGCTGTCAGCGCTTTAGAGAGCAATAGAAAATCAATTCTGGATAGAGATTTATGTGGGGGAGAGTAAAATGTAAACTCCTGATCAACCGGATGTAGCAGGCGCCAAATATCCACCAAACCCGCCTCATGGAGGAACGAAGCCAATACCGAATGAGCTCTAGGGGGCTTACAAGACCTAGGGGGCTTCCTATCTACTAAGGAGTCTAAAACTAAATTAAAATCGCCCCCCACAAGAAAAGGAATCCCAGCCTCCTTATTCACTTCCAGCGCTATGGTCCTGAAAAAATCGGGATTATCATTGTTGGGAGCATAAAGATTTAAGATGTTGAGGTCCAAATGACCAACCTGCAGATGCACCTTAACCCATCTGCCATTTTGGTCTGCTGCTGCCCGTACCACTCGTGGAGATAAGGCCCTCCTCACTAAAATCACTACCCCATTATGTTTCTGAACCGCGGCTGAAAATGCTACCACCAAATAAGGCCTAATATTCAATTTCGATGACTCTGTGGTGTTCAGGTGGGTCTCCTGTAGCAGCATTATGTCCGCCCTCACCTGCTGGCCATATTGAATGATTTTTTTGCGCTTTACAGGGCTGTTAATACCTTTGACATTCAGAGACAGGATCTTAATTGGTGCCATTACACGTGTTTTTGAACTGTACTGTACTCCTATGCTTACATCATTAGCGCTTTCCCAATAGACAGAACAATCCCACCGTAGCCTACTGGACCCTGATGCATCCCCCCAACCCAAAAAGATTCCGCACCCAGGAAATAGCAGACCTAAAACATCTCCAAGAAACAGACCCATGACCCCGATTCCAGTGGAAATTATGGGGGACTGAAACCCAAAACCCGAAATAGGTGAGCCTTAAGAGGCAGAGATAAAGCCTGAGGATCAGCATATAATAATAATCGTGTTTGCGCTTACCACAAAGACACATCAAACTGATTAAGTTGACTATACAATCATCACTACTATCATACATCTCACTCATGATCAGTCCACTTATAAGAGCTTGTGATCCACCACTTCCTCCAATCTATTGCAAAACCAAATAAGAGCCCCTCCCGGGGTGTCCAGAATCGCATTCAAGACATCAATTCAGCCTCTTTAGAATCCAAGAAGGCCCGGAGAGTTTCTGGATCGTCAAAATTCCGTGTATGGTTGTGGAGAGTCACTCTCATTTTAGCAGGATACATTAGGCCATATCTGGCTTGAAGATGCTGAAGCCTGGGCCGCAACGCCAGAAAGGCTTTCCTTCTGTCCACCGTCGCCTTTGCAAAGTCCGGGAAAAACAGCAGCTTGTGGCCTTCATAGTCTAGCGGCGAGCGCACCCGTGCAGCCTCCAGGATTTTTGTCGCATGCTGAAATCGCAGTGTCTTAAAAATGATAGGCCTAACATTCTTGTGGTTTAAGGCCGGCTGAGACGGGACCCGGTGAGCCCTTTCAATTTCGAGGGGCTGCTCGAAAGAGATCTTCAAAACTGCTGGTATCAGCCGCTGCAGAAACGCTCCCATGTCTTTTCCTTCCGCGCCCTCAGGCACACCAATGATCCGCACATTGTTTCTCCTGGATCTGTTATTATTATCCTCTAAGTCTCGTTGCAGAGCGCGTATCTGCTTGGCATGTTTCCCCACCTCGTGTAGCTTCTCCTCATGCGCCGCAAGCGTCATTTCTACCGTAGTTTGCCTTACAGCCAGGGCTTCCATCTGCTGCTTAACCGCATGAATGTCCCCTTGCATGGCGACTAACGAGTCACTGTTGAGAGTAACGATTTCCTTAACTGCTCTGATTTCGGCCAGGAGCTCTTGCATCGCTTCCGCTCCTTCTCGTCCCGCCGCCATTTTCTGGGGGGACGGAGGCTCCGTCTTTGAGCGCTTGACACTGGAAACTTGGCCTCCAGCGAAATCCAACCGAGTTGGTTTTGTTCCCGCCATGCTCCCGACTCAGAAGAGGCCAATACTGCGAGCAGTGGTCCACAATTAACGGCGCAAACACCGGATTCAGACAGCGATTCCTCAGAGCTCGATCCTAGGCGTCCATTCCGCCAGCTATCAGGCTCCGCCTCCCCTACAGTGCACTTTATAATGTGCCCTCTGGGGTACCCTATGAGGCGCCTTATGCAGCACCTTATGTTAACATACTATGAGGGTGTGTTTGCTGGCAGCACTAATGAAAATAAAAATAAAATGCCCGCTACAGCAATATTACATATAACAGGTTATGCCCCAACCAGCCTTCTTCATTAGGCACAGTGGGGATTGAACCCATGACTCCTGCATCATTGGTCAGTGTCTTAACCACTGTGCTTCACTGCTGAAGCTCCTCCTTGTATATCAGCGCATCTACTTATGCTTTTCATTCTTTAAACTGCACAGTGCTGCCATCAAAAACATTGCTGTGACCTTGCGGTACCTCATACGGCACCCTATAAAGCGCCCTATAAGCAACATTCTAGGGTGCCTTGGCGGACAGTGCACTTTAAAATGTGCCTTATGGGGCGCCTTATGTTAACACGCTTTGAGAGTGCGTTTGCTCGTAGTAGTAATTAAAATAAAAAATAAAATGCTTCCTAAAGCAATAGCATGCCACCCAATATTAAACTGCCTCCTAAAGTAATGCCTCAGTCAGCTTTCTTCATTGGGCACAGTGGGTGATTGAACCCCTGATCCCCGTACCATTGGTCAGTGTCTTAACCATTGTACTGTGGCTCTGTTCCTGTACTTGAGCATCAGCGCGCCACTTATGCTTCCCACGCAGCTTTCTCATGTGCTAATGTGTGGGGCGCACATGAGCGCCGTGCACATTCGTGCATGTTTAATCCCGGTTTTGCTTTTTTCTGCCTGAAACGCCCACTCCTTATATGGCACCCGCACACTAGCGTGGCCCGCACATTACCGGGGTTTTAGTAAACATACCCCACAGTTTTTATACGCTTTCCTTTTTTTTAATTGATTCTTTTATGTGCCAAATATGTGTGCATATATAAGCCATTTCACTAGCCATTTTTTTGGAGATATTGGACATTAAGGTGTTATACTGCAAGAGTGCCAATAATGTTGACCATAACTGTAGGTCTGAAACTTTGAGACCTTTTAGTACTCTGGGGGGTGTATACTGTAGTCTTATTCACGTAATTTGCTACTCTTTGTTTTGTCAGTTTGCCCTATTATATTTTCAGGTTCACTAAGATTTGTTTCCATTCCTTGAATCTTCACCACTGAATACCATTCGGATCAAATAATTCTCAAAACATTTCACAAAGAATTAATCCATATTTAACATCTTTTTTTAAATCAATATTTGTGTCACTGCTTCTCTTTTTATCTGGTAATTCATTTCTACACCTTTCTGTTGCCCAACTTCAAAAAGGAAACAAATAAAGGAACCCCCTAAGGAAACAAATAAAGATCAACAATGACATATCCACCCGCAATAGAATCTACCTAATTTGGACCTTCATTCTTGCCATTCAGTGTCATCATTGTGCTACTACTGACTTCCTTCCCCAAGAGCTGTGATTATTGCCTCTGTAGCATTCCCCAGTCCCTATCATGCTGGGGAAATTGAACCCATGTCTTCCTCATCACATTGCAGAGCCCCATCAAGAAAAATACCCTCACCCTCCCTCCACCACATCCTCTACCACCATTGTATTTGTTGAAAGATGCATGAATTTACTTATTCATAGTGCCACCTCATTTCTCAAAGGAAAAATAAAGCTTAAAGGGGATAATTTCATAATAGGGCACCCATTTAAAATGTCCACAAAAGGACCTATTTTATAAAGGCAATACAGATGCCATAATACCTTTATAAAATAGGGTCCTTTAGTGATCCCTATTAGTGAGCAAATGCTCTCACACAAATTTACACTCACTCTGTACTTTATGCCTGTACATCGCAAATCTACCCTAACTCTGCCCAAGCTATGCCCTCCGGAATGCAGACACATCAATCATTTTATTTATTTATTTTTATTTATTTAACACTCATTTTTATACCGCATCTTCCATAGATCAGTTGCGGTGTACAAATAACAACAATTAACATGTGAAAATAGCCTCCAATGAATTATATAAAAGCCATTCTCCATGTGTAAAACATGCTTTACACATAGACAATGCTTTTTAACTTTACTCCCAAAGTGCGCACAGAGGCCAGTTCCGAAAGGTGCATGGCCGGGCCATCAGGACACCCAAAACATGGACAGGGCGAAGTTGTACCAAACTCAGTAATTGCAGGAGCTATACGTTCCCATGGTTGTGGAATTGGGCACTTAGATGGCCCAGCGTGCACCCGATTCCTTGACAGGAGTTGTCCATGCATCTGCCCGCCAGCTAGCACAGCGCTATGGCTGATGTACCAAAGCAATGGCGTCCTGTCACCATGGCACTGACACATCCAGCCAGAGACACCGATTTGCCAGACCCCAAGTGACCCTGCTACCCGCTGTCTGCCCCTTGCCAGGGGCCCCATGGCTGAGATTGGGCAGCTGAAGCTCTCCCACGGCAGCACGATGGGGATGGGGGGGGGGGGGCTGCAGCACACAATTTCTGCACTGCCCAGCATTAATTCCACCATCAGGGCGGAAAAAGGCACGAGTCCATCCAGTTGCCGGGGGACATAGAGGCCTGACCTGAATGGCCTCTGTATGTCCCAGCGCATAGCTACGCTCCCACACCATCTTCATTCCAGCTCTGTCCTGCCTCCTCCAGCCCCCATCCAGCACTCCCTGCATAAATGCTCTGTATGTGCGGAGAGCACTGGGACCGGAATAGCTGGCACGGGTTTGATGTCCAAATTGGATGCCCAGCACCCCTGTTCGCAGGATGGAATGCCAGCCTAAGTGTTTCCTGGATTGCTGTGAATCACCATACATCATTTGTTGGGACTTCTTAACATAGCCCATCTTCATAATGTTTTCTTAGATTAAAAAAAAACAAGTATCCTCTATAGATTATCAAAGTAATTTAACTTTGAGCAGACTGCAATCCCTGGTAAGTGAGATGATAATTGCTGGGATAGATTGAAAGTACACAGGTTGACTAATTGTTATGCTCTATGAGGTTTAGGGACATGGGTGAAAATGAAATGCCCCAAAACTCATTATGGCACATACAAAACCACTATGGGGTCATTCTGAGGCACAAATATCAGGATGAATGTCCCATTGGGGCATCCATCCCCACTATTCGGGCTCTTTCCTGACCCCACCTGACTTCCCCGCTCATTGTACAGGGAAGTTAGACAGGGATGAGAAAGGGGTAGATCGGGGATGGTGTTAGGCAGGCAATGGGCAGTCGTCGGCCCCAGACATACAGGGCCGATACCATTGTTGGTCCTGTACATCTGGGGCCAGCAGCCTAATCAGAGAACTTATTCCACCTCGGAGGTGGAATAAGTTCCCGTAGTCGGCGGGGAACGGCGGTCCCGGGGCACAGAAACATCAGGAGGGGCAGAGGACATTCCCCGCGGCCAGACCCTGGCCTTGGGATGCCAGATCAGGGGTCGGGCTGTGTGGAATGCACTTTTGGAGCCGGCAGCCAGGGATCACGGCTTTTCAATGGAGCTGCGGTGCCTTGGCAAACAGATGCCATGGCACCGCGGCTCCATTGAAAAGCCCTGACTGAGCTAGTCAGGCAAGGCCTGTACGTGCAGGCCAGACTGAATGGGGGTCACAGCCTACATGTACAGGCCTGGTCGCAATTCCGATCCCGCGGTGCTAGATGTGCCCCACAGGATCGGAATCCTGGCTAACTCTGTGCGTCTGGTTCCAACCGGATGCACAGAGGGCAAGGCCATTGATGTCGGGATCGCACCCTTAATGTTTAAGGGTTTTTTTTTTACTAATGGGCACTAGCTGGCAGTGGGTTTCTGGCACGTGCTAAAAGCACTCCTTGGATATGCATTGCCAGCTTGCACAAGCCAATTCCGGGCTAAATGCACATCCCGCATTAGAGACATGAGTGGACAGTTAGGGGTAGAGAGTGGATGTGGTGCTAACTATATCCCATGTCATTATGTGGGTTCATCTAATGGCACCTCCATTTTTTTTATGCCCCTGAGTCATTGTTAACTCCTGGTGACCCAGCAGCTCCTGTGTTTTCTTGGCAGGGTGAGCTTAAGTAGATTGCCAGGCCTTTCTTCCAAGGCAATGGAGGGTTAAGTGATTTGTCCAATGGCTATTGGGAATCAAACAATGCTCTCTTGTTTACCAAGATGTGCTCTCACCACGAGGCTACACCTCTACTAGCACAGGGTCATCTAATGGCACCTCCATAGTTGGAGTTTGATGCACCCATGCCAATGTGCCGCACGTTAGGGTACAGGGTCCTGTATTAACTGCTGGGAAAATGATGTCTATACCCCTAACAATTAATGTGGTAGTGTTGCACCAAAAGTGCCATGTGTTTTGAAGCTATTGGCACATTAGGTGCAACACCTTACAGCTCTTTAGTAAAAGATCCCCAAAGTGCAAAACCAAATAGAAAAGTATATAGCATGCAAAGTGTTGTGCTACTTGAGATCCAAATATCAACCTAACTAAAAAACTCTACACTATAAATCACCAAACCAAAAGTAGAGAAGTGTGAAAAAAGATGTTTAAAAGCTGACGTGTATATAATAATGTCGGAAGTATAGCCTTGAAGTTTTTTAATCGCCTCTTGAAGCTAACCTTCCATTTTGCTCAAATTTTTATTGAGCTCACCACGGAGCTAACAATAAGTTAGGTGAAACACCACAACAAGGTATCACCAATAAAACAATTGTGTAATGATTCAGTAAAAAATTCTTAATGTAATTAGGAAGCCCAAGCTAAAAATACTGCGAGAAGAAAGGAAAACAGAGTTCAACTTATCTGAATCCTCTCGTAACCTGTTTGCGATTCACAGCAAGGCTTGAACAGACTTCTCCAAAGTGCTCCCTCAAAACAGCTCAAAGTAGCTGAAAAAATGTCATTGCAGTCCAGTTCACAAAAATAGCGAAAATTAGCAGACACAGCACTGCGTTTCGGGCGGCCAACTATTACTCGCCCTGCTTCAACGCTCAACCAACTGCACCAAAATCATTCTGTCAACTGATCAAAAACGCCAGCGCCATATTTTACAGTTACATCCATGTTTTCAAAAATCTTTGCAGATTGCGCATTCTCGTGGATCAAATTTGCGAGACATAGTGGGAGCTACTTCCTCTCCTTTAGATAGGAGAGTGGATAGACCATCAACGACTGGTCATTATGCATGTACTTCGTGCTCTCACTGTCCGCGTGCGATTGTGGGCATTCAATGGACTGTTCCTAATTCAACTTTTATCCATACAGCCCAATGGCACACGACTTGTTCCACTTCCTATGCAGTATATGTATTAATTTGCCCATGCCATTTATTGTATATTGGTCGTACTATTCGCCCTGTGAAAATTTGTTTAAATGAACATGTGTCTAGGCTCAAACATTCTGTACTTTCAGCTCCTTTGGTCCAACATTGTGTGGATTTCCATCATGTTTTTGAGGATTTTACATGGCGTGTGTTGGATTATGTGCCTGAACATCCCAGAGGAGGAGATCGTGAACAGCAGCTTCAGGTGTTGGAACAACAGTGGATTTTTCGTTGGTCTACTGTGCAACCTCTTGGTTTAAATAAAGAATTGGACTGGGCTAGTATTCTTTAATTTTAATTTTATTTGGACTTGGATTTTCATTGATTTTTCAATTTTCATCAATTTTCATTTTGATAAGCTGCTTGGTATTTTTGGCTATTTAAACTAGTGAATCCTGCCACCGGGTTCAGACTGCTATTGAGCATGCGCTGGCATTTTTGATCAGTTGACAGAATGATTTTGGTGCAGTTGGTTGAGCGTTGAAGCAGGGCGAGTAATAGTTGGCTGCCCGAAACGCAGTGCTGTGTCTGCTAATTTTCGCTATTTTTGTGAACTGGACTGCAATGACATTTTTTCAGCTACTTTGAGCTGTTTTGAGGGAGCACTTTGGAGAAGTCTGTTCAAGCATTGCTGTGAATTGCAAACAGGTTACGAGAGGATTCAGATAAGTTGAACTCTGTTTTCCTTTCTTCTCGCAGTATTTTTAGCTTGGGCTTCCTAATTTCATTAAGAATTTTTTACTGAATCATTACACAATTGTTTTATTGGTGATACCTTGTTGTGGTGTTTCACCTAACTTATTGTTAGCTCCGTGGTGAGCTCAATAAAAATTTGAGCAAAATGGAAGGTTAGCTTCAAGAGGCGATTAAAAAACCTCAAGGCTATACTTCCGACATTATTATATACACGTCAGCTTTTAAACATCTTTTTTCACACTTCTCTACTTTTGGTTTGGTACTACTTGAGATAGCACACCTAGATGCAATTGTACTGAGCTACAAATATTTTAGCAGAGGGTGCCCTGCATACATTAAAATATGCAAATTGGCCAGAAACACCAAAATAGCAGTATTTCTGCTTTTGCACATGTTTATGTGCATAGGGCATCTCCTATGAATGCTTTTACAAAATTGCCTCCTTGCACATAATGAACCTCCACACATACCTTTACGTGTGAGTGTTTGCTACCTGCAGAGCAGCTCATGCTCAAACTTCTACAAAAATAGGCATCTGAAGATATCTTCACATGCCAGTTTTAGCAATAAGGTGACCTAGATTGGCCACTGTTGGAAACAGGATACTGGGCTTGATGGACCTCGGTCTGACCCAGTATGGCATGTCTTATGTTCTTATGGTGTATTTATCTTTTTACCACCTGCTCCAGAGCTCAGGTTCATGTGGAGGTTTTCTACATAACTAAGTTACATGCATAGAAAAACACACACATGAATGAGGCTGCTAATCTGTGGGGAATCCTACCGGTTAGTCCATCAGCCTCAAAGGCTGCCAAATTATCAAAATATTTCTGAAGAATCACCATCTTCAAGGAAATACAGACTTTTTTTTAAAAAATGGGCCAGTTCTAGCCAAGTATAGTTCAGACAATTGGTCAGATAATACTTTTTAAATTAGACCCTGATATTATCATGTGATAAGATCTTAGAGAGACTGATCTGCAAGCTGAGATTATGAAAATATTCTATTTTAGGTTTATGTCAAATATGAACCAAGGTAACCAAAAATAGATTGTTAAAACAATTTTTTTAAACCATAACCTGTTCAATTTGCTGATTTTTGCTCAGGTTGTATGCAGTCGGAGGCCGTGATGGAAGTTCCTGTTTGAGCTCCATGGAATATTATGACCCTCATACCAACAAATGGAATGTGTGTGCTCCAATGTGCAAAAGAAGAGGTGGGGTAGGAGTGGCTACATGCGATGGATTTCTCTATGCTATAGGAGGACACGATGCACCTGCATCTAACCATTGCTCTCGACTCTTGGACTGTGTAGAAAGGTAGAAAATACCTACGTACTAAAATACTTCTGATTTGCAAGATAATCATAATGATTATTAGGAAAATGTACATAGATTATTGCACTCAGAAGAAAGAGGTCACCTGACACACTTGCAGACATGAACAGCTGTATATAACAAACCTGAGGAATCAGTGTGTAATAATGATTAAAACAGAGCATTATACTGATGAAATATTTACATTAAAAAAAAACAAGAAAACTGTAAAACAAGTGGCAGTAATTTTAAACATTGCATTGCTTATAGTGTTTCATTCACCACACTGCTGTATCAGTACACATTTTTTTATTTTTTACATTCATATTGCTCCAGGCATTGTCATGAATTTCTATGCAACAACTAGTTTTTCTTGATTCGCAATAGCTTTCCCCTAGCTAACTGAGAAAAACCTTTAGAGGAATTGTTTGTACATGTGAAATCACATTTTAGAAATGATGTCCAGATGCAATCTGGGATGTCCAGGTAAAAATGTTTCAAAAAAGGCCATGCCCATCTAGGTTTGGACATGATTTCGGAAATGTGGACATACCCAATATGGACATCATTGGCGACAGCTACATAGATAGCCCTGCAGCAGTATTCCAGAGAAGGGACGCATCCCCCCAGCCTGCCATTTTACTAGCAGAGATATTCAGCAGCAGGGCAACCACAAAACAGGTTTCCCTCAAACCTATAAATTGTCTTTACAGTTGTGGACAATACTGAGGATATTAGCATCTCCTCTCTTCTAGACCCTCTGTATGTTTTACTGGGAAAATGAGCTCTTTTCAGATGTCTGTTTGTGCCCTGGAGCAGCTATAGACTTGGACAAGGGCAGAGATGTACCGGCCCTTTCTGAAATCGAGTGCACACGTCTAAGGTCTTCAGAATGCCCTGTACATGCCCCCACCATACCCCCAATTCTAAATGGGCTTCACCATGCGAGGACATCTCCGTGATTTGGATGTCTGTGTACCCATTTTCAGACATCCAAAGCACGAAGACCTTCTAAGATGGCCCCCATAGTAAGCACTGCTGAACATATAGGGAAACATAAATGTCCCACTATACATATAAATTATGGGGTTAATTTTATAAAGGATTTTTCACCTGTAAAGGTCTTTTTATATGCATAAAAGGGCTTTATAAAATTATTCCAGGAGTAAGCACATAAAAAAGCATGAAGATCATTTCAGAAGCCATTTTTGTGTTTTGGATGTCTGAAGACAAGTATAGAGATGTTCAAAGCCATTTTAGAAGGTGGCTTGGGGGGTCCTCCAATGATGAAGGGGACCATGGCATGAACAGTGCTCATTTTGGCTGAAAGATATCCAGAGGGTGTCCCTTTATCATTCTTAGTACTCAGCACAACGTTGACAATAGTAGCAGGTGGATTTGAACCCTGGTTGCCTCATTCCTAGTCTACTATTCTATCCATTAGGCTATCCTAAAGGTTCAGGTTCTGAAAGATGGTTCTAGGAATGTCTATGTTGGTGCCCCTGCAGACATCCATATCGGCTATGTCCATGTTTGTGAAATTGTGTCTGCACCTGGATGTGCCTGCATGTTTTTCAGATGTTCTGGTTTAGACGTCCCAGATTGCACTTAGACGTCTCTTATAAAATCCACCTCCATGAGTGATGCCAAAATGCACTTTTCTGCAACCTGTGTATAGGCATGTTCAGGGGAAGAATTTAAGTGCAGCACAAGCAAAGTCATGATTTGCACTCTTTGGTTAGAAAATATGTGCATACACATGTACTTTACATGCAAATATTTAGACCTGCTCCTGAACAGACATAAATGGCCATGGCTTCAATCAAGGAGCAATTTTTGCTACTTTTGCCTTCTTGGGGCCATGATATATACTACAAGAGAAGGACAGTTACCGCATGCTGATTTGTGTGCTAACTGCCACTGGTGTATAAGAGTGCTGAATGGGTGAGTATAGGTGGAGAGTAATGGTTGAGCACATTGCAGTTAGCAAAGAGAGACATATCACTTGCTAACCTTCAATGTTGTTGTTAGCACGGATGCATCTAGTGCCAACTCAATAGCTGGAGGTAAGTGAACCCATAGTAATAATGCTGTTAGAGTACTTATCCGTGTGTTAGGAAATGCTAATCATGCCCCCCAAAGTTAACATGAAAACCTTCCAATCAACAGAAATTAGTTTTTGTGCTAAACGTACTTTAGGTACAAAAAGCTAATGCACTTTAGTAAAAGAGCCTCATAAGTGCTTATGGGGGTCATTCTGAGGCACAAATAGTGGGGATGTATGCCCTGCCTGAACGTTCATCCCGGCTATTTTTCTCCATGCTATCCCCATGCAAGGCTCCCTGTGCAAACAGCGAGGGTACAAACAGTGGGGTTGTATGGGGAGCCTTAGATGGGTACAGGAGGGGGTGGATGGGAGGCAGAGTGAGAGCGGTGCGTTGAAAAGTCCCCTGGATGTCGGAGGACAGCAGAAGCCGGCAGCGGTGGGAAGGTGAGGGAGTGCAGTGAGTTCCCCGCAATTCGATCCTGGCAATGGTAGGCCAGATCATGGATAGGCTTCAGGGAAAGGGAGATCTGTCCCATGGCCGGCAATTACAGCTCCTGAATGGAGTCGTGGTACCATGACGATGGGACACCATGGCATCATGGTTCCATTCAAGAGCCTGATTGAGTTAGCTGGGGATCTATAGGGCGTACAGCCCTTGAGAATTGGGGCCCGGCCTACTATATGCCCCTGTGGGATCAGAATTCGGTTTATTGATGCATGCCCCATTTCTGAGGAGCCACATAGGGGCTGGACATCCAGAAGCCAATTTGCCTCCACATGTCTTAATAAAATAGCTCCATAATAGGTGCCTACTTAGTATTCACACATAGGCAACCTGATATAAAATTGTCTTCCACACATGTAATTGCCACATATTGGCATTTATATTTGTAACTTACATGTAGAAGTTCAAAATATCAGAATTTATACAGGGATATAAATACAGGGATATAAATACAGCTAAATACAGCTAAATAAATATATGTTTGGTTTGGCTGCTGAATTTATACTTGCTTTTCTGCAGTTGAATCTCATGGAGTTATCTGTACTTATAGTGGCCAAAAACTGGCATTTTCACATGTATATGTTTTCTTTTATGAGGAAATGCTAGGGTTCTGGGGGGGACCCTTGGTGCCCCCTCAAACCAATACCTTGTCTTAGCCATCCATTCTAGAGCTGATATTGGCTGCCTCCTCAGAGATGTCAGTACAGCCCATTTTCAGATCAATTATGTTTGTCATTGCTCAGTTGGGAGTTATCAATCTGTCCAATGATAGGCTTGCACTGTCACTACTTATAGAGGCAGAGGCCATAGCACATGTGGTAATCTTGCTGGTTTTATGCTCAGCTGTAGGCATTATCCTAGTCTTTCATGAGAGTTGCAGCATTAGTTGGGAGCCAGTCAAAGATATAGAGAGAGTTTGTATGCTGGAGGACGGGTTAGACTTCTTGACTAGAATGTTCCCATGCTAGGCTGGGAAATCATGGAGGGACTTCCGTGACAAGGCATACTTCTTCCCCAAAGGTAACTGCAGTGATAACAAATGTGAACTCCAGGTCTAATATGGTTAAACTAAACAATATTTGGAATGTATAATGGCTGCCATGGAGCAGAACTTTGCTTCATTGGCTGTTATGCCTCTTTAGGATGTGGTCAGGTAAAACTGGAAATAGATCTTGATTGGACAAACTAGTTGGAATTAGAATAGAGTATATGTAAAATGTTTAAATTACATTGAGGCTTATGTAATAAACTATGAGAGTTAGTACCCATTTCTGCAAAATTTAACTAGCAGAGATGTTTACCAAGTCTAATGCAGATCCTGGTTGATTATCACTAATTGGAAAACTAGGATCTGGATTAGGCTTGGTAAATGTCTCTGATTACATACTTAGACATGGTTTCACAGAATTTCTGGCACAAGAACATGGCAAAAGAAAAAAATGTGGAGTAAATCTCTAAAGCAGGAGTCAATAGATTGGCAAAGCAAAAAAAATCCAATCAGCATTTTATATAGAGCTCCAGATCAGACAAACTTTGGGTCCATAATGAAACAGGAAGGAGGACATCACCAATAATATTGCAGGCTGGCTAGAGTCAATCCCCATGGAGATGTAGTGACTCTTCTGCCAGTTGCCTGCCTTCCAACCCAATAAATCTGTATCACTCCATCATGCGATTGCATCTTGAATGTTGTGTGCAATTTTGGTCACTATATCTCAAAAAATGATATAGCAGAAGTAGAATAGGTACAGAGAAGGGCAACCAAAATGATCAAGGGGATAGAACAATTCTCATATTTGGAAAGGCTAAAGAGATTAGGGCTCTTCAGCATGGAGATGTCTGAGGGGAGATATGATAGCTTATAAAATCCTGAGTGGAGGAGTAGCCTAGTGGTTAGAGCAACTTCATAATACCCAGAAGATCAAGGGTTCAATTCCCCCTGGCACTCCTTGTGACCTTGGGTAAGTCACTTTACCCTCCATTGCCTCAGAAGAAAAGGCTGGCAATCTACTTCCAGTGATACATTGCCAAGAAAACCCAGAGGTAGCTGGGTCGCTATGAGTCAACACTGACTTGATGGCACTAAAAAACAAATCCTGAATGGAGTAGAACAGGTTAACATAAATCAATTCTTTACTGTTTCAAAACATACAAAGGCTACAGGACATACTATGAAGTTACTATGTGGTACATTTAAACAAATAGGAGAAAATATTCACTCAACACCTAGTTAAGCTTTAGATCTCATTGCTGGATGATGAGGTAAAAGCCGTTAGTATAGCTGCATTTAAAAAAGATACAGTATGGGAGCGAGCGGGGACAGCTGGAGCCGGTGGTGGAATTGGCAGTAGGAGGAGCGGTGTAGCCCCGCCCCCAGGACCTTTTAAAACCTTGGTCCCCCGCTGGAGAACCGGAGCGAGCGGGGACAGCTGGAGCCGGTGGTGGAATTGGCGGTAGGAGGAGCGGTGTAGCCCCGCCCCCCAGGACCTTTTAAAACCTTGGTCCCCCGATGGAGAACCGGAGCGAGCGGGGACAGCTGGAGCCGGTGGTGGAATTGGCGGTAGGAGGAGCGGTGTAGCCCCGCCCCCCAGGACCTTTTAAAATCTTGGTCCCCCGCTGGAGAACCGGAGCGAGCGGGGACAGCTGGAGCCGGTGGTGGAATTGGCGGTAGGAGGAGCGGTGTAGCCCCGTCCCCCAGGACCTTTTAAAACCTTGGTCCCCCGCTGGAGAACCGGAGCGAGCGGGGACAGCTGGAGCCGGTGGTGGAATTGGCGGTAGGAGGAGCGGTGTAGCCCCGCCCCCCAGGACCTTTTAAAACCTTGGTCCCCCGCTGGAGAATCGGAGCGAGCGGGGACAGCTGGAGCCGGTGGTGGAATTGGCGGTAGGAGGAGCGGTGTAGCCCCGCCCCCCAGGACCTTTTAAAACCTTGGTCCCCCGCTGGAGAACCGGAGCGAGCGGGGACAGCTGGAGCCGGTGGTGGAATTGGCGGTAGGAGGAGCGGTGTAGCCCCGCCCCCCAGGACCTTTTAAAACCTTGGTCCCCCGCGGTACGCGACCCGCGGGCGCACACCCGTGGTCGCGTGACCGAAGGGGCATGACCAAAGGGGCAGGCCATGCCCCTTTGGAGCCCCTTCGGAGCAACGAGGAGCTACAGAGAGGTCTTGCGTATCCATGGGCAAACGACGGAAGAAGGTGTTTCCTGCGACGAACACCCAAAAGGCACCTAAGATCGTGGGCCCGATGGATATCCATTTGCAAAAAGCTCAGGGAGAGCGTGAGCTGCCGGACTTGACCCTAGGGTCTGTAAGTACTGTCTCTGACTCTTCTTTAATTGCGCAGGGTGTTTCCCTACCCAGTCAGGAAGTTGTGACTTTGAAGGGGCTCCCCCCCAGAAGTGTTAGTCCGGGGGTGGAACCCTTATTGGATAATGATAATGTTGATAATCTTTTGGTTGTTGAGGATAATAAAGATTTATTGTCTGTTCTTCCTACACCATTAGAGTTCCCCACTAACGTCCCATCTGTGGTTTCTCCAAATGATGTTTCTTTAAGAGATGTGTTTGAGGTAGTCACCCGCATGGAGATGTCTTTGCGGGTTTCTCTCTCTCAAGTTTCACAATTTTCCAAGGATGTGGTACGGAAGTTGGGAGCCCATGATGAATCTTTGGCGAAATATAATGTTGCTTTAAATAAACTAGGGGGTCAGGTCTCTGCTATGCAGGCAGTTGCTTCTTCATCTATTCGTGATAATATTAATATGCATCATCAGATTGAGTCTCTTGAAAATGCGGTTCGTTTAAAAAATCTAAGATTTCTTAATTTTCCCCAGACTCATTATCTTACTCCTATTATTTTGTTGTATAAATATTTTAAAGAGGTCTTATTGATTGATGATCCTAATTTGATAAAGTTTTCCTCAGTTTATTATATTCCTTCGGTGACTTCAGCAGAGGCCTCTTCCCCTCTTGCCAATGACGCGGGTAAGGATTTAGCATCTACTTCGCTAGAGGTTTCTGCGTTTCTGGAGTCCTCCACGGACGAGATTTCCAAACGCGCCACCTTAATTGTCTCCTTTGTGTCATTGTCTGATAAAAATTTAATATTGCGGTTGTATTTTCTTAAAAGGAAACAATTATTTTGTGGTGGCGCGATACAGGTTTTCCCTGACGTGTGTCGACTCACTCAGAAACGTAGGAAAGCTTTTTTAGCATTGAAACCTCGCGTAATGGCAATAGGGGCCTCCTTTTTCCTCAAATATCCTTGCAAATGTATTTTGAGTTACGAACAGACTAAATATGTCTTTATGGAATCTGATTCATTGATAGCTTTTTTAGATAGTAAAGAATGTGATTAGGGTTTTTTCTTTTCCTTCACTTCCTCTCTAAGTCTTAGGGTTAGATGTTATGATTCCAATCTGGCTTTGTAAAATGGTTGTTTATGGATATATTTGTTTTTCTTGATCCTCTCGCTTCCTTGATGTGGACTTGATTGTACTTCTTTTCTTTGTTTCAAATAAAGATTGTTAAAACGCAAAAAAAAAATAAAAAATAAAAAAGATACAGTATGGATAGGTTCCTGAAGAAAAAGTCAGTAGACTGTTATAAAGGTAGACCTGGGGAAAGCAACTGGAATCTATCTACTTCTGGGGATCCTGCCAGCTACTTGGGACCTACTGTAGATTGACCAGTGTTGGAAAGAGGATTTTGGACTTCATGGACCTTTGGTCTGACCCAGTATGGCAGTCCTTTTGCTCTTATGTTCTTAACCATAAGACTTATCACATACTTTGAAAATTTAACTTTTTTACCATTTAAAATCTTATGTGTGTAAATGAAGAATATGTTTAATGCCAAAATAGGCATTGCTAATGATTTTTGGAAATTTATTCCACTTATTATGTATTCATAATAAGTAATACAGATATACTACTGCAAAGGTTTAAAATTTAGCTTTCTGTATCAAACCTGGTTTTGTATTCTGCACTTCAATAACTTTTTTTTTTTGCAATGAAAATTACATTCACTATTCATTTAGTAGGGGTCTCCAACTGCAGTCATGGAGGCCCCAAACCAGTCAGGTTTTCAGGTTACCCCTAATGAATATGCATGAGATAAATTTGCATGCACTGCCCAGACTGTATTCAAATTTATCTCATGCATATTCATTATATGCCAGAGAACTCTGGAAATACATTTAACTTCTGAAGAAGCTTGTGTATTATTTTATTTTATTTATTTATTTACATTCTCTTATATACCACGCTATTCTGCATCAGTGCGGTTTACATTGAACAAACTGAAATTACATTGAACAGGGCATTATAACTTGGAAATAACTATTTTACAGGGAACATGGGCTATGGAGGGTTAAGTGGCTTGCCCAAGACCACAAGGAGCACCTGTAGGACTTTTACAAAGATCTTTGTCGAGTTATTCTAAGATATTTTTTCAGTTTGGTGACTGAATAATTGCTGTGAAAAGTCTCTGTTGTCGGCGTCTCTGAGAGAGTTCTTCGGAGAGAGGGAGGAACTGTTTCGCTGTGAACTGGCTGTTGACAGTTAAGTACAGTATCTTAGCACTGTTGTGAAGCTCTTTAAGGTTCATGTTTTCTTGTGTATTCCCCCAGCAGGTATTGCTTATCCATGCTTGGTGACTAAAGAGCTCCTTTTTTGTCCTTTTAGAACCGTTGATGTTGTATTGCAGGTTAAGCAGATGTTTCTGTTGAGGCGCATCGGAGTATCACCTTTGAGTTTAAAATTTATATTGATGATTTTTATCTTTAAAATAACATATATGTGGGTAGAGTTTTCTTAGCCTGTGATGTGGAGCTAGCATATTCCCCTATAGCTTCTGTAAGCCACATAGAGGGATGATCTATTGTCCTGAGGCTTTTTCTCCTACCCAAAAACTTTAAGCGGTTTGTTTGTTTGTTTGTTTGTTTGTTTGTTTTGCACCAGCTTGAGTACATAGTTATGGTATAGATTGTCAGCCTGGCAGTTTTCATTTATTGAGGTATTTGTGATATGGAATTGGTGTATTGTTGTTAAATGAGTGGTTTTGGGTCTGAGAGCTAGGGTGTTTATTTCTGCCTATTCATTAGGGATAGCCTGAAAATCTGACTGGTTTGGGGCCTACTGGAGTTGGAGATCCCTGATTTAGAACAATTAAAATTATCATTGGGGTTGGCCCAGGGGCCATCATCTTATATTAAAGACCATAAGAGGCTTAAAATGCTTCATTGTAATCACAGCTGATATTCAACCTACCAAATAACCCGACTCCAACTCTGAATAATAAATATGTTTGTTAAGAGTGGAGAAGTGACCTAGGGATTAAAGTAGCTGGCTGAGTGCTAGGGAAGCCAGGGTTCAAATTCCTTGTCTCCCACTAATGCTCCTTGTGACCTTGACCAAGTCATCTTCCATTGTCTCAGGGACAGCGAAATACCTGCTGTTACTGATTGTAACTTGCATTGAGAAACCAATGAAAAGGCATGAGCTTAATCTAGGGGAAAATATTTGTTGGCCTGCCCAAATAACTATTCACCTCGGCCTCCATTCTTGCCTCAAACTGAGTAAATCAAGCCCAGTCTTTTTATGTACTTATAAAAGGACATTTCCCAGGCAGAGGGAACATTTTGCTTTACAGTGCCATGCTAACCATCTTTATAGCCACACTTCTGCCTTGTGTTTACCAACCAAAAATGATTTTCATCACATTAACAGCAATTGTCTGGGGCTTCACCTTGGCTAAATTATCTTATAAAACTGACCACAAATTTCATGCGAGAACTCCTTTTTCACTGTGGCATGTATCCTTTTTGTTTCCTAGTTAGAGCCATCAGCATAGATTACACTGTGGTTCCCTGTTGTAATGTGCACTTTGCCATTTCATATAACGTACTGCCATAAAAAGGTAGAAACATTTTGATTAAAAGTAGTCATTAAAACTAAGCATTACCTTGTGAGCTCCTACCATAAAATAGGATTATAGCTCTGGTAATGCTTAAGCTGCGAAAATCGGCACTGTTTTAATGGTCAAGGTTTAATATCAAACTAGGTATGGTAAGAAGAAATGGAATGATTATGCTTCATGGAATTTCTGAACACTACAGTGGGTTTTATAGGAGAGCATTTAGTGTCTCACTAGTAGACATTAAGCAGGCTACAGCACCTTTGTCACTGTGTTGTGCGTCTTCATCTGCCCGGAGGCTATAAAGTTTAATAGCACTCTTTGGTAAAATACTTTCTGTCTAATAGTGTGGGTTAAGGTGATTCAGAAGATAAGCTAGAAAAAAAATCCATCTTTTTTCTATCAATACTAACCAGATGCCATATAGGAGTGAAATCCATCGACAAAAGAAAACTGAAACAGGCTTGGAAACAAGAAAATTATTTTTACCAACATAAATGCCTGAATTTAATTGTACCTTAATAAATACAATTGTAACTACTGTATAATATTTCCAATGGCACAATAAACATAAAAATAGGATAAGATACTATAAAGGTCTCCCCAGACAGAAAGTGATCAATGTAACATTGTCACGCTAAAGAAAGGGGAACAAAAAGGTTAAAAACTAACAAATGAATTTTTAAAGTCTCTGTCATATCCTGCACATCAGCTAGTATGGTACAGTGTGTTATAAAAGTAAAATTGACTACTGATGCCTGTAACCATTAGAAAAATATAACTTCATCTCTAACAATATAAAATAGTAAGAATATAAGAAATGCCATACTGGGTCAGATCAAGGTCCATCATGCCCAGTATCCTGTTTCCAACAGTGACCGATCCAGGTCACAAGTACCTGTCAGGTTCCCAAAAAGGTACAGAGATTCCACAGTGCTTATCCCAGGGTAAGCAGTGGATTTCCCTGGTCCTCTTTAATAATAGTTTATGGACCTTTCCTCCAGGAACTTGTCTAAATATTTTTTAAACCCAGTTACACTAGCAGCTTTTACTACAACCTCCAGTAATGGTTTCCAGAGTTTGATTACTCATTGAGTGGAAAAATATTTTCTCTTCTTAATCCTAAATGGACTACATTGTAGCTTCATTGATTGTCCCCTAGTCTTTCTACTTTTTGAAGTAGTGAAAAACTGATCTATGTTTACCCATTCTACTCCATTCATTAATTTATAGACCTCTATCATTTCTCCCCTCAGTCATATCCTTTTCAAGTGGAAGAGCCCTAACCTCTTAATCCTCTCCTCATATGGGTATCCTTCCATCTCCTTTACCATTTTGGTGGCTCCTCTATGTACCTTTTCTAATTCTGCTTTATCCTTTTTAAGATATCGTGACCTGAATTGCACACAATATTCAAGGTGCAGAGGCATTATAATATCCTTGTTTGTTACCCATTACTTTCCTTATGATTCCTAGCATTCTATTTGCTTTCTTGGCCACCATTGCACACTGGGCAGAGGGTTTCAACGTATTATCTATGATTATGCCTAAATCTTTTTCCTGGGTGGTGGTTCCTAACGTGGAACCTTGCATCTTGTAACCATAGTTTGGGTTGCTCCCTAAGGGGATTATTCCTAGGCACGAATAGCGGGGATGGACATCTCCCTGCTATTCATGCCTTTTTCCGGTCCCGTCTACCTTCCATGTATCTTGAACGGGGAAGGTAGATGAGGAAGGAAAGGGGTGGATCGGGAGCGGTGTTAGGGTGGGGAGTGGGCGGTCATCGACCCTGGATGTACATGGCCGATTCTAATGTTGGTACTGTATGTCCGTGGCAGGCAACTTGGAATAAGTTCCCCTTGTCACTAGTGATCGGCAGGCCCAGAGTACAAATGGGGCAAAGAGGGCGAGGACATTCCCCACAGCCCGACCCTGGCCTTAGGAGGTCAGGTCGGGTTGTGGCGAATCAGCTTCAGGAGCTGGTGGCCAGGGATCACGGCTCTTCAAAGGAGCCGTGGTGCCATGGCAACTGGACACTATGGAGCCACGGCTGCATTGAACAGCCCTGACTGATTTAGCTGGGGAAGGCCTGTACTTGCAGGCTGGATGGAATCGGTGTTCTGGCCTGCATGTACAAAACTATTCACAATTGTGATCTCATGGGGCTAGACATGCCCTGCGGGATCAGAATTGTGACTCCCTCTGTGCATCTGGTTCTGGTCAGGCGCACAGAGGGCCCAGACGTGTGAGATGGAATCGGGCCCTAAGTGCATAACCTTGCACTTATCATGTTAAATTTCAACTGCCATTTGGACATCCAGTCTTCCAATTTATGAAGGTCCTCTTGCAATTTTTCACAATCTTCTTGTGTTTTAACAACTTTGAATAATTTTGTGTCATCTGCAGATTTGATCACCTCACTCATTATTCCCATTTCCAGGTCATTTATGAAGATGGTAAAAAGCAGCAGGCCCAGCATACATCCCTGGGGTACTCCACTATTCACTTTTCGCCATTGAGAAAATTGGCCATTTAACCCTACTCTCTGCTTTCTGTCTTTTAAGCAGTTCCTGATTTACAATAGTGCGTTGCTTCCTATCCCATGACTTTTTAATTTCTGTAAAAATGGACCTTGTCAAAGGCTCTCTAAAAATCCAGATACACTATATTGACTGACTCAACTTTGTCTAACTGTTTATTCACACCTTCAAAAAAATATAAAGATTAGTAAGACCAAATCCATGTTGGTTTTCTCCCATTAAACTAGGACGATCTATACGTACAGTCATTTTTTTTCTTTAAAAAGGTTTCTGTCATTTTGCCCGGTACTGACATCAGGCTCACAGATCTGTAGTTTTCCGGATCACCCCTGGAACTCTTTATAAAAATTGATGTTACATTGGCCATTCTCGAAACTGCAGGTACTACAGTTGATTTCAATGATAGTTCACAGATTACTAACAATAGGTCTGCAATCTCATATTTCAGTTCTTTCAATACCCTCAAATGTATACCATCCAGTCCAGGTGATTTGCTACTTTTCAGTTTAATATGTACATCTTCCCAGTTTATCAGTATTTCTTTCAATTCTTCCGACACATCATCTTGAAATACCACCATTTCAGGCATGGGTAACCTCCCTACATCATCTTCAGAAAAGACCGAAGCAAAGAATTCATTCAGTCTCTCCGCTATGGCCATGTCCTCCCTTAGCACCCCTTTTACCCCTCTATCATCTCTCTCACAGGTTTTTTGCTATGAATGTACTTGAAAAAGTCTTTATTACGTGTTTTTGCTTCCACAGTAAGCTTCTTCTCAAATTCTCTCTTTGCCTGCCTTATCAATGCCTTGCATCTAACTTGCCAGTGCTTATATTGTTTCCCGTTTTTGTCATTTGGCTCCTTTTTCCATTTCCTGGAAGATGCTTTTTTGGCTAAAACAGCCTCTCTGACCTGACCTTTAAACCATGCTGGCACCTATATTGCCTTTATAAAATACCCTCAATCAAAAATCGTATCTTCAATTGATAAAGGATAGAAACATAGAAACATAGAAACATGATGACAGAAAAAGACCACATGGCCTATCTAGTCTGTCCTTCCATAACAACAACTACAACAGTCCACTTTTTACCTTTAGAGATCCTCTGTGTTGGTCCCATGCTTTTTGAATTCAGTTACTGTCCTCATCTCTACCACCTACACTGGGAGACTATTCCATGGATCCACTACTCTTTCCGTAAAGAAATATTTCCGCATATCACTCCTGAATCTATCTCCCTTCACCCTCATCCCATGTCCCCTCGTAGCAGAACTTGCTTTCAATTGAAAGAGGCTCTCTCCCTGAACATTTATGCCACAGAGGTATTTAAACATCTCAATCATATCACCTCTATCCCGCCTTTCCTCTAAGGTGTACATATTAAGATACTTAAGTCTGTCCTCATATGCTTTATAATGAAGCCCATTAATCATTTTAGTAGCAACCCTCTGCACCGACTCCATCCTGTTCACATCCTTTTGAAGGTGCGGTCTCCAGATTTGCACATCATACTCCAAATGAGGTCGCACCAAAGACTTATACAGAGGCATTATCACCTCCTTTTTTCTGCTAGCAATTCCTCTCCGTATGCACCCAAGCAACCTTCTAGCTTTTGCCGTCACCTTTTCTACCTGTTTAGCTACTTTAAGATCATCAGACACAACCACGCCTAGGTCCCGCTCTTCTTTAGTGGACAAAAGTACTTCACCTCCTATACTGTATTGCTCCCTTGGATTGCTGCAGCCCAAATGCATGACCTTACATTTTTTAACATTAAATCCCAGCTGCCAAATTCTAGACCATTCTTCAAGCTTAGCTAGATCCCTCCTCATGTTATCTACACCTTCCTGGGTGTCTACTCTATTGCAGATTTTGGTATCATCTCCAAAGAGGCAAACCTTACCCGACAGCCCTTCCGCTATATCACTAACAAAGATGTTAAAAAGAATCGGACCAAGAACAGATCACTGGGGCACACCACTGGTAACATCCTTCTCCTCAGAGTGAGCGCCATTTACTTGTACTCTTTGTCACCTCCCACCCAACCAATTTCTAACCCAAGCAGTAACTTTAGGGTCCATCCCTAGGGTGCTCAGTTTGTTTATAAGTCGCCTGTGAGGAACAGTGTCAAAGGCTTTACTGAAATCTAAATACACCACATCTAGAGCTCTCCCTCGGTCCAACTCCCTGGTCACCCAGTCAAAGAAATCAATCAGATTTGTCTGACAAGACCTGCCTCTGGTGAATCCATGCTGCCTCAGATCCTGTAATCCGCTGGACTCCAGAAACCTCACTATTTTCTCTTTCAGCAGCGTTTCCAATAATATACTCACCACTGAAGTTAAACTAACCGGCCTGTAGTTTTCAACCACATCCTTACTTCCACTTTTGTGTAAAGGCACCACATGAGCCTCTCTCCAGTCCTTTGGCACCACTCCCGACTCCAACGAGGCATTGAAAAGGTCAGTCAGTGGAGTTGCTAGAACGTCCCCAAGTTCCCTCAGTATTCTAGGGTGTATCCCATCCGGTCCCATCGCTTTGTCTACTTTAAGTTGAGCTAGTTTCTCACAAACACAGTCTTCTGAAAATTGTTCAAGATGTCCCTCGCTTCTGTTCTTATTTGTGGTTGTTTTCTGAGGTCCTGCTCCTGGTTCTTCATCTGTGAATACAGAACAAAAATATTTGTTAAGCAATTCCGCTTTATCCTTATCAGCTTCTACATATTCCCCCCCTGCACCCTTGAGTCTGACAATACCACTTTTGCCCTTCCTCTTCTCACTAATATATCTGAAAAATGTCTTATCCCCCCATTTTATTGCATTGGCTATTTCCTCCTCCTTTTGAATCTTTGCCTTCTTGACTACTTTGCTAGCTTCTCTAAGTTTTTCCAAATACAGATGCCTGTCTTCCTCTCTCTGTGATCTCTTGTATTTCATGAAGGCCTCCCTCTTTTTCCTCACTTTTTCAGCTACTTCCTTCGAAAATCATAGTGGTCTCCTGTTCCTTTTGCCTTTATTTACCATTTTAACAAAAAGGTTGTAAAACATTAACAAAAAGGTTGTAAAACATTACATTCATCTCTAAATGGATCTCAAACGACTGAGGGCACAGTAGCAGATGGTATGAAACTATTGTCTCACTCATCTCACCATTGGTCCAATTTTCTGCAAATAAAATTGTCCACAGCATATCCTAGATGCCTAGAATGCCCTTTCAATGGAGGTGGTAGGGGCAAAAACAGTTACAGAATTCAAAATGGCATGGGATAGACACAGAGGATCCCTATATAGAAAGAGGATGGAATCAAAACAAATGTGAAGTATGATCAAAAAGTATTGAGACTTGTTGTGTAGCTATATAACAATACGTCGCACCATGATGCTATTAAGCATGCAGTGACCTGCATGGCTGCAGCACACCTGTACCTTTTTTAATCACGTGATGTTTGATATTCTGTAAAAGCAGTTCATTAGATTTACAATGAGTGAAAAAATTGAACAGTGAATTTGCATTAAATTCTGCCAGAAACTTGGAGATTCGTGCAAAGAAACTTATGACAAGTTACAGCAAGTGTATAGCAATGAATTCATGAGTTGTGCTTGAATTTATGACTGGTACAAAGTGTGGACAGTGGTACAAAGTGTGGACTGGTACAAAGTGTGAGCCGCCAAAGTGTGGACAGTGACGAAAATTCTGGAAGACCATCCACAAGCAGGAATAAAGAGAAAGTTGAAGCAGTGTGTGCCGCAATATGCTCAAATCATTGATTGACTATCAGGGAGCTTGCTGAGGACATGGACATCAGTTTTGGGTCGTTACAGTCCATTCTCACTTTCAATTTGGGGATGAGATATGTGTCAGCAAAATTTGTGCCAAAACTCCTGTCCAGGGCTGGTGCTACTCGGTAAGCCGGGTAAGTGCGGTAGGAGGGCGCCGGCAGCGGGGAGGCGCCATTGCTAGCTGTCCGCCACCCACCGCTTCAAAAAAGAAAGCGTCCATGGGAACATTTCTCTGTTCCAGGAGCTCTGCTAACTTTTAAACTGCTGGGTCGTGGAGTTTCTATTGCCTTTAGAAACTCCATGACCCAGCAGTTTAAAAGTTAACAGTGCTGCGGGAACAGAGAAATGTTCCCATGGCTACTTTCTTTTTTGAAGGTTGAATCAGAGCAGACACGGGGGGGAGGGGGTGCTGAAAGGGAGCAGACACGGGGTGGGGCTGAATGGGAGCAGATACTGGGGAGATGGAAGGGAGCAAACACATGGAGGGAGCTGGAAGGGAACAGATACTGGGGGAGCTGGAAGGGAGCAGACACAGGGGAGGGGAGCTGAAAGGAAGCAGACATGGAAGGCTACAAGGGAGCAGGCACGGATGGGGGACCTGGAAGGGAGCAGACACTTGGGGATGGGACTGGAAGGTGACTGGGTAATTGGAGGGGGGTTGAAGAGAAAGGGGGGAAGGTGGGGGTTAGAAGGGGGCTCACATGGGGGGTTGGAAGGGAGCAGAAAGAGGAGGCTGGAGGAAAGGTGGGGGCTTGAAGGTAGCTGACACCCAGGGATGGCACTGGAAGGCAGATGGACAGAGGAGAAGGTGACTGGAAGGGGGCTGATATGTGAGGGGGCACTGGGACAGGAAATTCGCTGATACCTGGGATGGTATTTAGACTAGAAGGGGCTGGACGATGGGGAAGGAATGGGACTAAAAGGGAATAGACAGCAGTGGCAGTGCTGGGAATGCAAGGGGGTTGACACTGGAAGGTACTGGGAGGGGAGACTGTAAAGGGGGCTGATACTGGGGAGGGTTACTTGGACTGGAAAAAGGCTGATGGAAGAAAATGAAGAAAGCAAAAGGAGAGACAAGAAATGGCAGATGGGCTATAGACCATATTAAAAGAGCTAAGAGAAGACAAGAGGAAAACAGAAACCTCAGATCAGGACCACATGATCAAAAATCATCAGACAACAAAGGTAGAAAACAATAATTTTATTTTTAATTTAGTGATTGGACTTTGCGCTGCCTTTACATTTCACACAGTATGGAGACCTGCATCTCTTATCTAGTGTGGCACCACATGTGGAGTCTGGCTTCTTGGCATTTCATTTTAATTTTTGTCTACATATTTTTATTTTTACTTTAGGGTGGGGTCACTTATTCTGTACTTGGTGAGGGTCTGTGTTCTGAGTGTGTGACCAAGGCCAGGTGTTCTGTTAACATGGAGTTTGTATGTAGGGATCTGTACCATAGTAATTTGGACTTGTACAGCTTTTCAAATAGGTGTAAGGATGTTTGGGGGCCTATCACAGTATTTGTAGTGCTGTTTTTTTCTGAATAGGCCCCTTATTGTACGAGTTTTGGAAGTGTATGCTGGAATGATGTGGTAGATTTGACTTTGTAGATTTTCAGTGACTTTTGCAGTGTTTTATATTAGTTCACAATATGCATGGCACTGGAGAATGTTTATGTTATTGTTAGTGAGATGACCAGAATCAGATTTTTTTTTTGACTATCACAGCCTGTTTGTATGATGCTAACTATTTTTATTTTGGTTACGCATTTGCTCTTTTGCTGCAATTTGCTTGCAACACTGGATTTGAAGTAGAAATACTAATATTGCTTGAAAAGAGTTCACAAAGCAGTTTTGGGAAAAAGGAGGGTGGGATGCAGCCAATATTAATAATAATGAGGGAGGGGTGCCGATTTATAGGTTGCAGGGGGGCACTAGAAACCTTAGCACCAGTCCTGCTCCTGTCCCTGACCAAAAAGAAGATTGACTGTCTGCAGTCAGGGAGTTGTTGGAATGCATTGAAAATGACTCCGATTTCAGCAAAAAGATTATTAGTAATGATGAATCATGGGTTTATGGTTATGACCAAGAAACTAAGGCTCACTTCAAACTGTCCCAGACCCAAGAAAGCCGTCAGGTGAAGAGCAATGTTAAGGTCATGCTCACGGTTTTCTTTGATTATCAGGTTATTGTTCATCATGAGTATGTTCCAAAAAGCCAAACCATCAATAAGGAGCATTATGTCGTAAGAGGCCAGAGATGCACAGGAATGTTGAATTGTTGCTTCATCATGATAATGCCCTAGTTCACGCATCACATCTTGTCAAGCAGTTCTTGGCCAAACACCAAATTAAGCAAACCTGTCAGCCTCCGTACTCACCTGACTTTGCGCCCTGTGACTTTTTCTTGTTTCCAAAAATGAAATGAAGGAGAGTCAATGACTTGAAGATCATTAAGCAAAATTTGACACAGCAACTTCACAGCATAACAAAAGAGGCATTTCAAAATTGTTTCCAGCAGTGGCAGAAGCGATCAAGGATGTTGAGCATATTGCCCATCACCTACTGCCTCTCCCTCGCTGATCCTCTTCCTCCTGGATTGGCTTTTTTTTTCATTCCTCCCCCCCCCCACCCATGTAAATATTTGTGTAAATAGTTTGTTTTAATAGTTTAATAGTTTTGTACAGACCCAAAGCCAAATAAATGAGTTTCACTGGATTTACCAGTGTGTCCTGCCTATTTTTGGGAAGGGGGTGGGGGAAAATTGTGGTGGGTGGGAGCACAAGAGAACACCAGATCCAAAAGGATATACTTGCAATATACATGATACAATGCAATATATACAATACAATGCAATATACCCCCTGTAATAACAAAACTATACATACGTATTTAACATGCTGAAGCTGAAACTGAAACAAAAAAGAACCCCACAGTAACTCTATCAACGAGTGGCTGCATCTTGCCAGGAGTGAAGTACCACCTGCAAAGAAGAAAGAGATTTGTTAGAGAAAGCAATGAGCATGAAATACTACAGTGAGGCCTCCAAAAGCTTGCATCCGCTTAGCAGGCACAGATATTTATCACTGGGCTTGTGCAGAAATCAGGACCAGAATCACCTGCCCAATAGCATGAAGCTCCTGGCTTGTGTTCCCTAGCTGCTGGCTTACGCTGGCTACCTCTTGCCTCATGCTATCTAGCTCTTGCCTCATGGCGCATAGCTCCCCCAGGAGCACGTCTTGTGCATGCCCACGACATGTCAAAACTTGCGCAGCTAGATCTTCCAGGGGATCTGTAGTCACTGCTATCTCTTGCGTGTGCGGTGCAGTCTGCCAAGACACACACAAGAGATCTCCATCTGTAGTCACTGAAATAAAATAGAACAGCTGAGTAACTGATCTGCAAGAGGGTCACAACATAATACTCACTGGCCCCAAATTTTGCATAGACAAGGGAGGAGGTCTAGGCCTCTGCCTCAACTCCCCAAAAAAGCCCAAGTTAATGCTGGGTGGGTATACTCACCGGAAGAGGTGGAGGGCAGTGCAGACAAGTCCCCAGAGGCAGGGCTTGGAGAGGAACACACTGCAACAAGAAAGCAAGGGAGACACTTAATACAGCCATCCTCTTCCCAGACCCAACTCCCCAAAAAAGCGCAGAGGTGGAGTGAATGGAAGGGATAATTTTAAAATTGAGCATGCTTGCAATCCCACCACCGAAATACACCAGGTTCTTCTAGCTATGCACTCAGCAGACATCCCTGAATCTACACCACCAGACAACCCATTGAGAGCTTCTGGCTGAAAGGTGGAGGCAATCAACTGCTCCAGTGTGGTCAGTTTAGTGGAACATGGAGGCCCACTCCCACTCTTCTGCCATGATCTCTCAGTTGCAAGCATTTTCTTTTTTACAGTGCATCGCTCATCGCGCCACCGATGCTTTAATTGCAGTATCGTGTGCACCTTCATCCCTAGGGTGTTCACCTCTGCTGTAAATTGAACTCCGCTCTTCTGGCAAATTGCTTCTATCTGGGCCCTTTCTTCTATTGCTAACTCCAGACTTCGCTCCTTTCACTTTGCTGCACCTTACGCCTGGAACAAACTACCCATGTCTGTACGCCAGGCACCTTCTCTGACCCTTTTCAAATCCAAGCTGAAAACTCACCTCTTCGCTGCTGCTTTTGGATCTTGACTCATCTGATCTCCTTGTTTCTTTACCACGCCCCCTTGTTTTATCCCTGTCTGCACCTTCTGTGTTGTCTGTCTTGACTAGATTGTAAACTCTGATGAGCAGGGACTGTCTCTTACATGTCTATGAAGCGCTGCGTACGTCTTGTAGTGCTATACAAATGCTCTGTAGTAGTAGTAGTAGTAAATTGATCCCACAATTTATTCCTTTGCCCAGCTGTATTCTTTACAAGAAATAAATTGTGGTAATTGGCAACCACATGACAGAAGAGCACATCCTTTTCCTCCTCTGAAAACCTTGAAGAGCGAGATCACTTCACCCTCTGGCTGGCAGCCTGCTCAGCCTCACTACCTGAAGCTGAATCACAAGCATCTCTACAAATAAGAAAGAAATAAAATTGAGCACACTTGCAATGCCACCACTGAAATACACCATGTTCTTCTAGATATGTACTCACCAGACATCCCTGCGTCTACAACACCAGAAGGAAACCTGAAAAAAACGATCAATACTTCAGCGTGTGCCTCAATAAAAGAATGCCCGGTACTCTAGCATATATATTTATGCACCGAAGTGGTTGCATGAATATACACACTGTGAAAGCATATGCATGCATTATCAGCCAGTTCTTGTGTTTCATTCCCATGCGCATGCGTTAACTGATTGCTAACACGAGCATTTTTTTATGGTTTTTTTGTTAGCGCTGGGGTTTTACGTCTATACATTTGCATACGCTTGGTTTTGTGCGCCCTTCATTTGCATGGCCATTGCTTTCTGCATTGCGCGTTTGGACTTGTGCATTGTAGGCGCGGTACGTGCACGCGTAAAAACTTAGTAACGCATGAGTTCAGCACTAGTTTTCTGCATCAGCCTGAGTATTATGCTGCTTGTGTTACTGTATAAGTCTCAATACTTTTTGATCACACCTCGTAGAGAATGTGACCTACAAAGAGTGGCGAGCACAGCTCTAAACAAAGGCACAGCAGGAGGACCTGCAGAGAGCAGTGTGTACAACCACTCTAGCACTGACAGACTAAATGGGCCATAGTGGTCTTTGACTGTTTGTCATATACTATGTTAATGTCTGAAAATATCAACCTTAGTCACTACTACTTACCTTATATGCTTCCAACATCTTTTGACAATCCACCTCCGACATGACGTCACATTTCGATAATCTGCATCAAGCACTAGGTCAGTCTTTTAGGTCCTTAATAGCATCTCTTCCATGGACTCAAAAGAGCTCTCCCTTCTCACTTCAGATAGAGGCAATGTTGATTGAGGATATTTGACCATATATTCCACAAATATGGGATCATGAGCTATAGTCTTAATAAAATAGGCTTAAATCAAACCCATAAGACACAATTTTGCAACAATTTGAATTTCACATTTTTTAGCTGAGTTTAGAAAAGGTACATTACATTTGGGTACGTGAGATCATTTCCTGCCCTAATGGGTTTATAATCTAAGTTGCATCTGAGTCAATGTTCAATGAAGTGACTTTCCCAAGATCACAAAGAGTATCAATGGGAGAGTGGGATTTGAACCCTGGCTTCACTGGTTTATAACCATTTAGCTACCCCCCCCCCCCCCCCATTGCATGTATGTGGCACCACAAGTAGCAGATTTTCTAAACCTACACATCTGAGAGGAGCTAATCAAACAGCCATTCTCCAAACGTTTGTCCCAAGGAAGGTAGTTTGGAACATGAGAGCTGAGCAGAATTCCCCACTTCAGCATTCCTTCAAGTCCCAGCTGCAAAGGAAAAGTTAATCAGGAGTTGTGTGCTCAAAGCAAGTATAAATGTGGATGGGATACATGTATTCCTGAAAGGCCCACCCAGAACATATCCAGAATATGCCTACCTTAAATCCTCCCATGCTGCCATACAATATGTATATACTGTATATAAGTATCCATATATAGTAATGCCTTCTCTAAAAGTGTTGCTTATGGGGTTCATTTTAACCCTGGGAGTACCGATGGGGTCAAAAGTGACCCCATTGCAAGTTTCACAACGCGTATCTCGGAAACTAGTTGTTCAAGAATGCAATCTTTTTATGACTTTTCACATGTCAATATTCTCTTTATATTGCGCCACGAGAGGAATAATTTTCATCCGCTAGGTGACACTAGTGATGAATTGCAGCACAGAGTACCAGTGGGGTCATTTTTGACCCCAGTTGCTTACGTCCGGTTTGGATTGTGATACAATTTGCAGTTTTCTGAATTTTTTGATCTGACAAAGGTATTTATCATTAATTATGTATCATTTATTTTTTGTACTCTTATTTTATGAAAATTACACATTTTCTGTAATTGATATCATACATTCTCTCATTATTTCCGATGAAATCTAAAGGCTTTCATCACGATTATTGTACACCTATAGTAAAACTGCTTTGCATTTTATTCAACTTTATCTTTGTTTATTTATTTTAGGTTATTGTTTATGATGTCAAAACGAAAGTATTCAGCTGCCCAAGTAAGAGAAATATTGCAACGAGATGCTGACAGTGACGGCTCTGAGTCGTCTGATGATGCAGCATATTCAGCAAGCGAAGAAGCATATCAGCCAAGTTCGGGTGATAAATCTGATGATGACAGTCATGATTCAGATGGCGACAGCAGTTGGTCGCCAAGTGAATGTGAGACTGATGTTGAGCCGGTAACATCGCCTGCAGCAAAGAGTCAAGTTATAGGTCGAGGCAAAGGTTGAGGCTGTGCTGGACGGGGAAGAAGGCAGGCGTCCTCGGTGTCAGTATCATCTGTGAGGAATCTTAGTTGTGGTCGTAGAGGAGCTAAGAGGTCATCAACTATAAGCACAAATATTGCCATTGAAGCCTATGTATCTAAGGATGCCACATCATGGAACAGGAAACCTATAAAGCAAGCTGCTGGAAGATATGTCAGAGCTACTGTCATGCCCGTACAACAAGGTCCTACAAGGTATGCTGTACAAAATGTTGATGGCCCTCTCGCAGCATTCCACTTGTTCATGAGGAAGAACTTATTGAATGAAATCATGATATGGAAGAGCACACAAGGAAGACACATTTATGACGACACCTGGAAAAATTTGACAGATGGAGAATTTCAACGTTTTCTTAGACTTCTGATCCTCTCAGGCATGTACAAGTCATGAAATGAATCCATAGTTCAGTTGTGGAGCCTTGAAGATGGTCATTCTGTTTTCGGCAAAAATATGGCCCGTAACCGTTTTCAGCAAATTTCTTGTGCTTTCAGATTTGATGATGCAACCAACAGACGTGAACAATGAGGCATGGATAAGCTTGCACCAATCAGACACGTTTTTGATACCTGGGAAGCAACTCTAAGTGATGCCTTTGTTACTGGTGAAAATGTTACCGTGGATGAGCAACTGCTTACATTTCGTGGCCATGTTCCTTTCAGACAATATATTCCCAGCAAACCTGGGAAATATGGCATAAAGCTATGGATGTTGTGTGACAGTGCAACGTCATATGTTCTGCGTCTTCAAGTATATACAGGAAGGGAACTCGGACAAAACAGGGAACAGAATCAGTGTGAAAGGGTTGTGCTGCAACTCACTGAAGGATTGATGCGATCTGGCAGAAATGTTACTGTTGAGAATTTCTTCTGCAGTTTATCCCTGTCACGGAAATTACTAGAAAAACAAATGACACTTTGGGGGACAATTCGAAAGAACAGAAAAGAATTACCTCCAGAATTTGTAACAGCAAAGGGCCGAGAGGTATTCACTTCACTGTTTGCCTTTCGCGATGACGCCACTCTGGCTTCCTATTGCCGGAAGAAAGGAAAAGTGGTTGTTCTTCTGAGCAGTTTGCATTATCAAGAAGTAGATAACACACGTCCAGACAAAAAAACCATGCATGATTTTGGACAATAATTCTAGTAAAGGTGGAGTAGATACGGCAGATCAAATGTTGCGCACGTATACCACAAAACGAATGACAAGACGCTGACCAGTGACAATCTTCTACAACATGTTGGACATCAGTGCTTTGAACGCCTTCATTGTTTGGATGTCACTAAATCCAGAATGGCAGTCCAAGTCAAAGCACAGACGTCGTCTATTCCTCTTGGAATTAGGAAAGCAGCTACTTCAGAATAATTGCAGCGAGACTTCTTCCAGCATTGAAGAAGCCACTGATGCTGTTTGCAATGTTGGGATCCCAAAGAAAAGGGCAAGGTGTCACTGCTGTTCCAGAGAAAAAGACAAGAAAAGCAACATAGTTTGCACCTCCTGCAAGTGCAATGTTTGCAAAGAACATTCAGAAATTGTCTGTGTCTCATGCAAATGACTGTAGTACTTTACTGTGTTCATCAAGTGCATGCAAAAACTGCTTTCATGGCAACTCTTCTTCATGTAATTTTATGATAAAGCATTAAATTTCAAAACATTTAACCTTCATATAATAAATAATTAATTTTGAATAATATTTTGTCTGTTTAGTTTAAATTTTTCATGGTTAACAATTAAAATTTGTCGTGGGGTCATTTATGACCCCAACGGTATTCAGTGTATGCAAAAAATCTTGGTAATTCCAGGGTTAAAAGGCTTAGTTGTGATTTAGGACATCTGAAGATATGCACGTGAATGTCGAAATCACGGAGATGTCTCCAAAGTCATTCCACAAATGGCATTTACAGACGTCACCAGTGCAGAGATGTCCAAATAGAGAAGGGGGTGTGGTGGAGGTGCAATGGACTTACATGTCTTCTTTCAAGAACAACAGGGATGTCTGCAGGCACGAATAGGCATCAGGAAAGTGCTTGTTTTGGCCTTAAAATATCTAGAGAGTATACAGTTAAGTAACTAGTCTAAGATCACAAAAACTCACATTGGGATTTGAACCATAGCCACCCTGCTCCCAACCTATTGCTTCACCCATTATGCTATTAGACATCCAGTTTCTGAGAAGCTTTTCTGGGGACTTCTCTATAGACGTCCATATTGGGTACGTCCACGTTTCTGAAATTGTGCCTGAATTTGCATGTGCCTGCTTTTTTTCAGACATTCTGGCTTGACGTCCCAGATTGCACTTGGACATCCCGTTGCAAAATGTGCCTTCATGTGTATATACCAGTTTAAACCTATAAGACCACTTTTTTATATGTGCAAATGGTCTTTGTTTTCTAAACTTTACTCCATAGTGTGGACTTTTCATAACCTATAAGGTATACCTACATACAGTCAAATTGCTTTTTGCTGATTTGTAAACATCTAGATAGATTGATAGAATCTACCAGAAATTAAAACTAGATTTTGCTGATAAAACTCCAAACACTTCTACTGAAATATATGAAACAGTTTTGTTATTTTCACAAATGAATAATTTTTTAATATGGCTAATTTTCTATGGTAAATAAGAAATTATTCTATTTTGTGCCAAAAAACTTCAAATGCTAAGTTGCTGTATTTCCTATTTTCGATAAGTGGGATTTTAAAAGGAGCATCCATGAAGAATTCAGGCATCCAGAACAGAATGCCCAAAAATCAGGGGAAATAGCAGCAGTGAAAGGAGGCACATTTAAGTGCCTTTTGAAATCACTCCATGTCTACCCCAAAATATACATGCCCCGGTAATGGTTATGGAGACGGGCCCTGTGCAGATTGTAAGGTTGGGTACATGCATGAGCATAGGCCATTTCGCGAATATGGACATCCCCAAATTGTATGGCCTCAGAACCAGGTACATGGACGTACCAGCAGGGGAATTTCAGAAGGAAGGTGATTATATTATGAGACTGCAATATACAATATTATGTGTTCGTATTTACATGCAGGTTTCATTGGCCAGGAAATATTGACCATGGCAATGAAAGCAGATTATACTCTACCTCCTGGAAGAATTTCAGCCATGAAACAAGCACTTTTTTGTACCTTATTTGTGGTCAGACGCGGGTATAGATGTGGACATCTCACCAATCGGGCAGTCCAACAAACAGGCACGAATCCACGTGCAACAGACAACCCAGTAAAAACGTGGATAGCAACGAAGAGACGTATAAATTAAATTTCATTGGTAACCCACTTCAGCCACTGGCCCGACACTGGCAGTGTTTCGAAAAAGCCTTCTTCAGGGGATTAAATGGCTAAAAATAAAACAAATTAAATATAAATATATATATAAAAACACTGGTATAAAAAGAATATTTGAGAAAAACAGGGATTTGGAAACAAGACAAACCATGTAAATAAATATATGAATGTTTGACTCTAAAAAATATATATAAAAACACGAAATAAAGTACAGCTTAAAAAAAACGGAGCTAAAATGAATTCCATAAATGTAACTAGCAAAATAAATAACATATACACTCATAAAATCATTGTAAAAAGGGGGCAATTTATAAAAACATAGAAACATTGCGTGAAGTAAAAATTGTGTATACAAAGAGGTCAATTTGTAAAAACATAAATAGAAGCTTACATAAAGTAAAAAGTGTGTATACAAACAATTTAAACATATATAAATTTGTAAACTAAAAGCTAAACAGTTATCTCAACACATATACAACTGCCTAAATTTAATGTCTCAAACCTCATTAGGTAAACATATACATGCTGTTCAGGTGGTGGCCGGGCACTACAATGTCCCAGCCAGTGCCCTATGCCCTGTGCAGATGCATCCTGGCCAGGCCACCCTGTCCGGGCTGTACCCATGGTACCTTGCTCCTCATTATGCACATTGGCAGGCCAATACTGGCAACAGTGCTGGCAGTGTGGGCTGTGGAGGGTGTTTGCAGCCACCACAGACTAGATAGACAGACACACACTCTCACACCTATGCCAGCATTGTGCTACTCTAGAGGAGTTCAGCAGCCGTGGCCACAACACCAGTCCTGGGCACAGTGCAGGCATGGATATGGTACGCAATACTGTTGGGGGTCACTCCCCAGGGTGATAAACACTGTCAGAGACCAGACCTGAAGCACACTCCACAAACAGCAGAAAGGTTGCTATGATGGAGCTCAATCAGCAAACTGTGCTTAACATAGGAATTGGTATCTGCCAGTAATCATAGCAAATGTTTGATAGCTGTGTACCATATTCCCAGGTGTAGGGTGGCATTGCTAAGGTATGCAAGGGCTAGTATTGGGAGATGCACGCAGGGCCCAATGTCCTGCCTCTCCAGGAGGCATTGGCTAATGGAACCTGTGGGTGCGAGTGTGGGTGTGTCTGCCCCTGTTGGCTGCTGCTTTTACGGCAGAGGTTCCCAACTCCAGTCCTGGTGTGCCAAACACTGTTCGGGTTTTCATGCTGTCCCTCATGAATATGCATGAGATACATCTACATACCATGGGGGTGGTGCATAGATATGCAGCACAGGCATCTTTATTAGAGGCAGCATGGAACCTGAATGGTGTTTGGCCCTCCAGGACTGCATTTGCGAGTCTCTGCTCTAGGTAATGCACCTGTTTATGGTGTCTTTGCTCTGTAGGGTAAAATGTAGGTGTTTTGGGCATGTTTACGTCATCTGCAATAAAGGTTCTGTCTGTATTAGCACGTTGTAGTAGTGGGTAAAATATGGGGACTGGGTTGGCAGGCACCATAGCTGGGACTTGAACCTGTGTCTTTTGCCTCCAAACACACTGGTTGTGTGCACTGCACCACCATGTTGCCACAGAGACAATGCATTCCCTGGTGATATCATGACTGTTTGTCCGGCAGGGCCTGTCTGTTGCAGTGCATGGCACCCACCTACACAGGGCTAGGCCATGGTCTGCTCTGGGCAGCTGCCACTGCCCCCTCCACCACCAGTACCCCTCCGCCACCATGCTGACATGGCCTTCTATTGGAGACAGCATAAAACCTGAATGATTTGTGGCCCTCCAGGACTGCATTTGGGGGACTCTGCTCTAGGTAATGAGCATGTTTCTGGTGTCTGTGCTCGGTGAGGTAAAATATAGGCGTTTGAACCATGCATATGTTCTCTGCAATAAAAGTTTGTCCTTACTATCAGGGTTTAGTAGCGGGTAAAATATGGGGACTGGATTGGCAGTAGCCCCAGCTGGGACTTGAACTTGTGACCTTCTGCTCCTGAACACACTGGCTGTGTTCACCGCACCACACTGTGCTCACAGAAACAGTGCAGTCCCTGGAGATACCATGGTTGTTTGTCAGACAGAGCCTGTCTGTTGCAGTACATGGCACCCACCTACACAGGGCTAGGCCATGGTCGGCTCTGGGCAGCTGCCACTGCTCCCCTCCACCACCAGTACCCCTCTGCCACCATGCTGACATGCCCTTCTGCTGGTGGTGCTGGTGGTGTGCAGTCTCAAGCCATCCAGTGTGCAGGTAGGCGGATGCCTATGGTGCATGTTCTGGGGTAGGGGTGCCTGCATAGGCGTCCACGCTTCCCCCCAACACCTCCTGCCAATGTTCTGTGCCCTTGGGGGTACCTGCTGGGTACTATCCCCTGTGACACTGTGATAGACACTCTCATGCCCATGTTGGGCCCTCATCAGTTGCTGTCTGGCTGCTGTTCAGTTTCAGCATTCCTAAGTGCCATCTAGGCATCTGCCTAGTCCGCACTGTGCCCCATCTGCACCACAGCATGTGCCGCCTGCAGCCCTCTGTATCCCCTTTCCCAGCATCTGTCCAGTTGCCCATTCCGACATGCCCGCCCTGCTGTTGTGGAACATGTGCATGCCATAGGTAACCTGTCCAATGGAGAGGGAAACCCTGATCAGTGCTATTTCACTGTGGGATCATTCACCTTGTATGGGGACGGAGCGTAGACCCTTCCAAAATTCATATTTATTTTTTGGGGCTTTCTTGGGAGTGTGTTTTGATGTTTCCCATTACTATTGCTATTGCCCAGCTTGATTATGATTTTTTTTTATTTTGTTGGGGTCCTTTTCAATGTTTATTTGTACTTTTGTTCTGGGCACATGTATCACACTTATCACTTTTTTGTAGGTTTCCCTGGTTTTGCTGTACATTGCTGACAGAAATGGTTTCTCTTCCCTTTAAATCGGCTCTAACGCGAGGTTTTCACTTGCGTTATTTTTGGCCTCGAATTTCACCTCGTTAGTGTGCGGGGAGCCTCTCCCCTCCCACTCTCCACCCATTGACCCCTTCTCTCTGCCCCTGGGGAGCCTTCCTCCACCCTCCAGGAGCCTTTCCCCACCTTCAGCGCTCGTTTTCGCGCCGCTGCGCGCGTGAGCACGCACTAGAGCGCATTTTTGCCCTGTAAAGCGTCATTAGCGTGTGCTAATGTACCTTAGCACGCACTAATTGCGCGGCACGCACGTTAAGAAAGTTTGGTAAACATACTCCTTAGAGTCTCCCGGTTCAAATGAACGGACCCTTATTTTTTGTATGGTATACAGTTTACCATCATTAAAGCACCACATCGTTCTGGTTCTTATCTTCACAATATATCTATTTTTTTGGTGGGTGTACTAATATGTATTTGGTACATCTTTTAGAGACTGATATTTTATATTTCATGTCTCCTATTTATTTATTTATTATCAAGATGCATTCAGAAAGTTCATCATATTCCTGAAGAGCTCTCATTTCTTTGTTTTAAGTTGATATATTGCAATAGTTATAGCGTTTATTAATGTTGTTTATTTATTATTATTTTGCAATGTATATGTTTACCTAATGAGGTTTGAGACATTGAATTTAGGCAGTTTTATATGTGTTGAGATAACTGTTTTTTAGTTTACAAATTATTTATATATGTTTAAATTGTTTGTATACACAATTTTTACTTTATGTAAGCTTCTATTTATGTTTTTACAAATTGACCTCTTTGTATACACAATTTTTACTTCACGCAATGTTTCTATTTATGTTTTTATAAATTGCCCCCTTTTTACAATGATTTTATGATTGTATATGTTATTTATTTTGCTAGTTACATTTATGGAATTGATTTTAGCTCCGTTTTTTTAAGCTGTACTTTATTTCGTGTTTTTATATATATTTTTTAGAGTCAAACATTCCTATATTTATTTACATGGTTTGTCTTGTTTCCAAATCCCTGTTTTTCTCAAATATTCTTTTTATACCAGTGTTTTTATATTTATATTTATATTTTATTTTTTTATTTTTAGCCATTTAAGCCCCTGAAGAAGGTTTTTTCGAAACACGGCCAGTGTCGGTCCAGTGGCTGAAGTGGGTTACCAATAAAATTTAATTTATTCGTCTCTTCGTTGCTATCCATGTTTTTACTGGGTTGTCTGTTGCACGTGGATTCGTGCCTGTTTGTTGGACTGTCTGGTTGTTGGCATGTTCTCCCCCTGGAAGGACATACTTAGTTTTGGGGAGGACGCTCTTGAAAAATTCCTTCCACGAGATAAGTTTAATTCAGAAGTTGAAGAAGAATTTGATGAAGCAGCTCATTTATGGGAGGATGTCGTGCGACTTACTCAAAAACAAGTTAAAGAAGATATGCACGGGCGGTACCTCCTTGAGTGTTGTAGGTCCAAAATAATCCCTTGAGGGTTGAGGATGAACAAGGCGCCTGGCTTTTATCAAAATGAAGACGGATTCGTTAAATGCTGGAATGCCATTTTAAATAAATGTTCATTAGATTTAATGATTTTATTGATTAGTACAGCTAATAAAAAATCGGAGCTTTATAAAATAGAGTTAGACGAGAAATTGGTTGCTCTTAAAGGATGTGATAATAATTTTAATGACACACATAAAGATTATACACGTAATATTCAATCATTTAAGAAGGAGGTAAAAAATCAAAAGCGTGATAAATTTAAGAGAGATGAGGACGACTACATGTTTGGATACGTTTATCCGTGGTGCAAGAAAGTAGAAGGAGATAGGATATTTTTCAAAAAACACAGCACTTTTTTTGATAGTAAGGATGGCACAATGGAGAATGAGGAAGTAGATACCATTCAGGAACAAACTAAGAAAAGGAGTAGGAAAGATTCAATAGAGATGGGGTCCGCCTCCTCTTCATTTCCCAATCATAAAGACCAAGAAGAGTCTGTAGGGGATGGCATAGAAAAAAAGAAGAGGAAAGAAAAAGAAAAAGAGAAAGAAAAAAGTTTTTTCAACATGGATTCATTATGGAAAGGGGGAGGCAGAGGACACTCTCGTCCACGCAACCCTCGGGGAGATCCAGTTTGGAATCAAAACAAGGGTCAGGAGAGGTCCTATGCTCAAAGCGAGTTTTACAGAGGGAGAGGCCGGGGTCGCGGTTATGGAAGAGGACGCAGGGGATCGGAAAGGTCCCTGGAACGGAGATGAAGTCATCACCTCCCATTAGTAATGTCATCAATATATCACAATACAAATTGACGCCGGGTGAGGAATCATTATTAAATAAAGGACTATCCTTCATTCCAGTTAGAAATTATGATCCTTTTGAAACACAGGTTGACCTTTACAAGTTTTTTAGAAAAATACGCATAAAAAATTATTTTAAGAATCAGGCTAACAGTGGTACAGACCAGTCCATTATAAAGGATTAATCGCGTTGGGTTCCCCCTTCTGTTACAGATCCCCTTATAGAGGTTTTTGAAAAAATGGTTCTTAAGGAAGTTAATAGAATTAAAGATCGTGTTCAGGCTCCCTATCATAATCTTACTGTAGAAGAAAAAGAAGCTATTAAATCTTTACAATCCAATAATACCATTATTATAAAGCCTGCAGATAAAGGGGGCACAGTTGTTGTTATGGACAAAGTACTGTATATTGCGGAGATTCAAAGGCAGCTTTGTGACACTAAGGGGTATGTTTACTAAAACCCCGGTAATGTGCGCGGTGCGCTAGTGTGTGGGTGCCATATAAGGAGTGGGCATTTCATTCTGAAAAAGCAAAACCGGGATTAATCATGCGCTAACCGCAAGCACCGAATAGCGACAGCACGCCTGGCCCCAGCGGCAGCATGCCAGGCTCCAGCTACAGCACGCCAGACCCCAGCAGCACCACGCCAGACACCAGCAATAGCACACCGGCCACCAACAACAGCACGCCAAGCACCAGCGCAACGGCCGGTAAGTCTCTGGGCACAAGGGGAGCGCTGGTAGTCTCATCCTCATCATCAGAGGAATCTACCTCTGATGCAGACAGGGATATTTCTCTAGCAACAGCAATGCGGAGCATGCTGAAGACATTCAGAAAAAAAAGAGTAAGTCCCATGCAGAAAAACAGTTAGCAAGAGTATGGACAGGGCGCAACGAAACACATGCGCAAGGGGCTAATGCCAGTGAGCCCAGTAGGACCGGGACGGCGGCGTCATTGCCGGCTTCACTAGTAAGCCCAGCGGTGGTGAGCGGGGACCCGCATTGCGGAGTGAGCTCGCTAGCCAGCATGGTGCCGAGGAAGTTAAAAAAGCGGATCTGGCGGAGGGAATTTATTGATATATTCTCCTTGCTGATCAGAGACCAGGAATGGGAATCAAATGAGAACAAGGAAAAAGATAGGAGATGGGAGAAGAAACCGAAGATTTAAAATCTATCAACAATTGGGTTTCGGCATGCCACATATTTATGAGCGTAGTTCTGGAACGGGAGCCGGTATTGAGCCAGTACCTGATCAAGTACCTGGACACCATAACCCAAGCGCATAAGCGTCTAGGCGGGTGGGCCTGGCTGAACTTCGATGTTAAGTTCAGGCAGAGCTTGGCGGAGGACCCTACCATGACCTGGCAACACAGGATCGAGGACTTATGGCTTGAGGAAATGTCCCCCAACAGACCATGGAGTCAGGAAGGGACCTCATAGTCCTTTCAGGCGCCACAATGGCGGCAGAACACCCAGCAGGTTGGTCGCAGGGCGTGCCGGCAGTACAATACCGGGAGTTGCACCTGGCGGCCGTGCAAATTCAGGCACGTATGTTCCAGCTGTGGGGGCAATCACCCCGCCACCACGTGCCGACCCAATAGGGATAACAAGTCATTCCAGCCAATACAGCAAAGAGGGAATGAGGGACTTTGCCCCAACCCCCATATTGCTTGACCGCATGCATCCGTGGCTAAGGGCCTATCCTAGGAGGAACAAAGCTCTCAATATTGAGAACGGCTTTGCTAACGGATTTAGGATTCCAGCATCAGTCACACCGCGGGGACAGGTAATCCGCAACTCACCATCAGTCAAAAAATTCAGTTCAGTGGTGCAGCACAAAATATCTAAAGAAAGGGAATTAGGGAGGGTGGCTGGCCCTTTCGCCTACCTCCCCTTACCAAATCTAGTGTTGTCCCCTCTGGGAATTGTCCCAAAAAAGGAGCCGGGAAAATTCCGCTTAATCCACAACTTATCGTACCCCGAATGGAGTTCGGTCAACGACCACATTGATCCATCCCTATGTTCCGTGCAATATTCGACGATCGATCAGGCTGTGGATATCGTGCGGAAAGTGGGGCGCCAGGCTAGGCTGGCGAAGGCAGACATCGAATCGGCCTTTCGGCTGCTGCCGGTCCACCCAGAGTCCTTTTCACTCCTGGGCTTCACTTTCAATGGAGAATATTATTATGACAAATGCCTACCTATTTATTTATTTATTTATTTATTTTAATTTCTTATATACCGCACTCTTTGACATCAGCGCGGTTTACAGAGAACATAACAAAACCAGAACAACAGGCTGTTCGGAGTTACATATAACAGGATTATGAACTTGGATAACAGGGGAGAACTATCTACATGGAATATGCAATCTGTTAACTAGATCACATGCTATGGGTTGCTCGATTTCGTGCACGTACTTCGAGCAGTTCAGCGAATTTGTACATTGGGTTGTGGAAGACATTGCCGGTCACGGCACCGTTGTACACTACTTGGACGACTTCCTGTTCATCGGAAGCGGGGGGGAAGATTGCCAAAGGATCCTCAACGTATTCGAGCAAGTTGCCAAGTGCTTCGGGATACCCCTGGCAAAAGAAAAGACTAGTGGGCCAGTGGGGACCATCACATTCCTGGGCATAGAGCTCGATGTGACAGCGCAACAGTCTCGCCTACCGGATGACAAAATCCAAAAGCTGAGAACTGCTGTCCGCGACATCCGTGAATGGACAAAAGCGACACTGGAGCAATTCCAATCAATGTTGGGTTTACTGTGCTTCGCATGCAGGATTATGCCAATGGGACGCGTGTTCTGCCGTCGCATGGCAATGGCGACAAGAGGGGTCACAAAAAAGCATCATAAGATTAGGATCACGAAGGGCATAAAGGAGGACCTGCACATGTGGGAACTCTTCTTGCATTCCTTCAATGGCCGGGCGTTCTGGCAGGAGCAGCCAGTGCCGAATAAAGACCTTGATCTGTTCACTGATGCTGCAGGTAGGAGCGGGTTCGGAATCTACTTTAGAGGCTGTCACAAGGTGGACCTATTGGAGCCTGAGAAAATGGAAATCAGCAGCAGTGATCAGAGAAGAGATGACAGGATAAACAAAAAACTGTCAGATGGTTGCTACAGACAACCTAGGCACACGTGGGTAAGGGCTGAGAAGACACACCCAGATAGCAAGCAAAGGGAGTTTGCTTTGCCTGATAGGAATCAGCTGGGTAGAGGTGGAGCCCAGAAACACAGAGATATAATACGCTCCCAAATAGTTAGAGAGGGAGAGGAGGTGAACCAGCAAGTCTCACAGCAAGGGAGACAACGGTCAGCGCAGCAGAAGCTGGGAAAAGTATGGAAGTGGAATGAAAGAGAGTCTGAATTACTGGGACAGCATGCAAGCCCACACGAAGGTCTGAGTGAGTCTCAAACCCAGAGTGAAACATTTGGAAGGCAGAAGCCAGATATTGAATGCATGTGTGAAGAGCACGAGAGACGTGGGAGAGTTGCAGTACAAGGTAACAAAGCCAGAAGTGTTGACAGTGGCTGTTTTCTACCCGAGTGGGTAAAACCCTGCAGCAATAGAAAAAGCCACCCAGAAATAAGCTTTAGAAATAATCCCTTCCCTTGTGCTAGAAAACCCAGGAGAAAAGAAGCTCACTTACTTGGAAAAGCTAGAGATTCTAGTATCAACTTTAAACTCCCAGAGTTTGAGCAACCTCCGTATAGAGCAGTGCAATCTAGGGCAGCTGTGAGGAAAAGGCTAGACCCGAGCACGCTCAGAGTCTACTGTAATCACTCTAACAGCAGAGCCAGGGAAGTTCCTGAATGTCCTTATGCTTACCAGCAGGGGCTGAGTTCTCATAAGCCTCATGCAAAAGTATATGGTAGTTCCCAGGGAGGCTTTGAGTCAGAAGGACAGCATAACTTCCTGCTTGACGAGGAAAACCTACATTATCCTTTTGAAACAGCTGACCTTAAAAACGTGAGTGTTAATGAACCAGAATCTATGGAATATGAGAATGCAGAGTTAGCAACAGTTCCTGAGCCCATGGAATGCTCAGTTTCGGTAATTGACCCAGAGTTTTCCTTAAGGTGAAAAGGGTTGAAGATAACCTGAGTAAGAGTCACAAGTTGTGGGTTGGAAAACGTGTCTCACAGAAAACCATGTGAATGAGCTGTGCTGTAGCAGCAAAAAGGAAAGCCTGTGAAAAACATTGAGAATGTTTAATTCTTTTCTTTTTGCATTTAAGCTGAAGTAAGCTATTTTTGTTTAACCTTTTTGATTTCTGTTACATGCCCGAAGTGGGTTGTTTGCTTTGTTTTGCCAAGGAGAAAATACCTCACGGACGGGGAATAAAACCCTGAGTTTGGAACACAAGTGTCTTTTGTGGTTTATAGAGAAGGTACAACTACCACCCTCAGGCAGTACCAAGGCCTCACCGGTAGGGCACCTGGGGGTGCGACAAGGCGCATGGTGTGCGGAAGAGTGGCCTGGCAAATGGCAAGCAGGGGGTATCACCAAAGATATTACCTTCCTGGAGCTCTTCCCCATCGTGGTGGTGCTATACATATGGGCCCCGCAGCTACGCAGCAAGTCAATCACATTTCACACCGATAACGCAGCGGTGGTGTACGCAGTAAATGGTATGTGTGCTCATACCTCGGGGGTCATGGCCCTCCTAAGGCACATAGTGTTGTTGTGCTTGAAACATAACATAAATATCAGGGTGGAGCACGTCCCCGGGCAGCATAATAATATTGCCGATGCTCTCTCTCGTTCCAAGATCCAGCTCTTCCGGTCGCTCGCTCCCAAAGCCGAGGCAGACAAAACGGTTCTCCCGCCACAAGTATGGGACCTTGGACCACCGAAGTTTGGGAGCTTGTGCTGAGCTCCCTATCGGAGCGGACAAGACGGAGATACCTGGCGGCATGGGAGAAATTTCAAGCCTTCTGCGGAGGAATCGCAATACAGGACGCCTGTCCCACAACGGAATCCATATTGCAGTGGATTCTGCATGCTAAGAATAGCGGAGTCAAAAAATCAACCATAAAGGCGCAGTTGGCAGCCATTACTTTCTTCACGAAAGTACTGGGTAGGAACAATCCAAGAGCGGACTTTGTCATAACCAAGGTGATGAAGGGCTGGACGACGGAGCAGCGCGGCAGGAAAGACGGCCGGCACCCTATAACACACAGAATACTGCAGAGACTGATAGCGGTCACTGGTCAGATATGTTTCAACGACTTTGAGACACGGCTATTCAGATGCGCCTTTTCGTGGGCGTTCTTTGGAGCGTTCAGGATAGGCGAACTGGTAGCCTCAGCAAGTCGGAAATCCGCCCAGGGGGGGATCCGGGAGAGTGATGTCAGCCTGCAGAATGGGATACTCATACTGCAGCTACGAAGATCGAAAACCGACACGGAGGCAAAGGGCACGCAGATTGTGCTGGCCCCACTACCGGGGGACACATCATGCCCAGTGGCAACCTTCAACGACTACGACCGCATAGGGCCAGCAGGGGCTGAGCACTGGTTTGTACATGCAGACGGGGCCCCCTTATCGTGCTTTCAGTTTGCTAAGGTACTGAAGCTAACACTGGAGGCAGCAGGTTTCGAAGCAGGCTTGTACGGCACCCATTCATTCCGTATAGGGGCCGCTTCTACGGCAGCCAGTATAGGAATGACGAGGGAGCAGATCATGAACGTTGGCAGATGGCGCTCCGAGAGATATAAATTGTACGTACGCCCGGTTTGACGCCGGGTAGGAATAGGCAGACTTGCGTACCAAAAAAAAAAAGGGGGGGGGCAATCTGTAATTAGATAGGACAGCTATGTTGCACAAGTTATTTGGTTTTCTACGGGTTGTGGGGATACATAAGCGATATTGTTGCCAGGGTGTTGCTACACTCAGTGTTATCTTAACATGCTATAATCTTCTCTATAATACTTTATATAGGTGCCAATTCCCCTATCGAGGCATGGATATGCGGCCATTCGTTCGTTTATTGGGCAGAAAAGAGGACGAGACTAAGACCGCAGGGGCTCAACTTGGGCCTCCCCGGGGAGAAGATAGCAGTGAAATGGTTGGGCTGCTGGGGCATGGTGTGGGACCAGCTGCTGCCATTCCTACTGCAGTTGAAGAAGGTGGGTGGCCAGCCCTGGGCAATCGTGGTGCACCTGGGCGGTAATGACCTGACTGGTATGTGCAGCGTTGAGCTCACGAAAAAAATGCAGAGGGACTTGCTGACGTTGACGGGTACCTTTCCAGGGACATTGCTGCTCTGGTCTCACATCATACCGCGGCGGGTGTGGAGGGGCGAATGGTCGCACCGTGCAGTAGAAAGGACAAGGAGAAAAGTGAATAGATGGATGGCGCAATTCATGGAATCAATCGGAGGATATGGCATCGTCCACGAACTTATAGAAGAAAACTGCCCCAGATTGTACCGCGCGGAAGGGATACATCTATCGGATATTGGGATGGATGTGTATCTCTGTGCGATACAAGACACAATCGAACGCCTCTGGCAGAAGCATGTGTTGGCCACAGCAGCGAAGGATGGGGGGGGAACCTCCCAGCAAGCGAGGAGTCGCAGCCGGGAGGGATTGGCAGGAAAAGGGGGAACACCACCCTTACGAGAGAGCGCACAGCCCAGACACGAAAAGGGGGAGCGGGGCACAAGGGAACTGACGTGTCCCCCAAGAGTACCCAGATGGTGAAGCAGGAACAGTGTCCAGAGGACCTCCCTCATACAGTTCTCATCGTAGCCCTGTTCACGCCTTTTGACGGGCCCTGGGCAATGGGAGATACGGACACTGCTGCAAAGAGTCACGGAGCCCCGAGGGGCCGGTTCTTAACTGAACCACCCCGTATACGTTTGTCATGCTGGTTGGGGACCGGCAGCAGTGGGGAAAAGGCTTGGACGGCAATCTTTTCCAGAATATCCCTGCCGGGCGTCCCAGGTCATGAGTGACTGTGGGCTGTGCCTCTTGAAGAAGGGCTGAGGGAAAAGTGTGAAGGTATACTTATGTTGTTTATGATGGAATAGTGTTATAATGTTTTGATTGTTGGGTTTATGCTGTGGCCAACAGTTTGATACTGTATTTCCACTTGTTGACAATTTTAAATAAAGACATCTCTTTTGGCAAAGAGCGGAAGCGGTGCAGTTATTTGGGGGGCGGGGGGGTGGGGGGGTGGGGAGAGGGAAAGGAATAACGACCCGTGGCCGTCATGCTGGTCCCCTGGCTGAGATCCGGCTGTGGATTACCGCGGCCGGACACAGGCAAGGGTCAGCAGGCCAAGGGTTAAACTTGGCGGTGGGCGGGGGGGAAGGGGAGGGGGCGGTGTGGCGGCCGGCTATAGAAGCGCTAGCCGCGCCGCGGCTCGCCCTCTTTCCCTCCTCTCTGGCGCAGCATGAGCGGGCAATTCCCTCCCGACCCACCCCTTGGTTCAGATACCGTCACGGCATAACAGGAAAAGGGGGAACACCACCCTTACGAGAGAGCGCACAGCCCAGACACGAAAAGGGGGAGCAGGGCACAAGGGAACTGGCGTGTCCCCCAAGAGTACCCAGATGGTGAAGCAGGAACAGTGTCCAGAGGACCTCCCTCATACAGTTCTCATCGTAGCCCTGTTCACGCCTTTTGACGGGCCCTGGGCAGTGGGAGATACGGACACTGCTGCAAAGAGTCACGGAGCCCTGAGGGGCCGGTTCTTAACTGAACCACCCCGTATACGTTTGTCATGCTGGTTGGGGACCGGCGGCAGTGGGGAAAAGGCTTGGACGGCAATCTTTTCCAGAATATCCCTGCCGGGCGTCCCAGGTCATGAGTGACTGTGGGCTGTGCCTCTTGAAGAAGGGCTGAGGGAAAAGTGTGAAGGTATACTTATGTTGTTTATGATGGAATAGTGTTATAATGTTTTGATTGTTGGGTTTATGCTGTGGCCAACAGTTTGATACTGTATTACCACTTGTTGACAATTTTAAATAAAGACATCTCTTTTGGCAAAGAGTGGAAGTGGTGCAGTTATTTGGGGGGCGGGGGGTGGGGGGGTGGGGAGAGGGAATGGAATAACGACCCGCGGCCGTCATGCTGGTCCCCTGGCTGAGACACTGACCAATGGTGCAGGGATCATGGGTTCAATCCCCCACTGTGCCCAATGAAGAAGGCTGACTGAGGCATTACCTATTATGGGGAAGATTGCTTTAGGAGGCATTTTGTTTTTATTTTAATCATCACTACTAGCAAACGCACTTCCAAAGCGTGTTAACATAAGGCGCCCCATAAGGCACATTTTAAAGTGCACTGTCCACCAAGGCACCCTAGAATTTTGCTTATAGGGCACTTTATAGGGTGCCGTATGAGTTACCGCAAGGTCACAGCAATGTTTGAGATGGCAGCACTGTGCAGTTTAAGGAATGAAAATCATAAGTAGGTGCGCTGACATGCAAGGAGAAGCAGCAGTGGAGCACAATGGTTAAGACACTGACCAATGATGCAGGAGTCATGGGTTCAATCCCCCACTGTGCCTAATGAAGAAGGCTGGTTGAGACATTACCTGTTATAGGTAATATTGCTGTAGGGGCATTTTATTTTTATTTTAATTAGTGCTGCCAGCAAACACACCCTCAAAGTATTGTAACATAAGGTGCTGCATAAGGCGCCTCATAGGGTACCCCAGAGGGCACATTTTAAAGTGCACTGTCCGCCACGGCACCCTACAATGTTGCTGAAAGGGTGGCCTATAGGGCGCCATATAGGGTGCCCTATGAGGCACAGCAAGGTCATAGCACTGTGTTTGATGGCAGCACTGTGCATTTAAATGCATGGAAATCTTAAGTAGGTGCGCTAACATGCAAGGAGGAGCAGCAGTGTAGCACAATGGTTAAGGCACTGACTGCTGATACAGGGGTCATGAGTTTGCTCCCCAGTGTGCCTAATACATAAGGCTGGCTGAGGCATCAGCTTAGCAATGTATGTATTGTTTCCTACAGCACTTTATTTGTATTTTATTAATTGCTGCCAGCAAACACGCCCTCACGTGCCGTAATTGAAGGTGCCGCATAAGGCACCCTATAAGGCACTCCATAGGGCACATTATAAAGTGCACTGTCCGCCACAGCACCCTAAAATGTCCCCTATAGGGCACCCTATAAGTTGCTCCACAGGATAACGTATAGTGCACCTTATATGGACGGTAACCATAAGGTGACCTATAGGGTGCCCTATAAAGCGCCCTCTGAGGCAACTTATGGGTACAGTACGATGAGGGTGTTTTTGCTGGCAGCAATAATGTACATTAAAAATAGATAATGCTTTGGGCAGCCCTATCAAATAACCCCACTGTGGGTATGAACCCATGACCTCTGGCTTCACAGGCAGTGAAGTAACCATTGTGCTATAGCTGCTAGCAAGCCCCAGGCTGGCTGCAGAGGGAGTGCACGTCACCACACAGACAGCCTGCTGTGGTCACCAGGATAGGGTTAGCACACCCGTACCCATGATGTACTGCACATGCAAATCAGCTGTCCATAGATAAACACAAGATGGTGTATGCACCCCCACAGCACCTCAGCCTGGTAGGGGGAACTGACCATGTGCACCCCCACAGCACCTCGGCCTGGTAGGGGATACTGACCATGTGTGTTACTGGCACAGAGTAGCTACACACCGTCACATTGTGCGGGTACTGTGCTCACCCTGAGGGTGCGGTGAGGCGCCCAGCACCAGGTCCACAGCACCTTCCATGGCAGAAATAGGCCATGCTGCAGGTCCCCAGCAGTGCTAATGTGTGAGATAGGTAGTTTCTGCAGACACACCTTGGATATATCTGTATTTCTCAGTCAGGTGTAGCCCCTATGGACCCCCTAGGAGGATTATGTACCACCACCCTCCTCCTCCAAGGCTGAGGGTGGCAAACAGGGTCTCCCATCAACAGGTCCACATTCTACCTCCCTGCAATGGTGGCAGTAGAGGGGACCATCAACCTCAGTCCTGCTGGGGAACAGACACCCTACAGGGCAGTCAATGCAGCTCTGTACACATCCATAACACAATAGCAGACAGACATTAGGCCTGGATATGCTAAGCTGCACCCCACCACTATCTGATATTCTCCTGCAGCAAGCCTTCAGCTGCTGCACCCTGCAAGGCACTCCATCAAGACACATACCAGCTGCAAACAGTCTGCTAGCTAGTCCATAGTGCATGTTCCTGGTGGAAATGCGTGCACCCAGAACTGGGATGTCAGCATACACAACAAGCAGATAAATCAGTGACTGGGCCCCAAAAGGAAACCCATAAATATCACATGAGAGAAATACTATATAGCACTATGGGGGTGCCTAGCCATGCTGTCGTCACTGCACAGTCAGGGTGAGAGTGATCTCCCATCAGGACATACTGAGGTCACCCTGTCTGTGTAGGTGGTGGCCGGGCACTAAAATGTCCCAGCCAGTGCCCTATGCCCTGTGCAGATGCATCCTGGCCAGGCCACCCTGTCTGGGCTATACCCAATGGTACCTTGCTCCTCATTATGCACATTGGCAGGCCAATACTGGCAACAGTGCTGGCAGTGTGGGCTGTGGAAGGTGTTTGCAGCCACCACACACTGTATAGACAGAGACACACTCCCACACCTATGCCAGCATTGTGCTACTATAGAGGAGTTTAGCAGCCCTGCCCACCACACCAGTCCTGGGCACAGTACAGGCATGGATATGGTACGCAATACTGTTGGGGGTCACTCCCCAGGGTGGTAAACACTGTCAAAGACCAGACCTGAAGCACACACCGCAGACATCAGAAAGATTGTTATGATGGAGCTCAATGAGCAAACTGTGCTTAACGTAGGACTTGCTATCTGCCAGTAATCATAGGACACGTTTGATAGCTGTGTACCGTATACCCAGGTGTAGGGTGGCATTGCTAAGGTATGCAAGTGCTAGTATTGGGAGATGCACGCAGGGCCCAATGTCCTGCCTCTCCAGGAGGCATTGGCCAATGGGGCCTGTGGGTGTGGGTGTGGGTGTGTCTGCCCCTGTTGGCTGCTGCTTTACGGCAGAGGTTCCCAGCTCCAGTCCTGGTGTGCCAAACACTGTTCGGGTTTTCATGCTGTCCCTCATGAATATGCATGAGCTATATCTGCATACCATGGGGATGGTGCATAGATATGCAGCACAGGCATCTTTATTAGAGGCAGCATGGAACCTGAATGGTGTGGGGCCCTCCAGGACTGCATTTGGGAGACTCTGCTCTAGGTAATGCACCTGTTTATGGTGTCTGTGCTCGGTGGGGTAAAATATAGGCGTATGAACCATGCGTATGTTCTCAGCAATAAAGGTTTGTCCTTACTATCACGGTTTAGTTGTGGGAAAAATATGTGGACTGGATTGGCAGTAGCCCCAGCTGGGCTTTGAACCTGTGACCTTCTGTTCTTGCACACACTGTCTGTGTGCACTGCACCACCTTGTTGCCACAGATATGCTGCATTGCCTGGGGAGTCCATGACTGTACATCCGAAAGGGCCTGTTTGTTGCAGTGCACAGCACCCACCTGGACAGGGCTAGGCCATGGTCTGCTGTGGCCACCAGCTGCTGCCACCTCCACCACCAGTACCGCTCCATCCTTAGATTGGAGACAGCATAAACCCTGAAGGATTTGTGGCCCTCCAGGACTGCATTTGGGGTAATCTGCTGTACGTAATGTGCATGTTTCTGGTGTCTGTGCTCTGTAGGGTAAAATAGAGGTGTTTGAGCCATGCTTATGTTCTCTGCAATAAAGTTTCATCTTTACTATCACGATATAGTTGTGGGTAAAATATGGGGACTGGATTGGCAGGAGCCCCAGCTGGGGCTTGAACCTGTGACTTTCTGTCTCCAAACACACTGGTTGTGTGCACTGCACCACCGTGTTGCCACAGAGACAGTGCATTCCCTGATGATACCATGACTGTTTGTCTGGCAGGGCCTGTCTGTTGCAGTGCATTGCACCCACCTACACAGGGCTAGGCCATGGTCTGCTCTGGGCAGCTGCCACTGCCCCCCTCCACCTCCAGTACCCCTGACATGCCCTTCTGCTGGTGGTGCTGGTGGTACGCAGTCTCAGGCCATCCTGTGTGTGGGTAGGCGACTGCCTATGGTGCAAGTTCTGGGGTAGGGGTGCCTGCATATCTGTCCGCACGTCCCCCAATCACTGCCTGCCAATGTTCCGTGCCCTTGGGGGTACCTGCTGGGTACTATCCCCTGTGACACTGTGATAAACACTCTCGTGCCCATGTTGGGCCCTCATCAGTTGCTGTCTGGTTGCTGTTCAGTTTCAGCATTCCTAGGTGCCATCTAGGCATCTGCCTAGTCCGCACTGTGCCCCAGCTGCACCACATCATGTGCCGCCTGCAGCCCTCTGTATCCCCTTTCCCAACATCTGTCCAATTGCCCATTCCGACCTGCCTGCCCTGCTGTTGTGGAAATGTGCATACCATAGGTAACCTGTCCAATGGAGAGGGAAACCCTGATCAGTGCTATTTCACTGTGGGATCATTCACCTTGTATGGGGACGGAGCGTAGACCCTTCTAAAATTCATATTTATTTTTTGGGGCTTTCTTGGGAGTGTTTTTTGATATTTTCCATTACTATCACTATTTCCTATCTTGATTATAATTTTATTATATTTTGTTGGGGTCATTTTTAATGTTTATTTGCCTTTTTGTTCCATGCACATGTATCACACTGTTCACGTTTTGTAGGTTTCCCTGGTTTTGCTGTACATTGCTGACAGAAATGGTTTCTCTTCCCTTTAAATCGGCTCTACCACGAGGTTTTCACTCGCGGTATTTTTTTACTCGAATTTCAGCCCCGCTCCTGTACGGGGAGCTTCTCCCCTCCCACTCTCCACCCATTGACCCTGTCTCTCCGCCCCTGGGGAGCCTTCCTCTGCCCTCCGGGAGCCTTTCCATGCCTCTATCGCTCATTTGCGCGCCGCGCACATGAGCGGGCCCGTTAGTGTTGCACGCACGTGTGCGGGGCACAAAAACGCATCATTGAGCGCGGTTTAGTAAACATACCCCTAAGTTTTATTTACAATTAGCTGATGATCCCACACTCTCCCTTAAGAAGTCCATTGATAATCACATCTTAAATGGGTTTGAATGCGGTTATCTTACTGCTAAAGAAAGAGATTTTCTGACTGTTAATTTTCCTATTACGCCTACTATTTACATCATCCCCAAAATCCACAAATCCACACAAAATCCACCAGGAAGGCCCATTGTCTCGGCCATTGGGTCTTTATTAAAACCCATCTCTCAGTTCTTAGATGTTTTGCTTAGACCCTTTGTTGAGAGAATGTGGTCATATGTTCGTGATTCGTCTCACGTTATAAATATTCTTACATCAATTGAAGATATTCAATCAGATATCATTTTTGTCACCTTAGATGTAGAGGCTTTATACACCAATATCCCACAGATTGAGGCTTTACACATTATTGAATACTTTTTGTTTAGGAGGGAGAATCATAGGCGTATCCCCACGATATTTTTGGTCGAGTTAGCTCGGTTTGCTCTTTGTGAGAATTATTTTTGCTTTCGTGAACTTTTTTACAAACAAATAAAGGGTGTGGTGATGGGTTCCTCCATGGCCCCTGACGTTTCCAACCTCTATGTTTCTGATTTTGAGGATAAGTATATAAAAAACAACAATCCATTTAATTGTCATATTAAACGGTGGATCAGGTACATAGATGGCATATTTATTCTTTGGCACGGATCGGTGGATAGGTTAGAGGAATTCAATAATTGGATTAATAATTGTGACAACAATTTAAGGTTCCAATTTACGTATGATTTTGAACAGATTCCATTTTTGGATCTACTCATTGTGAAGTCTGGGGGAGGACTACATAAGAACTTATACAAAAAGCCAACTGATAGGAATAAACTGTTACACTACACTAGTTTTCATAATGCGTCTCTTAGGAACAATCTTCCAGTAGGGCAATTTTTGAGAAACAAAAGAATTTGTACCACCAATGATGATTTTGAGAAACACGGTACAGTAATGAAGCATAGGTTTGAAGAAAGGGGTTACCCACATCAACAGATTGAGAAAGCGTATCACAGAGCTCGGACCTCCTCTCGGACAGAGTTGCTTAAGACCTGTGAGAAACTACCAGATACGGGGTTGGTTTGTCCTTTGTTGTATTCCCATCATTCTAAGACCATTAGTAAATGTCTACAGAAATATTGGCATTTAATACAGGCCATTCCAGGATTCCAAGACGTCACTTTAACAGTGGCACATAAGCAGAACATCAACCTTCGGAATTTACTGGTACCATCAGCCTTCACTGAATGAAGATTCCTTTCCAAGTATAAAGGACATTTTCAGTGCGGCCATTGCTCCATGTGCACACATGCAATTTCTATTAAAAATTACTTTTTACATTCAGGCAATAATCGTAAATTCTATTTTGATGATTTTTCCAATTGCGCCACTAGTCACGTGATATATGTAATCTCTTGCCCGTGTAATAAATTATATGTTGGGAAAACTATACGGCCTGTACGGAATAGAATAATTGAGCATAGAAGCTCTATTAAGAGAGCAGCAATAGAGAAACCAATGGTCCAGCATTGGCAGACAGCAGGACATAAAGTATCTGATTTGAAGTTCTTTGTAATCAAAAAAGTTAAACTAAACTGGCGTGGAGGCAACATTGATGACACTATGTTGCGGTTGGAGCAACGGTATATATATCATCTGAATAGCTTACATCCAGAAGGTTTAAACATGGAAAGAGACCTTTCAGTCTTTCTCTAATAGGTTCCTATTTTTGACTTTATAGACTTGTCATATTGCCGGATGGGGCACCCTTATGTGATGTTTTTTCTGCTATTGCTCCATCCTTGATTTTCTTTTGAATTTGGACAAAAAGTTTTTAAATCCTTTTTATTATAATTTTGATGATAATTCATCCAATCCCCTTATTTTCGGTCAGGAGTTAATTTTGTTGCCATTGGTTGCCTTTTGGTCTAGGGACGTCCAGCATTTTATATGGAGAGTTTTGGGATTGCTTGCACCTCAGGGTGGAGAATATATACAAAAGTTTTTTAAATAAAGTGTTCTTTTATAGGTTGAGTTTGAGCCGCGGTGGCCACACTTTTATGCGAGTTTAGCTCCTTCTAGTTTCATCAACAGTTCATTTTTGACAATTTGATTGATCGCAGGTTGTTTTAGCAGTTCCTGTAACTTTGCATGATATTATTTCTACACTCATTGTGAGTAATTCTTTGGATGTTGATTTAGTCTTATATTTACTACGTTTTGGCGGTTTATCTGCCCTGTTAACGTTCATTCGTTTGGGTTGGTGCGATTTGTTTTTATAGATTAAAAAAAGGATTTATTAATAACGTTCCATATTGTCCCTGTTTCTCTTGCACGTCTAATGGTATAGCCATCTGGGCTCAAAGTCTAGCTGTTTACTTATTTTAGGTGAATTACGTAGTTTTTTCTTATAAGTACACAGCAGCAAGAATAATTTCGAAACAACGCGTTCCTCTTTCCCCCCCCCCCCTCTTTTCCTTCCCCTCCCCCTCCCCTCTTTTTTTCCCCCCTTCCCCCCCCCCTTTTCCTTCCCCCCTTCCCCCTTTCCCCCCCTTTCTTTTTCCCCCTCCCCCTTCCCTGTTCTCCTTCGCCCCCCCCCCCGCCCCCCTCCCCCTCTATCCCTCCCCTTATTCACCTGTTTTAGGTTAGGAGAACATTTATTGTGAGATTAATGAAAGTTTTTTTTGGTTACGTTTATATGTGGTTGGTGGATTCAATATTTTCTTTTGATCCTCAATTTGCCTACGTTTGCGCCTGCTGCCCATCCGCTTTTTAAGGCGCCATTGTGTGCTCAAAAGATAGGCGGTTTTTAGTTGTATATGGTCTGGTTTCTAATTTTATAACGCCGTTATATTTGAGAGAATTCCCATTTATACATAGTGCACTTTGGTTGGCTATATGTTTTTTATAAAATACTCCGCACAACGTTTCATTTTATTTTGGGTCATCTAGTCTCACTGATGCTGACATAGTATGGTGGCAGGTAAAAATCCTGACAAATTTGTCAATCCTAGAGTCTCCCGGTTCAAATGAACGGACCCTTATTTTTTGTATGGTATACAGTTTACCATCATTAAAGCACCACATCGTTCTGGTTCTTATCTACACAATATATCTATTTTTTTGGTGGGTGTACTAATATGTATTTGATACATCTTTTAGAGACTGATATTTTATATTTCATGTCTCCTATTTATTTATTTATTATCAAGATGCATTCAGAAATTTTTAGAAACATATTTTCAATTTATTCCCACAGGATTAGTGCTCATCAGCAATTCTACATTCCTATTTGGGTACATGAGCCACTTTGGACAGGTATCAATTTAGGTTTTTTTGAGTCTGGCCCGTAGTCATTTTAGAGTATGCACAAGTTATGGATATACATTTTTTCCATTTCTTGTAGCTCACCACTGTTTTGCTTCTGCTTGTCGTCCTCATCTCTCATCTCTCTGTTTATCACCTTTTTATTATAGGCAATTTTATTTATGTTTTTACCCCTTTAGGAATTTTAAGGTTACAACAATATAAGCGACACGTATATGAGTAGCACATAAATACAGGTATGGCTTTGATGCCTGTTAATCGTCATATTCCTGAAGAACTCTCATTTCTTTGTTTTAAGTTGATATATTGCAATAGTTATAGCGTTTATTAATGTTGTTTATTTATTATTATTTTACAATGTATATGTTTACCTAATGAGGTTTGAGACATTAAATTTAGGCAGTTTTATATGTGTTGAGATAACTGTTTAGCTTTTAGTTTACAAATTATTTATATATGTTTAAATTGTTTGTATACACAATTTTTACTTTATGTAAGCTTCTATTTATGTTTTTACAAATTGACCTCTTTGTATACACAATTTTTACTTCACGCAATGTTTCTATTTATGTTTTTATAAATTGCCCCCTTTTTACAATGATTTTATGATTGTATATGTTATTTATTTTGCTAGTTACATTTATGGAATTGATTTTAGCTCCGTTTTTTTAAGCTGTACTTTATTTCGTGTTTTTATATATATTTTTTAGAGTCAAACATTCATATATTTATTTACATGGTTTGTCTTGTTTCCAAATCCCTGTTTTTCTCAAATATTCTTTTTATACCAGTGTTTTTATATATATATTTATATTTAATTTGTTTTATTTTTAGCCATTTAAGCCCCTGAAGAAGGTTTTTTCGAAACACGGCCAGTGCCGGGCCAGTGGCTGAAGTGGGTTACCAATGAAATTTAATTTATACGTCTCTTCGTTGCTATCCACATTTTTACTGGGTCATCTCACCAATCGGGGCCAGGCATGCTAGTGCCATTGTGTAATCACACCACGACATGCATCTCCTTTACTTTGCCCAGGCTATTTCTGCTCTCCACCCCATGCTATATAGATGTCCTCACATCGGGGATGTCTATATACCCGGTTTCTAAAATGGGTGCAGGGATGTATCTATGAATAGAGCTGCTAAAATACTCCCCAGTATGTTGTAATGATATATATTGGTATCCTGATTGTTTGTGAGAACATGTGTTCCTTTGCAGGCAATTATACCTTTAATTGGACTAACAACAGTGATTCTCAACCCAGTACTCAGGATGCACCCAGTCAGTTAGGTTTTCAGAGTAACCCCAATAATATACATGACATAGATGTACTGTGCATTTAACAAAGGCAGTGCATGCAGATCTGTCTCATATATATTAATTGTGGCTATCCTGAAAACCTCACTAGTTGGGTGTGCCCAAGGACTTGGTTGAGACTCTGAACAGCAAAAGATATAAAATTAAGAGAATGGACCAGAGGCCGTGGAATGTTTCTCTGATTGGGGGGGAGGGGCAAGCTCCGCCTTGACTCCGCCCTAAGCTCTGCCTCTAGCCCTCTCGTGGCCTTCCCCTCCTGTTCAGCCCATGAGGATCCTTCAGGCAGAAGAGAAGGAATGGTTGTGATCATGGTAGACTCCTGTCTGCCCCCGGGAGATCGGATCCCCGTGGGCAGGAAGGAAAGGCCATCATGATCACAGCAAAGACTCTTCTGTCTGCCCATGGGGATCTCCACAGGTTGGATGGTGGGCAAACGTTTGCTGGGGCCAGGGTCTGTGTGGCCCACCCAGTTCCAACACCTATGGAATGGACTAACCATGATGCAATGGATTTAATTTGTCATTTGATATTCTACCTTGCATCATAAAATGTTGAAGTGGATTGCAGACAGACAATGGTTATAAAAATATAAATATATAAAACAAAAACCTTCATAAAAAATACTACCAGAAGAGAGAGAGTTTAAGTATAACCATTTTGTATTCTATATTCTATTTGAATTGTTTTTACACATTTTAGGTACGATCCAAAAACTGATACTTGGACAATGGTGACTCCTTTAAGTATGCCTAGAGATGCTGTTGGAGTCTGTCTTCTTGGTGATAGATTATATGCAGTTGGTGGATATGATGGACAAACATATCTAAACACTATGGATTCATATGATCCACAGACCAATGAATGGATGCAGGTAGGTGCAAACACAGGTTTCCAAGAATTATGCAAAATATTTTCAGAAATTGTTTACAGGCTCATATGTTATGTGTTCCTGTTAAAGACAGAAATATTCTTCCCTAACTATACCTTTTTTCTTGCCAGCTTCTTCATCATCTTATTATAAAAATCATGCCAAGGTTTCTAATCTAGGGTTTTAAAAGTTTTGTTTCATATTTTTTTTGTAATTTGTAGTTTATTGATTAAATTTCCAACGTGTTCAAATTAACAGCAACTTACATTGACTCAAACCGTGTAGTATCCAACCCCCTCCCCCCTTAGCGTTATTACACAACTTGAGGCATCATATGGTGCAACATTGCAGAATTGCATCTCATCCTCTTTTCTTCCCCTATCTATCAACCTCTTTCCCATTTCAGATCTCACCCTTTACTCTTCCATCCCTTCCCTTCCCCTCCCCCCTTTTTCTTCTTTCATTCCCCGACTTTGCATTCTTATTAGTTTATGCTTCCTATGTTTTCCTGGATGCCCTTTTCGCTCCACTCCTCATACTATTGTCAAGTTTCTTGACAGATTTGCTTATGGTGGTTTCTATAGGCCCCTACCACAGCCGTGCTTCTTACTTGCTCTAATTTGCTTATCACCTCTCCTATGTTTGGTACTACTTTTTGTTTCCACACCCTCATTATGGTCATGCATGTGGTCACCATGCGATATTGCAAGAAGGTATCTAAGCCCTTATTTCCACCCTCTCCCACTTCATTGAGTGCTACCATTCCTGGTGTTAGATGTATCTGCACATGTGTGATTTCCTTATATAATTTCTCCACCGCCCTCCACAGCTCTTGTGTCTTAGGACAACTCCATAACAAATGTAGCAATTCCCCACACCCCAACGTCTGTACATTTTCCTACAGATGTGGGTTCCTCTTGTAAAAATGGAATCTATGTCTATATTGTAGGCCTGCACAATCTATTCCTTCTCCCTGCCCTCTCCGTGCCTCCTGGGAAAATAGACATAGTAAGCATCCCTACATTTAAATGGCCCCTATTCTAAAATGGCATTTACACGTGTATGTCAATCTACACGTGTAAATGCTTCTACTTACATTTGGGGATGCTTCTAAAATACGCGCCTATTTGTATAGGGCTACTATCATAGGATTCAGGGCCTACTTAGCATCACAGATCCAGATGCATAAAAGGTGTTGAATTATGAAAGTATATGTCCAGAATCTGCCTCCATCATTAGACAAGCATTCCAATGAGCAGAAGGAATGAGTGAGATTCCACCAGTACACATAAGGAAGGATGCAACAGAAGTTGCAAAGCAAGAGAAAAGAGATTTAAAGAATTAGAGCAAAGAGGAAAGGTACCTGGAAAATGCATAAATATGGTGGGACCTATAGAGTTCTACCACAGGAACCATGTGTCAGTGAAACCCAGACACAAGAATGGTTAAGGAGGGGTGAACCGAAATCTAAAGATGAGAGATTGATAGTTGTAGCCCAGGACAATAGATTAGGGACAAAATGGTTTACAGCATGCATGGAAAAACCTGGTATAATAGACATAAGTGGATTCTGTCAGAAAGAGCTAGAAATGGTTACATCTTGTAGTGGATACAGAGTTCTGACAGCAGAAAATTTCTATACAGAAAAGCACAATAAGGCGGCACATTTTATCCATTTGTGAAGATTGCATCACTGTACTGAGTTATGGAGAATGAAGAAGTTATGATCACCTGGGATGTTCCCATCCAACCAATAAAAAGCTGGATGCAAGGAAACTGAACATAGCAATAAAAAACAAAACAGCATAAAGGTATCAGTTCCAAGAGATTATTCTGTGAATCAAACGGAGAGAAAAAAGATCTTCAAGTACCAAGAAATATAGTATCATCACAGATCAAGAAAACTTAGCAGAAAGATACAGAAATATTTACCATCATATTGGGTGCCACAAGTCAAATTAAAAGCAACTTCCAAGCACACTTTGATAGGTTGTCTATGCAAGTTATATCTTATGAACGCCAGAAGGACGTTCATACTACGGCAAGCACTAGCAGTAAATTTGAGAGACTGAGATCAAACTCCACATATTTTGGCTTAGGGGTATATTTTCTAAACAGCGGTAGCAGCTTCTGTGCGATATTGGAGCCGATATCGCATGGAAGCCACTACCGCTGTTTAGTAAACATACCCCTTAGAAAATAATTCAGTACTTAAAAGGTACAGAATGAAGAAAACTATCTCATTTGGAGACATTTCCATCAAAAATCATAAAGTGGAGGAGTGGCCTAGTGGTTGGGGCAAGGTACTTCAGGCCGGAAGGTCAGGGGTTCAAATCCCACTAGAGGACAGCAACCTTGGGCTGGAAGGACTGGGGTTTCTAGTCCCACAGGTGCTCCTTGTGGTCTTGGGCAAGCCACTTAACCCTCCATAGCCCATATTCTCTGCAAAATAGTTATCTCCAAGTTATAATTCCCTGTTCAATGTAATTTCAGTTTGTTCAATGTAAACCACACTGATGCAGAATAGTGTGGTATATAAGAGAATGTAAATAAAGAATATCCAAGGCTTCTACTGTGTGCAGAAATGTTATGGTGATCATATGCCTTAAAAACACAGCTCTTTTAGGAGTACTACAGACCAGAAGCAGAACCATCATACGAAACGCAGCCACTGCAATAAAATTTGAACCCATCCACACCTTCCTAGTGACTACAACACCCAACCATACAGTAACAGCAACCTCACAACCTGTAACGGGAAACTATGTAACTAATATTCTTAATACCCCTGTTCTCCAAGTTTAATGCCCTTGTTCTATGTAATGTTCTTTGTTTATTGTTCAATGTAAACTGCTTTGAATATAAGAAAAGCAGTATAGAAAAGTTGTTAAATAAATAAATAAATATGCATACCGTTGATACTGCTGGATCTTAGAGAAAGCAGATCTAGAACATTCTGTTTTGCTCTTTTGCAAGCTTTTCCTGTTCTCCATCTCAATCGGAATGTGTCCTAATGGTGTTTAGATTTAAAAAAAAAAACAACCACACCCACAAGGAAAGATACTGGATACAGGGAGCAAGGTGATGAAAACATACCATGGAAGTATATAAAAGCCTTTATTGGAGTGTTCTAGGGCCCAACCCTATGCAGACCATGTTTTGGCAGATAAGAGCCTTCGTCAGGGGCTAAGAACCTTAGTTGAAAACATAAAATCACAAATTTTGAATATAAAAATGCACCACAAAATAAAATACTAAGAGGATAAGGACATGATAACAAAAAATGAAAAATAAAAAGATAAAACTCATATAAAGACATTACTTATGATAACAACAATAAATATAGGTTAAAATAACATAAAACCAAATATAAGTTTAACTCAGTAAAATATAAAAATAGAGCGCATAAGGGGATAGGAGGTAAGACCTGAAGGAGCAGAAACGTGATATATAATAAAACGTGGATTGAAGCAACTAAGGACAAGAGTTGCACAAGTACTAATAACAAAGAAAGAGGGGAGGCACATGGAGTATTCACTCAGCAGCATAGACATTTTACTTGTCATGTACATGTGGCCACACAATCATATATAATAAACCACTTGTGTACTATATTCTATATGGAAATGTTTCCTCTGAAGGGGCTCAGGGTTCTGGTATGGACCTTTTGAACATTACGGACATTCTTGAGCGCTCTGTGGAGGAAGGGGCACAGAAGGCTACTTTGTTGGTACAATTGGCCCTGGATGTTGATCTTGACTGGCTTCTGAAATTGTTCTTTAAACATAGAGATGTGTTGTTTATGAATTGTAAAATACAGACCTTTCCAGACGTGGCTAGGAGTACTCAGCGACACAGAAGACAGTTCCTAGTGCTCTGACCCCAAGTTTTACAGCTTGGGGCTAACTTTAAATTATGTTATCCTTTTAAATGTTTAGTTATTTTTCAGGGCAATAGATACATGTTTTTGATCCTATGCACTTAATAGCATTTATTTCCTCTAAGACTATAATCAATCCCTCTCCAGGGTGCCTGTTGTTATTGTTGCTATTGTTCTGTTTTCCTATATCCTTTTCTTTTACTGTGTCTCTGATTTGTATCCACGTCCCTTGACATTGTGGACTAATGAGCTGTTAATTTGTATATATTTTCCTGGTGCATTTGTGCACTTGTTTTCTTTGCTCTTTTCTGTAGCAGTTTCTTGCTGTTATTTTAAATTTAATAAACATAAATAAGCTAAACTAAACCACTTACTCAGATGAGAGACTTTCAACAAGGAGGGCTTGGTAATGCAAGTTAGACGGCAACTACAAATGAATTAAACATGGAATTAGATAGCGGCATGATAAGAATATGTCATTATAGTGCAACAGTGCTCTGGAAGTAAAGGGATAGCCAATTCAGGCAGGATACAAATACAATCAAGATAAAATTTGGGGGAAAAACCACAATGGTGCTATGAAAATAAGGGTGTGGCTCTTTCCATCAAAATATATATTACATGGCTGAAAATTAACAAGCACAGGCAGGTAAACCAATCCCCTGGTAAGTGTGCTGTTGGGACTATCCATGAGACTTCAGAGGGGCCATTGTACAAAATCAGCATATTTCACAGTTAGCAAGGGGTTAACATAAGGGAATATAAAAGTACAGAATGGGGATCCATGCTGAGAAGTGGAGGAGATTTCTTGGCCCCGACATCGGCTTTGCTGGAGTGTTCCTGGTGTTGCTGGCCCAGTCTGCTGCTGGAGCTGGCTGGTGCTTGGAGGACCCACCTGCTGGAGGACTCTCGGGCCTACTTAATAGCATTAACTGGCACAAGCTATTTGGAGCCTGGTGTTGCTGGCGTCTGCTCCTAGAGTGGGCAGGCATTTGGAGGACCTACCTACTTAATAGCATTAACCGGCACACATGCCAGCGGGTCATGAACCAAAGGAGCATGACCAAAGGGGCTGGACGCATCCCTTTGGTGCCCCTTCGGTGCACTGAAATAATTAGAGAAATGAGTGTCAGAGAGGATCATGTATAATGGGGAGGAGAAAGAATAAAGCCCGTATTAAAGCAGTGTCTTCTGCTGGAGCACAAGGTAAGACAGTCGGTCCCCTAGATAGACATTTGATTCCTCCGGTTACCACCTCACTATCTCCGGAAGGGGTTTAAGAACATAAGAACATAAGATCATAAGATATGCCATACTGGGTCAGACCAAGGTCCATCAAGCCCAGTATTCTGTTTCCAACAGTGGCCAATCTAGGTCATACGTACCTAGCAGTTTCCCCAAGGGACACAGGTTCCACAATGCTTGTATTGGTTCAAGCATTGATATCCTGGGTCCCTTCTTAATAATGGTTTATGGACCTTTCCTCCAGGAACTTGTCCAAACCTTTTTTAAACCCAGCTACACTAACAGCCTTTACTACATCCTCTGGTAACAAATTCCAGAGTTTGAATACACGTTGAGTGAAAAAATATTTTCTTTTATTAGTCTTAAATAGTTTACCCTGTAGCTTCATTGCATGTCCCCTAGTCTTTCTATATTCTGATAAGGTAAACAATCGATCTACGTTTACCCGTTCCACTCCGTTAATTAATTTATAGACTTCTATCATATCTCCCCTCAGCCGTCTCTTTTCCAGGTTAAAGAGCCCCAACCTTTTTAGCCTTTCTTCATAGGAGTAGCCTTCCATCCCCTTTACCATTTTGGTGGCTCTTCTCTGAACCTTTTCTAAAATCACTATATCCTTTTTAAGATACGGCGACCAGAATTGCACACAATATTCAAGGTGTGGTCTCACCATGGAACGATATAGAGGCATTATAATATCTTTTGTTTTATTTTCCATTCCTTTCCTTATCATACCTAGCATTCTATTTGCTCTCTTGGCCGCCGCTGCACACTGGTTTCTTTGAGCCCTGATGACTGGACCCCGCTGCCACTCCCTATTCCAGATCTGTCCTCAACGACGTTGGACGATATGTCTTCTGACCTCATTTTTGGAGTTTCAATACTGAAGCCAGTGTTTCTGGCGGACCCTGCGGTTGAAATTTCACCCCCTGGTGAGGGCGATATAACTCTTAAAGACCTTCTCAGAGGATTAACAATATTGATGTGAGACATATGCAACTGTAGAATTTTTGTGTGTGTTTACTCATGGGGTAGTGGATAGGTTTTCTGATATGGAGAAACAATTTTGTACTTTGACTAAGTCTGTAGCTCAAACCCATTCCCAAGTCCAGTCGTGTTTCATCTAATATGGTTTTTATTAAAGATTCTTTGGCTATTCATGCCAGACTGGAAGATTTGGAAAATGGCGCTCATGTAAGGAATCTTCGATTTTTGAACTTTCCCTTAACTCATCTTCTTTCCCCAGAGATTCTTCTTAAGAAATATTTCTCAGAAATTCTTAAATTTACAGATGTAATTGATTTCAGTGGGGCTGCGGCTGATATTGCACGGAAGTCACTACTGCTGTTTAATAAACATACCCCTTAATTTCTTTTTCTGGTTGATGTGGTCCTTATTCTCAAACACTGCTTCCTTAATGTGGGCTTGACCATTTACGTTTTGTGGAAATGGATGTGATGTGTTTATTCATTATTTTCTTTGTATTGATGGTTCTTTTGGATTTGTGGATGTAATTGCAAAATCCTTACTATAAAAAAAAAGTACAGAATCTATGCCAAAGGAGCTCTATTCGATGCATATACTAGATGTGAAAGGAATACTCTTTGTAGACCTGGGGCCAGTAGAGCCAATGTACTAAAGAGTAAAGCTGGAGAATTGCAGTTGTGGCAACCATTTAAAAGGAGTAAAGCCTGCCAAAACTACAGCGTCAGGCACCATGGCAACCACAGACAAAAGTGTGATACTGGTAAAAATTAAGATAAATAACACCACTAAAATGTATCTGTGCTTCTCTGCTTAACAAATTGAATAGGAAAGGACAGAATAGGGTGATCTGCCCACTCCTTTTTTCCAATTTATCAACTGACATTTCTCGTATTATATGGGAAGTGTGGTACATTTTACAGACCTTTCCCATCTTCTCAACACGATCTGTCATCATTGCTCACAGGAGGAACGCCAACCTGACAAACCTAATGATACTCTTGACTCTTCCCATAAGCCAACCAACACCAAGAGTAAATGGACCCTTCAAATATGGGCACTATTCAGTTTGCGACCATGCAGTGGTCACAAAGATTTATTTTGCCACTCTCAAACCCAAAAGAAATATTTTCTGTCTGGATTCACTAATTGTGACTCTGACCATGTGGTATATGTCAACATTGCCCATGTAACCTCTTGTACATTGGGAAGACCAACAGAAGCATTTGAATCCAAATTGTTGAACACAAAAGCTGACTGAGAAGAGGTTTTGAGATGAAACCTTTGGTAAAACACTGGCAAGAGAAGAAGCAGTGTGTCTAACTTGAAATTCCTTGTTCTTAAGACAGTTATCAACATTGGAGGGGTGGTTACCGCAATAGGGCCCTGCTCCGTATGAAACAAAAACCAACAGACCTGAATCAAAATATTGATTTCTCTGTTTTTCTATGATCATGGTTAATTTTTCTTTCTTTTTATTGTTATATTTTTTGTCTTTTTATCTTTTTATTTTTATATGTTATATATTTTTTTCCTTTATCCCCCTTTTCTCCTCATTTGAGGTTCCTTTATTCCTATCACATCCATTTTACACTCCTCCTCCCCTTCCTTCCCCCTTCCAGATCTGCAAACCATGTAAATGCCATTGAATATTCCTCTGTAGATTTTCGTTCCATCCAGATCACACCCCAACATTTTCCCTGAAAACTTGCAGGGGTCATCCACATGTAAACTGGACCCTTTGTAAAATGGCCATTTACACATGGATGCAATATGCATATGTATACGCCTGATTTTACACATATAAATCTTGAATAAGGCTTTTAAAATAACCTACACATGTATTCCAAAGTGTAGAGAGTTAAGATGGTCTTCATAAATGAGGCCTATGGGAAATAATTCTTAGCCCAGGGGGATTTTGACTTGACTTCTATTTTAGTAATAGAAACATAGAAATATGATGACAGAAAAAGACCACATGGCCTATCTAGTCTGTCCTTCCATATCAACAACTACAACAATCCCCTTTTTACCTTTAGAGATCCTCTGTGTTTGTCCCATGCTCTTTTGAATTCAGTCACAGTCCTCATCTCCACCACCTCCACTGGGAGACTATTCCATGGATCCACTACTCTTTCCGTAAAGAAATATTTCCGCATATCACTCCTGAATCTATCTCCCTTCATCCTCATCCCATGTCCCCTCATAGCAGAACTTGCTTTCAATTGAAAGAGTCTCTCTCCCTGAACATTTATGCCACAGAGTAATATGATGAGCTAAGGTGAAACGTATTCATTTTATGCATCATTCATTCAAATCCCCCAATAAATCACTTGCCTTGCTGCCCAGTACATTTTCTTGTTATTATGGTGAAGGGATAGCAATGGAAGGTTACCAAACCACAATATGCACTATAGAACAGGTCCATTTGTCATAGGGGTGAGCATTCTTGAGCGCATACTCAGGTTTATTAAGGCAACTTTAAAAAACTAGTACAAAGTCAATTTAATGCATGTGAACCTACAAATTAAAATATCTGCAGTTCTAATGTGCATTAAAATTTCTATTAACACAAATGTAAAACAAACAAAAAAAATCTCCAAAAATCAGGGGAAAAGCTAAGAGCCCAGTATTCAAAGCCCTTGGCCAGCCAACCAGTGGGAGGCCGGCTGCCTAAGGGCACTCATCACAACATTCAGCAGCACTATCCGAATGGTGCTAGTGAATATCTCCATAGACCATCCCAACACTATCTGATTAATGCAGGGGCAGTCCGTGAGCAAGGTAGGGGCAGGGTTAATGTCAACTGGATAAATGGCAACTTCTTCTGGTTAGACTGATATTTAGCCAGCACTAATCTGTCCAGCATAGGCTGTTTGAAAAGTCACCCTAAGCTGCAAGGCAGATAAGAACCAGCTGAAAATTTGACACTAACCAGATAAGGTCACCATGTATCCAGTTAGTAATGTTCGGCCCAGATATTCAGTAGCAGCTCCTATCCAAATACTGCCGCCGAATATCCTGCCGATATTTAAGCACCACGGCCGATCGCCGCGGTATATGAATATCGATTCCTAAATTTGCAGAATACAAATAGAAAAGCATTTCCCTGGACACTTCCCTAATATACCAACTACCCCTTTTAATTGCATTTGTCTATCAAATGCTTTAATGAGGTTGCAAAAATTGGGAAATTTATCATTCTGATTTTCGCCAAATCTAGCATGTTATATAGCGAAACATCGTAACTCACCCTTTTGTTGATATAGTTTCTTCTTATCCTTTACAGATGGCATGTCTGAATATTGGAAGAGCTGGAGCTTGCCTTATCGTCATCAAGCAACTTTGACTTAATGATAAAAGCTCTTGAAACTTACGGACCGCAAAGCAATTATTTTTCTATACACTATAAATAGTAGATATCTGAAAAGGAACACGCATTTATATGCTAAATGCCCTCTTGATCACACACAGTTTGTGGTCAGTTTCTTCTCTGAAACCTATTTGAAGTATACACGCCGGAGACTGCTACAGAAACATGTATACAAACATAGCTGAAGGCAAGATTCTTTAGTCTGTGACTACATTTATGTACTGCAAGATATATCAAAGGTTGGCTTTCTGTAAGCAACAGAGAAGATGAAAGAAAGTCATTGATTATATCAAGTGTTTTAACTATAGTAAGAGCAACGAAGCACATCCAGTAAATATGTGACTATTTTTTAATAGTAAAATAGATCAGAGAATGCGTTGATTTTCTGTCAAGTTCATTATCTTCAAACTCATGCTTTTTTTCCCCATATGGCATGACTCAATTATTCCAGCCCTTAGGAAAGCTGGCAAGTCTGAATAATTTAAGTCAATGTGTATTGTATGATGTGTTTGAAATAACAGAGCATTAATTACAAGAGACATGATAAAAATTCCCTAAGTGCAAAACATGTTGGTGCATTCGACAAATATGCTATACTTTTTATTCAGGATATTTGAGCAAATTAGATAAAAAATCATAATTTCCACAAGCAATTTCTAAACTACAATTCAAACATTAAGGCCCTCTTAAAACTTTTATTTAGTTTAGTCTCTTCTGGGAAGATTCATCTATTTGGAAGCCAGAAAGAAGAATGCAACAAATAGCTATTTACAGTTATGCTATTGTATGAAAATGATGGAGAAGCAATGCAGTTTGTTGGTTTTTTCGTGTTATTTTGAATTCAAAAAGACAAAAATAATAAAATTTCATTTTGTTTTTTCATTTTAGAATACACCAAAAAACAATCCAACACCAAAAATGAAAATATTTTCCCTGCACACCCATATTATCTATTCAGGAGGGTCAGGTGATTGTCTTATACAGTATCTTTGGAACCCCAAATAGCACTGAACAGGCTGTGATTGAGTGTGTAATCCAGGATTTAACACTGGTCCCTCCACGCAGTCGAGATTTCATGTTTCTTCTTACTAAAATATGCATAAGGCTCTATCTTTCTCTGCCATATAAAGTTGTTTTGATGATGTTGATCTCATATAGCATTGAAGGAGGGCGATACAAGGTGGGGGATGATCAGAGCAAGGGAGGCTGTGATCAGATGGTGTCTTAGCATCCGGAAAAGGGCTTGTGATCAGGAGGGATAATAGTGGTGTCATGCAACAGCAGTACTAAGTCTGTCATTCTGGGCCAGGGCCCACATTATATGCCTCGCTATCTGCCTAAGCATGTAATGCAAGTCCATGTGCTAAGTTTCTGCCCCCTGTATTTACCACATATGCTGTGTTGGTGCCATGGTTACATGATGTAGGGGGAGGGGGGGAGGGGGATGCTTGGACCCATAGGCAGATCATGTACCACCACCCAACCCACCCTCTGGGGCTCAGGGTGGGAAACAGGATCTCCCACCAACAGATCCACATTCTACCTCCTTGCAATGGTGGCAATAGAGGGGAGCAACCCCAGTCCTGCTGGGGAACAGACACCCTACAGGCAGACAATGCAGATCTGTACACATCCATAAAGCAATAGCAGACAGACAGTAGGCCTGGAAATGCTCAGCTGCCCCCCACCACTATCTGACATTCTCCAGCAGCAAGCCCCCAGCCACTGCACCCTGCAAGGTGGTCCAGCAAGACACATACTAGCTACAGACAGTCTGCTAGCAAGTCCATAGTGCATGTTCCTGGAGGAGATGCATGTACCCAGAACTGGGATGTCAACATACACACCAAGCAGATAAGTCAGTGATTGGGCCCCAAAAGAGAAGCCATAAATATCACATGAAAAAATACTATATAGCACTATGGGGGAACCTAGCCATGCTGTGGTCACTGCTCAGTCAGGGTGAGAGTGACATCCCAGCATGACATGCTGTGGCCACCCTGTACGTGCAGGTGGTGGCAGGGCACTACAATGTCCGAGCCATTGCCCTATGCTCTGTACAGATGAATCCAGGCCAGGCCACCCTATCCAGGCTATTTCCACATTCTCCAGGACCAAGCAGGAAGTCAGTCCTCACATATGGGTGACGTCGGCGCCGACGGAGCCCCCGCGGAGCAATTTTCCCCAGCTTTCAAAGAAAGCCTTTGGGAATTGCAGCGCGCATGCGCGGTCTCCTACCCGCCCAAGGGTGCCATCTTAGCCAGTCTTCTTTTTTCCGCGGAGCCCTACAGACGTACCCGTTGTGTCCCCGCGAAAAAGTTGATTTTCTAGTAATTTTTCTCTTTTTTCCTTCGGTTCGACGCCGGTCTTTTTCCTGCCCGGACTCGCGACACCGTCACGAGTCCTTCTCTTCTTTTTCGGTTTTTCTGATTTTAGTCAGTTTCGTTTTCGGTTTTTCACTGGCAGCCCGGTCCTTTGACCTTGCAGGGGCCCTTTTTCCCCCGATGGCTGCCAGTGGTTTCAAGCGGTGTGGTCAGTGTGACAGAAATATGTCACTCACGGACACACACGATAATTGCCTCCGCTGCCTGGGCCCGGATCATGAAGAAATGATCTGTGGGGCCTGTGGCAAAATGTCCTCCAAAGCGTTGAGAAGTCGGCGGCACCAGCGGGATAGAATCTTCGCTGACCCCAGCCGTACCCGGACCTCGTCGGAGGCCTCGGCGTCCAGAGGATCCAGCTCTGACCGTCGCCGAAGCTCCTCCGACAGGGGTTCTCCCTCCGGGGACCATCGACGGAAGGTGAAACCCGCGAGGGCGTCGTCGGTGGACGCTCCTGGCTCCGCGAGGGCCAGGTCGCATAGCCCCGATGGCCGTCCCGGGTCCTTGGAGAAGGAGCACCACCCGAAGCGACCTCGCCTGGAGTCGGAGTTGCCTGCTCGGGTAAGTCCTGTAGTCCTCCTGGACTCGCCTCCGAGACTGCCGACGTCGGGCCCGACGCCGTCGGGGCCCGAGTCGGGGACTGCTGGGTCGCCTGAGGTCGGACTCAGGTTGACGGCCTTGGAGAGCAGACTGTCTGCCTTCATGGACCAGCAGCGGGCGCTGATCGCTAGCCTCGCTGGTGCCGCTGCCCCGACCGCCGGGACGTCGACGTCTAAGTCGACCCCGGAGACCGAGCCGATCCTCGAGTCCATGCGAACTCGAGTCGATCCTCGGTCGAGGTCACCCTCGGCCTCCCATTCGGGACCGAGGTCGTCGCCGCCGCCTCCCTCGGCGTCGGGGCGGCCGACTCCTCCGCCTGCCCGGGCCGACCCCACCGATTCCTCCTCGGAGTCGGTCTGGGAGTCTGAAGAGGAAGAGTCACCTGATTCCTTTCGGACTCGGTGTGTCCCCTCGGACTCGCCTGAGTCCGAACCTCGGAAGCAGTCCCCTCCGGAGGATGCCCGGTTCTCGGACTTCGTCAGGGACATGGCCAAGGCTTTGGCCTTCCCTGCGGATCCCGAGGAGGAGCCTCGAGCCGAAGAGCTCGACGCCCTCCAGTATGACTCTCCCGCCAGGGAACACTTTACTGTACCGGTTCCTCCCATGCTGGAACGACTACTCTTCCGCATGTGGGAGAGTCCGGCCTCCTCGCCGGTCTTGAGCAAGCGGGTCGATTCTATCTATCGAGTCCACAAGAGTCCTGGCTTCCAGAAAGCACAGCTACCACACCATTCCATGGTAGTGGAATCGGCCATGCATAGGCTTAAGAGCTAGAAGATGCACTCCTCGGTGCCTCCTGGCAGGGAGGCCCGTAACCTGGATGGCCTTGGTAAGAAGTGTTTCTAGGGCTCTATGCTTGCTTGTCGTGTCCAGACCTACCAGCTCTACATGGGCATGTATCTCCGAGACCTGGCTAAAGAGCTAGCCGGATTCTCCGCTGGATTGTCCGAGGAACCTTCGCGGAGGTTCCTAGCCTTGTCAACTGGTATTCGGGAATGCTCCAAATTCATATCCCGAGCAGCCTATGATGGCTTTGAAGCATCGGCTCGAGTGGCCGCAGCCGGCATCGGTGCCCGCCGACAGGCTTGGCTTCAGTCGTCTGACCTTGAACCCTGGGTGCAGGACAAGTTGGTCGATGTCCCCTGCCGAGGTGAAAACCTCTTTGGCAAACCCATGGCAGAAAAGGCTGCACAGATCGAGACGGAGACTCTCACCAGGACTAGACTTTCTAGGAAGACCTCCGCCCCTTCCCAGAAAAAGAAGGGCTCGGGAAAGAAGTCCTTTTACCCGAGAAAGGCGGCTGCCTATAAACACTACCCCCAATATCAGGCCCCCGCAGCTCCCCAACAGGGCCAGCAGGCCAAGGGACGGGGTAACGGGTCCCGTAGGCAGCAAACCCCCAAGCCTGCACCACCAGCCCCTGCTCAGCAGGGTGGGGGTTTTTGACTTCTTCAGCATAGCCTCTCCCCCTCCGCTGGCTCCTCCCAGCACCGGAGGCCGGCTGGTTCACTTCGCCCACAGGTGGTCCAGCATCACTTCAGATGCCTGGGTGCTTCAAGTCGTACGAGAAGGCTATCTTCTCCACTTCCACCAGGTCCCTCCCTCTTATTTTCCGGGAGAACCTCCACGACTCCCTCTGCACAGGGACTTACTCCTTCAGGAGTTAGCAAGTCTTCTACAGGAACAGGCGGTGGAACCGGTGCCCCACCACCTGAGAGGTCAAGGCTTTTATTCCAGGTATTTTCTAGTACCAAAAAGGACAGGAGGCCTCAGACCCATCCTGGACTTGCGCAACCTCAACAAGTTCCTCGTGCGGGAAAAGTTCAAAATGCTTACCCTTGGAATCCTTCTGCCCTACCTCCAGCAGGGAGATTGGCTATGCTCCTTAGATCTAAAGGATGCCTACACGCACATCCTCATCCACCCAAGCCACCGTCAATACCTACGGTTTGTGGTGGCAGGAAATCATTACCAGTACAGAGTACTGCCCTTTGGCCTGTCCTCCGCACCGCGAGTCTTCACAAAATGTCTCGCGGTGGTGGCGGCCCATCTCCGGCTTCACGGCCTCTATGTCTTTCCGTACCTCGACGACTGGCTCATCAGAGCAGCGTCCGCTCCGGAGGTCACCAACGCCACACACCGCACGGTGACTCTTCTGCAGTACTTGGGCTTTGTCATAAACTTCGCAAAGTCCACTTTGCTCCCCTCACAGGATCTCGAGTTCATCGGCGCAAGGCTGCACACTCCTCAGGCGCGAGCTTTCCTGCCTCTCGACAGGGCTCAACGGCTCATGGACCTAGCCGGCCGTTTTCGCAGCCAGTCCCTGGTCCCCGCCAGGCGCTTCCTGAGACTGCTCGGCCATATGGCTTCCACCGTCCATGTGACCCCCAATGCCCGCCTGAATATGCGGCCTGCTCAATGGTGCCTTCGCAAGCAGTGGCAACAAGCCACGGGCGGCCTAGCCGACTTAGTGCGCATCTCCGAGCCGCTGGCCTCCTCTCTCCAGTGGTGGCTTCATCGGCCGAACCTAGTACTCGGCATGCCTTTTCAGTCACCTCAGCCGGCTCAAGTGCTGACGACAGATGCGTCCCTCCTGGGTTGGGGAGCACATTGCCAAGGGGCATGTACTCAGGGTCTCTGGACCGCGTGGGAGTCTGCTCAGCAGATCAACTTCCTGGAGCTCAGAGCGATTCGTCTGGCGCTCAAGGCTTTCTCCCACCTGACTTCTCACCAGTCCGTCCTTGTCCAGACGGACAATCAAGTGGCCATGTTCTACGTGAACAAACAGGGGGGCACGGGCTCCTTCCTTCTCTGCAGAGAAGCTCAGAGGCTCTGCTCTTGGGCCGTCAATCACGGCATTCTTCTCAAGGCAGTTTATCTCCCAGGCCAAGAAAATTGCCTGGCGGACAAACTCAGCAGGATCCTCCAGCCGCACGAGTGGCGCCTGGATCCCTTGGTAGTTCAGAAGCTCTTTCTAAAGTGGGGCCTCCCCACGATGGATCTCTTTGCCAGTCCTGTCAACCGGCAACTCCCTCGCTTCTGCTCTCGTCAGCCACATCCCCTTCGAGTTGCGGCAGATGCTTTTCTACTCTCATGGTCGGAGAGCCTTCTGTATGCTTTTCCTCCCATCCCGCTAGTCTCTCGAACTCTTTTCAAGGTTCTCCGAGACAAAGCTTCCATGATCCTGGTGGCCCCTCACTGGCCCAGACAGCCATGGTTTCCACTCCTGCTGCAATTAGCGGTAGAGGATCCATTCCCTCTGGGGTTTCAACCGGATCTCCTCACTCAGGGGTCTCTGCTACACCCCAACCTCAGATCTCTCAATCTAATGGCCTGGCTGCTGAGAGGGTAGTCCTTGCTCCCCTTCTCCTGCCGGCGGAGGTGGAAGAGGTCGTCCTAGCTTCTCGGCGCCCTTCTACCCGCAAATGCTACGCCCTTAAATGGCATCACTTTTCCGTTTGGTGTACCCAACAGTCTCAGGATCCCTTCTCCTGCTCGGTGTCGGTGATCTTGCAGTACTTGCTCTATCTCTCTAATCTCGGACCTAAGTCCAATTCTGTCAAGGTTCACCTCAGTGCTCTTTCAGCACATCATGTGCCGGTAGACGGCAGACCTCTTTCCAGCGACCCTCTCGTAGCGAGGTTTCTCCGAGGTCTCCTTCTACTTAAACCACCTCTACGACCGCCAGCGCCTGACTGGGATCTGAATGTGGTTTTACAGCGGATCACCTGTCCGCCTTTTGAACCTATGGCTACCTGTTCTCTCCGTTTCCTTTCTTGGAAAACATTGTTCCTGATAGCCCTCACTTCCGCTAGATGCGTGAGTGAATTGCAGGCCCTCGTGTCTGATCCCCCTTACACTCGGTTCTACAAGAATAGGGTAGTCCTACGGACTCACCCAAAATTTCTTCCAAAAGTGGTCTCCCCTTTTCACATCAATCAGGAGGTGGTACTTCCGACCTTCTTTCCCAGACCACACTCCAGCCGAGCTGAAATGGTCCTACATACCCTGGACTGTAGAAGGGCATTGAACTTCTACCTTGACCGTACGCGGGAGCACCGTAAAGCTGCTCAGCTTTTTGTGTCTTTTGACCCCAATAAATTGGGGCTCCCGGTCTCCAAGCGTACTCTGTCCATCTGGGTTGCGGACTGTATCGCTTGGGCTTATGGGGCAGCCGGACTCTCCTTAGAAGGTCGAGTCACGGCTCATTGTGTTCGGGCAAAGGCTACGTCAGTGGCTTACCTCCGCTCTGTTCCGCTGGCAGACATCTGCCGGGCCGCTACTTGGTCTTCGAGCCAGACTTTTGCGGTCCATTACTGTCTCGAGAGGGAGTCCCGCAGGGACAGTGCTTTCGGACAGGCAGTCCTCCGTAATCTCTTTGAGGTTTGAGCAACTCCTACCCTCCATCCCGGATGTGGGCTACCGGTGGGTAATAATTCAGCGAAGATTCCTTCCTTCTGTGCTGCTGAGCTAGAGGGAGCTCATTTTTGTGCTTAGGGTCTCCGGTAGCCTTAAGCTTGGGAGTCCCATATGTGAGGACTGACTTCCTGCTTGGTCCTGGAGAAAGCGTAGTTACTCACCTGTAACAGGTGTTCTCCAGGAGCAGCAGGAATCAGTCCTCACAACCCTCCCTCCTCCCCTTGGAGTTGCAATCATCTGCTTAAGTTTTTTTTTTTTTGCAAATTTTTATGCTGTCTTTTTTAGCTATGTCATCAGACTGGCTAAGATGGCACCCTTGGGCAGGAAGGAGACCGCGCATGCGCGCTGCAATTCCCAAAGGCTTTCTTTGAAAGCTGGGGAAAATTGCTCCGCGGGGGCTCCGTCGGCGCCGACATCACCCATATGTGAGGACTGATTCCTGCTGCTCCTGGAGAACACCTGTTACAGGTGAGTAACTACGCTGTACCTTGCTCCTCATTATGCACATTGGCAGGCCAATACTGGCAACAGTGCTAGCAGTGTGGGCTGTGGAGGGTGTTGGCAGCCACCACACACTTGATAGACAGACACACACTCCCCACACCTATGCCAGCATTGTGCAACTATAGAGGTGTTTGGCAGCCCTGGCCACCGCACCAGTCCTGGGCACAGTGCAGGCATGGCTATGGTACGCAATACTGTTGGGGTCACTCCCCAGGGTGGTAAACACTGTCAGACACAAGACCTGTAGCACACTCCACAGACATCAGAAAGGTTGCTCACTCAGACAATTGTACTTAACTTCGGAATTGTTATCTGCTAGTAATCATACCAACCTTTTGATAGCTGTGTACCGTATTCCCAGGTTTAGGGTGGCATTGCTAAGGTATGCAAGTGCTAGTATTGGGAGATGCACGCAGGGCCCAACATCCTGCTTCTCCAGGAGGCATTGGATAATGGAGCCTGTGGGTGCGGGTGTGTTTGCCCCTGTTGGCCGCTGCTTTAGGGCAGAGGTTCCCGACGCCAGTCCTGGTGGGCCAGACACTGTTCGGGTTTTCATGCTGTCCCTCATGAATACATCTGCATACCATGGGGGCGGCACATAGAAATGCAGCACAGGCATGGAACCTGAATGGTGTTTGGCCCTCCAGGACTGCATTTGGGAGACTCTGCTCTAGGTAATGCGCATGTTTATGGTGTCTGTGCTCTGTAGGGTAAAATGTAGGTGTTTTGGGCATGTTTACGTCATCTGCAATAAAGGTTCGGTCTGTATTATCACATTTTAGTAGTGGGTAAAATATGGGGACTGGGTTGGTAGGAACCACAGCTGGGGCTTGAACTTGTGACCTTCTGCTTCTGAACACACTGGTTGCATGCACTGCACCATTGTGTTGCCACAGAGACAGTGCATTCCCTGGTGCTACCATGACTGTTCGTCAGACAGGGCCTGTCTGTTGCAGTGCATGGCACCCACCTACACAGGGCTAGGCCACGGTCTGCTCTGGGCAGCTGCCACTGCCCCCTCCACCACCAGTATTTCTCTGCCACCATGCTGACATGCCCTTCTGCTGGTGGTGCTGGTGGTGTGCAGTCTTAGGCCCTCCAGTGTGCGGGTAGGTGGCTGCCTATGGTGCGGGTTCTGGGGTAGGGGTGCCTGCATAGCTGTCCACGCTTCCCCCCAGCACCGTCTGCCAATGTTCCGTGCCATTGGGGGGACCTGCTGGGTACTATCCCTGTGACACCGTGCGAAGCACACTCATGCCCATTTTGGGCTCTCAGTAGTTGCTGTCTGGCTGCTCTACTGTTTCAGGCATCACCCTAGTCTGCACTGTGGGCCAGCTGCACCACAACATGTGCCGCCTGCAGCCCTCTGTGTCCCCTTTTCCAGCATCTGTCCAGTTGCCCGTTCCAACATGCCCGCCCTGCTGTTGCAGACATGTGCACGCCATAGGAAACCTGGCCAATGGGGTCGGAAACCCTCCTCAGCGCAATTTCACTGTGGGCTCATTCACCTGGTATGGGGACGGAGCATAGACCCTTCCAAAATTCATATCTTTTTTTTGGAGCTTTCTTGGGAGTGTTTTTGATGTTTCCCATTGATATCACTATTGCACAGCTTGGTTATGTTTTTTTTACATTTTCTTCTGTTCATTTTCACTGTTTATTTGCCCTTTTGTTCTGTGCACATGTATCACACTTTTCACTTTTTGTAGGTTTCCCTGGTTTTGCTGTACATTGCTGACGGAAATGGTTTCTTTTCTCTTTAAATCAGCTCTAATGCCAGGGTTTCACTGGCGTTAGTTTTGAGCCTCGGATTTCACAGCGTTAGTGTGCGGGGAGCCTCTCCCCTCCCACTCTCCGCCCATTGACCCTTTCTCTCCGCCCCTGAGCAGCCTTCCTCCGCCCTCCGGGAGCCTTTCTCCGCCTTCTGCGCTCGTTTGCATCGCTGCACACGTTATCACGCGCTAAGGTACCTGTGCGCCCAATACAGCGCCATTATTGTGGGATAAGGTACCTTATCGCGCGATAACGTAGGAGAGTGCACGTTAAGACGGTTTAGTAAACATACCTCTTAATCACAGTATTATGTTGCAGTTCAATCTTTGCCAAAACAACAGACTCAAGTCTGGAAAAAGCCTGCAAAATAAGCTGAACTGCGTCACTTTGAGAAGAAAAAGGCTGACTTTGCTGAGAAGTAAGCTCCAAGTCAACAAAATTCAGACCCTGATTCTTGTTATGCAGTGGTGAAGAAGAAATATCTAAATTCCCTGAAACAACATTAACACAATCCACATTCCCTCACGGCAAATCTCCTGAAGACTCCAGAGGCGAAGAGGAAGAACAACTCCGCAAACCAAAAAAAGAAAGGGAATTCTTACCAAGAATGGTGGCAGATGGAGGAACCAAATCTTTACTTTTAGAAACTGGAAGAACGGACTTGCCAGGACGATCAAATGCCATGACAGAAGTAGCATGCTGAAGTAAAGATTGACCAGAAACCAGCATTTGGGGCTCCTCCTTTTCACATTGCTCAGTCAAAAAGACTTTTGAAAAAAATTTTTGGTCCCAATGTTCATACTGAAACATTTGTAATATTTTGATATGGTTTATATTGTTTGAATACCATTTTTACTCTTTTGCCATATTTTTTTATACTTTGGGAGCCTTTCATGTATTATATGTGATGGATGACTAGTTGTAATATAATTAGCACTGTCTTCTTTTATAAGATATATTTTTTGGTAATATTATTCAGGATGAATATATAACTGAGGATTCAGCCAATGATTGGTGTAGTCACGTGGGTAGTTTTGGGTGACACTTTTGCTCATAAACGGTTATTGTTAGTGAGTGTGGTCCATAGCCCCGTTCTGACGGCTCTTCTCTTTGACAGTGGGAATTGTTCTTAGGGGGATGTTTTACTTTTGAGGTTTTGACTTGCCAATGTGTGGTTGGTGGGGTGGTACAAGAAGTAAAAGGGGCACTCAAGAAAGACAAGGCCACAGCAGGAAAATTAAAAAGGTTCTTTACTTCAGTTTTTACCGAAAAGGATATTGAGGAGATACCCATGACGGAAACACTCTGATGGCAATTACTCCGAGGTAACTATGAGAAGATGCAACTGAACAAACTAGAAAATCGAAGAGTAACAATTAGCAGGACTGAATGTTATAAATCGTGAAGTTCTGAAGCAACTCAAAAATGAAATTGCAGACCTATTACTATTAATCGGTAATCTATCATTAAAATAAATTATGGTAACTAGGGATTAGAGGGTAGTTAATGAAATGTCACTCTTTAAAAAGGACCTCAAGAGTGATCTAGGACACTATAGACTGTTGATCTTGAAGTCTGGGCCGGGCAAAATAATAGAAGCTATTTTATAATGTAAATATATGGCCATATGGATAGATATGGCTTAAAGGGTCAGAGCCAACAAGGATTTAACGAAAAAGCCTTGCCTTATCAATCTGTTCGATTTTTTTTCAAGGTGTTAATAAACATGAATAAGGATGAATTGGTTGATATAATATATCTGGATTTTCAGAAGGCATTCAACACAATTCATTTTGAAGTAATCCTGAGGAAATTTTTAAAAGCATGGGATATCAGGCAATGCACTTTTGTGGACTAGAAACTGTTAAAAAATAGGAAACAGAAAGGAGGTCAGTTTTTTTCATAGAGAGATACTGTAAATAGTGGATTGCCCCAGAAAGTAGGTCAGTTTTTTTCTGAAAGAAGTAAATAGTGGAGTACCCCGAAAATCTGTAACTATAGATACATGATGCTAGATTCCATACTAGCAGTCACCACCCAGAAAAGGATCTTTGGGTCATTGTGGGCAATATGTTGACACCCTCGGCACAATATGTGGTAGTGGTCATAAAAGCAAATAGAATATTAGAAATCGTTCAGAAAGGTATACAAAATAAAACAGCTATTGATTTATAGTGTGACTGTACCTTGTGTACCATGTTCAATTCTGGTTGCTCCATCTGAAGAAAGATATAGTAGAACTAGGAAAAGTGCAGAGAAGGGCATCTAAAATGACCAAGGGAATGGAAAGAGTTCACTGTGATGAAAGGCTAAATAGGGTAATACTCTTCAGCTTAGAGCAGAGATGGCAAAGAAAGGATATAATCAAAGGGTCTGATTTTCGAAGGCCTTTACACGGGTAACTTCCCTAATTCCCGTGTAAAGGCCTTATTCGGGATTTTCAAAGGGCACCTACACGGGTAGTGCCCTTCGAAAATCCTGGAGATACCCCTATTGTGCCCAGATGCTATCTGCATAGCATCGGAATGTGTTGAGGGCATTCCGAGGTGGAGCAGAGGTGGGTCATGGCACTACCCTATTTTTAAGGCACTGGAGCTAACCGTCTAGCATCAAAAATCAGTGCTACGCGGGTAGCTCCTGCGGCTACCTGGCTGTGCAGCGACACTCGGATTTTTTATGCCAGGGCCGCATATGAGCTCAGCATAGAAAATCCAGGTTAGGCAGGAGATGCGCCGACATGGTGCATAGCACCACCCAACTGAAATTCAACCCCAAAGTCTATAAATTATAAGTGAGGTGGGATTGATGAATAGCCATTCTACCCCACTTTCAAATAGTACTAAGACAAGGGGCTAATCCAAGAAACTAATAGGCCGAACACTGAAAACGAACTAGAGAAATATATGATTAACTTTTTCAAAAACATTTTAAAAGCCTCTTTAAACAGAGTGAAAAGGCTTCAATAGTTCTGTCATATTCCCTTTATATGGCAGAAATCTGCCCGAAGGAGATAAATTTGTTCACCAACACCAGTCAGAACAACTCTCCTATATAATTTTTATTATTAAATTTGGAGACCAACTCTTTATCAATTATATTTCAATAAAATAAGTAAACTTCATCAACATAAAGCATTTCTACAAAAAAGAGTGAACACCATCACTTCACCACCACTCAACGGTACCAATTCTCCTGCAACAGAAAACAGCAACTTTACTTTTGAGCAATTTTTTGTGGCCATTTGTTGCTCCCTCCAGTTCTTAGCTTGCAAAAGTCAACTCTTCAGGCAGAACGATCTCCATGGTCACCCAACAAAGATCTCTGTTTTGCTGTTCCTGGTTTTGTCAGGGATGATTCTCACGAAATGTTTGTTTGCACTGAGAATCATCCTTGATGAAGCCGGGAACAGCAAAACTGAGATCTTTGAAAAGGTTAGTCATATATTTTGAATTAAGGTGGCTGTTTAGGCAGACCAATGAAGTTGCTTAGTGTTTAGGAGTATTAGGTTTGACCTTGATAATTTACTTTAGTTGATAGAACTATAATTTATGTGTATGTGACCCAGGGTTTGGCATAAATGCGCAGGAGGAGAACCTCTTTCAATTGAAAGCAAGCTCTGCTACTAGGGGACATAGGATGAGGGTGAAAGGGGATAGACTCAGGAGTAATATGCAGAAATATTTATTTATGGAAAGAGTGGTAGATGCATAGAATAGTCTCCCAGTGGAGGAGGTAGAGATGAGGACAGTATCTGAATTCAAAAAAGCATGGGACAAGCATAGAGGATCTCAAAAGGAAAAAAGGGGACTATTGTAGTAATTGATATGGAAGGGCAGACTAGACAGGCCATGTGGTCTTTTTCTGCCGTCATGTTTCTTTGTTTCTATGTTCCTATGTCTTTTCTGGTTGTCTGATCTAATTCTTTAAAGACTTTTTTCTCTTGTTTTGCAAATTATTTTGCTTTCTTTCCTCTGATACAGGTGGATACTCATTTATTCCTTCTGCTCATTGGAATGCCTGTCCAGGTTTAATGATGGAATTGGATTCTGGTCACTTACTTTTATTTTTGAAAGAGTTTTTGTATTCATACATATAATTTTTCAAGATATTTAAGAGGCTAATCCACAATTCCAGAGCTATGCAAGAATACAGAGTTTGCAAGCTGGTTGATGGCTTGTATCATATTCTTTGTTGTTAGGGCACTTTTCAGTATCACCTTTATCTCCTGCAGTACTCTGCTGTTTTTTTCTCTCTGTACATTATCTTGGATTGTGCTCTTTCTTCTATCATAGGCATTTCTATACACCTTCCTGATGACTTTCTTTATGTCACATTCATTGGTTAGAGAGATGTTTTCAGTTCTACTCATTTTCCTCCAAGAAAAATTGCCTTAGAACATTTGTCCAGGCCAAATGTCATCCTGATGTCATCTGAAAAGGTTGTTCCATTAAGTGTTGATTGCTGGAACTATAGAGTTTCAAGTGATCTACAAATAGAAGTGATATGTTTCCTCTGGATCTTTGCCAGCTTTAGGAATAAAGCTATACCTGTACCCCAAAGAGATAAGAACTGTAATCAAAGGATTAAGTTCTATACAAACCAAGAGTAGTGACAAGGATTCTCTCTAAACTATTTCTCATTGGATCTTAGCATTTGGAATGACAAGCTATACTAAATGGTCAAGACTGGTTTTAAAAAGGGATTTTACCATGTAGACTTGGGAAAGCCACTGTTTATCTCTTGTTATGAGCAATAAGAAATGGATCTATGCCTTGAGATCCTGATAGGTGTTTATGATCTGGATTGGCCCCTGTCAGAGACAGGATACCAGACTTGATGAACCTTTAGTCTGATTCTGTATAAGCACTTATTATACTGTATTCTGCTTATAAGAACATAAGAACATAAGATATGCCATACTGGGTCAGACCAAGGTCCATCAAGCCCAGTATTCTGTTTCCAACAGTGGCCAATCTAGGTCATATGTACCTAGCAGTTTCCCCAAGAGACACAAGTTCCTCAATGCTTGTACTGGGTCAAGCATTGATATCTTCGGTCACTTCTTAATAATGGTTTATGGACCTTTCCTCCAGGAACTTGTCCAAACCTTTTTTAAACCCAGCTACACTAACAGCCTTTACTACATCCTCCGGTAACAAATTCCAGAGTTTGATTACACGTTGAGTGAAAAAATATTTTCTTTTATTAGTCTTAAATAGTTTACCCTGTAGCTTCATTGCATGTCCCCTAGTCTTTCTATATTCTGATAAGGTAAACAATCGATCTACGTTTACCCGTTCCACTCCGTTCATTAACTTATAGACTTCTATCATATCTCCCCTCAGCCGTCTCTTTTCCAGGTTAAAGAGCCCTAACCTTTTTAGCCTTTCTTCATAGGAGTATCCTTCCATCCCCTTTACCATTTTGGTGGCTCTTCTCTGTACCTTTTCTAAAATCGCTATATCCTTTTTAAGATACGGCGACCAGAATTGCACACAATATTCAAGGTGCGGTCTCACCATGGAACGATATAGAGGCATTATAATATCTTTTGTTTTATTTTCCATTCCTTTCCTTATCATACCTAGCATTCTATTTGCTCTCTTGGCCGCCGCTAAACACTGGGCCGAGGGTTTTAACATGGTATCCACAATGACGCCTAAATCTTTTTCCTGGGTGGTGGTTCCTAATGTGGAACATTGCATCGTGTAACCATAGTTTGGGTTGTTCTTCCCTAGGTGCATAACCTTGCACTTGTCCACATTAAATTTCATCTGCCATTTTGATGCCCAGTCTTCCAATTTATCAAGATCCTCTTGCAATTTTTCACAATCCTCTTGAGTTTTAACAACTTTAAATAGTTTTGTGTCATCTGCAAATTTGATAACCTCGCTCGTTATTCCACTTTCCAGGTCATTTATGAATATGTCAAAAAGCAGCAGACCCAGCACAGATCCCTGGGGTACACAACTATTACATTGCCTCCTATCCCATGACTCTTTAGTTTTGCCAAAAGTCACTGATGAGGGACCTTGTCAAAGGCTTTCTGAAAGTCCAGATACACAATATCAACCGACTCACCTTTGTCCACCTGTTTATTCACTCCTTCAAAAAAACATAACAGATTAGTAAGACAAGATCTTCCTTGTCTAAAGCCATGTTGGCTGTCTCCCATTAGGTTGTGACTATCTACATGCTGAGTAATTTTATTCTTTATGATGGTTTCTACCATTTTTCCCGGTACTGACGTCAGGCTCACCGGTCTGTAGTTTCCCGGATCACCCCTGGAACCCTTTTTAAAAATTGGTGTTACATTGGCGATCCTCCAATCTTCAGGTATTAGAGATGATTTTAATGATAGTTCACAGATTACTGATAGCAGTTCTGCAATCTCATATTTCAGTTCTTTCAACACCCTTGGATGTATACCATCCGGCCCAGGTGATTTGCTACTCTTCAGTTTATCTATTAGTTGTAAGACATCTTCCCGATGTATCGATATTTCCTTCAATTCTTCCGCACCTTTAAATACCACTTCAGTCATGGGTAACATCCCTACATCTTCCTCAGTAAAGACCGAAGCAAAGAATTCATTCAGTCTCTCCGCTATCGCCTTGTTGCCTCTTAGTGCTCCTTTAACCCCTTTATCATCTAATGGACCAACTGACTCTCTCACAGGTTTTTTGCTACGAATGTACTTGAAAAGGTCTTTATTTCGCATTTTTGCTTCCGCGGCAAGCTTCTTCTCAAATTCTCTCTTTGCCTGCCTTATCAATGCCTTGCATTTGACTTGCCAGTGCTTGTGCTGTTTCAAGGTTTTGTCGTTTGGCTCTTTTTTCCATTTCCTGAAAGATGCTTTTTTGGCAACAACAGCCTCTCTGACCTCACCTTTAAACCATGCTGGCAGTTTTTTGGACTTCCTTCCACTTTTCTTAAAGCGTGGAATACAGTTGGTCTGGGCTTCCAAGATAGTATTTTTCAACAACACCCAAGCTTGATGTACGTCTTTAACCTTTGCAACTGCTCCTTTTAGTTTTTTCTTAACTGTTTTCCTCATTTTATCATAGTCTCCCTTTCGAAAGTTAAAGGGTAGTACTGTGGATTTCCTTACTATCCCTCCTCCACTAATTAAATCAAAGGCGATCATGCTATGATCACTATTGCCAAGTGGCCCCAACACCCTTATCTCTTGCACTAGATCTGGTGTTCCACTAAGGACTAGGTCTAATATGGCTTCCCCTCTGGTGGGTTCATGAACCAGCTGCTCCAAGAAGCAGTCATTTATTTCATCTAGGAACTTTATCTCCCTAGCATGTCCTGACGTGACACTGACCCAGTCGATACCGGGGTAATTGAAATCACCCATTATTATTACTGCGCTGTAACGTTTGTTAGCTTCCTTGATTTCTTTGAGCATTTCATCATCCATTTGGTCATTCTGGCCAGGTGCTCGATAGTACACCCCCACTGCCATCGCCTTCCCCCTTTTATATGGAATTTCAATCCATATAGATTCTACAGCAGATTTTGTTTCCTGCAAAACTTTAATCCTTTCTGAGTCAATGCCCTCTCTAACATAGAGCGCAACCCCTCCACCAATTTGATCAGCTCTATCATTACGATATAGTTTGTATCCAGGTATCACAGTGTCCCACTGGTTGTCCTCCTTCCACCATGTCTCTGATATTCCAGTCATATCTAACCTTTCATTTAGTGCTATATATTCTAACTCTCCCATCTTATTCTTTAGACTTCTAGCATTTGCATACAAGCATTTTAGAGAATGTATTTTATTCATGTTAATTTGGCTATTGTTAGACATGGGTAAATTGGGATCTTTAAGCTCTGTCTGCTCCATACTTGAGGGCATTTGGGCTACTTTACTCTTTTGTGGAACCTCTCTGCTTTTGGTAGTATCCTTCAAGGATACATTCTTCCGAACCATCCGCTCTTGGGCGACTGTCGGCTTTCCCCTAATATCTAGTTTAAAAGCTGCTCTATCTCCTTTTTAAAGGTTAATGCCAGCAGCCTGGTTCCATCCCGGTTAAGGTGAAGCCCATCCCTTCGGAAGAGCCTCTCCTTTCCCCAGAATGTTCCCCAGTTCCTAACAAATCCAAAACCCTCATCTCTGCACCATTGTCTCATCCACGCATTGAGACTCCGGAGCTCTGCCTGCCTTTTGGGTCCTGTGCTTGGAACAGGAAGCATTTCGGAGAATGCTACCCTGGAAGTTCTGGATTTCAACTTCCTACCTAAAAGCCTAAATTTTGCCTCCAGAACCTCCCTACCACATTTTCCTATGTCATTGGTACCGACATGTACCAAGACAGCAGACTCCTCCCCAGCACTATCTAAGACCTTATCTAGGTGGTTCCAATCCTTATTGATTTGTATTCCATTTTCTTGATCAAATCACACATACTCATGTAGGAAGTTGTCATTAATACATACTGTATATAATCAGCCTGATTCTATTCAGGGCACTGTCTCTGTCAGTTCCACTAAATCTATCATGGCTTCTGAAAGCAGGTGACAAATGATTCCTGAAATATGCAAAAAGAATGAATGCACTGTTAGTTCTGTTGAGATATAGGGGTATGTTTATTAAACCGTCTTAATGTTACTGGCGTTAGTTGCAGTCTTACTGTGACGAATGCCATATAAGGTAGTGGGCGTTCTGGTCTTAAGGTAGCATTTCGGGTTATCGTGCGATAAAGTCCATTATCGGGTGATAGAGGGAGCCGTGGAACATTAGCGCACGTTAGCCTTAATTAGGCGCACTGAGCTGAAATCACAGCAACAGAGTTGTAGCACACTGGTTAATACATTAGCTGCTGGTACAGTGGTCATGAGTTTGCTCCCCCAGTAGGCTCAGTTAAAAGACTGAGGCAATCCCTTTTCCTGCTTGTAACAGTCAGACACATCCCAATAATTTGCACTGCCAGCCAAAAAATCCTCACCCCAGTGCCGCAACCTAATGCTCCTTTTAGGGCGCACCATAAGGCACATCATAAAGCACCACGTCACCCAAGGCAGGTCATAATGCCCCAGAAGGTGGCAGGAAAGGTTGGCACCCTCCAAGGCAGCATATAAGGCACCCCTTAAGCTGGCCAAACCTAAGGTGCCGCGAAAGATGCCCCAGGGATGCCAAGGTGACACAGGAGATGGTGCCCCAAAGTCACAAGCATGAAATGTATGGCTCAAACACAGATGTAACCATAACACTGCACAGAGCACCAAGGAAAAACAATGAACAAGTGATGGAAGGAAGTAGATGACAGAGCTCATGGACCAGCCAAATCTGCGTGCAGCCCATGTGGCAGCAGGTAAAGTGGACAAAAATATTGGGGGCAGCTGTACCGATGTACAGGGTGATGGTAATGTACAGTGCAACAATGACAGTGTGTGGTAGAGGATGGGGATACGTATCCACCAGAGGAGGTAGAGGTGGCAGGATAAGTGCAATGACAGGAGGACAGAGGAGAGCAGTGCCATGCAGAGCAGACACAGGAGAGGCAAGTATGAAGAGCCGCAATGCAGAAAGGTGTGCCAGTGCAGGACATGGGGTAGCAGCCTGCACATTAGGGCAGGACGCTACACAGCTGGCACACACACATAGACGGACAGAAGGATGGATGGCAACAGTGATGAGGGTATAATGTGGGGGCAGCACAGATCTGCCTGTTACAGGAATGAAACGTTGTGTAGGACAGCCATAAAAAAAGGGGAACAGAGAGGAATTGAACCCATGACCTCTGCTATTGAAATCATTGCATTAACCATTGTGCTACATCACTATGGGGAGTTAGCATGCCAATGGCTGGCTACAGAAAGAGTGCATGTCACCATAAAACTGTCTGCTGTGGCTACCAGGATAGGATAGAACCAACAGTACCCATAATGCAATTCACATGCAGAACAGCAGTCTACATCTGCTCACCAGATGGGGTATGCACCTCTACAGCACGTCAGCTTGATAGGGGGGAATGACCGTGCGTGTTACTGGCACAGAGTACCTACAGGCCATGCCAATGTGCATGCTCTGTGCTCACCCTGAGGGTGAGGTGGAGTGGCCAGCACCAGGTCCGCAGTACCCGGGTTGGTTGAAGTGGGCTGTGCTGCAGATCTTCATCAGTGCCAGTGTGTGACAGGTATCTGTTGCAGGCATTTTTAGGAGATCTCTGTGTCCATTTGTAATTGCCAGTCATGTTTGGCCCTTGTAGACCATGATGCACACAACATAGTGCATATCCACTGTGCTTGCTATGGTCACCTGTTTAGGGAGCAGGGGTGTGTCAGTGCTCACATGGCAACAATGTACTTAGCAAACCACCCTCTCTGGGTCAGGGTGGGGGACATATTTTCCCCTAACATACCCACACTCTCACCCTTTGCAAGGGGGACAGTGGAGGTACATGAGGACAGGCTGTGGAACCAGCAACCCCAGTCCTGGTGGTGAAGGAACAGCTGCTGAAAATCTGCACTTGGGACAGGGCCACTGGCAGATAGACAGTCAGCTCAGCTGCCCGCCCCCACTACAATCTGACATTCACCAGCACCCTGCAAGGTGGTGCAGCCAAACAGATGCTAACTGCAGAGAGTCTGCTAGCTAGTACATAGTGCATGTTCCAGGAGGAACTATGTGCACCCAAAACTGGGATGTCAGCGATTGGGCCCCAGAAAAGAGAACCTATAAATATCACTTGAGAGAAATACTGTATAGCACTAAAGGGGAACCTAGCCATGCCATGGTCACTGCTCAGTCAGGATGAGAGCGACCTCCCAGCATGACATGCTGTGGCCACCCTGTCCATGCAGGTGGTGGACAGGCACTACAATGTCCCAGCCATTGCCCTATACCCTGTGCAAATGTATCCTGCCCATGCCACCCTGTCCGGGCCATATCCACAGTACTTTGCTCCTCATTATGCACATTGGCAGGTTAACGCTGGAAACAGTGCAAGCAATGTGGGCTCAGCAAGGTGTAGGCAGCCACAACACACTGGACAGACAGACACACACTCCTACACCTATGCCAGCATTGTGCAAATATAGAGGTTTGTGGCAGCCCTGGATGCCACACCAGTCCTGGGCACAGTGCGGGCATTGCTATGGTACTCAATACTGTTAGGGTCACTCCCCGGGGTGGTAAACACTGTCAGAATCAATAACTGAAACACACTCCACAGATATCAGAAAGGTTGCTATGATGAATCTCTATCAACAAATTGTGTTTAACTTAGGATTTGTTAGCTGACATTAATCATACCAACCTTTTGATATATGTGGAACGTGTTCCCAAGTTTAGGACGGCATTGCTAAGGTATGCAGGTGCCAGTATTGGGAGATGCTGCTCCACGCAGGGCTCCACAGCCTGACCCTCCATGAGGCTTTGGATAGTGGAGCCTGTGGGTGTGGGTGTTTATGCCCCTGTTGGCCGCTGCTCTAGGGCAGAGGTTCCCAACTCTAGTCCTGGTGGGCCAAACACTTTTCAGGTTTTCATGCTGTCCTTAATGAATATGCATGAGATACATTTGCATACAATGGGCGCATACAAATGCAGCACAGACATATTTATTAGGGACAGCATGACGCCTGAATGGTGTTTGGCCCTCCAGGACTGCAGTTGGGAAACTCTGCTCTAGGGATTGCACATGTTTATGGTGTCTTTGCTCTGTAGGGTAAAATATAGGCGTTTCAGGCATGTTTATTTTATCTGCAATAAAGGTTCCGTCTTTATTACCATGGTTTAGTACTGGGTAAAATATGGGGACAGGGTTGGCAGGAGCCACAGCTGGGACTTGAACCTGTGACCTTCTGCTTCTGAACACACTGGTTCTGTGTACTGCACCACACTGTTGCCACAGGGACAGATCACTCCCTGGGGATACCATGACTGTTCGTCAGACAGCCCCTGTCTGTTGCAGTGCATGGAACCCACCTAAACTGGGCTTGGTCGTGGTCTGTTGTGGGCAGATGCCACTGCCCCCTCTGCCACCAGCACCCCTCCGCCACCATGCTGCCATGCCATTATGCCGGTGGTGCTGGTGGTGCGCAGTCCCAGGCCATCCAGTATGCCAGTAGGCAGCTGCCTATGGTGTGGTTTCTCAGATAGGGGTGCCTACGTGGACATTCACGCTTCCCCCCGGCACCGCCTGCCAATGTTATGTGCCCTTGGGGGTACCTGCTGGGTAATATCCCCTGTGACACTGTGGGACACACACTCGTGCCCATGTTGGACCCTTGTCATTTGCTGTCTTGCTGCTTTACAGTTGCGGCATTCCTATGTGCCACCTAGGCATCTGCCTACTCCGCACTGTGCCCGAGCTAACCTACAGCATGTGCCGCCTGCAGCCCCCTGTATCCTATCTACAGCATCAGTACAGTTGCCCTTTCTTACGTGCCCACTCTGCTGTTGCTGCACCTATGCACTCCATAACAAACCTGCCCAATCTAAACGACAGAAACCCTGATCAGCGCTATTTCAATGTGGGATCATTCACTTTGTAGGGCGGACAGAGCATAGACCCTTCCAAACATGATATCTTAATTTTTACGCTTTGTCAGTAGTGTTGCTTTATGTTTATCATTAATATCACTATTGGCCAGCTTGGTTATTGGGATTTTAAATGTGGTTCTGGTCATTTTATATGTTTATTTGCCTTTTGATTCCTGCACATGTATCACTACTATCACTTTTCTGGTTTTCCCTGCCTTTGCTGCACATTGCTGACTGAAATGGTTTCTCTTTCCTGCAAATGTGCCTAACGCAAGGGTTTCACTGGCGTTAGTTTTCAGACCCGGATTTCACAGCATTAGTGTGCCTGGAGCCTCTCCCCGCCCACTCTCCGCCCAATGACCCCTTCTCTCTGCCCTCTGGGAAACCGTACTCCACCCTTCAGACCCAGATTTCACAGCGTTAGTGTGCCTTAACGCTGCCGCCACATTTTCACGTGATAATTTTACATTATCACGCGATAACGTCACTTATCGCGTGATAATACCACCGCTGCGACGTTAAGACGGTTTAGTAAACATACCCCATAGATTAAATTCAGATCCTTGTTAGCTAGGACAGTACAGCTCACTTATTTCCTCTCTTATAAAAGCTGCCGGTAACTATGATAGACTCCCATGATCTCAAATGTATTGGTCTGGTTATGAAGACAAAACTTAACACAAATTATACCAGCCACTTTGTATTTTATAAACTTTAACATAATCCTATTCCAATTTATATTTTTAATAATTTCCCCCAAAATGGTATTTTTTCAAAAAATATAATGATATTAAAAATAGTGGACTATCATATCAAACCATTTATAAATGGTGAAGGGAAAATAGAATTCCAACATCTTTTGATCCTTCCAAGTTATGATGGCCCACCATTTTTAATATCATCAATATTTATATATTTTTTCTGAAAAATTGCAATATTTGGGGACAATTATTAAACATAAATTGGAATAGGATTATCATCACGTTTACAAAATAACAAGTGGTTGTTAACTATGAGACATTAACACTGAAGGTATTTCAGCTGCAGCAACTGAGGAAAAATATTCCCGGTCTGTTACATGAGAAGTGCTGTGACACTCTTTTATTGCACTGTACATTCTAAACCTGTTCCTGTAGCTTCAGGTGCTGCTGCTGCTCATTAAGAAGTTTAAAAAAGACATGGCCATTACTGCTGCTAAATCGCCCCCTTTCACCAGCTGGGCCTCCTAAAACCATGTTAGGATATACACTACAGAGAAAGTGCTATGGATCCTTTAAAAGGTATCGCCATCTTGACACATTCCTGAGTATAATGCAGAGGTTAAACACACAAATATTTGCAAGACCAGGGTCCCAGCTTTGCAATGGAAGGAAATGAAAGCAATCTGGACCACTTTTCTCCCACTAAATGTAAGGGAGCTATTGGTTAGATGGAGTCTCTATCGGATTTACTCTTGCCACAAGCAGCATTAACGATACAACATTCAGTATTCCAGTTTTTAAGCAAATCCCAGAGCAGTTGGAAGAGCCACAAAATCCAACCCTTGCTGTGGAATTCTCTATTTTCTCAGGAATCATCATGAGAGATTAAGGACTAGATCAACCTAGACATGACAGTGACAGCCTGCAGATCCTCTGCTGCCTGTGACAAGAGTTTTGGGGTTGAAACCATGGAGTTCAAAGTATGGTGCTCCATGTCCAGCAGCAGAAGAAAAGGAAGTTACGGAAGGCACCACCATATTCTTTTCTGATTTTGAAGACCAGACTGGCAGGGGGAGGAAGCAAAGATGGGAGGGATTATCATGGGTTGGGAGGTATGAAAGAAGAGTTGGGGAGAGCGTTTTTGTGCGTAAGGGATTGGAGGAGTATGAATGAGTGTGTGAGGAAATGTAGGGGACTGGGGTTGTTGGTGTGCAGGATGAGTGAGTGAGGGAACCAGAGAAGATGTGGATTGAATGTGGGGGGAAGAGAGGAGTGCGGGAGCTGTGTGAGGTGAATAGTGTAGCTATTTACTAGGCCAAACTTTATCCATATAAATACCAGTACTTTTTTTTCAAAAGCCTTTCTGTGGCGCAGTACCCATTGCCAATGGCATAATGGCTTTTGAATATTGGTCCCAATGTATTTATTTCTTTTCGTTTGATTATTCTTATCCTGAATTTCCTCCAATTTATATCGCTCCTTCCATGGTCCGACTTTGCCTGCTGCACTCCTTCATGCACAGGCTGTGTCTCCCTGCCCAGCCTCATACTGTACATGAAGTTTCAGAACTGCCAGTAGGTATCGACATTACATAATGTTGCACCACCTCCTTTCCAGGTGATCTGTCCTTTCGGTCAGGCCTTAGACCAGGTACACCCCTCTCGCCAGGAACCAAAAATTGGTTCACTTTCTAAATTGGTATTACTATCTCTTCTGTCCAGTCCCAGCAGACTCGGGCTTTCAGATAGCTTTTAGTTCAAAACAAGTTCAAAACACACAGAAACAAAATGGTTTTTTTCCCCAGTCAATCTTAATTGTTCCTGCTGTGCAGTTCCGGCACATTCTCGATTTTCTGGTGACCTTCAGTTTAAGGCAAGTTCCAGGCACACAAAAGTAAAACTGTTTCTTTCCTCAATCAGGCTTAGTTATTCCTGCTGTGTAGTTACAGAAAATTCTGGCTTCTCTTATAGCCAGTGACAGAAACCCGAATAGGTTAGGCCTCCTTCCTCCTGTGATCCGGGCTCTCCTCTACTCACAGTCAGTTTTCCAATTCCTTTATCCATCAATTCATCTGGAGAACACCCAGTCACAACCTCATGTTGGCAGGGCCACCTCTTAATTTTGAATAGGCTGGATTGTCCCTCTTCCTTCTGGATTAGTACACCCTCCTTTATATTTCTGAATCCAGAGGCTAAAGATTCCACACGCCCTAATCTTGAAGTCTCCTCCCCTAGAGCCCTTTGCATCTTGGGAACTGAGGCTTTCCCCAGTGATTTTCCTTGCATCCTTCTCTTGGTATCTCCTCTATACTCTTTTCTCAAACAGAATATAGATTCCATCACAATAGTAACATATGTATTTATTTATTTAAAATAGTTATCTCCAAGTTATAATGCCCTGTTCAATGTAATTTCCGTTTGTTCAATGTAAACCGCCTTGATATCATGAAAGGTGGTATATAAGAAATGGTAAATAAATAAATAAAATTAATTTAGAAAAGCTTCTATACTGCCTTTCCTCCGAAGTCAATTATAGTGGTGCAGAGTCATAATAAGCAGAGTGGAGGAGTAAACTAATGGTTAGGGTAGCAGCCTAAAACCAGTAAGGTCAGGGTTCAAATCCCACTGGAACGCCTTGTGGCCTTGGGCAAGTCATTTAAACCTCCATTGCCTCAGGTACAAACTTACAGGCCAATGCAGAAAGTTGGCACTGAAGTCACATGCTATTAGCTTTGTATGCATTTTCATAGCGTGAGACTTCAGCACCAGTATGCTGCAAAGGGCGTGTATGTGAATGAGCTGTGCATAAAGTTGAAAGAGGGGAGCCAACGCATGCGCAAGCAGATGCACTACAAGCGGCATGCGCGCATGCACGTAAATGTCAAATGCTCACATTATGCGCACAGGACATGTAGGTTCTTTTGGCGCTTAGCCCATCAACACTATTTCGCCCAAAAAACATTTTTTTTATGAAATCTCAACAAAGAGACCTAACGGTAAATGGAGAATGATATAAGTGAGGCCAACAAACACACAAGGATAAAAAGCAAAAGACATTTTCGCTTATACGCTGAAAGATACACGCAGGAAATTTTCACGTCGAAGGTAACTGTTCATTGGTACATATTGTATCCTGAAATCGCCTTTCCCTACACACACAAGATGTTTAAGTCACCTTAGACCAGGCATAGAGATACTGACGCTCCTGCTGGTTATGTAATCCTCTACGCGTTTCTCTGCATTGGATGCAGACCTTATTAGCATACCATTTTCATATGTGCAGCTCATTTGCATATTATTTAAATACCCTTGGCATTGCTGTGTACGCACATTTTTCTTTTGCAGTAGAGGTTCAAGGCAAGTTACATTCAGGTACCGTAGTTATTTCCCTGTCCCCGGAGGCTTACACTGTAAGAGCCGATGCAGAAAGACTATAGCGTGCCCATTGCGTGCAGATAACACAACTTATACACAGTGATTATTCAGTCACGTGTGATCTATTTTTATTGATGAAATGATTCATAAAACAAAACTCTTAGGTAAGATAGCCATTTCATTCTGTTATAAATAAAACCTTAGAGAAAAATGGAGCTTGGAAAGAACAAATCATACAACACATTTTTCAACTGTGGTGTGACGGTGTCAAGCAGCTACATCTTGGAAAAGCAAACCAATATTGTAAAGATCAAACATTGACATGTCTCAAAGAGAAATTGTGTTTTTGTATAACTTAACAAATTGGCCTTTTATCATTCATGTGTGCTAAGATACATGGTTCCCGATTCACTAAGGCTTTTCTGTCATTCTGTATCCATGGGTAAAGTCCTTGATTAATCAGGCCTATAGAAAACTATGTGCTGGTTTTCACTATTGCATATCGAAGAATCCAGTGCCATGGAATTGCAAGGATTTGTAACTGGTTCTCAAGTGACACTCAGAAAATCCCAGCAAAATAAATGCTTTGGCATTTGACTTGCATGAGAAACATACTGTGAAAATGTACAATATGCTGTAATATATTTGTAAATACTGTAATCTCATTTATGTTGGATGGCTAATATTTGCATACTGCAGCAATTCACTGAATGTTACTTTGAAATTGCTTACCATTTGCACTAACATTACCAAATGAATTTATGAGATGAAAGTGAAAACGTAGAGCACAATGTTTAGACTTCTACTTTTATTTATCACTAATTATTTTAGATGAAAGCTAAATCCTTGCTGTGTCACTGTGCAACAATAAATCTGCCTGTTTAATGTTTTAGTTTTGTGCATTTTATTATGACGATGGAAGTGCATTGCAAATAGCTAACCCCATCTGAAGTTTTCAATATATTTCAAAGCAGCCTTTCTCGTACCTAGTTTTATAAGGCAAATCCATGGATGAAAATATACTAATGTACTGCAGTCCTCTTTACCACTGAGTTCGCTCTTCTGTTCCCATTCTTCCTTTGAATTCTACTGCTCCCACTTCACTCTGCATCAGTTCTTAGTAATCGTCATTTATCATCGCCTAACCCTGTTCAATCCTCTTCGATGGCCTTGACATTCTCGATCTCTCTCACACATTTGTTTCCACTTTCATTCTTGGAGATGTTAAACATTCAATTCCTCTACTCCTATACACTCTCATCTCTCTCTTTACTCATCATTTCCCCATTTCCCTCTCCCCTACCCATTTCATACAACACCATTTGCCCTTCTGTTCTTAAAACACTGTTCTATTTACTATCTTCCTTTCTTTTCAGCTACACTACTATCTATTTCTCAGTCTCTGCGACCTAGCAATTCTGTTCTCATTCTTTTCCGTTCATCATGTCCTCATCGCAGCATCATTGACATTGATATCTATTTATTTGTCCTTCAGCACTATATACTTTTATTTATTTATTTGTGATCTCATGGTCTTTTGTCCTTGGGTCTGTATATTCTGTGAGAAGGCTGGAGATACATACTCAGAGCAAGCACTCTTTGCTAGAGCTATCACCCTTGGAATACAGGGTTCTTGATTCAGGACCAGAAAAGCTAAGAGGCCTGTGGTAATGTGACATGCAGTAGAAAGGGGTCTTCTTTTTAACACAGGCCAGGCAACAGTTCAAGGAAAACAAAAGCAGTTTTTATTCTCTCCCAGCTTGTTAACCCTCCACAAAGCAAAACCCAGAACAGACAGCAGTTCAGGGGAAGAAAAAGCAGCTTCACTTTGGTCCCAGCTTGTTAAACCTCCACAAGCTGGTCCTTCCAGCCCTTCCTCCAGCTCCAATTAAACTTCCTATTTCAGAACTCCTTCGCACGGCTTGTCTTGGAAGGACTTCTGGTTTCATGGGCCTCTCTCCCTCCTGCAGCATACTGGGTTCTGAACGTCTCCCTCTGAGACACGCCATCCCAGCCCTGAACTCTGGGATGCAGACTCTCTTAAAGGGGACTTGCTAAGCCCTTTGGAGAGGGACGGGTAACATTCTATATACCCCATTACACACCCTTCCCCTCAGCTCAACCATGCCCCACTGAGCACCTGCCTCACCTGGGACTCCCCCCAAGGAAAGGAAGTCTGCATTCAGGTGAGTTCGACCAGCCCTATGGCAGCTCTGAAACTGGTAGGATTGGAGACTCAAAAACCACCGCATAATATGACCATTGGACTCCTTATGTTCAGCCAGCCACTTGAGGAGTTGGGGGTCCATTATTAGCATAAACAGACAGCTGAACAGGTAATATTAGAAGGTTTCAAGTGCCCACATGATAGCCAGGGCCTCCTTCTCGATCATCACATAATGCTTCTCCCGAGGAAGCAGTTTCCTGCTGATGAATGCTATGGGATGTTCTTCACCCCTGACTTCCTGGGCCAGAACAGCTCCTAGGCCCATCTCCGTGCATCAGTTTGCACAATAAACAGTAGAAAGAAAACAAGGTTAATCAGGATGGGTTCAGAGCACATGACCTTATTGAGATGCTGGAAAGCCAGGTCCAAGTCCAGGTCCTGAGACCACAGCATCCATTTCGAAGCTGTCTTCTGGAGGAGATTGGTTAACAACTCCACTACCTCTGCAAAATTAAGGATGAACCAGTGATAATAACCAATCTATCCACAAACCTTTGATTTCGGGATGGGGACCTGGATAACGGCATCCACCTTCCGTTGTTGAAGTTGTATTTGCCCATTCCCACTTAAATATCCCAGATATTGAATGTCCTGACTCCCAGAAAACATTTCTTGAGATTGGCAGTCAACCCAGCCTTATTCAGGCTAGTCAGCACGGCTTGTACTTGGGTTAGATGGGTGGTCCAGTCTCTACTGTAGATGACAATGTTATCAAGGTAGGCAGCCACATACTCTTTCTGCAGTCTCAGTAGGTGGTGGACTAGGCATTGAAACATGGCAGGAGCCCTGTGTAATCCAAAGGGCAGCACTGTAAACTGGAAAGACCTTTTTTTTTTTTTTCTTTTATTTATAATATTTTCAACAACTTACAAAAAGCAAGTACAAAGAAAAACAAGAGCATTTACAAAATCACACAACACCAAGGTTATTACAAGAAGAAAAAAATACCATAACCAAATTATCCAGCAAACACTCTATACCTAGCCCACAACAAGGAGGAGACAGTACTAAAGTAATGAGTCTAAAAGAAATAACAAGAGCAATAGCTCTAAATGCGAGACAGCAATTAACAAGTTCCCTACCCAAGACCAATCAATTACCTTAGCCCTCTTTACCATTCAAAAAACTACCCAGCTGAACTGGGTTTAAAAAAACAAACTGGAAAGACCTTTTGATGTCGAAAATGCAGTCTTCTCCTTGGCAGCTGGAGTCAGATCCAAGGTTGATACAAAGCATGCTTCACCAAGTTTCTTGATTAGCTCATCTACTCTGGGCATGGGATACGCTTCCAGTTTAGATGCTGCATTGACCCTACGGAAGTCAATGCATAATCTGATACTTCCATTGGGCTTAGGAACCAAGGTGATGGGTGATGACCAGTCATTCATAGACTCTTTTTATAACTCCCAGGTTAAACATCACTTCCAGCTCCTTGGCGACAGCCTGTCTCTGGGCCTCCGGAATCCAATAGGGTCGTTGCCGGATAACCACCCCAGGGTCAGTAATGATATCATGACAAATGAGGTAGGTTCGTCCACCTTTATGTTCCGGTGGATCAAACCTTCTAGATCTTTTCTCTGGGCAGCAGAGAGCTGGTCTCCATTCGGAACTTGAGTTGGATCTGATAGGGCTGACATTTCTGACCCAAAATCATCTTCCTGCACCATCATAGCCATTACTAGAGTCCACTTTTTCCATAGGTTAATATGGTAAATTTTGGCTTTCTTCCATTTATTTGGCTGGCAGTCTTGTAGTTAATAGGCCCCACTTTCTCTTCTACCTCATAGGGCACCTGGCATTTACAGCATAACTTGCTCTCAGACGAGGGTAGCAAAACTAAAATTCTGTCACCTGGTTGGAAGGTGCAGTGCACAGCCGACAGATTGTAGCCCCTGGTGTGCTCACCTTGGGCTTTCCAGACTGAGTATGGCCACCTCTCTGGTTTTCTTCAGCCAGTCTTGCATTTGTATAATGTACTCCACCAAATTACACCCGGCATGGGGTTCTTCTTCCCAGGTTTCCCTTATCATGTCTAATATGCCTCTTGGCCATCTTCCAAAGAACAAATCAATAGGAAAAAACCCCATGGAACTCTGAGGTACCTCACAGATGGCAAACATCAAATAAGGTAGGAGAAAGTCCCAGTTCTTCCCATCCTCCTGCAAAAACTTTTTAACATCTGTTTCAGAGTTTTATTGAATCACTCGATGAGGCCATCCATCTGTGGGTGATATACTGATCTTTGCAGCATCTTGACCTTCATCAAGGCACACACTTACTTCATTACCTTGGATACAAGGAGTGTTCCTTGATCTCTGAGGATCTCATTGGGTATTCCCACCTGTGAGAATACTTCCTTGAACTCATTCGTGATCATAGTAGTCTTCATTTTCCTTGGAGCAATGGCCTCCAGGTATCGAGTAGCATGGTCCAGTATGACCAAAATACACTTGTTGCAGAAGCAGTGGACGACCCAGTTGCTTGGTATTAATTCCAAATTGCTTTATTGAAGATCCCCGACGCGTTTCGGCTTGCGCCTTTCTCAAGGGGAGAGTTGCTTACAAAACATATAATAATAATAATGATTCCATTAAAAACATATATAAACAGCATTATGAAAAGGCAACCGGGACACATTTATATAAAGGGAAAATACTTTAAAAATTATTTTAAAATCAAAAACAACAATAACACATAATAGCATAATAAAAGATCAATAAATACACACGCATATTATTGTAATAAATAATTAAAAAATAATTAAAAAACTTAATGCCAAAGTATATAATTAAAAATGTAATTAAAAAATTAAAGAAACATAATCAAAAACATAAAATAGGAAAACATAGAAAACCAGACGCAGGGCAGGAAAACATGGTCCAAAACAGAAAACTACTCACTGAATCATGCACTGAGGTGCCGTTTAGAACTGAGGGACATTAAGGTCCTTAACTTGCCACTGTACGAGTGTAAAGGAAAATAAACAGTTATTCAAACATGAGGCCTCAAGTAACAGGATACTGAACAACAAAGAAAAATATTAGAGTGAATGTACACTCATATGAACCATACTTGAAAAACGTGACTATGTGACCCAGAGAATACATTACAAAAGGATTAAGCTATGTCTCAAAGGGGCAGTCGATCTTAGCGTTGCATGACAAGATTCATAAGCTCTTGTTGTGCCGTTCATGCAGAGGGAGCTAGTATGTTTCAACCATTTGTGCCGTGACAGACAAGATTCATAAGCTCTTGTTGTGCCGTTTGTGCAGAGGGAGCTGTTACATTTAAGACATTCAAACTATGAGAAACTTTTCTTGTGGATAAGAAATATGTATATAATTCTACTTACAGCGGGCATAGAGGTACCAAGACCCTGTGCTTTGTAGTTAGATTCGTGATGACGCTATATAAAAAAAGACCCGTTGAACCTATTAAATGCAAACCGGCAGTGTTAAAATAAACATTAAACTAGCAACCCGCTTCTAATTACCTGCTGAGAAATGTGTAGACACAAAAGCAAGGTTCTGAAAAACACACAGCTGTTTGGCAAAAAATCTAGCAGAATAACACGTAAAGCGTTCTTCCAAGTTAGATTAAAGAAACTCTTTGAGGACTGTTTTAAGGACGCTGACTTTCGCGCCAAAAGGGGCGTGGTTATCTTTATCCAATCCCCGAAGGGATATTCGAGTAGAGGAAAGTAGGAAGTAAATAATTAGTATCATTTATGTGATCTATGTTTGGTAATATTTAAAATCAACGACCGACTCTTAAATCTATACACATCGTAGCTTTAGTGGGGAATAAAGTGGTTGGCCCGAATTGCAAATGAAGACTGCTCGAAGAAAACAGCTGCTCCGATTAGGGATTTATATTTGAAAGCGAGCAAGGACTCTAGATCATGTGCAAATGCTATCTTGATAACAGAAAAAAGAAAAAACAAAAAGAGTAAGATGACGGCTCCAATTAAAGAATTGTATGTTAAGGATGCGTTCCAAACTCTTTCAATGTGTGCCAGATTAACCCTCTTGTGAAGACTTAAACATAAATTTAATCATGCGGTCCATAACATGTAGGGTGTATAACCGAAGGAAATGATACAAATGTGTAAAATAAAGCAAAAACACCAATTACTCTATGATGTAGTATAACCGCATAAGCTAAAACAGCACCGAAATAGAAAGACTTATAGTATATCATGTAAACAAACTTATAGAATAGACCACCTCCGAAAAGAAATAGGTACGCTAACCTATGAATGATAAACTTTGCTTAAACATCTATGTAGTGAACTATGTATAATACGTTACCTAAAATCGATGTGATCAATTTATGACAATATAAAATGTGAAATAATTTATTAAAAAAGACATATATATGAGTGTGTATACATATATATATTCTGTATTAGTTTTTGAGATTTTAGTGTGTGACATCGTGTACAATAAATAGATAAAAAAGAATAAAAATAAATATAAGAAATTATAAAAATGTGTAATTAATAATGAATAATAAATTATAAAAATATATAGTTAATAATGAATAATGAATAATAAAGGCTAAAGGATAAAAAATAAAAAATAAATAAAAAATAAATAATAAATAATTAATGAATAATAATTAAGTTTGTTTACATGATATACTATAAGTCTTTCTATTTCGGTGCTGTTTTAGCTTATGCGGTTATACTACATCATAGAGTAATTGGTGTTTTTGCTTTATTTTACACATTTGTATCATTTCCTTCGGTTATACACCCTACATGTTATGGACCGCATGATTAAATGTATGTTTAAGTCTTCACAAGAGGGTTAATCTGGCACACATTGAAAGAGTTTGGAACGCATCCTTAACATACAATTCTTTAATTGGAGCCGTCATCTTACTCTTTTTGTTTTTTCTTTTTTCTGTTATCAAGATAGCATTTGCACATGATCTAGAGTCCTTGCTCGCTTTCAAATATAAATCCCTAATCGGAGCAGCTGTTTTCTTCGAGCAGTCTTCATTTGCAATTCGGGCCAACCACTTTATTCCCCACTAAAGCTACGATGTGTATAGATTTAAGAGTCGGTCGTTGATTTTAAATATTACCAAACATAGATCACATAAATGATACTAATTATTTACTTCCTACTTTCCTCTGCTCGAATATCCCTTCGGGGACTGGATAAAGATAACCACGCCCCTTTTGGCGCGAAAGTCAGCGTCCTTAAAACAGTCCTCAAAGAGTTTCTTTAATCTAACTTGGAAGAACGCTTTACGTGTTATTCTGCCAGATTTTTTGCCAAACAGCTATGTGTTTTTCAGAACCTTGCTTTTGTGTCTACACATTTCTCAGCAGGTAATTAGAAGCGGGTTGCTAGTTTAATGTTTATTTTAACACTGCCGGTTTGCATTTAATAGGTTCTACGGGTCTTTTTTTATATAGCGTCATCACGAATCTAACTACAAAGCACAGGGTCTTGGTACCTCTATGCCCGCTGTAAGTAGAATTATATACATATTTCTTATCCACAAGAAAAGTTTCTCATAGTTTGAATGTCTTAAATGTAACAGCTCCCTCTGCACAAACGGCACAACAAGAGCTTATGAATCTTGTCATGCAACGCTAAGATCGACTGCCCCTTTGAGACATAGCTTAATCCTTTTGTAATGTATTCTCTGGGTCACATAGTCACGTTTTTCAAGTATGGTTCATATGAGTGTACATTCACTCTAATATTTTTCTTTGTTGTTCAGTATCCTGTTACTTGAGGCCTCATGTTTGAATAACTGTTTATTCTCCTTTACACTCGTACAGTGGCAAGTTAAGGACCTTAATGTCCCTCAGTTCTAAACGACACCTCAGTGCATGATTCAGTGAGTAGTTTTCTGTTTTGGACCATGTTTTCCTGCCCTGCGTCTGGTTTTCTATGTTTTCCTATTTTATGTTTTTGATTATGTTTCTTTAATTTTTTAATTACATTTTTAATTATGTCTTTTAATTATATACTTTGGCATTAAGTTTTTTAATTATTTTTTAATTATTTATTACAATAATATGCGTGTGTATTTATTGATCTTTTATTATGCTATTATGTGTTATTGTTGTTTTTGATTTTAAAATAATTTTTAAAGTATTTTCCCTTTATATAAATGTGTCCCGGTTGCCTTTTCATAATGCTGTTTATATATGTTTTTAATGGAATCATTATTATTATTATATTTTTTGTAAGCAACTCTCCCCTTGAAAAAGGCGCAAGCCGAAACGCGTCGGGGATCTTCAATAAAGCAATTTGGAATTAATACCAAGCAACTGGGTCGTCCACTGCTTCTGCTCCTTGTGTACTTTGCTGATCCCTGCAGGAGCTCTGCTCTCCTGTGTGCTGTTCAAAATACACTTGTTCCCTTGAGTGGTTCACTTCAAGGGTCCTACCAGATCCATGGCCACTCTTTCAAATGGGGTTTTAATAATCGGCATAGGTGCTAGAGGGACAGGTTGGACTCTGGTGGGGTTATGAAGTTGGCAGGAGGAGCATGACTGGCAATATAACTGTACCTTTTTATGGACCCAGGATCAGAAAAATCGGGCTAAAACACACTGTAGTGTTTTCTCCACCCCCAGGTATCTTCCTAATAAATGGTTATGGGCCCATTGATAATACCTGCTGATGACAGGGTCAGGGAACTACTTCTTCCTCCACTAAGGCCCCCTCAAGCACTCTGTATAATAAATCTCCTTTTAGCACAAAGTAGGGAAAGGTTTTTGCAGAAGACTCTCTGTTACCTGTTCGAACACCATCCACTTCCAAAACCCGCTCTTGGGCATGTTTAAGGGACTCATCCTCTTGCTAGGCCCTCCTAAAGCTCCCTAGTTCTTCCCCCAGCCCCCACTCTGGGAAGGGGACAATTGTATTTGGATCACTACCACTGACTCCTGAGCTATTCCCAGGGTTTTTTCTCTAGGCTCCCCTCCCCGTATCCCTCCCCCATAGCTGCCCCAGATTCTGTTGGGAGCATAGCTTTTCCTGGCGACGCTGACCCTGCGACTTAGCAGGCTTGTGAGTCTTGACATATAGATCGGGGTCTTCCAAGGGGGAGATTTCTGGGAAATCTTTGTGGTCTGACTTAGCAGAGCCATCAGTTAACCAGGCCCATATTGCTCCAAAGTTTGGGTAGTCTCGGCCAATCACTACTGGATACGGTAACCAGGGCAGCACCACGACCTCGAATATGGCTTGCCCTGCTGGAGTCTTAAGTGAAACCTGTGCCGTTCGATACTGTCTCTGGTCTCCATTCAAACAGACCAGTGTTACCACTTTTGCATAGTCAATTTGAAATCAGATTATGGTTTCTTGGCGAATGAGGGTCTATGAAGGTCTGGAGGTGAGTCCCCTCAAGCTCCACTGGAGTCACAAAGTTCTGTGCCCTTGGGTGGAAAGTGTCCACAAAAGTGCAGGTGTGAGGGGTGGTTAGGCTGATCTCCATGGGTACTTCTGCACCCAAGGAACATTCCCAAGCAAAGTGTCACTGGCCTCCATACCTTAAACAAGTGAAGGGTTTGTGGCTGGGGCCATGACCTCATTTAGGAGGTGACTTTGGGGGTCGGAACAGGGGAGCCAACATCCATTCTGGCTTCCTCTTCCGTCCTCCTGGACTAACAGGTGACATCTTCCCCTTCTCATTGTCCATGTTATTCATCGGCTGAGCTTCTTGATACCCCTCGGCTATTTCCAGTGTACTATCCAGTGTAAGCTTGGTGTGCTGACGTACCAACTGTTTCACTGGGGCAGTCAAGCCCTCCAAAAACTGCTCCACTAGCACAATCTTGGCTATCTCGGGCCCAGTCTTTCCTTCTGGTTGCAGCCATTTCCATGCAATATCCTTCAATCGATAAAAGAAACTCTGAGGCCTCCCCTTTATCTGGAGCCCCTCTTTCCAAACCACTGGCAGTAGGCTTCTGGAGTACAGCCGGTCCATTCCACTATGGCAGCCTTGACAGCTGCATATGTAGCTTGCCCATCTAGGGTGGTGTCCTGGAAAGCAGCCTGACTGCTACTCATCAGCAAATTCCCCAGGTAGTCCATGTTGCCTCCAGCCACCTGGCCATGTAGGCAGTTCATTCAAAGTTCACCATAAAGTAGTCTTGTTCATCTTCTGCCATAATTTTAAGAAGGGCTTGCGCTGGATGGTGGAGTTGCGGTCTCTGTATGGCCTGAATCAGCTGCTGCTGCCCTTCCAGCAGGGTATGTTGAAACTGTTGTTGTCGCTCCTGATACTGTTGTTGCTGCAGCCCTTTGGCAGGAATCTAGAGGGGCTGCTCCATCCTGGCTTATCACTGTTGTTTTGCAGCTCTTCTGCAGTTGTTAACCTTCCAGTATTCCAACTCCAACAACTTTTTGTGGCCTCTAGTGGCCAAAACAAAGCCTGCCTGTCCGGCACTGACTAAACCTTCTTCAAGCTCCCTAAGGTGAGGCTAACCCTCTTAGCCCACACAAACAAACAAAACAAAATCCTGACCTGCTGTAGAGGCCCAGCCCTGAAGGTATGTGGATTTGCCCTAAGTCACATGGTTAGAGGAAATCCAACCACTGGCATCATATGTGGCAGCATGGCAGGCAATGAGAAGGGGGGGGGGGGGTAATAAAAGCAGTTATTATTCTATCCCAGCTTTTTACACTTCCACAAACAAAACCCAAAACAGACAGCATTTCTGAACCTCTGTCTCTGAGCCACGCCCTCCCAGCCCTGAACTTTGGGCTTCAGAGTCACTTAAGGGGGACTGTTGATAACATCTTTGGAGCGGGACTGGTAACATTCTATATACCCCATTACAGGGGACTTTAGGATTAAAGTGGAGGGAGTTGTTTTAAGAATGGACTGAGGAACTGAGTGGGAAGTGGGTACCATGGGCAGAGAGAGAAAAGGCCCTTGAAGGGGGAGGGGTTTGTGAGAAAACTGATGAATAATGAGTGCAATTATATACAAAGAAACCAAAAAGAAATCACACCACACGAGAGATGAGGAAAGTGGTACCAAAAGACTGTACCAAGGAAAGGTGAAGGCACATTTTAGACAGTACATGGAGATCAGAACTGAGATGTCAAGATCAGGATGTACTTACTTCCAATGGTATTTTAGAAATGACTGTGCTAAACATGGAGGTGTTTCTAAAATACGTAGAAGGAAGTACAGGAACACATATGGATTTATGTGGCAGGGGGGAGTCATTTTACCAATTTGCATGTGGGAAAAATCAACCAAAAAAATGGAGCATCTTACAAGTTTAACTGCCAGTAGTTTACAGCTTGCACAGGTAAATCTACATATGCATTTCAGCCATTTCGTAAATTTAAACATGTGGATGCTGCTAGTTAAGTACAGAGGATGCTATCTTTAACGTATTTCAATTTGGAGGGGGAAATAAACTATGGCGGATTAAGGAAGATAATCCACCTTAATCCCTCCTGTAAAGAGCTGGCTGAAACACAGTGTGGTAGTTGCAAAATGCAATGTGTGCCATTGAGTCAGTACTGATCCCTTGTATTCCAGCAACTCCTGTGTTTTCTTGGTGGTGGGACTAGAAGAAGATTGTAAGGCCTTTCTTCTGAGGCAATGGAAGGTTAAGTGACTTGCCCAAGGTTGCAAGGAGTGCTAGTGGAAATAGAACCCTGGTCTGTTGGCTACTAAGCTACTGCTTTAACCACTAGGCTACTCCTCCACTATTATAGGCACAATGACGGAATAGGTGATGTTGGACAACATGCAGGCAAATCTAGGAAGCTAAGGAGAAAGTGCCTACTCTGGAAAGAATGAACGAGGGCTGAGTCAGTAGTAAGGAGTTCTCCAGTAGGCATAGGAAGAGTCCCTTTAAGAAGTAGATGAAGGGCAAGCCAAGAGCACTGCTGGAGCCAGAGCTTGCTCTATTACAAAGCAGTTATAATAGAGTGGTGCCAAAGGACTGGAGAGAGGCTCATGTGGTGCCTTTGCACAAAAGTGGAAGTAAGGATGTGGTTGAAAACTACAGGCCGGTTAGTTTAACTTCGGTGGTGAGTAAATTATTGGAAACGCTGCTGAAAGAGAAAATAGTGAGGTTTCTGGAGTCCAGCGGATTACAGGATCTGAGGCAGCATGGATTCACCAGAGGCAGGTCTTGTCAGACAAATCTGATTGATTTCTTTGACTGGGTGACCAGGGAGTTGGACCGAGGGAGAGCTCTAGATGTGGTATATTTAGATTTCAGTAAAGCCTTTGACACTGTTCCTCACAGGCGACTTATAAACAAACTGAGCACCCTAGGGATGGACCCTAAAGTTACTGCTTGGGTTAGAAATTGGTTGGGTGGGAGGCGACAAAGAGTACAGGTAAATGGAGCTCACTCTGGGGAGAAGGATGTTACCAGTGGTGTGCCCCAGGGATCTGTCCTTGGTCCGATTCTTTTTAACATCTTTGTTAGTGATATAGCGGAAGGGCTGTCGGGTAAGGTTTGCCTCTTTGCGGATGATAGCAAAATCTGCAATAGAGTAGACACCCAGGAAGGTGTAGATAACATGAGGAGGGATCTAGCTAAGCTTGAAGAATGGTCTAGAATTTGGCAGCTGAGATTTAATGTTAAAAAATGTAAGGTCATGCATTTGGGCTGCAGCAGCCCAAGGGAGCAATATAGTATAGGGGGTGAAGTATTTTTGTCCACTAAAGAAGAGCAGGACCTAGGCGTGGTTGTGTCTGATGATCTTAAAGTAGCTAAACAGGTAGAAAAGGTGATGGCAAAAGCTAAAAGGATGCTTGGGTGCATACGGAGAGGAATGGCTAGCAGAAAAAAGGAGTTGATAATGCCTCTCTATAAGTCTTTGGTGCGACCTCATTTGGAGTATAGTGTGCAATTCTGGAGACCGCACCTTCAAAAGGATGTGAACAGGATGGAGTCGGTGCAGAGGGTGGCTACTAAAATGATTAGTGGTCTTCATTATAAAGCATATGAGGACAGACTGAAGGATCTTAATATGTACACCTTAGAGGAAAGGCGGGATAGAGGTGATATGATTGAGATGTTTAAATACCTCCGTGGCATAAATGTTCAGGGAGAGAGCCTCTTTCAATTGAAAGCAAGTTCTGCTACGAGGGGACATGGGATGAGGGTGAAGGGAGATAGATTCAGGAGTGATATGCGGAAATATTTCTTTACGGAAAGAGTAATGTATCCGTCGAAGAGTCTCCCAGTGGAGGTGGTAGAGATGAGGACAGTAACTGAATTCAAAAAAGCATGGGACAAACACAGAGGATCTCTAAAGGTAAAAAGGGGACTGTTGTAGTTGTTGATATGGAAGGACAGACTAGATAGGCCATGTGGTCTTTTCTGTCATCATATTTCTATGTTTCTATGTTTCAGTTAGTAGGTTTTCCAGGGCACATACAGAGAGCAGAGAAAATTTTCCCTGGGAGCATATGAATTACTCATTAGAGCCTGTGAAAGAAAGAGGAGATTTCCCTTCCAGCCAGATGTCCTCAGAAGCATCAGAACCTGAGGAAACCCAGCAACGTATGGAAATAATTTTGAAGGACCCCCAGCCCAGCTGTGGAGTACTCAGAGGAAACGGAGATAATTGAACATGGTACTGGCTAAGAACATTTGTAAGGAGCTGTGTGTGGAATTTTTTTCTTTTTGCTATGAAGGCAGTGCATGTGGTAAGAGTTAGTGTGAACAGTAGTGAGACTGCTAAAACTTGTTCTCTAGCGTTGAGAGGGATTAAAGGGAACTGTGAAGAAATTCTTCTTTTACCTTATTTCTTGTGTATGTTTCCTCAGCAGTGGCTGGAAGAGCTTTGTCTATTGCAAGAGACTCACAGTGTGACACATGTAAAACCAGGAACAGAGTTCTTAGACCAGATGGATTCAACAGCAGGTGAAGACTTCTCTGCCTGAGTATGAAAGTTCCCAGGAAAAGGGCTAGGCTGTGGAGGTCAGTTGGAAAAACTGAGATTCTAGAATTTTTCTTTTCCTTTTGTTTTTCCCTTTGACTCAACATGTTTGAATCCAGTAGTAGCCAGCTGTATGAGCAGCTGTGAACAATAGATATGCGGCTGCCAGGATAAAGACTTATGTTAATCGTGATCACCTTTCAGAGCCGGTTATACTAGCCAGTATTGTGTAGTAAGTTTAACGTTCCACTCTTCACCAATTGAGGTTTATCTAATTGGCAACCAGGTCTCAGACTAAGAAGGAGCTTATTATCGAGTTTGAGATAAAATCTTAAACTCTATGCTCACTTTTGCATCAATGACCTGTTTCGTTGCCTTTTACTTGAAGCTTTTCTTTTCAGTGTGTTATCGTTGTCTGCCTTTCCGCATGTTTTCTGAATGACTTTTAGTGTACTAGCGCTGTTCAGCCTGTACCAGATTTGCCCACTAGTAACGTGCTTCAAATTCAATAAAGTGGTGCTTTAGTACTTATCTGGTCCGGCTGTCTTTCCCCAACGCCAACCTGTACGCCGTTGCATTTCACTAGCGTGTTTTTTCAAGGGGTCGTGTTTCGCACTTAGCATTGAAGAATAAGAAGACGACAGCCATAGCCGAAACCGCAAAAAGGCATGTGAATGTGACCCTTAGTGCGAAACACGACCCCTTGAAAAAACACGCTAGTGAAACGCAATGGCGCAAAGGTTGGCGTTGGGGAAAGACAGCCGGACCAGATAAGTACCATGCCTCACAGTGAGCTTCCCACCATCATCTGAAACAAAATACAGTAGAACTCAGCTGGACACATACCTTCAATAACAACCCAGCCTGCCCCTTTAGACGTAGCTTCCAAGCTGAAGATCAAAATCCAGAGCTGCGGGGTGTCTCCAAATGATGTATCAACCTGGAAGGCCTCTCCTGAGGGCATATCACTCTACCCTCACCCTACGAAGATCTCTGTTTTGCGGGAACTCCGCTTCATCAGGGGGTATTGCTTACTATGCGCACAACACATGGCTGACCTAGGCCGCCCCCCATTACCAACCACCACACCAGTCCCCTGAGAGAACCCTGGGCCTGCCCCATGACGTCTGATACTGTCCACAACAGCACCACCTCCAATGGGAAACAGTCCCATGCAGTCACCACTGTGTCCACAAAGAAACAGCCCTGCATGACACCTGAGTATAAACCCACCACCCCCATCCCATGACACTGTGCAGCACAACATGCACAAGCCCTAAAAGGTCATCTCTAGAATGTAAATCATACGAATACTGCAAGGTATATCACTCTACCATTTGTCACAGAGCACATCATGTAAACAGTGGATATGGAAGGAGAAAAGAGCCTCAGAATCCAAGGAGGTAGGAGTAATGGTAACAGTTAACTTCAAACCAGGCCTGATCCTCCCCAAAGCAATGGCTCTGCAGTACACCTACCAATTGCCTGTTTGATATAAATCCAGTCTTTTAAAATAGTGATTCCACATCAACAGTATCAGTAGTACCTGCCCCCTGCATACCCTCGGAGTGTAACACATGTGAGCAAACCAAAAAAAGAAACACCTATCTTCACAAGCCACTGCCTTCTACAGGCTCCCAGTCACAGCTGAAGATCTGTGCTGCTGCAAAAACCGCCGCTGATACTCCAGCAGCAGAAGTATCAGTGGCGACTGGGAGCCTGTAGATGGCAGTGGCCTGGGAGGAGAGGTATACCTTCTATGTGTTTTTTCTTGCATGCGATATGCTCTGAGATTTTGCAAAGGGCAACTGCTACCGATAATATGGAATGATTGTTTTCATGAAATGGAGTCATATCGAACAGGCGATTGGTAGAGCTGATGACGTGAGGAGGATTGGGCCTGATTTGATGCTAAATTCACCATTGCCCCTACCTCCTTGGATTCTGAAGCTCTTCTCACCTTCCATATCCAATGTTTGCCTGATGTGAAGTTACAGGCGTGGAAATGATCTGAGTAGCACAGTCACAAAAAAAAGAACCAGTAGGGTTCAAACCCCTGTGCCCTGCTTTTGGAGGCATTACACTTACCAGTAGGCTACACCTCCATACCTTGCAGCACAGCAATGGCTGGATATGAAGAGACTGCAGGTCACTGCCTAGAACGTCTGCTGTGTTTGCTGGCATAGGGTAGCTCCCACCAGTACCCATGATGCAGTGCAGATGCCCAACAGCAGTCTACAGATGATCCCAAGATGGAAAATGCACATATCCATCACCTTAGGCGATATGTAAGATTTACTGACAGTGTGTGAAACAAGCACACAGCAGATACAGACTGTGCCACTGAGCAGTTTCTGTGGTCACCTTGAGGGTGAGGATGGGCACCCAGCACTAAGTCCCCAGTACCTGCAGTGCAAGGAATGGTCTCTGCTGCCCATGCTGTAGATCCCTATTGCTGTCAGTGTGTGGCAGGTTTTGCCTGCAGTATGCTATGCTAGTCACTTCTAGCCCTGTGCTCTGACTGCCTGACAGGGACAAACCTAGAACAGTGCAAGTTGATACCTGGTGTTGCAATGCTGATGACAACTACCGGGGGTGGGGGGATGTCTGTCTGGGGTTGTTACCATGGCCCTACTGATGAAACAAGGAGTAGGCCTGGAACACCCCCTAGCCCAACCATCAAGGTCTAACATTCATCCAGAGCAAGCACAGTCACACTACACCAGCTGCCTGCCACTGGGTTTACCAGCCATGCACATACCAACTGCAGACAGTCAGCTGGTCAGTACACATTGCATGTGTACAGAGCAATTGATTGGCCCCAAGGACAAGACGTGCACCCACATCACTAGACACTATATAGCACTATGTGGATACCGTTACCCTTGGTTTCACTCAGGCCTCTTCCTTCATCGTTCCTACTTGCGCCGCGCCGAACGGTGTTGGCATAGGCACCCCTCCCCCACCTCCCTAGCGCACTTTCATCACTGCCATTCATACTATCAATCTCTACTGCACTCCGCTAAGCGGGATTATTTTTCTTCTCGCATCTCCCTGTCGGCTACTCGACAGCTTTATTCTGTCCTTCGCTCTCTCTCCGCCTCTCATTCCTTCACCTCCCCGGCCCCTTCCCCGGTATCCCCTGATCCTGCTCTCCTGGCCTCATACTTTGCCACTAAAATCCAAAATCTTTGGTCACTTTTTCCCTCCTGCCCTCCCCCCCCTTTCTCCCTCTCCCCTTCCTCCTAACACCCCCCTTCCTCCCCTTCTTCCCATTTCCCTTCCTTTTCCCATAAATGGTCCTCTTTTTAACCTGTGACTATGCCAGACCTCTCCAGGGTATACTCTTCAATTCAAAAGACCACCTGCATCTCAGATCCCATCTCCTCCCAATGGCTTCTGGACCCCTCTTTGACCCTCTCTCCCTTCATACTCTCCTTTATCAACACTAGTTTATCCTCTGGTTTTTTCCCCACTGTCTGGAAGCATGCTATTATCCGTCCCATCCTAAAAAAGGACTCTCTTGACCCGTCCTCCCTAGCAAACTGGCGCCCTATCTCAAATCTTCCCTTCCTTTCCAAGCTCCTCGAGAAACTGGTCTATGCACAACTTTCCTCTCATCTTGAGGCCACCTTGACACTTCACCCCCGCCAATCCGGTTTTCGTCCCAATCACAGCACTGAGTCTATTTTTTTATTTTATTTATTTATTTATTTAATTGGATTTTTATACCGCCTTATCATACAATCAAAGCGGTTTAACAAAAGAGAAAATTAGTAATAGTGAAAAAATCTGTGATAATATATACATAGTTTGTAAATATATGATTAAATGTCTTGGGAAAAGGTGCACTATATATATTGTGAGCTATACTATAAAGTGAGCTATTGTACAATGTATATATAAATAATTGCTTTCTTAAAAATTAATTAGTTGATTGCATGACCGTAGTGCTCCGTAAACAAAACTGTTTTCAGTTGTTTTCTAAAGTCTTTGATGTCCTGAGCTGCTCTCAGATCATTAGGTAGGGAGTTCCAGATGGAAGTCGCAGCAAACGAGAAAGCTCTCTCAGAGGTCTCCTTGCGTGTTTTTCTGATGTCATTTGAGGAGCTGATTCTATTTTCAGATACACTTCTCCTAGGTCTGTTGCTAATATCTGACCGGATAAGATACGTCAGACTTTTTGTAGAACATTGTTGCTTTATCTTGAAAATATAAATTACTGTTTTGTATTTAATACGAGATGATATTGGTAACCAATGAAGCTCCTTTAAGATTTATTTTTATTTTATTTATTACAAATTCTTATATACCGCGCTAACTGTAAAGGCTTCAGTGACTGCTTAGCTAGACCCAGATATATTGGATTGCAGAAGTCAAGTAATGGTGTAATTAGAGCATGACAAACATTGCGGAAGTGAACAGTTTCCAGAAGCGGCCTTAGTCTTCTGATGATTTTCATTCTATAATAAGCGCTTCTAATCGTCTTGTTTATGTGTGATCTGAGATTTAATTCCTTGTCTAGAGTAACTCCAAGATATTTCACTTCTGATTTAATAGGAATAATTGAATTATCTATCTTGATGACAGGTGGATGTGCAAAATTTTGGTTACGAGATACAAATAATGCCTCTGTCTTGCTAAAATTAATTTGCATATTGTTGGTTTTACACCAGGTGGACATTTGTGATAGACAATCTGTGATGCTGGAAAAATCAGGTTTCTCGATGGAGATAGTTGTGAAAATCATAATATCGTCAGCATAAATTGTATACTTTATGCCACTTTTTAATGGAATATTGCAAATTGGCTGCAAATAAATGTTGAAGAGAAGCGAAGAAAGAGCGGAACCTTGTGGCACACCTTGTAATACTCTTATGGGCAGAGAAGTTTTTTGTCCAATCTTTACTTGTAAAAATCTCTCTGTCAGATATGATTGAAACCATTTTAATGTGACCCCATGTAGACCAATCTCCTCTAATCTATGTAATAACCTATTGTGATCTACAGAATCGAATGCAGCCGAAATGTCTATAAAAATCATTATAATACCCTTTTTAATGTCATCAATGGTACGGAGAACGTAATCAAAAAGATAAATCATTAAGGTTTCAACTCCATGGTTTGGGCGAAAACCATGTTGGTTATCGTCTAAAGGCGCATGAATATCAATGTGTTCTTGGAGTTGAAGTTGCACTGTCTTTTCAATGATTTTCGCTAAAAAGGGTATGCTGGAAATAGGCCGGTAGGCAGCTGGGTTATTCTTGTCTAACGTTGTCTTCTTCGGGATTGGTCTAACAGTTGCAAGCTTTAAGTGCTTTGGTAAATTACCTTGAGAGAGGGAATTATGCACAATGTTTTGTATTATGTGAATAAAATTTGACTTTGTGGACTTTATCCAAGATACAGGACATGGATCGGTTGGAGAAGTGCATGTGTTTATGGAAGAGATAATGTGCGAGAGTTGCTCTTTAGAAGGAAAAGAGAATGTATTCCAGACCCTGAAATTTGAGACCAAATTCAAGTTGAGACTAAATATATCTTTTACCTTAGAGTGGAATTTTTCCTTAATATAATCTGCATACTTCTGCGGTTCAATTTCAGCTTCACCTTCTGTTTTTTGCTCTTTTGTTAAACTCTTTACAATTTCAAAAAGCTCTCTAGGTTTGTTGATGGAGTTATTTATTATATTTGTATGGTATTCTTTCTTTGAGACTTTAATACGTTCGTCGTATAGCTTTTGTTTTGTTAAATATATCTGCTTTCCTTTCTCAATGAAGTCCGTATCGCACATGACCAAAGCCACATCTCTATTGCCGTTTCCTTAGATTTATCTGCCACTTTTGACCTTGTAGATCACCCTTCTCTCCTGACCCGCTTACACGATATTGGGCTCTCTGGCTCTGTTCTTTCTTGGTTTCATTCATTCCTCTCCCACCGAACTTTTTCTGTCTCCACAGGTTCTTCCTCCTCTCCTCCCACCCCTCTCCCATGTGGTGTCCCCCAGGGTTCTGTCCTTGCCCCTCTTCTGTTTAACGTCTTTTTGGCCCCCCTCGCACTCCTGGTTCAGCAGCATAGCATTTCGGCCCACTATTATGCAGACGATATTCTTCTCCACCACATGGACCCTTCTGCCCCAGATCTTGCCCCCCTTAACTCTTGCCTGGCCTCAGTGTCCTCCTGGTTCTCCACTAATTTGTTGCACGTGAATCTCTCAAAATCATTTGCCATTTGGTTTACCTTTGGTACCCCAATTCCCCCTCTTGCCCCTACCTTGTCCTGTTCCCCATTGCCGGTAGTCTCCTCCCTACGTTATCTAGGAGTTACCCTGGACTCTACCTTATCCTTTAAAGAACATATTTCCTCTGTTGTACAGTGGTCCTTTCACACCTTACGTCAACCCCGTGCCATCCGTCCCTTTATACCAGTCTCCTCCATGACTACACTGTTACTGTCCCTGGTGGTATCCCGCCTGGACTACTGCAATGTTGTCCTCGCCGGTCTCCCTCAAACCCAATTGTGAAGATTACAACTAGTCCACCATACAGCTGCACGCATTCTCACTCACGCTTCCCGCTTCGACCACATCACCCCATCCTGATTCACCTACACTGGCTTCCCCTTGTTTACCGTGTACAGTTCAAAATCCTTATATATGTGCACATAACCATCCATACCGGTGTTCCCCTCTACCTTGCCAATTCAATACATCTTCATTCGTCTCACCGCTCCCTTAGATCAGTCCACTTGAACTGCATGTCCCTTCCCTCCCCCTCACAGGCTCATCTTGAGTCCACCCGCTCCTCAGCATTTTTCTTTTTGGGCCCGCGACTCTGGAACTCGCTTCCCATCGCTCTCCGTTTAGAACCCTCCTATAAAACTTTTAAGGCTAGGCTGAAGACCCACCTTTTCTGCACCGCTTTTAACCTTTCTCCTCCACCTGCTCCCCTTTCTCCCCCACCCCGCTGAACCTGAATGTATTTAATTCTCTGCTTCGTCTCCCATTGCATTACCTGTTGCTTTACTCTATCTCTCCACCCTATCCTGTCTCTTAAATTTTTTGGCGTTCCTTTTCCTTTTCAGCAGCCTATATATTTTATTATTGTACACCGCTCTAATGCCATCGGTAAAGAGCGGTATATTAAATGTGGAAATAAAGATAAAGAAAGATACATAGCTGTGCCATGGTCACTGCTCAGTCAGAGTAGGTAGGGGGAAGGAGCTGGCACGAATAGCGAGGATGGACATCCCATTGGGAATGCCATCCCCGCTATTCGTGGCTCAAGATACCCACCGATATGTTAGCTGCCAGGTCCGACACCAGTATGCAAAGCCCATGATGTGCAGCACAGGACAGGTATCAAATGCAGCAGGGTCCCAGACAAATGCCATATGCAGCACTGTCCATCTGGACCCCTCAGCCCATGGCCTGGCCAGTCAGCAATGCAGGCACACAGGACAGAGGAGGCGTGAGGGACCAGAGCAAGCCCCGGACTGGGGTGTGACAGCACTGGACATATGGCAGCAGAATGAGATAAGGTCCAATGTATGCAGGTGGTGTTGTGGCAAGCAGGCAGGCAGCTGCAGTGACAGATCCAGGGGAGAAAGAAACATGTATATGGATGACACCCTTCCTGCCGCTGCAGATAGTTCCATGTCCTGCGCAAGGCAGAGGCCTTGAAGGTGTGCTTCTGCACAATCAGGCATGACTGCCCAGGGCTCCTGCATCGTATTTGGTGGCAGCTGCAGTGGGAGCGAGATGAGTGTGGGGGAATGGCACAGGACTGGGGCCGTGACATACAACATGGCGCAGTGCTGGAGTAGTTGGGCAATGCAGGGGCAACAGCAGACAGAGCATGGGGAGGCATCTGACAATGGGAACATGTCATCCGGAAACCTCCACCCACTGAAACTAGCAGCTACCTCTCTGCATCCCATCCACAGCCATCCCAGTTGAGGACAGCTCACCCCCTACAGCGGAGGAGGAGGAGGCGGAGATAGTGGCGGTGGAGGAGGAGGCGGACGAGGAGGAGGAGGAGGAGGAAGAGCAGCCCGCAGCATCTGCAGCACGCAGCCTCGACAGCACCATTATGGCCCCCCCAAGGACGCACAGCTCCATAGTACTGTTCACCTTCACAGTAAGTGGAACAGAGAGGGAGACGCTTTCACCCCAGTATTGTGAAATATCCATTGCTGTGAAATAATACTAGTTTGGCGATCGGCCTCCCAGATCTTTATCATTCCCCCAAGAAATTTATTTGACTTTTGCATAAGCAATTGATAGAATAGTGTCCTGCCCTTTGATAATGGTGGGTGCATAGTTTTTTAATGGGAATATGTTTTAGATGGAGAGAGGTTACTGGTTTGCATTTAGGTTTGGGACATGCCATATGCATAAGGTTTATCTGCATGACATCTGTTGTCTGTGAAAATGCTCTCTGTTACTGACTGCCATTGGACCACTATTGTTTCCACATGGTTCAGTTTGTTTCCCTTCAGTCAAAGGTCCATTTGGCCTATTATAATTTCCAGATGTAGCCAATCTGGATTGCATTTACAGAGTAGCGTCCTCACAAAATAGCAACATGCTATATTGCTTACCCCTAGGTACGTAGTTCTTTTCCCCATGTCTTTGTTATGGAATTTTCCTTCAGGAACTTGTCCAGAACCTTTTATGACACAGCTATGCTTTATTTAAACATAGATGCCCTTCTGTGTTGTTACAATACAGTGTTACTTTAGCTGACATAGGCTGCTATTCCACATTTTAGCAGGTCTAACCTAGACGTCTAAGAGGTATGTACACGTTTTCATCAAAATACGGTTTAGACGTATAGATGACTCGACACACCCACGCTCCTCCCCTCCATGCCCATATCCAGATTGCCCGTCTTTCTCATCTGTACGTGTAGATTGTTCTGTCGTCGGAATCGCATCTAGACGTTTAAGTGCCGAAGATGTCCAATTTGCACGTGTAAACAGCTTATTTGTGGTTCAGAATAACCCCCTTTGTGTATGTATTTTGGTTAAAATCTTAATAACAAAAAAAAGAACAGAATTAGAAAATGTACAGAAAAGAGTGGCCAAAGTAATAAGAGGGATGAAAAGATATCCCATGAGCAAAGGCTAAGGAGATTAGGGCTTTTTCATCTTGCCGAAGAGACTGCTGATGGGAGGTATGAAAGAGGTCTATAAAATCCTAAATGGAATGGAAAGGGTACATGCAAATCAATTGTTTACTCTTTTAAAAAGTACAAAGTAATACATATAAGACAAATAAAAGACGATATTTTTTCTTTCAAAGTATAGTTATGCTTAGGAACTCATTGCTGGAGGATGTCGTTAAAGTAATTAGCATAACTGCATTTAAAACGATTTTGGGGATATCAGTACCTAAGACAAGTTTCCAAGTGATAGATTTCAAATACTTCAATGTACTGAGCTTGCTCACTATAATACTTTCAAAAATAAAGGAGAAAAGGATCTCGGTAACCACACTCTATGTACTAAAATTCTGCTACAACAATTTTTGCATTGCGTCCACTGTTTTTATTTATAATTGGAAGTTTTTAATTTATTTTATTCAATTCACTCTTTCCTAAGCAGTGTTCTCATACAAAACTACTTAATTCATGCAAACTATGGAATATCAGTAATTCTCACCCCCTTCATGGTTATCAAAATGTCCAAAATTTGTCTCTTAGGAATATGTTTACTAAGCTGAATTGGAAAAAGGATACATGCATTAATGGGGACGTCAACCTGCACCATCTTCAATGGACATAAAATGCTGACAGCTTTGAATTTATATCCATCAAACTTAAAATTCATTTCCGAATGTAGCAAACAATTTCAGACTAAGATGGAAGCATTGGCAGAGCCTTGGATTGTATTATGGATGCTTTGCTGCCTTGAACGTGATTATTTATGATGGCACAGAGATATCTATGTTGCCTTTATAAAACTGGCTTCAGGCACCTTCTTGGCCTTCTCACACAGGTGTCCTGTTATGAAATCAAGTCCTCAGCAAAAGTAGACAGAAAAAGAAAAAGCATGGCATCAAGTCAGATCAGAAGCAAGATGCCTATAAATATGGATGAATCCACTTTGCCAAAAGGAAACTATGGAGGTCATTTTAAATCGATTAGATACGATTTGGATGTCAACAAACATGTACATGGATGTCGAAATCAAGGAGGTATCCCCCACTGCAAAGACGTCTAACTAGGCAGAGTGTGTGGCGGAGGCATGTTTGGGTTGGCGTCATGGACATAGATGTCCCCAATTGATCTTAGAACCCTCGCAAATGTCTGTGCCCGTGTCTAAACTTAAACCTGCTCCAGGCACAACTAGTCACTAGAAAAATGCTGATTTCAGCACTAATACTTCTGGAGTGTGTCAAGAAGTTGGCACTACACTTTCCTCAGTACGCTTCACTATGACAATGCTATGTTGTGTATATTTGGGAAACTTGTTTTGAGTTTGCACCATTGCTGCATGTCTCGTAGATGTTCCTGGTATTAAATGCTATCCCTGGAACATTTATGTAGACGTCCCTGCAGATGTCCATATCGGACATGAACGTGCATGCAGGTTTTACAGACATTAAGGAATGGGCATCCCAGTTTGCACTTGTACATCCTTTGTAAACTGTGCCTTTTAGCATCCACTTTTGTGGTAAATAAATGTTGGGTGAAAAGCATTTTTGCTTCACTATTAGATTAAACTAATGTTTTAATACTAGTAAGTTTTAATATTACTTTAATATAATAATGCAGGCTTGTGTGAAAAGAATGTTATTTCTCTTGCTGCGAGGTTTGATGTTTATTACCTGCTCTCTTTTAGGGGAATCGACAATAAAATTATATTCATAAAACTTGGCACTCAGTGTATCAGCTTTGCTGTTAATCGGTAGGGGAATTTGTTAACGGAATATATTTGTAAATGCTGCAGCTGGTAGCAAAATAAAAACAGTCCTTTTAATTAGCACATAGCACTACTACTTCAGAGAATAAAACTTTCTTTCTCTGATGCCAATCTGTATCTTGCCTGTGGTATCTTTCTCTTAGAAGAGGACAATAGTCCCACTAAATTTCCCTCCACTAATAAAGTGGGTAAACTCTCCCTGAAAATAACCTTTTTCCTAACCCTCAAGCCTTCCTTAGCCATAAAGAGAAGCATTTCTAAAATCGATCACAGTAGCTAATCTAATACAGATCTAGAATATCAGAGGAATAATCAAAGAACATGCTGTTGGGAGAGCTAGAAATCTCTCAATCTATTGTCTGAGTGGGCAAGTTGAGCTTTTGATTATCACTAAGGATAGATGTATAGTACTTGAACTTGACCTTGCCAATGAATAACTATTGAAAAAAAACAGGGGTTAATTTTCAGCTTGTGTGATAACTGGTTTACATTAAATGCTATATATAATCAGTAGTATTGAATATCTGGATAGTGTGGCCCACAGTGGCTCTTTTTAGTTTATTAAGCAGGCCTAAACTAAACATGCAACTTATCTGGATAGTAGCTGGATCATTTGACAGCCCACCTTTCCACCTCAAATTTGATGTCATATTATATGGGCAGCATTGGGCAGAACGTCTGACTGAATAGCTTGATATTATACATTTATAGTTAGCCTTATTTGATATACTTCCTATTATAAATAATATCTAGGCAGTTAACAATTAAAAATAAAAATAGAGTTAAAAATATATAGAAAAAGAGTAAAAAGACCAAGACAACAAATAAGGAAGCTGAGGGAAGGAGACCTAGGTTACAAAATTAGCAGCATATTCATAAACATTAATCACAAAAGGAAGGAAAAGATTATGAATAAGACAAGACAAGAGTGATTAAGAAACTGCTGTTTCAGGTTGCTGAGTAGCGGCCATGGGCGGATTCGATTAAAAAAAAAGATAGAATCACTAGTCACGAAGAATCTACAGGTGAAAAAGCTTGAACAAAAAAATGACTTTTAAGCAAGTAAGAAAATTGACATTGAAGGTCAAGAGGAAGAGAGTTCCACATAAAAGGAGCAGCACGTCTATAAGAAGAAGAATGGGCAGAAGAAGAGAGAGCCTGATGAAAATTAGGAGATGCTGTGTAAGTGAATGGAGAAAGTGCAAAGGCGTATAAGGAATCAGAAACTTATGGAGAAAAGGAGGATTACCAGAACAGAGAGCATGAAACGTGTGAATAAAAAGTTCAAATCTGTTATGGTAAATGATGGGAAGCAAATGTTTGCTAATGAAAAGAGGAGTAACACTATCAAATTTTCTAGAACCATGAAGAAGTTTGATAGTGGTATTTTGGATTATCTATAAATTGTATATTAGATTTTGAGGAAGTCTGAGAAAAAGAGAATTAGCATAATCCAGACGAATTATAATCAAAGTATGAACAAACAGAATATTTAAGATCAAGAAATTTCCTAATAGAGCGAATCTGTCGAAGAAAGAAACATTTTTGAATAATGTGAGAAATATTTTGCGATAATCAGAGATGGGTCAAAAATTATTTCAAGAATTCCAACAGAATCCTGAAGAAGAATAGAGATACCATGAATTGATGGAAGTACAGAATGAGAAGGAGAAATATCATTAGAAGAAAGCATACCTGCAGTTTTTGTAGTATTAAGTTTAAGGTCACAAGAAGCCAACCAATCAGCAAGTTTATGGGATACATGAAGAATCAATGCTGAAGAGCGAGAAGGAAAACAAAAAAGAAACTGTATGTCATTAACATATAAAAAGAAAGTTATGCCAGGGATTGAATCAAAAAGGCCAAGGGAGCAAGAGAAATAAAAGAGTAGGACCAATACTGAACCCTGAAAAACACCACTGTGAAAAGGAAAAAGACCAAGAAACTCTAAGAGGGACGTTTACTAAACCACGGTAAAGTTACCAACAGTAAGGGCAGCATTAAGGTGCCTGAAGCTATATAAGGCAGTGGGCGGGTAGGGGGCGTGTTGGCATTAGGGTGCCTTGGGCCATTTAATGTGAGCTAACAGGACCAAGTGTGGTAAGAGCTTAAAGGTGTCTTAACTTAGGGCACCTTAAACATGCCTTAACTAAGGGCACCTTAAAGGCACCTTAACTTAGGACACTTTAACTTAGGGTGTCTTTACTTAGGGCACCTTAAGTTATGGTGCCTTAAAGTTAGGGTGCCTTATCTTAGGGCACCCTAACTTAAGGCACCCTGTTAAGTTGCCCTAAGTTAAAGTGCCCTAACTCAAGGTGCCCAAGGGCATTAAGGTGGTTTAAGGTGAGACACGAAAACGGCGGTAACCTAAATGCTGGATAGAACACCAAGGAATGTCAATGTAAAGATGATGGAAGGAAGGACAAGCATGAGTTGATGGACCTGCCATATCGGTGGGCACCCTATGTGGCAGTCAGTTAATTGGACAAGCATGTGGGAGGCAGTTGTATAAATGCATTGAGGGTGCCATTGTAAAAGCGCAATGTCAGTGTGTGGCATGGGATGGGGGAAGATGTGTCCCCCAGTGGAGGCAGAAGTGGCAGGATGTTTGCAGCAACAGGTGTATAGAGTAGTAGTGGTGACGTGCAGATCAGGCACAGGAGAGGCGAGCGCGAAGAGCTGAAGTGCAGAAAAGAGTACCAGTGTAGTTCATGGAGTAGCAGCCTGCATAAGAAGATTTGACTGTACACAGCCAACGACGGCAGATAGATGGGACAAAGAATGGATGGTGGCTGAGAAGAGGGTGTTATGGGCTGGCAGCACTAATGTGCAGAGCCCTGATTGTTACAGGCATGAAAATGACCTGAGTAGCACAGTCATGAAAAAAACAGGTAGGCATTGAACCCCTGTCCCCTGCTTATGGAAACATTGCACTAACCAGTAGGCTACACCTCCACACCTTGCTTCACAGCAATGGCTGGATACAAAGAGGCTGCAGGTCACTGCCTAAAAACATCTGTTGTGTGTGCCATCATAGGGTAGCCCCCTCCAGTACCCATGATGCAGTGCACATGCTGAACAGCAGTCTACAGTTGATCCCCCAAATGGAGAATGTACATATCCATCACCTCAGCTCAGTAAGATGCACTGACAGTGTGTGATACAAGCACAGAGCAGCTACAAGCCATGCTACTGAGCAGTTTCTGTGGTCACCCTGATGGTGCAGATTCCCACCTAGAGCAGTGCATGTCAATACCCAGTGTTACAATGATGATGCCATGTCTGCCAACTACCAGGGTGGGGGTGGCTGAACTTGCATGGGGTTGTTACTAGGGTCCTGCTGGGAGTAGGCCTGGAATGCCCCATGCCCCAATCACCTAGGTCTAACATTCACCCAGAGTCAGACTGCACCTGCTGTCCACTACTGGGTTTACCAGACATGTGCATGCCAATTACAGACAGCTTGCTGGTCAGTACACATTGAATATGTACAGAGCAACCATGTATACCCATGCTTGGGCTATACTGCAAAGACACCAATCAGTTGGTTCAGTGATCAGGCCCTCAGGATAGGAAGTGCACCCACATCACCAGAACCAGACACCATATAGCACTATGTGGATACATAGCCATGCCATGGTCACTGCTCATTCAGAGTGAGAGTGTCCTCTCAGCAGGATGTGCTGTGGCCACCTGGTCTTAGCAGGTGGCAGTTGGTTGCTATAAAGACCCAGCTATTGATCCCCCCCCCCCCGATGCAGACACATCCTGGCCAATCTGCCCTGTTTCAGCCCATACCCACAATACTTTGCTCCTCGTCATACACATTTGCAGGCTAATGCTGGAAACTGCTTAGGCACTGCAAGACTCAGTGAGGAGTAGAAAACCACAAAACAATGGATAGACATACACACACACTCATATCGATGCACTGTGCAAAAATGGGGATGGTTGGCATTCCTGCCTGCTACTCTGGTCCCAATCTCAGTTCAGGCATTGTTAAGGTGTGCTCATTGTGCAGGAGCTAGTAATACACTCTGATGTTAATGTATGCTCAGTGTGCCGGTGCTGTCAGCCTGACTCTCCATCCAGCTGAGGATAGTGGAGTCTGTCTGTGTGGGTGTTTGTACCCTTGTTGGCTGATTCATTGGGGGTTGCACATGTTGGTGTTGTACCTGCACTGTGGGATAAAGTCTAACCACAGGAACATGCACTACAGCCAGGACCCAAACCTGTGATCCTCTGCTCTATATACACACCAACTGTGTGTAGTGCACCACAATGCTGCTACATGGTCACATCAGTCCCTGGGGCTGACATGCTTTCCATCAGACAGACCTTGGCACATGTTGCACTGTGCACAGTGCACTGGAGCAGGGAATAGCCTTGATCTGCTGTAGGCAGGTGCCACTGCCCCCTCCACCAACACCCCCCATGCAATACTGATATGCCCATGTGTTGTCAATGTTGGTGTTGCGCAGCCCCAGTCCAGCCAACATGCAGGTTGGCGAGCACCTAGGGTGCAGGGTCTGGTGGGGGGGGGGGCAGAGGCATACATGGATGGCACTCATTCTCCCCAACAAGAATCTGTCTCTCTAGGGACCCCATCACCACCTGTCAATGTTTTGTCTCTTCTACCTGGGGAAGAGACAGCTGAGGGGTGTTATGTTAGAGGTCTAGAAAATATTGCTTGGATTGGAACGGGTAAACGGTCAATTGTTTATGCCATCAGAATGTAGAAAGACTAGGGGACATGCAATGTGGCTACAGTGTAACCCAATCAGGGCTACTAGGTGAAGATATTTTTTCAGTCAATGCATTATCAAACCCTGCAATTCATTACCAGAGGATGTAGTAAAGGCTGTTAGTATAGCAGGATTTAAATAATGTTTGGAAAGGTTCCTGGGGAGATTCCATAAACCATTGTTAAAGAGGACCCGGGATATGCACTGCTTGCCCCATTACAAGCATTATGAATCCTGTGTGTCTTTTGGGGAAACTGTTAGGTACCTGTGACCTAGATTGGCCACTGTTGGACATAGGATACTGGGCATGATGGACCTTGGTCTGACACAGTCTGACATATTTTCAGGTCCTATGTGCTTATGTGCCACCTAGGCAACTGCCTAGTCTGCCCTGTGCACCAGCAGCCCCCACTGCATGACCCACATGCACCCTCCTTTGCCCCATTTGCACCATTAACATAGTGCCCTTTCATACTTGGGCACTATGCTCAGGGGCAGCTCTATAATGATGCTGAGTGAGGCAGCAACTTTTTGGGGGCAGCAAAAATTGCCCCAAAAAGACTGCCTCACTCAGCCTTCAAAATAAAAAAAAAAAAACCCGGCTTCAGAAGCTGCTGCTGCTGCCACGGCAGCAGTGGTAGAATGAAGAACCGCACAAAGAGAGTGTTTCCCTTTCCTGTGGCTGTTTTACAGCTGAGCCTGTCGGTGCTGATAGGAAACAGGAAATGCCTCTTTCCATCAGTGCTGGCAGGCTCAGCTTAACAGAGCCATGGGAAAGGGAAACACTCTCCCTTTGCGCAGCTCTGCAAAGCTGAGCTGGCGTGGAGGGGAAATGCTGGCAGGGCTCTTCCGGGGAGGCGGCGGCCACGGGGCACCTCATTTTGCTGCTGCTGCTGCTGCAGCTGGTTTTTTTGGGGGTTTTCTTTTTTCAATTTCCCTGGGCTGGTGGAGGGGGGTAGCATAGAAAATATTAATGGGCTGTTGGGGGGAGGGCTAAGACTAGAAATGGGCTGATGGGGGTTTAAAACTGGAAATGGGCTGATCGGGAGGAGGGGCTAGGACTAGTAATGGGCTATCGGGGGCTAGGACTGGAAATGTGTTGATGGGGGGGTTAGAACTGGAAATGGGCTGATGGGGGTTAGAACTGGAAATGGGATGATCGGGAGGTGGGGCTAGGACTGGTAATGGACTGATTGGTGGGGTTAGGCCTGGAAATAGGCTGATTGGGGCTAGGACAGAAAATGGGCTGATTGGGGGGCTAGGACTGGTAATGGGTAGATGGAGGGCTAGCACTGGAAAAGAGCTAGGACTGGTAATGGGCTGAATGGGGGCTAGGACTGGAGTGGGATGATAAGGAGGATAGGACTGGAAATGGAATGGGACAGGAAATGGGCTAATGAGGGAGGGGAGGAGAGTGCTGCTGGCCCTGGAAGAAAACTAGGGGCTAGGGCTACAAACGGGCTGATGCAGGCAGATGGTAGAATAGGATTGGAAGGGAGCGGACACTGAGAGGGTCTGCCAGGGGAAGGAGGGGGCAGGAAGGGAGCTGACATGGGGGAAGGAGGGGGCTGGAAAGGAGCTGACACCTGGAATGTACTGAAGGGGAACTGGAAGGGAGCTGACACTTGGAGAAGGGAGTGGTAGGTGGCTGGGTAATGGAGAGGAGGCTGGAAGGGAGCTGACATGTGAATGGCACTGGAAGGGGGATTGACAGAAGGTAGGGCGGCTGGAAGGGAGCTGACTGGGGGGTGGCACTGAGAGTGGACATGAGCTGATACCTGGACTAGAAGGTATTTGGACTAGAAGGGTCTGGACAGTGGGGAAGGAAGGGAATGGACACCAGTGGCAGTCGTGGGAATGCAAGGTGGTTAACATTGGAAGGTACTGGGAGGGGAGGACTGGAAAGGGGGTTGATAGTGGGGAGGGTTACTGGAACTGGAAATAGGCTGATGGAAGGAAGTGAAGAAAACAAAAGAAGAGATAAGAAATGGCAGATGGACCATAGACCACAGAAAGAGAGCTAAGAGAAGACAGGAAAGGAGAAGCCTCAGATTGGGACCAGCATGATCAGTGAATAAAATGGTCAGACAACAAAAGTAGAAAAAATAATTTTATTGAATTTTAGTGAATGGACTTTGAGCTATTTTCATATTTTACACAGTATTGGAGAACTGCATCTCTTATTTATCTGATGCTACACTGCATGTGGTCTCTGGCTTCTTGGGGTTTCAATTTAAATTTTGACTACATATTTTTATTTTTACTTTAGATTGTGGTTACTTATTCTGTACTTGGTGAGGGTCGATGTTGTGAGTGTGTGACTGAGGTCAGGTGTTCTGTTAACATGGAGTTTCTTCATAAAGATATACTATACAGTACTGTATTAATTTGACTTGTTCAGCTTTTCAAATAGGTGTATGGATGTTCCAGGGCCCACTGTAATATTTACAATGACCTTTTTTTGGATGAGTTCCTTATGTGAGTCTTGGAAGTTTGTGCTGATATGGTATGGTAGGTTTGCTCTTTGTTGTAGGGTTTTGTATTAGTTCACAATATGCCTGGTACTGGATAATAGTGGTTGTTGTTGTTGTTAGTGAGATGATCAGAATCAGATTTTTTTTAAAATTTTGGGTTCTGTGGGTGAATGTCCTGGTTCTGCTCTGCAAGTACTGTGGATGCAAAATATATGTTGAAAAAGAAAAAGCAAGAACCATAACGCAGTTTATAACAACAACATAAAAATGAGTTATAATTTAGTTTTATAAACTGTGCTGTTGGTTCTTGCTGTCTTTTAGTTCCTTGGTGTGCAAAGAGGACTGTACCTAGCCCTGTGCAAGCAGTGCTGCCGCACAGGGCACAAAGGTTTGGGGGGCGCATTTCGGCTGTCTGCTGTTGCCCTTCCGCTGCTGGCAGGAAAATAGCAGGCAGCTGAAATGCACACCCCCCCCCCCAAAGCCTTTTTGCAGCACTTTAAGCAAGTCTAGTCCCTCCCTCCTCTAACGCGATGTCAGAGCAGGGAGGGACAAATCAGCTTAAAGTGCTGGCGCCTTTCAGATCGGGCGCATGCCCCCCTCCACATCCCCATACCTCCATCCAGCGCTGCCTGCCCTTTCCCTGCTGCCTGCGCCGCTGTGAAAAAAACAGAGGGCAGTAGCAGCAGGGAAAGAGCAGGCAGCACTGGATGGAGGTATGGGGGGGGGAGAGTGGGGGCGTGCGCCCAAGCTGCAAGTCGCACAGGGCGCGATTGCAGCTCGGTACGGCCCTGTGTGCAAACATCTTGCATTTCCTCCATATAATCTAATCGGCTTTTTGATTTGCTTCAGTCTCTGATTGGATTTCTGAAAAAGCCCTGTCCCCCTCTAAGGTGGGAGGGGGGGGGAGCGCCATCTCATTCTTCGCCTCAGGCAACAGATTGCCTTGAGCCACCCCTGACTATGCTATTGCTGCTAATGGAGCACTACTATCACTTCTCACCTGTCTGTGCAGCACATTGCAGACATAAAATAGGCTTTCTCTCCTCAAAATGCACCCTTACCAACAGGCTTGGATACGCGGTAAAGTTCCTGGTGTTAAGGTGCTGGCAGTAATGTAGCAGGGGCTTGTCCCTGCCCACTCCCCACCCCTTGACCCCTACTATCTGCCCATAGGGTGCTTTACGCTGCCGGTCCCATTAGTGCACACTAAGGCAGCGTTTTGCGTGCGTTAAGGATGCAATTGTACCATTAGCGCGTTAATGGCACCTTTGCTCCTTTAGTGTGGTTTAGTAAACATCCCCCTAAAAGTACGATTTTGTAAATAAGAACAAAACAAGATAAAAGCAAATAAGTTCAAAGCAAGATCAGAAATACCAAGAGAACAAACCTATGATAAGAGAAGAGAATGATCAAACAAATCAAAAAGCAGCAGTAAGATCAAGAGACATAAGAAGAACTTCATGATCAGAATTAAGAGGAAAATGAAGAAAATCAGTAACGGCCAAGAGAGAGTGTTCGGTAGACAAATTAGAAAAAAAACATTTTGAGTTGGATGATTTTTAGAAGATAATCCTGAAGTTGCTCAGCTACCAATCTCCCCACTACTTTATAAAGAAAAGGCAGTAAAGAAAAGGGGGGTGATATTTGAAGGCTCTTACACAAGTAACTTCCTTAGTTACCCATGTAAGGGCCTTTTCTGAGATATTCGAAGGGCACCTACGCGGGTAGTGCCCTTCGAATTTCCCGGCTAAGTCCCTAACACGCCCAGATGCTATCTGTATAGCATCGGGGCATGTTAGGGGCATTCTGAGGCAAAGCAGGGGTGGAGGAAGGGGCAAACAGGGTAGCAGCAATTTTCTCTGCTACCCGCGAAGTCCTCTGCGCCTTAAAGATAGGCGAGAAAAAACCTCGCCTATCTTTAAGATGCAGAGGCTATGCGGGAAGCAATGAAAATCGCTGCTACCCTCTGTGACTGCCGGGCATCTGGGCTAACCTGGATATTCACTTCCGCCGGTGTGAAAGTGAATATCCAGGTTAAGGGGGTCGGCGGGCAGGCTATGCATTGCTGCGGTGCATAGCTTGCCCACCTCAATATAGGGCCCTGGGTCTATAATTGAGGGAGTTAAGTGAGTCAGTTGTACCAGGCTTAAGAATAGGAAGAATAGTAGCCTGTTTCCAAAAAGAAGGAAACGTGGCAGAAGAAAGAGATGCTGATATAATAGAATACAACCGAGAAGATGGGAGTCACTGACTAACTTAAAAAGATGAGCTGTAGTAGATCTAGATTTGGCAATGATATGTGAAAGTTCACTATAAGCAGGAACTTCAAAGACAGACAATTTAGAAAGAGAGGAAGAGAAAGCAGCAGGATCAGAAGATAGAGATGGGCAAGTACGGGGAGTGGCAAGATAGATTGACTATCAAGAATCTTCTGCTGGAAGGCAGAGACAAAATCCTGAGGTTGAAGAGGTGAATTGTTGGTGAGATATGCTTACACCCTGAACTGTTTAATGCCGAACATCTGGACGAAGCCTTTCTACAGTGCCACCAACTGTTGCTTTTGCTGAGTGTCTCTCCAGGGAGCTGCTCTGGCATTGATATTTTGTTCATATTAGCAATCTGGTTTATCAGTTGAAAGGAATAATTTGGAATTCTTCAACTCTGTCTGTTCTCTACTTAAAGGTTACTGTTACCTTTGCTAGAACCTCTTTATCAGGAAGCCCTAACTTCCCTGTGATGTTAGTAAACCTCAAAGATATGTCATTCCGAACCATGCGCTCTTAAGTGACTGTTAGCTTTACCCCATTTTCTAGTTTAAAAACTCCTCTATCTCCTTTTTAAAGATTAATGCCCACAGCCTGGTTCCTCCCCAGTTAACGTGAAGCTCATCCTTTTATTTTTTTATTTATAGTTCTTTTATACCGCGCTATTTCTCATCAGTGCGGTTTACAGTGAACGAAAATACTCACTTAAGCAACAAACTGACATGAGTTTACATATAACAGGGCAAGTAACCAGGATTCAACATTGGGAAAACTTTGTACATAAATGTATAAACTATATACAGTAACAGGTTATTATTTACAATATGTGCAGCGTGAGACAGAACATTACTGCGTATCTTGTGGGATTGGGTTGTGTTGGGGAGTCCTTTCGGAAAAGCCCTGCCCTTCCCCAGAATGTTGCCCAATTCCTAAACAGCACTAATCTTCCCTGCACCATTATCGCCCTGCATGCATTGAGACTCCAGAGCTCTGTCTGCCTGTTGGGTCCTGCATATGGAATGGGAAATATTTCTGGGAATGCTACGCTGGACGTTCTTGATTTCATCTTTCTATTTAAAAGGCTAAATTTGGCTTCCAAAGCTTCCCTCCCACATTTTCCTATGTTATTGGTACAAGCACGTACAAGGACATCAGGTTCCTGCTGAGCACTCTCTAAAACCTCATCTAGGTGGTACTACTTTCACACTAGGCGGCAAGTTACCAGGCGATCCTCGCATCCACCAGCCACCCAGCTATTTACATGCCTAATGATTGAATCACTAACTATGATGTAAAAGACAGAATAAGCAAAAGGAAGTAGTATCCTTATGAATTAAGGTACAGTAATATGTTTTCTTAGCCAGGACAATAGCTGCATGACAATGATATGAGGCAGAGTGGAAAGAAAAAAAGCACAAAAGATGAACAAGATTTATGCCAGTGATGCTGTAGCTGGTGAAGCTGGCGCTAAAGAAGGCATAAGCCAGAATGATACAATGGATGAGAGGGATGGGAATGAGAAGAAACAGAGCGCAGAGAAGTTGAATCAAAAGCAGCCGAAATAGTGGAATTAAACATAATAACCTGATCGTCAGGGTAACAAAAGTCAAAATCAGTTCCAAAAGGTAGACAATGTGCCATGAATAAATCATGAGTAAAACTTTGAAGATGCCGATGACAACAAGGCAAAGGTTTTGAAGGGGGTGAGAAGGAGAAGGAAGAGTAAGAGAAAAGAAAATGAGAGAATGATCTGTCAAAGGATAAAGTGTAATCACAGAAGAAGAGAAAGACAAAGAAGACAATGTTATGACAAGGTCTAAAATCTGACCAGCAACATGAGTTGGGTCATTGATATGTTGGGGTAAGCCCGAAAATGATAAAATGCAATGGGATCTGAAGAAGTAATCGGGTCTATTCGCCCCCCCCCCCTTGCCATCCCTGATGAAAGCCTCCCCGTACGAACAAGGAGTTTGTACAGGGAGGCTTAGATGGAGGCGGGAGGGGGCATTGTGGAGGCGGGGTGAGGGCGGGCAATGGGCGTTCCGCAACCCAAGACATACAGGGTCGATTCTGAAGTCAACAGACTGGATAGGGGACTTATTCCACCTTGGAGGTGGAATAAGTCCCCCTGGACATTGGGGGAGGCAGGTCTGTGCAGCAGAAATGGGGTGAGGAGGTGCAGGGGGTTCCCCAGAGCCCGACCCTGGCCATGGGAGGCCAGATCGGGGATCAGGCTGCAGGAAAAGGAATAAGTGGCCAGCGGCTGGGGATCGCAGCTGCTGAAGGAGCCACTGTGCCATGGCAATGGGATGCCATGGACTGCGGCTCCATCCAGGAGTCTGACTGATTTAGCTGGGCAGGCCAATCTGAATCGAGTCCCGACCTGCACATACAGGCCCAGACCCGATTCTAATGCCATGGGGCACATCTAGCACCCGCGCAAACAGATTCAGGTCTGCCTCAGTGCATCCCGCTTCCAATCCAGCGCACAGGAGTCTGGGCGGCCAACTTGGAATGTGCCTCCACATGAATATTAAAGTCCCCCAAAATCAGTAGGGGCAATGAAGCAAGCACATAGGGAGAAACCACATTGTAAAAAGTCTGAAGAGAAACAACAGAGAAAGGAGGAGGCAAACAGACAAGTACGAGAATGATAAGAAGTTGCTGAAAGAGAACTTTAAAAAAGAGAATTTCAAGAGAAAGCTTTTTATGGAAGTAAATATAGAAAAAAATTGTTTCAGCTGTGTAAACTTTTCTATTAAAATTGTGGCCTCACTAAACTGGTTTGCGGCCCTGCTCTTATAAACTTATTGCAGAGTATAAAGCAGCAAGTTCCTGTCAGTACCTGACTAATCAGTGGCTATGGCCACAATATCAGTCCATGTACCCACATGACATCCATTCATGGAACTCATCGTAATGGATAGCTATTGGAATCCTAGAAATATGTCACTGGGTCCTCTTCTCCGTTCTTGTATGAAGAAGGAGTGGCACAGTGATCAGAGCCATGACCTATAGAGATGTGCTTTTGTTTTGAAACAAAAGTGGCAATAATGCGCCCTATTGTGCACCTTGTTAAAAATGATACAAAGGCAAAAAAAATGAACAAAATGAAATGAAAATTTTTTCCCTGTACACCCCTAATGTCCTAGGAACAACGACTAGATTTAAATGTTGGGTTCCCACAGGCAACAGGGGAAAATATCATTGTAAGGAGGACTACCCTTCCCCCACCTCCCCCCCCCCCCCCCCACCAAAGATCACTCCTATCTATATTCTCATGCTCTGGGTAGTTCTGCCTAATCTTTTAGCTCTTAAGCCACTTTATCCCAGGCCCCTCAGCTGCAACACTGGTAAGAAAATTGAGCATGGGAGCTATGAGCCTTTGCACGTTGGCAAGCCCTTCTACGCCTCCTACTCCACATGGACTTGCATGAAAATCCATGTGAGAGGTAGGGCATGGCATGGTCAGCAGTACTCAAGGGTTTACAGGTCCCACACTGAATTTTTTTGGCTGGAGTTGCTGTTTCTGCAGGTACAGTTGCTCTCCAGAATAGGACAAGTGGCAGCAAACCCAGAATGAGATATGGCAGAATCAGATAGGCCCCAGCACCTATGAAAATTTGGCACTGAAAGCAGATGCCTGCATTGGCTATTCCTAAATCTGGGCTGCTAGGAATCAAAGAAGCCAGGTTTCAAATCCATCTTCTCCTATTAACACTCCTTGTGACTCTTGACAATTCACTTTATCTCCCCATATCTTAAGCCTCCACGTAGATTATTTATTTAATTTTATTTATTTGGTTTTATATACGGCGCTATTTTAAATCAGTGCAGTTTACATTGTAACAACTTGGTACATGAAACAGTATACATAGAACATTTGAACTTGGTACATAAAACATCTATGCATGGAATATTTGAACTTGATATATAAAACAAGATATTAAACATCATGAGTTACAGAATAACAACTATTTACAATCTATCAGTATTGGATAAACTTGAGTAAGATCATCATAGTGAGCTATATTATGTGTTCGAAATATAGCTGGAAGAGGTGTGTCTTTATTGCTTTTCTAAAGGTGGATAGGTCGGTGATTAGTCTGATTGGAGCAGGTAGGGAGTTCCAGAGCGGAGGGGCAAGAAGTGAGAAGGCTCTGTGATTTGTCGATTGGGAGCATTTACTAGCCATTGTGGGAATAGCTAGAGTGTTGGCAGGGCCGGATTTACCTATACGCCATGTACGCCATGGCGTAGGGCCCACAGCCGGCAGGGGCCCACAAAAAAAAACCAAGTTCATTTTTTTTTAAATAAAATTTAAAAAAAAACCTGGTGGCTGCCGCCGCGGGGCCCCCTCTGCTGCCGCGGCAGCACCGACTGACCCGCGGGGGCCCCGTCTACAAGCTGAAGCCGTCGGTTCCCTCCCTCCCTCCCTCCCTCCGTGCAGGCTGCAGGCTGTGAGAGACGCGAGAGTGTCTCCTCGCGTCTCTGTTAAGCCCGCAGGGGCTGATGGGAAATTTCCCATCAGCCTCTGCGGGCTTAACAGAGACGCGAGGAGACGCTCTCCCTTCGCGTCTCTCACAGCCTGCAGCCTGCACGGAGGGAGGGAGGGAAGAACCAACCGAACCGACGGCTTCAGCTTGTAGACGGGGCCCCCGCGGGTCAGTCGGTGCTGCCGCGGCAGCAGAGGGGGCCCCGCGGCGGCAGCCACTAGGTTTTTTGTTTTAAATTAAATTTTACTTTAGGCCGGGGGTGGGGGTAGGACTGGTAATGGGCTATGGGGGGGGGGGGTAGGACTGGTAATGGGCTATTGGGGGGGCTGGGGCTGGTAATGGGCTGGGGGGGGTAGGGCTGGTAATGGGCAATGGGGGGGGGTAGGACTGGTAATTGGCTATTGGGGGGGCTGGGGCTGGTAATGGGCTATGGGGGGGTAGGACTGGTAATTGGCTATGGGGGGGGCTTGGGCTGGAAATGGGCTGGGGGGTGTTAAAGCTAGAGGTGGTCTGAGGGGTTTATGACTGGTAATGGACTGTGGGCTGTTGGGGGGGCTTAGAACTGGCAATGGGCTTTGGGGGGGTTAAGACTGGTAATGGGCTGTGGGCTGATGGGGGCTGTCTGGTAATGGGCTATGGGGGGGCTAGGACTGGAAATGGGCTGGGGGGTAAAGACTGGAGGTGGGCTGAGGGGGTTAGGACTGGGACGGGGCTGTTGGGGGGGTTAGAACTGGTAAGGGGCTTTGGGGGGGTTAAGACGGGTAATGGGCTGGGGGCTGATGGGGGTTGTCTGGTAATGGGCTATGGGGGGCTAGGACTGGAAATGGGCTGGGGGGTTAAAACTGGAGGTGGGATGATGGGGTTAGGACTGGTAATGGGCTGTGGGCTGATGGGGGGGGTAGGACTGGCAATGGGCTATGGGGTCTGACTGGAAATGGCTTGATGGGGTTAGGACTGGAAGTGGGCTGATGGGGGGTTAGGACTGGTAATGGGTTATAGGGGGGGCTTAAACTGAAAATGGGGTGATGGGGGGTTAAGGACTGTAAGTGGGTTGATGGGGGGCTAGGACTGGTATTGGGTTGGGGGGTTGCTAGGACTGGAAATGGGCTGATGCAGGGACTAGAAGGGAATGGATGCTGGGTGAGGCTGGAACTAGAAGGGAGCTGATGTTTGGGGAGGATTAGAATGGGATGGGGCTGGAAGAGTAAAATGGAGAAGGGAAAAATATTTTGTGTGGGAGGGATAAAAAATCTACAATTGGCCGGGTATTGGGAGAGTAAGTGGGGATTGAGGATGGAGGGGTAAAATTTGAGTGGATGAAATAGGAATGAGGAAAGAGCAAAAGGAGAAAGATTAGTATGTTAAAGCAGATGTAGAGAGAGAATGGAAAAAAATCTAGAAGAGAGAAGAAAGGACAAATGGACAGCAGACGATGGAGAGTTAGCAGAAGACACGAAGAAACCAGAAGAAAGTGGCTGGAGCAATTGCAGCTGAAAAAAATGCACAAAAGGTAGAAAAATATCTCTTTATTTTGAATTTATTAATTGGAATATGTCAGCTCTGGTAAATGTGCATCATTAACGTCTGCGCTTTGTTTAGTACAAGAGCAAATTAATGTATAGTTTTATTTCTACAGTGTTGTACATTCCAAGTTTGGCTTTTGGGATTCCCAGTTTAATTATTGTCTTCCTGTTTCTAAATTGTGATTACTTGTTTGGTGATGGTCTATGTTCTGCATGTGTAACTGAGCTGAGGTGTTCTGTTTATATAATTCCTATTTGACATTGCCACTTGTTCTCTTTCCCCAGTAGGTCATGTATTGTTGTTCTCTGAAATGTATTGGTTTAATATTTGCAGTGTTGCCTTTTGATTGGTAGAGTATGGTGCTTTGTGAGTCCTGGTAGTGCTGTTAGGATACGGCGGGTTTACTATGGGTTCTAAATGGGCAGTGTTTGTAGTAGTTCCTAATGTGTCTGGCAGTTGGCACTGGATTATAGTAATGTAGAAATCTTTTAGTCTTTCTTTATCCATACACTCATTAAGAGGCACGTTTACTAAAAGTTAGTATATGGTAACATTATGCAAATATTTATGCAAATGAGGCCCCTTATGCAAATGAGGCCCCGCACCCCCCTTGGGCCGCCCCTGCTGGGGGCCCACAATTTTTGTTGGCGTAGGGCCTCACTCAAGGTAAATCCGGCCCTGAGTGTTGGTCAAGTTTGTTCTTCTGGCTCTGCTGTCAAGTGTCCAGTTTACTAGATTACTGAGGGAGGTGGCAGAGAGCTGGTGAAGGATTTTAAATGTAACGAGGGCCTTGAACTTAAGGCGGCTGGTGATCAGAAGCCAATGTAACTGCATTAGGAGCAGTGTAACATGCTCATGTTTGGAGACTCCATAGATGGTTCGTGCAGCTGTATTCATGGCCATTTGTAATGGATTGAGGGTGTAGGCAGGTAGACCGTGCATTATGTTGTTCGCGTAGTCAAAATGCGGAATGATGATAGCTTGGAAAATGCTGCGGAAGTCAGACGGCTCGAGTAGAGGTCGTAGTTGTCAAAGAGAGCAAATTGTGCAGTATACTGCCTTGGTGATGTTGTTTATATGTGTTTCCATATTCAATTGTTGGTCCAATGTGATTCCTAGATATCGTATCTCACTTTTAGTCTTCAGTTTGGCTTCCTTAACCTGAATGGACTCTGGTGGTGTAAATGTTGGATCCTTTGATATGAATAAGGCAACTGTTTTATTAGAGTTGACTTTCAAGTTGTGAGAATTTAGCCAGTCAGATACTGCATTAAAGCAGCCAATAATTTTAGTGTAATTAGGGTTGATTGTGGAGAACGGTGTATAGAGTAACACATTGTCCGCATAAATGTGGTAAAGAATACCAAATGCTTGTATGATCTCACATATTGGTTGGATATATAAATTAAATAGCAAGGCAGACAAGGAAGAGCCATGTGGTACACCTTGAATTTGTTGATATTCTGATGATGATTGGGAGTCAATGCTAACTCGTTGTTGACGGTTTGTAAGATACAATCGACACCAGGCCAATGCTAAGCTCTGAATGCCCTTTAGTTGAAGTTGGTCAAGCAGGATTTTGTGGGAGTCTGTGTCGAATGCTGATGCAATATCCATGAAGATTAATATTAAGTCTTGTTTTTTTATTTATGCCCTTTATCAGATTGTCCATGAGTGAGGTGAGCAGGGTTTCAACACCATGTTGCAGACGGAAGCCATGTTGTGGCGATCCAGTGATGCATAGCAGTCAATATGGTCCTGGATCTGCTGTTGAACAATCTTCTCTAATATCTTAGCCAAGAAGGGGAGGCTCGATATAGGACAACAAGAGTTTGGATCTTGTTGGTCCAGCTTAGGGTTTTTTAGTATGGGTCTAATGGTGGCTATTTTCAATGGTTCTGGAACTAGACCTTTAGTGAAGGAGAGGTTCACAATCCTTGATATGTAAGGGCTTAATTCAGAGCAGGTTGATTTGATCCAATGAGCAGGGCATAGATCTGTAGGAGAGGTAACCGAGTTGAGACTTTTTATTATGTTCTCTATTTGCTCAGTGGAATACAGGTAGAAAGCATTTAAGGCAGGTATATCGGTAAAATCCTTATTAGGAGTGGCCATGTAGGAGTCTCTCTCACTTGGTCTGCAGCTTGTCGTGCTGTGAGGGCTTGCGTGCATCAGTGATGCTGAGAGCTAAACTATCCGTAGTTTAACTACAAAGATTTGACTTGTTCAAGCTATGGTATTTTCAATAACATCATATGGATGTGAAAGCTGGACAGTGAAAAAGACAGACAGGAAGAAAATTGATGCCTTTGAATTATGATGCTGGAGGCGAATATTGTGTATACCATGGACTGCCCGAAGAACAAACCAGTCGGTACTAGAGGAGATCAAACCTAAGGTTTCTTTAGAAGCTCAGATGACAAGACTTCGGCTTTCATACTTTGGACACATCATGCGAAGAGAGAGATCATTAGAGAAAGACATCATGCTTGGCAAGATAGAAGGTCAACGCAAAAGAGGAAGGCCAGCAATGAGAAGGATCGATACAATAACAGCAGCTATGGGTACCAGTCTGTCAACAATGAGCCGCCTGACTGAAGACCGAACACAATTTAGGATAGCTATCCAGAGGGTCGCCATGAGTCGACTCCGACTCGACGGCACTTAACAACATGTAGGAGTCTACAGAATTATAGACAGTCAGTTTGTTTTTATTTTGGAAGTGTGAGGCGAATTCTTGGGGTTGTGGTGATTTAACATTTTGTTGACCTGATGGGTCCTTGGTGAGTGACTGAACTAGTCTGAAGAGTTCCCAGGGCCTATTGAGGGAGCGTGTAAGGATTTTGGTGTGGTACTCTCTTCTTCTCTGGATGATGTTAGTCCGGTGCTCATGTAAGTTCTTCATATATATTTCTTGATCCTGCAGAAGCCTGGTGTAGCGCCATTTTCTCTCTAGTTTCCTAAGATGTCATAAGGACTTATGTAGATCAGCAGTGAACCAGGTGGCAGTATGGGCTCATTTTTTGGATTGTGTCATCTGGGTTATAAGTGCTGCCTGGCTTAGGGTGGAATTCAATGTGTGCATAAGGTCCACTAATTCAGGGTTAGCGGATTAGCACAGTTAAGATTTGGGATCGCTTCTTCAATTAATGTTTCTTTGTTGAATGGTTTAAAACAACGTGTTGGTAATGGTGATGTCATGGAGTTTGTATTTGAATTAGGGAGAGTAGATGGAATGTGGAATAGTTTGGCCTTGTGGTCTGACCATGGTACTGGTATAATTAGTGGTTGGGGAATTTTGCTGGGTCTTAGGATCTTTGAAGGAGCAAAAATAAGGTCCAATGTGTTTCCTTTCTTGTGGGTTGAGGCCTGTATTAGTTGGTTATAGTTTAGTGCATACATCGCATCAATGAATGCCGTAGCATTTTTCTTTGATAATATAGGGAGATTAAAGTCTCCTAAAATCCAGAGAGGTTTAGAATTTGGAGAATGGTTGCAGGCTAGATCAAGGGATATGGTAAGGTCATCTGTGCAGGTGGATGGAGCACGATAAATGAGTGCTGTAGCTAGGTGCTTATTTTCAATAGTGATGGTGTTGATGCTATTGGAGTTATATGAGGAAAGGCACTGGAACTGTAATGCAGATCTAGCCAAGATGAGTGTGCCACCTCCTCTTTTGCCAACTCTTGGACAGTTAAAAATGTCGTAGTTGGGGAGTGTGAGTTGATTTAGAAGGACTGTAACAGTGTCAGTAAGCCAGGATTCAGTAATATAGAGAATGTCTAGGTTGTGGTTTTCTATGTAGTCTCTAATAATTGGCCATTTGTTCTTAATTGATCTTGCATTTATGAGCATGCAAGTTAGTTGTTTCATTTCTGGAGTTTTTCGTGTGACTGACTTTCTCGAGATCTGGCATATGATATGTATAAGACATTGTTGTCTTGTGGAATGGGGAGCTCTTGATGTAGAAAATTATAATTTTTTCAGGCAGGACTTATTAACTTTTGAAAGCACATGGGTCTAGTAGTGGTAGAAAAATGAAAAGTATTAGTAAGGAAAATTGTCTTCTATGATCATAAATCATTGGTGACGTTTAGGATTCTCACACGTGTTGATGTATCCAGAGTGTTCTCAGAGGATGGGACAGAGCAGGTAGAGGAAGTTTGTTGCTGTTTTTCTCTCACCTTTTTTAGCCGTCAACTATAATGTATTTCTTATTTGTGCAAAAAAGACTAACAAGGGATTAGGGAGAGCACCCTATTCCTGGTTCATGGGAAGGAGCAGGGTATCCTCCTTCTTGGATGTGATGATGGCCCCGGGGCCATCATCAGGAAGCCCTTGACTGCTACTATTGTCTGGGAGATGGCTACTTTTCATTGGAAATCTTATTTTCTAGCATGACAGCTATTGCGTGTTTGGCTGCACTTTCTGTCTATATCTGTGTCTGGCACATTAATATGGCAGCTGCTGTTTAACATTTATTTTTTATAGGCAACAGTTGGGCCTCTTACAAACAGCATGCCTGCTGCTCAAGCCCCTGTCCTTTTTATCTATGCATGCATTCTGCCATTATTTCATTTCTGTGCTTAATATGCAGTTAGCTGTTATATGCAAAGGAAATGGACATGCTGTGTGCAGGCAGACCGAGTGCCATTTGAGAAATCACTACTTCTTGTCCTGTCTTTTATTTGTCCGTTTTTTTCTCTTCAGAAAACCCCAGCAGCTTAGAAGGGGAGAAGAGGGTGTTGGAGCAGGGTTTGAACCAAAGAGAACTTGCTTGTCGCTCGCTGCTGCTCAGGGAGCCTGGGGGCAGGGTAGCAAGCCAGAGAGACATAACAGAGCTCCTCCAGAGGCTCTTGACAAAAATCATGCTTCTGTCAGTCAGTAATCTAAAGTATTGTTCCTATTTTGCCTGAATATATAAGGTGTATACCACAGATAGCCGAGTAGGCCAGCATCAGAATCCTTATTTTTTCCAACCATATGAGAGTGTGTAGCTGGTAGAGATGTCAAAGAGCATGGTCCAGAAGATCAAAGGTGGCACCGGCAGCAGAATCTCTCACTCTTTCTGCCCCATTTGATCTTGTTTCCTAATGGGCTTTTTTCCCAACAATGGTCCCCCAAAAATGATAGCCATTAGCAGAGCATAAAGAAATGTAAGCAACCAGTTGAGACCACAGTTATAGTGGACTTTCAGAACACCCAGAGATAGATGAAAGGGATGGAATCTGGGCCACTAGAAGCATGGAAAAGGAGAGAGCTGCACTGAACTGAAGCTGCAGTACCATGAGCAGCTGTGCTGGGGTGGACAGCTCATACTCTTGATCAGATAGCAGAAAGTCATCAAACAAGATGAATCAGAAAACTATGAGGTATGTTTACTAAAGGGCTTTAAGGGAGCAAGTGTGCTGCTAATACCTGTTAACAGCACCCTTGCACCCTTAATGCTGCAAAAAAGCTGCATTAACGAGCGTTAAAGGTGCCTGCAGCGTTAAGGGAACAGTAGGCGGAGTGTGGGCATTAATGGGGCAAAGAGTGGGCGTTAACAGTAAGTGCTCCCTTACGCCTGTTGTATTAGTGCTCTTTAATGCTGGAAAGCCTAACACCAAGTAAAACCTCACGGAAAGGGGATATTTTGAGGGGAGAAAGTCCAGTTAAATGTCTGCAATGTGATCCACAGACAGATGAGCCCAAGATAATGATAGTAGTGCTCCATTAGCAGTAACAGCATAGTGCCCAAGTATGAAGGGCACTATGTTGATGGTGCAAATGGGGCAAAGAGGGCAGCACATGGGTCATGCAGTGGGGGTTGTTGGTGCGCAAGGTAGACCAGGCAGCTGCCAAGGTTGCACATCTCTGATGTCCGCCATGATGCCAAAGTGACAGTGGCAGCATACAAACATGCTGCTACTGCAAAAAGGTAATGCACAACATGGGGTGGTCCAAAGGTCCCTGGCACCCTAGGCAGAGACCCTGGCTGCATCCCCTGCTGCCACTGATGCCGGCTCCAGAGAAGAGGCCAGTAGCACCAGCAGCTATAGCTCTACAGGGGGCTGCAAAAAGCAGCCGCTCAGGGAAATACCAATGTTGCGGCTGTCCGCCTCCCCCTGAAACATATCTGCAGCTGACAGGGATAGGGTAATGCTGGCAGCAGTTGTTTGGGGGCAGCGCGGCTGCCCATGTGTTCCTATGCCCCCCCATCCAGAAATGGCACCCTAGGCGAATGCCTAAGCCGCATGGTAGATGGGTCGGGACTGCACCCCCACCCCCACTGACAGTATGCTGCCATGTCAGCATGGTATGAGGGTATTGGAGGCAGGTGCAGCATCCGCCACCAGCAGCATACAGAGCCATGGTGACATACAGACCGGCAACACGTCCCCCTCCAACACCCGCCAAACACACCTTGTCAGACAGTTATGGCACAGGGCATGCAGAGATCACAGAAGCCATAGAAAGACCCCTACTCATGCCCACATTCACCCTGTCAATGACCACAGCTCCACGCTGAATCCATATGGCAGCTCTGTGGTGCAACACACAAAGCTAGTATGTAAATGGGTGGAGGGTCACATTCAAGACCCAGCTGCGGATCATGTATTGCATTTCCCTGTGGGTAAACCTTAGCCTACAGTGCAGGTACAGCACCAGCCTGTGCAACCCCCAATTAATTGGCCAGCAAGGGTCCAAACATCCATCAGCCACACAGACAGGCTCCACTATCTGTCTGTGTGGCTGATGGATAGAAAGGCAAGACTGATGGATGGAAAGGCAAGACTGATAGCACCAGCACACTGAGCGGGCATCAACAACGGGCTTGAATATCAGAGTTATTAGTGCCTGCACAATGAGCACACATTAACAATGCCTGAGCTGATATGGAGACCAAAGTGGCAGGCAGGAATGCCAACCATTCCCATTTTTGCACAACACAGCGATGTGAGTGTGTGTATGTGTATGTGTATGTATCTCCAGAGTTCTGTGACCTTCTGAACTGCACTGTGCCCTACATTGCCTAGGCTGTTCCCAGCATTAGTCTGCAAATGTGCATGATGAGGAGTAGAGGATTGTGGGTATGGTCTGAAACAGAGCGATTTGCCCAGGATGTGTCTGCATTGGAGGTCGGATCAATGGCTGATACTTTGTACTGCCCTTCTGCCACATGCATGGCCTGGGTGGCCACAGCAGTTCATGCTGTGAGGACACTCTCACTCTGACCAAGCTGTGATCATGGTATGGCTATGTATCCACATCGTGCTTATATAATATCTAGCTCCAGTGATGTGGATGCTTTCTTTGTCCTGGGAGCTCAAATGCTGGGTGACTATGCTGTTTGTCCCAAGCTAGGGTGTACATTATTACTCTATGCACATGCATCATGTGCTAACTGGCCATAGGTGGTGTATATATATGGCTGAAACAGCACTGTGGTGGGTAGCAAGTGCAGTCTGACTGTGTTTGCTGTGGTGGATTAGTATTTCCAGATGGCTGGAACAGCAATTGTTCCTAGCCTATTCACTATGGTCATAGCAGGACCAACAAGATGGTAGCAGCAGCCCCATGCAAGCCTAGAAGCCCCCACTGCATATGGCATCAGCTGCTGAAACTCTGGGCTTGACATGCACTGTTCTAGGAGGGTCCCTGTCCAACAGGTCCTGGATGTGACAGGAGCCTACAGCATGCTGCAATTGTGCAGGAAACAAGGTGACTAGCATAACACACTGTCAGTGATGTGGATCTTCAGCACGGCCGGCAGAGACCATATCTAACAGTGCAAGCTCTGGAGACTAGGTGCTGGGCACCCATCCTCACTCTCAGGGTGACCACTGAAATTGCTCAGTAGCACGGTTTGTAGCTGTTCTGTGCTTATAGCACACCCTGTCAGTGCATCTTACTGAGCTGATGTGATGGATCAGTGTATTCTCCATTTGGTGATCAGTTGCAAACTGCTGTCCTGCATGTGTAGTGCCTCATGAGTACTGGAGAGGCTAACCTATACCAGCACATACAGCATACATTTCAAGCAGTGATCTGCAGCCTCTTTGAATCCAGACATTGCTATGCAGAGATATGTGGAGGTGTAGTCTACTGGTTAGTGCAATGTCTCCATAAGCAGGGGAAAAGGGTTTGATTCCCACTTATTCATTTTGGGCCTGTGTGCTACTCAGGTCATTTCCCTGCCTGTAACAGTCCGGGCTCTTCTGTGATTTGTAGACACACATCCTTCTATTTAGTTATGTGTTCTGGGCACACTTTGGGTGAGCAAATATGCTATCCCCTATCATGCCCTTCTGAGAGCATTGCAGGAGGTCAGACATGTTCACCCTGCAGTTGTCGGGCACCTGCTTGGAGGCGTGGCAAAATAGTCATGGCAATGACCGGGGGATCGAGACCCACTAGCACTCCTTATGTGACACTTTGGAATGTGTTATTGTCGCATTTTGTCTGCCACAACCTTCATGGACTGAAAACACCTCCTTGTAAATTTGAGCAGGTCACTTAACCCACCAATGGCTCAGTTGACTGCAGATCCATACAGTCCCTATTTATCATCTGACATTACCAATTCGTCAGTAAGCTGGACCCCGATGTGACTGCACTGATATAGCGGTATACTAACAGGCAGTTACATTCATACAGCTGTAACCTACATGTCAGACATGAGTCATTTATGACATTATGACTGTTACTGTACAGCTTTGGCTCCATCACATCTCTGCAGTACATGCGGACACATCCTATCCTTCTAATAGCCACCTACAGGTATTGCTCATGTCTATATGTGCCCCATTTGCCCAGTTTGGATGATACCTATCCAGTCGTTATCTGCACATTTGTCTGGGGTGTTGTATGGTGGTTGTGTGGCTGGGACAGGTGAGACCCACATGTCTGGTATCAGGCCTTCCATGTGGCACTGACACACATTTTCCCACACAGTACAAATACATTGGGGATAGCATCTATGGCATATCGGTGCTGTCAGCCCATACCACCTCTCCTCTGCCGCCATCCTTCCTTCAGCCCATCCATCTTCCTCTGTTGGCTGTGTGCAGTCATGTCTTTTCATGCAAGCTGCTACACCGTGGCCTACACAGGTACTCTTGCCCGCATTTTGGCTCTTCACGCATGCCTCTCCTGTGCCTGATCTGCACATTCCCACTCCTCCTTTCGCTGTATACATCCTGAAACGTCTGACTCTGCTGGGGGAGACATCTTCTCCATCCTATGCCACATATTGACATTGTGCTGTTTTACATTGGCACCCCCCAGTGCATTGGTAAAGCTGCCCCCACATGCTCATCCAAATTACTGGCTGTCATGTAGGGTGCAAACCGATCTGGCAGATCCATCGGCTCTCACCTGTCTTTCCATCCATCACCTTTATATTGACTTTCCTTGGTGCTCCCTTGTCCAGCATTAGAATGATGTAAAGCATTTTTCAGACGTAAAGGTGCATGCTTGACACCTTAACGCCCAATGCCCTGTTAATGCACATTAAATGGCCCACTGTGCCCTTAGCACTGGAACGCCTCCTACCCGTCCAGTGCCCCTTTACGCATGTAAAACCCCTTATTGCTGCCATTAACACCTGCTATCTTAATAACCTTTAGTAAACATACCCCTATGACTCCTTAGACAACATACTCAAGGTGGACAGCTATGATTTGCAAAAGTGAAGAATCACACTCAGCACTTCTTACCCTGCTAAGAGATGCCAAATCACATTTACAAACCCTGGTCTCAAAAATAGGAAGCAGAGTAAAGGACTCAGGGGGCAACGACATAACCAGCTTTGAGACAAGAGTCCTGAAATGAGCAAAGAAGCAAGCTACAGCTCCTGATCCAGAAGGTAAGAACATGTCAAATACATTTATAATAAAAAGAAGAAAGAGTGCTGGAGACTCTCAGGCATAGGTCAGAACTACTTAGAAGGAGAGAAGCTGAAATAAACATTGTAAAAGAGAAAGTTAAGAAAGAGACTAGGCAAATGACAACTTGAAGGTTTGAGCCCACAGACGCTAGCAGGAGTCTAGTTCTGTTTCTGAGGACTCTAGCAAATCCTCATCTAGTGAAGATTAATCAATAATTGCAAGGGAAGAGTTCAACATGGCATAAAAGAAAACTTGGCACCATTCCTCACAACACCTGGAGGAGTAACGAGGACAAGACTGGAACCATCATGTGCACTACTGCCCCACTTAATTTGCATATTTCCCCTAAGCAAAAAGTGAAATAAAATTAAAGTACATAAGAAAAGAAAGGTTTAAAAAGCAAGATTAACATGATAATGCAACAAATCCTTCCAAGAGAAAAAAGAAAAAGAAATGTATTTACAGTAACTACAATCCACAGAACAGAAAGCATTAACAAGAGCATATAGTAACTACATCAAACTAAAGCAAATAAGTAGCTAGACACCTACCCTCGTGTCCTAGTTGGCACCATTACATACAGGACTGTATGAAGACAACCGAGGTGTGAAGACTGGTGGAATACTCATCAACAACCTTCATTATGCTGATGATACCACATTACTGGCTGAAAGTGAAGACGATTTGAAACATTTGCTTCTCAATATCAAGGAATATAATCTTAAAATGGGTCTGCACCTTAGCGTTAAGAAGACAAATATCCTGACAACTAGCAAAATCTATAAGTTCATCATTGATGGAGAAGAAATTGAAATAGTTGGCAGCTTTAACTTACTTGGATCATCAATAAAGAAGGGACTAGCAGTTAAGAAATCCGATAACATATTGCTCTTGGTAAAATGGCTATGAAGGACTTAGACAAGATCCTTAAGAGCAGATATGTCTCTCTCCATACAAAGATTTGACTTGTCCAGGCCATGGTATTTTCAATAATGTCATATGGATGCGAAAGTTGGACAGTGAAAAAGATCGACAGGAAGAAAACTGATGCTTTGAATTATGGTGCTGGCGACAAATACTGTGTATACTGTGGACTGCCCGAAGAACAAACTAGTCAGTACTAGAGTAGATCAAACCTAAGCTTTCCTTTGAAGCTCAGATGACAAGACTTCGACTTTCATACTTTGGACATATCATGCGAAGACAGAGATCACTGGAGAAACATAATGCTTGGCAAGGTAGAAGGTCACCATAAAAGAGGAAGGCCAGCAATACAATAACAGCAGCTATGGATCCACTCAATCAACAATGAGCCAATTGGCTGAAGACAGAACAAAGTTCAGGTCATAGAAACAAAGAAAAATAATGACAGAAAAAGACCACATGGCCTATCTAGTCTGTCCTTCCATATAAACCAACTACTACAGTCCCCCTTTTTTTCCTTTAGGGATCCTCTGTGTTTGTCCCATGCTTTTTTGAATTCAGATATTGTCCTCATCTCTACCACCTCCACTGGGAGACTATTCCACAGATCCACCACTCTTTCCATAAAGAAATATTTCCGCATATCACTCCTGAATCTATCCTCTTTCACCCTCATCCCATGTCCCCTCATAGCAGAACTTGCTTTCAATCAAAAGAGGCTCTCCCCCTGTGCATTATTGCCACAGAGGTATTTAAACATCTCAATCATATCACCTCTATCCCGCCTTTCCTCTAAGGTGTACATATTAAGATCCTTAAGTCTGTCCTCATATGCTTTATAATGAAGACCACTAACCATTATAGTGGCCACCCTCCATACTGACTCAATCCTGTTTATATCCAGGTGCAGTCGGTCTCCAGAATTGCACACAATACTTCAAATGAGTTTGCACCAAAGACTTATACAGAGGCACTATCACCTCCTTTTTTCTGCTATTCATTCCTCTCTCTATGCACCCAAGCATCCTTCTAGCTTTTGCTGTCGCCTTTTCTACCTGTTTAGCTACTTTAAGATCGTCAAACACAATTACGATAAGGCTTCACTCTTCTTTAGTGGACAAAAGTACTTCACCCCTTATACTATATCGTGCCCTTGGATTGCTGCAGCCCAAATGCATGACCTTGCATTTTTTAACATTAAATCCCAGCTGCCAAATTCTAGACTATTCTTAAAGCTTAGCTAGATCTCTCCTCATGTTATCCACACCTTCCTGGGTATCTGCTCTATTGCAGATTTTGGTATCATCCACAAAGAGGCAAACCTTACCCAACAGCCCTTCCGCTATATCACTAACAAAGATGTTAAAAAGAATCGGACCAAGGACAGATCCCTGGGGCACACCACTGGTAACTTCCTTCTCCTCAGAATGAGCTCCATTTACAGTGGAACCTCCGTGTTTGTGATAAATCCGTTCAAAAAAGTCTGACTAAAACCGAATGTATGAAAACTGAAGCTATATTTCCCATAAGAAATAATGTAAATCCAATTAATCTGTTCCAGACACCCAAAAATATTAACAAAAAATACATTTTATAGAGAATAACTATATTTTTACATACAGAAAACAATGAGAAATAAATATAAATGACTAATGAAATTGATAAATGAACATTTAACATCACTTTTACCTTTATTGAAGACTCTTGTTGGCATATAGAAGACAATCAGCAAGAGAATCAAAATAAAGAAAATCCCACTTCTGGCCACAAGATGGTGCTCCAATTTCAACTGTACAAAAACCAAGACAATGTACGAAAACTGGGATAAAATCTCAACGAAAAAAGTAAACGAAAACCGAATCGTACGAAAACTAGGGCATACGAAAACCGAGGTTTGACTGTACCTGTACTCTTTGTCGCCTCCCACTCAACCAATTTCTAACCCAAGCAGTAACTTTAGGGTCCATCACTAGGGTGCTCAGTTTGTTTATAAGTCGCCTGTGAGGAACGGTGTCAAAGGCTTTACTGAAATCTAAATGCACCACATCTGGGGCTCTCTCTCAGTCAAACTCCCTGGTCACCCAGTCAAAGAAATCAATCAGATTTGTCTGACAAGACCTGCCTCTGGTGAATCCATGCTGCCTTGACTCTTATAATCCACTGGACTCCAGAAACCTCACTATTTTCTCTTTCAGCAGCGTTTCCAATAATTTACTCACCACCGAAGTTAAACTAACCGGCCTGTAGTTTTCAACCAAATCCTTACTTCCGCTTTTGTGTAAAGGGACATGAGCCTCTCCCCAGTCCTTTTGCACCACTCCCGGCTCTAAAGAGGCATTGAAAAGTTCAGTCAGTGGAGCTGCTAGAATGTCCCCAAGTTCCCTCGGTATTCTAGGGTATATCTCATCCGGTCCCATCGCTTTCTCTACTTTAAGTTTAGCTAGTTTCTCACGAACAGTCTTCTAAACTTTTTTCAAGATGCCCCTTGCTTCTGTTTCTGTTTGTGGGTGTTTTCTGAGGTCCTGCTCCTGGTTCTTCATCTGTGAACACAGAACAGAAATATTTGTTAAGCAATTCCACTTTATCCTCATCAGTTTCTACATATTCCTCCCCATCACACTTGATTCTGACAATACTACTTTTGCTCTTGCCCTTCTCACTAACATATCTGAAAAACGTCTTCTTCCCCCCCCCCCCCCCCATTTTATTGCATTGGCTATTTCCTCCTCTTTTTGAATCTTTGCTTTCCTGACTACTTTGCTAGCTTCTCTACGTTTTTCCAAATATAGATGCCTGTATTCCTCTCTCTGTGATCTCTTGTATTTCATGAAGGCCTCCCTCTTTTTCTTCACCTTTGTAGCTACTTCTTTTGAAAACCATAGCGGTCTCCTTTTCCTTTTACCTTTATTTACCATTTTAACAAAAAGGTTGGTCGCCCTTAAAATATCCCCTTTCAGTTTTGCCCGCGGTTTTTCTACATCCCCCAGCTGTTCCCATTCCGCTAACGACTCCCTGAGGTATTGGCCTAATTTGGCAAAGTTAATGTTCCTAAAGTCTAAGACCCTCGCTTTTGAACAGATTCTAACAGCCCTAGTGCTAATACCAAACCACACCATCTGGTGATCACTGGATGCAAAATGATCTCCCACTATAACATCAGAAACACTTTCACCATTGGTAAGCACCAAGTCCAGTATGGCCCCTTCACGTGTGGGGTCTGTTACCAATTGCCTGAATAGTTCTCCCTGTAGAAAATCCAGAATCTTCTTACTTCTAGCTGATACTGCAGCAGGAATGTGCCAGTCAACATCTGGCATATTGAAATCCCCTATCAGTAGCACTTCCCCATTCTTAGCAATGCTGCGTATGTCTTCAATTAACTCTCCATCCACCTCTTCCTCTTGTGAAGGAGGTCTGTACATCATGCCAAAGCAAATAGATTTCTCTTTCCCTCTTTCTAGTTTAACCCACAGTGCCTCCTCTCTTCCTTTTAAGCTCTGTAATTCCAAAGTTTTAATATTATTTTTTACATATAGTGCCTCTCCTCCTCCCCTTCTTCCTACCCTGTCCTTTCTGAATAAATTATAGCCTGGTATAGTTACATCCCAGTCATGGTTTTCTATGAACTATGTTTCTGTAACTGCCACTAAATCCAAGTCAGCCACTCCCATTAATTCTTCAACATCTGGGATATTATTTCCCATGTTACAGGCATTTCCACTTTCTATATGTTGCCCCTTTTACCCATTTCCATAAAAGTATTTAATGTCTCACTTACCTGGAGGCTTTCACTTACCTGGGGGCTTTCTTCAGCCATCCCCAATAAATCAAGTTTAAAGCCCTCTTCAGTAGATTAGCCAGTCTGCTACTGAAGATACATCGATCTTTCTTGGACAGATGGACGACCTCTGCTCTGCAACCCTTGGAGCAGCATCCCATGGTCCAGGAAACCAAAACGCTCTCGATGACACCATCTACTCAGCCATGCATTCATCTCCAGGATACGAGCTTCTCTGACTTGGCCTTTACCCTCAACAGGGAGGATTGAAGAGAACACCACCCGTGCACCTATCTGCTTCACCCTCTGTCCCAGAGCCATGAAGTCACTCTTGATACGCTCACAGGGATACCTGGCAGTATCATTTGTGCCGACATGGATTAGCAACATTGGGAAATAGTCAGTGGTCTTGATGAGTCTTGCAAACTCTCTGTAACATCTCAGATTTTGGCACCTGGCAGACAGCATAACTCTCCGGACATCAAGTCTGGTCGACAGATGGACACCTCAGTACCCCTCAGAAGAGAGTCACCAATCACCACTACCCTTCGCTTCCTTGTGATCACTGATTCTACAACTTTGGGGTACTTGAGCTCTGGTTCTTCCCTTTCCAGGGATGCTTTCACCTCCTCCACATCCAGGGATGCATAAGGGTTCTTCAATTCAAGGGCTGGAGAAGTTGGATTGGTGATTCTGCAGGCCCTGGTGACTTGTGTCCAACCTTCGTCATTCTGTAGGCACCCATCTTCTCCTCTCCTGAAGAGCTTGGATGTTGCAAGAAGCATCTCATCAATGTACTTCTTACTGTCCTGAATGCTCCTCAACCTTGCCACCTCCTCTCTGCATTCCTCTACTTGTTTCCTGAGAGCTTCAGCATGCAGGCACCCTGCACATGGAACCGGTCCTTCATCTGGCATTGGGACCTCTGTCTGGACAGAGACAGAAGCTGTAACGGGGCAACAGCTTTAGCGATACGATTTTTCCCAGCCATTGTTCAGTTCGTGGAGCTTAGGTATCTGTTAAAACAAAACAAAAGAGAGAGATCTACCAAAGTGCCAGCCAGTTTCCCAGCTGTCCTTTCAGAGAGAAAGCACTTAAATCTCTTTAAGTATGTTCAAAACGTGCTGTTCCAAGTCCTGTACATAGTTAATTGGGGAGGTGCCCTATAAAGCAAGACTGTTCATTAGGGGTGGGTGGGAGTTGGGGGAGTATGGAGGGAACTAACATCTGATTAGATGTCAGTAGCTTCAAAGACCTGAAGAAAGATACTAAAGCAGAGTTTTAAACCTACCCCACTAAAGAAAATATTTCTCCTTTTAAACTAAAACACCAAAAAGAATGTAACTTTGTTTCAGAAATGTACCAAAACCCCTAGCAGAGAGCTAGTAATTTAAAAGGCCACAAACTCTTATCTTTGCTTGAAATGTATAACCCCTGTTAGGTGACCCTATTCAGAGGGTCAACAGGAGTCGACACCGACTCAACGGCACTTAACAACAGTCTGTGGGCAGAGCAAGGGTAGTGCGGGTCTGCTCTTGAAATATTATAGTCTCTCTTTTTCAGCTTAAAAGACCCCACACTGTGCAGCAAGAGCCAAGGAGGAGCTCTGAGGTAGGATGTGTGCCAGTAAAAAGCTGCTGTGTGTCACTTTCAGTCCTGGGACCAAGACTGAGCAATTTAGATGGGGCTGGTTGGAAGGCTGGTGGTTGTATAATGTCCACTTCTATCCTGCTGCTGTTCATAGTGCCGTAGCTCTGCTTGCCATTCACGTATGAACACATGATATACACTTGGGAATCCTTGATGCTACTGCTGTTGAACCCGATGAAGCCCATAAACTTGGATAGAGAAGACCAGATGCGATTCAAATACTCCCAGACAGGAAGAATAAATCCCTGGGATTCTATCACTTCTGGCAAAGCTTGACAGAGGAGGATGTCACAGCTTGAATCAACATAAGCTTACACCCTAAACTTTTTAATGCCAAACATCTGGATGAAGCTTTCCTACAGTGGAACCAACTGTTGCTTTTGCTGAAAGCCTCTCCAGGGAGCTGCTCTGTCATTGATATTTTGTTCATATTAGCAATCTGGTTTATCAGTTGAAAGAGATAATTTGGAATTCTTCAACTCTGTCTGTTCTCTACTTAAAGGCATCTAGGTTACTGTTACCTTTGCGGGAACCTCTCTTATCGGGATGCCCTAACTTCCCTGTGATGTCAGTAAACCTCAAAGGTACATCTTTCCGAACCAAATGCTCTTAAGTGACTGTTAGCTTTCCCCCATTTTCTAGTTTAAAAACGCCTCTATCTCCTTTTTAAAGATTAATGCCCACAGCCTGGTTCCTCCCCAGTTAAGGCGGAGCTCAACCTTTCAGAAAAGCCCTGCCCTTCCCCAGAATGTTGCCCAATTCCTAAACAACACTAATCTTCCCTGCAACATTATCGCCCTGCATGCATTGAGACTCCAGAGTTCTGTCTGCCTCTTGGTTCCTGCACATGGAATGGGAAATATTTCTGAGAATACTACCCTGGACATTCTTGATTTCATCTTTCTATTTAAAAGGCTAAATTTGGCTTCCAAAACGTCCCTCCCACATTTTCCTATGTTACTGGAATCAGCAGGTTCCTGCTGAGCACTCTCTAAAACCTCATCTAGGTGGCACTACTTTCACACCAGGCAGGCAAGTTACTAGGCGATCCTCGTATCCACCAGCCACCCAGCTATTTAAATGTCTAATGATTGAATCACCAACTATAATAGTCATCCTAAATATTCCCTCATGGGCACATGACTCCAGAGACACATCCATAGTGAAAGAGGATATTACATCACCTTGAGGACAGGTCCTAATTATAGGATCACTTCCTGCCACACCAACGTGATGCTCTACTTTTATATGACCTCTCTCTCCATGGAAGCAGAGATGCTGCCAGCCTGGAGGTGGGACTTCCCGGCTATGTCCCTGAAGGTCTCGTCTTTATACATCTCTGTCTGCCTCAGCTCCTCCAAGTCTGCTACTCTAGCCTCTAGCTTTCGATTTTGTTAGGCTGTTCTTTCTCATCCTCCTGCTTTGCACCTCTGTGACTTATCATTGTATGACTTCCACACACCATAAAATTTGTTGCCACCCTTCTAGCTGCCTAGCTCTGCAACTACTGTGCTTTGGCTTTTGCTGGGGCACTCCTCCTCATACTCCTGCTTTGCACGTTTGTAGGTACCTTAGGTTTTTATTCTATGCCTCTGTTATGCTACACACTGACATGCAGTTCCTAACAACCTAAGTCTAGAAAAAACTGAACATGGGTCAGTGAAGGGATACTACCAGCCCACCAGTATTGATGAGCCTTGAGCTCTCTTTTCGGAGTTCTTTTCAAATTTCCATTACTGTACCTCTTTGTTGGTTATAGCAGGGGATTGCTTCTACTGTTACACCCTTGAGTAAAGAATGGTATTTCTATCAGGAGGGATGAGCATTGAGCACTGACGGAGGAAGAGGGCACCCTACCTAGCCATCCCGATAGCCAAATAAATCCTAGCTATTATGGAGTTACATTGCCTTGACATCCACCATCGGGGGAATTTTCCTCTGTTGTTAATGTTTCAATGCTGGGACCAAAATTCTTAGTGCCCAGACTTAAGTTGTGGGCACCCAGCTGAGCTGAACTCACTCCGCTCCTGTGACCTCGGATTGTGCAACCTCTCCTGCTCTTGTCTTGACTTCCGATTTAGAGCCTTCTAGCCCATCTGGGTGCTGTGCCATGTTGGTTGTCTTCGCAAAATTTAGGACCTTCAAGACAATCTGAGTGCTATGCTGTGCTGTGCTGTTTCTCTTGCAGTAATAGGTCAGCTCGTAAACGCTGTACAATATACTTCAAAAAATCAGGCGTTCAATATAACAAAAATGGGAAATACATCCAAAAGCAATTGCTTGTTTGAGCAAAAAACATAGTTAAATAAACTATATCTAACAACTACCGGGTGGTCTCAGAACTTCATAGCTTCTATCCCAAAGACCCAAAGGTCAAACACAAGGGAACAGAAGCTAAATAACATCAACGACCCCCATTGGTAGCTAGCAGTGATATAGTTAAATAACCTGCCCCATATGCATCAATACAACTCTCTTCTTCACTAGTGATAGCACTGGACCAGGTATATAGCGTTCTTCGTCACACCGCTAGAAGCACACTCAAACAAACTTTTCAAACCGATCCAAGCTCCACAATCATCCTGACGCCTCCCCCCAGCGCCTTCGGAGCGTTTCTCCTCAGAGGGTTCTTCAGGGGATTTACTGGATCACAAAGACCGCTGCCCACGTCAAACACCATAGAATCTTGCCAGCTTCCAATCTTTCTCAACTCATGAAAAGCTCAAACAAATAGACGCCACGCGGCGTCTATTTGTTTGAGCTTTTCATGAGTTGAGAAAGATTGGAAGCTGGCAAGATTCTATGGTGTTTGACGTGGGCAGCGGTCTTTGTGATCCAGTAAATCCCCTGAAGAACCCTCTGAGGAGAAACGCTCCGAAGGCGCTGGGGGGAGGCGTCGGGATGATTGTGGAGCTTGGATCGGTTTGAAAAGTTTGTTTGAGTGTGCTTCTAGCGGTGTGACGAAGAACGCTATATACCTGGTCCAGTGCTATCACTAGTAAAGAAGAGAGTTGTATTGATGCATATGGGGCAGGTTATTTAACTATATCACTGCTAGCTACCAATGGGGGTCGTTGATGTTATTTAGCTTCTGTTCCCTTGTGTTTGACCTTTGGGTCTTTGGGATAGAAGCTATGAAGTTCTGAGACCACCCGGTAGTTGTTAGATATAGTTTATTTAACTATATTTTTTGCTCAAACAAGCAATTGCTTTTGGATGTATTTCTCATTTTTGTTATATTGAACGCCTGATTTTTTGAAGTGCTGTTTCTCTTGGCATAATGTAGGGAATTATAGCTGATCTGGATGGTTTGCCGGTCTCTTTGCCATTTTTCTCTCAAAGTGCCTTGGTATGCTTCCACCAATTGTGATGCTGCTTTGTCCTCTTCCCCTATCTGAAGTGTTCACTGTGCTCTTTATGCCTCTTTGCCCTTCTAATAATGATTTCTGGTATCCTGCTACTGTATGTACTCTTTGCCCCTCTTGTGGTAGCCCTGGGGGATTTGTGACACCTGCCTACTATTCACCCTTTTTTTCTTAGAGTGAATTTCATTTAGCATCATCCAACTGTGTGTCACTCAGTTTCTAATCTCATCCACTAACCTGGTGTCTAGTCCCAGGCTGCTCAGTTTTCTTATGAGTCTCGATAAAGGACGGTATCAAAAGCTTTGCTAAAATCCAAGTATAGTACATTCAGTGCATTCCTTGATCAAATTCTCTGGTCACCTAATCAAGACAATGTATCAGATTTATCTGGCATGATATCCCTTTAGGAAACCATGCTCCGTTGGATTTTGCATCCTCCTGGATTCAAGATACTTCATTATCCCTTTCCTTTAGAAGAATCTCCTTCAATTTATACTCCACTGAGATGAGTTTGCTTAATATTCTAGAATGTATTCTAAGCAATCCCATAGCATTCTTCATCTTATTCTGTAAATTGTATTACATCAACCATATTTACCCCCTGTATGTATGTACCACCACATACTGTAGTACCTTTTCAACTATCTTTGCTCTTTCCCCAACCACCTTTTCAGTGATTCAATGAATACTGAACAAAAGCATTCTCTAAGCATTTCTGCCTTTCCCTTCCTATCCTCCTCATGTTTCTCATTTTCCCTCTTGTTCTTGCAATCCCACCAAGGCACGCAAACTGCCACCAGACTGTCCAATGTCCTAGGTGGTCCATGGTGAGAAGAGTTCCCCTTTGAAACTACAGCATAATCAATAGCATGGCCTCCAATAATGCAACAGGCCTTCAAAGTGTGTGGGCATGGGAGCTCAGGAGATTGCTTCCACCCTAGCTGTATGGTACCCCAAATATTCACTTTGACAACTTATAAACAACTTACTGAGAAAGTTAATTATGAATTACCATGCAACTGCAAAAGGGATACAATTTATTAAGAACAGATTATAAACATTATCAAAAAATGTATGATGGAATAAGAATCTTGGGTGAGTAACGCAGATCAGTTGTTCTTGATAAGTGCAGGGCATATTTGTGGCAAAAGTATGGTTTTTTTCTGCAAGTGAGAGTGTGTGTGTGTGTGTAGTTTGAGTGATGCATGGGAGGATCTGGTGTGCTCATCTGCAATTCTAGGTGGACATGAATGCCTGGTCAGCACCTGGACCGTAGTAGGGATGACTGCAGCGTCACCAGGTGCCAGAGTGATCGGGCAGAAAATATCAGCAAAGGTTCTCTATTGCGAAATGCAAAACATATCCCTGTCAATAATAAGGGACCCTCAGAATGAGAGCATTCAACAGTGCAAACAGCACTAATACATGTGTACATTTGTAGAAACCGATGATGGTGCTTTTGGGCATTTATTAGTGCTGTTTGCATTAGTGAACTTTTGCTGAGTTTTAGTAGTCCATACTTAGCATTGTAAAGACTGTTATCATGAGCACAACACAGTCTGTGAGAAGAGCAGCTGAGGAGATGCACGTTTTAACAGTGGAGGCGTGGCCATGTCAAAACCAGCAGTATCGGAAACGTGCATCTTTTCAGAAAAACGGTGAGCACGGTGACATCCGAGCTCTTTGCTTTGACTACCCATGTCCCGTTATGACAACGAAGGCCTGTTTCTCCATGGTGGTTTGTGTGTGCCACACCAGAAACATTTATGTCCCCGATTACGGAATCGCGGGTGCGTCTTTCCCTGCAGTTGCAGAAATTGATTTAAATCAGACCCATTTTTAATTTGGATGTGCCTGCGGGCTGGATGTGCATGTTATGGAATTGGGCTCCGCATGAATATTTTCTAAAGCATAGGCATTCCACAAGAGTTCTTTTTTATTTATTTTTTTTATTTTTTTATTTCTCATTTAACAACAAATACATCAAGTAAATAGTAACATATACTCGAAAGAAAGGAAAAGCACAATTAAACAGTTCCAAAAAGAAAAAAACAAATCAAGATTAGAAATACTCTTCCCAACTTGTGCTAAACACTAATAGCCCTCAATATAGGAGGGGGAGAACCCAGAAAAAAGGCTTTATAATCTAAACACATCATAAATTATACATACAGGTAATAAGAGTCATAAGGCAAATAGCAGCCACACGGTCCTGTATAGAACTTAGGCACCCTACAGAGAATCGATCATCAAGATATCACAGCTGAAGCTAATACTGTGCCGGGAGCCTTTTGAGCATCCAGAAATACATGCAATTGCTTAGGATCATAGAAAATATATCTACAAGGCACAGATTTAATCAAGCATTTACATGGAAATCTAAGCAAATAAGAAAAATCCAAAGAAACCACTTCAGTTCGTATAGACAGAAACTGGCGTCTTTTAAACTGGGTACTAAAGGAAAAATCTGGAAAAACCCAAACTTTCTGTCCAAAAAAAAGTTTCTGAGAGTTCCAAAAACACAACTTCAGAGTCCAAGCACGATCAAGTTCCAAAACATAGGTTACCTATAATGTAGCTCTCTGTATACTCACTCCTGTTAAATCCTCCAGAACTTAAGGGGATTCAGAGACACAGCTCCTTGCCCCTCAGTCAAAGCCACACTACTCAACCGTTTCTTAACAGGAAGGTAATAATCTTTAGATGTGGATAGCAGCACAGTGTCTGCAGATCCTGGGTGGTCTTTTCAACAACAAACAGCTGGATAATTGCCTATTACCAAGTTTGTGACTCTCAGAGCCTCAGCTGAAACTGCTGGGTTAGTGCTGGAGCTGATTGTGAGATGGTCTATTCAGCCTTAGATGTCAATCTGAGCACGGAACAGTGCATAAAGACAAGAGAATTTCTATCACTGAGGGTTCCTGTGCAACTGCAAACTGAAAATAACACAGGTACACTAAAAAAAAAATTTTTTAAACTGCCTCTAATGTTTCGATTGATTTTTACGTTTTTTGGTGCGCTGAATCCAAATCTGGTAACCAATTTGCTCCATCACGTACAGATTTTTTGCTACATTGGGTTAGCAGTTTGAGGTGAACGTTTCAGATTGAGTGCGATCGAGATAAAAGTTTCTTGGATGAATTCTTTATACTAATTGTTTAGTAGTTATTCAAATAAGAATAAAGAAAATTGTAACAAGGCAGCACATAAGAATAGAGTAATGTCAACAAAACACACTGTGATGGTAGCAAAATTGTCTGCACTTAAAACAGCCACATACATGTGCACAAACATTGAGCATATAAGAGCGAGGTTAGACACAAAGCAAAGCAAAGAAATGTGCAAAAAATGTTGGACAGGTATGTATGTAAGAATAGAAAACGCAAACCGCACCATTTCAATACATGAAGACAAACACCCGATGGTGTGAAAATAAAATTCTAATAAATGAGATCCGACACTGTGGTAATAAATGCTCGAGGCCGCGGGCCCGGTCCCGCGGCCGTCAGTAACCTGGGCCCGGGCCCGGCCTCGGCCTCCAGTATGTGAGGGGGGCGGGGGGGTGAGAGAGAGGAGGCCGTGCGTGCGGCATTCGAAATCGCTCCGTCGCGTTGTCGGAGCGATTTCATTGGCCGCGGGCTGAAGGGGGCGGAGCAGTGTCTGCGAGGAGCCGCGTGGCCGTCTCCTTCTTGCCGCGGCTCCTCGGGAATCGGACGCGTTTGCGTTGTCGGGTCCGGTGAGTGGGGTGTTCTTGGGGGGTTATTGCGTTCGGGGGTGCTCCGGGGGTGGTTGTATTCGGGGGGGTTTGCTGGGTGGCGGGTCGCTGGCGGCGGGAGGAATATTATTACTCAAAAAAAAATAAATAAATAAATAAATAAAATAAAGGCAGCTTCCCCTGCCTCTGCAGCCAGCCGATCAGGGCAGGAGCACCGGTGGGAGGGCCAGAGCATAGCCGGTGGGAGCAAAGCCAGGGGGGCGTCAGATGGACTGGCTAGGGGGGAACTCGAGGAGGTCCCGGAGAGCGGGTGTCGCGCACGGGGCCAGAGCAGGCCGTGGGAGTTTGCGTGGGGGCAAATAAGGGGGGCGGGGAAGTGTGGGGTAGGGGCTGTGAAGCGAGGGCTCTACCGGCTTCTGCAGCCGCGTTGGGTGGTACAGGGGAGGGGGGGGGCGGATGGGCTGGAGGGGGGGGGGGCGGATGGGCTGGTGGGGGGGAGCGGAGGGGCGGGAGGGGGGGGAGCGGAGGGGCTGGGGGGGGACCGGATGGGCTGGGGGGGTGCGGGTGCGGATGGAGCTGGGGGGGGGAGCGGATGGGCTTGGGGGGGGTAGGGTGGGTTCAGGTCCCGGGCGTTTGCCCTGCGGGGGTGGCCTGTGCGCTGGGTGGCATGGGAGCCTAGGGGCCCCTTTTCGCAGGGGAGGGGGCGGCCGGGTTTGCATGGAGAGGATTGGGCGGCCTGATCCTCGGTGTCTGAGCAGTCTATGGGTGTGGGCACATGGAGGGGGGGGGTTTGGGGAGGGGATTGGTGGGGGGGCCGGTTTCCAGAATGGCAGAGGGCTGCTTCCCTGGGGAGCGGCGGGCTGGGGGGTCCTTGGGGGGTGGGGGTGTAAGGAGGGGGAGCTGGGTAGGGGGTGGGGCCTTAGGGGATGGCTCCTCCGGGGGTTGGGGCTCCTCCGTCCCCGTGTGTTGGTTCTCCTCCCTCCCCGTGTGTTGGTTCTTCTCTCCCTCTGCAGGTTCCCGGGAGTGCAGTGGCGGCAGCAGGCGGTGTGGGAGTCGGCTCGACAGAGAAGTCGCGGAGCTTGGGCCAGACCGATCCAATCTCTGTGGAGCGGACGGGGTCCACCTTGGTGATGCAAGGGACGGCGGAGCTGGCTGCGCTAGGTGAGTGTACCGGGAATACGGTTGGGGGGGTGGAGCCGTCGGGTGAGGGTGCGCCGCGGGCACGTAAAGCCTAAGCGTCGCGGATGCAACGGCGGCTTCATCGGCGGAGGGCGTCGTCTTCGTCCTCGTGGTCATCAGATACTTCCTCGGCGGCCTCCACGGTCGGGCCGTGAGCAGGGAGGGGGCGGGGTCCTCGCTGATGCGGTGGGCAGCGTTGTGGGAGAGTGTTCCGCGCAAGTTGAGGCGACGGATCGTAGCGTTATGTCGATATTCCGGCTGCTCGATGGGCAGAGACGCTCAGGGGAGAGTCGCGAGAAACGTGAGGAGGAGGAAAAGGCGGGGAGGGTGCGAAAGGTGTCCTGGAACACCTTAAAAAATTGGACCTGGGCGTAAGGGGCATGAGGACCCGAGTCGGTACGGTGAGCTGCTGGCTTATGCCGACGCTATCATGGCGGCGTCCTGGGCGCACGAAGGTTGGGCCTGGCTTACTTACGAAGAGGAGTTTTGGGATATGATGGAGGAGATTCGGCAGCTGTCGAGGGGAATGAAGGATTTTAATCCTCGGGGGGGGCAGGTCCGGTTAGGGCATCGGGCAATGCAGTTATGCCGGGCTTTCGGTCCTTTTGGCCAGCGGGCCCGGGGCCCGATTCGAGAAAAAGCGCAGCGAGCTGTCTCGGCGGAGACCTTTGTTGGCGCTTCAATGAACCGGACTGCAAGTTTCGGCGCACCCGCCGGCGTTGTGGTGCCTGTCACGCGGCCGTCAAATGTAGCCGACGGACGGTGCTGGGTTTGCCGGCGGCGGGTAGGTGAAGAGGGTAGCGGGGGGGCTGGCGCCGACCCCCCTTCGGATTTAGGCGTTGCAGCTGTGGTTGGGGCTTTATGCGGGTACCAGGCACGGTGAGGCGGAGAATATGTGGTGGGCGGGGGGGTTTTTCCGAGGGCTTTCGTTCCCCTTTCAAAGGAAGGTCCGGGATGTGGCGGGGGGGGGGGGGAAAGGCGAGCGCGGTGAGGCTGCTGGCGGAGGTGGCCCGCACGACGATTGCGGCGGAGTGCGCGCTGGGCTGAGTCGCAGGGTCATTTGACCGGCCGCCCTTTGCGCCGTTTATGGTTTCTCCGCTGGGGGGTTCTCCCAAAGAAGGAGCCGGGGCGTTATCGGCAGATACACTATCTGTCTTGCCCCCCTTGGGGCCTCGGGGAATGACCACATTCCGCGGGAACTGTGCTCGGTGCGCTATGCCTCCTTCGATGAGGCCTTGGAGCTGGGGCGCCAATGCGGTAAGTGGATTTGCTGGCGAAGTCGGACATTGAATCTGCCGTTCGGATTTTACCGGTTCTCCCTTCCGCCTTCCCCTTGCTGGGAGTTCGTTTCGATGCTCAGTATTATTGCGATAAGTGCAGGCTATTAGGTTGTGTGATCCCGCGTGCTTGCTTCGAGGCCTTCAGCTCGTTTTGCACTGGGTGTTGGTGCGGAGGTCGGGGCGCCAGAGTATCGTGCATTATGTCGACGCTTTTGTTCGTGGGGCCTGCTCGGTCCGCAACCTGTGGATCCTGGCTGGGGCTTTTCCTGGGCCTGGCGGAGGAGTCGGCATCCCTTTGGCGGAGGGCAAGACAGTGGGGCCGGTGACGTGTCTTTCGTTATTGGGGAGCGAGATCGACTCAGTGAAGCTTGTGGTATGTTTACCTACGGATAACATAGAGCGACGGCGGTTGTTGGTGGCAGAGGGGGGCTCCGCCTCGAAGGTGGCGCTAAAGGATCTTTAGAGGTGGATCGGCCACTTGAATTTTGCTTGCCGAGTCATTGCAATGGGGAGGCCGTTGGCGTGGAGGCTATCCTTCGTGATGGCCGGCGAGCGCTGTGGGTATCATCGTATCCGGGCGACGTCGGGGATGCGAGCCGAATTGCGGGTGTGGGATGCGTTTCTGGTGGGTATAACGGCTGCTCGGTGTGGCGGTCTGCGGTACTATCCCATCGGGACTTGGAATTGTTTTCGGATGCTGCCGGTAGTTCGGGTATGGGAGGGTACGGCCCTGGTTCATGGTGTGCGGCGCCGTGCTGGCATCCTGGACGGCGAAGGGGTGACGCGTAACGTGACGTTCCTGGAATTGTTCCCCCTTAGGGTGGCCTTCTGGGTATGGCCGGAACGGTTTGCGGGATCAGCGGGTGGTTTTCGGGTGCGACAACGCCACGGTGGTGCAAGTCATCAATCGGCATCCGCCCAAGTGCCCGCGGGTAGCTGCTTGAGGTGTGTGTTGGGCTGGCCTGCCTTCGTCTCAATCTCCCGGCTCGGGCGCGCCATGTGCCGGGTGCTCAGAATGCTATTGCGGACGCTCTGTCTCGTTTTCAGTGGAAGCCGTTGCGGGCGTTGGCCCCGGGGGCGGACGAGACCGCGGCGTTGGGGCCGGAGCACCTTTGGCGGAGGGGGGATGTGGGATTGATCTTCTTGTTGCGGTCCGATGGGGCAAGGCGGGAGAGGTGGTAGAGTGGAGGATTTCTTGGCGGGTTCCTTTATAGCGTGGGCACGCGAATCCGGGTGGTCCCGGTCGGCGGCGCGGGCAGCGTTGGCCGGTTTCTCCTTGTTTCAGCAGGGCGGCGGCTGGGGCAGTCCGGGTGCCCTTTATGGGGTGAGGCGGCTATTGGCTGGGTGGGCGCGAGCGCAGCCAACGGTCCCGGATTGGCGCCGTCCCGTGACTCCTGAGGCCTACAGGAGGCGCGAGTGCGGATAATTTGTGGCCCATTTGCCGACCGACCTGTAGGTTTTAGGCAATTCTGGGTCTGGGATCCTGTCCGGTGCAGAACTTGGCGTCTTATTGGCGTCAGCGACCGGTTCGGGCGGGTGGTTTCTTCTGTCACAGGGACTGGAGTGTGGTTACCCAGTTTCAATTTATGGCGGTGCTCCGCCGGGCCTTGCGGCGTCTGGGCTTGGATGAGCGAGAGTATGCGTCTCAAGCCTTCCGGATAAGGACGGCGATGAGCGCTGCTGATGCTGGTCTGGGGGTGAGGTGGTTCAACGGATCGGGCGATGTGCCATCCGGGGCCTACGCAGGCTATGTGTGCCTGGACCAGTTGTGAGTGGGGTGCTGGGGAGGGGTGGGGGGTGTGGGGGGGTGCTAATGCTGTGTTTCTTTATCAGGTGTACTGCAGGGCGGGCTTACATGGGGGAAGGCACGGGGCCCGCTAGGCTTATGCCGGATTCTTGGACAATTTCCAGTTGGTTTGGCTGGGCGAGCGCTCCTTCCATGGATTCGGGAGCATGCGGAGCGACGACAGCGCCAGTGGGACTGCTGATACATCTTGGTGGGCACGATCTCTCCAGTGGGACGTGCCGGCAGCTCATTCGAGCGGTGCAGCGGGTCCTTCGGGCGCTGCAGGAGCAGTGGCCAGAAGTGGCAATCGTCTGGTTGGACATCATCCCGCGGCCGGCCTGCCTGCCTCAGCGACGGTGGCTGAGTGGGCTAGCGAAGGCAACAGGCAGATCGGCCGTTGGTGGCAGCAGGCCGGGGGAGGGCAGGTCCGGCGCCCTTGGGCGGACCACCAGTGTGCTGGACTGTGCCGTACTGACGGGGTACACTTGTCCCCGGTCGGACAGGACTTATTGCTTAATGATTGGCAGGAAGCACTAGTATGGATTGGTCGCAGCTTTATGGGGGGGCGGTGCGAGGATAGTGAATACCTCGCACCGGTGGCGGGGTACAGAGCCAGCGCTCGCAGGAGCGGCGCGGGCTTGAACTGGTTTACGAGCAGTGGGGGCGAAGTGCTCCTGGGGGTGGGGCGAGACAGCCCGGTTGGGGGTCTCGGCCCGGTAGCGGGGGGATGGGAGCCGGCCTTTGCTACTAGTATGGCGAGGCAGGCGGAGGGGTTTGGGGGGGAGGAGGATGCTCCGCCTTGCTACTAAGATGGCGGGTGGGGGGGCATCCTCCGGCAATGGGGTGTGGGGCTGGGTTATGTTGGATTGTTTTATATTCAGGCCCGTGTTGGGTCGGTTGTTACTGGTGTAAATAAAGCTGCGACCAAATGTTTGTACCAAACTACAGTTGTTGGTGAATTTGTGGGGGAATATTATTGTGGGATGCTAAGACATGGGAAGGAGGCGAGGAGGGCCTCCGGGTTACCAGAGTTACTAGCAAATTTTTATTTCAAAGTTTAGTAAAAACACGATATTTGTTAACACAGTTTAGATTTTAAAGTCATTCTTGGGTCAATCAATCTCCTGGTGGGCCCGTTTCTTCTTCCCCCGAATGCTTCTCTTAGTGCGCTGCTTGGCGTATTTTTCATCTGGGGTTTCCCGCAGCAGCAACCAGCAGAAATCAGCCATCATAGTGGTGTTCCATCTTCCTTGGTACCTTCTCTCTGCCTCCTTGATGTCCTGGTGAAACCTTTCACCTTGTTCTTCACTGTACGCCCCCAAGTTTTCGGGAAAGTAGTTCACATGGGAGTGCAAGAAATGGACTTTCAGGCTCATGTTACAGCCTTGTTCTTTGAAGGCATTGAGCATCCTGGCAACAATATCCTTATAGTTCTCATCCCGCCTGTTCCCCAAGAATTTGAGAACAACATCCTTGAAGGAATCCCAGGCTTCTTTTTCCTTCTCAGACATCGTTTCAGCGAATGCTCCATCTGAAATGAGTTTCCTTATATCAGGGCCAACAAACACTCCTTCCTTTAGCTTTGCTTCAGAAAGTCGGGGGAACTTTGAGCAAAGGTACCGAAAGCACTCACCATCTTTTGGAAGGGACTTGATGAATTGCTTAATGAGACCCAACTTAATGTGGAGAGGTGGTAATAGAATTTTATCACGAGGTACCAAGCTCTCATGAAGTGTAGGTCGCGGGCCCGGCTATCCCACAAGCAAAGGAAGCAGGGATATTTGGTGAAACCGGATTGCTGCCCTAATAGCATGGATAGAATTTTAAAGTCTCCACAAATCATCCACTTATGCTCATCATAACGAATCTTCTGAAGAATCAGGGCCAAATTCTCGTATTTTTCTTGGAGAATAACAGAGTGAGCAATAGGAACTGAAGCGAATGTGTTGCCATTATGAAGAAGAACACCTTTTATGCTGTCTTTTGACGAATCAATGAACAGCCGCCATTCAGCAGGATCATACTTGAGTTTAAACTTTTCCATCACTCCGTATATATCGTTGCAAAATACCAAATCTTCCTCTTTGCTGAAATACTTCAAAAATTGTGTCTCGCGGTTGCGGTACCAATAAAAAGTTGTTCCTGGTGACAATAGATTTTTCTGTTTAAGCCGAGAACCTAGCAGTTGGGCAGCATCTTTTGGGAGTCCTAAATCCCGGCCTAAATCATTCAATTCAGCTTGAGAGAAAAGTTCAGGTTTCGGATCTGGTTCAGTTTCAAACTCGGAAGTACTGGACTCATCGGGAAAAGCCATCTGATGAGTCTCATCATGATCAGAACCGTCCACACAAATATGATCCAAAGATTTTGGTGGTTCAGGCACAAGTACTTCGTTGCTATGAGGCATAGGCCTAATTGCTGAGGGAAGGTTGGGGTAACTTATTACGTTCTTATTTTTTAAGTTGTATCCCTTCACAATGCAAGAGCAAAAATAGCAGTCACTGCTGTGGTCTCTTTGTTCACGCCACATCATAGGTATTCCGAAATGAAATGCTTGTTTTTTACCTTTCATCCATAAGCGTAGATCTTCCTCACATGTCTTGCACACTTTGTGAGGAGCCCACGGTTTGTCTTGATCGCCTAACTTCAAACCGAAATAGGCGAAATATACTTTTTTAAGAAATGCAGAAATGTTCCTCTGCCGCTTTTTCACGGTATATTCCCCACAAATAAAACAAAAACTGTCCGGAGAGTTGACGCAACCTCTGGCTCTGTGAGCCATCACAAATACACAGCACTGCAAACTACAACTGTAGTGAACCACTTCGGAATAAAGCTGGATTACGACTGAGCAAACAAAAGGTAATAATGAACTTGCAAGAAACTGAAATTTGACAGGAACGTTCATGTCGCAACCACCGTGTTTGAGCGAGGCGAACAAGGCGAGGCGAACAGGAAAGAACATGCGCCAGTGCGAGTACTGGATTTAGCCCCCCGCCTCCCAATTGTCCTGTTAATGTATAAAATGAATACAAAACACTCTAAAATATCATGAGGGAGTGTTTCTAGTTAGTTAACCATTACAACCTCTATTTTGGGCCAAGAAAATAAACTGCAGTCGGCTAAAAAGAAATTATGTGAACATTCCTTATATGGGTAAGAAATCTAATTTTGCAAGAAAACGTGACGTGATGGAACATTTTGGCTATTTTTCCTGGATTCAGCACCCCAAAATCTATAGGAATCAGTTGCAAAACTGGAGGCATTTTTTTGGTAGTGTACCTGTGTAATTATTACCCCCTCTTATTATCTTAAAAAATATGTACAATTTCATCATATTGAATCTTGAAGCTCAAATCCCATGTCATGTCCCCTCATAACATCCAGGTCAAATGCAACTTAATTCTTCAACAGTAGATAATTCAGTCACTTATATCATAAAAATCTTCATTAACAGAAAATCATTCACTTGACAGTCCAGCATAGCTGTTCTCTGAACCTACTTGCAAACTTGCTTTTGCACTTGGATATGCGTTTTAATTCAAAAGCTCAACTTTGCTCAGCTCGGCGGTTCACTGAACCTGACCCTGGCCGTTGATTTTTTCGTTCCACAAAGGCTTTGTCAAAGGGCTTAATTGCCGCCGGTTTAGAACTACAAGAAAGAAAAGAAGAAACTTGCAAGTTACAACGCTAAACCACTCTTCAAAGTACAAACCACAATGCATTTACTCTGCAGACTTTCACTGCTCATTCATATACTGCTGGTGCAAACTTCAAACTAGGCATCCCCCTCTTTATAAATTCCTATCCCTTAGAGCCACATCACTATTGAGGCTCACCACCCAATCAGAGTTTTGCTCCTACCTAACCACTCAGTTGACAGGCCTCCCCATTCATCTTCTTTCAACCCAACGAGTTCTACTCCTGACATCATCGGATGTCCTCGGGAAACCCTATCATCTCTCTAAAAAACAGAGGTAAGAACATAAGATATGCCATACTGGGTCAGACCAAGGTCCATCAAGCCCAGTATCCTGGTTCCAACAGTGGCCAATCTAGGTCATACGTACCTAGCAGTTTCCCCAAAAGACACAGGTTCCGCAATGCTTGTACTGGGTCAAGCATTGATATCCTGGGTCCCTTCTTAATAATGGTCTATGGACCTTTCCTCCAGGAACTTGTCCAAACCTTTTTTAAACCCAGCTACACTAATAGCCTTTACTACATCCTCCGGTAACAAATTCCAGAGTTTGATTACACGTTGAGTGAAAAAATATTTTCTTTTATTAGTCTTAAATAGAGTTTACCCTGTAGCTTCATTGCATGTCCCCTAGTCTTTCTATATTCTGATAACGTAAACAATCGATCTACGTTTACCCGTTCCACTCCATTCATTAATTTATAGACTTCTATCATATCTCCCCTCAGCCATCGCTTTTCCAGGTTAAAGAGCCCTAAGCTTTTTAGCCTTTCTTCATAGGAGTATCCTTCCATCTCCTTTACCATTTTGGTGGCTCTTCTCTGAACCTTTTCCAATAACGCTATATCCTTTTTAAGATACGGCAAGCAGAATTGCACACAATATTCAAGTTGCGGTCTCACCATGAAACGATATAGAGGCATTATAATATCTTTTGATTTATTTTCCATTCCTTTCCTTATGATACCTAGCATTCTATTTGCTCTCTTGGCTGCCGCTGCACACTGGGCCGAGGGTTTTAACATGCTATCCACAATGACACCTAAATCTTTTTCCTGGGTGGTGGTTCCTAATGTGGAACCTTGCATCGTGTAACCGTAGTTTGGGTTGTTCTTCCCTCAGTGCATAAATTTGCACTTGTCCACATTAAATTTCATCTGCCATTTTGATGCCCAGTCTTCCAATTTATCAACTTCCTCTTGCAATTTTCCACAATCCTCTTGGGTTTTAACAACTTTAAATAGTTTTGTGTCATCTGCAAATTTGATAACCTCACTCGTTATTCCACTTTCCAGGTCATTTATGAATATGTCAAAAACCAGCGGACCCAGCACAGATCCCTGGGGTACACCACTATTCACCTTTCTCCATTGGGAAAATTGGCCATTTAGCCCTACCCTCTGTTTTCTATCTTTTAACCAGTTCCTGATCCACAATAGTACACTGCCTCCTATCCCATGACTCTTTAGTTTTGCCAAAAGTCTCTGATGAGGGACCTTGTCAAAGGCTTTCTGAAAGTCCAGATACACTATATCAACTGACTCACCTTTGTCCACCTGTTTATTCACACTTTCAAAAAACATAACAGATTAGTAAGACAAGATCTTCCTTGTCTAAAGCCATGTTGGCTGTCTCCCATTAGGCCATGACTATCTACATGCTGAGTAATTTTATCCTTTATGATGGTTTCTACCATTTTTCCCGGTACTGACGTGAGGCTCACCGGTCTGTAGTTTCCCGGATCACCCCTGAAACCCTTTTTAAAAATTGGTGTTACATTGGCGATCCTCCAATCTTCAGGTATTAGAGATGATTTTAATGATAGTTCACAGATTACTAATAGCAGGTCTGCCATCTCATATTTCAGTTCTTTCAACACCCTTGGATGTATGCCATCCGGCCCAGGTGATATGCTACTCTTCAGTTTATCTAATAGTTGTAATACATCTTCCCGATGTATCGATATTTCCTTCAATTCTTCCGCACCTTTAAATACCACTTCAGTCATAGGTAACATCCCTACATCTTCCTCAGTAAAGATCAAAGCAAAGAATTAATTTAGTCTCTCCGCTATCGCCTTTTCGCCTCTTAGTGCCCCTTTAACTCCTCTATCATCTAATGGACCAACTGGCTCTCTCACAGTGCTACGAATGTACTTGAAAAAATCTTTATTTCACGTTTTTGCTTCCGCAGCAAGCTTCTTCTCAAATTCTCCCTTTGCCTGCTTTATCAATGCCTTGCATTTGACTTGCCAGTGCTTGTGCTATTTCCAGGTTTCGTCGTTTGGCTCTTTTTTCCATTTCCTGAAAGATGCTTTTTTGGCAACAACAGCCTCTCTGACCTCACCTTTAAACCATGCTGGCAGTTTTTTGGACTTCCTTCCACGTTTCTTAAAGCATGGAATACAGCTGGTCTGGGTTTCCAAGATAGTATTTTTCAACAACACCCAAGCTTGATGTAAGTCTTTAACCTTTGCAACTGCTCCTTTTAGTTTTTTCTTAACTATTTTCCTCATTTTATCATAGTCTCCCTTTCGAAAGTTAAAAGGTAGTACTGTGGATTTCCTTACTATCCCTCCTCCACTAATTAAATCGAAGGCAATCATGCTATGATCACTATTGCCAAGTGGCCCCAACACCCTTATCTCTTGCACTAGATCTGGTGTTCCACTAAGGACTAGGTCTAATATGGCTTCCCCTCTGGTTGGTTCATGAACCAACTGCTCCAAGAAGCAGTCATTTATGTCATCTAGGAACTTTATCTCCCTAGCATGTCCTGCCGTGACACTGACCCAGTCGATACCGGGGTAATTGAAATCACCCATTATTATTACTGTGCTGTAACTTTTGTTAGCTTCCTTGATTTCTTTGAGCATTTCATCATCCATTTGTTCATTCTGGCCAGGCGGTTGATAGTACACCCCCACTGCCATCGCCTTCCCCTTTTTACATGGAATTTCAATCCATGTAAAAAGGGGATTCTACAGCAAATTTTGTTTCCTGCAAAACTTTAATCCTTTCTGACTTAATGCCCTCTCTAACATAGAGCGCAACCCCTCCACCAATTTGATCAGCTCTATCATTACGATATAGTTTGTACCCAGGTATCACAGTGTCCCACTGGTTGTCCTCCTTCCACCATGTCTCTGATATTCCAATCATATCTAACCTCTCATTTAGTGCTATATATTCTAACTCTCCCATCTTATTTTTTAGACTTCTAGCATTTGCATACAAGCATTTTAGAGACTGTATTTTATTCATATTAATTTGGCTAGTGGTAGACATGGGTAATTTGGGATCTTTAAGCTGTGTCTGCTCCATACTCGAGGGCATTTGGGCTACTTTACTCTTTTTTGGAACCTCTCTGCTTTTGAGAGTATCCTTCAAGGATACATTCTTCCGAACCATCTGCTCTTGGCGACTGTTGGCTTTCCCCTATTATCTAGTTTAAAAGCTGCTCTATCTCCTTTTTAAAGGTTAATGCCAGCAGCCTGGTTCCATCCCGGTTAAGGTGAAGCCCATCCCTTTGGAAGAGCCCCTCCTTTCCCCAGAATGTTCCCCAGTTCCTAACAAATCCAAAACCCTCATCTCTGCACCATTGTCTCATCCACGCATTGAGACTCCGGAGCTCTGCCTGCCTTTTGGGTCCTGCATGTGGAACGGGAAGCATTTCGGAGAACGCTACCCTGGAAGTTCTGGATTTCAACTTCCTACCTAAAAGCCTAAATTTAGCCTCCAGAACCTCCCTACTACATTTTCCTATGTCATTGGTACCGACATGTACCAAGAAAGCAGACTCCTCCCCAGCACTATCTAAGACCTTATCTAGGTGGCACGTGAGGTCCACTACCTTCGCACCAGGCAGGCATGTTACCAGGCAATCCTCACGTCCACCAGCCACCCAGCTATCTACATGCCTAAAGATCGAATCACCAACTATAACGGCTGTCCTAACCCTTCCCTCATGGGCACATGGCCCTGTAGAAACTTCCTCGGTGCGAGAGGGTTTTACATCACCTGGAGGACAGGTCTTAGTTACAGGATCACTTCCTGCCATACCAGGGTGATGCTCTTCTGTCACGTGACCTCTCTCCTCCATGGCAACAGGGATGCTGCCAGACTGGAGGTGGGACTTCAGGACTATATCCCTGTAGGTCTCGTCTATGTACCTCTCTGTCTTTCTTATGTTTTCCAAGTCTGCTACTCTAGCCTCTAGAGAACTGACTCGTTCCCTGAGAGCAAAGAGCTCCTAGCACCTAGTGCACACGTAAGACCTCTCACCAACTGGGAGAAAATCATACATGTGACACTCAGTGCAAAAGACTGGAAAGCCCCCATCTCACTTCTGGACTGCTGTCTGCATCTTAGGTTTAAGTTTTTGTTTAGATCTTTAAGTTCTTTACTTACTAAGGGTTGCTATGGATATTTATACCAATAAAACTGTACCTAGTATGTTTAATATACCTTGTTCACCTGAAGCTTAATTAATCTCAGGTCCTTATTGTATGACTGATTTGGGTAACGAGCTTCACCTGAGAGCACCCCCTGTCTTTTAAGATGTGTAAGTACCTATAAAGCTATGATTATCCCAGGGGTGGGTGGGTGTGGGGAGGGAGGGAGGGAAATAACACTTATTAAAAGAGGGCTGCTACACAGTTCCCTGTCCTGTGCTGCTGAGGTAAGCTATATTCTTATTTGATTTAAATTACAGCTCTTTGCTGCTGCTAGGTTCTAACTTATTATGAAATTTAAACTTCAAGCTCTCTGCTGGATTCTAAATTTAACCAGAAAGCTCTCTTCTGTGTTTTAAATTTAAACTAAAAGTACTTTGCTGATGCTAGGCCCTGAGTGACTATTAAATTTAATCTACAAGCTCTCTGCTGGGTATGAAATGTAACCAGAAAATTCTCTTCTATGTTTTAAATTTAAACTTAAACTGCTGCTACTAGGTCCTGACTGATTTAACAAAAAATAGTGGGTTCACAGATTAATTAGCTTTAATAGAAAGAATTCCTTTCAAAAACTTCCCAGAGTATATACTCACAATTGCAGATCTCTCTCCAGAAGTAACAGTCCCCTTTTGTAGAAGATCTCCTGCACACATATATCCCTAAGCCCTTAAAGTAAATCAATTTCTTAAAGTTAATAAAACCACTGCCATTCCACCGCAACATTAAGACCCTTGGGTACATTAGTTCCCCATTGAAAAATAAATTTCTCTTCACACTGTAAAAACCTCAAAGCTAGATCCAATCTGTTCTTAACTGTTCCAACACACAACATTTGAGGTCCTCCAACCGATGCTTACAAAGCTGTCAGTGTTCAACCTCACATTTTTAGAGAGATGATAGGGGTTTCCTGGGGACATCCGATGACTTCAGGAGTAGAATGGAGACAGCGAAACCAATGGCCGGGTCTGGTTCAGTGAACCACCTAGCTATGCAGAGTTGAGCTTTTGAATTAAAATGCATATCCAAGTGCAAAAGCAAGTTTGCAAGCAGGTTCAGAGAACAGCTATGTTGGACTATCGAGGGAATGATTTTCTGCTAATGAAGATTTTGATGAGATAAGTGACTGAATTATCTACTATTGAAGAATTAAGTTGCATTTGACCTGGACGTTATGTGGGGGACATGACATAGGATTTCAGCTTCAAGATTCAATATGATGAAATTGTACAATTTGTAAAAGAGTAAGAGTGGGGAATGATTATTTTTGAGTTTGCAGTTGTGATACTAATAAAATTGCGCAATGTTTATAGAGGGTCCCAATAGATTTTGTTATGTTTATGTTGTTGGCACCCTCGGCAAATTTTAAGCCTTATGCCCCTCTCTGGCTGTCAGAATCTATTCTTTAGCTTTGAATGTCCTGCTCTTTGCTACCCCCAGAAGCTGCTGCCTCATTGGCCTAGTGGTTGGGCATACAGTAAAGCGTAGTTACTCACCTTAACAGGTGCTCTCCGGGAACAGCAGGAATTTAGTCTTCACATATGGGTATCGTCGGTACCGACGGAGCCTGCACGGAAACTCTCCCCAGCGTCCAATAGGAACGCTTTTGGGAGCATCCCTCAGCACATGCACGCTGCCTTCCCGCCTTTCCAACTGTCCCTCTTCAGTTAAGTTTGTAGCTGAATGAAAGGAAAGAGGGAGAGAGGAAAGAGACAAAGAGATAGAGAGACAACTCCTAGGGGAAGTGGGTGGGTTGTGAAGACTAAATTCCTGCTGTTCCCGGAGATCACCTGTTACAGGTGAGTAACTGCGCTATCTCCAGGAACAAGCAGGAATGTAGTCTTCACATATGGGGACTCCCTAGCTGAAGATGACAGGGAGATAGCCCCAGGAAGGTGCCAACCCAGAAAGATAGGCATCCTTCCTCCCATGGATCTCTGGCATTCCACCAGGGTTGGTGGGTAGGAGTTGAATTAGGTCTGAAAGAGATTTCAAAGAACAGCTTGGCCAAAGAAGGCATCCCGACGGGAGGCTTTATCCAGGCAATAGTGGACTGTGAAGGTGTGTACAGAAGCCCATGTGGCTGCTCGACAAATGTCATTGATAGACACAGAGTGGAGATTAGCCATGGAAGTAGCCATGGCTCTCATATTATGAGCTGTGACATGGTCCTGAAGAGGAAGACCCTTACTCTCATAAGCAAAGGATATGCATTGGGAAATCCATTTAGATAAAGTTCTTTTGGAGACTGGACGTCCCAAATGACTAGGGTCAAAAGCTATAAAAAGTTGTGAGGACTTTCTATGTTGCTGTGTTCTTTGTATGTAAAATGCTAAGGCCCTTTTACAATCCAAAGTATGAAGATTTCTTTCTGCATTAGAGGCATGAGGCCTCGGAAAAAATACAGGAAGATAAATTGATTGATTTAAATGAAAAGGCGAAACCACCTTTGGCATAAAGTGTGGATGAGTTCTAAGAACAACCTTATCATGATAAAACCTAGTATAAGGAGGATCAGCCACTAAAGCTTGCAATTCACTAATGTGATGTGCAGAGGTGATTGCAATTAGGAAGATGAACTTCCAGGCCAAAAACTTAAGGGCTGTAGTGGCCAAAGGCTCAAAAGTCGGCTTCATGAGCTGCTCGAGAACTAGATTTAGATCCCATGCCACCGGTGGTGGCTTGATGGGAGGTTTGGTTAATAGAAGGCCTCTCATAAATCTTGATATGAGTGGATGAGAGGAAATTGGTTGTCCAGAGGCTTATAAGAAGCTGCAATTTCACTAAGATGGACTCTTACTGAATTGGTCTTTAGACCAGAATTTGATAAGTGAAGGAGATATTCTAGTATCGATTCTAAGGGTATGACAAGGGGGTTTAATCTCTTCTTAGAGCACCATATAGTAAAATGTTTCCACTTGAAGGCATAAGATCTTCTTGTGTAAAGTTTCCTAGAAGCCTGAAGGATATCCTTTACCTGTTGGGACAGGCTGAGATCCTGGAGGTCTAAGCCTTCAGCAACCAGGCCGTGAGGTGCAGGGACTGGGGATTCGGGTGCCATAGCATCCCGTTCTCTTGGGAAAGGAGATCTGGAGCATGCCCTAACTCCAGAGGTGCCACTTGAGAGAGATGTAGCAGGGGATACCATGTTTGGCGTGGCCATCGTGGTGCTATGAGAATCATGTGACCCCTGTCTCTCTGAAGCTTGAAGAGTGCTTTGGGGATGATGGGAATGAGTGGGAAGGCATAAAGGAAGTCCTGACTCCAGTGAAGGAGGAAGGCATCCCTTGCCTGACAATTGTGAGCCGGAATCCTGGAACAGAACTGGGGAAGATTGGCATTCAGTGGACTTGCAAAGAGGTCTATGTCTGGAGTGCCCCAGAGATAAAATATCTTTGCCACCTGGTCTAGGTGGAGGGACCACTCGTGAGGCAGCAGTACTCTACTGAGTCTGTCTGCCCCAAGGTTTTGAATGCCTGGAAGATATACCACTAGAAGGTGAATTTGATGCTCTCTGGCGAGGGCCCACAGTTGTAAAGCTTCATTGCATAACGAAAGAGAGCCTGTTCCACCCTGCTTGTTCACATAGAACATGGCTACTTGATTGTCCGTCTGGACTAGGACTATCTTGTAGCAGAGCTGGGCATGGAATACTCAAAGAGCTAAGTAGATTGCTCTTAATTCCAGGAGGTTTATGTGTAAACCAGCCTCCTGTGGAGTCCAGGTTCCCTGGGTAGATGATTCAGGTGTGCTCCCCAACCCACCTGCGATGCATCTGTTCATTACCAGAAACCCTAACTTCCGCCCGCCGGCCAACCTAAAAGTCGGAAATGTAGAGCTTCAAACCAAACCTACAATCCGTTACCTGGGTGTAACACTGGACCAGAAACTGGACATGAAATCCCATATTGGCAACATGGTCAAATCAACATATCTAAAAATCAAAACCCTCAGACATCTACGCCCCCTACTACAACCGGATGATTTTAGAACGATCTTTCAGGCATTAACAATTCCACATCTTGACTATGCAAATACGATTCTGCAAGGGTTACCTCAATCCACCCTAACTCCACTCCAACTCGCCATGAACTCTGCAGCCAGAGTTCTAAATGGTGCCTCAAGACGTGACCATATAACACCGATCCTCAAAAGTCTCCACTGGCTCCCATTTCACAGTGGGATCACCTTCAAGATCTTACTACTAACATTCAAGGCTATCAACGGACTTTCCCCCTCATCGCTTGCAAGCCTTACGCTCATGACTCCCCCTACCAGAGCCAGATGACATGCAGCAATAAATACTATAGTAATCCCCAAAACAATAACCCAGTGTACACAGTCAACCGCAAACAGAGCTTTCAATCTTTGTGCACCTAGAAGCTGGAACGCCTTGCCACCCAGCCTACGAGCCATCATAGAGATAACTAAATTCAGGAAGGCTCTGAAGCACCACCTCTTCCTCAAGTGCTACCCTGAAGTAGGCAAGCCAAAATGCCCTACATGCAACACAGATCCTTAATCACCCGGTATTCAAATCATTCCACAATGTGATGTACATAGGGCTTTCACCTTATGCCTTTGTGTATATAGTTAAATTGTTATAGGGCTTTCACCTTATGCCTTTGTGTATATAGTTAAATTGTTATAGGGTTTTCACCTTATGCCTTTGTGTACATAGTTAACATGTTATCCAAGTTAATCTTCCTGTTATCTGTAATTTACGGTGTAACCCCACTGTAAAACTGCTTTGATGTTCCATGTAAACCGCACTGATGTTGAATAGCGCGGTATATAAGAGTATTAAATAAATAAATAAATCTGTTAGGGTGGCCTGAAAAAGGGGTTGATGAAAAGGAGACCCCATTGTCAGGTTTTCTAGTGATTGCCACCATTGGAGGGACAAAATTAGTCGTTGAGAGTTTATTATTTTGTCCGACAAATGACCTGTGGCCTGTGTCCACTGTGTGGATAGGGTCCACTGAGCTGCTCACATGTGGAGGTGAGCATATGGGACTACATGAACTGTGGATGCCATATGTCCCAGTAACTGTAGTACCTCTCGAGCAGTGAGGGAGGATTTGCCTGCTCCTTGTGAAGCTAGTTGCATTATGCGAAGACACCGAGCCTGTTGAAGGAAAGCCTTTGCCTGTCTGGTATCTAGACAGGCTCCTATGAATTCCAGGCATTGGGAAGGAACAAGTTGGGATTTTGGGAAGTTTATTACCAATCCCAAGTATTGGAGAATTCACATTGTACGGGACAGTGCAGTGCTGGCCTCTGCAACTGTAGGGGCTCGAATGAGCCAGTCGTCTAAGTAAGGGAAGACAAATATCCCCAGGGTTCGTAGAAATGCAGCTACTACTGCTATGCATTTCATGAATACCCTTGGTACTGAAGCCAGACCAAAGGGAAGAACCCTGTACTGGAAATGTTTTCCCTTGAAAAGGAAACGTAAGAATTTCATGTGATCTGGATGGATGAGAATGTGAGTGTATGCATCCTTTAAGTCTAGAGAGCAAAGCCAATCCTGGCTTTGAAGGTATGGCAGAAGAGTTCCTAGAGAAATCATTTTGAACTTCTCTCGAAACAGATATTTGTTCAATTCTCTGAGGTCCAGACCAGGTCTGTGTCCTCCTGTTTTCATTGGAATAAGAAAATAGGGGGAGTAGAACCCTGCACCCCGTTGAAGAATGGGTACCTCCTCTATTGCCCCTTGGGCAAGAAGTGTCGAGACCTTGTGATCTAGCAGATTGTCTGCGGAAGTTTGAGAATTGAATTGCTTTAGAATTGTAGGAGGGAGCATGCTGTGAAAATGAAGCTTGTACCCTTCTCCTACAATGGACAAAGTCCAATCTTCTGCTGTTATCTGATGCCATCTGTTGGCAAAGTGGCATAACCTGCCCGGGATATTGGGGGGCTGGGGACCCCTCAGAGACAGCAAGGCAAAGCTCTCTAGGAAAGAGTCAAAGCCCTTGAGGGGGCTGAACCTGGAGAGCTGGTTGGGCTCTCGGGCCTTTTGGCTTCTTTTGCTGTCTAGTTTGTCCCTTTTGGGCAACCTGACCTTGAGTTTGACTCTGCTGGGTATAGGAAGGATAAAATTTCCTCTTTTTGCTGAAAGAGGGTTTTTTATAAGGCTTCTTTTTGGCTCGAGTGGCTGTAGATTTTGACAATCTATCTAGAGTAGTATTGTCAGCATCTAACTCGTTAGCCTTTTCCTGCCAGTTCTTGCCGAAGATATTCTCCCCCGTGCAAGGAATGTTGCCTAACTTGTCCTGTACCCAGTTCTCCAAGTCTGATGCCTGTAGCCAGGCAATCCATTGTGCACCAATGGCAATAGCAGAGGTTCTGCTGATGCATTCAAAGCAGTCAAAGGCTGCACGATTAACAAACTTGGAGACATCTTCAGCATGCTTAACTAGAGCAAGAAAATCTTGTCTCTTGTCATCTGGGAGAAATGGGCTCATAAGTTCCAAGTCTCCTGTGACTTCCTTGAGGAACATTCCCATATATAGAATATATGAACTGATCCTAGCTGAAAGCATGGAAGCTTGAAAAGTTCGGTGCCCAAAAGCATCCAGAGTCCTGAATTCACGACCTGGAGGATTGGATGCATGCCTCTTTGCAATTTTCATCTGATGCATGCTGACTCCACTACCATTGAATGGTGTGGCAGCTGAGTTTTCTGAAATCCGGGACATGGCGGAACTCGATACATAGTATCAAGTCTCCTAGAGTGAGGAGAAGTAGTCAGAGGTGTCTCCAACATTCTGAGCATCATGTTATGCAGAATTTCATGGATAGGCAGAGTGGCTGCCTCCTTAGGAGCTTTAGGATATTGGAGAATTTCCAATTCCTTTGCTCTGGGTTCCTCTTCAGGAGCTACTGTGATTGAAAGACCTTTGGCCATATCACGGATAAAATCCTGAAAAGACATGTCCTCTGGAGGTGACATTCTGCGTTGGGGAGAAGAGGGATCTTCTGGGAGAAACCCTCTAGTACCAGCAGAATTGGCAGAGTCTTCGGAATCGGAGGAATCGAAGTATTCCTGACCCCGATTCTCCTGCAAAGCACAGTCCTGGTATTGATCGAAGTCGGTACTGAGTTGACCCGATACCGATCTGTCGATTCCAGCCAGAGATGGCATGGGAAGAATTCCCACCGAGGCTGGTATTGTCGGTATCGGTATCATCGGTACTGGTACCGGTGTCTGTACCGATGTCGGTACCGGTGCCCGTTGGACCAACGGTACCACAGCTGAGAGAAGAGCTGCGATGCTGCGTTCGATAGCGAGGAACCTCTGGTCTATCGACGCTGCTGATGCCTGGGTATCAGTACCGGTAAAAATGGCCGGAACCACTGAGCATGGCAGAGGTAGTTCTTGCGAGGTTGGGGTCTCAAGAACATCCTGAAGCCCCATTGATGCTTTGGAAGCCGAAGCCTCCCGCCGGGGCTGTTTTGCCGGTGTGGTTCCCTCAAGGGCAATGCCAATGGCCTCTTGATGCTTAGCAGGAGAGCTACCCTTTGAGGATCGGCTTTTATGTTTAGTTACCTGAGATCCATGGGAGGAAGAAGAGGCCCTTGATGATGTCGATGCAATGGATCTGGCATCCGAAGAAAAGAGGGTACCGAGCTTTGCAGCCCAGTTATGTCTTCCTCTTTTAGTCATCCCCATACAGGAGAGACATTCAGTTAGAGAATGTTCAGGCCCTAAACATTTAAGACACCAATCATGGGTGTCAGTGACGGAAATGGTACCGCCACACTTAGTACATTTTTTAAAACCACTAGTTGGTTTTTCCATGTTTTAGGAATATGGGGCCTAGTGCCCAAAATGGCACCTAGCACCAAAAGAGAAAGGTTTCTGAAGAGAAACAGTTTAAAACATAAGTTTGTTTGGGGGTTTTTTTGAAAAAGAAAAGAAAAGAACCGGCGGTACCGGAAAGCGTCGTGCGGCATGCAAACGCGACCACAAGAAAACAAATTTAAAGACAGAATTTTCTGCGGTGACAGGGAATAGATCCTGTCGGCTCCGCAGAAAATGAGGAACTGAAGAGGGACAGTTGGAAAGGCAGGAAGGCAGCACGCATGTGCTGAGGGATGCTCCCAAAAGCGTTCCTATTGGATGCTGGGGAGCGTTCCCGCGCAGGCTCCGTCGGTACCGACGATACCCATATGTGAAGACTACATTCCTGCTTGTTCCTGGAGATAGCGCAGTTACTCACCTGTAACAGGTGATCTCCGGGAACAGCAGGAATTTAGTCTTCACAACCCACCCACCTCCCCTAGGAGTTGTCTCTCTATCTCTTTGTCTCTTTCCTCTCTCCCTCTTTCCTTTCATTCAGCTACAAACTTAACTGAAGAGGGACAGTTGGAAAGGCAGGAAGGCAGCGTGCATGTGCTGAGGGATGCTCCCAAAAGCGTTCCTATTGGACGCTGGGGAGCGTTCCCGTGCAGGCTCCGTCGGTACCGACGATACCCATATGTGAAGACTACATTCCGGCTTGTTCCTGGAGATTAATACGTTTGAAATTAAGAAAGAGAGTCTTCTCATTGTACGCTGAGGTAGTTAGCTTGTTGTTTAGTAGTGCACAGGACTGAGTATGATGAATGCAGTAGAAAATTGTTTACTAAGTTTGTGTGCCACATGAATCTTCTAGTAGTATATGCCACTTAACAGGATGTCCTGTTTGAACTAACTACTCCTCAGACTTTTCGATTAAGATAAAATGTATGGTTTAAGCCACTTCAGTCTTTTGAAAACTCAGCTGCACAGCTAATCTTCCGCCAATGTCGCTATGCTCATGTCACTTCTCTTTTCAAGTCACTTCATTGGCTTCCTATCCATTTTCGCATCCAGTTCAAACTTCTACTACTGACCTATAAATCCTTCATTTGACTGTTCCTCACTACCTTTCTTCTCTTATCTCTCCCTACACCCCTCCTTGGGAACTCCGCTGTTCTGATAGATCCCTTCTATCTGTGCCCTTCTCTTCCACTGCCAACTTCAGTCTTTCTATCTTACTGCTCCTTATGCCTGGAACAAACTAGCTGAGTCGGTACATCAGCTCCATCTGTGGCCCCTGTTCAAATCCAGGATAAAAACTCACTTCTTTAAAACTGCTTTTGTATCCTGATCGCCTCAGTCTCCTGTTCACCTCCTCTGTGTTTCCTCACCATACCCCTAGATATATCCTAGTCCACAGTCACTGTGTTGTCTGTCTTGACTAGACTGTAAGCTCATATGAGAACCGACTGTCTCTTACATGTCTCTGTAGAGTGCTGCGTATGTCCTGTAGTGCTATATAAATGCTGAGTAGTGGCAGTGGTAGTGGAACTGAGGATGGCCCCTTATTCTTCAAAAAGCTGGAAAACAATATAGCCTAAACCTCTTTTTCTGTAATGTATATTAGTGGGATGATTTAGGTATACCTAGTGAGTTGGTCTTCTGAACCTCTGGAGGGGACAGCAAGAATCTATTCATTTTTATTTTATATCTAAAGTAGTATTTAGCGCCTCCTTTTGTTGACTAAGCAATTTTCTCTTCCATTGGGCCATTGTTTCTCTAACTACTCTGTTAATTCTGCCTCTTTTCTATATGTATTTTATTTTATATTTTTGAATGCTAATCTCTTTCCCTTTAGCATTTTAACTATCTTCTTAAAGAACGATATTAATCTCTTTCTTCTTTTCCTTTTGTCAACCAGACTTACACAGAGGTTTATCACTTTCTCAGTTCTCTCTATTATTGCTTAATTAAATATCTCCTTTCATCTCAGCACTTTCACTCATCCTCTTGAAGTCACAGCTCCTGAAGTCCAGGACCCTTGTCTTGAATTACAGTACATTTCATCTCCTTTCCCTATGTTGGAAGTCTTTACAATACTCCCCCATATATAGAAATATCTTTTTAAGCTTTTTGAGGGAAACTAACAAAAATTCAATTTCATGCTGATCTTTTATTTCAGGGGCAACTAATGTTTTCCTAATATAAGAATTTTGCTGCCTCCCCTTTTCTCTTCTCTTTCTTTTCTGAAGAGCTTCTAGCCTGAGATGCTCACATTCCAAACCTGGTTTCTTCTCTACCAAGTCTCAGTGACTACAAAGCTACTTGAGTCCATCTTCACCATGGGAACCTCCAGATGTTCAACTTTATTAATAAGATGTGTTAATCCTTTGGGGGGGGGTGTTAATTTTCCATTTGCTATGTTAGCAGCTCTTTCCCCTCTACTTTTCATGGTTATCTTCTCTATTTTATTGAACAATTTATTTTGGGCTTTTATTCAGGATTTACTTTGTTTACCTCGATTCTTTTGCTTGCGGGAGAGAGCAATTTATGTCTCTGGCTTGTTTAGTCTTGGATGGATGTAAACCATGTAATTTGTTAAAGTCCTTATCTTCCCAGAAAAAGAGAAAGAAGTTAGTACTTATGAAATAAAATGTCTTTTTGTGAGCCTGTTTTCTCACAAGCAATTATTTCATCGTTCCACTTTTTATATTCTTCTAAAAGAGCTACATCTCCCTCACGCAGGCTTCAAGTTAATTACCTTTGCTTTATGGCTGAGTTGCCACAGCAACACTGACAAATGGCTTGTAAATGGTCTTTGAGCTTATTCTGTATCTTCCTTAGAAATCAGAAGCAAGAGGCAGTAGATGGGGGCCAAAGGGCTTTTTATATCCAGGCCGCAATGCTTCATGGGATGTTTCAACTCAGGCAGCACATCATTGGCTTTGTCCTATATAACTTTATTAAGGTAATATGTTAATTAGTCATCTCTGTTAGCAATGAGGAGCAGAATGTCAAAGTTGAAATTTGAACTAACAAATGGTACGTTTCTCTTTGAAGAACCTGGTATAAAAAGATGAGTTTCTTTGCTCCCTCAGAGGTCCATCATGTAAACCAAAGATAGATATAGAATGGCTTGAGCTGGTAAGTAAAATGATTTTCTTTTGTGTGTTTGCAAAGGTGTGGAAACAGGAAAGCAGTTTAGTAAGGGTTTTAGATAAAGCTTACGTGCTTCTTACACAGCCCAGTATATTCTGGGGTACTGCTTCTTAAGAGAGGAAAGAGTTCATTGCTTTTGCGTAAGTAGCCGAGGCTTTAGAATACATTTGAACTAGATGCAAGAGATTTAGTAAAGTAAACAAGCTACTTAGGGTTTGTTTATTTTTAACCTATTTAAAACAGTAAAAAGCAGTTTGAGCATACTTTATGTTCAACATTTTACATTCTAGGGACCAAGCGGAAGAATGTTTGTGCTGAGTTTGGTTTAGAAAAAGATTTTAATTACTTTTATTAATGTCCATGTAGCTCGTATTTCTTCAAGAGTCGAGATGCTTTCCATGGCCAACCTAAAAGAACAAAAATCACCATGGGAACATCTAGGATCACCGATCAGCCGAGAGCCATCCGGAATTCATTATGGTGCATCCTTCTGGTCATCTAAAATTGAACTGAAAATCACATATGTAATTCTAGCCAGAGTTTCAAATTTAAAATTAATATTTGATTAATTTCAATTGGTAACAAGCAGAGAGTTAAGTAAGTATCCAAATCCAAAATCCCACCCAACTGTATACATGTTGTAGTGAGCATAGATTTTTATTGCTTTGTAGTTTCTGCAGAAATAGAATTAGTAAATAGGGTAAGGCATGAATATGGTACTTGGAAATGTTTGAGAAGACACGCTGAAGCATGCTGTTTGAGGACCTGTAAGGAGTCCTTTGCTGGATCCTTAACTTGAAGAAACAATTGACCCTAAAAGGCTAAATAATTATATTGTACATTGAAATGCGCTAGATCACCAGGATATTGACTACCTGATCTTGAAACACATTCATAATTAGCTAGGCTTCTATTCTTAGGTGTTTATAAATTGTAAATTTAGATGTTTATTTTCCAGCTAATTAGGGGTTCTTTGAACATACAAAAAGCCGTGTTTATCAGTGTCTTTGTAGTACAGGTGAAATTTCTGGCTATCTTTTTTCAATAGAATCAGATATATATATCTGTGCAACCGAAAAATCAGCAACGCAGAAAAGACTGAAAAAAGAGTGAAGAATCCAAGGAAAGCAAGAAGAGAGGTGAAAGAGTACTAGAGTAAGCGGGTTTTTGCCCCACAGCTTATTGAATAAACATCTATTTTACTTTATTTTGCACAGTGGTGTTTTATTGGTGTTTATTGATTAAACCTTAAGTCAGAAGCCTTATATATAATACTGCAATATCTAGGGGGTATTTTAGAAGCCTTATTCATGCTTTGAACATCTGAAGATGAGCATGAAAATGTCCAAAGCATGGAGACGTCCCCAGAGCCATTTTAGAAGCCAGCCCTCTGGATGTCCCCAGGACGAGGACCTCCAAGTCTGAACAGTGGTGGGAGTAGGCATGTTGGGGGTGTACCCAGTGCTTGGACATCCACAGCTGATTTCAGAAACACCATGGATGTCCCCAGCCACATACAAACTTATACCTGCTTATAAGGCATGAATAGGCAGCAAAAAAGTGCTTGTTTCGTCAGATAGACAGCTGGAGGGTATGGAAAAAGAGGTCCACTCATGTCCCCCTATACTGTATTTTCCATGGCGCTAACGAACACTGATAGGAAATAAGGGCTCATTTTTGTTTTGCTATGCCACTGAATGTCTCCTTATGCTAGCTTGCATGAGATGAACGTCCCTGCCCCACGCTTTACTGAGGTGCATATCTATGGAGCCGTCAGCATGGATGTCCACATCGGGGATCTCTATGTTACTAAAATCAGGTGGAGACCAACTTCCCTGGCATTTCTCATCACACTCTGTCCTGGACACCCCTGATTTGATTTGAATGTCCTTTCTAAAATGCCATTTCTACAGTAATTAGAAGGCAGCCTGAATGAACCATGACAGTAGATAAATTATTTAATAAATCTGCTGAATCCCATACATAGGATCTACTCTGGAGAACCATAGGTCCAAGTAAGTGTCCAGATACTTAGATATAGGTAAGCTCTAGATGCTGTTCCATCACTAAATCATATTCTTTTTAGGTAATGAAGCATTTTCACAACTCTTTGGACAACAATGCTGCTTTTTTGGAACACAAAGATGAGGTCCGTTAATAGAGATTTGTAAAATTAGGAATCCACAGATTGTCTAAGTGCTTCCTTTTAGTAATTGGTATAATCACTAACCACCAACCCATCACCCTTAAAGACTGGTTTGATGATTTAAAAAAAATTTAGAGCTAAAGAATGGGCTATTGTGCTTTCAGAAGGAGATAAATTAGTGAACCCAGGATGCATTGTAAAATATGTTGCATCTCTCAAAACCAAATGTTCAAGGCAGCAATCAGTGAGTCTGTTGGACCTTGACCATTTCAAGTAAATTTCATAGTAAACCATGAAACTCATATATACAGGAAAATTGCTACATTCAGTTGTTCTATAAAATATTTAAAAAAGCACCCAAAATAAAAAAATCAACTTGATTGTGGGTATAAATTACAGTTCTATTAAGAATGTGGATGTCATTATGTGTAAGGGGATAAATTGAATACATTGGTCTTGTTTAAGTATTGAACATGTGGCTTTCAATTTTAAGTAAATTAAGGAAGAGAAACCTTTGGGTCTAGTTTAATGCTCTAAGTGGCTGCATATTTACTCTGATGACTCACTAGAAAACTTAGCAGCCGTAACCTTTTTAAGGGCCTCATTACTTTGGACTTGTCCATCCAGAGATTTACATATACTCTCACATAATCAGCCTCAACTAAAAAAGTAAGTTGAGTTGATTCCGACTATTAGTGTAGCAAGGGGGCATATAACTCGGCTGAGCCCCAAAGAGAGACTGCAGCATAGTGGGAGTAAGGGGAAGGGGGAGGTGGGGTGAGAGGATTGATTGAGCGGGCAAGGTCAGAGTGGGGTGAACAAAGGTGGGAAAGGGAAGAGGTGGAGTATGGGGAAATCATACCTGCCAGCTGTATGTGGGCTAAGACTTGGGTGAACTCTATGAAAGTTAATGAAGTTGTAGTTTTGTTCCTGGAAGAGCAGGTGGTGTGGGTTTGGACACGGCAGCAAAATAAATAATAATAAAATCAAAAAAGGGCAGACTAGGTTGTCATAGAGAAGGAGTAAGGGGAAGAACAGCATGCCACCATTTCCCAACGCGGAAGTGACAGTGGGTGCCCAGGAGTGGGCAGCTGGAAGACAGAGGAGCAGCAGAGCTATGAAAGCTACATCAGCAGCTAAACAAGACAAATTGGGAGGAAGCTCATGGGAGAAGCCACAGCTTCAAGACTGATGGTGTTGACGAGATGAGCTCTCTCGAAAGTGACCAGTGAGAGAGGGATTCAGTGACAGACCCAGATTCAAGTCAATTCACTAAAGCAGTGCATCACTGGGTGGGGCAGGGTGGGGTTAGAGGGAGACAGGAAGGATGTAAGAATAAGGACCAAGAGCTGGTTAAGCATCAGCAGAACCAAAAGTTCTTAAGCTAGGAATCATAAGGAAAGGAATGGAGAATAACACAAAGGATATTATAATGCCTCTGTATCGCTCCATGATGTGACCACACTTTGAATATTGTGTGCAACTCTGGTCACCAAATCTTAAAAAGAATATATCAGAATTAGAAAAGGTACAGGGAAGAGCAACCAAAATGGTAATGGGGATGGAAGGATATCCCTTGAGGAAAGACTTACAAGGTTAGGGCTCTTCAACTTGAAAAAGAGACGGCTGAGGGGAAATATAATAATGAATGGAGTTGAATGAGTAAATGTAGGTTGTCTACTCCTTTAAAAAGTAGAAAGACTAGGGGACACACAATGAAGCAACAATGTAGGAGGAGTGGTCTAGTGGTTAGGACAAGGTACTTCAGGCCAGAGGGCTGGATGTTCAAGTCCCACCTGGGGACAGCAATCTCAGGCTGGAGGGACTGGGATTTCTAGTTCTATAGGCATTCCTTGTGGTCTTGGGCAAACCACTTAACCCTCCATTGCCCATGTTCCCTGTAAGTATTAACATATGTGTCTCATATCCACTTGTGTTAAATGTATCCCCCAATTGACCACTTTGACCCAGTGAAAAGCAGAATATAAAAACAGCTAAATAAATGTAGCACATATAAGACTAACCAGAGAAAATATGTTTTCACTCAGCGCATAATCGCTCTGGAATTTATTACCAGAGGCTGTAGCAAAAGCTGTTAGTATAGCTAAAAAGAAGTTTGGACATGTTCCTGAAGAAAAAGTCCATAAACCATTATTAAAGGGGACCAGGGAAATCCAGTGCTTACTCATGAGACAAACACTATGGAATCTGTGTACCTTTTGGGAACTTGCCATGTACGTGTGACCTGAATTGGCCACTGTTGGAAAAATGATACTGGGCTTGATGGACGCTAGGTCTGACCCAGTATGTCATATCTTATGTTCTTATGAGACGGACATGTATAGGTGAGTGGGGATAGTACCAGAATGATATGGAATCCTCAGTCTTGGTGGATTCCTCAGACTCGTTGTTCTCCTCTGATACAGATTTGGATAACTCAGGTGACTGCCAGGAGTGAGACAGTGAGGAGCCTTTGTGGGAAAGAATGAGAATGGAGGAAGAGGGGCATGCTCTCAGCATTTGCATATTTTTAGCATTATTGAGCCATTGGACAGTCATTTCCCATATATGTTGCACATGGAGGTTGTCCACAGGAAGTACACAGATATTTGTTCCTTATTAGTCAAAGATAATGAGTTTGAGGACAAGAAAAAAGGGGAGAGCAGCAAGGAGAAAGACAGAAAGGGGAAGCATATTTTTAAGACTATTAATAACTGGATATTGGCATTCCATGTCTTTTCCAGCATTCTGGTAGGAGCCAAGCCAGCCCTTTATCCAGGCTTGCTTCACTATTCAGATATGATATTATGGGCCCATAGGGCCTACAATGAGTGAGTTTTGTTAAACTATGATGAACTGTTTCGGAGGAGTTTAGCCAAAGAAAAGTCGGAAGCCTGGGGTGCCAAGGCTTCAACATGACATTTGGCTAGCTGAGATAATCCTGGGTCACTTTGGGTATCATAGCTTCACTAGTCCCTCATCTGCAGGACGCAATCCAGAAGGGCAGGCCGTTCTGTTGCTCAGCAGATCAGCCAAGGCAGGGCTTGGGAGAAGTAGTTATATGTCACAGCCAGGTGCGGGCCCTCTTCCGGTCTCACAGCTGGACCATGCACCGGGGGGGCATTGAATGCCTGCTTTCAATTCAACACAAGCTAATATGAGCAGTAGGCCTGCTGCTTTCGACACAAATATTCCTTATGTGGAAAAGCTCACCCAGACTTTCATTGCATCAGTTCAAGTGGGGATCCTGCGCATGGAGGGTCCTTCCAGCCAACCAGGTATGACCAATAGCTCTCCCTGCCCATGTTAAAGTACTGGCTACAGGGATATTTCAGTAGAGTGGCAGGGTGATTACTGGGCAAAGGTTTTAGATATAGTTTCATCATCCCATTCTCTGGTCTGCAATTGTCCCACGGAACTAGGAAATCGCCATCCATCCAAGTTCTTCAGGACATAGTCATAGAAAAATTGCACAAAGAACTAGAGCGGGGCACTTTGATCACCCACCATTCAAGGATCTGGTGGTTTCTCCCTTGCGCATTATTTCAAAGAAATAACCAGGAAAATTTCTAGTCATCCACAATCTCTGACTCCCAGTTGGGAATAATGTTAGGTCCTATATAGGCCCAGCTCTTTGTTTGGTGCAATATGCATCTTTTGATTCAGTAATAGCTTTGGTCTAAAGCCTAGGGGCAAGTACCACTGACGGTCAAGGCACATGTCGAGTTGGTCTTTCTTTTTTTTAAATTCATAATTTATTTATTTATTTGCATTTGCAAGTACATTAAGCAAAAATATAATGAATTGTACAAATAATCCACATCAAAGGAGGGCGTTAATACCAGAAGAAAACAAACTGATTCCTGAATGAATACATAGTATAATACTGTTTTCCTTAACCAAAGCGAAATAAGAATGCAAGATGTGATCTTTGCTGCCTCAGCAATAAATGAAACCACAAGAGCGGTACACAAAGGTATTTCATTGATAGACTCTTAAAATGCTGATAGATGAGGACTTCTGGTGATGCGGTGAGAGCGAGCAGTCGTGTTCTGTTCGCCCTCCGACCGTCCCCTGCTTAAACTGGCAATTTGAACCGTTTCTTTGAACCCCGGACCGACGCAAAGTGTTACCCCAGGTACCGGACAGCCCATCATAACCTCTGAGACGAATAGTAGGAGGAAAAGGGATGGCCGCAGCGCTACGAATGAGGAAGAAGGAGCGAGACCGTGGGCTGGGACCCAGCAAGATGGCGGACGGAGCGGTAGCGCCGAGCTCCCCAGCCTCCCCAGCTAGAGTGGAGGAAATATCGGCGGCGGTCGCAGAGGCTCTAGCCACTCAATTTACCACCCTCCGGGAGAAACTGGACGCCATGCAGAGCTCCGTGGAGACTTTCGGCAAGCGGTTGCAGGAGGCGGAGGAGCGCGTGGGGCGTGCGGAGGGCACTATAACTGAACTACACCAGTCGGTGGACTCCCTGAAGACCCAGCTGCGAAGCCAGGAGGCTAAAATTGATGACCTGGAAAATCGTTCTAGGAGAAACAATTTGAGGGTGATGGGAGTCCCCGAAACTGTGATGGATGCCGAGCTGCAGAAGTACCTGGTGGGGCTCTTCTCGCCGCTGCTAAAGGGGGAAGCTGCAGGTGAAAAGATCCAGATTGAGCGAGCTCACCGGGTGGGCAGCCGAAATGTGCGAGATTCCAGACCCCGAGTGGTCCTAGTGAAATTTCTTCAATTTCCGCAGAAGGAGGCCATTTTGCGATCGGCGCGAGCCCATGGTGCCTTGGAGGCGGAGAATGTGAGGGTTTGAATTGCACAGGACTATTCTCTGCAACTGAGCCAACGACGCCGGGCTTACGCGCCCATATGCCAAAAGTTAATTGACCGTCGGATCAAATTTACAGTACAATACCCGGCGCGCCTCCACGTGTTCCACGAAGGGCAGCGCAAGTCATTCGAGTCTGCCGATGCAGCGGCACTGTACGTGGAGAGTATCACCCCTGAAGGAGGAGAGGGTTGAGGCCCCTGAAGAGGTTGCACTAATTTCTCTTTAAACAGTTGGACATTTATAAGATTTCAATGACTAAGCTGCGTTGAAAGAGCTCCGAGTTAGCCGCAACTGGATTTGAGGACGTTGGACTGGTATACCTTTTTAGTTCCTGGATACCAACCGCAACTCGGCTCCCCTAGGTTATGGCCTGAGCCTCGGCTCCCAGCAACCGCTGAGTAGTCGGGTGGGTAGGAGGGGTTATTTGTTATTTTGTTATAATGTTGGGGAGCTGTTCTTTTGTTATTAATGTTTGTTATACGGATGAACTTGGGTAGATCTGAACGAGTCCTACCTTGTGGAAGGCTCCTTGCGGTGGGCGGGAGGAGGGGATGGGCCTAATAGCGGGGATGCACGGAGGCCTCCTCTGTCCCAAGGGAAGGGACACCGGATAGCCTAGCGGGGCGTCCAGGGCGGGATGGTGCCCCCATCGTCCAATACGGGGTTTTGGGTAAACTATGGAGCCATATTTAGCCCCCAATCTATTTAATGGACACGATCCTGCAGGCCCTGGGGGAACCGGGGCCTCACCTCTGATAATAGCTGTAGGGGCGGTGGTTGGTGCCATAGCTCGGCCAGACTGTTCTGGCATGGAGGGGGAGCTCGGCCTGCTGTGCAGGGTCTGTATGGCAGCGCCTTCCCATCCTTCGGAAGCCAGTATGTGTTTTGAGCGTATATCCCATGGCTAGCCTTATGGTAGCAGTTTTAATAGCTTCTGCCTCCCAAAATCAGTCGAGGGGTGGGGAAGGTTCATGCGCACGTTGGGTGGTCCTGGTAGAGCCCCCTCATGGGACCCCTTGCCAGTCAGGGCATACAGTGCCGCTCTGTGCCGGGCCTGGTTATGATTGGTACGATGGCCTAAGCTAGGAGCGGAGAGAACTACCACATAGTAGCTAGGACTGGAGGGGGGCCGTGCACTAGGGATACAGGCATGGAGCCCTGTGGCTGCTTGGGGAAGAATCTTTACAGTAGACTGTCGGGGCTCTTCCAAGAAGGGGTGTTGATTCTTACCTGTTTACATGCTGAGGGGGGGCCCCAATTTACCCGAATTTCGGTATGAGCACTCTAAAATAGTATAATGTCTATTGGCGCTCCCCCCTCAGTACCGGGACGGTACTATTTTCTGGTGATGGGGATTATTTGCTTTTACCTGGGAATCTCCCTGCGATAGCGCCTGGCCGAGCTTTTGGGTAGTACAGACTGGTTAATGTTGGAGCAGTTCTCCTTCGAGGAAGGGGGGTTACTCTCTCCCGGGCTTGGGGTTAGGTGCCTGAATTCCACACTCGGCCCCTAGCTAATTTGACTACAGCTCTGCTCCATAGGAGGGATTGGGTCACTGGGGGTTGGGGGCTGCCGGGGCGACTGGGGTGCCAGTAACCGCTCGGGGGGTCGGGGGAATGTGTGGGTGACTGGGGTATAGAGGAAAGTGGGGGGCGGTGGAGCGTATCACCGAAAGATCCATGGGAGAGAGGAGAGGTGAAAGATGGGTAGGAGAGCAAATAATAAAGGGGGGAGGGGTTGGGGGGGGAGGGAGCTGGGGGGGTGGGAGGGGGTGGGGGATAGGTCGCATCCCTAGTAGACCCCATTGGTTGCTTAGTGTTGAGAGGTTGGGGGAGGGGAGGGGGTTCCAGGCTGGGAGAGCCCCGTCCCGACTAGTCTGGGATACTGGTCAGGTGGGTCTTGACACTGCCCCGCCGCTTTGAGAGTTATCACGTGGAATGTGTGCGGTTTGGGCCACCCTATTAAGAGATATAAAGTCTTACAGGCCTTAGCTAGGCAAAAATGTGATATTGCATTTTTACAGGAGACCCCACCAGACGGCTGAGGAGCATAATAAGCTGCGCCGAGATTGGGTCGGGCAGGTCTGGGGGGCTCCGGCGACAGGAAGAAAAGGGGGTGTGGCTATCCTGGTTCATAAACGGGTGCGCTGTGTAATCGAAGATGAAGTGAAAGATGCGGCGGGACATTATCTGCTTTTACAGAGTACCTTGGAGGGGAAACCGGTCATCTTGGGGATGGTGTATGGACCGAATTCCCTAGACCCCCATTTCTATGCAAGTGTGGCTTCTAAAGTGGAGCAGATGCCTGAGTCTCCTCTGGTGTTGGGAGGTGACTTTAATGGAGTCTTGGATGTGGATCTGGATACTTCCAGAGGGGGGGAAGCGCGTGAGCGGGGACCTGTAACTCGAGTGTTGCAGCGATTTAAGACTCACTTGGGGCTGGTGGACCCATGGAGGGTATTACACCCCTTAGAGAAAGATTTCACTCACCAGTCCAGAGCTCACGGCTCCAGCTCCCGCATTGATTACCTGCTGCTTTCCAATGGGATATTTGCGAAGGTGGGGGATACGCAGATCGGGCCCTTCGAAATTTCCGACCATGCGCCGGTATGGTTGGAACTATGTTGGGGCGGAGTGACGGCCCGATCCAGGCTTTGGCGATTCCCGCCGGAACTTTACAAGGACGCTCAGTTTCACAAGTTTTTAGAACAACGCTGGCAGGAGTTTGCCGAGGTCCATCAAGGTCATCAGGGAGACCCGGAACTGGTATGGGAGACAACCAAAGTCGTACTGCGTGGCGGCATTATTGGGTTCGCGGCACGCAGACGTCGGATGCTCGTGGAACGGATTCTCAGGTTAGAGAAGCGGGTATCCTTGCTACGCCGTCGGCTGGCACAGGCCCCGACTCCGGGGCTTCAAAAAGAGCTGTGGGAAACTCGAGTAGATCTCAATGAGTTGTTGCACCAGAGAGCCAAGAAGTCCATTTTATATTATAAATATCGGCTACAGTGCTATGGGGATAAACCCGGGCGGCTGCTGGCCCGCTGTCTGAGAGGTCAGAGAGGCCCAAATATGGTGGCGGCCCTGCGAGATGAACATGGGAGGCTACAGCGAGATAGTAAGGAGATAGCCCGAGTATTTCGGGGTTTTTTTCAGAAACTTTATACAGCGGAGAGTGGCTCACCTTCGGCAATATCGGAATACCTTCGGAAGTTGAATTTGCCTTCGCTTACGGAGGAACAAAGTCTGCACCTGGGGCGCCCGGTCACCTCAGAGGAAGTAGGATCGGTCATTGCGGCCGCTAGTTGCTTTAAATCGCCAGGGCCCGATGGCTTGGGAGCCGAGTTTTATAAACTGCTTAATAGTTTTGTCAGTCCGGTCCTGGTAGAGGTGTATGCGCGGCAGGTGGACCAGGGCGGCTTTAGGTGGGGCAATAATCATGCTCATATTACTTTAATCCCCAAGCCGGGAAAAGACCCGGTATCGCCTGCTTCCTACCGTCCGATTTCTCTACTAAATTTTGACCTTAAGATATTTGCCAAAGTACTGGCAGACAGACTGGCGGGATATTTAGATGTTCTGATCCATAGCTCCCAGGTAGGCTTTGTGAAAGGTCAGTATATAGTACGGAATATGCGCAAAATACTAGCGTCACTGAAATGGGTGCATGACCAGCATCTGCCCTCACTACTTATTAGTTTTGATGCGGAAAAGGTTTTCGACCGGGTCGATTGGTGCTACCTAAAAATGTTGTTACCTTGGTACGGTCTGGGAGCCCCCTTCTGTGCTATGATAGACAGCCTTTATGCTGCTCCGACGGCGGGAATACTGTGCAATGGGGTGTTGTCGGAGGCCTTCCCGTTGGAGAGAGGCACGAGGCAGGGTTGCCCCCTTTCACCCCTGCTATTTGTTTTGTCCTTAGATCCGCTGATCCGGGCGGTGGAGGCATCGCCGACGATCCAGGGGGTGCGGATTGGATCCCAAACATTTACCGTGTCGGCTTTTGCGAACGATCTTTTGGTGCATCTTTTGTCCCCGGAGGAGTCCTTGCCTCAGTTGCTGCAGGAATTTCAGACCTACGGCCTCTTCGCTGGCCTGCGGATCAATGGGGACAAGTCGGAGGCCCTGGATGTCTCGGGGTCCCTGCAAAGGGGCTGGACGGGCAGGTTCCTCCTGAAGTGGGCAAACTCTCATTTTACATATTTAGGTATTAGGCTGACTAGTCAACCGCGGGACCTCTATAGGTGTAATTTGGACTGGATGTTGAATCGAGTGCGGTCCCAGCTATTGGCTTGGGGGCCTTTGCCACTTTCTCTGTCGGGACGTGTGGCGGCGGTGAAGATGGTGATCCTGCCGAGGCTGTTGTATTGGCTGCAAACTTTGCCGGTGTGGCTACTCCGGGGAGATCTGCGTCGGGTGGAGGGGATACTTCGGACCTTTTTGTGGCGCGGAGCCCGGGCCCGTATCCCCTTGGTAAGACTCATGGGGAAGTGGCGAGAGGGGGGGATGGGGTTCCCTGACCTGGGCACGTATGCACTGGCCTGTCAGGTCCGCCATCTTGGCGATTGGCTTGGGGAGACTGCAGTGTACACACCCACATCTTTGGAGGAGGCCTTTGTAGCGCCTCTCTCTTTGCTAGGGGCATTGCACACAATGTCGAAAGACTTGCCAGCCCGCCTTGTGCATAGCGTCTGGTTTGGTTCAGCCCAGCGGACATGGCGGTATTTAAACACCCGCTGGGGGACGCCCTGGACGGTTTCCAGCTGGCTGCCCCTGCAGGGCAATGTTCACTTTACCCCCGGCTCGGGGTCCCGGGGTTTTTGGGACTGGCGGCGGAGGGGTATTCGGTCTATAGGGCATTTAGTCGATGCTAGGGGTCGCTGTAAATCATTCCAGGCTCTTTGTCAGGAATACGATTTGACGTCACAGAATACTTTTGTGTTCTTGCAGGTCTCTCACTGTTTCCTCCTTACCTAGAGAGGCGTTGACGCTGGAGCGCTCAGAGCAGCTACTGAGTTTTTTTGCACTAGGGGAGGAAACCCCTCCCACTATTGCGGGCCTGAGGGCTCGCCTGGATAACCTCCGCAATCAAGCTGATTATCGGGGAGTGGAAGCGGCATGGGGGGCAGAGCTGGGGTGGGAGGTTTTTCCTGACACTATCCGTACCGCTCTGCGCCGGATTGCTGCTGTAGTGGAGGGGGCGAGGTGGCGGGAGGTGCAATTTAAATGCCTCACTCGAGCCTATTTCTCACCTCGCCGAGCCCTGCGCAGCCATCTGACGGAGGACGGTCGGTGCCCGCGTTGTTTAGCGCCATTAGCTAACCTATTGCACATGTGGTGGGCTTGTCCCCACGTCCAACCTTACTGGGCTCGAATAAGAGCATATGTCAGCGGTTTATTGCAACAGAGGTTGCAATGTACAGGAGCTTTCGTGGTTCTGGACAGGATGGACCCTCCCTACCCTGCCCGGCGCACAGATCGTTTGCTAATGCGGAAGGCCTGTCTGGTGGGTAAAGGCCCAATATTGCGCCTCTGGCGTGAGCAACGTTCCCCAACGTTTGTGGAATGGCGTAACTGTTTCCATCAGTTAATGTTGATGGAGCGGTGGCGAGCGCGGGGCAGTGTCAAGCAGTGGACTATCTTCCTTCAGATATGGGGCGCGTATATCGATACTCTGGGGGCTCGGTGTCGTAACGAGCTCCTACATATCGGCTATTAGGGTGGTGGAGGAGTAGGGGGCGGAGGGGCACTAATACGAGGTGGGTCGTTGTAGTTGAGGGGGAGGGGTGAGGTGGGGAGGGGGGTGCGACCTGAAGGGGGAAGGGGGGGAGGGGGGAGAGTGGGAGGGGTAATGTTATAAAATACTGTATTCATCTCCTGTATGTGTTTCTCCGGGTGGGGATAAGAATCCACCCCCCCCCGGGGGCGGTGTGTTGTATGCTTATCGTGTTTGTAGGTGATGATTAAAATAAAGTTTACAACAAAAAAAAAATGCTGATAGATCTAAACTACTGTATCAGCAGGCAAGATAGAATCTAGATCATCAGCGGATGCAAAACTCTCTCTCATTGGTACATTCACTTAAGGAGTAACATAATTTAAGTTATGGGAGCTGTAAGATTTTTTTAAAGTATTTAAGAAAGAGTATTGTGGGTGAGAGAAAGTGAGTATGAGAAAAATTTAGGAATCGTAAGTTCTTAGAGAGGGAAACATTTTCTTTTAATTCCAATTGATGCCAAATCATAAAAGAATCAGTAACAATGGATGAGAGAAAAGCATTCAAAGCACTAAATTGAGAATGAAATTGAGAAAAGCGCCTTTCAGTCATAGAAAATTTAGTATCACGCTAAGCAAGTTTCACTACAACCTCCTTTGAAAAACCATAGTTAAAGAAGACTGGAGAGACAATTCCATTCGTGAAACAATGTCCCATATATCTTTTAATGAAATGTCTTTAGGAGGCCACAGGTTATCCGGAGAAGAAACAGAAAACTCAACCAGAGTTGGTAGCGGATGTGTCCATTCCCAAAGAAATGTATCATCAGTAGCCAGGGGGCTCAGCAGGAAGGAGAGAATGAAGATTGCGACCCCACTTCAACAAAGAGAGGAACTCCATTCGAAAGTCCATCATGCTGGCTGGTGAGGAATCAGCACCCTGGAGAATAGGAGTCCAGGAGGATGTGGAAGAAGACACAGAACAAAGGGTATCCTTCAGATTAGGTGGTTGTCCCATAGGAGTAGATAAGATTTTAATATGGGAATCCATTGATCCAACTATCTTAATGGCCTTACAAAATGAAGATGGAACTGCAGCCTTCTTTCACTTCCCCATATCAAGTTATAGGTTCCTCATGTGCTCCAAAGGGGCAGAGCCTGCCCCTTTGGACATACCCATTCAGGCTCATGCCCACAAGCATGAGCCCACAACCGCACCCCACGGTGAGGCAGCAATTTTATGACCCTTCTACAAACGTCAGCTCCAACTGTTCACTCACGTGGGTGCAGGACCCAGTCAGGTAAAGCAAGGACATTTGCAGCTAGGAAACAGCTTCCACAGCGTCCCATGGTGGGGCAGTGATTTTATAGCCCTTCAGCAAATGTCATCTCCAACATGCTTACCCACATGGATGCAGGAACCAATTAGGCAAAGCAAGGGCAATTGCAGCCAGGAAATAGCATCCACTGTTGAGTTGGTCTTTCAATTACTGCCAAGTCACCCCTGCTCCTTCCACTTGTTGGGTTTTTATTTTTATGGAACATTAACTGATACAACTACATGCATGCCAATTGTGTGTTCAATGGTGTGTGAGTTTTGAGACATCTGCAATATTCTTCCACTGGTAAATCCAGAGGGCAGCAGATATGGCCTATATCATAGATTATCTCGATGACTTCTTCTTTGTCGAATGAGTGAATATGGAGGAGTGCGCTGAGTTAGTTGACACTTTTCAGCAAGTAGATGTTCCACTGTCTGAGGAGCAATTGGCTGGTTCATGCACTTTCCTAATCCTTTTAGGAACTGAGTTGGATTCCATGTGTATAAAATTATGATCATCAGAGGACAAAGGCCAGAGGTTGGTAGAGTTGATTCAGCAGGCACTGACTAGTCCTAAGGTAGCAATGAGGCAAGTGCAAGAATTATTAGAGCACTTTAATTTCATTTGCTGCGTGATCCTGATGAGGAGAGTTCACTCAATGGCTGGCTTGGTTAACAAAGGTGCTAGAAAAAAAAAGGATCATTTTGTTCATTTGAATAAACATTTGAGGGCAGACTTAGGGCTTTGTCAAACCTTTTGAGGGACTTCAGCAGTATAAGGGTGTGGTAGGCCCCTCTAGTCATGAGTTGGGACCTCCAGTTATTTGCAAATGTGTCAGGTGGAATAGGGTTTAGAGTATATTTTTGTGGAGTGTGTTGTGCTGACATCTGGCCAGAGGGTTGGAAGGAAAGGAGTTGGGATTGTTTCTGATCATGTTAGCCTTCATGGGGGCACTGCCTCATGCACAAGTGGGTGATTATGCGATCCAACAACATGGCAGTGATGCAAGGGATTAATTGTCAATCATTGTCATCTTTGCTCGTTTTGAGCTATTGAGAGTGCTGGTGCTATGCTGCTTGCATTTAAATGTCATGCTGACCACAAAATACTGTATGTGCTAGGTATGTACAATTCAATAGATGATGCTTTGTCTCATTTGCAGTGGCATATATTTTGTGCCTTGGCACCTGAAGCAGATGAGTATCTTATGTCGCTATCATAGGGCTTATGGGTGCTTATTCCAGGACATTTGTGAGATTGTTAAACTCATCATTCCTGCCAGTATCTGGAAGGCCTATGAGGCAGGATGGCATTGGTTTATGGATGTGGCACTTGGGGGAAAGATCAGTTCTAGCGACCCCAACAGCCATTAGCTACTGCTATGGTTCAAAGCTCGAGCTAAAGATTTGGAGTTGTCACCTCATGCTATATCAGTGTCCTTAGCTAGTGTGGCCTTTGTGTCCAGAGCTCATGGCTGCAAAGATCCTACCACCTCATTTTTAATGCAGAAGCTGGTGCAGGGTTTTGGTAGGATGCAAGGGCCTACATCGAGGTGGAACCCACACAGATGTATTTTGCATGACATGTTGCTAGCGCTTTTCAAGGCCGTCACAGAAGTGTGCTCCTCTACCTGAGAGGTGAAATGGTTCAGGACAGCAGTTGCATTTGCCTTCTTTGCCTCATTCAATGAACTGATGGTGGCATCAGAATCATCAGAGGGCTATATGAGCCTGCTGTTAGTGATTTCATGTATATGTGCGGTCAGTAAGTGTTAGGATAAAGTGATCTAAGACTGATTAGCAGGACAAAAGTACATGGGTCACCTTGTGGTGCCTGCCCAGGCTGATTTTGTGCCCAGTTTATTGTGTACAGGTGTTTCTACAAGTGAGACCTCTGAAAGGTTTATTTTGGTAGAGCCACTGAGATTGATTGTACCTCACTAGTTTTCAATTTAGTACAGTAATCAAGCGCAGCCTAGCTTGGGCAGGTTTCCCACCACACTGCTTTAGTACATATTCCTTTGAATTGGGGCAGCATTGTTCACAGTGGCTCATGGTCTGACCACTCAGGACATTCAGCAATTGGAGTGCTAGCGCTCTGGTGCATTTGAGACAGCATTTGTTAATAGGGGCACACAGCCCTAATCTTCTCAGATTTTTGTTGTGAATATGCAGACGCTCCTGTTTTCTGGGCCCAGACGAGAGCTGCATCTCACCCTCTGCACTTCCCTATCCATCCTCTTCATTCCCCTCCCTTTCCCCTAGTTGGTTCTTTTTCCCCACTCTCCCCTCAGTCTCCTTGGAGCATGCCATTCTCTCAGTTCACCTCTCTTCATCTCCCCTGGACCCCCTCCCTGCTCATCTGACTCTCCAGCTGGCTGACTCTCTTCTGCCCAGCATCCATCCCCTCCTCCAGGCCAGTCTAACAGATGGCTATGCTTCCCCCTGCTAGAAGCATGCTGTGATCTTGCCCCTCCTTAAGAAACACTCCCTTGATCCTTCCTCTCTTTCCAATTATCATCCCAATTTCTAATCTACCAGTTATATACTAAGATTTTAGAACATATTGTACTGTGGCCACTCTCTTTCTCTCAACAAAACCCTAATCCTGTATCCAAAACAAGCTGGTTTCCATTCTGGGCACAGCACCGAATCACTATTCACAGCCCTAATGAATGAAATGTGGACCTCACTAGACCACAGTGACTCTGTCATTCTTGTTTTCCTTGATCTCTGCTCTGCCTTTGATCTTGTTGACTACTTGCTTCTCATTTGCAAGTTTCATGAAGTTGGTATACATGGTGTTGCTCTTCGATGGCTCTCCTCCTATCAAGTTTCTTCCAACTTGACTCTTCCTTCACTCCCATTTTTCTCGCTCCTCTACCCCTATTGATCCAGTTTCTTGCTTTTCTCAGTCTGCCCTCAACTTTGATATCTACCCCTCTAATCCAAATGTAAGTCCATCTGTTTCTTACCTTCCGGACTCTCATGCCCTCTATTACCCTCTACTCTCTATTCCACTCCTCTGATGTTCCAAGACTCTATTAAAATTCTGTGTTCCTCTTCAACTCCTCTCTCTCTTTCAAAGACCAAATTGATGCTCACTCCAAGTCCTCATTTTTTTTCTTTGCTCTATGTTGCATTCAGTCCACCAACTCCCTCCTGACATTTTCCCAACTTCAACTTCCTTTCATAGCCCTTGTCATCTCTCAAATAGACTACTGTAACACCCTTCACAATGGTCTGCCTCTATACTCCTCACTCTCATCATTTTAATAATTCCTTCCTTCTTCTGATCTCCCTTCTTTGATTTCCTGTTTCTGCTAGGCCGAAGTTCATTGTGCCTCTTGTTTGGTCTCTCCCCATCCTCTTACCTCCCTAATCTCCCCTTATCTCCCCACCTGCACTTTTTGCTCCTCACAGGCCTCTCCTCCCCCTCCTCTGGTCTCCGGCTTGTTGTTTCCAGGGAATCTTCCCTCTCCTATCTGGACCCCGAACTCTGGAATTCTCTCCCACTTCCAGTCAGACAAGACCCTCTTTCCCTAAATTGAAGAGGTCCCTCAAAGCCTAGCTTTTCCAGCTCTCCTTACCTGATGGTCCTCTTCCTGTTAAACCTCCTGTTCCTGGGCAATGTCTTGCTTTTTCGCCCAACCCATCCTCTTTCACCCCTTTGATGTTTTTATAATTTTTCCCTCCCAGTCCTGCCTCTTAGTTACTTTCTTCTTTTTTCCTCCCTCTCTTTCTTCCCTGTTTATAAATGGCCTTAAAAAGAATATAGCATTATTAGAAAAGGTACAGAGAAGAGCCACCAAAATGGTAAAGGGGATGGAAGGATACCCCTATGAGGAGAGGCTAAAAAGGTTAGGACTCTTCAACCTAGAAAAGAGAAGGCTGAGGGGAGATATGATAGAGGTCTATAAATTAATGAATGTAATGGAACGAGTAAACGTAGATCCATTGTTTATGCTATCAAAATATAGAAAGACTAGGGGACATGCAATGAAGCTACAGTGTAATCTATTTAAGACTAATAAATAACAGAAAATATTTTTTTACTCAACACATAATCAAATGCTTGAATTCATTACCAGAAGATGTAATAAAAGCTGTTAGTGTAGCTGGGTTTAAAAAAGATTTGGACAAGTTCCTGGAGGAAAGGTCCATAAATCATTATTAAAGGGGACCTGGGAAATCCACTGCTTGCCCCAATACAAGCATTGTGGAACCTGTGTTTTTTTGGGGAAACTGCTAGGTACTTGTGACCTAGACTGGCCACTGTTGGAAACAGGATACTGGGCTTGATGGACCTTGGTCTGACCCAGTCTGGCATATCTTATATTATGTTTTTATGACCTGGAAATGGGAACAATGAGTGAGGTGATCAAATTTGCACAAAATTATTCAAAGTTGTTAAAACACAAGAGGATTGTAAAGAAATTCAAAAGAGGACCCTGATAAATTGGGAGTCTGGGGGTCCAAATAGCAGATGACATTTAATGTGCACAAGTGCAATATTATGCACTTAGGGAAGAACAACCAAAACTATGGTTATATGATGTAAGGTTCCTCATTAGGAACCACCACCCAGTAAAAGGGTTTAGGCACCATCATTGATAATAGATTGAAACCCTCTGCCCAATGTGCAGTGGTGGCCAAGAAAGCAAATAGAATGCTAGGAATCATAAAGAAAGGAATGGAGAAAAAAACCAAGGATATTATAATGTCTCTGTATGGCTCCATGGTATGACTATGCAATTTTGGTCATCATAACTTAAAAAGATATAGCAAAATTAGAAAAGGTACAGAGAAGAGCAACAAAAATAGTAAAGGGGATGGAAGGCTATTTGTATAAGGGAAAGCTTGAAAGGTTAGGGCTCTTCAACTTGGAAAAGCGATGGCTGAGGAGAGATATGATAGAGGTCTATAAAATAATGAATGGAGTAGAATGGGTACATGTAGATTGGCTATTTACTCCTTTAAAAAGTAGAAAGACTAGCACATTTCAGACCCCCCTCATCCTCCCTCCTCAGATAAGACCAGACAGAGCAGAAGCAGAAAGCAGAAAACAGAAAAAAGCAGGGGAGGAAGTAGGAATGCAGAGAAGAGTCAGAACCGGGCCATACCAAGGGTTGCGCGAGTGGTGCGGCCACACATGATGCAAGTACAGAAGGGCTGCTGACATCAACACTGGACTGCCATGAAACCTGATAAGAGTGAGTTCCTGCCTGTGGCTGGGAGGCTGGGAGGGGCGCCAGATTCACAGGTTGCATAGCGTTCAGAAAGCTGTGTTGCCCAGCTTGGGAGAAGCAGTGGTCAGAGATGAAGAGAGGGCTGAAGTGTGCAAAAAGAGAAACTGTGTCCTAAGAAATGTCCCTGGAAAATGATCTAGGCCAACAGGGAGCTGCAGAAGCAAGGAAGACAGCTAGTGAAGTTCTCAGAGCAGCCAAGGATCCCAGGGTTGTGGATCTGAAGTTGTGCTGCTAGCTACAGGTAACCAGCAAGAAGAGAGATGCAGCATGTGCGTGAAGGCACTGCCAAGAAAGCAACCTGCCAGTGAGAGTGTCACTGAGAGCTGTGATGTAGCAAATGCAGAGTTGCCAAGTTACCCATTTACAGGAGTGAGATTTTTTGCCAGTTCTAGTTTTAAATTTGCATTGCAGTGCAGCATTTTGTAGTCCCTGATTTTACCCATCGGAATCAATGCTGCAGGTCCCATAATCCATTAGGATGAGATTGTCAGAATCCAGGAGTGGCTTCAAATCTCACTCCTGGAACCAGGTAACTTGGCAACTCTTAAATAAGTAGTCTCTGAATCTTTTCAGAGAGAGAAAAACCCACTCTAGAGTGACTCAGAAGCCTAATTGGCCATCCAAAAGCCAGTGCAGACCTCTGAAGAAGGAAAGTTAAGTAAGGCCCCGAATCTGTAAGGCCCTGTAAGGGCTATCTGCCCTTGCTGTATGCCGCCTCGCGTCCCCTCTGCACGCACAGAGTTGCTGCGCTTGCTGCGGGGGATGGAGGCAGCATGGGAGCAGAGAGTGATTGGGGCATGGGCGGGACCAATCCCCAGATGTAAAGGGCCAATTCCAGTGATGGCCCTGTATGTCTGGGGATCATCGGGGGGATGCCCTGCTTATTCCATCTCTGAGGTGCCCCAGTGATCCTGCCCAGCAGCCCCCCAGTAACTCAGAACCCCCCCCCTCGGGTCAGCTGGCAGCACAAGGTAAGTCTCTGCTGCCCAATCAGGACCCCGGCTGCCCCCACTGGGGGTCAGGCAGTGGTGTTGCAGAGGTCAGTGCACTGGTGGGCAGGTCGGCAGGCAGTGAGGACATCCCTGCAGTGCAGTAGGGGCACACCGGGCATCTCCGGGCCTGATCCTGCACCCACAGGAGCGTTTTGCTCCTGCAGTGCAGAATCGGGTTCAAATGTGCCCGTCCTGCCAGGGGCCGTCCAGACGGCACAGACGTGCTCCTGATAGAATCGGGCTCCACATGTACCAGTTAGAAAATTGTGCTTTTTTATTTCCAGTTTAGTCATAGTTTCAGAGCAGTGCACACACCCAGAGTAGACATACTGAATGCAAGGCCTGGAACTCTGGTAGCCTGCCAGCTGCAATAGAGGTTTTTATTTGCCTTTGTTAGTCTGTCAGGTGCTAACCACACAAAAAATCCCAGTCACTGAATGAAGCAAAATATGTTGAAGCCATCCACAAAAATAACCTCATTCAAAACTGTTTGGGAGGGGGGGCGGAGCCTGATGTCCAGCGGGTAAGACGCTTCGCGCTGAAGCTCCCGAGAGGCCTACTTAGAATCCTGACATAATACCTATACAAACTTACTATTTCGCTCCGGGCTGACCGGGGTACCTCGGGGGGGATGGCGGCCCATAAACCAGCGCGCTTGGACTTCGGGTCTCCTTCTTCTTCTCACGGAAAACGCTCCAAAACAGAGGTGTCCTCCCCACAGAAGATGGTTCCATTTCGGGAGAACCCCGAAATGCACCTGGAGATTTTAGAGGAAATACGCGGCGTGAAGGAATTGGTGCAGTCCAATGGAGAAGCGCTTAGAGCCATGCGAGAAGACTTTGGAGTGCTCCAGGACCGACTTGAAAGTCTCTCATTACGGCAGGACAATATGGCGGGGGTCCTCGACTCGCACGCGGTGCGCTTGGGCACACTGGACAAGGCTGAGCGCCAGATACAGAATCTTCAAAAGGAGTTAGAAGATAGCAATAATCGAGCCCGTCGCAACAATGTGAGGCTCATTGGAATACCGGAGGGGGTGGAAGCGGGAGACATGAGAGAATTCCTGCTCAAAACTCTTCCCTCCTTGCTGAAGATCACCTTTCATAAAGAACTGGAAATCGATCGAGCACACCGTGTTCCTACCCACATGGCGCTCAACCGAACGACCCCCGGCCTATTATCTTTCGCTTGCTACGATATCAACAAGTGGAACAAATTTTAAATGCTGCCCGGGCGAACCATCATTTGGAATTTGAAGGTCACAAAGTCTCCTTCTTCCCTGATTTGGCAAAGCCTACAGTCGACCGACGGAAGAAACTCCTTGCTTTTCGCCCTCGACTTCAACAGCTACAGGCTCGCTTTGGCCTGTTGTATCCCGCGAAGCTCCGAGTGACTCTCCACAACCAAACCAGGACATTCGAAGATCCTGATCTACTATCAACATATTTAGACTCCAAAGAAGCAGAGCAGATGCGCTAATCCAACGACTTGGACTTTTATTTGCCGGCTCTGTCCGCCATTTTGAAGGGCCCGATGCGGCGGTCATAGTTCAGCACAGAGACTACCTGGACTTTCTTTCTTTCTTTCTATGACTTTTGTTTTGTGGTCTCCTATCCCTCCATGATGTGTGCCTCGGTCGGATTCGGAGCACGCACAGTCCTACAGGTTATGTGTTTTTTCAATTTCGGCCTTCTCTGGGGCTTCTCCCCGCAGACACATGGTCGCCAGTAATTTTTGGGGTTCTGCTTCTTCTCTACCGCGCTGCGGTTTTTCTTTTTTAATGTGGGGCGCTTCATTGTATTATCTAAGCTTATTTTCTTTTATGCCATATGTACAGCCAGCTACAGTCAATATGAGGGACATTGTGAAATTATGTGCGCTATCATGCTCAGAATTTTTAACTTGTCTGAATGGCTTTATGTAAAATCTTATCACTCAACGTAAAGGGCATTAATAGTCCAATCAAGAGAAAGAAAATCCTTAGCTATCTTAGCCATGAGCATGCTGATTTAGCGTTTCTTCAGGAAACGCACTTAAACTCTGCTGAAACACTGAAACTCAATGTTAAGCCTTACATGGTGGCTGCCTATTCTCCCGCCGTTTCCAAACGGTGCGGGGTAGCCATTCTGGTTAAGAAATCTTTGCAAGCTACTGTAATTGATACTAGCGCTGACAAGGAGGGTAGATGGGCCCGCGTACATCTTAAGGTTGGAGATAGTGAATTTACATGTATTTGCATTTATGCCCCGAATGTGGACAACCCTGCTTACTATGCAAGTATTGCGCAGTTGGCACAGGCCTCTGCCAATACTCCATTAATACTTGGTGGTGATTTTAATCAAGTGTTAGACCCTCTGATAGATAGACAGCCGCCTAGAACGAGTAGTCCACCCAAGAGTCTTGCTACCCTTACAGCTCTGATGCAAGATCTTGCGCTGGTAGATATATGGAGGCTGCTTCACCCCTCCGACTTAGAGTTCACTTTCTTTTCTGCCCCCATCACTCCCAATCTAGAATAGATTTCTTTCTCATTTCCAAAGCACTGATTTCTCAAGTAGACACGACTAGGACTCATCCTCTCCATATTTCAGATCATGCTGCCATATCTTTATCATTACGTGTCACTGCGCGGGACGATTCTCCCCGAGCTTGGTTTTTTGATAGATCCCTACTGGGTCAAAAAGATTTTCAGGTTGATATAAAGGCCGCTATCCAAGATTATTTTCATTTTAACTCACCCCATGACACAGCGAGCTGGGCTTGGTGGGAGGGTTTTAAAGCATCTATCCGCGCCACTATAACTAGCTATCAAATTCGGCAGGGGAAACAAAGAAAGCAGCATTTACTGATTCTAGAGCAGCAGATACAAGCTGGGGAGCGTCTCCTCACGTCCCGTACTGACCCATGTATTTTACTCCGTTTACAACGCTTGCGTTTTCAATACAATCAGCTTTTGTACACTGCTGCTGTTAAAAATATCGAATCACAACAAGGGCTATATTATCGGGAAAATAATCGTGCTGGCAAATTATTAGCAAATGCCCTAAAAGGTCAAAAAGAAGCCAAGCGTGTTACCGCCCTCCGTAATCCGTCGGGGGGGGGCTTGGTCACTAAAGATACCGAAATCTTAGAACTCTTTCGTGATTTTTATACTCGGCTTTATCAATCTGAATGTGATTTTGAGCCAGATGTATTTGAACGCTTACTTTCAGGGGTACAAAGACCGACCCTATCTGACGAAGATAGAGTGGCCTTGGACACACCATTTACTGTCTCAGAAATTCATTCTGCTATCAAGAAATGTGCCTCAGGTCGAGCCGCAGGCCCAGACGGTCTCCCTGCTGAATTCTACAAAACTTTTCACGCTGACTTAGCTCCAGTTTTGAAAATTTATTTTTCTGCTCTGGCCGAGGAGGGTTCTCCTCCTGGGTCCTTTTCAATGGCAAATGTAGTAGTTTTTGAGAAAGAGGGGAGAGACCCGCAGCTAACAGCTAATTATCGTCCAATTTCCCTCCTAAACGCGGACTATAAAATATTTGCCACCATTCTCTCTACCCGGCTCTCGGATAGGATGCCTACCTTAATACACCCAGATCAATGCGGTTTCATTCCTGGTAGATCAACTGCTGACAATGCTCGGACTCTATGCCATGTACTGACTACCGCAGTTAATCTTGATCGCCCATTTGTTGGCCTCTCACTTGATGCTGAGAAGGCCTTTGATCGCTTAGAGTGGCCCTTCCTGTTTGCAGTCCTCCGCTGGTACGGATTCGGGGAAGGTTTTCTCCGTTGTCTTCGCACCATGTACGCACAGCCTACAGCCAGTATATGTGCCAATGCTTTAAAGTCTCAGCCTTTTCCCCTTCAACGCGGCACTCGCCAGGGATGCCCACTGTCTCCACTTCTCTTCGATCTTGCACTTGAACCCTTGGCTTTACTAATCCGGCAATCGGAGGAGATTCATGGAGTCCCCTTCACCCATAGGGAAATCAAAATTTCAGCGTATGCTGATGACCTTATGCTTTTTGTCTCTATAGACTCAGTACCGGCTGTCCTAGAGCAAATTGGTAAATACTCACAACTGTCCGGTTATAAGATAAATTGGACCAAGTCGGTAGCCTTTCCATTAAATCCTTTGCTTCATCAGGCAGATATGCAACCCTTCCCCTTTTTATGGCAACCTCGCATGGTCAAATACCTTGGGGTTCACTATTGTTCTCCTTTGGAAGACACTATCTCCTTCAATGCCAAAGACTTAACCTCTAAAGTCCGGGCGCTTACTCACCGCTGGACTCCTTTAACACTTACCTGGTGGGGTCGATTAGAAACCATAAAAATGATGATTGTTCCGAAAGTGAATTATATCTTAGAAATGTTGCCCTGTCTCTTTCCTCGACGTATATATAAAGATATAGAGGGCCTTCTGACTAGATACTTGTGGCAAAACAAGACACCTAGGATAGCGAAACATAAGCTGCAAGCAGATAAGGAAAATGGGGGTGTCAGATTCCCTGATTTCCTGAAGTATCATCAATCTTTTCTTCTCAAACAAGGCGCTCGCTGGCTGGAAGATCCAGTACCGAGTAGACCTGTGTGGCTAGACATAGAAGAGGACCTTTGCAAACCGATTCCTCTTAATTTTCTCCCTGGTATGACTCTCCCATCAGACTCCCACTTTCCACCAATGCTTTTAGACACCTTAGGTGCCTTTAATAATCTTATGCACTCTTTAGACTCCCGACTCTGTCCGTTAGACAAGCTCCCACTTTGGTATAACACTCGATTTCGAATACAAAATAAGCCGATGGCGTGGAGCCCCTGGTACACTAGGGGCATTTGGATTCCTAGTCAGTTGTTCCATGAAGGTCGCTGGAAAACTTTTAGTGAATTGCAAATTGAATTTGGTCTCCCAGCGAAACACTACTTTCAGTTGGTGCAACTTCAGCATTGCCTTCGGAGTGCTAAGGTGCTCCCGCCATCGGCCTCCCCTACACAAGGTTGGTTGGAGACTATCCGATCTATCGGTAGTTCACCGGGTGTAGCATCCAATTTTTACAAAACCTTATGTAATGCTATAACTAGAGATACCCCTATAGCGCAGAAAGCATGGGAGAGAGAATTGCATGTGACTTTGACCCCGGAGCAATGGAGCCTTGTCTGGAGTAGAGTGACACGGGTCTCCCGATCCGCCTCACTCACTCAGACACTCTTCTTTCTAGCCCACCGGTGTTTTTACACTCCTGACAGATTAGCCAAATGGAACACTACTCAGGGCAATAGTTGTTGGACATGCCATGCGGCCATTGGTTCACTACCTCATGTTATGTATGAATGCCCCGCACTACAGTATTACTGGCGTCGGGTCTGGGGTCGTATCCAGTCTATCTTGCACTTTCAAGAGCCCCTTTCTTGGAGGATAGTGGGACTTCGCTCAGCTGCGGGGATCCCCTCTCTTCCAAAAACGGCTTACTTCCTTTTGGACTTTATGCTTGGCATTGCTATTTCCCTAATTACGAAATACTGGAAAAATAGCTCCCAGCTGAGCCCCAATGAATGGTGGAATCATGTCTGTCTCTACAGTAAATATGAACAAATACCTCGTATGTTTGCTTCCCCCATTCAGACTCCTCATCATCGGTCTAAATGGAAGATGCTCAATGACTATGTACATTCTGCTCAATGCTCTCATCTGACTGTCTAAATTTGTATATATCTTTGTCCCATGATTATTCTGTATCGCAGATACTCTTTTGATTGTTTTGATGTATAATCACTGTTGTTTGGAAGCGCTCACATGCTGACATAATCAGCTAGAGAAGAAGCGTGTGGGTGGGGGGTAATTGGGTTTACTTTTCTTTATTGTATACTTGTTTTGTCTCCTTTGGTATGTTGTTTCTTTTGTTTGTTGCAAAATGAAAATAAAAGTTTAAAAAAAAAAAAAAAACTGTTTGGGAGCCTAAAATATCATGTTGCTATTGTTTTTCTTTAACGTATTCCAATGAAATCAAGGAGGAAAAGGATCTCAGAATCTTATGAGCAATTATTTGTTTCGGGCATTGCTGTTTCCTCAGCCCATAATCAATGCTTCTTGCATCATAGATCCAATAAACCTCTTTTCTATTTTATTCAATCTTTAATCATTAATCTTCCTTATGATTTTTACTTTATTATTTTTACTGATTAGTTTTACTCATATCCTCTGTATTTCAGCCTTTATATAAATATAAATAGTTAGTGCACTTATCTGCAAGCCACCATGCGCACACCAACGCCACAGATGATGCCATTTCTCTGGAGCTTCATCAAGGGGCGGCTCAATATTTTTCTTTTAGACAATCGTGCACTGTAAAGAACAGGGATATGTATTATATTTATTGGATAAAAGATTTCTCATGTCAGAAAACCTCCTCTATCATTCTAAATAAATAAATTATGGCAAAAAAGAGTGACACCTATCTATGGTACATTCTCATAAACCCTTGCGTGAAACCAAAAACACAAAATATGCATAGAGTTAACGGTATAAAAAAAAATATTAATTATACACTAACCGGGCTCCCAATGTCAAAAATTGCTTTCTTTTTAAAAAAAATGTAGGAAGAACCACCTCTTTTTTAACTTTTTTTTTGTTTTCCATAAATAACTGTATCCACTATATTGCTATAGCTAAAATTTGAAGAAAAAAATCAACAGATTTAGAAAGATAGAGAAAAACACAGTCACATAATTCAAAGCAAAAGAGCCTAAATTTATCAGAGAGAAACATCCAAAGAGATGCCATGCTGATACACTATACCACAGCGCTCTCGGCGTTCTTAAAACCTATAGCTGACCCGTAGCTTTGATCCCGCTGCTCATGTGCAGTATATATATGAATAACTTGATAAAACCAGCTAGCCCATAAGGTACAAAATACAATTGCTTTTATTAACTTCCAATTATAAAAGTTGTATTAACACACATGACGCGGCCGTGCCATCCTTCAGCGCTACAAAATTACTCAGTAGGAAACTTCAAAGAACAACCCAGCGTCTACCCTGCTCATAGAAATCGATGAGACCAACTTATCTCACCTAATTTGTTAGAGAGAAACATCTAAATAAATGCCACACTAATACACTATGGGAATCATTCTAAGCCATGAATTAGTCCCCCTCTGCATCCCTGGCTAACCTCTCCATACGAGCAAGCTGTTTGTATGGGGAGGCTAGATGGGGGCAGGAAGGGGGCAGAGTTAGGGCAGGCAGTGGGCGGTCCATGGCCCTGGACATACAGGGCCAATTCTGAGTTGGAAGGAATAAGTTCCCCAGACGGTGGGGGACGGCTGGCCAGGGCGGCGGAAGGGCTCAGAGGGGTGCAGGAGATTCTCTGCAGCACAACCCTGGCCTTGGGAGGCCAGATCTGGGGTTGGGCTGAGGGGAATCACAGCACAGGTCAGCGGCTGGGGATTGCGGCTCCTGAATGGAGCTGCGGTACCATGGCAACCGAATGCCATAGCGCCACGGCTCCATTCAGGAGTCCTGACTGAGTTAGCCGGCTTGAGGCCTGTATGTGCAGGCCGACCGGGATTGGGTCCCAGGCCTGCACGTACAGGCCTAGTCCAGATTCTGATCCCGTGGGGCTAGACATGCCCCGAGGGATCAGAATTGCATCTGCCCCTGTGCATCAGATTACGATCGGGCACACAAGGGCATGGACGTCCTGGACAAAATGCCGCTCTATATCACAAAGCTCTCTGTGTTCTTCCTACATGCTGACCCATGGCTCTAATCCCGCTATCAAATGCGCAACACATATAAATAACCTAGTAGAACCAGCTAGCCCATAGAATGCAAAGTACAATTGCTCTTATCAACTTCCAATTGCACGTGTTTTTAATAACACACATGACACAACCATGCTGTCTTTCAATGCTATAAAGTTACTCAGCTGGAAACTTCAGAAAAAACTGGTGTCTGCACTGCTCATATAAATTGATGAAACCAACTTATCTGACCCAAAAAATCCCAAATATGCCAATTATATTAACCTTCGATTGCAACAGTTTTTAAATATAATACATGGCAAAACTGGACTATCTTTCAGCATTGCAGAATTACTCGGCTGCAAAACATTTAAGAAAACGCCACCCATGCGCTGCTTAAATTCCCTATTTTCCACAGTGCACCAGAGGATTTAAAGTAATCAGATGAAAATCAAACCCAGGTGTTAATCCTTAGACTATAAAAAAATGCATCCCCTTTGGGCTTACAACGTTGCTTTTCAATCAGACATAACTTTAAAACAGATTTTCAATCTTGGGAATTCATAATCCACAAGAAACAAGACAAGGGAAAGGAAGGCCTTACGGCCTACAACATGGGACTCTCGTGCCCACAGACCCTACAGGATCCATCGTACAGCCGACTCTTCAAGGCACCTGTAATGGTATGGGTGCATGCACCTATAAATACTCTGAGCTCAAGTACAGTGATTTGGTGGGATGCCTCTGAATTCAGGGTATCTATCCAAGAGAAGGATATGCGATACACCTGCCTTGATCCAATGTCTAAACTGACTTGTATGGTACAAGAAGGGCTAGTTAAATGATGTAGTTAAATTCACTTGCTATTGAAAGAGATCTCACCAGCGAAGAAGGATCCTTCTTAGGTTGTAAGAGAGAGAGGAGCTGCCACCAAAGAAATGCACATGTGGAAGATAATTTATAACAGGGTGCCTAGGTTACGTAGGCTGGAAGGCATCTATTTTGCACCTATTTATTAATTACTAGAGTAACTCCTGTATAGAGCACACCTACTGTATATTGCAGGCACAGACATTATGCTTGCTTGACAGTAGGTGTAAATGTCTATGCATAAATTATTGAAGTATGTGCATAAATTAGTTGAGTCTTGAAGGACTACCTAAAGGGACGGCTACTGATAAAAAGAAATCTGCCCTTGTAAGTATTTATTTACTTCTGGGAAATTCTATAAATCTTGGGGAAAAGTGAATTCTTTGGGTTAAAGCTGATAATTCTGCATATTAGGATCTAATGTATTTGCTAACTCACTTAGGCCTCGGTAGGCCTCAGTAGCCCCCCAGAGAACTTTTAACTTAGATTTAAACCTCAGTTGGTAGCCCCAGAAAGCTTTTAATTTAAATCAAATTAGAGAATAGCTTAGTATAGAAGGAAGAATAGGGTAAATATTCTTTGAGTAGAAATAAATACATTTTTTCTAAAGACCTTTACAAAGAGGCCTTCCAATTAGCGGAAACGGAGAAACTGTTTAGGTCAAAGGGGAAATTTGAAAGGCTCCCTCTATCAAATCAAGAGCTGTGTGAATCACCCAGGAAATTGTTAAAAGATTAGCTTAGATGCACAGGTCAGGGCACTGTGTAGCAAGTCAACCTTTACTAGGTGTTCTCTCATTCCCACCCACCCCAACTCCCACCTACCCCAGGCATAAGCTTAGATTTATAGGCTCTTAAACCTATTAAAGGGGAAGAGGTGGTCAAATTCACTTCAGGTTCAGCTGATTTTCCTCACCAGGAATAGACTGCTTAATCTTGAGGTGAATTGAGTCCCTTAAACATATTAGGTACAGTTGTATAAGTATCCCTAGCAACTTTAAATAAGCAGACAACTTAAATAGCTAAACAAAACCTTAAAACTAAGATGCAGACAGCAGTCCAGCAGCGTGATGGGGGCTATCCCATCTTTTGAATTGAGAATCACGTGTACGATTTTCTCCCAGTTGTGAGGGGTCTTGCGTATGCACTATTTGCAAGGAGATCTTTTCCCTCAGAGAACATGTCGATTTCTGGAGGCTAGAGTCGCAGACTTGGAGGACATAAGAAAGATAGAGAGGTATATAGATGAGACCTACGGAGACATAGTACTGAAGTCCCACCTTCAGTTTGGGAGCCTGTCAGTTACCATGGAGTAGAGATGTGGCGTGAAAGGAGAGCATCATCTTGGTGTGGCAGGAAGTGATCCTTTAGATAGGACCTGTCCTCCAAGAGATGTAAAACTCTCTCACACTGAGGAGGTTTCTCCAGGGCTATGTGCCCATGAGGAAAGGGTTAGGATGGCTGTTATAGTTGGTGATTTGATCATTAGGCATGTAGATAGCTGGGTGGCTGTGGATGTGAGGAACACCTGGTAACATGCCTGTTTGGTGCAAAGATAGCGGTCCTCATGCACCACCTAGACAAGACAGTGCTGCAAAGGAATCTGCTGTCTTGGCACATGTTGGTAACAATGACATAGCAAAGTGTGGTAGGGAGGTTCTGAAATCCATAACTTCCAGGGTGGCATTCTCCAAAATGCTTCCTGTTGCACATGCAGGACCCAAAAGGGAGGCAGAGCTCTGGAGTCTTAATGCATGGATGAGACATGGTTAAAAGAAGAGGGTTTTGGATTCCTTAGGGAACTGATCAACATTCTGGGGAAGGGAGGGGCTTTTCCAAAGAGATGGATTTACCTTAACCAAGATGGTACCAGGCTGCTCTCATTAACCTTTAAAAAGGAGATAGAGCAGCTTTTAAACTAGGTAATAAGGGAAAGCCGAAAGTTGCCTAAGAGCACATGGTTCAGAAGGATGTATCCTTGAGAGATACTAGCAAAAGAGGGAAGTGAGGAAATCGTGACAGAGAGGTTACAATAAAGGTAAAAGTAACCCAGATGCCCTTAAGTACAGAGCTGTAAGATTCCAAATTACCCTATCAACTCATAACCAGATTAATATGAATAAAATACAACCTCTAAAATCCCTCTATGCAAATGCTAGAGTCTAAAACATAAGAAGAGAGAGCCAGAATATATAGCTCTAAATGAGAGGTTAGATATGATTGGCATTTCCGAGACCTGGTGGAAGGAAGACAGCCAATGGGACACTGTGATACCTGGGCTGGAAGGGAACTGATATTGTGGGGGGCTGGGACTGGAAAGGAGATGATACTGGGGATTACCTGGTCTGGAAAAGGGCTGACACTGGGGGCGGGACTGGGACTGGAAGGAAGCTGATATTGTGGAGTTACTGAGACTGGAAGGGAGCTGACAATGGAGGGTTATTGGGCATGGAAGGGGGCTGACATGAGGGGGCTGGGACTGGAAGGGAGCTGATTTTGTGGGGGACTGGGACTTGATGGGAGCTGACACTGAGGGAGTACTATGACTGGAAGAAGGCCGACACTGTAAGAGAGATTGGGACTGGAAGGGAGCTGATATTTTAGGGGGCTTGGACTGGAAGGGAGTTGACAATGGGGGGTTACTGGGACTGGAAGGAAGCTAACAATGGCGGGGGACTGGGACTGGAATGGAGTCAATATTGTCAGGGGGCTGAGACTGGAAAGGAGTTGATACTGGGACTGAAAGGGGGCTGGACAGTTGAGGGGGGCAGGGACTCAGACTGGAAGGGAGCTGATACTGGTTGGGTTACTGGAAATTTCCTCCCCCAGCCCTTCTGCTATCTCTACCTCAGCCATGAACAGGCTGAGGCCATATCAACCGGACACCAGCACAGCCAGAACTGGGCCATCCCCACCAGGACCATCATGATCAGCAACTCCAGCAGCTACCTCATGACCATTGTACCACCACCCCAGGAGGTAAGCATGCAGGAGAGGGAGGATGATCTGGATCTGCCAAAGATTGGGAGGGGGGGGGATTGGGGAGGATGGAGAATATATGCACAACTGAGGGAGACTGAATACCTTGAGGAGGGCAGTTGTTTGAAAAAAGTGAAATGTGTTTTTGAAATAAACTGATAGAATATGTGCAGTTTTGAAGAAAATGTTATATATTGGTCATACTGCTATGGATTTTCTATTGTAAGATTAAACATAATCCATTTTGAATTTTTAATTGCAAGTTTAAATAAAATCAGTTTTCTCTAAGGGTTTGTTATGACTAGTGATGTCAATATAAAATTGGCAGGCCATTAATAATACCTGAGGATATTACATGGAATTGGCTTGTGAAGCTGAGGTCTATTTCCCTTTTTTAAGTAAAATACCTTTTCATGTATGACAATTGGTATTCAATCAATTTTTCAGTAATAGTTATTAAAGATTTTTGTTGGATCTGAATGTTTTGCAGTTTGCTAATTGACCCACATTACATAAAGGCTGTTTGTGTTTGGAGAGGAGAGAGAGAGAACGCTGGAGATGCTGGTCACAGTGGAGGTAAGGAACGATGGAAATGCTGGACTAGGTGGGAACAGAGAAAAAAAGAGAGGGGAGAGGACCACTTGGGGGATAGTGGAGAAGGGGGAAGTGATAGGATGCTGCTGAGCTGAAGGGTAATGAACAAAAAGGTTAGAGAGTGGAAGAGAAAGAGGGAAGTTGCTGGATTCAGGGGTACGGAGACGGTGGGCATAACGGAGCTATGTGGGAGAAGCTCTGGAGGGTTGGCAAGCAGATGAGGATGACGAGTACAGAGGATCTAAATGTGGTAATGGGGAGTGGGTGAAAAAAGGGAATAAGAAGCTAGGGAGGGAGCAAGACAGAAATTAAAGAGCTAGGGGAGAATGACTGGGTTGAGGATAAGAGGAAGAGATGGAAAGTTGATAGGTAGGTGAAAAGTCAAAAGGAGATTGAGGACTAGATGGTGAGTGAAATCTGAGTGGATAGAGAGGGAATAAAGAAGGAAAAAAGAGCAAGAAGAGAAAGATCAATATGTCAGAGACAGAAGTAGGGAGCAAACTGAAAAAGACAGAATGAGAGAAGAGAAAGGACAAATGGAGAGCAGACATTGGAAACAGTGTTAGCAGAATACAGATGAGGAAAGCAGAAAAGAGAGACTGCGACCATAGTGACTGAAAAATAAAATGTCCAGGCAACAAAGATAGAAGAAAGCATTTTTTTAAATTCATGAAATGGAGTATGTTAGTTCTGAGAAACATGCATCACTGATATTTGTATTTTGTTCAGTACAATAAATGTGCTTCTATTTTTATTTTGCCAGTGTTGCAGTACATTTCAAGTTTGGCTTCTTGGGGTACCAAGTTCAATTTTTTTCTTCATAGTTCTATTTCTAATTTGTGGTCCCTTATTCTGTGTTTGGTGACAGTCTATCTGTGTTTTGTGTGTGCGACCAAGGTGTCAGAGAATAGTTTCTGTGTGGAAGCCTCACTCAAGGGTGGACTGACCAGTTGAGGAATAGGGCAGTGCCTGAGGGCCCTCAGCATTAGGGGACCTTTTCTCCCATAATCTCCATCTATGTCAGATGAGTGGTTAGGGGCCAAAGACCCTTATTGCCCCGGAGCCTAGATCACTGTCATTCTACCCTTTGCCCACAGAACAAGTGGGCAAAGGGTGGAATGACAGTGATCTAGTCAATTTTTCTAGTAGATTATGTATTTGTAGTGCTAACTTGTGATAGTTAATGTTGGTGCTGTGTGAATCCTGGTAGTGCTGTTATGGTATGACAAGTTTACTATAGGCTCTTAGTGTATCTGGGAGAGCTGTAATCACCGTGGTGGCTCCCGTTTAAGGCCTGCGGTGCTTGTGGCTACTCCCGAGCACTGCCGCCGCAATCCTGACAACAGTCCAGCACTCTAGAGCTCACCTTAAACAGGAGCAGCCACAGTGATTACCGCTCTCCTTGATGCCTGCATGACCCCATATGCTGCCTGAGCCCAGCCCTGCAGCTTCACTTTTCTTTTTAAATTCTGCCACTGAAGCCCAGGGCTGACTCGGATCCACTATGGCTACTGACAGCCATGATCACAGCCTGAAGCCGTCCTGCTGCATGCATATGACTGGCCCTGGCAAGGCCATGCTAGCATTTCTGGCGTTCCCCTGCAGCCTATAAATCGGCGCCCCTCCCTCATTATTAGTAATGTTGGCTACACCCCATCTTCCTTTTTCCCAAAACTCCTTTGTGAACTCTATTCATGTGATGCTAGTATTTCTCCTTCAATTCCAATGTTATAAGAAACTTACAATGAAAGGGAAAATGCATAGGCAGAATAAAAGTAATTACTTTGCAGTAAATACTTAGCATCATTCAAACAGGCTACGATAGTCCAAAAATAAATCTGATTCACTAACAACAGCCTGGACATTCTCCAGTTCCAAGCATATAGGTGAACTAATATAAAACCCTACAAGCGTCACCAAAGATCTACAAGGCCAAATCTATCATATCATACTAGCATAAGCTCCCAAACCTCATACACAAGGGGCCTACCTAGAAAAAAGCAGCACTATAACATCCATACACCTATTTGAAAAGCTGAACAAGTCAAATTATTACAGTACAGTATAGATCCCTGTGTATAAACTCCATGTTAATAGAACACCTGGCCTATCACACACTCAGAGTACAAACCCTCACCAAGTACAGAATAAGTGACTACAACCTAAAGTAAAAATAAAAATATGCAGACAAAAATTAAACTGAAACCCCAAGAAGCCAGACCCCGCATGCAATGCAACATCACTGATAAGTAAGAGATGCAGTTCCCCCATACTATGTAAAATGTAAAGATAGCACAAAGTCCAATCACTAAATTGAAACTGAAATAATTGTTTCTACCTTTGTTGTCTGACCATTTTATTCTCTGATCATGCTGGCCCCGATCGGAGGCTTCCGCTTTCCTGTCTTCTCTTAGCTCTCTTTCTATGGTCTATAGTCCATCTGCCATTTCTTGTCTCTTCTTTTGTTTTCTTCACTTCCTTCCATCAGCCTATTTCCAGTCCCAGTAACCCTCCTCAGTATCAGACTCCTTTCCAGTACTCCCCTCCCAGTACCTTCCAATGTCAACCCCCTTGCATTCCCAGGACAGCCACTAGTGTCCATTCCCTTCCAATCCACCTCCTTCCCCACTGCCCAGCCCCTTGTATTCCAAATATCATCACAGGTGTCAGCTCACTTCCACTACTAGTGCCACCCCCCTGTGTCAACTTCCTTCTAGTCACCCTACCCTCTCCATCCCCCTTCCAGTGCCATCTCCATGTGTCTGCTCCCTTCCAGTCCCAGTGCCCCCTCATTTCCAGCCTCCACCCCATTACCCAGCCACCTACCAGTCCCATCCCCAAGTGTCAGCTTCCTTCAATCCCACCCCTAGGTGTCAGCTCCCTTCCAGTCCCCCTCCAATACCATCCCCAGGTGTCAACTTCCTCTCTCTTCCATCCCCTTCCCCCCTTCCCTAGTGTCATCACCCTTCTAGTCCCTCTCCCTTCCAGCCCCCTCCTTCCCCCCTCTGTCAACACCCTTCCAGACCCCTCCTTCCCCCTCTGTCAGCTCCCTTCCAACCATCTCCTTCCCCTGTGTCAGTTGCCTTCCAGCCATCTCCTTCCCTTGTGTCAGTTGCCTTCCTGCCCCTACCTTCCCCCCATGTCAGCTCCATTCCAGCCCCCACCTTCCTCCTCTTGTCAGCTCCCTTCAAGCCCCCACCTTCCCCATGTCAGATTTTTTCCAGCTCTGTCCTTCCCCCATCTCAAATGCCCTCCTTCTCTGACCTTCCCCCATGTCAGCTCCCTTCCAGCCCCCACCTTGCCCCCCCATGTCAGCTCCCTTCCAGCCCCCACCTTCCCCCCATGTCAGCTCCCATCCCGCCCCGACCTTCCCCCATAGCTCCCTTCCTGCCCCCACTTTTCCCCCATGTCAGCTCCCTATCTGCCCCCTCCTTCCCATCTCTGTCAGTTCCCTTCCAGCCCCCACCTTCCCCTGGCAGCTGCGGCTCCTGCATCTTACAGAGCCATGGCTGCAATAGCGGTAACAATTGAAAATAAAAGTAAAACCAGTGCAAAGCCTTGCGGCCTCTGCTATACAACCCCAGCTGCTGCTGTCCCCCCTTCCTCTAATGTAACTTCCTTTTGGGAGTGGGACACAGCAGCAGGGGTTACATAGTAGAGGCTGGAAGGCTCTACGCCGCTTTTGCTTTTATTTTAATTATTAGCGCTATTGCAGCCGCGGCTCTGTAAGATGCAGGAGCTGCAGCTGGATCAGAGGGAGGGAGGGTGAAGCTGTGGCGGGAAAAAGGTTTTCTGCTCTGGCCATTCGCGGTCCCATGGCCAGTGCAGAAAACCAGCTTTTCAATGGCCAGTTTTAGCTCACCACCAGCAGCCGGCCTGGCCATATAAAAAACGGACAGTCCGGGGCGGAGCCTGATGTCAAGCGGGACGGTCGCATAGTGCGGAGGCTGGCTGAGACCCGTCAAGAATCCTGATAAAACTTGCATGCATCGCAGCAGTAAGAAGTTCTATTTCTGCCATGGTGAGCCTAAGGGATGGCGGGACCTAAACCAGTGCGGCTCGATTACTCGGGCGCGCCGAATAGCAGTGGGAAACGATCTAAGTTGGAGCCCCTCTCCCCACAGAAAATGGTGGCCGCAAGTGAAGGGCCCGAGGCCTTCCAGGAACTCCTAGCAGAGATCCGCGGTGTGAAGGAGCTGGTTAAAGCCAACGGCGATTCCCTCAACACGGTGCATGAGGAAATAACCTCGCTGCAGAATAAACTCGAAGGTATCTCCCTACGGCAGGAGAAAGTGGAAGGAATCCTGGCTGTGCACGGAGCCCGTTTAGAGGGAGTGGGCAAATTAGAAAAACAGCTTCGGGCGCTACAGAGAGAAGTGGAAGATGGCAATAATCGCGCCCGTCGGAACAACGTGAGGCTACTAGGGGTCCCGGAGGGGGCGGAGGGCAAGGACATGGTAGCTTTTTGGGGGAAGCTGATCCCCTCCGTGCTCAAGCTCACATTCGAGAAAGATTTTGAAATTGATCGTGCCCACCGAGTTCCCTCACATGCTACACCTAATGGGCGGCTGCCGCGGCCTATCATATTTCGGCTTCTCCGATATCCACAAGTTGCACAAATTATGGAAACGGCGCGGAGGCGAGATTCCCTGGAGTTTGAAGGCCACAAGTTATCCTTCTATCCGGATCTAGCCAAGATCACTGTGGGTCGGCGGCGACGATTCCTGGCGCTTAGACCGCACCTTCAGCAGCTTCAGGCGCGCTATGGAATCATGTACCCGGCTAAGATGCGGGTGACATTGCATAACCACACTAAAACATTTGACGACCCGGACGCTCTCCTGGCCTACCTGGAAGAAAAAGAAGCCGCACAGATGTGCTGAGAGACATTGTTTTGGGAGAGGGATCCACATGTGGCTGTGGCCCTTGATGCTGACATGATACCGCGGAGATGTGTCTACCTTGAGGCTCATTGGAGTGTGCAGTTCTCTGTGCTGAGCCTCTCACCACCAGTTGGACTCCGTGGGGTTGCACAGAGGTAGAATGTGGACAGTTTGCTATGTTTTAGTTACTAAGAGCCTGGATGGGAGTGAGATGGGGGCTTCTAATGGGAAGCACTTCGTGGTACTCAGGTTGCGATGCCTGTACTATGTGAATAGACATGGTGGGTCTCGCTAGCCTGTCCTGCTAGGGACGAGCTCACCAGAGGTTTTATGGGGTATTGCTTCTCCTCCAGGGTATATGGGTAAACCAATATGGAAAATGTCGAACAGGGATACGGCAGGGGGCTTTGATGTCACGGATTGTAATTATTGCTCTCTTGTGGGTTGCAACTTCCATCAAGGACAATGCTGGGTAAGCACTACTGGTAACATAATGTATTGTATTACTGCATGTAAACATGGCTTCTTATAAAGTCTTATCTTTAAACGTTAAAGGGATAAATAGCCCTATTAAAAGAAAAAAAATTATTGAATATGCTAGGCATGAGAAAGTTGATATCTTACTATTGCAAGAAACACACTTGAATCAGCGGGAATCACTAAAACTTAGTATTAAACCCTATGTTGTTGCCGCATACTCGGCTGCGCTTGGTAAAAGGAATGGGGTGGCCATCTTGGTGAGGAAATCCTTGAAAGCTAACATTGTGCACACTGGCTCAGATGCCGAAGGAAGGTGGACAAGGGCTATACTCAAAGTGGGGGGAATGGAGATAGCTGTCATATGTGTCTACGCCCCCAATGTGGATAGTCCGGACTTTTTTGCCGCACTAGCTAAAGTGATACATTTAGACGCGGGAGTGCCATTAATTGTAGGGGGAGATTTTTTTTTTTTTTTTCAAAACTTTATTTAGAACCATCAACGGTAAACAACAAGTACATAGCACACAGAAAATCACCACTCTCTGGGGTTAGCTCTTATCCCCAGGAGCCATACCCATTGACGGTTACATGGATTTTTCAAAGTATAATAACCCACACCCCCTTCCCCACCCCCTCCCCTCCCCTCCCCCCACCCCCCTCCCCCCCCATACATGTCAAAGCCACACAGGACCATCTGGAGGTTCCGCCTGTCCCCCGAATAACAAAACAATAGATAAGGGTGTTAACAACCCAACTGCAAGACTGTATTACGAGTCCGGGCACTCAGATTTTGAATGTATGGGTCCCAAATTAGCAAGAAGGCGGACCATCGCTGGACGTGGCCCCGGGCAGCCCTACACTCCAGGAGCATAAGCTGATGGAAAGAGTTCCGCCACTCCCAAAAAGAGGGAGGGCGGGTCTCCCTCCATCGCCTCAACAAAGGTCCCTTACCCACCAGACATGCCTTACGCACCAGCCAGCGACCCCACTTCCCCCTCGGAGAGGCAAGGGCCAGAACATCCAAGACCACCAAGGCTGCATCCCACTGAATAGGTTGTCCCAGCAGATCGGCCATGTACAGGGCAATCCTCCGCCAATAAGGGCGAAGCCTGCGGCAGCCCCACCACATATGTAACAAGGTCGCCATGGGCGCCGCACACCGCGGACAACCGCCATCCACAGTCAGGTGGCAACGAAGGGCCCTCCGCGGTGAGAAGTGGATCCTGGTAAGACATTTAAATTGTATTTCCCGCCAACGAGCCCCCTCCACCAGGCTCACCGCGCGCCGTAGGGCCGCCAAAATAGTGCCCCGGGGGATTTCCCGCCCCATTTCTGCCCCCCAAGCCCGTTCGACTCTGCAGTAGTCTGGGCGCTGGCGAAGCTGCTCCAACCGGAGGTGAAAACCCCGGATCGACGGTCGTGTCGAATCATCCAGGCCAAAAAACCCCATAAGCTGGACCGAGCGATCGCCATGTAACTCCTCTCCTGGGAGGGAGGCCACATAATGGGCCACCTGCATATATGCAAAGAAATGATGAGGCCGCAAGTCGAACTCGCGGGAGAGCACAGAAAAGGGTTTGATCCTCCCGGACAGGTCTACCACGTTCCCCACACTATGGGCACCTTTCTCCCCCCAAAAACGAAAGGCCGCGGTCTCCGTCCCCGGGGTAAAGTTGGCATTGCCCCGAAGGGGCAGCCAACTTGATGCCTTCCAATTACGGCCCCAATAGGTGTTCAACTGCCGCCAGGTCTTACGGACCGGGAGCAGCAACACACTCTCAGCTAAGTGGGTGGCCCACTGGCTGACCTCCAGGTGCAAGAGGGCCCGCAAAGAGTGGGGCGCCACATATTCCTCCTCCAAGGCCGTGGGTGTATAAAAGTCAGTGCCACCTAGCCAGTCCCCCAAATGGCGCGCCTGGCAGGCCAAGGCATAAGCTCCGAGATCCGGGAGCCCCCACCCCCCATTGCGCATCCTCCCCACCAGCCAACTGTAGGGGACACGAGCTCTCGCCCCCCCCAGAGGAGGCCCCGAAATGCCACCTCAAAAAGCCGGGCATCCCTCCGGAGGAGCCAAACAGGGAGGGTCTGCAACCAGTACAGGATCCGGGGCAAGAGCACCAGTTTAATCGCCGCAATCCTTCCCAATAGGGACAAGGGGAGAGGCTGCCAGGCCTGCACCTGGGCTCGCACCTTGGTCAGCATTCGCTGCAGGTTGCACCTATACAATCGTCCTGGATGGCAAGGCAATACAATCCCCAAGTATACAAATTGATCCCCGGCCCATCGAAGAGGGAAGCCCCCCGGCCAACTACCCCGAAGGCTCCCCAACACGTCCATGGCCTCAGATTTGTCCCTGTTAATACGTAGCCCCGCAAATTGTCCAAAGGTTCGGAGCTCGTCTAAAAGAAGCGGCAAGGAGTCTGTTGGCGAGAGTAAATGTACCAACAGGTCATCTGCAAAGGCAGATATCTTAAATTCATGAGCGCCCATTCTCACCCCCCTTATGGAACGCATACCCGCCACTCTCCGCAGGAGAGGATCCAACGACAGGACAAAAAGGAGAGGAGAGAGGGGGCAGCCCTGACGGGTCCCCCTTTGCAAAGTAAACCTCTCTGATACCACCCCATTACAAAGTATCGCCGCCGTCGGATCGGCGTACAGGCTCGCAACCATACTACAAAATAAAGGCCCGAGACCATAGCGTGGAAGGATGTACTGCAAATATTGCCAATCCACCCGATCGAAGGCCTTTTTCCGCATCAAAACTAACAAGCAGTGAGGGCAACTGTCTATGCTGGACCCACTCCAGGGACGCCACAATCTTGCGCAGATTGCGAACTGCGTATCGCCCCTTCACGAACCCAACCTGACAATCATGCACCAACAGCCCCAGAAACTCCGCCAGGCGGTCTGCCAAAACCTTGGCCATCAATTTAAGGTCAAAATTGAGTAGTGAGATAGGACGATACGAAGTCGCGGAGAGGGGATCCTTCGCCGGTTTAGGAATAAGGACAATATGAGCGTGATTAGCTCCCCAGCGAAAGTATCCCTGCTGTGCCCTCTGATTATGCACGGCAGCCAGCGTTGGGGAGATCAAATCGTTAAGGATTTTGTAAAATTCCGCACCAAGCCCATCGGATCCTGGGGATTTATAACAGCTGGCCTTGGAAATAGCCCCCTGCAGCTCAGCCACCGTTATCGGCTGCTCCAACTGCGCTCTTTGCTCCGCGGTCAAGCGCGGTAACTCCAAAGCCCCCACATACTCCTCCATCTGCGTATGGGAAGGCGACTCCGCAGTATAAAGGGTCTGGAAAAAGGAACGAAAAAACCCGCACAATCTCCGAGTTCTCCCGGTGTAACACCCCCGAATCATCCCGCAAACCCGGCACCAGTTTGGAGCCCCTAGGTCCCCGGAGGCATCTGGCCAAGAGTTTCCCGGGCTTATCCCCATAACGGTAAAGTTGGTACCGGTAGTATAACACAGATTTCTTTGCCCGCTGGTGCAGAAGTTCATTCAATTCCGTTTGAGAGTCCCACAGCTGCTTTTTAAGCCCTGCGGTCGGGTTTTGAGCCCCTTGCCGCCGTAATCGCGTCACCAACTTCTCTAAACCAATAATACGTTTCGGCCCTCAGTCTTCTCTTCCGGGCAAGGAACCCCATTATGTCCCCCCGCAGAACCACCTTTGCAGTTTCCCAGAGCAGTTCGGGGTCATCCTGGTGACCCCTATGATCAGCTTCAAATTCCTGCCAGCGTTGTTGAAGAAAGGAGCGAAATTGCGCGTCCCTATATAGTTCGAGCGGGAATCGCCACGTCGGGGGGCGGGAGAGGTCCCAGTCCAATGGACGTCGAGCCAAACGAAAGCATGGTCAGATATCTCCATAGGCCCTATCTGCGCATCCGCCACTTTAACGAACAGGCCTGTAGAAATCAACAGGTAATCTATACGGGCACTAGTGCCATGAGCCCGGGATATATGCGTGTAATCCCGTTCGGTCGGGTGAAGCAGCCGCCAGGGGTCCACCAAGCCCAGTCGAGAGCATAAACGCCGCAGGGCCCGAACCGTCGCAGTTCTGTCTCTCTGCTCCCCCCCCTTGGAAGTGTCAAGGTCAACATCCATGACCCCATTAAAGTCCCCCCCCAAAATCAGGGGGACTCCGGCAATGTCTCGATCTTGGAGGCAAAGCGGGCAAAGAGGGGCAAGTCAAGTACATTTGGACAATACAGGTTGCCCAGGATAACAGGCCTCCCCTCAAGGACTCCCTGCACCAAGACAAATCTGCCAGTCGGGTCTACAAAATCCCGGACAACCTCCAGCCTCACCCGTTTATGAATCAGGAAGACTACTCCCCCCTTCTTCCCCTGAGCTGGAGCCCCCCAGACCTGTCCCACCCACTCCCGGCATAATTTTCGGTGTTCTTCAGCAGTCTGGTGGGTTTCCTGGAGCATTGCGATGTCCGCCTTCTGCCGTGCCAGAGCCTGGAGGACCTTAGCCCGTTTAATGGGGCTGCCCAGACCACATACATTCCAAGAAATAATCTTAAGCGGCATGTAATACAAAAGGAGGCTTATTATAAAACAGCATAAACCATACCTTTTCTGAGGAAGGGACCCCCCCAGCCTGAGGTCCTCCCCTCTTCTTCACCAGGAAATTCCCTCCCGTCGTCCACCCCTCCATTAGTCCCTGAAAATACTGCTCACCTCCTACACCCCCTCCCCCTTCCTCCCTCCCCTGCCCACCCTTCCCACCCCCCCCCCCCTCCCATCCCCTCACCCCCCTCCCACCCACCCCCCCCCCTCCCCCTCTCCTCCCCGCTCCCAACCCTCATCCCATCTACCATCCTCCTCCCCTTCTCTAAGTATTCCTAGATGCGTAAGGGACCCCCTCACCCCGCCAGTATACCAGCCCCGTTACACTCCCCCCCCACTCGCCCCCCCGGCAAGCCACCCCCAACTACTCGGGCCATTCCTCACCCGCCCCCCACACCTCTGAAACACAGCCAACCCCCCACGTAGCAATAGCTTGAGCAGGCCTCATCCTCCACCCACCCCCACCCCAGTTACCATCACCATCACGTTAAAGTCCATAATGGAAACTCCGGGCTTGTTCCGCACTTCGGTAGTCCTCCCCTCCGGACCTCAAGTCTCGGCTGCCACTGCAGCCCTCCGCCGTATCTCTTCCACGTAGGGCGTTGCTGCTGTCGCGGAGTCAAAGGACCGACGGGTCCCCCCATGAGTAAAGATCAGCCGGGCAGGGTATTGCACAATAAATTTGATATTATTGTCTATCAGAACCTGGCACAAAGGTCCATACTCTCGTCGCCGCTGGCCCAGAGCCGCTGAGTAATCCTGAACAACACGTAGCCTGGCATTGTCTTTCTGAATAGTCCCTTTCTTTCGCGCGGCCCGTAGGACTGCTTCTTTCTGTTGGAATCGCAGGAACCGTGCTAGAACCACTCTAGGTCGGCCCTCACTGGTTCTCCTAGGCCCGACCCGGTGTGCCCTCTCAATTTGGATTAAAGTGCCCTCGGGGTCGTTCTCCAGAATTTGTTTCACCAGGTCCTCTACGTAGGATTGTAGGTCCCGGTCCTCTATAACTTCCGGAACTCCAAGAAATCTCAGATTATTCCGGCGGGACCTATTTTCAAGGTCGTCTAGCTTGGCCTCCTGCCCCTGGAGTAACTTTTTCATCCGGGCCATCTCCTGTTGCAGCTCCAGCACATGCTCCTCGGACCGCTCTATCCGGTGTTCCGCCTCCTGCAGTCGGCCGCCCAGGGCCTCCACTGAGGTTTGGATGAGGTCCATGCGGCCCCGCAGGTCGTCGAATTGCGCGGACAGCACCCCCGCCACGGCCAGGGAGATTTCGTCCACCATCCCCGCTGCAGCCCTGGCCTCTCCCTTCAGCGGCGAGGACTGTTCCCCCCCCCTTGGCGGTAGGGGGGTCTTCTCCCTCTCCACCCGACGGCCTCCCTTCGCCGCCATCTCCGAGGCCTCTGGTGCGCTCAAGTCCCCCCGAGCGCTGGAGAAAGAGTTTAGGTCTCGGGCCGCTATTCGCTAGAAGAAGGGGGGAGGGGAGCCCGTGTCACAGGCGTCGAGGTGCCGGGGGGCAAGGAAGGAGTCCCCAACTCTCGGGTGTCGAATGTAGTGAGCGGTCGCAATCCTCCAAGAGCCAAGGGCAGGGCGCAGGTCACAGACTCAGGAGTGCTGAGAGGAGGACACAAGTCACCGGCTCGGACTTTTCGGACAGGAGGCTCAGGTCTCAGAAACCGATGTGCCGGGGGGGGGGGGGGCCCAGAGTGCGTGGCAGAGGCTGTCGCGGGCCGGAGGCGCAGTAGCAACAGGGCATCCGTCGAAGACCAGAGGCAGGGGGGGGGGTGCAGCTCGAACTCAGTGTGCCTAAGGCCAGGCTCAGGACCCAGACGTCCACGTGGTGAAGACAGAGAAGTGTATCAGGCCCGCGAGCCCTCTAGTGGGTGCTCTGATCTTCTGGTGGGCTGCTCTGCCCTCAAGGAGCTCTCAGAGAGGCTGGAAGGCAAGTGGTGCCCCCGATCCAGGCCCTGCAACAGCCCCCGGTCCCCTCAGCAGCTGCCGCATCGGCCCCACTCGCCGGGCCCGGCTGGTAGATACATGCGGGGGGGGGCAGGATACCGCAGTCCGAGGGCCGCCGCCGCTGGAATCACCCCCGCACCACCTCACCTCACTCACACCGCAGCCGCACTCCCCGCGCGGCGTCTGCCGCCGAAATCCAGGCCGCTCCGACCGCCGCTGGAATCACCCCCGCACCGCCTCACCTCACTCACACTGCAGCCGCACTCCCCGCGCGGCGTCTGCCGCCGAAATCCAGGCCGCCTCCAAGCATCATCTCTTCGGGGGAGGCGGAGGGCTCCGGGGCACCGGCCCCAATAGCGGCTTCTGCGGGGGGGCCCAGGGGGGGCGAAGAACCCCGAATGCAGCCCCGATCACCGCATAAATCTGTGGTGGAGGGGTGAAGGGGCCCAGAGCCCGAGCAGCATGCGTCTGCTCCGGCTCACCGCATCACCGGAAGTGCCTTGTAGGGGGAGATTTTAATCAGACAATTGACCCACTGATTGATAGAATGCCACCGCGGACATCTAAACCACCTAAAGGACATTTTATGTTGGTCTCCCTGATCAAGGAAATGGCCTTGGTGGATATATGGAGATTATTTCACCCCTCCGAGATGGAGTTCACTTATTTCTCACCCCCTCATGCGTCTCATTCGAGAATATACTTTCTTTTAGTATCTAAAGAACTCGTTCCAAACGTAGAGGAGGCCTCCATACATCCCATGCATGTCTCTGATCATGTGGCCGTCTCTTTAAAGATTCGAGATGACCGGCCAGGTGGGAAGTCCGCGGGATGGTTCTTTGATAGAACCTTGCTCAACAATCAGGACTTTTGTATAGAGGTCAAAGCTGCAATTGAGGAATATTTTCAATATAATTCTCCGCAAGCCACCTCCGGTTGGGCCTGGTGGGAGGGCTTTAAAGCCGCGATCAGAGCAGTCATCACTAGCTTTAGCATTTGCTAGGCGAGGCTGCGGAAACAGCAATTGCTTGCTCTAGAGCTCCAAATTAAAGCGGGGGAGCATCTTTTGAGTCAGCGCACGGATCCGTGCATATTAATGAGGCTCCAGCGTCTCCGGTTTCAGTTCAATGCGATCCTGATTATGGAGGCCTCCCAGAGTATTAAAGCGCAGCAGGGTGTATACTATCGAGAAGGAAACAAAGCAGGTAGGCTGCTGGCTAATGCGTTAAAAGGTCAGAGGGAGGCTAAGAGAGTGGTGGCCCTCAGGGATCTCCAAGACCGACGGATGGTGGTCCGAGACTCGGAGATTGCCGAAATTTTCAGAGCCTTTTATGCTAAGCTCTATGAATCAGAACGGGAGTTCTCACAAGAGCGTTTTGAGCGGCTAGTGTCGGGACTTCAACGGCCGGTCTTGAGTGGGGAACAGAGAGAGGAATTGGACAGGCCCTTTTCTGGGGCAGAGATCATGCATGCGATAGCCTCGTTAACCAATGGTAAAGCAGCGGGCCCTGATGGACTCCCTGCTGAATTTTTTAAGGCCTTTTCTAAGGAGTTGGTCCCATTTCTTCGTCAGTACTTTGAGATGTTAATTGAGACTAGGCCGCAGGTGGGTGCATTTGCAGCGGCGAATGTGGTGGTCTTTGAAAAAGCTAGTCGAGATCCCCAACTAGCGGCTAACTATAGACCCATATCCCTGTTAAACGCCGACTACAAGATATATGCGTCGATATTGGTGACCCGGCTATCGGGAAAGCTGCCCATATTGATCCACCCAGATTAATGTGGTTTTACCGAAGGAAGGTCTACTGCCGATAATGCACGACTTTTCTGCCACGTGCTCGCGAGTTCCGAGTTTATGGGACGGCCCCTGGTCGGGCTCTCTCTTGATACCGAAAAGGCTTTCGACCGGTTGGAGTGGCCATTTTTGTTTTCCGCTCTTAAGTGGTTTGGCTTTGGGCCCGGTTTTCTCAGTTTTTTGGAGGTTATGTATGCACAGCCTGCCGCATTTATCTGTGTCAACGGCACAAAATCCCAAAAACTCTCGTTACATAGAGGTACTCGTCAGGGATGTCCCTTATCTCCCATGTTATTTAACCTAGCTTTGGAGCCATTGGCCCTTCTTATTCGGCAATGCAAGGAGATTAGTGGAGCGCGGATTGCAGGATTGGAAGTTAAGCTCTCCGCATATGCGGATGACCTTCTCTTGTTTGTTTCCCCGGACTCGGTCCCCCAGGTATTGGAGGTGATCGATGGATACTCCTCACTATCGGGATATAAAATTAACTGGACGAAATCCGTAGCCTTCCTGCTGAATCGCTGGTTGCTTAAGGAGGATATGAGCGCCTTCCCGTTTATTTGGGAATCTCATATGGTGAAGTACCTGGGAGTCCATTACTGCCATCCTTTAGAAGAAACCATTCGCTTTAACGCTGAGGCAATTGTATCAATTGCCCGAGATACGACCCTTAAATGGACCCCTTTGGTATTGTCTTGGTGGGGGAGGCTGGAGACCATCAAAATGATGATAATCCCGAAGATCAGTTATATCTTGGAGATGGTACCCAGCCTAATGCCACCACGAACATATCAAAGAGTGGAATACATTTTGAGTCAGTTCTTGTGGCGAAACAAAGTCCCAAGAATTGCACGGCAGAAGCTTAAGTGCTGTCGCGAGGAGGGTGGTGTGCGGTTCCCCGATTTTCTGGCATACCATAGGGCATTCCTCTTGAAACAGGGGGAAAGATGGCTAGAGAGTCGGGCAGCCAGTAAACCCATCTGGCTAGACCTAGAGGAGCAACTTCTTGCTCCGATACCGCTGGAGTTTCTTCCGGGTATGCAGCTCGGTCAGTGTGCACAATGTCCTAGTATGATAGCAGACACACTTGAGGCATTTCGGGCCCTCATACAAGCTTGCGGCCCTGATAGATGTCCGATGGCCCGGCTACCGCTGTGGCACAATCCCCAATTTAAAATTCAGAAGAAACCTATTGCTTGGTACCAATGGTACTCCAAAGGTATATGGACTGTTCAACAGCTCATTAGAGATACTCGATGGAAAGACTATAATGAATTACAACAGGAATTTGGCCTTCCGCCTAAGTTATATTTTCAATGGGTGCAGCTTCGGCATTGTCTTGCAAGCTCCCTGGTGGATCCTCGAAATGGGATTGGAGAGAGTGGAGTGGTAGAGGTGGCCCGGGAGCTTGCACGAGCAGCGGGAGTGGCGGCACTCTTCTATAGGGAGTTGTGTCAGCCCTGTCGCCATCATGCGCAGAGCATTCAGAGAATTTTGGAACGGGACACGGGGATAGTATTGTCCGAACAACAATGGAGGAAGTTTTGGTGCAAACAAGTCCGAGTCTCTAGGTCCGCCTCGGTCACTCACACTCTCTTCTTTTTTGCGCACCAGTGCTTTTATACACCTGTTAAGGTAGCAAAATGGGATCGGGGAGTCAGTACCTTTTGCTGGACCTGTAAGAGCCAGCTCGGCACCCTGGCCCATATTATGTATGAATGTTCAGGGATACAAACCTTTTGGGCACAGGTTTGGAAGCAGATCCAACGTATTCTCCAGTTCCAGGAACCACTTACCTGGCGGGTCATTGGCCTTAGGTCAGCGGCGAGGCTTCCTTCCTTGCCTAAAGAGGGGCAGTTCCTGTTCGACTTTATGATGGGGTTGGCGATACATTTAATAGTGCGTAATTGGAAATGTACAGCCAACCTAAACATGCAGGAATGGTGGAATCATGTATGTTTATATAGCAAATATGAGCGGCTACCCCGGAAAACCCTGCCATCGACAGGCAGCAGTAGCCTTAGGTGGAAGTTGTTAGATGATTTTGTAAATATCACTAAGTGAGTAGCATATAGCGTGCTCGGTTGCATATGGAAGGGCACCTATGATGGAGGTTGTACTGTTTATGAGATCTAGCAACTGTGACATACTTTGTCGTATACTAGTAATACCCTGGAGGAGTGTGCGGGGGGGAGGGGGGGTGTTTAGTTTTGTTTGCCTGTAGTTATTAGCTTGATGTTTGTTGTGTGATTTGTTGTTTATTGTATTGTTTTATGAAAATGAAAATAAAATTAAAAAAAAAACAAAAAACCGGACAGTCTGGCTGAATACCAGCCGGTTGGCAACCCTATCTTAATGGGGTTTTTTTACAGGGGTATATAATACTTCCCAATGTACCTAGCAGTTGGCACTGGAAAGTAGTCGTGCAGAAATTTGGTAGCCTTTTTCTAATTCTTCTGCACTTGAACAGTAAATGATGATCAGATGCCTATACGCTCATTAAGTTATTATTGGGATAAAATTAGAGGCTTATGAAGGGTTCCATTACAATTGGGGGGAGGGGGAGGGAGGGAGGGGCAACACAGTATTCACCCACACAGGGCAGCAAAAAAGCACCGGCCCTGAGCTCAGAGTAGGGTTTTCTAATGCAAGTCAAAGCAGAGGTTTTGCTCCCCAGTGCTGTAAACAAAGAGCATGAAGTTAAGCTGTGTGCAAAGTATCTGTGCTAAACAAGAAGAGTAAGCCAGACACTGACTGCTGAGCTCAGCCTCTGATCTTCTGCGCACTTCTGTGCATCTGCGCTACTTAGCTAATTGCCTCGTCACCATGCATGTAAATGAGATTAAATACGTTCTGCGCTGTGGTCTGTTCGAGGCTTTGTACACAGTTAGCTCATGCACAAAACATCCTGCATTGGTAATGCACAAAATTGTGCCCTAAAATTGAGCTATCCTGCACGCAAAGCCTAGCGCACCTTTGTGCATCAGCCCTAGAGTGTAGTAACAACTGCAAAGCTTGTTACTACTGTCAATATTGTGAAACTTGAAAATGTCAGAAGCTATTGCTTTACTTGAAATGACTTTGTTATTTTACCCTGCCTTTCTTTCTTTTTCTCCATCCCTCTACCCCAGTAAAATTTATTTAGGATTATTGCCTACCTCTTCCCATCCCCAAAGGAACTTTATACTCTGCCATTGCTTTTTTTTTTTTTTGTAGCACCAGCCCCTCTCTCCTACCTCCAAAGGAAGCCATTTGTGGATGTTCCTATTCACACTATGGAGAGATAGTATCATTTGTGCCCCATCCCTTGGGAAAGTTGACCCCCGCAACTCAGCACTATTGATACAAGGGGAGCCCCGGGCAATTCGCCCTGCCCGTGCAAGCATGAGAGTTACATTGTATCATTACCCATGTACTTGGGTTGACTGTGTGTGAGCAAGCCTATGATGAACGCTGTGATGTCATGCAATCCTCTCGTGTTGGGTACACTGGACCGATCACGTGAGTGGCGCTTCCATGCTGCAATGCTTCTCAGATCTCTTGACTTCCACTGGGCACCTACTATGCTGCCTTAAGGAACATAGTAGAAAAAAGGACAATCTAGTCTAGCAGAAACACAGTCTAAATTCAGAATGAGTGGGCTCTCTCTCCTAGTGAAGCCACACTGGCTCTCTGGGGTAGAGAGCATTCTGGCTACCGATAGAAAAGTACAGTTCCTTATCCATAGCAAAAGGAAGTGGGGAACCCATATATATCGTTCACAAACCAGAGAGGCATTGGAGCTTTCCACCTTCCTTTTGTGCCACCTCAGTTTTGGAGGGCTCAGCTATCTCTAGAGCATTGGGCATTCTTTTGCCTAGGACTGTACCAAGCTAGAAATGTGACCTGCACAACTCATGAACCTAGCATCCCCCACCCACCTAGCTGCATGTAGGAACTCACTCTTGTCAGGCTTCTTGGAAGCCCAGTGATGACATCATCATCCTTTCTGTGCTTGTGCCCTGTGCGAATGCACCACTTGCACACTCCTTGGTACGGCCCTGCTTGTGCCACTCCCTCTAGCCTTCTCTCCAGATCCTTCTTCCCCTCCAACTACCCTGGCCTCTGCAGACTCGGCTTCTTTGACTGCACCTCCCTGCTTTGACTGTATCTCTGCTGCAATGGCTGCCACTCTATACCTCGCCTCTCTTTCTGGGCTCCCTTTAGGCTGTCTGCAGCATGTCTCTCTGCTGGACTCTCTTTGGACTTCCAGAAGCGTTCAGTTCCTCTCCTGGGTTTCTTCCTGTCCCTTCAGGCAATCTAGTGGCTGCACAGCCTCCTGCAGCCTTTCTCTCCTCTCTAGCTCTTCAGTCCCTCTCTTCTGGGGCTCCTTCATATGTCCTCTGTCTTCGCTTTCTGCTTCCCTCCAAAACTTGTTTTCCTTCCTTACAATTCAGTGTGTTGCCTGGCAACTCCAACCCTCTGCCCATGGATTTCTTTTTCCTGGCCTCCTTCCTCCCAAAGTCAGTGGGAGTCACTGCAACAGCCTTTCCCCAAGTTTAATACACCAGAGCAATCGGCAAACGTGTTCCTCCTCTGTGCCTCACTCCAGGTAATGTTATTTCACCTGTTTCACTTGTATTGGAGAAGAGTGTTTAGTGAATGGTTAAAAAGAGCTAGTAAGAGCAGTGTGTACTGTTATTTATCAAAATGAAACTATGAAGAATCGTTATAACATGAAATTGTTGTAGAACCGGCAGAGTGAAATGGAGGTGATGAGAGTAAAGTGACAAGATTGCAAGGTGAAAAGATATACCATAATATTTGCCCTCTAGTGCAAACTATGCCATAGTACTATTTCTTTTCAGGGACCGATAGAGAAGTATCTTCAGTATGGTGTGCAGTACACTATGAATCCCTTCAGGAGGGGTTGCCCAAAAAGGAACTCATCTCGCAGATTCAGGGATATATGCTGTCAGGTAGTGGTGTTGCACCTGTGTTCCCAAGAATCCGCCAGTGTCAATACTGTGATTAATCTATTTTACATTAGCCTTTTAGTCCACCTACAGGATGATATTGGTGACATGGGTGGAGACCAGTGTGATAGAGTTCTGGGAAGAACAAAGGGGTCAGATTCTCTGACTTCTTCCTGGACCTTCATGCTCCTCACAATGGAGTGACGTGGAAGAAAAGTCACATTATGGACGCCATAGTTTGATGCATTCAGCATGTGGCCTGGAATGTAACAGTAACTGCCTTGTCCTTTTTTTGAGTTTTAAAAGATTAGTTGGGGGAAAAGGAATTTTAGAGAAGCGACTTTCTTCTCCATGTTTGTTTTTTGTCTGATTTTGTTCCAGGAGTCCAGTTTCTTGGCTGGAAGAATCCAGAAACCTGACAAAGCAGCTATTAGAGAGACATCAATAAAGATGCATTGTGATGTATGAGACTATGAACTCCGAGTTTCAAAAGAAATAAAAAATTACAAATTGTAGAAAAATGTTCCCCTCAAAATCTTCCCTTTGTACTCTCGTAACCTTCCCTTATTACCTAGCTCTCTGTACAGATAGTAGAGCAATTTATGACCTGCGTTTTTAATTATTTAATTATTCATTTGTTTTTATGATTTTTAGTGCCTTGGTGACCCCTGAAGAAGTGTAATACGAAACACAGCTTGTGTAGGGTCTTTGGCCTGGTTTTATAACAAACTATGTTCTAATAAACTTTGTGTGAACCCCCTGCCCTCTTTTTTGTTTGGTTTTAGAGGTAAAAAGTATGCACACTCTTCCACAGTGTCTAAATAATCTGTGCCCGCTCTCTCTTCCAGGCATCCCGACTTTATCTGATTTCTTCATGAATGCATTTGCTGAGATTTGCTCCAGAGGTGATAAGATGCCCCCCCCATTAGATGCTCAGTAATATATGCTGCCTTCTTTCCCGTTTTGCACCAGCTCCTTTTCTATTTTGTCTGCGGGGCATGCCGAGTTCCTTTCCTTTTTTTCTCTCTGCCATACTCAGAAACAGGAAGGAAGAGGAGGAGGCCCTTGGAGGTCAGTGGAGCTCTTTAGTGCCTTTTGCCTGGTAATGGAGAAAAACTACAATAACTTTTCTTGTTAGCCATGTGGAGGATAATTTTTATAAGAGGGCACCTAAGTCAACGTTTAGACAAAGACACCTATTTTATGACCATGATGAGATGAAGAAATGGAACGATCCATTATAAGGTGGTCCTCTTTTGATTACATATTAAGGTAGTATTATTTGGAGCTTGTGGTTGTTATAGATTCACCTCCATACTAAGGTACTGCAGTGTTGCCTCTGTTTTAGAAAGCCAACATAGACGCCTCAGTATAAAACAGGGTCTCAGAAGCAACCTGAAAAGCACATAGTCTCATGCACTAATTTTACACCTTTTTAAATATTTATTTTATTTATTTAATCAGTTTTCTATACCGCCTTCTCATAAATTCAATGTGGTTTACATTGTAACATAACCAGGAAATATACATTGAACAGAGGGAGGCATAAAACCTGGAGGATTATACGTGGGATGCCAGTAGGTGAACAAGTTAATAGAGTACCGGAGGTGTAGGAAGATATAAATCTAGGTGTTATAGGGGTCCCTAGCAGAAGCTAGGGGATACATGGGTGGGTGGAGGGAGAGGAAATGGGTGAAATTGGGTTCATTAGGGGAGATGGTCGACAGGGAAGACAATAGGGGCAAAGAAGTAGGGGAAAGTAGAGCAAGCAGTACAAGGATGGAGAATGCATTCTGCTCATATAACAGGTCTATAATGCTCCGTGAAGAGTAATGTTTTTATTGCTTTCCTGAAGTCACAAATGTCTTTACCCAAAGAAGGTGTAAGTGCGTGTGTATCCTATGTTTGTAATTGCATATTTTATAAAATAAGCAGACGCATGACAACCCCACCACTGCTGCTCGCAAACTATTCCCCAGGAATATCTATATGTGATACACGTAGAAATACAGTATGTGTGAATATTTGTGGCACACATTCATGTCTATTCAACTGTATGAGAACTCTTTTCCACATGTAAAGCGGGTGGCAAATTTTTGGGACTGGCAAAAAATGCCCCTAGAATATCCCAGCGGAAGCTGCCTCAATCTGTCTCCTGCTAAAAAAAAGCCAATGGAGACAACCGGCAGCATTTTCCCCAGCCGCTGCCCCTTCTCCTAGTTCTGAATCTGGGCCACTGGCATTAAAGAACGCAAATCACAGAATCTTTGTGACTCCTGCATACTTGGCCTGCCAATCCAGCCCTCTTCTGATGCGTGCTTTTGCAGTGGCACAATGGGACATGGAGGGCAGATGGACATAAGAACAAGGAACAGGGGCAGGGGCAGATGCTGGATATGGGGTGGGGGCATAGGCAGATGAAAGGCAAATAATAGACATGGGGTAGGGGGATTAGGCAGATGGTACACAGGATATTGGATGAAGGGCGGATGCTGGATATGGTGTGGGGGCATAGGCAGAAGGAGGACAGATTGTGGACACAGAATGGGGGCAGAGGAGAGATGCTGGACATAGGACGGAGGTAGAGGGCAGATGGTGCTCATAGAATATGGAGATGGAGAGCAGCTACTGGACGTGGGGGGAGATAGGGAGAAAGAGAGTATATACTAGACATGGGGGAAAGAGGGAGAGAGTATATACTGGACCTTGGAAAGATGTTGGACACAGAAGGAGGGAGAGAGATAGGAGGATGTTGGACACAGGGAGAGGAAGAGAGAGGAAAGAGGTTGGACACTGGGGAAGGAGATTCTGGACAGGGGAAAGGAGAAAAATACTGGAAATGGGGAGGGAGATGAAATATGCTAGACACATGGGGATGGAGAGAGAGGAGATGCTGGAAAAAGGGGGATGGAGAGAAAGGAGAAATGCTGAACACGGGAGAGAGAGGAGAGATGCTGGATGTGAGAATGATGAAGAGAGAGGGGAGATGGTGGACATGGGGAGAGTGTGAGGGAGTGAGAGAAGAGGATGGTAGACATAGGAGGGAGACAGAGGGGAGATAGGGAGATGGTGGATACAGAGTGGAGAGATAGGGATAAAAAGAGGGAAAATGCTGGATATGGAGTGGAAAGACAGAGAGAGAGAAAGGATAGATGCTGGACATTTGGAGAGATAGGGAGAGAGAGGGGGGAGATGCTAGATATGGAGAAAGGAGAAAATGCCGGATTCAGGGAAGGGAGAAGGAGAGGAAAGATGCTAGACGTGGGGTGGGGGAGAGGAAAAGGAAGAGAGGAGATCCTGGACACAGGGTAACTGGAGGGGTAGGTGGGGAGGAATGCTGGCCATAGGGTTTGAGAGGAAGAGAGGGGAGATGTTGGACGTAGGGGGAGAGGTAGGGAGAATAGTGGACACAGGTGTGAACAAGGCCAGGTGTTTGGTTAGCATAGACTTTCTACATACAGCTCTGTGATAATCTGACTTGTTCAGTTATCTGAATAGATATATGGATGTTCTAGGGTCCACTGCAATATTTATGGTGCTGTTCTTTTCTGGGTAGGCTCCTTGGGTGAGCTTTGGAAGTTATATTTTTTCTGTGACACCAGAATAACATTATTTTTTGTATGTTGAGTTCTAAGAGGAAATGCCTAGTTCTGCTCTACACTCGCTGTTGGGAGAGAGGTTTCTTTGAATGCAGAATATATGTAAGTTCAAAAAGAAAAAGCGAGAACTCGTAATTTTATTTGGCGTTATAAACTGCACTGTGATTCTCATTTTTTCTTTTTGTTCCTTGCCATGCAAGCACTTTACATCTCCGTTGTTTTTTCAGTGTCAGGAATTAGTATGTTTTATATTAGATTCCCAGACTAATTGAGCAGCTGGTAAAAAAATTTTGTTGCACACAAACAATACTGCAATTTTGTTTTTAAATTATATAGCTTGGGGATCTGTTGCTTTCTTTATTCTTGGAGTAACCATCCAACCAATGTCCTGAGGGTGGGGACCCCTGTTCCAAGGAGGCCCCGACATTTTGAGTGTGGGGTAGGGGCGCTAGTTCATCTCTCACCTCAGGGAGCAGATTGTCTTGAGCCACTCCTGTATAGTATACTAGAAATGAAGAATGTTCTAGCTGGTTTCCCTATATGGAAAGCCAGGGAAGGGATTAGAGTGGAATCAAAGACTGCATAGCAACAATGATCACTTTGAGAAAAGCTGGTAGAGAGGACTAGCAGTCTGAAAGTAGTGCAGAAGGCTTAAGGTCATCTGGGGGAGAGGTGAGAGAGAGAGCTTACAGAAAAGAAACAAATTAGTGATGGGCCTATGACCAGGAGAGGTTCTGTGAGAAAGGAGGTCCAGCAAGATTTCAATGTCCACAGAGTTCTTGGCCCATAGAAAATATTTTTTGAGAAGCTTGCCATTTAGATGTTCCCCTGGGTTAAAAGAACCACCAGTTGTGAGAGTGTTGAAGTGTTATTTCAGATCTTAGGAGCCAAGGGATCCTACTAAGGAATTTCCAAGAAGTCTGAGAGAAGAGAATTGAGAGGACGATTTCAAGAAAGAAATCCAGTGTCTATTTTTGTATTTTGTCTTTCTGGGTTTTTGTTTTTCATTTTTGATATTGCACATCTGTGAAGTAACAGTTGAATTGTTCACTATTTTATTCAGCTAGTAAATTAAAATAGTTTCGGGAGGAGGTGGGCAGCGTTTTTTTCTTTTGAAACATGAGAGTGGAACGTAAAAGACACAGCGGCATCTTTACTAAGTCCCATGCCAGGAAAACGCACATGGGCTGCGTTATTAGCACGGGAGATCACTGCTAACTTTAGGGGATGTGTGCTTCCTTCCCTCTGAAGTTAGTGCAGGCCCGGGATACGGCACTATGGAAGCCAGCACATGGACACACAACGCCTACTGAGGTGACGTTAAGTGCACCCACATTAAGAGCATCAAGCGCGGTTAGTGCAAGACAATGCCTGTATTCCACGCCTGTCTCATCCAGTCCCCACCCTGGCACATGCTCCCAGAGTAGTGGGCCATTTTTGGCACTAGTGCTTGCACTATGTTTTTAGCATGGCAGCAAACTGTGTACTAAACCCCGTGCTACCTGATAGCGTAATTTCATAAACATGCTCCACAGAGAGGCTCTATCCTGTTAGCCTTGAATATAATTCTTCCCTCTGCACCTCAGGACCTAGAAAATAGGAGATAAAGAGAGACCTACCCCTTTCACATCTGGAGCTGACACACACTGATCCACCTGGGTTTATGCAACACCCATGCAACTCGCAGGGACTCTCAGTACTGCTTCTTTTTACAGACAAGTGTTGCAATAGGCTGTTTCTTTTAACGTAGATCCTAAGAGCTCGAAAATAGCTTTCCATGATTTTCTATGGCAGGAAAATAAAATAAAATTTTGGAGGTGGGGCCAATTTTCAGAGCGATCAATGCAGTTAGCAGACCTACTAATCGCGTTAAGCACGGCGACCAGAATACTCAGCAGCATGAACGCAGTCAATGCCGCGGAATATCCACAGGTGCCTCTGCTAAACGCCCTGATACTAGCTGGCTAGCATCGGAGCATTCCGAGAGCCGAGCGGTGATGGCAGCCGGTGATAAACGGCTAGCAGCGATGCTCACTGCTAGCCAGTTATCCAAAAGCAACGAATGTTAGACACTTTAAAGGCGGCCTTAAAGGCAGCCTTTTTGGTTGCATTACTTCACCACCATAGCTAACCGAACAGCAGTTGAAAATCATTGCCCACTCAGCTGTGGTGCCATCTGGCCAACCCGGGTATTCTATGCCAGTGGTCAGATAATGTCCTGGCTTTGAATATCCAGGTTAAAAGTTTAGCAGCGATAGCTAGCCGCTTTACAAGGGTTAGTTGCCGCCATTGAATATCCCTTTATTTTTATTCCCTTAGGAAATAAAAGGAGCCAAGCCAGCAAATGGTAGGCAGGTAAGACTTGCACCGAGCTGGAACATATCTATTCAGGATAGACACATCAGTAAGGTGAATAAAAGTCACATATCTAGGTGGGTTGATCACCATTTGCAGAAAAGAGAGAAGGTAAGGTAGAGCCCAAAATAGTGGAGAGTAGCAGCTCCTCTCCAGCCGTCCAGCAAGCCAGCCAATGATGACGATCGGGCCCTGCTACCTGCACAGAGGGAAGGTAAACTCCTCCCCCCATTCACAAGTCCGTGACTGGATCACTTTAAATTCAAGCTCACTGCAGGCATGCCCATGCCTAAGGGCTCATGCCAAAGGGCCCTTATGTGTGGTCCTTAGAAGGAAGTCACCGTAAGCATATCACACAGAGGAGGATGCAACCAACACTCAACACACAGCCATGTCATATCAACACAAGATCATTGAGCCATACCAACCTCCCTCTTAAGCATCAAATAAGAATGCACTCCAAGCACAGGAAGATCCAGGAACAAACTCACAGCTTCCCACACCTCAAGACCCTTCCCATACCCAGCCACCCTAGCTCAGACAACCCCCTCACAGCAAATACCAATGGCACCCATAACTATTGTCACAAGCACAACGCCAAAACCACTAGCCTCTAGTTGTTGAGGGTGTGGTGGTTGATGTATCCTTCCTCTATCAGCTATATTTATGCTTCAAGTAAAAAAAAACGATTGTAATTGAGGCAAACCGAGGGTAAGGCTTATGACAGAAAAAGTTTATTTTAAACACAAGAGAACAGATCAGGTTCAAGGTTCCATTAACAGGATAAATTATAGGCTTTTGCTTAAGGTTCAGCAAACTGGTGGCAAAAACAAACAGAACTCAACAATGGCTTTTCAAAGTCCTCTTAAATGTAGAAGCTCAGCCTTTTCACAAGAACAGTGTGCCACTTTTCTGATAGTCCTTTGTTGATCATAGCACAAAGAAAACAAGGTTAATTCTCCTATGGCAATTTATCTTCACTCAGCCTCAATTCTCTGGGCTGCACTTCCAGGTGAATATGAAATAAGCATTCAAAATGTCCTCAAAACTCTTAGCAGGCTTTTCATATAAAACAGGAGCAAAGCACAAACTCTTAAAGCAGTCAATTAGCTTTCTTGCTGTTGCAGAGTTCTACCACAGCTGATAATCAGGCATGAAACACAGCCTCCTTTACAAGCTTATGTGGCAGTAAATTCCCTGTCCAAAATACACAGGAATTTACCTCCTTACTGCTTATGCTTTAAGGTTACCTTTTGCAAGAGGAACAATTCTTTCAAGGCTGGCTCTTCTTCAACACTTCAATTCTAAAGCTTGACATAAAGAACAATCAATATACATATCTTCTTCCCCCACCTCTGGCTCTGGTTCTCCCAATTGCATGGGCTCTGACTCACTCACTTGATCAGACTGCTCAGCTGACAATCTCTCTGGTGGTCTGAAAGCTTCTCCAATTCCTGGCTTCCACCCCTGTTGCCAACTTGATTCAGGGAAAACAGCTCTCTCAGCTCTGGGTAACTCAGCCCTTCTCCAGGAGTTAGCACCTGCTCTGGCGTCTCCAGCATTCCATTGTCCTTGCTGCTCTGAGCTCTGTTCCTCTCCCCATCTGCTTCTTCTGCCTCCTCTGCTGCTCCTCTGGCTTCCTCTGCCGCCCCTCCTCTGCTGCTCCTCTAACCAGGGTTTATACTCACTGGGATCCAACCCCCACCTCTTTCTCTCCCAGGTGTTTGTAATCTCCTCGCCTTCTGAACTTAGAATAATCAGTGCACTTGTTAGAGTAAGGGCTTTGGTCCTCGTGCTTGCAAACTCCCCCTCTTAATCTATCAAGCATTTCCTGAAACCTATTCCAGCTGGGGTTTTTCTGCTTTTGAAACGTGGCACTGGCCTTCTGACCCTGCACATCTAGCAGAGGCCCCTTGATTAAGGTGAATTCCTTATGCTTTTCACCTCCCCCATACTCTGGATGGCTGACCTTGCCACACTATCCTCCTTACTCTTCTCTGTCTCACCTCCCTCCTCTCACACACCTCTTCACTAGCCCCCCCCCCACCTCCCATCATACATTCATGCCCTCTCCTCATAACACCCTTCAATCTTACCAGACCAAGAATTAGATCACATGAACACCTCATTCGGAGCAAGCTGAATCGCCTCTCAGCAACATTCATTCAACATCCCTCAAATAGCACTCCTCACCTAAGGTGCACACTACTCAATGCTCGTTCAGCATGAAATAAAATTCAGCTGCTCACAGATTACCTCCATGACAACTAACTGGTCATTCTTTGTGTTACTGAATCCTGGTTTACTGAATCTGATAATGTCTTAATGAACCAGCTGATAACACCTAACTACAACTTATTCAACTGTCCAAGAACTGAGTGCAGAGGCAGAGGAGTTCTCATACTAACCAAGAAGCACCTCAACTTCAACTTCCTCACCAACAGTATGAGGAGAGACTTGGACACAATATCAATCAGTTCCATTACCCTCTTCCTTGTATACAGATCCCCAAGTGCCAGCTCGGATGATATGAACCTCCTACTGGAAGCAATATGTAACCACAGATCCCACTCCAACCATCTTCTGCTATTAGGTGACATCAACCTTGTCTCCACCACCCCTAAAATCTCTAAAGCCTTCATTGAAGCAATGGAGGCTCTCGGATACACGCAAATCATTAGCTAACCCACACACAACAAAGGAAACACACTCGACCTGGTATTCATACCACAATTTATCCTCAAAGACAATACTTTTCCTCTACCCACACTAATCACAGTCCCCTAGTCTAATCATAAGACTATCTCAGTCCTCCCACTTGGATCACCCTCCCAAGAAGGACCTTATACACAAACAATTACTTGCAGATTCCACCACCTCGAAAAGAAAAAAGCATAGAAAAAGTGTTACTGCACCTCTACTCCACATCTGAAGACCTTGACAAACTCATTCAGAACTGGAACAAAACAATAGCCAATATAGCAGTAAAACTGCACACACCCACAGTCCACTGGAGACACAACACAGCAACATGGTTCTCTACCCAACTCAAAGATATGAAACGCAAACTCAAAGTGCTAGAAAGAAGATGGAGACAAATCAAATCAGTTGACCACCACAAGTCTTACTTGGCCAAACTACAAGGCTATCATTAAGCAACAAACAAAGCAAAGAAAGAATTCTATGCTAAACTTTTCCAAAGCTCCTTAAACTGCCCTAGAGAGCTCTTCAACCTAATGAAAACCCTAGTAAACCCTCTCAACAGAAAGAAGAAATAAACCTAACCCCAGAAACTATGACAATTTCCAAACCCTGATCCGCCCCCAAAGCAATCAAACACCCATCGGAACAGTCCTCTCAGGAATTAACCACACAAAACCCAAAATCATCAGGGACTCTTTCTCAACCAACTCTCCAGAACAGTTGGAGAGGATAATCACAGGCATTAACACTATATCCACACTAGATCTCTGTCCAATTAGCTGGATCACGGCTGCCTGAACAGAACCAATCCCTAGAATACTCAGCTGTCACTACAGCAATGATATATGCCTCCTGAGCTAAAAATGGCCTCCATCCACCCAGTAAAGAAAGGCACAGGAGCTGACGAAAAAAAAACAACCAAGCTCATACCGTCCAATCGCCAACCTATCATTTCTGGTAAAGGAAATAGAAAAAAAACATACAGACACAACTTCAGGGCCACATAAACTCTCACTTTCCACTTGACCCCCAACAATATGGTTTCAGACCCCAACAAGGAGTAGAATCCCTATTGACTGCATTAACCAACAACTTAATCAAAGGCATCAATAAACCTAATAAAGGATTCATCCTAATCTTCCTTGATATCAAGGTAGCCTTCGACTCCGTTCCCCATAACCATATCATCCAACATTTACAAACACTTTGGCTAAGAGGTAACATATTGAACTGGTTCAAATCCTACATATCAGACCAACAACTCCAAGTAAAGTTGAGCATCCAAAGATCATCTCCAAATGCACAACACCACGGAGTCCCACAAGGATCCACCCTATCCTCCTTATTATTCAACATCTTTCTCCAACCAATCTGTGCAATCATGAAAGCACACAAATGATGTAATGCTGTATGCTGCAATTACCACTACCAGCCCACCATATCTCACATAAAGAAATGCTTCTTCTCCATCACATATTGGCTTGCAGAACATAATATGGCTATAAATCACAAAAGAGTGATGTCCTATACATCACCAATGACACTAACTCATCCCAAGTGCCCACATAAGTATTGCTGAAACTTAGCTCCAGGTTAAAGCAGAGGTGCTCTACCTGGGCATCATCTTAGATCAAAGCCTCACCCTTTCTCCTCACATAAGCAACATCACAAAAGCATCTACTACAAGCTCAAAACCATACAGAACCTTAGACCACTTCTGGATCCTCACAATTTCCACACAGTTCTTCAGGCACTCACATTCCCCCACTTCGATTACTGTAACTTCATACTACAAGGCCTGCCTAAATCTGTAATCCACCCACTGCATTAGCCTTGAATACAACAGCATGCATCTTCTGCAATGCCCCAAGAGTGGAACACATAACCCCTCTTCTCAAGCAGCTACATTGGCTACCCATTCCCGAACGGATCAAATACAAATCCATGTTCACAATCTTCAAAGTCACCATGGCTTATCCTTCACCCACCTCCAGTCTTTGATACGGAGACTGAAGAACGAGTTCCCTCAACACACTTTACATACCAACAATAAACACCAAGACCAACTGCACAGCATCAGAACCACTCAACCCTTGCATCCCCCTAGTTTTCTCCCTTCCTGCCAGCCCCTTAGTACCTCCTATCCTTCCCTAGCCCACCCCCCCACCCCCACCCTCCGCTGTTTTATAAAATATTACTTTGGAATTGTTGTTTACTTTTCTGTATAATGTTCACTGTTACAACTACTATTCTCTGTTAATTTATGCTCTAATATTCATTGCTCTGTGTAAAGCCACTCCAGGCATTGTTGTTATCATGTAAACCACTGAGACTCTCAGATTAGCGGTATATAAATATAGCTAAATAAATAAATATGGGCAAACTTTGCTTCCCAGCAGGTGACTAGCATTTATTTGAGCCCTTTTGAACACCTTTTTAAAAGTTTAACACTAGAAGCCCCAAAAGGCATTTTACCTAGAAACCCCAAAGTGCATCAATTGACGCATTATCACGACGACTGCGTTTAGCATGACATGCAGATGTGAATTAATGTGAAGTTACTTATTTGTTAAATACGTGCAGTATGTGACATCATTACATGACATCATCGTGTGTTTATTGTTTGTAATGTCAGAGTAAAACTGTAAACAGTGATTGAGATGCGCCACCTAGCGGGAACATGAATTTATACCTAGAAACCCCAAAGTACATCAATTGACGAATCCAAGACAATTGAGTGTGTCAATTGACGTACTTTGGGGCTTCTAGGTATAAATTCATTTTCCTGCTAGGTGGTGCATCTGTCATCAATTTTCGATGCACATATTTGAACATCTTGACCTTGCTAACAAAGTCATGGAAGATGACTGACATGGTTCTAGCAGTGGCGCTGGTTTACAACTTCGAAGATGCATTTGCGTCAATTGATGCACTTTGGGGCTTCTAGTGTTAAGAGAGTATAATAGTAGGTATTCAAGAAAATCTCATATTTGGCCTCTATTCATCTCCTGGGCATCAAAATTACTGAGATCGATTTGACTCTAAAAATATGTATAACTTGATCTTATTCTGCATTCCTCTTCTCATATGCATTCATACATTTTTACAGTTCTCCTTCAGTGTCCTTCATTCATTTATTCTATTTCTTTTTTGACTCAGTAGAGTAATATTATTTTAATTATTTTAGTTTAATCAGGAATAATCAAAATATTAATTAATTCTTTGAGTTTCTGCTCCATATAACTGCAGCAGATTGCAAAATATAACATTTGGATTATTTATTTTTCCGCTTTCTTAACATCTGAATATGGGAGATAAAAGTTCTTCTTATTACATTTTTAGATTAGCTTTGACATTGCTGGATATTCGTTTCTAGAAGTGTAATTTACTAGCTGGACAAAAAAAGGATTAAAATTCTAATTTTACTTTGACAAGAGCATATGACTTCAGAAATAGATTTAGGCATCTGTAGAGGAGTTAATTGTCCTTTCTGATAACATTCCCATCTCAGCAAACAGTTTTAGCACATTTTAAATGGAGATATTAGGAATTTATGAAACATTTTCTGTTTTTAACCTTGGGGCCACTGTGCAATTATGAATACTACAAAATAATTGCCCTCTTAAAAAAGACTAACAAACATTCAAAGGCAAATTTCAGAAAGGCCATTTAGGTTGTGCATGGGACGTGTCTTTCTATAGTTCATTGTTAGCTTACTGTATTTCTATGTGACTAGGTTTTGAGGTGTTGTATGGTAGGTATATCATAATATCATCTGTGTAAATGTGGTAATGTACCTTGTGTTTCTGAATGATGCTGCAAATTGGTTGGAGATATAGGTTAAATAGTAAGGATGATAGGGCCGAGCATTGTGGTGCTCCTTGCTGTTGGTTGTACGGCTTAGATATGGTTTATCCTACTTTCACTTGGTGGGTGTGTGATCTGTTAGGTATGATTTGAACTCGAGTAGTGTTGGGTCCTTGATTCCAATCTCTTGGAGTCTTATTAGTTATTATTCTTAGCAGGATATAAATGCAGTTAAATAAAATAGTAAGTTGTGACAAATGGAGTCAAAAGCAGCCGCAATATCCAGACATATAAGTATAAATCCTTGTTCTGGCTTTTCAAATCCCCTTTATGCCTATTAACAGAAACATTACTTAGATGTCTGAAAACAAAATACCAAACTGTTCAAAAGATGACTTCATTCAATTGAGTCTTTTTTTAAATGAAGCAACCAGAATTGCACACAGTGCTCAAGGTGTGGTCTTTATCTTTCTTTATCTTTATTGGGAAATTTTATATACCGGCCTTCATTACACCAGGGTGGTTTACAATTCAAAAATAGCCACAGAGGAGTACGGCGGAATCAGGAAGAAAGAAAAGAACTACAATGCTGACAGAATAGCAACACAATCATAGGACAGTGAAGAGAAGATAAGTGGAGAGGCATAGCACAGGAGCACCAAGAGTCAGGGGATGGGAGGTCATATGCAGTCTGAAAGAGGTGGGTCTTGAGGAGGGCTTTGGATTTATAAAATGAGGATTCTAGTCAGATGTCTTTGGGCAGAGAGATCCAGATTGATGGGCCTAAATAAAAGAAAGAAGAGTTACGGGTAGAGTCCAGGTGTGCCCAGGAAACAGATGGAAGATGGAGCCAGCTGAGATGGATAGACCTTGTGCCATGTGTTGATACAGAGGCATTATGATATACTGGAGGTGAACTTATAAAGTCATTCCCATGCACACATGTCCACATACGCATGTAATGGCCTTTTATAAAATACCAGCCAGTGTAAAAGTATACAATTTAGTATGATGGTGTGTATTTTGCCAGTAGGTGTGCACATTGGCAGAGTTTGGGCACAGTGTGGTAAATTTAGGATGCAGACCTGCTCTAAGGCAAGTTTGAATGTCCACATCTGCAATGTAGGCATGCCTTATGCCACTTACTATATGAGGATAATTTTATAACGTATGCCTAGGTTCGTGTGCATTTTTTTAAAATTATTTATTTATGAGAATTTTACAAATTATACAGTAAAATTACAATTTAAAGAAAATCAAAGAAATACAATCATGATATATTTTAAAGTAAACAATAAAAAGAACATCAGCCCACATCTTGGGGAAATGTATAAACAATTTATATAAATAATATTCAATTAAAGAAAACAAGGCAAGGGATAACGATCCATATGGAAAGAAATCCGTAGCCAACTTGACAGCCTGTTAAGACTACTCCCTTCCCCAGCTGAAAAAAAAGAAATATAAGAAAAAAGCATAAAGCAGGAAATCAATGTGCCTTTTCCTTTTCAAAAATCCATTTTTCCAATTCTGAAGACAAGAATACAAATTTATCATACCCTAAGAAAACACAGCATTTACAAGGATATCTTAAAAAGAAAATCGCCCCTAGAGCAAGAATTCTGGCTTTGAGCGCAAGAAAAGCTTTTCTACGCAACTGTGTAGACCGTGAAACGTCAGGAAAAATAGAACCTTGTCCTTCATTTCTTTTTTCCGAAAATAAGCTTTAAGAATAGCAACCTTTTTTTTAATGGGTAAAAAGCTGGCTGAGATCCAAGATGGCAGAGGAGTGAGACAGCGAGGTGCAGCACTTTCAACCGGCTTCTGTACTTGCCTTTCAATGGGGAAGAAGAGGAAACAACGGTCTCAGAAACCCCCTGATGCTTCGACCCTGTCGGATAAGCTGGTTCAGACATCTATTGCCGGTTTTTGTACGCCCTCATTGGTTATGGCATCGAACGATCCATTGAATGTTTCACTGGATAGGAGTATGGAAGGGGTATCTTTGAGCCCCGTGCAGGCTTCTCCAGCTCAGCCGGAAGCAACCTCAGGGTGGGGCAGTTTGGCGGTGTCTCTTTGGAGTTGGAGGCGCGAGCGGCTGCTGGGGTTCCACCTGAGAGGTCCAAGTCGACGGCAGCTGTGGCTGGAGCTGGTGTTGGAGTCACCATTGGAGAACGGGAGGGAATATCTCCCCCAAATGATGGTCGGTGTTTGGGGCAGCCAACAACCAGCTCTGCCGGTACTTTGGTGCTCCGGTCTCCTGGGGGAGTTGAAAAGCCTGTGGTAGTAACTTTAGATAGCTTATGGGAAGCTATCTCAGCGCTGCAACAGTCCCTATTGCCTGTGGTGGGTGTTGTTACTCAAGAGTTGGCAGAAATTAAAGCCCAGTGTACTTCATCTGGTTTGGAGGCGGTTGCTCAGTCTACAAGAATTTCTCATCTGGAATCTAAAGTGGAGGATCTTGAGACACTAGGGGCTGTAAATGTACAGGATCATTTAGTTCAAGCAAGAAAGTTAGAGTTCTTGGATAATCAACTTCAAAAGAACAATCTTAGTTTCTTGAACTTCCCTCGGTCCCCATTGCTAGCTCCGGTGGACTTGGTCTGTAGATTTTTCATTGATGTTCTTCAGATGCCTGCCGAATCTCTTCCTCCGGTGGTGAGAGCTCAATACGTTTCTATTTCTAATTTGGATACCAAACAGCGGGCATCAGCCTCTGATTCGGGTCCTCTGCAAATGGAGTTAACTGATTTTCTTGAGAGCTCTTTGGAGGTAGTGACAAGCAGAGCGACTTTGTTAGTAAATTTTGCTTTTGAATCAGATCGGAATACGGTGCTTAAATTGTATTTCCGTAAGATTTCAGTTACACAGTTTTTAGGCTCAAAAATATTAATTTTTCCTGATTTGGCTAGGGAAACGCAAAAAAGGAGAAGAGTGTTCCTGGCTTTGCGCCAGAGGATGCTTGCCCTGGGAGCGCAGTTTAAATTAAGATATCCGTGTGTGTGATTAGTTATCAGTCTAAACAGTATATGTTTTTTTGAGCCTAATCAGCTTGTACATTTCTTGTAAATAGGGAAGTGGGTGGTGTTGGGGCTGTTCCCGTATCGGCGGCCATATAGTAATATCATTGCTCCTATGATTTAGTATATTGAATGGGGTAATACCTTTTGAATTTCTTTTTTCTTGGATCATATAGTGGGGTTATATTGTGGTCTATTCCAATTTGATCTTGTTTTTCTTCAGGGCTATGTATATATATATGTATCTAGATGGTCCTTTGAAATTTACCTGTATGTTTAATTTCCGATTCAGATTTGGGTTTTTTTCTGGATTGTTAATGAAAATGTTATAAATAATAAAATAAAATGAAAAAAAAAGAATAGCAACCTTATCTTCCTCAGAAGTCAAGGTCACTATTAATGTAGCCCTAGTGGAAATATCATCTTGCATTTCTTCTAAAAAAGCAGTCAAATTAAAGTTATTAGAGCCCGGAAGGGCGACCACTTCTTCGTTCGCAGCACTGGACACAATTTTAGTAGAAAGATAATAACATTTTATAATAGACAAGGAATCAGCCTGCGGGAGAAGAAGAGCGTCCTTCAGATACTTTCTAAACAAAACAACATAGCACATAGCACAAACAGGAAAATTAAGCACCCTTAAATTCTTGCTCTGTGACAAATTCTCCAGATTCTCAAGTTTCTGGTGTAAAATAAGGCTATCCTTCACATTAGCCACTTGAAACTCTATACAAGACTTAACTTGGGAATCCATATTTATCACCACGGAGCTCAAGGCCCCAACCTGAGAATCTAGGGATTGAAACTTAACAACTGCATCCTTAGTAAATTGACAAAGCGAGGGAACAGTCTCAGCAAGAATACGTTCAGTTCAAGAAACAACTTGCCATATGTCCAGAAGTGAAATCGTGGAAACCTGAGAGTCCTTAGAGAGAACAGCGGGCTCCTTCAAAGAAACCACTTTGGGCAGCTCACCGTCTCGTTGAAGACTCACAGTGGAACAAGGCTCATCAGATAACTCCAAAAACCCTGGGGGAAGCAGAGGAGTTCACTCCACTGAGCTCAAACTCGCTCCCTCTACTGAGGGTTTAAAGGGCACAGTAACCGAGTTAGTAGACCACGGCATGGACATCACATGCTTTTCTATAGATCCAACTTGAGATTCATCCACAGGAAGTTTCTTCTTTCTTTTCCCTCCAGGCATTACCACTCTCTAACCAACCCTGCTCCTACTGTGCTCCTAAGGGTCTCACAAGAGGCGTGCAATGCCCCTTTGGACACGCCCCTTAGGAAACACCCACCAAGAGCGCCGACGACTTAGCGCCGTATTAAGGCAGCAGAGATTTATATCGGGGCCCAAAGATGACGTCAGCTGGACTACCTCGCACAGGTCGTAGAAACTCAAACCGGCAGTCTCACCCTCCGTGGGAACTGGGCTGCAGAGTAGACGCTCCCAAATGAAGCACACTGCGAAGCTATTTTATCGGGGCCCAAAGATGACGTCAGCTGGGCTACCCCGCACAGGTCGGAGAAACTCAAACCAACACTCTCACCCTCCGTGGGAACCAGGCTGCAGAGTAGACACTCCCGGTTCATGTGCATTTTAATGTACATGTTTTGTGCCTATTTTATAAAGTCAAGTACGTATGTACTTGACTTTAAAACAGGAAGTTAATGCAAAGGTATGTGCATTTGTTTAAGCATTGAGCACTTATGACAGACTTATGGTTGGTGTTAATGCCTGCACCTAATGCACATAAATGGTAACATTATCTAATTTACAGGCAAAACTTTATGCATCACCCAAACGTTGATGCTGTACACACCCAGAGTGAAAGTATATGCAATCTGCCTGATCCACGTGCTTTTAGAATAGCAACCGCAGCAAATATACTTGTAAATGCTCGTTTGCCCATGCATATGACTGAAATCCCTAGATTTGAGTGTAAACATATGCATAAATCTAGGTGGGACTGGGGGGGAGGGGAGGAGGAAAGGGAGGGAGATCTAAGCGAGGTACACTAACATACATTCAACAGATGAGATGATAAGAATAGGTACAATAAATGCTAAAGGGCTAAATAGTCCACAAAAGTGAAGACAGCTATTGAGGGAGGCAGATAGATTACACTGGGATATTATAATGGTACAGGAAACCCACCTCAAAGTTCAAGATGAAGGACTGTTGGCCTTAAACAATTTCCGATTCGGTATTTTGGGAAGGAGAGGGGGGACGGAAAAGAAGCAGGGGAGAAAAAGGGGGGGGTGGCAATTATGATACGGAGAGGGTGTCCCTTTCAGTAGGGGAGGTGATTCGGGGTAAAAGGAGCCGAGTATTTATATTGTGTGGAGAATGGAGTGGAGAGAAGATTACGCTGGTGAATGTGTATGCACCAAATTCAGGACAAGTGATATTCTGGAGGGAGGTTGGGGGGGGGGCTGTTGGAACGTAATGTACAAGGGAAACTAGTGTTGGGAGGAGATTTTAATTTGGCCATGCAGTCGGGGTGGGATTGGCAAACAAGGGAGGGGGATGGGAGTGCGAAAAGTAGACTATAGTGAAAAGATTGATTAAGAAATATCATCTGTCTGACACTTGGAGGGAACATAACAAGGGAAGCAGAGAATACACCTTCTATTCATGTTCCCATAAGACTTTCAGTAGGATAGACTATATACTCGTGGACAAGTTATGGGAAACAAGGGTGAGAGAGGTGGAAATAGGGAATATAACATGGTCCGATCATGCACCAGTGTGGCTGGAAATTGGGGAAGGACAAAGGAAGGGAGGAATCCACTTCTGGAGGTTAAATGAGAGTCTCCTGAAAAAGGAAGAAGTGGTTCGGGATGTAAAGAGGTATCCCAAGAGTATTGGCAGATAAATGATAATGGGGGGGGGTATGGGATGTAGGAGTTTGGGAGGGGATGAAGGTGGTAGTTAGGCGACGATTGATTATGTGGGTGGCCCAGTTTAAGAAGATAAGGAAAGAAAGAGAAGAGAAACTATATGAGGAAATTAAACGCTACGAAGCAATATAGCAAGCAGGGGAGGGTGGGGCAATTAAAACATTTGAATGCATTGCATTTGGAGCTGAATCAATTGCAGTTGGAGTCTATCACCTTCCAATTAGATAGGGTAAAGCGGAAATTTGATGAGTGGGGAGATAGGGCGGGGAAATTATTGGCCCACAAGCTGCGGAAATGGGAGGTAGCCAATGCAATAGTGGCAATTAAGGGACGGGGGGGGGGAATATTAAGAACCGAAAAACAAATTGGAGACAGGTTTTGTCAATTTTATTCTGAATTATATATGCAAATTAGAGATGTGAGTGAGGCAAGGCACATTCAAGAATTTTTGGGGAGGATAGAGCTATTGGCAGTGGGAGAGGAGTTAGGGGCAAGGCTTGAGGGACGTATACATCAGGAAGAAACTGAGAAGGTGATCAAAGAAATGCCAGGGGGTAAGGGTTAGATGGGTTAGCGAATTCCTTCTATAAGACTTTTAAGGAAGAGTTGACGGGCTTTTTAGAAAGGATGTTTAATGGTATTACAGAGGAGAGGGAGCAACTTTCCCAGGAAATGTTAACGGCAGGGATCACGGTGTTGCCCAAGGGGGGGGAAGGACCCCTTGTGTTGTGGTTCCTATCATCCATTTTCTTTACTCAATACAGATGTGAAGATTTTGGTGAAGGTCTTGGCAAATAGGCTAGCGACAGGGTTGCCCACCTTATTTGATATAGACCAAACGGGATTTATATGTGGACGACAGGCGTCCGACAATATTAAGAGGGTACTGGAGGTGATTTGGGAAGCTGGCAAGAGGAAGATAGATATGATGGTGTTATCCATAGATGTTGGAAAAGCCTTCGATAGAGTGAATTGGGCATTCTTGTTTGCAGTAATGCAGAAGATGGGATTTGGTCCTAAGTATATAGCTTGGGTGCAGACATTGTATCATAGACAAGGGTACAAATTAATGGCAATTATTCAGAGGTGTTTGGATTGGAGCGGGACACAAGGCAGGGCTGTCCACTATCTCCATTGTTGTTTGCAATGGCAGTGGAGCCTTTGTCACAGATGATACGAAAGGAGGAGGGAGTCTGAGGGATTGAGGTTGGGGGTCAACAACATAAGATTTCCTTGTTTGCAGATGATATTCTATTAATGTTAACTGACCCAGAAAGGATGTTAACAAGTGTGTTGGCAGTAATTGGGAGGTATGGTGAGGTGTCAGGTTTCAAGATGAATATGGATAAGACGGAGGCGCTTAATATAAATATTAGAGACAAAGAAATAGAGTGAATCAAAGGGCAGTATCCATTTAAATGGGCACGGGGGGCAATAAAATATTTGGGGATGAATATAACAGCCAAACCTGGAGATTTGTATGGGGCAAACTACCCTCAATTATGGAAAGCAGTGGGGCAGGATTTAAGGGATTGGATGGATATGGAAATGTCTTGGCTGGGCCGAATAGCAGCAGTCAAGATGAATATACTCCCCAGAGTATTGTATTTTTTTCAGGCACCACCTATAGCAATCCCTGAAGGACACATGAGGAATCTCCAGGGTAAAGAATTCCACTTTATCTGGCGGAAGCGACCACCGCGAGTGGCAAGATCGACTTTGTATAGGTCCCGGGAGGTGGGGGGGGGCTGGGGGTTCCAGACTTGTTGGCTACCCAGATTGGGCAACCCAGATTGGGCAACCCAGATTAGGCATGTGATGGATTGGAGGGAGGGGGGGGAACGGAGGACTTTTGTGAAGCTGGAGGAAATTGGATTAAGGGGGAAGAAACTGGAAGCACTTCCATGGCTAGGGAGGAGGGAGAGGGGTTCTAGGAAAGACGGGAATCCATACTTGAGCCATGTTCTTGAAATTTGGGATACAGTAAGGAAGAGGTGAAGAGATAGTGGGATTCTAAATGTTCTGTGAAGCAAGCTTTGTGTTATACAGAGGATTTCAAACCCGGGAAGGAAGGGGGGATCTTTACGATATGGGAACGGAAAGGCCTTAGGTGGTTTTATCAATTCTTGGATGGAGGGGAATGGGTTGCATATGAAGATCTTTGAGAAGATTATCAATTAGGAGAGGGGGGAATCTTGCATTATGGACATGTATTACATTATATGAATAAAAAACTAGGTAAGGAGGGGTTAATGAGGGACTGTACTGAATTGGAGACGATATGGTATGGGAAAAAGTGGTCTAGGGGGTTGATATCAGGGTTATACAAAGTGGTGAGAAGGGGTCAACAAAAAGATGAAAAAGTAGGATATATGAAGGCCTGGGAGAGGGAGATGGAGATGTAATTCCCTACAGTGGAAGGCCATTCTGGGACAGGTTAAGCAAATGCCCATCTCCATTGCGATTAGAGAAAATTGGCATAAAGTAGTAATGCGATGGTATTATACCCCAGTGAGGTTGAATAAGATGTACCCGGTGGTATCAAAGGGGTGCTGGAGGAATTGTGGGTAAGAGGGAAGTATGTACCATATGTGGTGGACATGTCCACAGATCCAGCCATTTTGGCAAGTAGTTCAACAGTGGATAAAACGGGTGGTGGGGGTGGAAATAAAAAGGGACCCTCTAATTTTCCTGTTCGGGTGGTGGAGAGAGGGAGGACCCCGGGAGGGTAGAAAGCAAATTATGGCATGTCTGAGTGCGGCCCGATGTGAGTTTGCCTATCAGTGGAAATAGAAGAGACCGCCAAGTATAGAACACTGTGAAAGCAGGTTGAGTCATATATATTGTGACACAGCAGCTGGCACAGAGCCCATGGAGTTAGGGGAAAGTAAGGAACTTACCTCAGAATCAGCTGGGCAGCAGACAAACTCAGCTCATGTAGAATTAGCTGAGCAGCAAACAAACTCAGCACAAGTAGAATTAGCTGAGCAGCAAACAAACTCAGCACAAGAAAAGCAAAAAGGCATTAGAGTAAAATGTCCTTGCACTAATCCTGACGTAGCTAGAAGCAGGAAGGCCAATCAGGAACACCTGTTCTCAGAAACCCACGCAGCATGCAAAGAGAACAAAGATAAAAGCTGCAGGGTAGAACCAGGGAAAGCCAGTAGTGGCAGCGACCTGGGAGGACTAAGCCAGCATCCAGTAAACACACGTCATGCTAGAGGAAATCCACTGAGGGAAGGAAACAGTAGGTGTGGCAGCAGAGCAGGAAACAGCCAGCAACGTGCTCAGGACCCTGCTAGGATTCCTGGCAGTTGGAGAGCCCAGGAGAGAGCTGCCAGAACCCCAGATATAAGAGACAGAACCACAGCTAAGAGGTGGGAACCTAGCTTTGCTAAAGAAAAGGCAAGAAGTTCTGTTTGGTTTGAAAGGCAAGGGCGTGGCACCAGAAGTAACTTTGACACTGAAAGTTACACAGTAATTCCACCAGCGTGGAGAAGAAGGGAAAGCCAGAAGGAAGTTTTTAATATACCAGGCATTCAGAGCCCTGGATTTAAAGAGCCCTTTCTAGAAAAGCTAGCCCATGACTCACAGGAGAGTTTTAAGGAAGACAGCAGCTGTGAAGAGTGTGACCCATATGCAATCGTAAGTGACTGAGTTAATGCAGTGGGAGAACAGCAGCTATAACTCTGACCCTGTGCCCATGGATTGTACAATTTGTTTAACTGACGATATTGTATCTTTATGTTGAACATGTGCAAAGCAGCCAGCTGATGGTGCTTAAAGGAAAGAAGATATTTGTCTGTGCAACAGTTCTTTTGTTTCATATTGTTTGTTGTATCTCAGGAATATCCCATCAGGGCAGGGAATAAAGCCCTAATATTATTTTTGCCTTACCACTTGACTACAAGACTCTTTTTGTATCAAAGGCAACGTAAATCTTAACACCCTAGGCAGCCACCTAATAGGGTTATATGAGGTAGCTATCACTCACTATCTCTCACAATATATGATGGAACATTTAACGGCAATCCGTAAGCAGAAGAGATCAAAGTTTGAAAAAGAATGGCAGAATATGTTGGTGTACTTACAGGGGAAAGGGAGGGGGGAGGGGAGGGGGAGGGAGGGGGTAGTGAGAGGGACGGGGGAAGGGATAGGGAAAGGGGGGGAGAGATTTCAGTAAATTGGGGGGAAAAGGGTTTGGGGGTTGTATATTGTAAAAATGGAAAAATGAAAAATGTAAGCAAAAGTTGTATGTTGTGTTGTGATAGGCGATGGCCTAGTATGTAGCAGAGCTAGGTCTGAAAGCCCTTTTCCTCCTGCTTTAAAATGTTATTGCTGATTTTGGAAAATTACAGAATGCTGTTAGCTAGCTGTTAGAAAGAAATACCGTTCTATTCTAGTTTGATAACATGTTCTGTTCTCCTGAAGATAAGAGAATTAAATACTTTCTTACTGTTTATTGTTTAGATGTCTGATGTCTGTTTCAGTAGAATGCCGTGCCACTGTATCTTTGCTAGATGTGTACTGACCTCGTAATTAGGATGAAAATATAGCAGAGAAGCTGAACAATGTAAGAATATTTTGTCTAGCATTATGAAGATTGTTTAGTGTTTTGAGCCAGGGCTAGAGACACATCTTAGCCTTGCTTTGTTTGGCCTCGCTTTGTTTTGCTTTTGTTAAGAATGCTTCTGATATGCCTTCCACTATCTTTGCAAGCTAACTGACCTTGCAGAAGTAGCAAAATATACTGTAGTAAAAGTATTATGTTTAGTGTTATGTCTAGTTGCTGACCCGTGGCTAGTAAGACCCAAGCAGGGGGAGCGAGTCCTGGGCCCGGTCAGAGATGTCTATTGGATGAGAGTAAGTGGGCTACTGTGGCCAATGAGGAGTTTTGCCTGTATTAGACTGGAGAAGAAAAGTATATAAACTGTCATTTTTCTGAGCTCTGTGCTCAGACCATTTTGAATGCTACTGCAATCTGAGTCTGTGCACATTAAACCGGCTTGAATCTTTGCCTGACTCCGGATATTATTTATTGCATTCTTATCAGCTACTACATATTCTTGGTGCGTTGGCCGGGAATGTGTGAGTGGGGGATGGTATGCAAGTGAATATGCCCCGACATTTCGCCTCACAGGTTTGGTCCGGCTGGAGCTGAGCCTGACTGACCGCAGGAGGGTCTCTGGCGCCCCTGGTCCTTTTGTATCGGAGGGGACTCCTCCTTGCCTCCGCAGGTTGCTGCTTCTGGCCGGCCAACATCTCGAACCCGAGGGGAGTCCAGGATTCAACCCAAGGAGGGATTGGTTGCGCAGCGCATTAGCTACCGGATCCGGTGAGTATTGATTTTTCTGGTTCTTAGTCAGATAGCTTTGGGAAAGTCTCGAGACACTTCTGGTACAGTAACAGGTAAAGGAAGTCTGATCAACTTCCACGGGCGATCCTAGTACCCCTGCAGGTAGTGCGCGGGGCGAAACCATCAGCCCTTTCGGTTTCAGTAATTCTGGTTTGTCAGTCAGCCTGGGAATTCGGAATTTGGAAAATGCTAGCATGTTTGTCTGTGTGAAGAATGCTTGTGAAAAGGAGGAAGCATTGGGAGTTTGTCTTTGTTATCTGTTGAAACCACGAGTTTCCCTTCTAGTATAAGGGTAGGATTATATTCTGTTGGGTAATTTGTGACACTTTACCGCATATGAAATAGTAAAAGTATAGTTAAGAAGAGTCACTGTAAAAGCAAGAAGCTGTCTCTCTTATTCAGCTGCAGCACAAGAGGCGTGTTTGTGCAGAGGAATGTTTTAACCCTATGAAGGCATGTTTTCAACATTCTGCTGCTGGGCTAATGGGTGCTTATTTTAGGGAATTATACCTGTTTTTATTCAATATTTTGTAATAGTAATGTGCCTTCTGCTATGGTCATGTATTATATATCATTTAATAAGAATGTTTAGTCAGGATTGTGGATCTCGATAGTATTGTACTTAGCCTGGAAAGGGTTACATTCCTACTCGAATTCCTGTGCAGATCAAGTGAGCAGAAATCATGTAGGGCTCAGGTTTCAATAGGAAAGGATGCTTGTATTTTCCCTTTGCCCTACGAAGCTGAGGTTACGAACACTGACAGGACTCTGCAGATCGCAACTTGAAAGTGCTTTGAATCCTGAGTGAATGAGGGGTTAATCGTGTATGAGTTTTAGTTCCTGATACATAGCGGCAAGCGCCTCATAGAAGACATGCTTATTGTTAATAAAATAAACTAGGAAGGAAAATGTGTATGTCCACCTGCTTTATGGAAAATGTATCCAGAATGAATGTCTTTTTGAATCTCTGCTTCCTAATAACTGTAAAATTGAAAGTAATTTCTTTTGTAAAGCCAAGCTGATTACGGCTGGCAGTTAGTTTTTTGCCAAGTAATTTTATTCCAGTTATATGTAACAGCTATGTAGTCGTCATGTTATGAACTATAGTTCTTTCTGTTAGGATTTGTTATTATAACATGTTGCAGAAGTGTAGTTTTATATTGTAAGGACTCTATCTAGATTGTTCCTCTGTCTGTTGACAAGCACATGTGGGGTCTACAGTCCACCGCTGACACTGCAGGCAGGGATTCATTTTACCAGTTCAGAGTCAACCACAGTCAGCGCCCGAGAACATGAAGTGGAGTCCAAATAGTGCAGGCAGCCCTCACTATATGCCCCATGCAATCCAGCAGCCCAGGAGAATTTGCGCCTGGTAAATGCAGTTTTTGTCAAGTCAGTCCAGGGAGATATAAAACAGAACTCGCAGAAACGGGATGGATTTGCGGGCATGAATACAGCATGATTAAGTTGTTTAGAATGTCTGTGAATTGTGGAGATAATGTGACAGAGAAAGTGAATGTAAGATGGAGAAGAGAGCAGTTCTTCTTGCTGATACTATAGTTGAATGATGTGGAGGAAGTTTTCCTAATCGAAGGAGCTGGATTGATAGTGCTGACTGTTCCCCGAGAAGAAGAATGGCGGTTCTATTTACCTGCATCCAAAACAGCAAGTTCCTGTACACTTACCAGCATTGCAGCCCCACCTGGAGTATGGGCAGAGAATAATCCATCTGGCCTAGCAAAGAATATAGCTTGTGATAAGGAAGCTTATCATAGTTCAGGAAGGAGCTATAATAGAGGTGAAGTGACTCTGAACAAGCAACCTGTCTGTTCTGGTAGAAATAATAAAACAAAATGTTTCCATAAAAGACTACCAGTCCCAGAATGCACCAGGTTTCCAACAGCCATTAGAAGAGCTGAAGTGGGGAAACGTGTGTTCAATCAGGAGGGCTATGAGGTAATCCCCAAGCACTCATCTCCAAGGGCAGGGCTTGATTCAGCACAGCTGCGCTGTGCTAGGGTGGAGCATTCATCTAAGCAGGATAAAAGAAAGGCTTATTCTACAGAGAATCATGAGGAGCAGCAGGTTCATCTTGATCATCAGAAGCACCTTGATCATCCTGACCATCATCATCAGCAGAAGCCAGAGCTGACGGACAGAGAGAGAAAGAAACACTTTGGAAGAAAGAAGAGAAAAGCATTTGGAAGGTCTAAAGGAGTCCATAGCAGTACGTATACTGGGAGGCATTCCAGAGGCAAGCATACACCACTGGACTGGGGAAAGCCAGAGGAGTGGTGCTGCAGAGCCAGGAATCCCCGGACGGCACCTGTGAGGGAGATGGCTGCACTTGGAAGGGACCCTAAGACCAGTGCAAGAAGGTATGTGAAGAGAGATCCAGTGTCCAGGGATCTTGATTGGAAGGCTGGACATAAGAACTGGACTACATACTGGCCAGGATATTTAGAGAGGAACTCTAACAGCAATGGAAGCTCAGGTATGAACACTGATCTATGCCCTAGCTTTTCACTGGGAAGACAGCAGGGAAACAAGTATTGTCCTGAGACTGTTCCATTGAGAAATTCCTCTGTGCCAATCCATGATAGTGAACCTATGATAATTGAAGAAGGGGAAGATGTGGTGAATGAGGATTTTGAGTACATGGATTGCTCTCTGTCTAAACTTCTGTGGTAATATGCTGTTACAAAAATACAACAACCATCACAAAGAAATATAAACTTGTTCTTTAATCTACTCAGAAAAGCTTCTGAGTAGGATTTGAGCCACATAATAGAAAGTAAACCAGCCAAGAGGGTTTCAGCTGGTAATTGTTAGCAATTGAGCCTTGCCTAATTGCCAGTGAGCTCTGAAGGGACACTTCTGAGTGTGTGTGAAGATACAAGAGGTTATCCCTGAAAAAGAACAGGTTTTTTTTCTACTTTGTGGGGTTTTGTTTGTTCTTTGAAGCACTGCTAAGAAGATATTAGCAGGTGCCTACAGAAAAGACCTTTTGGTTCCCATCCAGGTCTTTATGCTTTGATTTGATTGCTTAACAAGTTCAGCTGTTGTTTTTCCTTATTTGTTTTCTAATTATAATACTGAAAGCAAGTATTCCTTTTTATGTGCTACCAAGTATATCTGTGTTGGGAGAAATAACCCCATAAATAAAATATCTTCTTTGCTTTACATTCGAGCAAGCACAACTAATTTATTGTGAACTGCTGAGTCTGGTATGAATGGACTACATTTCCCACAATCCTTTGCAAGTCATATTAATATTTGCCTTTGCCAAGACTGTGGACATTCTCACCTAGCGCCCCCATTGACAAGCTCCTGTACTTGTTACCCTTAAGCCAGGAGCAGAACCAGTGCATGTGCGTCAGTATCCCCTCCCGAGACCAGCAATTGAAGGCATTCATCGCCATTTGAAGAAATTATTGCAGTATGGACTTCTCAGAGAATGCCAGTCACCCTGGAACACCTCCCTTCTCCCAATCAAGAAGCCTGGGACAGGTGACTACCGCCCAGTGCAGGATTTACGTCGAGTGAACAGTGCAGTTGAAACCATACACCCAGTAGTACCAAATCCTTACACCTTCCTGGGACTGATTCCAGCAGAAGCCGCTCACTTTACTGTTTTGGACTTAAAAGATGCCTTTTTTTCTGTATACGCCTGACAGAGGCCAGTCAGTTTTTGTTTGCATTTGAATGGGAAAACCCTACCACAGGACGGCGAGGGCAACTTACTTGGACTCGATTACCACAAGGATTTAAGAACTCACCTACTATCTTCAGTGCAGCCCTCAGTCAAGATCTGTCAAGCTACTCTGTAACTCCGGGAAAAAGAATTTTGCTTCAATATGTAGATGATTTGCTCATAGCCACCAATCACAAATCTGATTGTATACAAGCTACAAGTGACCTCCTGCACCTTTTGAATGAAGCTAGATACAAGGTTTCCAGAGCCAAGGCGCAGCTGTGCCAGACAGAAGTGAAATATTTAGGGTTCCACCTGTCCACAGGAACCCGGAAATTAGGACTTGAGCGAAAAGAAGCAGTATGCCGCATCCCAACCCCCACTACTAGGAAACAGGTGCGAGCTTTCTTGGGAGCTGCAGGCTACTGCCGAATATGGATACCAAATTTTGCGCTCATGGCGAAACCCTTGTACCAAGTCACACAAGGAATGGAACAATCTCCCTTGGAATGGGGCTCAGAACAAGATAAAGCATTCAAATCACTGAAAACAGCATTGATGTCATCCCCAGCCTTGGGCCTACCGGATGTGCAGAAACCATTTCGTCTGTATGTACATGAATCAAGTGGAAACGCATTGGGAGTCTTGACCCAGCCTCTTGGGTCTTGGCAGCGACCTGTGGCCTACCTGTCGAAACAATTGGATCCTGTTGCCAAAGGCTGGCCACCTTGCCTGAGAGCTGTAGCAGCCACGGCCCTCTTAGTGAGCGAAGCTGACAAGCTCACCTTAGGACAAAATCTTCAAGTCACTGTACCACACTCTGTTTTAACCCTGATGGAACATAAAGGAAGCCATTGGCTCACTAATGCCTGAATGCTGAAGTATCAAAATATGCTATGTGAGAATCCTAACTTGCAATTAAGTCTCAGCCAAACTCTAAACCCAGCCACCCTATTACCCGTCGGTCCAGGCCCTCCTGACCATGATTGCTTGGAAGTAATGGACATTGTGTGCTCAAGTTGCCTAGACTCAACTGATATCCCCTTGGACCGCCCAGACAAAACTTTCTTTGTGGATGAAAGCAGTCTTGTCATCATTAATGGACATAGTTGTGTTAAATATGCAGTGGTGACCCTTGATCTGGTAGTTAAGTCCTCAGCCCTGGCCCCAGGTTCTTCCTATAGCCCTTCATAGGATATACTTAGCCCCTGCCCCTAAGTCTTTAGGAGTTTCCCCTTTTGAGATTCTGAGATTCTGTAGCCTATTGTATAGAGAGTAAAAGGAGATGTGTGACAGATAGGATCTGAAATTACTAGATAAGCACTATTGGTTTTAAGTTCTGTTTTGCAGGGTCTTCATGCGTGAGTACGAGACCAGCCCATCCAAGCCCCTGCATCCTTTCAAGCCTGGAGCCTCGGTGTGGGTGACAGAGTGGAAGAAGACACCGCTGGCGCCCCATTGGAAAGGGCCATATATGGTTTTGTTATCAACCCCAACAGCAGTTAAAGTGGCAGAGATCGACTCCTGGAATCACCACAGTCATGTAAAACCAGCAGCAGTTCCTGAGAGTTGCCCCTGGACCTGGATCGCTAATCCTGCAATCACCGTTGCGACTCACACTGCAAAGAAAAGATCCGTCATCGTAAGAACTTTACCAACTTGCTCCTGGACGTCAAGGGAACAGACGTCCTCCAGTTTTGCATTCCAGCAGCTGCTTCTGAACTTGGTCGTGGACTTCCATAAATGATCCTGAGACTCCATTGCGCCTCACCCTACGACAACAGCCATGGACCTAAGACTTATTGGTCCCTCGGAAACTGCACTATTTCAAGACTGTTTGTTTATCCGAAGGTAAGCCTCGCATCTGGAGAAAGCTGAAATCATCAGAAATAGACTGTGTTGTGTTAAGAAATTGAGTCTTCTACGAGACTGTGTTCAAATACTCTGAAAAAAAAAAAGAAAAAGAAGAAACTGTTTTGATCTCCTAAAACGTGAACTGCTCTAAGGAGGCAATTATAGCCTGAGAGACTGTACTATGATATTTTAAGAACCTGAGACATCCCAGAGGACAGTGATACTTTGGAATCTACAGCCCTACTCCTGCCACAAAGCTGGTAGGTCTACGTACGGCAGAAGCTTGAGGACCTACAATCAACGCTACGTCTGCTACCTGTTGTGGATGCCGACAGCTCCACCAATTTTCCAGAGACTTTGCCCATTATGAATTCTTATTATTGCTTCGTTCTGGCGGCAGCCTTGGGGTGCTTTGAATTGACTCTTGCCCTACTTCCCTGTGCAGCCTGCAAACCTAGTATTTGCACAACAGGGAATACCCGGACTTGTCTCAACCCCCGCCAGAATCTTTCCTCTCCTGTTATGGGAACTGCGATGGAACAATGAGAACGGGCCTATTGCTATGATGAACAGTATATATGTCATTTGTTCCTCCTATGTCTCCTGCCCCTCCGCTTATACACTAGGCATGCTATATGATTTGACAAAGATCAAATGTATTATTGATTGTGGCTGTTTGAATCCTAGCAATGTAAGGCTTCTACCCTATACTACAAAATGATCCCTCCACCCTAGTATGGCATACTATATGTGTGATTTGATTCTCACCCTTTCTCACTTGCAGGTGAGAATAATCAAAAGGAGGGAATGTGATAGGCGATGGCCTAGTATGTAGCAGAGCTAGGTCTGAAAGCCCTTTTCCTCCTGTTTTAAAATGTTATTGCTGATTTTGGAAAATTACAGAATGCTGTTAGCTAGCTTTTAGAAAGAAATACCGTTCTATTCTAGTTTGATAACATGTTCTGTTCTCCTGAAGATAAGAGAATTAAATGCTTTCTTACTGTTTATTGTTTAGATGTCTGATGTCTGTTTCAGTAGAATGCCGCGCCACTGTATCTTTGCTAGATGTGCACTGACCTCGTAATTAGGATGAAAATATAGCAGAGAAGCTGAACAATGTAAGAATATTTTGTCTAGCATTATGAAGATTGTTTAGTGTTTTGAACCAGGGCTAGAGACACATCTTAGCCTTGCTTTGTTTGGCCTCGCTTTGTTTTGCTTTTGTTAAGAATGCTTCTGATATGCCTTCCACTATCTTTGCAAGCTAACTGACCTTGCAGAAGTAGCAAAATATACTGTAGTAAAAGTATTATGTTTAGTGTTATGTCTAGTTGCTGACCCGTGGCTAGTAAGACCCAAGCAGGGGGAGCGAGTCCTGGGCCCGGTCAGAGATGTCTATTGGATGAGAGTAAGTGGGCCACTGTGGCCAATGAGGAGTTTTGCCTGTATTAGACTGGAGAAGAAAAGTATATAAACTGTCATTTTTCTGAGCTCTGTGCTCAGACCATTTTGAATGCTACTGCAATCTGAGTCTGTGCACAGTAAACCGGCTTGAATCTTTGCCTGACTCCGGGTATTATTTATTGCATTCTTATCAGCTACTACAGTGTTTGAATCATTCAATAAAAATTGATAAATTAAAAAAAAAATCTAGGCGGGACTTATAAAATTAAACAATGGCTGGGAAAAATCGTGTTGCTAAAGCTGTTGCCCACATTACAGCTTATGCCTTTGTCCAGATACAGATCCCAATGCCAATTGAAGGACCATTTCCATGTGCAGGATGCCTGCATGCTGAAACTCTTATGAAAGAAGAGGAGTTCAAGGAAGAGGTGTCGAGGCTGAGAAGCATTTGAGACAGTGAGAACTACATTCATGAGATGCTTCTTGAAACATTGAAGCTCTCCGACAGAGGTGAAGATGAGAGCTAAAGAAGGAAGAAGGTTGGACATGAGTCACCAGAGCCTGCAGTATCAACACTCCTACTCCTCTAGCCCTTGAATTGATGAACCAGTATGCAGGCCTGGAAGTGGAGGAGGTGGAAGCATCTGAGGAAAGGGGAGTACCACAGCTCAAGCACCCCAAAGTTGCAGAATCAGTCACCACTAGGAAGCGAAGGGTAGTAGTGGTTGGTGACTCTCTTTTGAGGGATACTGAGGCATCCATCTGCAGACCAGATTTGATGTCCAGAGAGGTGTGCTGTCTGCGAGGTGCCAAAATCCGAAATGTTATGGAGAGTTTGCCGAGACTCATCAAGCCTACTGATTATTATCTGATGTTGTTCATCCATGTTGGCACAAATGATACTACTATGGATCCATCTGAGCATATCAAACATGACTTCATGGCTCTAGGAAAGAGGGTGAAGCAGAAAGAGCACAGGTGATGTTGTCTTCAATCTTCCCTGTTGAGGGTAAAGGCCAAGGCAGAGAAGCTTGCATCCTGGAGATGAATGCATGGCTGCATAGATGGTGTCATCGAGAGCATTTTGGTTTCCTGGACCATGGGATGATGTTCCACGGGCTGCAGAGCAGTGATGGGGTCCATCTGTCCAAGAAGGATCGAAGTGTCCTCAGCAGCAGACTGGCTAACCTATGGAAGAGGGCTTTAAACTAGATTCATTGGGAATGGGTGAAGAGAGCCTGCAGGTAAGTGAAGAAAGCCCCCAGGTAAGTAAAATATTAAATACCTCTGTAGAAATGGGTAATAAGGACAACATCTGGAAAGTGGTGTGTATAAATGCCCGTAGCATGGGAAATAAGATCCCAGATGTTGAGGCTTTAATGGAAGAGGCTGTCTTGGATTTAGTGCTGGTTATGGAGACATGGTTCATGGACAGCCATGACTGGGATGTATTATAACAGGCTATACTTTATTCAGGAAGGACAGGATAGGAAGAAGGGGAGGTGGCGTGGCACTATATGTAAAAAATAATATTAAAGCTATAGAATTACAGGGCTTAAAAGGAAGAAAGGTGGCACTGTGGGTTAAACTAAAAAGAGGGAAAAAGAAATCCATTTGCATTGGAATTATATACAGTTCCCCTTTACAGGGAGTAGAAGTGGATGAAGATTTAATATAAGACATACACAGTATTGCCATGAAAGGAGAAGAGCTACTGATAGGTAATTTCAATATGCCAGATGTGGATTGGCACATCCCTGCTGTGGTGTCATCTAGAAGTAAGGAGATCCTGGATTCTCTACAGGAAGAACTATTCAGGCAACTGGTAACAGAACCCACACATGATGGGGCCATATGGAACTTAGTGCTTACCAATGAGGAAAGTGTTTCTGATGTTACAGTGGGATATCATTTTGCATCCAGTGATCACCAGATGGTGTGGTTCAGTATTAGGACTACGGCTGATAAAATCCATTCAAAAGCGAGGGTCTTAGGCTTTAGGAAAACTAACTTTGCCAAGATGGGACAATACCTCAAAGAGTCGTTAGTGGGATGGGTACAGCTGGGGGATGTAGAAAAACAGTAGGCAAAACTGAAAGGGGATATTTTAAGACCAACAAACCTTTATGTTAGAAATGTAAATAAATGTAAAAGAAAAAGGAGGCCACTATGGTTCTCAAAAGAAGTAGCTGAAAAGGTGAAGAAAAAGAGGGAGGCCTTTATGAAATACAAGAGATCAGAGAGTGGAAGATTGGCATCTATATTTGGAAAAACTTAGAAAAGCTAGCAAAGTAGTCAGGAAAGCAAAGTACAAAAAAAAGAAGAAATAGCTAATACAATAAAATGCATGGATAAGACATTTTTCAGATATGTTACTGAGAGGAGGACGGGCAAAAGTGGTATTGTCAAACTCAAGGGTGCAAGGGAGGAATATGCAGAAACTGATGAGGATAAAGCAGAATTGCTTAACAAATATTTCTGTTCTGTGTTCACAGATGAAGGGCTAGGACTTCAGAAAACACCCACAAACAGGAACAGAAGTGACATGGATCTCGAATGATTTTTGTGAGGAACTAGCTAAAACTAAAAATAGACAAACCATGCTCCAGATAGGATACATCCAAGAATACTGAGGGAACTTGGCGACGTTCTAGAAGCTCCCCTGTCTGACCTTTTCAATGCCTCTTTGGAGTAGGGGGTGGTGCCACAGGACTGAAGAAAGGCACATGTGATCCCTTTACACAAAAGCAGACATAAAGATGACATTAGCCTAACCTCTGTTGTTAGTAAATTATTGGAAAGGTTACTAAATGAGAGAATAGTGAGGTTTCTGGAGTCCAATAGATTGCAGGATCTGAAGCAGCATGGATTCATCAAAGGCAGGTCTTGTAAGACAAATCTGATAGATTTCTTTGACTGGGTGACCAGGGAGTTGGGCCGAGGGAGAACCCTAGATGTGGTGTACTGGAATTTCAGTAAAGCCTTTGACACCGATCCACACAGGTGACTTATAAACAAACTGAGCACCCTAAGGATAGACCCTAAAGTTACTGATCGGGTGAGAAATTGGTTGAGTGGGAGGCAACAAAGGGTACAGGTAAGTGGATCTCACTCTGAGGAGATGGAGGTTACCAGTGGTATGACGCAGGGATCTGTCCTTGGTCCGATCCTTTTTAATGTTTTTGTTAGTGATCTTGCAGAAGGACTGCTGGGTAAGGTTTGCTTGTTTGTGGATGATACCAAAATCTGCAATAGAGTAGACATCCAGGAAGGAGCAGATAACATGAGGAGGGATCTAGCTAAGCTTGAAGAATGGTCTAGAATTTGTAACTGAAATTTAACTCTAAAAAATGCAGGGTCATGCATTTGGGCTGCAAAAATACAAAGGAGCGGTACAGTGTAGGGAGTGAGCTACTGTCCACAAAAGAGGAGCGGGACCTAAACGAAATTGTGTCTGACAATCTTAAAGTAGCTAAACAGGTAGAAAAGGCGATGGCAAAAGCCAGAAGGATGTTTGGGTGCATAGAGAGAGGAATGGTCAGCAGATAAAAGGAGGTGATAATGCCTCTGTATAAGTCTCTGGTGTGACCTCATTTGGAGTATTGTGTGCAATTATGGAGACCGCACCTTCAAAACAATATAAGCAGGTTGGAGTCGGTGCAGAGGGTGGCTACTAAAATGGTTGATGGTCTTTGTTATGAAGCATATGAGGACAGACTTAAAAATCTTAATATGTGTACTTTAGAAGAAAGGTGGGATAGGAGCGATATGATAGAGACATTTAAATACCTCCGTGTCATAAATGCACAGGAGGATCTCTTTCAATTGAAGGCAAGCTCTTCTACGAGGGGACATAGCATGAGAGTGAAAGGGGATAGACTCAGGAGTAATATGTGGAAATATTTCTTTACAGAAAGAGTGGTAGATGCGTGGAATACTCTCCCAGTGGAGGTGGTGGACAAGAGGACATTATCTAAATTCAAAAAAGCATGGGACAAACACAGAGGATCTCTAAAGGTAAAAAGAGGATTATTGTAGTTGATATAGAAGGGCAGACTAGATAGGCCATGTGGTCTTTTTCTGCTATCATGTTTCTATGTTTCTGTGAATAAGCATGAGAGAGATCTGCATGTTTTGCCTCCATTATATATAAATCTATCTCATGCACATTCACTCTGGTTATCCTGAAACCCTGACAGGCTAGGCATATCCCGAGGACTGGGTTGGGAACCCCAGGTTTAAACTATTTTTTATTGTAACTATTGTTGTTCGATTTGTCCTCCCCCTCCCTTTGGCTCTCATTATATCCCTTTATTCATTTATCTTCTTATGTGTTATGTGTCTCCTGGTTCATTCCATGGACACTGTAAACAACTTTGATATCATTTGTATTCTGATGTTGCGGTATACCAAATGCTGACTAAATAAATAGATAAATAAGTATAGTCAAGTTCTAACACATACTGAAATATCTTGATACAATATATGGTGTAATCTGGTCAGATATAAATAAAAATGGAATGGCGACACAAAAGAACTTGTGTCATTTGCCTTCAGTGCCAGAAATATGCTCATTGCAGATGTCTTCTGGTAAGGTGTCTTCTAGCTCAATATCTGGTCCTTCTGACTTGTGGTTTTCACTGGATCCTGTTTGATGTCCAATACTTGTCCCCCTATCTCAGGATAAACCTTTGGGTTTGTTTTCATAGCTGACCAGAATATCTATTATTCTTTTATTTTGTTAACTCATTCTCAGGAATACCTAAATATGTATCACTTATTTTTAATCTCCATAGGCTTGGTTTTTGTTGAATTTTGCTCCACTTCCTTTCTGTGACTTCTAAAACTCTTAAGTTCTACAGCTAACATCATGTGAAATCACTCAATCAGCCTTTTAACATACCGGCCCTTGACATCTCACTGTTTTTCCACAGAAAGCTGTTTTTCAATTGTTTTCCACCTTTCCTTATCTTTCTCTGCCTCTACCTTTTGCCAACAACTATAAACCATCACTTTATTTATTTCCTCTGCATTCATGCTTTTTATACTCTCTTTCCTCATCCCAGACAAACCACTTTTTTCACATTCAGCCCTTCAATTGTTTTTTTACTCAGCTGTCCCTATATTTTGTTTGCTTTTCTACAGCTACTATGTGTCAGTTTATCCAGTTTTCCGTTTTGTTTGGGGCACAAAAACCAAGTTCTAGTGGCTATGTTCCCAAGCTGTCCCTCTGAGCCACTGGGCTCCTCTCCTGGGGGAGCCTCCACTGTGCCACCTCTCTGCCATTGGGCCCTGCTCCTCGTGAGGGGACATCCTCCCGTCATCAAAGTCCTGAGGCTTTTTCTTCACTGAGAGGAGTTTCCATTACCAGGGATTATACGTCTGCTAGGTCCAGGGCTTACTAGATTTGCTCAGTAATTTAAACTCTCGGTGATTTCAGTGCTCAGTGATTCTAACTCAGCTAAGCTCATGACCTGCTATTCTGCTTTTCCGAACTAGACAACCCCCTTCTTATCTCAGACACAAGTCTAAGAGACAAGTAGGGGAATGTGGAGAGAGATTGCGCAAGCCCTTCCCTCCTAGCCAAACTTTCTTTTCTTTCCTGAAATCCAGCTGTCCAAGGTTTCAACCATACTTTTATCAATTGGGATGAAAGTCTGCCTACATACTGAGCACATTTCCGAATGCCTTCCTTCATTCACCCCGTTTGGTTGTATTACTATGGGATATGTTTACTAAACCATCTTAATGTTGCAGCGGTGGTATTATCGCGTGATAAGTGACGTTATCACGCGATGTTATCGCATGATAACGTCACTTATCACGCGATAACGCAGCGGCGGCGTTAAGGCACACTAACGCTGTGAAATCCGGGTCTGAAGGGTGGAGTAAGGCTTCCCAGAGGGCGGAGAGAAGGGGTCAATGGGCGGAGAGTGGGAGGGGAGAGGCTCCAGGCACACTAACGCTGTGAAATCCGGATCTGAACACTAATGCCAGTGAAACCCTCGCGTTAAGGCACATTTGCAGGAAAGAGAAACTATCTAAGTCAGCAATGTGCAGCAAAGGCAGGGAAACCTAGAAAAGTGATAGTTGTGATACATGTGCAGGGAACAAAGAGGCAAATAAACATATAAAAGGACCAGAACCACATCTAAAATCCCAATAACCAAGCTGGCCAATAGTTATATTAATGATAAACACAAAGCAACACTACTGACAAAAGCATATAAATTAAGATATCATGTTTGGAAGGGTGTATGCTCTCTCCCCCTAGAAAGTGAATGATCCCACATTGAAATAGCTCTGATCAGGGTTTCTGTCGTTTAGATTGGGCAGGTTTGTTATGGCGTGCACATGTGCAGCAACAGCAGAGTGGGCACGTAGACAAGGGCAACTGTACTGATGGTGTAAATGGGATACAGGGGGCTGCAGGCGGCACATGCTGTGGTCCAGCTGGGGCACAGTGCGGGCTAGGCAGATGCCTAGGTGGAACATAGGAATGCTGAAACTGTAAAGCAGCAAGACAGCAACTGCCGAGGGTCCAACATGGGCACGAGTCTGTGTCCCACAGTGTCACAGGGGAGATTACCCAGCAGGTACCCCCAAGGGCACATAACATTGGCAGGCGGTGCGGGGGGGGGGGGGGAGCGCGCATGTCCATGTAGGCACCCCTACCCGAGAACCCACACCATAAGCAACTGCCTACCGGCATACTGGATGGCCTGGGACTGCGCACCACCAGCACCACCGGCATAATGGCATGGCAGCATGGTGGTGGAGGGGTTCTGGTGGCAGAGGGGGCAGTGGCATCTGCCCACAGCAGACCATGGCCTAGCCCCGTTTAGGTGGGTGCCATGCACTGCAACAGACAGGCTCTGTCTGACAAATAGTCATGGTATCCCCAGGGAATGAGCTGTCTGTGTGGTGCAGTACACACAGCCAGTGTGTTCATAAGCAGAAGGTCATAGGTTCAAGTCCCAACTGTGGCTCCTACCAACCCAGTCCCCATATTTTACCCAGTACTAAACCGTGGTAATAAAGACGGAACCTTTATTGCAGATAACATAAACATGCCTGAAACGCCTATATTTTACCCTACAGAGCACAGACACCATAAACATGTGCAATACCTAGAGCAGAGTTTCCCAACTGCAGTCCTGGAGGGCCAAACACCATTCAAGTTTCATGCTGTCTCTAATAAATATGCCTGTGCTGCATTTGTATGCGCCGCCCCCATGGTATGCAAATGTATCTCATGCATATTCATTAGGGACAGCATGAAAACCTGAACAGTGTTTGGCCCACCAGGACCAGAGTTGGGAACCTCTGCCCTAGAGCAGTGGCCAATAGGGGCATAAACACCCACACCCACAGGCTCCACCATCCAAAGTCTCATGGAGAGTCAGGCTGTTGGGCCCTGCGCGCAGCAGCATCTCCCAATACTAGCACTTGCATACCTTAGCAATGCCACCCTACTGGGAATATGTTACACATATATCAAAAGGTTGCTATGATTAATGGCAGATAGCAATTCCTAAGTTAAGCACAATTTGCTGATAGAGCTGCATCATAGCAACCTTTCTGATATCTGTGGAGTGTTTCAGTATTCATAAATGACCTGGAAATGGGAATAATGAGCGAGGTGATCACATTCACAGATGACACAAAATTATTCAGAGTTGTTAAATCACAAGAGGATTGTGAAAAATTGCAAGAAGACTTTGAGAAATTGGGAGACTGGGCATCTAAATGGCAGATGAAATATTTAATGTGAAGAAATGCAAAGTTGTGCACTTAGAGAAGAACAACCCAAAATGATAATTACACTTACCTGGTAATTGTAGTTCCTTGAGTGATGACAGTTCAGTCCTCTACTACTGGGTTGTCAACCTCCTCCTGCAGCATTGGAGACTGGTATGTCAGAATCATGACATCACTGGATATAGGCTGCTGATCTCTTTCTCTCCCTCCAGTGTGAACTATTAACAAAGCAGACTCAAAGGAGCAACAAATAAGTAGCTAACAAGCATCAAACCTCAAACTTCACTAGCCCATAAGGCTTAAAAAAATAGAGTAGTCGGCTCGACTTTCTTACTCCGTTACCGTCAGATAAACTGCGAAGCATGCAAAAGTGAAAAGGAAGTACAGCAAAGTACACCTACCTGAAAGAACGGACTGATGCCCCCCTTTAACCAACCACCTGTGGAAAAAAAACTGGGAGGGATGGAGGACTGAACTGTCGTCACTCAAGGAACTACAATTACCAGGTAAGTGTAATTATCATTTCCTTATCATTCCTCCAGTTCAGTCCTCTACTACTGGGATGTACCAGAGCAGTCATCATGGGAGGGACCCCACCATCCGGCTTGTAATACCGCCGAACCGAACCGAGCCTCCGCAGACGCCGCTAGATCCAGACGGTAATGCTTCGTGAAAGTATGAAGGGATGACCATGTCGCTGCTCGACAGATCTCCCCTGGAGGCACCAAACTGCGCTCCACCCAGGAACAGGCCTGCGCTCTGGTGGAATGTGCTCGCAAGACCTCAGGCACTGTCCGACCCTGAAACAGATAAGCAGACGCTATAGCCTCTTGGAGCCACCGGGCAATCGAAGCCTTAGATGCCGCCTCTCCTTTGCGGACACCTCCAAACAGCACAAACAAATGATCCGATTTGCGAAACACCTCCGTAGCCTGCAAATACCTGCGCAACGTCCGTTTAACATCCAATCGACGTAAGCCCCGATCATGATCGGCTCCCTCCAAGGAACCGAGTACAGGCAGACACACCACTTGGTTCAAATGAAAGGGAGAGACTACCTTAGGCAGAAAGGAAGGAACCGGACGGAGCACCACTTTTTCCTTTGAAAATGTCAAATACGGTTCCCTACACGAAAAAGCTTGCAACTCCGAAACGCGCCGAGCCGAACAGATCGCCACTAGAAAAACTGTCTTCAAAGTTAAATCTTTCACAGAAGATCGCGGCAAAGGCTCAAAGGGAGGTCCCGATAACACCGTCAATACAAGATTGAGATCCCAAGGCGGGACCACCACCCTGCACGACGGTCGCAACCGGGAAACCGCCTTCAGGAAAAGGATGACATCTGGGTGCGTACCTAACGACCGCCCCTGCACTTTTCCGTGGAAACAGGTGAGGGCTGCCAACTGAACGCGCAAAGAACTAGCCGCTAGGCCCTTCTCAAAACCATCCTGCAGAAAAGCTAAGATAGGAGGCAGGGCCACCGTCGCTGCATGAAGGTGATGTCGAGAGCACCAATCCTCAAAGATACGCCATATCCGGACATACGCTAGGGAGGTGGACGACTTCCGCGCCCAAAGCAGCATAGAAACCACCGCTGCCGAATAACCTTTTTTCTTCAACCGGGCCCTTTCAATGGCCATACCGTAAGCGAGAACCGATCCACCTGGGGCATGAACAGTGGACCCTGAAGCAACAGATCCGCCCATACCGGCAACCGCCAAGGTGTGCCATCTAAGAGACGCACGAGATCCGCATACCACGGACGCCGCGGCCAATCCGGCGCCACTAGGAGCACCCTCCCCGGGTGAGCCCCGATTCTCTGAACCACTCGGCCTATCAACGCTCACGGAGGAAAGATGTACAGGAGATCCGCAGCTGGCCACTGCTGTAACAGCGCGTCGATGCCTTCGGACATGCGCTCTCTCCTTCTGCTGAAAAACCGGCCGACGTTCGCTGACTGAAAGGTCGCCATCAAATCCATTACCGGCAAGCCCCAGCGACTCACTATCAGTGCAAACACGTCGGGGTGGAGCTCCCACTCCCCCGCATCCACCTGCACTCTGCTGAGAAAATCCGCCTGGACATTTTCCTTTCCCGCTATGTGCGCTGCCGAGAATGCCATCAACCGCCTTTCTACCCATGCGAGTAACAGATCCGCTTCCTCCTCCATCGCGGCACTTCCCGTGCCTCCTTGGCGGTTTATGTATGCTACCGTCGCCGAATGGTCCGACAGCACCCGAACTGGACAGTCCAGGACCAATTGCTCGAACGCTTGAAGCGCTCACATCACCGCCCAAAGCTCCAGCCGATTTATCGACCAAGACCTCTCTTGGGGCGTCCAAACCCCCTGCGCGAACCTGTGCTGGCAGTGGGCACCCCAGCCCGACAGACTGGCATCCGTCAACAACGGGAGCCACTGTGGTTGTTCTAGGGCAGGGGTCTGCAACCTTTAAGACATAAAGAGCCACTTGGACCCGTTTCCGAAGGGAAAAAAAAAACTGGGAGCCGCAAAACCATTGCGACATTTAAAACAAATCTAACACTGCATATATTGTTTCTTACCTTAATGCTATATACGACCCCCTACTTTTCCTGTTAAAATATAGGTGTTTGGCCTATACTCGCCGTATAAGACTACCCCTCTTCCGTCGCACACCAAAAAAAATACGCCAGAAAATATAACAAGAAGTAACAATATTTGATTTCAAAATTATGATGATTTTGTAGTCAAATCACTAATATGAAATAAAATTATTTTTTCTACCTTTGTTGTCTGACCAATTTATTCTTTGATCATGCTGGTCCCGATCTGAGGCTTCTGCTTTCCTGTCTTCTCTTAGCTCTCTTTCTGTGGTCTATGGTCCATCTGCCAGTTCTTATCACTGCGGGAGGCCTCCCCCCTTCACCACTCACTTGCCGTGAAGCCCCCGAGACACAGCAGAGTCCCGCGGGGAAGAGTGAATGGCCCAACAAAAACTAGGGCTGTCGACCGGCGGTCATGCGGTCACACCGCGCCACCTAAAATGGCCGCCGGGAACTGCAGGGCTCACAAAAGAGGCGCGAAAAACAGCTTGCCGCGCTCCGAACCACTGCCCCCGCTGAATCGCAGCCTGCCGCCGGTTAAAGCTGACCGAGCAGGTCTGCGCTGAGGCGCCCGAGGCAGAAACTGAACTGCGGAGTAAACAAGGCTGCTAGAGACGCCGCAAAGCCGTGCCTCCACCGGACCGCGGGATCGCGACGCGGTCCGAGCCGGCAGCTAGTCACCAAAGGGCTCTCCCCCGAAAGTCCTGGGAGAGAGAACTTTGCCCGCTAATTTTTTTATTTAATTATTGTAATGAAAAAGGAAAAGAAACAGCCGGTCACTGCTTTCTCCTACCTGACTCTGACAGCCCGGGAATGAGAAAGTCAGCCTGCCCTGCACTATGCTTTTTAAAGAAATAGCACTTCTTCAGAATGAGACCCAAATTAGCAGGTGCTGATTCTGATAATTATTATAATATCCTCCAAACCTAACCCACTAGGCAACCTAAAGCTCCTTATTCGTTTCTCCAGGGAGCCCCTATCAGGCTCACTACGTCCTCCTGCTGCATGGAGACTGGTCACACTGGGAGAGAGAGAGATCAGCAGCCTATATCCAGTGATGTCATGATTCTGACATCCCAGTCTCCAATGCTGCAGGAGGAGGTTGACAACCCAGTAGTAGAGGACTGAACTGGAGGAACGATAAGGAACTGCAGTTACATGATACAAGGTTCCACATTAGGAATAACACCCAGGAAAAGGATCTAGGCGTCCTTATGGATAATACCTTGAAACCCTCTGCCCAGTGTGCAGTGGTGGTCAAGAAAGCAAATAGAATGCTAAGAATCAAAAGGAACAGAAAGGAGAATAAACCAAGGATATTATAATGCTGCTCTACTGCTCCATGGTGCGACTGCACCTTGAATATTGTGTGCAGCAAAATATAAATATACATTCCCATGTAATGGAGACTCTATAAGATGTTAGCCAAAAAGGTAAGAAAAACACATTTCATATCATTCAGGTAAAAACTGCTTCCCATGAATAAGGTCAGGTTCTACAAAAGGTTATATTTGGAGCCTAATGTAGGGGACACAGCCATATATGTAGCTCATGATCCCATATTATGGCAATGCTGTACACATCATATACAACCCTAGGAACTTAAAGCAAACATACAAATGGAACTACTGGCAACCTCCAAGAACCGTCAACCACACCAACCTCATCAGAATTCCACTTACAAGCAGCAGCACCTCACTGCAGAACTTCTCCAACACCAAAGAAATAACCTGCGCCTTAATCAATGCCAGATCAGTGTGCAACAAACTGCAAACAATTCATGATCTTTTTGTAGATCACAAGATAGATATCATGTTGATAACTGGAACATGGTTAGCACAAACAGACAAAGTTCTCATAAATCAACTAAACACGGATACACAAGACATACACAACTGCCCAAGAACATCTGGAAGAGGTGATGGAGTACGCATCCTTACCAGCAAACAGCTAGACTTCACACAAATTGACACCTTATCCATACTTAATCTGGATCTCCTAACCATATCAAATTAGCAATATACCATCTGCCTAGCCTACAGAGCTCCCATATCCAATCCAGATGAGTCATCAAACATTCTAGACTTTGTCTGCACACACTCCACCAAAAGAAACACCTTCCTCTTAGTAAGTAACTTCAATCTGGCCTCAGTAACCAAATCTCAAGCACCAGCATTCTTGGATGCAATGAGTGACTTACAATTTTCACAAATTGTCAAAGATCCCACGCAAACAAAATGAGGCACCCTAGACCTTATTTTCTTTCCATCAAACAGCAACTCAAAGCTACCACAACCACTCATCTCACCTGTACCCTGGTCAGACCATCACTGGATAACTTTCACACTACCTCACCAACACAGAGCAACAAAGAGAACAAAATGCAAACCCACCAAGATTGCAAAATTTGTATCAATAGACATACAAGAATTCACCTTCAGAATTATGCCATAGATACATTAATAAAAACCTGGAACGTGACAATGGCAGACACATCACAAACTGCAATAAACACCCAAGCCTCCAAATGCAGCAGAATTGCCCCCTAATTTTCATCTGAATTGAAGCAACTAAAAGTGATCTATGCTGACTAGAGAGAAAGTGGAAATGCATCCCAGATGAGCTAACATAGATGCACTACATGCAAGAGCTAAAGAAATATCACATCATCACAAAGACTGCCAAAAATGAATACTACAAAAACCTCATCAAAAAATCAATCAACAAACCACAAGAGCTATTCGATTTAGCCAACTCCCTCATAAAGAACCCTAACACAAAACCTATAGACAAAGCACTCATCCCACATCTCATGGCACTGCACTTACGAGCCAAGAATAAAAATGCAGAAGACATTGAACTAGAAACCCGACAGATAGACGTCCAGCCTGAAATCATCAACCAATGAACCACCTTTAATCCCATTAGCACCAACCAGCTGGAGGACATTATATCCACTCTCAACACCACCACCTCCCCACTTGACCCCTGTCCAGTATCTTGGATCAAAGCAGCAAGAAAACTCCTCATACTCTCCATGGTCAACAATTCCCTAAAACAAGGAAATCTCCCACCTGAGCTCAAACAATCCTCCATTCGACCCATACTCAAGAAACCCACCCTAGATCCAACAAACCCAACATCCTACAGACGCATTCCTTTCATAGCCAAGATCATCAAAAAGGCAGTCCAATCGTAGCTCCAGGAACATTTGGATGAACATGCTCCTTTAGATCTGCAGCAGCACGGGTTCAGATCCAACCATGGAATTGAAACCCTCTTCACTTACCTCCTCAACACCCTAATCACTGGCACAGAAAAATTATCACAAGGATTCATCTTGCTATTCATAGATATTTCAGTGGCGTTTGTCTCAGTATCACACCAGCTACTCCTAAGCAGACTACAGCAAATTGAAATATGAGGCACCACCTTAAAATAGTTTCACTCCTACCTGTCCAATTGCTTACAACAAATTAAAATAGGATCAACCACATCCCTCCCTTTCTCCCTAAGACAAGGTGTACCACAGGTATCAGTGCTTTCCTCCATCCTCTTTAACTTCTACTTACAACCAATTTGCGAGGTGATCAAGAGCTTTGACAAACGGTGCTTAGTTTACACAGATGACATAATGCTCTTTACCCCCTTCATCACAACTGCCCCTGACTACACAAAACTCAACAATTGCTTTATAGAAATGTCTAAATGGCTCAAGAAATACAACCACAACATAAACCATACCAAAACTGAGCTACTTCACATCACAAGAGACCCAAACCTCACACCACCACCACCGATACATTGGACAACATTCAAATTAATATCAAAAGTGAGATCAAATACCTTGGCATAACACTGGACCAACAGCTCACTCTTCTCCCAAACATAAACCATACAACATCTACAATATATTACAAGCTCTGTATAATTAAGAATCTACATCCACTTCTCTCACTAACCAACTTCCAATCCATAGTTCAGGCCATAATAACACCATTGCTTGACTATGGCAACACAATATATCAAGGCATTCCAAAGAGCTCACTATATCCACTGCGGCTAGCACAGAACACCACTGCAAGGATTATCCTGGGAAAAGCTCTCCACTCCCATATCATGCCACTCCTCAATCAACTTCACTGGCTGCCCATATCACTGGCTATCCCGGCAGAAAAAACTAAATGCAGTCAAAGGACCAATAACGGGGCCTTCTCGCTATATGCCCCGGTACTATGGAACTCACTTCACCAAAAATAAGAGACGGTCAACTCTTACAAGACTTCAGAAAATCCCTGAAAACTCTACTATTCACAGAATACTGTGGTCTTACAATAAATGACACTTAACATGACGGTGATGTATCACATCATGTATATAGGTCGGATATTTGTTTTAGTGTTTATTATAGCATGAGTTTATGTTTATGTTTATTAAAACTTTATATACTGCCCAATACAGTTAGCATCTGGGCGATTCACAATACATAAAATTGATTAAAAGGAGAGGGCTGCGAAAAAGAGCCAGAAAAGGAACGCCATAAAATCAAAAGAGAAGGGATAGAGACAGCAAACAGTCGGGGGACTAAGATGAGTAACAAAAGGAAAGAGGGAGAAACACAGCAACAACATTGATGGTGAATGTAGGATAGGGGCAGGGATATAGCGTCACAGGCCTAGGGAGGGGAGGAGGGAGGGGCAGGAAGAGAAAGATTAAATGCAGAACAGAAAAGATGAGTTTTCAGGTTGGCTTTGAAGGACGAGTAGGAGGTTTCTAGACGTAGAGAGAGGGGAAGGGAATTCCAGAGCCTTGGACCAAGAAAGAAGAAAGCAGAAGACCGAGTGGATTCTAGGTGTGCTTGGGAGGGGGGGGGGGGTAGAAACATACGGTTAGCATGGATAGAACGTAGAGGTCGATGAGGGGTATGAAGGTGAACCTGGCTGGCAAGATACAGGGGGATACCTGAGTGGATCACCCTGTGTACAAAAATAAGGATTTTAAACTGAACACGAAAGACAACAGGAAGCCAATGAAAATGTATTAACAGAGGAGTGACATGATTGAACCGTGAAGCATGGGAGAGGACACGAACAGCAGCATTCTGAACACGTTGAAGACGACAAATTTGGGATTGAGGAAGACCAGCAAGACAAACATTACAATAATCAAGACGGGACATAACAAGAGAGATGATGAGAGTAGTCAGAAGAAACGGTAAGAGTTATAATGTATTCTTCAGGTTCAATGTACCGTGCGTTTCTGTTTCATATTACTACACTGAGTTACTTGTAAACTGTCTTGACTTGTAGAAAAACAGTGTAAAAAAACCTGTTCAATAAATAAACATAGATGCCAGAGGTGGACCAGAAAAGATATCACTAATTTAGTGGTTGATAAAAAAGCAGCTGAAGACATGAACAGAGCAAGGAGGGCTTGCTCGGATATTACAATACGGTGCTGTTGCCTTACTGCAACCTCACGCCCCTCAGCCGCCAGCCACAGCCATTCTCATTCCTTTCACTTTCTATTCTCCCACCTCCCATTCTCCAACCCTTCTCTCCAAACACTGATAAACAAACAGTAGGTCACTGGGACTGTACCAACAGTCAATCACATTGGTGTTCTCTATGCAAACACATCCCCGTGCTTGATAATTTGCATGTTAGTTGGAAAAATAATGTATTTATTTTATCACTTTTTAGTAATTCTTGGGAGTATGTTTACTAAGCAGCAGTAGCAGCTTCCGTACAATATTGGAGTGTGGCCCCAATGAAGTCAATGGAGCCGCTGCTCCGATATCGCACCGAAGCCACTGCTTAGTAAACACATCCCTTAGTGTATATCTCTAGTGGCCACCCCATTCCCTATTTGATCTCCCAACTGAGAAAGCAGAGACTTAATTTACTGTATCTGTAATAATCCCTCACTTCCCATTTTCCTATCATCCAAAGCAAACTCCCTAGCTCCATTCTCCCTAAATGAAGATCAAGTGTCCTCTGTGACCAGCTTGACTCCCACCCTCAGCCAGGCAAAGCATCCACCACTCACCCCAGCCCCACCTTAATGACTCCATGATAAAAAAAAATCAGTGGCAGGTAACCTCACATTTTAGTTAAATGAATTATGCAAGACAGACCAAGCAAGGTCAAAAGAATGATAAAAAAAGAATGAAGGATGAATTAACAATATAAATGCAAGCATCAAGTTTTAAAATATTGATTAGAACATTAATTCCCACATACTGCAAATAAAGTCCCATGGTAGCTTATGCATTTGTATTGGTGATTCAGTTACATATTCCCAGAACAGGCTGGAGGAACAGTGTTAATGATGTTAGTCTGACGAAGAAATGCTTATGCATATTCAGAAATAAATTTGGTAGAAGACATATGGTAGAATAATTAAACATATTGTGCAGCTGTGAATTTACTAGCGACACACCGAGGCAGCTCAACATAATATATTCAGGAAACATGACAATGTAGTAGTTCAGAAAGAGAATCCAAGGAAGATTTAACAGCATTGTACATGATTTAATCTTTCAAAAAGGAATGATTAAGTAGTTTACATTTTAGCCCGATTTTCTGATGCATATTTAAAACTGAGCTATTAACGCAAAAGATTTATTGTATCTACATTGCACTATCAGAATCACAATTGGGGTGCAGACTCTGTTATTGCACATAAATTCATGTGCAATCTTTCTAAACAAATTTGTGTCGGGTCATTTATTGATGCCTGAGTTTTATATCCTGTGCATAAAACCTTTTGAGGCATCGCCTACTTTGGAATAGGAGAAATGTGCAGATTTTGTTCTTTAGAATTACAGAATAGCCCGATCAGTTCTTTTTTTATGTTTTTTATCTGATACTAAAGACTGTAGAGCTGTGTCTAAGATGTAAATGATTGGATTGATTAACCCTTTAATGTTAATAGCTGGGATTCACAAATTCTGTCAGGCATCCTTGCTTTGTTTATTTCAGGTTATATATACTCTGCCAGAGCCTCCTTGGTATAAACTGACTATAAATGCCAGTATTAAATTAAATAAGGTGAAAGAGAGAAAGTCTTTGATTTCACTGTCCTCTCTTTAAATAAGCAGACCGAATCAGAAGGAGGAAGGGCTTCTGGGACCCAGGAGAGCCAGGCAGCACAGGTCAAGAATCTACAGTGATAGGAAAACAGGGCTTGTGAATGGCCTGGTCTGTGAGGAGATATGGAGATCTATAGTAGATTAAATAGGCCATATGGTCTTTTTCTGCCATTATGTTTCTATGTATTTCTAAATTGTCCTGTTAAAGGTACCGTTTAGATGTTCAGTGTTGTCTTCTTTGTTCACTAAATCCAGCAGCCAGATGTTTTCCTTTTCCTAGAAGTCTTGACTTTTGGACCAAAAATGACTGGCTGAATCACCTGAAAGTACGCAGTATAAGACAAGACACAACCCCACTTTCAGAAGAAAAAAGAGGCACACAAATACAATAAATCTACCAAAATCTCTTACATGTACAAAGGTTACACACATCTTTCAGTCACATATATCATGGGAAACATTTATTTAGCAAGCATTGCAATGGTTTTCACAAAAAGTGAAAAATGGAAGTCAATGTATTGATCAGTAGCTGCAAAACCTATAAAGAGGGTGGTGACTTCTTATAGACTAACCAGTTTATTGAAATACTGAATGATCTTTTGAGAACAAAAGTCCACTTTGTTGGATGCATGAAGTGCAGTTAAATTGTATGACAAATTAGTAACAGACATATATCACATTCTTACACATAAGCGCTGCACATACCAGGACAAGGTTCAGAATTTAATGATGACAGTCAGTAAAGGCACACAGCTAAAAAGTATAGAAATTTGCATGGTGAAAAACAACAACAGTGAATCTAAGATTAACAGCTTGTTAACGTCAGTGGCCTCTTTCTACGCAGTGGATTGTTCTTTGGTTGTTACCTTGCCCCTCCCTGGTTTATTTATTTATTTATTTATTTTATTTAGTATACATTTGTATACCGCTACTTCCAGCGATCAGCAGCGGTTTTTGATTACAGATTGGAAATTGTCAAATCATGACAGGAAATTTTTTTTTTTTTGAGGTATAAACACATTGATTAGACAGGACAGCACAGCACACAGAGAACTATTTTACAGGGAACATGGGCTATGGAGGGTTAAGTGGCTTGCCCAAGACCACAAGGAGCACCTGTGGGACTAGAAACCCCAGTCCTTCCGGCCCAAGGTTGCTGTCCTCTAGTGGGATTTGAACCACCGACCTTCCGGCCCGAAGTACCTTGCCCCAACCACTAGGCTACTCCTCCAGTGTTTCTGTCTTCTGGGGGTACAGCATCTGTTAGGGTTTTTGTTTACTTTATGGAGGGAGTAAAAAGAAGGCTTTGGCCAGGGTCTGAGGGTCTTTATATTTTGTCTTTGGGTGTTGATATGGTCCCTCTACAAGATTTGAATGGTGCCAATCAATCAAGTGATGCCGTTGTCTATTTGGGCTAATATAGGTCACATTTTAATTTTTTTTAATGAATTTCAAACATATCAGCAAGATAATTGCTTAACAGAAATAGCCACAAAAAAAAGAACAAAGGAAATACAGAAATACAAAAATATTTCATTACAAAGGAAATAGAAATAAGACACTTTAGCTACAAATTTCAGGAGCGTGGTATCAAAACAGAGCTTGAAACAAATGTAAATTAATTCAAGGAAAAATAAGCAGAAACAAGCAGACCACACCCAACCCTACTTCTAAGAGGATGTTTAACCCATTATATTGGAGGGGGAGAAAAAGTTACAACAGTTCTTGCTGAAATAAATGTAGACAGATGTGATGGCTCAAAGAAAATAAACTGGCTGCCTTGATATACCACAAGATACTTGCATGGATAGCATAAGCAAAAAGTGAACAGGAATTGTTTCCTCTGTTTCTGAGTGGTTCTAGCTATGCCCGGAAACATTCATATCTTGCAATTCAAAAACAAAACTTCCCTGTACTTAAAAAAAACATATTGAGCAACCAGTCCTGAACCGAGTCCAGTGCCAATTGCAGCATCAAGTTAGAACACTGTAAAGCTTCCTCGCTTGATTGCTCAAGAAACACAGTGAGGTTCAATACATCAAAACCAGAGCTTTGTTGCCCACCTTCAGAGGAAATTTTCCCTTGCAGAACATAATAAACTTCTTGAACAGATGATAAGGGGAAGCTGAACTTAACCTAGAAAAATTCAAAAGACAGATTCCTGCATCAGTCAGTGTTTTCCAGATTTTCAATCTTTCCAATGCATTGCCATATTATCTTTCATCAAAACAGAATTATGCGATTCCAAAACTTTAAGTCTAGTCTCCTGGCAAGCTAACTTCTCCTGAAGGAAATTCATATCTGAACAGCACTGGTGAGAGTTCTGCAGAAATCTATGTGGTATGCTGCGATAGAACTTGAGTAATAGAGTTCATACAACTCTGACGTTCCTGAATGGCGTCCTACAAAGTAGCAAGACTAATGGTAGATGGACATCCAGAATCCAACCCTGTAGTGGAGGAAGCCCCCGATGGCACAAGAATGCCACTCACAGTTTTTACAGGTAGCACTGTCGTAGCTAGACCCCCACTATCACACTGTTCTGTGGGTCGCATTATGACAGAAATAGACTCTGCTGCTCCTCTGCTCAGCGACTCCCTTGCCACATTCCATTATCTTCCAGGTTCATGACCCTGGGGTCAGCATCCTTGGAGCAGTGAGCTTGAACCAACGACAAGCAGACCGCGGAGATCCCAGCTGACATCCTCCCCCTGGGATGAAACTGCCTTTAAGGAGTTCAAGGACATCATTGATTGCCTCGCAGGCTCCAGCAAGGCACCACTGGGGGTAATCAGAAAGGAGGTCTCCCGGGGGGCGGAGCCAACAGCGGAGCAGACTGGCCGCATAATTGCTAAGCTCCCGTTACCAGCTTAGAATCCTGCCCGGTACCGACGATTACGATCATCCCCGGGAGACCCTACTACACTCCCCGCACTGCTCACCATGTCGGCGCTGAAGCCCGTGCGCCTCGAATTCCAGTCCGGCTCAGTATCCGCGCCAAAGAGGACGAAACAAGACATGGGTTCCCCTCAGAAAATGGCGGCGGAAGGGAAAGAAGCGACGGTCGCGGGCATTCAAGAAATACTTGTGGAATTAAAAGGGGTTAAGGAACTGATCGTCTCCAACACGACATCGCTGGGCGTCATTCAGGCTGACCTTAATGAGCTTAAAAGCAACGTGCAGGAGATGAGCGGGCGGGTGGAGGTGTTGGAAGGCCAGGTTAAGCGGCACGACGCCATGCTTACACAGATGGGGGCTCTCACAGCATGCTGCAAAAAAATCGAGGCCCAGATGGAAGATCAGAATAACCGGGCCCGGCGAAATAATATCCGGCTGGTAGGAGTCCCCGAAGGGGCAGAGGGGGCGAGCATAATGGACTATTTAGAGAAGCTGATCCCAGAGCTCCTCCAGCTATCTTTTCAGCAGCCCTTTGAACTGGAACGGGCGCACCGGGTTCCCACGCAGAGGACAGACGCCACCCGTCTTCCCCGACCGATCATATTTAAAGTCCTTCGATATCCACAGGTACTGCTTATTCTGCAAGCTGCCAAGAAGCTCGCGACGTTACAGGTGCAAGGACAAAATGTATCTTTCTTCCCAGACCTCAGTAAGCAGACCACGGACCGACGCAAGGCCCTGCTGGCCTGTAGGCCTCTTATGCAAAGGCTACAGGCACGGTATGGCTTGTATTATCCAGGCACTATGCGGGTGACTTTGCACAATGTTACCAGGAACTTCACTGATGCAGAAATGTTAAAGATGTTTTTGCAAGAATCCAGTAATATGGAGACCTGAGAAATATATGTATAATTATGGAGGGTGGGAGATAGACATGGGCACTGGCACTGTCTAGCATGATGCCTATAGTCAAATGTATTGGTTAAAATGCTTTATTAATTCACACTGTTGTATTAGATCATGAGCAGATCTACTGGAATGAGCAGGGCATTTGATGCATAATGGGGCTAGCTGGGGAGGAGGGATGATAATATCAGACACTGTCTTTGATGGGAAACAGTTTATATGATTCTGTTAAACCTGGTAACGGCGACGGGCATCACTTCTCAGGTCGTCTGCCAGTAGCTGATGGTAATTTGTCATAGGATATTTGGTTATGTGTTAATAATGTTTTGGGGAACAGTCCAGTTTAGTCCAGTACACCTTCCACGGGCAGGGAATGCAGAAACGAGGGAAGCGGCTAGAACCTGGCTTAGGTCCTCTACTCTCATGCACAGATGGACAATAAATTACTAATACTAACCCTCAATGTCAAAGGAATACTGAATCCCATAAAGCGTAAGAAGATTTTATCATACTGCCAGCAAAAGAAAGCGGACATAGTGTATCTTCAGGAGACACACCTGACGGAAACGGAGTCCCGGAAGGTCTGCTCCAAAAGTTACCAGGTAGTGGCAATATCCCCTGCGTTCAATAAGAAAGGTGGAGTACTCACCTTGCTCCGGAAATCCATGCCCGCTACGGTGAAGGAAACCATGGCAGACCCGATGGGCCGGTGGGCGAAAGTGACCCTGCAGTTAGACCAGGAGCTATACACCCTCATGAATATTTACGCTCCCAATGTAGATGATCCCGCCTTTTACCGGAGTATAGCAATGGAATTAATGGCCGCAGCGACCACGGAGCTGATTCTTGGCGGAGATTTTAACCTAGTCCTAGACCCTCTCTTGGATCGACTTCCTTACCGGGCAACAGACAAAGCTAAATCGCATGGGGTGTTAAGGAGTATGATGGCAGAGTTGCATTTGAGTGATGCATGGCGCCTACTGCACCCAGTTGACAAGGAATTTACCTTCTACTCCATTCCTCATGATACCCAGACCAGAATAGATTACTTCCTGATAACCCCCGGCTTGGTTCAACGACTGACTGCCTCGGCTATACATGCTGGAACGATATCGGACCACTCAGCAGTCTCACTGATCATTGATCTGGGGATATCAGGCAAACGCACTCCTCGATGGACCTTTGATAGATCTCTTCTCACCGATAGCTCCTTTCTAACCTATATCAGCAAGGCCATAGAGTCCTATAACGAGTGTAACAACCCCTCTGAGACATCTATTTGGGGATGGTGGGAAGGCTTCAAGGCGACACTCCGTGCGCATATAACAACTTTCACGATACAGAGGAATAAGCAGCAGAGGTGTGTGCAAGATGATCTCGAAAAACAAATCAAAGCGGGAGAACGCCTATTAGCTAAAAGATCAGACCCTATGGTGTTGATCCGCTTGCGGAAACTCAGGCAACAATATAATAGCCTTCTACACACTCAAGTTCAATCCATCACTCGTATACAACAAAGTACGTACTATCTTGAGAACAATCGAGCAGGTTCCCTACTATCCAAACTGCTCAAGGCCAGGAAGAACGTGGCCCCCATCACGTCACTCCAGAATGAGAAAGGGGATCTCTTACTTCAAAATGAGCAAATCTTGGAGCGCTGTAGGGAGTTCTACGGAAAGCTATATAACTCAGAGGTGAGCTGTGGAGACACTGATTTCCAAAACTTTGTCTCGGGCATCTCTGGGCCATCCATAACTGCTGACCAAATACGAATGTTGGATCAAGAGATTACAGTAGCGGAGATACGGCAGGCCATCCAGCAGTCCGCTAGGGGTAAGGCGGCCGGCCCTGACGGAATCCCGTTAGAATTCTACTCCAAATGCCAAGGTGAACTCAGTCTAATGCTCCAGATATATTACAGTGGCCTGTACGCAGAAAATCCGGCAGTGGGTGCGTTAGCCGAAGCAACAATAGTGATTCACCCTAAACCAGGGCGTGACTCGCAGAAGGTGGAAAACTACAGACCCATCTCCCTCCTGAACGCTGACTATAAGATTTATGCGAAGATCCTAGCTAATCGTCTGAATAAAATTATGTCCACCCTGATTCGGACAGATCAGTGTGGCTTTATCCCCGGCAGATCCACTACGGATCATGGACGTCTGCTGTCTCGTATTCTGTCCAAAACCCGGACGGACCCCGAGCCGGTAGTGGGGCTGGCGTTGGACGCCGAAAAGGCTTTTGACAGATTAGAGTGGTCTTTCCTGTTTCAGACCCTGAAGTGGTATGGGATGAGTGAGAGTTTCATCAGGAGGATAGCTCTACTTTACTCTAACCCCACAGCACGGATAACCGCCAACTCGGAGATTTCAGCACCCTTTACGCTCCAAAGGGGTACCCGACAAGGCTGTCCGCTCTCCCCACTCCTTTTCAACCTAGCCCTGGAGCCATTATTAATAGCCATCAGGCAACGGGATGACATACGCGGAGTGGATCTAGTGGATGGGCAATGCAAGTTGTCGGCTTATGCCGATGACCTGCTATTGTTTCTGACGCCCCGATCTCTGCCAGTGGTCCTGAGCATAATAGACCAGTACTCCTCAATATCCGGATACAAGGTTAACTTGTCAAAAACTACTATCATACCTCTCAGTACTGCAGTGCGGGATGACCAGCTAACAGCATATGGCTTTCAAGTGGCGCGCACCTCGTTCCACTATCTGGGTGTGGAGTATGGGTGTTCACTCGAGGACACGGTGGCCCTCAATGCGAAACAGTGTGAGGAGATCGTGAGAGACTACGTTTTGAAGTGGACACCCCTGCACCTGACATGGTGGGCCCGTTTAGAAGCCGTGAAGATGGTCCTCGCTCCGAAGATTGGATATATATTGAGCATGATACCGGCTTTATTCCCACCAGGCTGGTACAAAAAAATGAATAGCCTGTTGATTACTTTCCTCTGGAACAAGAAGGTACCGAGAATCGCTGCGTGGAAGTTAAGGCTACCCAAGGCGAAAGGGGGGTTACATTTCCCAGATATAGAGCATTTGCACCTAGCCTCACTGCTTAAACAGGGGATTCAGTGGACTGCTGACGGAGACGATTGTGAATCCCCCAGGTGGTTGCAGGCGGAGAGTATGATCTTCGCTCCCCTTCCGAGGTACCAGTTAATTGGCACATCAGCAACTCTCCCGGGTCGGCGGGACGCGATTATCGCAGCAACGCAGCAAGCATGCCAGTTGGCGGCCTCCGGCATGGAAGGAGGGGAAGACTATGCCACAGCAACGCCTATATGGCTTAATCGTCGATTTACTATTGGTGGGCGTCAGATCTTCTGGAAGGCATGGGTGGCGTGTGGCATAGTTATGCTTGGTCACTTGATCTACGACAAGAAGTTTAAAACATTTGATATGCTGCGGAATGAATTCAGTCTGCCAGGTACTTCCTATTTTCAATGGTGCCAGCTTCGGCACTGTCTGAGCCAAGCGGGGGTAATTCCACTGGCAATACGAGCTGAATGGCCGTTACTGACTGCACTATGGGAACTGCAATGTGGAACCCGTGTCATCTCAAAATCTCTGGAACTTTTCCGTACTACATCTGTCAAACAATGTACAAAGACACAGTCAGCCTGGGAAATGGACACAGGGGAGTGTGTTCTACCTGACTCATGGGATGACTTCTGGACTCTGCAAACTCGATTGACGAGGGCAGCATCTCTAACTCAGTCGATGTATTTCTTTGCTCATCATGCACATTTGACCCCGGCTCGGATAGCGAAATGGGCCCCGCAGGGTAGCGCTCAATGCTGGTCCTGCAAGTTGGAGACAGGCACACTCTCCCACATGATTTATTACTGCGCGCGTCTCCAGGTATACTGGAAAAGTGTCTGGCATCGGACATCCGACATTCTGCCCATTCACATACCCATATCCTATCAAATTGTGGTCCATAAATCCGCAGCCGACGGTCTTCTTCTCAGTAAACAGGAGGGTCTTCTGCTGAACATCATGATCAGCATAGCTATAAAGTTAATCCTGACCTGTTGGAAGAACAATGAGAAGGTTCATAGCGACGGATGGTGGGCACTGTTATGCCAACATAAGATCCACGAAGAGGTCTATTTGACCAAGTACCCATCCGCAACCAAATCGGGCCTGAAGTGGGAACCTCTTACCGCATACATGGCACGCTCTAGGAAGCGTATGTAGGGGCCCTGCTCCACATGTAGGAACCCCCTTAGACGGGACCATGGTTGTCAATCATGGTGAGCTTCACCCGGTTCTGCATACAGTGAAGTCAAGACATCCGGGGGAAGGTGCGACTGGACTATTTGTACATAGGTTTTGTATGTTGCTAAGGTATTAGGTAGGTTTATTGCTTATGTTAGGATGTTATAGCTGCTAAGACTGCCATATGATCATTTTTCTCCTTATTATTTGTACATGTATTCTATACAATAAAGACATGATTACAAAAAAAAAAGAAAGGAGGTCTCCCAAACAATGAAGGATGTGATGGAGGTCTGTACTGGTGTTTATGTTGCTCCGGCTCCCAAGTCTATAGACTTGGCTGAAGCAGCACGGCCTTTTGTCTTCCTCTTGCCCATCTCTCAGGGCAAGACAGCTCCACCACATCTGCTTGCAGCCACCATATTGCTACGCCAATCCTTTCACAGAGGTCTGATTTTAACCCTGGTGCTTGGGAGCAGTCCCATTTTGCTCTTCAGTTGCTTGACATTCTTCTTTAGGGCTTCAAAGTTTTATTGGATAATCACTCTTAGCTATTCCTCATCTTTTATTGCTACCCTTTCAAAGAAGATGAGCCTTGGACAATAGATGATAAGCAGCTTTTTAGGAGAAGGTCATCTTAGAGAAGATGTCTTAGGCACTGGAAGCTATGTACAGCACTATGAAAGATGGGATTTGGGTTCCTCTACTGAACGTTTCTGGAGTGATGGCTGTTCTGGTTGTTTCAGCTGGCCCAAGTACTCCTAATCCTCTTTAGTCTTATATACCTCATAGATAAGGACGCTCGAGGAAATTTCTTCAAATGGGTTAGTTTTGCGCATATCATTACAGTCAAGAACCTCATGTCTAAGCCAGAGTATATGGAATATGATCTTGGTCTCTCAAGTTTATTACTAATGCTCGGTGTAGTACATGCATCGTGTCAAAAAGCGCTTCCTTTGTATGGGTAATTTATCAAGGTATGCTTGGAAATTCTTCTTAATCAAGCCTGTGGCACCCAGCATGATGGGAAATACAGTCACTCTATCTTTCTGCCACATTTTCTTGGTCTCTGATTGCATTGCTTGATACTTGAAGTTCTTCTCCATTTCAACATGATTCACTGAATAGTCACTTGGGACTGACACCTCTATAATCAATGCTGTTCTTCTTCTGTACCAGTATATCAGGCTTCCTTGCATCCAGTTTTTATTGGTCAGAATGGGAGTATCTAAGGTGATCATAACCTCTTCATTCTTTACAGTGATGTTCTAATGTTTAGAGTTTCCAATGGATAAGGTTTGATACCTTATTGTGCCTTTTTGTATAGGAATTTTCTTCCATCAGAACTTCACAGTCAGCTATGAGGTGAGTCATTGTTTCTTGCAGAATCAACAAATGCTTGTTTTGCCAGTTTTTTCAATGCTCGCTGTAAACCATCTTGTATGCAATCTACTCTCCTGGGCTGCAACTATCAACCTCTCATTCTTTGGTTTCAGTTCACCTCCCTTAACCATTCATGTCCGGTCTTCATCAACAAAGTGTTCCTGGAGTAACACTTTGTATTTCCCACTATATTTGTGTATTTGCCACTTGTTTTTCCTCGTTTGCTGATCTAATTCTTTGAAAAGATTTTTCTCTAGTTTAACAAATTCTGTTGCTTCCTTCCCTGTGTGTGCTTGTAGATTCTCACTCATTCCTTCTAGTTACACTTGTCCAAGTTTGATGATAGAGACAGACTGTGGACATTTACTTTCATATTTCCGCACTTTTTGCATATTTGGATCTGATGATGCTGTTAGGTAGGCCTGGAGGCCGATGACAGTAGCTCTGTATGTGTAACTTATCTCTATGAGGCTAGCCGTCCTTCGGCTCTAGGGAAGTACAGTCTCAGCATACACTGATTCATGTATATAACCTCATGGGCATGGAAGATTTTTCTTGTTCACATTTCCAGTTTTTCAAGATCTTTAAGAGGCCCGTCTACATTCCCAAAGCTGTATGAAAGTACAGGAATTGCCAGCTGATTGATGGCTTCTATCTTATTCCATGATGCTAAAGCGCTTTTAAATTACAATTTTATTCTCCTATAGTATTCTTTACAGATTTTTTCTCTCAGTAATTTCTGCTTGAGTGTCGTTCCTTCCTCTAAGATATTTATATACATTTTCCTGTGCAAAATCCTTGATGTCAAAGCCTTCAACCAGGGAGATGTTTTCTGTTTTGCTCAATTTTCTTCTAAAAAAAAAGTTACCTTACCACATTTGTCAAAGGCCAAGTCTTTTTTATGATATGGCTTTCAATGTCTGCTGTTTAATTTTGTTTTCATTATTATTGTAATATGTTTTATTGTTTATGATATCATTTTAACCATATTTTATTTTTTTCTGATTATTATGGTAATCTGCCTTGTATTGGCTTGCAGGCTAAGCAGACTATAAATCCAAAATTACATTACATTAAAATTCAATAGCCCTCCTCCAGTCTAATAGACATGTTGTTGAATCCTGGCCATCACTTGCTACTTGGAATCATAGAATCTCTTCTTGATATTATCTGAGAAACTATGAAAGGAAATAGACAATTTGTGATACATTATTGGCTTTGACCATTCATATTCCATTCTTGAAGCTTGAGGATGTGCAAGTGACCTGGCATCCTCATTAGTTCTCCATTAGTTCTCCATGACCTTCTTTATTAGATCTCATTCTGTTCATGGGAAAGCATCACATTTCATATGCTGGGCCTCACCTAGCTTCCGTAGCTGCTTTTCCCATCTCCCATCTTCTCTATCTTCACACCAGGCAACTCAGAAATAAACAATGGCAGACAGGTACAAACAAGTATATATATGTACAAGCAGTCAAACTACAGAAAGCACACATAGATGAAGAAAGAAGAGAAACCAAAAAGACAAGACTACTCACCAAGAATTTATAAAACGTTCAACAGTGCCAACAAACCTCCCAACTCTTTAGCACAACTTCTTTAAATTCTTTATTTTCGTTTTATAACAACAAAGGAAAAGGAAGACATACAGCTAAAAGACAGATACATAAAGTGTAATACATACATCAAAGTAAACCCCTGCCACCCCCCTCCCCCCTGCTTCTTCTCTAGAAAACTAATCATTCCCGAAGCGGGCGTGTACGTACATTATTGTGTTACAAAACCTAACGGTGATCTGAAACATGATGAGTGCACATTATACAGGCATGTTGGAACAATGAGCAGATTGTACATAATCATTAAGCATCTGCCATTTAGACAAGCGAGAGTGAGTTTGGGCATGGGGAATAGCTCTCCGAGGTATCTGCTCATATTTACTATATAAGCAGACGAGGTTCCACCATTCATTGACAGTAAGTCGAGAGCTATCCTTCCAATTCCTCGTGATTAAGCATATGGCTATACCCAGCATGAAATCAAGGAGAAAGCGACCCTTCTTAGGAAGAGAGGGGACCTCCGCCACAGAGCGGAGTCCCACGATCTTCCAAGAGAGAGGTTCGTGAAGGTGTAAGATAAATTGAATACAACCCCAAACCCGCCCCCAATAAACCTGTAGTTGAGGACATTCATAAATAACATGAGCGAAGGTTCCCACAGCAGTATGGCAAGACCAACACTGGTCCCTAGCAGTTATGTTCCATTTGGCTATTTTTTCTGGGGTATAAAAGCATCTGTGTGCAAAAAAGAAGAGAGTTTGGGTAACAGAGGCAGACCGGGAAACCCGCACTACTTTGCTCCAGAAAACGCTCCATTGCACGGGGGTTAAAGTGGTTTGCAGTTCGCGCTCCCAGGCTTGTTGGGCTCTAAAAGTGACCGTGTCTGTACCCTGACATAATATTTTATAAAAGTTAGAGGCTACCCCATGTGTGCTACTAATAGAGTGAACTATCTCTAATAGCCCGTCCTCAGTAGGGGCAGAGGGCGGCATGATTCGAGCACTTTTGAGGCAGTGTTGAAGCTGCATCAATTGAAAGTATTGTTTCGCTGGTAACGCAAATTCCTTTTGTAAATCAGAAAAGGTTTTCCAACGAGCTGCAGAGAAAAGCTGTTGGGGTGTCCAGATCCCCCTTGAGTACCAGGGTTTCCATGCTATCGTTCTATTTAGGACTTGAATTCTGGGGTTATTCCATAGCGGGAGTCCATCCTGAGGACATACGTTCGGGCCCAGTGATAGAATGAGAGTGTTAAAGGCCACAAGAGTATCGACAATCATTGGTGGATGGCGGGTGTCTACTTGATAGGACATACCGGGGAGATGGGTCAACGGAATTGGGCTACTAAGCTCCTCTTCTATGTCAAGCCAAACTGGTCTGCTGTCTGTTGAGGCATCCAGCCATCGGGCACCTTGCTTAAGTAGGAAGGCTTGATGATATCTAAGAAAATCAGGAAATCTGGTACCCCCTCTTTCCTTTGCAGACTGTAGTTTTTGTTTAGCTATCCTTGGTGGCTTGCCCTGCCAGAGATAACGGACGAGAAGGCCCTCAATATCTTTATAAGTATGTAGCGGGAGTAAGCATGGCAGCATTTCTAAAATGTAGTTCACTTTGGGGACTATCATCATTTTCACAGTTTCTAGGCGGCCCCACCAGGTAAGAGATAAGGGAGACCAACGATTTGTGAGCTCACGGACTTTGGAGACTACCTCTTTGGCATTAAAACTGATAGTGTCTTCTAAAGGAGAACAGTAATGGACCCCGAGATACTTCACCATGCGGGATTGCCAAAGGAAGGGAAAGGCCTGCATGTCAGCCTCATGTACCCAGCGGTTCAGTGGGAATGCTACAGATTTGGTCCAGTTAATTTTATAGCCCGATAATTGTGAGTATCCGTCAATCAGATCCAAGACGGCTGGAACCGAATCGAGGGATACGAAAAGCATAAGGTCATCTGCATATGCAGAGAGTTTAATCTCCCTATGACTGAAGGGGACACCTCGAATACGTGCGGACTGTCTAATAAGGAGGGCTAGGGGTTCAAGAGCTAGATCAAAGAGCATTGGTGATAGGGGGCAACCTTGACGCGTGCCTCTTTGGAGATTAAATGGCTGAGACTTGATGGCATTTACACAAATACTGGCGACGGGTTGAGTATACATGACTTGGAGATATCGGAGGAAGCCCTCCCCAAAGCCATACCATCGGAGAACTGCAAATAAGAAGGGCCATTCTAGGCGATCAAAGGCTTTTTCGGCATCTAGGGAAAGACCCACCCATGGATGATCTAGATTGGCAGCACTGGATAGCACATGGCACAAGGTCCGAGCATTGTCAGCAGTTGATCTGCCGGGTATAAAACCGCATTGGTCGGGGTGAATTAGGGTGGCCATCCTGTCAGATAGCCGGGTGGCCAAGATCGTTGCGAAGATCTTATAATTGGCATTAAGTAGGGAGATTGGACGGTAGTTGGCGGTTAGCAGCGGGTCTCTGCCTTCTTTCTCAAAGACTACCACATTAGCTGCAGAAAAGGATCCCAAAGAGGATGTATCTACCGCAAGGGCAGTAAAATAGAGTTTTAAATAGGGAACTAAATCTGCACTGAACGTTCTGTAGAGTTCGGTCGGGAGACCATCGGGCCCTACGGCACGGCCCGAGGCTGTTCGTTTTAGGGCAGATTGGATCTCTGAAGTAGAGAAGGGTTCATCCATCGCATCCCTATCATCTTCAGAGAGGGTCGGCCGCTGAATGCCAGAAAGCAATCGCTCGAATGTCTCTGACGAGAACTCACATTCAGATTGATATAGGCGGGTATAGAAATCCCGAAAGAGTTCTACAATGTCGGAGTCTGTGGTCACTATGCCCCCTCCCTGTGGAGCTCGAAGGGCCGCTACGCGTTTGGCTTCTTTTTGACCTTTCAAGGCGTTGGCTAAGAGTCGACCGGCTCGGTTATTTTCACGATAATATGTCCCTCGCTGAAGCTCAATACTCTTAGAAGCTGCAGTTGAGAGGATTGAATTATATTGAAAACGGAGACGCTGTAATCGAATTAATACACATGGATCAGTACGTGAAGTTAGAATTCGTTCGCCTGCTTTTATTTGTTGGTCTAGTATGAGTAGCTGCTGTTTGCGTTGTTTCCGCAGGCGGATTTGATAGCTAGTGATCGTTGCTCGAATGGCCGCTTTGAAGCCCTCCCACCAAGCCCAATTCGCAGTATCCTGGGGTAGATTAAAATGGAAGTAATCCTGTATGGCTGCTCGAATTTCTAACTGGAACTCTGGCTGAGTTAACAGGGCTCTATCAAAGAACCAGGCCCCCGAATTCCCTTGGGGTGCAGTAGTGTGTAATTGAAAGGAAATAGCAGCATGATCTGAAATATGTTGGGAGTGAATCTTTGCAGTGACCACCTGAGGAACTAACAGTTTTGATATTAGAAAGAAGTCTATGCGAGACTGGGATTTGTGAGGGGAAGAGAAGAAGGTGAAGTCAAGCTCGCTGGGGTGTAGTAACCTCCAGAGATCAACTAAAGCAAGATCTTTGATCAGGGAGGTAAGCGTGGTATGACTCTTGGGGGGACCACTTGTCCTAGGCGGCTGTTTGTCAATCAGGGGATCAAGGACTAGATTGAAATCCCCCCCAATTATCAATGAAGTAGTAGCAGAGGCCTGCGCAACCTGAGCAATGGTAGCAAAAAAGGCAGGGTCATCCATATTAGGAGCGTAAAGGCATATACATGTAACTTCAAGGCTACCTATCTTGAGGTGAACTCTGGACCATCTACCTTCTGTATCTGAGCTAGTCGCAATAATAGTAGCATGCAAAGATTTCCTAACCAGTATGGCAACCCCACATTTCTTAGAAACGGCTGGGGAATAGGCGGCCACCATGTAAGGTTTAATATTGAGTTTAAGAGTTTCCTTCGAATTTAAATGCGTTTCTTGGAGAAAAATCAGATCCGCAGCTTCCTGACTTAGGTAGCTTAGGATTTTCTTCCGTTTTATCGGATTATTGATTCCTTTTACGTTCAATGAGAAAATCTTACATGGTGCCATCAATCGGTAATAGACATTTTAGGTAAGGGCGCTTGAAAACATACAACATAATCAGAATCTGTGCAACAATGACATAATCACCGAGTATGCTGGCTAATACACCCCATATTGAAAAGTATGTACCATTGTATCCTAGAGAAGAAGCAAAACCCCCAAAGAATATGGCGACCATATGTCTGCGGGAGGAGGCCCTAGAGAGGAAATAGAAAGACATGAAAAAAAACAGAAAAAAAACACCAGAGTCCATAATTAACACTGTCTCTGATACTCATCGAGACTACTGTGGGTAGATGGAGTCGGGTCACAGATATCATCAAAAGTAAGGCAAACAAACTGCCCTCGCCAGACTCTTTGCTGGGCTGCGGCAGATCCAACATGGCAGGTACAGCGGATATGAGAATACTTGCAGGAATATTCTGGAAGTCAGCGCATCAAGTCGGCTTCTTTGGAATCCAAAAACTCCGCTAGTAGATCAGGGTCCTCAAATGTTCTTGTCTGATTGTGAAGCGTGACTCGGAGCTTGGCCGGGTACATCAGGCCATAGCGTGCTTGTAGTTGTTGAAGCCTCGGCCGGAATTCCAGAAAGCGCTTTCGGCGGTCGACCGTGGGTTTAGCCAAGTCAGGATAGAAGGAGATCTTGTGGCTCTCAAACTCCATATGGCCCTTTGCCCGAGAGGCACTTAGAATTTGCTCCACGTGTTGATATCTCAAAAGTCGAAAAATGATAGGCCGCGGGGTCTTCCTGTTGAGCGTTATGCTTGTGGGTACACGATGAGCGCGATCGATCTCCAAATCTTTGGTAAAGGTGATTTGGAGCAGGGAAGGGAGGATTTTGCATAAAAACTCTTTCATGTCTCCCGATTCCGCTCCCTCCGGTATGCCCACGAGTCGTATGTTGTTGCGGCACGCTCTATTATTGCCATCTTCCACTTCTTTCTGCAAGGCCCGCACCTGACGTTCAACTTTGTCGAGTTTGGACAACCGGGCCGCATGGGAGTCCAATATGCTCTCCATTTTGTCCTGACGCGAAGAAAGAAAGCCCTTCTAGCTTGCTTTGCAGCTCACCAAGATCTTCCCGCAGCGCTCGGAGTGCTTCACCGTTTGACTGCACGAGGTTTTTGACCCCTCTAATCTCTGCGAGGATTTCCTGCTGCATTTCGGGGCCCTCGCGCAAGGCCAGCCCCTTCTGCGGGGACGGGGGTTCAGTTTTGGAACGTTTGCCGTGAGAAGCCGCTGGAGATCCAAATTCCAGGCGCGTGGGTTTGGTCCCCGCCATCTCACCAATGTGCCCCGGCAAGATCAGAGTAGAAGTTCCAAGTATGTACGGTGTTAATTCAGGATTCTGAGTAGGCCTCTCGGGAGCCTCAGCGTTATGCGACCAACCTGCTGGACATCAGGTTCCGCCCCCCTCTTTAGCACAACTTCTGTACTTCTCCCTTCCAAAAAAGACATGCAGGTATGCGGATTTAAATTGGGTACTTTGAAGACAATGTTTATGCTGGGATAAAGCCCATGTGGTCTATTCCATCCCGCGACCGGACGCACAGAGGCCAGGACACTCAGAATGGAATGTGCCTCCACCTGTACTTTTTACCTAGTGGTCTTTGCACCAATTTTCAAAATGAATGTGTGTGTATATGTTCACTTTAAAACTTGCAATGGGTACAAAGTATGATAGTCATTTCTATTTTTTTTTTCAAGTGGGTCAAGTTTTGCTGAAAAGGTATGTGAGAAGATCTGAAAATGCCATCTAAGCACACTCTCTTCAATTCCTGGCCAAAAGACTTTCCCTGTAATGCCTCCTCTCCATGTGGCTAAAAGGATGAACCTCATGCAATAATGGATGTACAATCTCATTCAGGGATGGCAATTTTCAGAGCAATAATTAATACAGATAAAGGGGAATAGATAGCAGCCATAAAGTGCCATTTAGAATGGGATACAGGAACACGGGAGATGGTATAGGAGGGCCTCAGGCTGGGGAGGCCTCTCCTTTGAATAATAGGTTGGCTGAAGAGTGGGGACTTTTTTGGGAATTGCCGTCCTGAAGATCATCTCATGGAATGTGTGTGGGATAGGGACCCCTATCAAGAGATATAAATTACTGCGTGCCTTGGCTAGACAAAAATGTGATATTGCCATGCTACAGGAGACCCACCAGACTACCGAGGAGCATCTGAAGCTGAAGAGGGACTGGGTGGGACAGGAATGGGGAGCACCGGTGAAGGGGAAAAAGGGTGGAGTGGTCATACTAATACACAAGCGGATTAGATTTGAGGTGAAGAGTGAATATGTGGACCGAGAGGGCCGATATGTGCTCTTGTATGGACTATTGGAAGGGCAGCCCATTGTGTTTGGGAATCTTTATAGCCCGAATGTGTTGGATCAGGCGCTCTATGCTCGGTTGGCTTCTCGTGTGCAGCAACTGCCGGATGTCTCCTTGATTCTGGCCGGAGATTTTAATGGGGTGTTAGATGTTGAGCTGAATACGACTAGGGGGAGAGGAGATGGGGCAAGGGCACAGACGACAAGAGCACTGCAAGACCTGCGGCGACGGTTAGGGGTTGTGGATCCCTGGCGTTTGCTGCACCCGATGGATAGGGATTTTACTCATCAGTCACAGGCCCAAGGTTCGAGCGCTAGGATTGATTATATTCTGGTGTCGGAAAGGTTATTTGCCCATGTGGTCGATGCACAAATTGGCCCTACAGAGATCTCAGATCATGCCTTGATCTGGATAGGCTTAACATGGAATGACGTTGCCTCGAAAACTAGAATATGGCGATTCCCGCCGGACCTGTATAGGGATGCTGAGTTCCACATTTATTTAAAGACGTGCTGGCAAGAGTTTGTTTTTCACAATGAGCGTCATCAGGAAAACCCAGATTTGTTTTGGGAGACGGCAAAGATGGTTTTATGTGGGGACATTATCGGGTATGTAGCACGGAAGAGGAAATTACTAGCAGAACAGATTGTCCACTTGGAAAAACAAGCGGTGAAAGATAGACGTAGATGGCTAGCCAATCCAAATGTGGTCACTAAAAGAAGACTCTGGGAGACCCAAACAGCCCTCAATGAGCTGCTCCACCAGAGGGCTAAGAAATCTTTTATGTACTATCGATATCAGCTCTATCGTTTTGGGGATAAACCCGGGAAACTCCTAGCACGCTGCCTCCAAGGGAGTAGAGGCTCTCATTCGGTAGCAGCCTTGCGGGACAAGCAAGGGAGGCTGCATAGGGAAAGCCGAGCGATTGCCCAAGTGTTCCGCTCCTTCTATCAACAGTTGTATGCGAAGAGGGAGGGATCTTTGCATAATATGAAGCAGTATCTGCATGAGGTGCAGATCCCCTGGCTGACAGCGGATCAGAGGGCACAGCTGGATGCACCAGTCACTCTTGAGGAGGTCCAATGGGTCATTCAGAAGGTGACATGTTACAGAGCACCGGGACCTGATGGATTTGGAGCTGAATTTTATAATTTGTTAGAAGATTTAGTACCCCCCCTCGCTGGTGGTGATGTATCATCAAAGAGTGGAGCAGGGAGGCTCTACCTGGGGGGTAAATTATGCACATATTATACTAATTCCTAAACCCGGTAAGGATCACATGCTGGCGGCATTTTATCGGCCTATCTCTCTGCTAAACTTCGACTTAAAGATGTTGGCTAAGATATTGGCTGATCGCCTGGCTCAATTCATGGGGGAGCTGGTACACTAGTTGCAAGTGGGTTTTGTGAAAGGACGGTACGCGGTGCGCAACCTTCATAAAATTCTGGCATCATTGGAATGGGTCCATGAGAGGGAACAGCAGTCACTATTGATCAGCTTCGATGCAGAGAAGGCTTTCGATCAAGTGAACTGGGACTATTTGAAATTGCTTTTACCACACTATGAGCTAGGGGCGTCATTTTGTAAAATGGTGGAGCTTCTCTATGTGCAGCCAATTGCAGGAGTGCTGTGTAATGGGGTATTGTCTGACAAATTTTGCTTAGAGAGAGGCATGCGGCAGGGCTTTCCGCTTTCTCCCTTGTTATTTGTGTTATTTTTGGATCCTTTGGTGAAGAGGATAGAGGTGTCCACAGACATATGTGGAGTGCGAATTGGGCGGCATGGGTTCAAGATGGCTGCTTTTGCGGATGATATGCTGCTGCACTTGACTTCTCCTCAACAGTTGTTGCCTTGTCTGTTAGAGGAATTTGAGAAGTTTGGACGTTTTGCAGGGCTTCGCATAAATATGGAGAAGTCGGAGGCATTGGATATAGCGGGTACGCTTGGGGAGAAATGGGAGGGGACCTTCCTGCTTAGATGGGCAAATAACTCATTCGTCTACTTGGGTATTCTTCTAACTAAAGAGCCAAAGGAACTGTATAAAAAAAATTTCAAGAGGGTCTTCCTTAAGACCCGCGCGCAATTGCAAGCATGAACCCCGCTTCCATTGTCCTTGTTGGGGAGGGCAGCAGCGTTAGGGATGGTGATTCTACTGCGCGTCCTTTATTGGATGCAGACTCTTCCGGTGTGGTTAAATCGGTGAGATTTAAAGCGTATAGAATGAGAGATCCGGGGTTTTCTGTGGAAAGAGGCAAGAGCGCGTATCCCGTTGAGCTGTCTGCAAGGAGGGTGGAAAAAGGGGGGGATAGGAGTCCCGGACCTATGGCTATATGCTCTGGCCTGCCAGGCACAGCATATTGGGGACTGACTAAGGAACACTGACGTGTATACCCCCAGGGGGATGGAAGAGGCCACTGTGGCCCCCCCAGACATTGATGGCGACACTGTATTTGGAGAGCTCAATTCTGCCACGACGAGTGACTAGCAGTGTGTTGGTAATGCCGGCGCGTCGTGCCTGGCAACAGTTGAATAGATACTGGGTGGGGGGACTCCAGAGGTATCTAGCTGGCTGCCTTTACAAGGAAATGTTCAGGTTTCCCCCGGAACTGATACAGCTATATTTCGGAAATGGGAAGAGGTGGGAATTCGCAACATCGGTCATATGGTGGATCAGGAGGGGAGGTGTAAGTCTTTTGAAGATCTCCGCAGGGAATATGAGCTCTCTAAGGGACATTATTTTGCATATGCTCAGATCTCCCACTATGTGGTATTGCTCCCGAGGGCGGCGCTTGGGGGGGAGCGCTCTGGGCAGATCTTAGAATTCTTTGCGTTAGGGGCAGACTCACCGCCCACGACTGCGGATTTAAAAAGATGGTTGGATACGGACAAAGCCCCACCAGACTACACGGCTGAGGATACACTATGGGCGAGAGAGCTACACCAAGAGGTGACCCCAGGGTCGGTCAGGAAAGCCTTGGGTCGGATCACGGGGTTGGTTGACGGGGCTCGGTGGCGGGAGATACAGTTTAAATGTATTATTCGAGAAAACCTCTCCCCAAGGAGAGCATTGCGAAGTCATCTCACACTGGATGGAGGGTGCCCGAAGTGTTCTTGCTCCTTGGCAGACCTGGGCCACTTGTGGTGGGTGTGTTTGAAAATTCGTGGTTATTGGATGCGGATTGGTAACTATATGAGTAGTCTCTTTAATCAGGAATTTCATTGGACGGGGTCCTTGGTGGTGTTAGATCAGCTTCGACCACTCCACCCAAAGGGGAAATGGGAACGAATATTAGTACGGAAGACATGTCTGGTGGGTAAGGGTCCCATACTGTATAAATGGAGAGAGCCTGTTGCTCCTACCTTTTGGGAGTGGCGTAATAGTTTCCATCAGTTGATGCTGTTGGAAAAAAGAGGAGCTAGCGGAAGTGTTAAACGCTGGGCCTCTTTCTTACTGATCTGGGAGCCATATATTCAATGACTAAGACCACAGTGTTGCAGGTGGAGTAGGCGAGGGTTTTGGTCAATAGGCATGGGAATAAAGGATGTGTTGTGGGGGGTGGGGGTTTCGTAGATGGGTATAACTCCTTTGTTGTTCCCAAAGATAGTAAATAATGGGGGGAAAGGCTGCAAGGAGGGAGGGGGAGGGGGTAGGAGAGGAGGGGAGGGGAGGGGAGGGAAGGGGGAGGGGAACAATGAAACTGAAATATTTTGGTATCTTTAACTGTTGGCTTCAATGCTAGATGCGATGGATGAGCCCTGAGGTGGCGGATAAGAGGCAACCCTGCCTGGGGTTCTATGTATGTATTAGTACTGAGTTGTATAAGTGTTGTTGTGAATGAATAAACAGAGTTTCAAAAAAAAATTGGTGTTACATTGGCCATCCTCCAATCTTCAGGTATTACAGATGATTTTAATGATAGTTCACAGATTACTAAAGCAGGTCTGCAATCTCATATTTCAGTTCTTTCAATACCCTTGGATGTATACCATCCGGTCCAGGTGATTTGCTACTTTTCAGTTTATCAAATAGTTGTAATACATCTTCCAGGTGTATCGATATTTCTTTCAATTCTTACGGAGTATCACCTTTAAATACCACCTCAGTCATGGGTAACATCCCTACATCTTCCTCAGTAAAGACCAAAGCAAAGAATTCATTCAGTCTCTCCACTATGGCCTTTTCTCCTCTTAGTACCCCTTTTACCACTCTATCATCTAATGGTCTAACTGACTCTCTCACAGGGCTTTTGTTATGAATGTACTTGAAAAAAGTCTTTTTACATGTTTTTGCTTCCGCAGCAAGCTTCTTCTCAAATTCTCCTTTTGCCTGCCTTATCAATGCCTTGCATTTAACTTGCCAGTGCTTGTGCTGTTTCCAGTTTTTGTCATTTGGCTTTTATCCATTTCCTGAAAGAAGCTTTTTTGGCAACAGCAGCCTCTCTGACCTCATCTTTAAACCATGTTGGCAGTTTTTTGGACTTCCACTTTTCTTAAAGCGTGGAATACAGCTGGTCTGGGCTTCAAAGATAGTATTTTTCAACAACACCCAAGCTTGATGTAAGTCTTTAACCTTTGCAACTTCTCCTTTTAGTTTTTTCTTAACTATTTTCCTCATTTATTATAGTCTCCCTTTCAAAAGTTAAAAGGTAGTACTGTGGATATCTTTACCATCCCTCCTCCATTAATTAAATCAAACGCGATCATGCTATGATCACTATTGCCAAGTGGTCCCAACACTTATCTCTTGCACCAGATCTGGTGTTCCACTAAGGACTAGGTCCAAAATGGCTTCTCCTCTGGTCGGTTCATGAACCAGCTGCTCCAATAAGCAGTCATTTATTTCATCTAGAAACTTTATCTCCATAGCATGTCCTGCCGTGAGACAGACCCAGTCAATACCAGGGTTATTGAAATCATCCATTATTATTACTGTGCTGTAACCTTTGTTAGCTTCCTTGATTTCTTTGAGCATTTCATCATCCATTTGTTCATTCTGGCCAGGCGGTCGATAGTACACCCCCATTGCCATCACCTTTCCCTTTTTACATGGAATTTCAATCCATAGAGATTCTACAGCAAATTTTGTTGACAGTAGCAGCACACAGACATGCTGCTGCTGCGGAAATGTGATGCACCACATGGGGCAGTCCAAGGGTCTCTGGCATCCTAGGCAGAGACCTCAGCCAGTTCCCCACCCTGCTGCTGCTGACACCGGCTCCGGAGAAAGAGGCCAGTAGCACTAGCAGCTGTAGCTCTACAGGAGGCTGAAAAAAGTAGCACCTGGGGAAATACCACTGTTTCAGCTATCCACCTTCCCCAGAAACATATCTGCAGCAGGCGGGGATGGGGTTCCGGTGGTGGCAGTTGGTTGGGGGGTACCATGGATGGCCAGGTGTGCCTATGCCCTCCCCATCAGGACCTAGCACCCTAGGCGCCCACCCAAGCCACATGGAGGATGGGCTGGGACTGCTACCAACCACACTGACAGCATGCTGCCATGTCAGCATGGTGTGGGGGTGTTGGCAGTGGGTGCAGCAGCCCCTGCCTGCAGCAAATAAAAGCAATGTCCTGGCCCAGTGTATTCTGCACATCGCAACATTTGCAAAGGTCTGCTGATGGGGAACATTTCAGCACCAGGGACAGCAGAGCATATGTTGATCCCACCCCTCCAAGGCTGTGCATAGCATCATGCTTACCCACATCTCCCAGTGGAGGAGGGCAGAAGCGGCAAGGTGTGCACAGCTGCATGGGTGCAACATTGGTGAGGCCACCTGCAGCACTGAAATGGTGGGTGTTCCATAATGGGAGGGAGGGATCGTGCGACCGACAGGTTGCCCCCCTGACTATTGGCCCATGCCACTAGTCTAAGGAACCATGTGGATCACTTGGCCCATGGATCAGGACACCACCACCTGCACATAGTGAAGGGATATGTGCATGGGGGGGAAAAGGATGCATTGAAAGGAACAATATGCAATTGGAAAATAGGGCATGTCAGAGCCAAAATGCTCACCCAGCGCCATCAGCAGCAAGATAACACCACTACTACCACTATACATTGGTCATAAGGCGCTACAAGGCATAGGCAGTGCTGTTTAAACACATAGGAAGACAGTACCTGCTCAAAGCGCCTATAATATGTGATGACAGACAGTACTATAGAAGAGAAAGAAGGGTACAATAGGGAGAGGAGACACCAAGTAAACAAAAGATAGGGATCTAACAGCAGCCCCAAAGAATTATGCCATCTGCATGTATTTGAAGAGGGAGAGAGCTGAGATGTGATGTATACATAGAGAACACTTGCGCAAGGCATAAGGAGCAGCAAGGTGAAAGGATCGGAGTCTGGAGATGGCAGTAGAAGAACAGAGTAGAGAGAGGAGTAGCAAGTGGAGGAGCGGGATCCACAGGATGGGGTGTAGGGACAGAGGAGAAAGGAAAGGTAATAAGGGGCAGTAGAAGGGATGCATCTATAGGTTAGCACACATCACATGTCCTATGGATATGGAAACGGACGGGGTAAAGTGATAACAGGAGTGGTGGCATATGGGTGCTTCAGGGCTGGCAGAGGATCATACGTGCAGTGGCAGCACTCTGAAGAGATGGAATGGGAGAGAGATGACTCTGAAGCAGACCAACAGGAAGGAGGATGCAGTGGTAAGATGCGAGGTAAGTATAGGTTGGACAACAGTTCTTGATGTGTGCTCAGAGGGCACGGGGCACTGTGTGAATTGGGACCCCCTCCAAATGTGAGGACACAATCATCACCATCCATCTAAGCCATATATGTTGCCACATCAGCCAGAAGGGGCTGCAAGATGTGAGGTCATGCCATGACTGCGCCACAATGGAATTCGCAATGGAATTTTGAAGAAGTGCTGTGAATGTCGGGAGCCCGAAATGCAACGTTTGATCATAACTTTAAGTTGTTGCGGATTGCTTGAAGATATTTCTGCATTCTCTATTTTATGGGATCAAGCTGCATGATTTTGAGCGTCCCTTCTGAAGTCGGAGGAGCACACTTGGAAAAGCTAAGTGATTTTTACCTCACATAAGAGAAGAACTATCGCACATTTGATTATATCTAGTTAGATTTCAATGACAAAAAAATCGATTTGAACCCTTTTTGATTTGAATATCTTAAGGGTAGTTTTCTGGGATTGTGTCCCCATTTTAAATAAAGATTAAAAAGGAACGTATTTGCTACGAGTGGGTGCTACATCTTCACAGCAATAGTTCCGACAAAAATTAGCTTATGAATACACATTCCTTAAATGTTGGGGTGTAGATGTGTGGGATATGTGATTTTGGGGTTTAATATATTAGATGACTGCACCACAAGCACACGCCAAGTATAGGGAACCAAGTTCATTGTGCTACTTTCGCCATGACATGCGATGTGTATGTGCCTGTCCCATGGGCTGTCCTACTGAGTGGACATATCGCATGAGTAAGATAGGAATGCCAGTTGCAACAGCAGCATGCACAGCCATTGTAGCATACAAACTGAACAACACATTCCCTTCCAACACCCACCAAGCACATCTTGTCAAACAGGCATGTAGAGATCACAGCAGACATAGGAAGACCTCTACACATGCCCGCATTCACCCTCAATGACCACAGATCCACACAGGGACTGCTCAAACCATATGGCATCTCTGTGGCTCATGTGTCAATGGGCGGAGGGTCACACATTCAAGACCCAGTTATGGATCTTGTATTGCATGTCCCTGTGAGAAAACTTTATCCTACAGTGCAGGTTCAGCACTTGCTGAACCTGCACTGAGGAAAGAGTGGCCTAGTGGTTGGGGCAAGGTACCTCAGGCCAGAAGGTCAGGGGTTCAAATCCCACTAGAGGACAGTAACCTTGGGCTGGAAGGACTGGGGCTTCTAGTCCCACAGGTGCTCCTTGTGTTCTTGGGCAAGCTACTTAACCCTCCATTGCCCATGTTCCCTGTAAAATAGTTATCTCCAAGTTATAATGCCCTATTCAATGTAATTTCAGCTTGTTCAATGTAAACTGCCTTGACATCAGGAAAGGTGGTATATAAGAAATGTTAAATAAATAAATAAACATGTGCAACCCCCCCCCCCCCAAATGAATCAGCCAGCAGGGGTACAGACACCCATCAGCCACACAGACAGGCTCCACTATCAAGAGCTGGATGGAAAGGCAGCCTGATGGCACCAGCACACTGTGTGGACATTAACAGCATGTATGTCTGAGTGTGCTAATAATAACTGCACAATGAGCACATGTTAACAATGCTTGTTTTGATATGGTGGCAGGCAACAATGCCAGTCAGCTGCACTTCTGTGCTGTGTCTTTCCAGAGTTTTATGGCTTACTGCACTGAGCCTCACATTGCCTAAACTGTTCCCAGTGTTAGTCTGCAAATGCACATGATGATGAGCAGAGGATTGCAGGTATGGCCTTAAACAGGGCGGTTTGGCCAGGATGTGTCTGCATTGAAAGTGAGGTCAATGACTGGGACTTTGTAGTGCCCATCTCCACATGCATGGCCTGGGTGGCTACAGCATTTCATGCTGAGAGGGCACTCTCACTCTGACTGAGCTGTGACCATGGCACAGCTATGTATCTACATAGTGTGGAATGGAGGAGTGGCTTAGTGGTTGGGGCAAGGTACTTCACTGAGCCAAATGCTAGGTGTTCATGGTCACTCCATGCACATGCAGTGTGTGCTGACCAGCAGACTGGGCACAGTTGATAGGTGTATGGCTGAGACAGCCCTGCAGCAGGTGCAGTCTGATTGTGCTTGCTGTGGTGGATTAGTGTTTCCAAAAGGTTGGGACAGCAGTTGTTTTTGGTTATAGTAGGACAGTATCAGCAGCCCCCATGCAAGCCTAGACAACCCCTACTACATGTGCCAACTATGGCATCAGCTGCTGCCACACTGGGTACTGACATGAGATGTTTTAGGAGAGTCCTTGTCCAACAGAGGCAGGACACAGGGCCCAGATGTGAGAGGCAACTGTAGCATGCTGCAATTTTGCAGCAAACAAGGTGACTAGCATAAAACACTGCAGACAATGACTGCTGCACACTGGCAGTGATGAGTCCATCTCTGCCAGTGCAAGCTCTGGGGACCAGGTACTGAGTGCCCATCCTCACCCTCAGGGCGACCACTGAAACTGCTCAGTAGCACAGTTTGCAGCTGTTATGTGCTTGTAGCACACACTGTCAGTGTGTCCTAGTGAGCTGATGTGATTTGGTGATCAGCTGCAGAATGCTATTCTGCATGTGCAGTGCATCATGGGTACTGGAGGGGCTAACCTATACCGGCACACACAGCAGACATTTTAGGCAGTAACTGCAGTTTCTTTGATTACAGACATTGCTGTGCAGAGCAGTGTGGAGGTGTAGCCTAATGGTTAGTGCAATGTCTCCATAAGCAAGGGCTTCCCCCTTGTTCTTTTTGGGCCTCTGTGCTACTCAGTTCTTTTCATGCCTGTAACAGTCCAGGCTCTGCTGTGACTGGCAGACACACTCCTTAGACATTGTTATGCATTTTGACCACAGTTTGAGTCAGCAAATATGCTATTCCCCATCTTGCCCTTTTGAGGGCATGGCTTTATTGGTTCTGCTGCAGCCAATTGCAGGGGTCAAACATGTTTACCCTGCAAATGTCTGGTACCTGCTTAGAGGTGTAGCGTAATAGTCATAGCACTGGTTTGGGAACCAGGGTTCGAGGCCCACTAGCATTCCTCTGCAACATTTCGGACTGTACTACTGTTGCGTTCTCTGTATGCCACAACCTTCATGGAAAGACCACACCTCCTTGTGACCTTGGGCAGGTCACTTAACTCCGTTGCCTCAGCTCACTGCAGGTTCCTACAGTCCCTGTTTTTCATCAAACATTACCAAGTTTTTGGTACAATGTATCCCAGTGTGACTGTACTGACACAGCGGTTTACTAATAGGCAGTTACTTTATTCATTTATTTAACAAGTTTTATATACTGCCTTTCTTGCACTCAAGATTTATACAGGGAGTAACAATTAATTCTATACAGTATTTACAATAGAGGAAATCAATTAATGCTGAGGGGTACACCGGGACAATGGTGGAAGGTCTGCATACAGCTGTAACCTACTTGTGACATATGAGTCAAATATGACATCATGACTGTGACTGTACAGCTTTGGCTCCATCAAATCTCTGCATTACATGCAGACACATCCTACCCTATGGATAGCTACCTGCAGGTATTAACTCATGTCTGTACATGTCCCTTTTGCCCAGTTTGAGCCACTCCTGTCCAGTTGTCATATGCACATTTGTCTGGGGTGTTGTATGGTGATTGGGTGGCTGGGACAGGTATGAGACCCACATGTCTGGTATCAGGCCTTCCATGTGGCGCTGACACACATTTTCCCCACACAGTACAAATGCATTGGAGGTACATTGGCTCTGCCAGCCCATTCTACACTTTCCTCTGCTGCCATCCTTCCTTCAGCCCATCCATCAGCCTCTGACGGCTATGTGCAGTCATGTCTTCTCATGCAAACTACTACATTATGGCCTACGCAGGTCCTCTTTTCCACATTTTGACACTTCATTCACGCCTCTCCTGTGCTTGATCTGCACCTTACCACTCCTGCTCTATCCTCCTTTCGCTGCACACATCGCGCCACTTCTGACTCCACTGGGGGACATGTCTTCCCCATCCTATGCCACACACTGACAGTACAACGTTTTACATGGGCACCCCCCACTGCAGCTGCCTCCCACATGCTCTTCCAACTTACTGGCTGCCACATATGATACCCACGGATCTGTCAGGACAATCAGCTCCCACCTGTCCTTATATCCATCATCTTAACATAGTATATGACGGCAGATAAAGACCATTCATGCAAACCGTCTCCACCTCCCCTCTGTAACAGAGGCTCACTTGGAAACTACCCACTCCTCAGTTTCTACTTTGTCACTCCTGCTTCTTGGAACTCAGTTCCCTCTGCTTTATGCTTGGAACCAACATACTAGAAATTCAAGCCCCTGTTGAAAACCTACCTTTTCAATTTGGCCCATAATCTACCCCCCTCCTTAGTCTGATTCCTTCCCTCCTTCTTCCTCCCCTTTCTCCTCCTTTTCTCTTCCCCTTTTTCTAATGTATGATTGTTTCTTTTATCTTCTTTCCTGTTTTTAAATTGGCATTCCTTTTGTTTCTGGTTTATTTTTTTATATTGTTTTAAAAGTTTGTACACCGCTCTGCTGTTTTGCGAAGAGCAGTAAATCAAGAACCAATAAACATAAGCATAAACATCTAGTCTGCCCAGCAAGGTGGTGAGAGTAAGTGCACCTCCTTTGCATTGGCTTTCACTGGGGCTCCCTTATCCAGTGATGAAATGACTGCCATTTTTGAGCGTGAAGGTGCACGCCTGACACCTTAATGCCCATGTCCTGTTAGCACACATTAAGTGGCTCATTGCACCCTTACCGCCGGAATGCCTCCTACCCGCCCAGAGCCTTTTTCACATGGAAAAACCCCTATCGCTACCGTTAACACTCGATAACATCTGCTACCTTAACGTCCTTTAGTAAACATACCCCTTTTTATGGTATAGCTCTATGTGTGTTGTGTTTTCATTTCTTCTCACTCGCTTTTCGGACCAGAGATAGGAAACCAAGGGCCAAGGAAGGATTCCAATGGTTGTTGTCCCCGGCCAGGCAGTTAGAAACAGAGGACACAAACATTGCACACTATAAATTGTGTTGGCTAAATTTTTCTCGCTTTTTTGTGGTTCAAAATATTTTACCCAATAGCATTTAGCGCATGCTAGATAACAATGGGTGCAGATTCAAAAGATTTCAATCAATAACCTAGATTTTCTAATTTTATTTTTTAACAGCACTATTTTTTAACTCATGCTACTTAATAAATGCTCTACAGCACATTAGTACTGTTTACTGTCTAGACTCTCATTTAGTTCAAACAAAATTAATACTTTAGCAGAAATTCTTTAAGGATCTTTCCATTTGTTCAGTATGAAGACTCAAAAGAAAAAAAAGGAATACAATTATAGTGTACTTTTAGACTTCTGAATTTAACTGCAGAAATTATTCTTACGGTACATCAAATTTCCTAAGAAAGTGGTTCTATAGTATAACTTAAGGGTATTATGGTATGTTATTTGCTTTGGAATTACAATAAACTTATGACAAAGTCATGCATGAGATGACTTTTATCACTCTTTTGATGAACTGGAAAAAAGGTGTAATGAAAATGCAATTCATGTCATAAAGTTGTACAGGATAGCACAGGAATCCATTAACTATCATGCCGTTATGCCTAGTTTTTTATTGATTTTATGGTGAATATGTCTTTTGATAAGAGATGTGCTAAATCTAAATCACATTTATATGCACTGAACTGGAACTGCTTAATTAAACCTATTCCATAGGTTGATCAAACCCAGTATAGAAAATGATGGCATAATTTAGCTATGGTTTTCAACATTTACAAAAGTAAACTGTCCAGTCATGGATGGAAATATATTTTAGATGGAAAAATAAGTTTTGGGAGGTATTTAGCTTAATATGATAACTTGAACTGCTGAAAAAGAACATGGATTTAATAAGAATAAAAAGTTTCAAGAGAATATGAGTCCCAAGCACACAATAATTAAAGTGAACATGTACAGTAAAAGCCATGAAGGAAAAGCTTAATATCTGAAGAATAGACACAGGTAAATATATTTTGGCTCCTGCCTTTCCAGTAGTAGCTAAGGCAAGTCACAATCTAAAATAGCCTCAAAAAAATCAAAGCATTAATGACAGGCTTTGTCATTTATTTCCTGGGTTCTTTTCCTCAAATCATAGATCATCTTCCAATGCAACCTGTGCTTGAATGAACACCTGAATTACAGAACGACTTTATAATCGCAGACTATGATCATTTCCTCTATCTCCAAAAATGTGTTTTGGGGAGGGGCACATTGTCACAGCGAACCAGATACAAAATGGGGAAAAATATTTTAAGACAGAAAGCCTAGCTGAAGGGTACAGAAAATTAAAAAGAAAAAAGGCCAAAGTTTCCCAGATTGATCCAAGACCGGTGCATCTGAGCTCCTGACTGAAGTATTAGTTTACCTGGCTAAAGTCATAAAATGGGTTAGAGAAAGGGGAAATTGAGGCTCTACCATCCTACTCACCACTTTTCCTGCTGGCATAGTAGACCATTTCATGGTCCAAGCAGTACCAGCAAAGACATCTTTGGTGGGGTCAAGGAGTCCCAATATCTCTAGAGACATTGAGGCTAAGCCCAGACAGTTTCTCACTCTTCGTCCTCAGTACATGATTAGATGTTGGGAGGCAAGACACATATTACATGATGAAATCTTTGTGGGGAAAAAAGTATCTAATCGCTGATGCATCTCCTTCACTTCTTTGGAGCTGAGAGGGAGGGTTATACTTCTACAATCACTATAGTATTTAGAGACCTTTGGGCTCCCTCCTAATATTACTAAACCTAGCACAGGGGACACAATAGTTCATTTCATGTTTCAAGCCACCGTTGTGTGTGTGAAATAATTTTGAGAGGAAGAGGTAAGAGGAGGAAATGAGGTGATACTGGGTGAGAAGCTAATAGGAGTCCTCTCTTCTGAATGAGGAGAAAACCTTGTTCTAAATAATAATAACAAGAAGGTAAAACTCTCTCAAATATAGGAGCAGTATTTTTCTTGGATTTCCAGAGAAACTCTGGAAGACTTATATCAGGGGTCTCCAACTCCAGTCCTGGAGGGCTGCAAACCAGTTAGGTTTTCAAGATGTCCCTAATGAATGTGCATGAGACATATTTGTATGCACTGCCCCCATTGTATTCAAATGCATCTCATGCATATTCATTAGGAATATCCTGAAAATATGACTGGTTTGTGATCCTCCAGGACTGGAGTTGGAGATCCCTGTCTTAGTGACCTGCTGTTTATTAAGGTGTCAGTGGAGAGATTGGATTAACCCCTTTCAGGTTTATAGAACACCCATATGTTACAGCATGAACAAAGGAGAGGAATCTTACCAATGGTCAGCATTGTGAAAGTAATTCAGATCAAGGATCTCCAGCTATTGAGCTCTCTTGAAGGAGGGATAATGGACAAGATCCCCAAGAGGCTTCATTTTGAGAAACAGCTGGTTTGGGACAGTGGAAGATCCAGAGATTCCTTATGATTTTCTCCAATACACTGTACCTTATATTTCTGTACAGCAGTTGTTCAGATCTCTAAAGAGCTCCTAGACACTCCTTGAAGGTTGAGGAAGTGATCAAAGCACTCTTCTGCAGGAGAGGAAGACAAGATGTAGATAATATATTATACTGTTTCTTCACCTGTTATATGTAAACCACACCTGATCTTTGGAAGGTAGCGGTATATAAGCGACTGTTAAATAAATAAAATAAAATAAATACCACTCAAGCTAAATGAAATTACGATATCTATGGAACACTGACTACCTTGGTTCTACCACAATGTAACAGTTGAATTATATTTTCTACCAGCCAGGAAAATACACCAAATCCCACCCCCAACCCCTTCTCCATAAAGAAAAGAGAGCCTACAAGTACGTTTAGTTCAGCCTATCCCAATCTTTCTTTTCCATACTGCAAACACACAATTTTATAGCAAGCAATGCTACAAAATGCATTCCAGAAATATAGCCGGCACTTAAACAAAATTAATTTGGATTTTAGGTTTATTACTTGACTTTTCCAAATTGTAGCTAAATTCAAGTTATTTTCAGGTACATGAGTTATTCCCCTGCCCAAATGGGATCACAATCTCTGAGGCAATGGAGGATAAAGAGACCTACTACACCTTAGGGAATTATGTAATTATGCATGCACATAAATTTGCACATAATTAATGAGTACATGCATAACTGAATAATTACCTGAGTGGAGGGGCCAATGCTATACAGTATAAAATGGAAGCAGACCGAGAGGTGGAGCATAGAGAGGAAGCAGACTGTGCAGCTAGATATAGCAGGAGCAGTAGATGTGATTGACTTACTGCCTGTGTTAAGGTCAGCAGGAGAAGGGACTGGAACACATGAAGGCTGTTGATGAGCCTGCCTGCTTGCCTGTCTGCTTGCCCAAACCTGCAAAGGAAGCACCCTGAGATGTGGAAAAGCATGTACCAATTCGCTGGCCCTGGACTTAAGGGCCGACATTAGAATCAACCCTGTACAACCGGCGGGGAAGTTATCTGGGGCAGGCAGCCAGCACGAATAGGGGGATTTGTGCCTCGGAATGACCCCCATTCTATTTAAAACTTTGTGTTGATTCATAAATCTCTGTAGGAGATTTCAGTTACTGATCAAGCTATACATTTGAAGAGTATTAGAAACATAGAAACATGATGACAGAAAAAGACCACATGGCCTATCTAGTCTGTCCTTCCATATCAACAACTACAACAGTCCACTTTTTACCTTTAGAGATCCTCTGTGTTGGTCCCATGCTTTTTTGAATTCAGTTACTGTCCTCATCTCTACCACCTCCACTGGGAGACTATTCCATGGTTCCACTACTCTTTCTGTAAAGAAATATTTCCGCATATCACTCCTGAATCTATCTCCCTTCACCCTCATCCCATGTCCCCTTGTAGTAGAACTTGCTTTCAATTGAAAGAGGCTCTCTCCCTGAACATTTATGCCACGGAGGTATTTAAACATCTCAATCATATCACCTCTATCCCGCCTTTCCTCTAAGGTGTACATATTAAGATCCTTAAGTCTGTCCTCATATGCTTTATAATGAAGCCTATTAATCATTTTAGTAGCAACCCTCTGCACCGACTCCATCCTGTTCACATCCTTTTGAAGGTGTGGTCTCCAGAATTGCACACCATACTCCAAATGAGGTCGCACCAAAGACTTATACAGAGGCATTATCACCTCCTTTTTTCTGCTAGCCATTCCTCTCCGTATGCACCCAAGCATCCTTCTAGCTTTTGCCGTCGCCTTTTCTACCTTTTAGCTACTTTAAGATCATCAGACACAACCACGCCTAGGTCCCGCTCTTCTTTAGTGGACAAAAGTACTTCACCTCCTATACTGTATTGCTCCCTTCGATTGCTGCAGCCCAAATGCATGACCTTACATTTTTTAACATTAAATCCCAGCTGCCAAATTCTAGACCATTCTTCAAGCTTAGTTAGATCCCTCCTCATGTTATCTACACCTTCCTGGGTGTCTACTCTATTGCAGATTTTGGTATCATCTGCAAAGAGGCAAACCTTACCCGACAGCCCTCCCGCTATATCACTAACAAAGATGTTAAAAAGAATCGGACCAAGGACAGATCCCTGGGGCACACCACTGGTAACATCCTTCTCCTCAGAGTGAACTCCATTTACTTGTACTCTTTGTCGCCTCCCACCCAACCAATTTCTAACCCAAGCAGTAACTTTAGGGCCCATCCCTAGGGTGCTCAGTTTGTTTATAAGTCGCCTGTGAGGAACAGTGTCAAAGGCTTTACTGAAATCTAAATACACCACATCTAGAGCTCTCCCTCGGTCCAACTCCCTGGTCACCCAGTCAAAGAAATCAATCAGATTTGTCTGACAAGAACTGCCTCTGGTGAATCCATGCTGCCTCGGATCCTGTAATCCGCTGGACTCCAGAAACCTCACTATTTTCTCTTTCAGCAGCGTTTCCAATAATTTACTCACCACTGAAGTTAAACTAACCGGCCTGTAGTTTTCAACCACATCCTTACTTCCGCTTTTGTGTAAAGGCACCACATGAGCCTCTCTCCAGTCCTTTGGCACCACTCCCGACTCCAACGAGGCATTGAAAAGGTCAGTCAGCGGAGTTGCTAGAACGTCCCCAAGTTCCCTCAGTATTCTAGGGTGTATCCCATCCGGTCCCATCGCTTTGTCTACTTTAAGTTGAGCTAGTTTCTCACGAACACAGTCTTCTGAAAATTGTTCAAGATGTCCCTCGCTTCTGTTCCTATTTGTGGTTGTTTTTCTAAGGTCCTGCTCCTGGTTCTTCATCTGTGAACACAGAACAAAAATATTTGTTAAGCAATTCCGCTTTATCCTTATCAGCTTCTACATATTCCCCCCCCTGCACCCTTGAGTCTGACAATACCACTTTTGCCCTTCCTCTTCTCACTAATATATCTGAAAAATGTCTTATCCCCCCATTTTATTGCATTGGCTATTTCCTCCTCCTTTTGAATCTTTGCCTTCTTGACTACTTTGCTAGCTTCTCTAAGTTTTTCCAAATACAGACGCCTGTCTTCCTCTCTCTGTGATCTCTTGTATTTCATGAAGGCCTCCCTCTTTTTCTTCACTTTTTCAGCTACTTCCTTCGAAAACCATAGCGGTCTCCTGTTCCTTTTGCCTTTATTTACCATTTTAACAAAAAGTTTGGTTGCCTTTAAAATACCCCCTTTCAGTTTTGCCCACTGTTTTTCTACATCCCCCAGCTGTTCCCATCCCACTAACGACTCCCTGAGGTATTGGCCCATCTTCGCAAAGTTAGTCTTCCTAAAGTCTAAGATCCTCACCTTGGAATGGATTCTAACAGCCCTAGTCCTAATACTGAACCACACCATCTGGTGATCACTGGATGCAAAATGATCTCCCACTACAACATCAGAAACACTTTCACCATTGGTAAGCACCAAGTCCAGTATGGCCCCTTCACGTGTGGGGTCTGTTACCAATTGCCTGAATAGTTCTCCCTGTAGAGAATCCAGGATCTCCTTACTTCTAGATGATACTGCAGCAGGAATGTGCCAATCAACATCTGGCATATTGAAATCTCCTATCAGTAGCACTTCCCCTTTCCTAGCAATGCTGCGTATGTCTTCAATTAACTCTCTGTCCACCTCTTCCTCTTGTGAGGGAGGTCTGTATATCACACTAATGCAAATAGATTTCTCTTTCCCTCTTTCTAGTTTAACCCACAATGCCTCCTCTCTCCCTTTTAAGCTCTGTAATTCCAAAGCTTTAATAGTAGTTTTTACATATAGTGCCACTCCTCCTCCCCTTCTTCCTACCCTGTCCTTTCTGAATAAAGTATAGCCAGGTATAGTTACATCCCAGTCATGGTTTTCTGTGAACCATGTTTCTGTAACTGCCACTAAATCCAATTCAGCCACTCCCACCAAAGCTTCAACTTCAGGGATCTTATTTCCCATGCTACGGGCATTAATACACACTGCTTTCCATATGTTACCCCTGTTACCCACTTCGATAAAGGTATTTAATGTATCACCTACCTGGGGGCTTTCACTTACCTGGGGGCTTTCTTCACCCATCCCCAACGAATCTAGTTTAAAGCCCTCTTCAGTAGATTAACCAGTCTACAACCAAAGATGCGTTGACCTTTATTGGACAGATGGATGCCATCTCTGCTCTGCAACCCTTGGAACAGCATCCCATGGTCTAGGAAACCAAAACGCTCTCATTGATCCTTCTCAATCTCTGATCAAGCCAAACTGGTCAATTAGTTGTTCCTAATGTGGCCCATGCTAGAAGGGTAAAGACTAGGTCTTGTGCCTTTCCTATAGGTGGTCCCATAAGTTGGAATACTCTTCCAATAGAATTATGTATGGACAGGGATTTTTTTTAAAAAGTTTCATAAATTATTGAAAGCCTACTTGTTTCAGCTTGCTTCTTCTCGTTTCTGTGTATAATGCGCTTGTATTTTCGTTGATGTTATTCTACACATGCCTGGGTATGTAATCCTGTTATCTGCCTAGAAGTACCGTTATAGGCAGGCTCCTGTATAAGTACAATAAATGAAATGAAATATGCATTACAGCCTAGAATAACCACCTACCCTACCCACCCACAAACACCAATCTCATAGCAATGAGATCATGCATAAATTCTCTTGTAAGTGACAGCCACACAATGCTTAGGCCAGCCTCTCAGTTATGAGCTCTCTGGACCAATTTCCACAAACAGTTGTGCTTGCTACCATTACCTATGGAAACAGCTCCAAAGAGCTCATAACTGTAGAAGCTGGTCTGTGCATTTGTATGGCTGCATGTGCAAGAGCAGTGCTGTAGCTACTCTGAGGGAGAGGGGGGAGGGAAGAAGGGAAACATTTTAAGCATGGTCAGCATTTACTGTTGGCTGTTAATTTTCCTGCATCAAGATGATGCCGTAGTAATCATCGGGGCCAGGGCAGTCCACAAGTGAATCAACCAATACAAATACAGACAGGCTAGAGTTGGTTGTCGGCTACGGTGTGGTACTTCAGTGCAGCACAAACCTGGGCCCAGGACCAGGAGTGGATTGTTTAGCCAGCTGGGAGTTGGGACTGGAGCAGTGGTGCCGGTGCCAGCAAGAGCAGGTGAGCCACAAATGAGTTGGCGTTTGGCACAGTCTCTCAAAGGCAGTCGCCAGCAGATGAGAGACAGCTAGGAGACACACTGACAGGCATTCTAACTACGCAAGCTGTAAACAGCCACTGGGCAGGTACCCTACAGTACTGAGTGAGATTCAGGGCTCAGAGGTGGAGTTGCCTCTGTTACAGTAGGAGAGGGAATGACTGAGGCAGAAGGGGTTGGGAATGACTGAGGCAGAAGGGGTCTGGAAGAGAAGCAATGAGGCTTGCCTAAGCAGGAGCTCAGGGCAGGGCTTTACCTTCACAAGCACTCAGTCAGGACAGGTTAGGAGAGAGCAGAGGCTCCAGAATTTAGTTCTCAATTGGTGATGGTGAGTATGGCTCTCCTTCTTTATCTCCTCCATCCTCCTAAAATCTTGGATGGAGCTCAGGGGACTGAGGGACTCTGGGATGAGGTGCCTCAGTGTGGAGGCTGGCTTGGAGTCCAGAGTCCTGTGCAGGCTGGGAAGGAACTTGCAACTTGCTAGCTAGTCAGTAGGCAGAGGGAAGAATAGCATAGTAGGCTGGCACTGGCAAAATGATGTACAAGGAAAAGGATGCACCAAAAGCTCCCCTTGCATGTGCCCCTTGCCTCTTCTGTTAAATCATAGAGGGAAATCTGTAACTTGATTGGCCCCATCCTCATCTAAGCCATGCTTGACTGGGCAGTACAAGTTGTAACCAGACAGAGTACAGGAAGCCTAGAAAGTGGACTGTCCAGTCAAAAATTGGGTTGTTGACCACCTTAGATGGTAGTCAGATTCCTGAGGGGCATCAAAGAGCAAGGCCTTCAAAGCTAAACAACAGATTCTGACAGCTAGGGTAGGTGAACACAAGGCTTAAGGTTTACCTCGGGTGCCAACACCTTGAACCAACTCTGGGGCCAGACCTGCTGGCTGGGAAGGGGAGACAGTTTGTCCAAGAGGAAGAAGGGTAGTGACTAAAATAGAAGGGGGACCCCTGGTAGGAACCAGCATATACCTGATGGAGAAGTGAGAGATTGGGGATGCTTGATGCACAGGGAAGCCCTAATGGGAAAGAGAAAAAAGGGATGCTGTAAAGGAGGATTGGGAACTGATGGGAAAGTGAAAGAAAAATGGAGGACAAGAGGGCATACAATGTGGGAGAAGGGGGTTCCTTGATGGGGAAGTGGTGAGAAAGGTGGAAAGGAGGTGCCTGATGTGAAAACATTTAGAGAAGGGATATAGAAAAGGGGTAACTGATGGGAAAAGATGGGCAGAGGAATTATTCCTGATGGAGAAAGGGAATGAAGGAACCCTGATGGGTAGGGCCTGTTTTCCAAAAGTGGAACTCTCTGTACCACAAGCATTTCCACATTAGATCATAACCATCACAAAATCGCTATTTCCATATGGATATCATTTCCAAGGGTAATTCCTGGTATTTACGTAAAGAAATCATACTCAAGGCTTCTAAAATAACCTCCAAAAGTGTCACTGGGAGAAGTGCGATATCAACCATGGCTTCCCTGGTTTGCAACTGACTTTTCTAAGCCTTAAGCTCTTTGATGCCCCTCAGGAACCTGACTACCATCTACCCATGCTCCATTTCAGTAAGTGCCCCTTTTTTCTGATTTTGACAGGTCTTCCTCCATAATAATTCCCATTATTACAAATCTAAGTAAGCCATGGGTTTCTATGCTGTTCATTATTAGCATAAATACTGATAGAACATGAATTTGGAACAGGTTTCTAAAAAAAGAAAATCAAGGAATAGATCTAAACAAGTTTAAAGGTTGCACTCCCACTGACACTATATATGTGGGAGTAGTGTTTGCATCTTAAAGTCATTTGGCATCCCACAGACAATTGTTCTTACTCAGAATAATTCATTTCCCTGCATTAAGGGTTTTAGCACACCCAGTCACAGTTCAGTGAACATAAAACCTATTAATGCACCCAAAAATGCATTAGCAGGTGCTAAAGCCTTTAAAGATGTCATAAATGTGTCAGAAGCAACCAGAATACCTTTCCCCCAAAACCTTTTGAACTATCAGGCCCATTATTTAAAAGGGTTTATGCAGCGTGCAATACCTGCAAACTGCATAATCCCCAGTGATCCCAATATTCAGTGGCATTAACCAGTTAGTGTCACTGAATATCTCCACAGACCACCTCAAAAACATTTGGTTAGTTTCAGAGTGGTGTGTGGGCAGAGCTAGGGCAATTAACATAGTAAATGATGGCAGATAAAGACCAACATGGTCCATCTAGTCTGCTCAGTAAAAAGTCTGGAAAAACACGGACATTTAAACCCTTGAAAGCAGTAGACCTCTTACGAAAATAAACCCTAAGAAACCAGTCCCAGTCTGATGAGAGTGAAAAAGTCACTAACAAAGTAGCAGGACTAAAAGTCTCCACGTCCGATGAATCCAACAATAAAGAAACATCAACTGAATCCACTTGTTGAGCACCAGGGATCTCCGCTCCCCCAGTTCATCTTCTGCCGGTGGGAAGATAATCAATCTTAGCCACCAATGGATGTGAATCATTCAGCATACTACAGATAAATAAAGCTTAAACAATTCCCTAGTGCTTATTACAGATGAGCGAGGAATGTTAATAATTCACAAATTAGAATTTCTAGCAAAGTTCTCCAAAGTCTCAATCCTAGCCTGAAAGGTAAGAGCATCCTTACGAAAAGCCGCAGCTGTTTCTTCCACACCAGCCATCTTGGTTTGCATGTCCACTGTTAAGGTTTGTAATGAGGAGATCGCTTCCATGTGCTGCTGTAATTGTTGTTTGTTTTCCTGTATTTGAGCAGAGTCTGAACCTGTGGGAATAGCATTTCCCCAAAGCTGGCTATGGCTGTCCAGATAGACTCCAGGGTAAAGGCTTCTGGACATACAAGGGTAAAGGAGCCAGGAGTTCCAAACATTCCCAGCCAGTTTCTGAAGTCTGCAGGGCCATTGGAGGGACACCAGATGAGGTGGAGCTTACAGCCAAGCCTCCCACCGCCAAATGCAGCGCTGCATTGCTGGAACACTGACCCGGAAGAGGAAACTCACACTCCACTCCATTCTGCTCTGTTGCCGACCCTCCAGCAGACCACGGCTCACTATTCAGGGACTGACCCGACAACGCCGAGCCCACAGAAGCACTTCCCAGCAAAGCTGCTTTAGGTGGACAACACTGCTCGAGCGATCTGATTTCGGGCCCCAAACTGCTTGACAAGCACTCCCGCTCCATCAAGCAAACAGTGCGGTTCTGTATCGCCAGTAATCCTGGCCGCTATAGGGTGTGAATTAAGAAAGGATCTAAAGTCTCAGAAGGTAAGGCGGAAGACGCCACCGGTGCCTAGGAGGGCTTAGGGCCCGATTTAGCCTTCTTTTGCCCATCGTAGGAAACAATCACTATAGCACACACCTGCATGCGGCCATCTTGTTACCCTTATTTTTTTTTTTTAAGTGTAAAAGTTATTCAAGTTTGCTTTGAATCCATCCTCTTGCTATATAAGGATCTTCTCTGTCTGTATATTAGAATCATCAAGAAATCTTTAAACATTTGTTAATAATCTAGTCTGTGGAAATGGATATGGGTAACGGAAGTCCTTCATTACCTTCCTTTTGAGTTTTTAGCTGATCATACATTTGAGAATTGCTTCAATTTTCATGGAGACTGGGGTTTGCATCTTTCAGTCCTTGTTTGCATGGAGTTTCTCCTTGCTCACAAGGGAAACGGGATGCAGCAACACCCCTCCTGCAAGCTGTTGCCTGACTGACAGCTAATAGAACATAGGAACATAGAAACATGACGGCAGAAGAAGACCACATGGCCCATATCAACTAAGTCTCCTTTTTATCTTTACAGATTTTCTGTGTTTGTCCCATGCTTTCTTGAATTCAGATACTGTCCTCGTCTCTACTACCTCCACTGGGAGACTATTCCACACATCTACCACTCTTTCTGTTAAAAAATATTTCCGCATATTACTCCTGAGTCTATCCCTGTTCACCCTCATCCTATGTCCCCTCGTAGCAGAGCTTGCTTTCAATTGAAAGAGACTCTCCTCTTGTGTATCTATGCTATGAAGGTATTTAAACGTCTCTATCATATCTTCTCTATCCCACCTTTCCTCTAACATATACATATTAAGATCTTTAGTTCTGTCCTCATATGCTTTATTGTTTATTGTTTATTTTGAATTTGATATACCGCTCAGGCCAGAGGCATTAGAGCGGTTAACAATACTATATCATTTGAGGAAAAAGGAAAAGAACACCAATTATATGATAGGACAGAGAAGAGGACAGAGACAGTCAAACAGATAGAAGAAGAAGAGGAACATGGAACAGCAAATTACCACAAAATAGCAGCACGTCACCCCAGTCCACATCATGTCATCAATGCCACCCACAGCAACGGACGCCACGGACCAATGCCTAAGGGCCACACCAAAGGGCCCTCTGGCGAGGCCCTCAGGTGCGGGCCCGCAAGGCACGGGTGTGCCTCCGAAGCGGCAGATTTAAAGCCGTTGGTGTGGCAGGCAGGGGAGATGAGGAGGAGCTCCCGCTCACTCCCTCCACGATGACCGCTGCTCCCGATAACAAAGACCACTAACCATTTTAGTAGCCATCCTCTGCACCAACTCCAAATTGTATATATCCTTTTGAAGGTGTGGTCTCTAAAATTGCATCCAAAGCTCCAAATGAGGTCGCACCAGAGACTTATACAGAGACACTATCACCTCCTTTTTTCTGCTGGCCATTCCTCTCCCTATGCAGCCAAGCATCCTTCTGGCTTTTGCTGTTTTCTTTTCTACCTGTTTAGCCATTTTAGGAGTATCAGAAACAATCACGCCCAGGTCTTGCTCTTTTTTGTGGACAGAAGTGCTTCGCCCCCTACACTGTCCCGCTACCTTGGAATTTTGTAGCCCAAATGCATGACCCTGCATTTTTTATGCATTAAATCTCAGCTGCTAAATTCTTGACCATTCTTCAAGCTTAGCTAGATCCCTCCTCATGTTATCTACTCTTTCCTGGATGTCTACTCTATTGCAGATTTTGGTATCATCCACAAAGAGGCAAAGTTTACCCAACAGCCCTTCTGCAATATCACTAACAAAGATTAAAAAGGATCAGACCAAGAACAGATCCCTGGGGCACACCTCTGTTAACATCCTTCTCCTCAGAGTGAGCTCCATTTACTTGTACCCTTTGTCACCTCCCACTCAACCAATTCTAACCCAGTCCACACCTAAGTTACCCAGTTTGTTTATAAGTCACCTGTGCGAAACAGTGTCAAAGGCATTACTGAAATCTAAGTACACCAAATCTTGGCTCTCCCTCGGTCCAACTCCCTGGTTCCTTTGACTGCTCAGACTGCCACAAGAACATAGAGGAAGATGTCTGGTGCCGGGCAATGTCTTCATGTTAGAGCAAGCAGTGCATCCATCTTTATAACCTGTAAGATCTTCACCTCTACTTCCAGTCTTTTTCTTTCTTCAACTGCCTTATTATATTTCTCTTCTAGTTCTTCATATTTAGAATCATTGAGATGCAGAGTAGGCTTATTAGTAGTAACAAAACTCTTCTGTGGTGTACAGGATGATAGGTCCCCTGAAGTCTGTTGACTTTTCTCAAGATCCGATTTGTTCCAGTTCCAGTTTTTCAATGAGCTTCTTGCTTAAGCTAAGCTGCCCCTCCAGGTAGTTAACCTGTGATTCCTTCAACTGATGATCATGTGAAATCTTCTGTTTATTCTTTTCAAGATTATCACATATTTTCATCAAGCTCTAGTTCTCTCTCTTCAATGCCGTTGCCTCTGATTTTTCATTTTCAACCTTTTGTTTTTTGCTTTTGAAAAGCTGCCTCTAGAGATTACAATTGGAACTGCTTTTGCTGTCTTTCTTTTTTTCAATTTGTCCAGCTGGCTCTCAAGCTCTTGAATTTTCTGAATGGTTTTTGTAAGGAGTTCCTCTTTCCATGCTTCTGCAGCCCAGCTCATCTTACTGATGCAACCATATGACAAACATTCCAAGGTCTACTATTTTTCTTTCCTTGAATCCCTCCATTCCAACCCAGATGTGTGGATTTATGCTCTCTTGCCAGCAGATGGAGACTGAGAACCACTAGTTTACTGACATTACCCTATTAGGATCCTTTGCAGTCCACAACAAGCCAGTATTTATTGTACCTGGCTGTGAAGTTCTGATGGCAGAAAATTTCTAGACAGAAAGACACAAGAAGGTGGGAAGAAACTTGGTAAGCCCTACAACATCACTGTACCAGAAAAGCATTGGGATCATGACCTTCTGAAGTAAGGATGTCAGTTTGTGGTCTCAGAAGAATCTCAATTACCTCTTCAGCATCAGGAAGCCAAGTTTCCAAAATAAAAAGCACTTCACAGAATAAGAGCTACAAATCAAAATTCAACCTGCACCACCACCATCTGAGACGCTTCAGTTTGCGACAATATTCAGCCACTAACCGGAGCCAAACCACATAAAGTTATGATAGGTCAATGGCTTGTTATCCAGTTAGCAGCTAAGTTTCACCACTGAATGGACGGTAACACTGATTGCCGATGAAACCGGATATTCAGGGATGGACAACAGATAAGCTCCAGCACTAAATAACTGGTTTTACTTTCAGCCTTGGCAGCCAGCCAGGTGCTTTAACAACACTGACTGCTGCTGCCGAATATCAACCAAGTTTCCAAATGTTGAATCCCAAATGATATTTCAAACCATTCTGTCTTTTTTTTTTTTGCTGAAACAAGGTCACAGTGGACACAATCTCTCATTTGTGGAGGAGTGGCCTAGTGGTTGGGGCAAGGTACTTCAGGCCAGAAGGTCAGGAGTTCAAATCCCACTAGAGGACAGCAACCTTGGGCTGGAAGGACTGGGGTTTCTAGTTCCACAGGTGCTCCTTGTGGTCTTGGGCAAGCCACTTAACCCTCCATAGCCCATGTTCCCTGTAAGATAGTCATCTCCAAGTTATAATGCCCTGTTCAATGTAATTTCAGTTTTTTCAATGTAAACTGCACTGATGCAGAATAGCACGGTATATAAGAGAATGTAAATAAATAAAATAAATTTGTCATTCTTTATAAGTGAATGTTTAAAAATGAATTATGTCCATGAAAATAAATGCCCACCTTTTATATTCCAAAATAAAAAAAGAAACAAGAAATAAGAACTAAAAACAAATAGACACAATAAAGCCTCCACTTAGCAAAGACAGAATATCTGCTGTCATAAAAGGGGATATTTAGATGCTATTTAATGTCTTTTCAGAGGAAAGTAAAAACATTTATTTATTTATCAATTTTTGTATACTGCTTTATCATTTCAGTCAAAGCAGTTTACATTGTAACTTAAACTTGGTAAATGTACATTAAACAGGGATATTAATAACTTGGATTATTCTGAGCAATGGAGCATTAAGTGACTTGCCCACCACCACAAGGAGTACTAATGGGAATTGAACCCTGGTCTCTTGGTTCCCAAGCCAGTGCTCTAACCACTAGGCTACTCCTCCACTCTGAGAATTACAAAAATGTTATAATTCTCACTGGCTTTTAATCTGCAATGGATTGTTTTATATTTTTATTTTATGTTAGTTATTTTGTGTATGTTTTGTTTGTTTAATAGGTTGCAAATAGAGGCAGGTACAACAAGCAAAAATACCTTGATTTTACTATAGGGAGCAAATAAGTACACCATAAGAAACCTCCCGTCTTTTTAACTGTGTTCTTATGGTTGTTTGGTACTTTGTGAATTAGTGCTTGTAGGTAAGCGGCTGAGAGCTGGTTGCATATTTTGAAGGTGGTGAGGATGACCTTGTATTTTATGCGGGTGGTAATTGGTAGCCAGTGTAATGCTTTGAGGATCGGTGTTACTCATTCATGCCTGGAGGCGCCATATAAGATCTGTGCAGCAGTATTCTGCGCTAACTGTAGGGGGTGGATGACACAGTCCAGGAGGCCTTGTAGGATGATATTGCAGTAGTCTATGTGGGGAAGACTGTCTTGAAAGTCGTGTGGGCTTAGTAGGGCACGTAGGAGTTGGGCTGTCTTTATCTTTTGATAGGTGAGTCAGATGGGGTTGTTGATGTGAGTTTGGAAGGTTAATTGCTGGCCAATGGCAATACTAGCACTATCCATTTAGTTTAGCTCTGCTATTCAGCATGCCTACAAAAATGTACTACTTATCCAGACAGTGGGCGTGCTGAATAGCAGACCTAAACTAAATGGATGGTGCCAGCATTGTCACTGGCCAATATGTATATTCAGCTATACAGATAGCGGTGCTTAATATATGGATTAAATTAAACACCAGCACTAGCGTTTAACTTAAGCAGAAATCTTGCTGGCTGAATATTGGGCTGATAGCTTTTATTTGCCTCCCCAAAACCTCTTGTACAAATAAATTTACTCTTGCCCAGAGTAGGAATTAACCAACACAGGTTCCCTTCCTCTCCCCTTCATAGTTTCTACCCCGTCCTATGGAGGTAAAATGAAGATTTTTATTTTACTTTTCTCCCAAGGTAAAACATGAGAGCCAGCCCCTGACTCTATCCAAGTGTTGCCAAATGAAAGCCAAAAAAAGCTGCTTAGGGTAACATAGCATTAAATAAAGTCTGGTTTTTGTGCCATTTCTTACTGCTTTTAAAAAAGACAGTCCCATAATTTTCACTGCATATTGCAGCGCTTATCTGTAAAAAAAAATCTCACAATGCTAAAATGTAATTTATAAATGATTCAAATTATACCATTAATACTTTATATAAATTCCATATTAAAAACATGGCATATCAAGGTCCATCCAGTGCCATATTTCTTGGAAGCAAAAGAAATTTCCAAATTTTATATTCATCAGGGATTTTCCTGAGGGAACCAAGAATTTTCCAACTTCAAAAGGCAATAGCACAACATGGACATTCTGTACCATTCAACCTCATTTTTACAAGAAAATCAATTATCTGCCTTATACAAAGTACCAGTTTACAACTGCACACACAGAAGGTCGATATTTCTCCTAAAGCCAAATAGACATCCAACCCCAAACATCTACCATCCACAATGTGACCAACATGAATAATAAAATGACTCGCACAATACACAGATGACTTTTGTATGCTTACATTGTATTTCAGGAAAAGAGTATAAGGAAATCCATGCAGAATCAGACCAATGGCCATAGAACCCAACATCCTGTCACTGACAGTGGCCAATCTAGATTACAAAAGAAACGCAATGCAAGCATTTGAGTCAATGCTGACTCCTGGTGACTCAACAGCTCTTGGGTTTTCTTAGCAGTGTGACCAGAAGTAGATTGCCAGGCAGGGCCGACCCGTCCATTGTGCAGGAATGTTGTTCGCAGAGGGCCCTGAGCTTCAGGGGGCCCCACGCCAACTTCATCCTGCACATGCTGTTCGGCTCCTGACCATTTGCAGGGCCGGCTTCAGAGGGAGCCAGGGAAGCCCGAGGCCCCAGCTCACCTCTACACAGCTCCGGCAGCTGTGTTCTTATGAAGCCCATGGCACGCCGGAGGTTAAAGAGCATTTCCTGTTTCCTGGTACTCAGCGCGCCAGCAGGCTCCACGAGAACACAGCTACCGGAGTGAAGGAAAATGCTGCTCTTCAGTCCAGTGGCTGTACAGAGGTGAGCTGGGGCTTCAGGCATCCCTAGCTCCCTCTTAAGCCAGTCAGGCAGGTATGGGGCTCTTCAGGGAGGGCTAGGAATGGAAATGGGCTCATTGGGGGGATGTAGTGAAAATGGGCTGATTGGCGGGGGGGCTTGGCCTGGAAATGGGGTGATGGGGAGGCTAGGATAGGACTGGAAATGGACTGATGGGGGGCTAGGACGGGTAATGAGCTGATGCAGAAGGATGGGAGAATGGGACTAGAAGGGAGTTGATGCTGGGTGGGGCTGGATCTAGATGGGAGCTAATGGGGGAGGACTAGAAGGGGATGGGGCTGGGGGAGGGAGGATGGAGAGGGGAAAAGATATTTTGTGTGCGAGGGAAGAAAAATCTACGATTGGCCAGGTGGGGATTGAGGGTGGAGGGATGAAAAAGAAATAAAGAAAGAAATGGAGGAAAGAGCAAGAGGGGAAGATCAGTATGTTGGAGCAGATGTAGAGAGAGAATGGAAAAAACTAGAAGAGAGAAGAAAGGACAAATGGACAGCAGACAATGGAGAGTTAGCAGAAGACATGAAGAAAACAGAAGAAAGCAACTGGGGCAGTTGTGACGGAAAAATAAAATTCCCAAACAACAAAAACGTAGAAAAATACTATTTTATTTTGAATTTATTAACTGGAATATGTCAGCTCTGGGAAATGTGCATTGCCAACATCTTTGTGTTTTGTTTAGTACAAGAAGAAATTAATGTATAGTTTTATTTCTCCAGTGTTGTTGTACATTCCAAGTTTGGCTTTTGGGGTTCCCAGTTTAATTATTGTCTTCATATTTCTAAATTGTGATCCCTTGTTCTATGTTTGCTGATGGTATATGTTTCCATGTGTACTCTGTTCATGTAGTTTTTATACGACAGTCTCACTTGTTCTCTTTCCCCAATAGATGTATGGGTATTCTCTGAGATGTATTGGTTTAATATTTCCAGTATTGCCTTTTGATAGGTAGGTTTTCGTGCTTTATGAGTCCTGGTAGTGCTATTATGATACGGTGGGTTTGCTATGGGTTCTAAATGAGCAGGATTTATAGTACTTCCTAGCAGTTGGCACTGGAGTATAGAAATGTAGAAATCTTGTAGTCTCTTTATACGCACTGCCCTGCAAATGATATTCAGACACTCATTAAGAGGCATGTTTAAAAGTTAATGCATATTCACAAATTCAAGAACACCCATTTATTTCTATTGGCGCAGTGGCACTTAATGCACATTAATATTTAGTAAACATGCCCCTAAATCATTGCCAGGACAAAAGAGAGGCTTGTGAAGGACTCTGTTAAAAGTCAGCTAAAATTTTAGATGGCAACATATACATTTTAAAATAAAATAAATCTATGCAAATAAGGTCCAGTGAATATGCAAACGAGGCCCCGCAATGAGCCTCCGCACGTGGCCCCACACCACCCTTGGGCTGCCCCTGTTGCCAGGCCTTTCTCCTGAGGCAATGGAGGGTTAATTGACTTATCCAAGGCCACACAGAGTGCTAGGGCGAAAAGAATCCTGGTCCCTTGGTTACTAAGCAAATGCTCTATTAGGCTACTTCTCCAAATATCCAGCAAATCCCAAAAAGCATATCTATTTCTCCTAGCTCATTTCAAATGATAAGTCATGGCTCTCCCAAATCTACCTGCCTAATTTTTGCCAAACCTCTTTGAACCCACTCTGTTAGACACCACATCAACTGTTAAGAAATTCCCCAGCTTAATTTTGCTCTGCATGAAAAATTACTTGCTACTATTAGTTTTCAATCCACTGATCATTAGTTTTATGGGCTGTCCTCTAATCTTAGGGTAGGCTAAAAAGTTAAACCACTGCTCTATGATTTTATAAGCTTTTATTATATCTCCTCTCAGTCATCTATTTTCCAAGCTGAAGACCTCTTAACATGTTTAGCCTTTCTTCCTAAGAGAGGCCTTCCATCCCCTGTCTCATTATTGGCGCCCTTAGAAGGCAATGTTCTAAAGGATTTTTCATGCATAAGGGCCTCTTTACTCACATAAAAGGGCTTTTATAAAATTACCCCAGTGGTTACACATATGAAATTTTGCACGGTGACAAAAGGGAATGTGCTTTATGTGACTCATATGTAGGCACACTCTGGGGTGGAGTTTGAGCAGAGCACAGAGTACTGATTTATGCATGCATTTTATAAAATACACATGTATGGATATATTTTACTCTTAAACCTTTGTGCCTACTCCCGGGCATGCGTAAATTTCTGCAGCTTTAATCTAGATACTGATTCTGCTGGTTTGTTGTTGTTAAGTGCCGTCGAGTCGAAGTCGACTCAAGGCGACCCTCTGGATAGCTATCCTAAATTGTGTTCGGTCTTCAGTCAGGAGGCTCATTGTTGACAGACTGGTACCCATAGCTGCTGTTATTGTATCGATCCATCTCATTGCTGGCCTTCCTCTTTTGCGTTGACCTTCTATCTTGCCAAGCAGGATGTCTTTCTATAATGATCTCTCTCTTCGCATGATGTGTCCAAAGTATGAAAGTCGAAGTCTTGTCATCTGAGCTTCTAAAGAAAGCTTAGGTTTGATCTCCTCTAGTACCGACTGGTTTGTTCTTCGGGCAGTCCATGGTATACACAGTATTCGCCGCCAGCACCATAATTCAAAGGCATCAATTTTCTTCCTGTCTATCTTTCTCACTGTCCAGCTTTCACATCCATATTATGTTATTGAAAATACCATGGCTTGAACAAGTCAAATCTTTGTATGGAGAGAGACATCTCTGCTCTTGAGAATCTTATCTAGGTCTTTCATAGCCATTCTGCCAAGAGCAATGCGTCGTCTGATTTCTTGACTGCTTGTTGCTTCTTTATTGATAGTTGATCCAAGTGGTATCATCAGCATAGCGAAGGTTGTTGATGAGTCTTCCACCAATCTTCACACTTCTATTGTCTTCATAGAATCCTGCTTCTCTGATGATTTGTTCTGTATATAAATTAAACAGGTAGGGGGAAAGTATGCAGCCTTGTCTTACACCTTTGCTTATTTTAAACCATTCTGTTTCTCCTTGTTCCGTTTGAACTGTTGCTTCTTGATCAATGTACAGATTGTGCAAGAGTACAATCAGGTGTTCTAGTATACCCATGCTTCTTAATGTGGCCCAGAGTTTCTCATGGTTTACACAGTCAAAAGCCTTGCTATAGTCGATAAAGCACAAATAGATATCCTTTTGGTATTCTTTATTTTCAAGGATCCATCTCACATCTGCAATGATGTCTCTCGTTCCTCGCCCTTTCCGGAACCCTGCTTGCACTTCAGGTAGTTCTTGTTCCAGGTATGGTTGTAGTCTCTTTTGAATAATCTTCAGTAGAATCTTGCTGGCATGTGAGATCAGAACGATTGTGCGATAATTTCCACAGTCAGTTGGATCACCTTTCTTTAGTATTGGTATAAACACAGATCTTTTCCAGTCAGCTGGCCATGATGTTGTCTTCCATATTTTTTGGCAGAGCCTTGTAAGTATGGTAACAGCTGCATCAGATTGCTGTAATACTTCTATGGGAATGCTATCAATGCCTGGTGCTTTGTTCTTTGATAAGGCTTTCAATGCTGCTTCAACTTCTTCTTTCATCACCAATGGTTCCCGATCATAAGGTACAGGTTGAAACGGCTGTTGGTCCACTTGATCGTTATCATATAAAAAAAACTCTGTATATTCCTTCCACCTTTACTCGATCTTCTCAGCATCATTCAACATAGAACCTTGAGCATCTTGTAACATTCCATTTTGAGGCTGGAACTTTTTCTTTAACTCTCGTAGCTTTAGGAAAGCCGATCTTGTTCTTCCTCTAATAGTTTCTGCTTCTATTTCCTTGCATTCGTCGTTGTAGTACTTTTCCTTGTCCTGTCTTGCTGCTCGTTGGAAATCTCTGTTGAGTTTTGTGATTGTCTTTCTTTCTGCTCTGGCTTTAGCTTCTCTGCGTTTCTGGGCAATTTTCAGAGTTTTTTCCATCATCCATTTTGGCCGTTTTTTCTTTTTCACCTTTGTAGAGACTTCTCGCTTTCTTCCAACACAACCTTCTTGATGTCATTCCATAACTCTTCTGGAGCTCTGTCATTTGTATCTAAAGCAGCAAATCAATTTTGCAGGCAGTCTTTAAATTCCAGTGGTATATTCTCAAGGTCATATTTTGCTGCATTCATGAGTGATTTGCTCTTTTTCAACTTTAGCTTGAGTTTGAATACTAGTAGTTGATGATCTGTACCACAGACAGCTCCAGGTTTTGTCTTTGTTGATGTTATAGAGCTTTTCCATTGTTGACTTCCACAGATGTAGTCAACTTGATTTTTATACAATCCATTGGGTGAAGTCCATGTGTACAGTCGCCGCTTGTATTGCTGGAAGAAGGTGTTTGAGATGAATAGATCGTTGGTCTTGCAGAATTCTATCAGTCTTTCTCCAGCTTCATTTCTGTTGCCAAGTCCATATTTTCCAACTACTTTGCCTTCTTCTTTGTTGCCAACTTTTGCGTTCCAGTCACCCATGACTATCAGGATATCCTGTTTACATGTTCTGTCAATTTCAGCTTGTACTTGTTCATAGAACTCTTCAATTTTATTCTCCTCTGCAGCTGTTGTTGGGGCATATACTTGAATTACAGTTGTGTTGATAGGCATTCCTCGTAGACGAATAGAGATTAGCCTTCGTTGACTGCATTGTATTTCATTACAGTTCTTGCAAGTTTCTTCTTTATTATAAATGCAACACCATTTCTTCTTAGTCTTTCATTTCCAGCATAGTAGACCATGTGATCATCTGATGCAAAGTGCCCGATGCCAGTCCATTTCAGTTCGTTGACACCCAATAGATCAAGTTGTACACGTTCCATTTCATTCTTGACCACCTCCAACTTCCCTTGGTTCATGCTTCATACGTTCCATGTTCCGATGTGCATGACATCTTTACAGCTTCTGACTCTCATTTCATGCGCAGCTACATCAGCAGTCAGACGTCCCGAGGGCTTTGATCCAACCACATCATAAATGCTGGCTTTACTCTGAAAAGTCTTCAGCTCTTCCCCAGTAGCTAGTTGAGTGCCTTCAAACCTGGGGGTTTCATCTTCCAGCACTATAGCGCAATTTGTTTTGTTGTAACTATCCATTGAGGTTTCATGACAAGATACAGAAGTAGATTGCCGGGCCTTTCTTCCGTGCAGTTTAAGTTTGGTGCTGTTGCCGTTGTCACAGAAATGTGATCCTCCGCCATCAACACTATCCCATTCTGCTGCTGCCCAGATGGGTGGTTTGTCTTGGTCTGGCACCTCAGCTGAGACCTGTCCATCTTGGGAGACCCTGCCAGTAGTTAAACTACCGATAGTTTAGCTCTCAGCATCACTGATGCACACAAGCCCTCACAGCACGACAAGCTGCAAACCAAGTGAGGGTCTGATGGTTTACCCCCAGTATTATATAGAGACAGATGCTTATGTGTCTTTATAAAGGACTACAAATGGGCAGCTACATGGACTTCACACATATATGACTTGTTATAAAATTATCTGTAAAGGCAATATATGGGCATGTAAAATGGCTCTATAAATTTTCATCAGGCATAAAAGTGTGCTCATTGGCATGAACGTGTAAATTTTTATGGTAGGCATTGCTGGGGGCATGGTTTGAGCAGATTATGGGCGGAGTTGTGAAGTATATACATTGTTTATAAAATGCACCACTAATCTATGCACATATTTGCTTCTCTGTGCAATTGCTTTTGGCAGGGTTGGTCCATCCATTGTGCGAGAATGTTGTTCACACAGGGCCCTGCACTTCAGGGGGTCCCGTGTGAACGTCATTCTTGCACAATGGATGGCTTCAGAGGTGAGCCTTGGAAGCCACATGAGGCCAGGCCCATATCTGCACACCCGCCAGCGTGAAAAGCGCCATTTTCCCTCACGCTGGCGGCTGTTACTGTGACAACACTTAACTTTCTGGAACTTCCTCTCCAGCAGTCGGAGCTAGAAATCAGGCTGCTGCTCTTCCAGGGGCCCAGGGCAGAAACTGGTGAGGGGGCCCCGAAGTCTGACTTCTTCAGTTTGAGGCAAACTTGGGGTCCCCTGAGGCATAGAGGCCAAGAACAAGTGCCTTGTTTGCCACCACCACCTAACACCGGCCCTGTCCAGCATCATGTTATAAACTTCCTTCTCTCTTGGGAGAGAGCAAAATAGGATCTGCTATCTATCTCCCCTCCTTGCAGTCAACTCCGCGAAACTTCTCATGGATACAATAACCTTTGATTGAACCGCATTATATACTGTCGCTCCTGTGGGGGTGCACAATAAGCAATGGTTTAGTCCTTCCTGCTCTCACTCTATTGTGGAGTCTCACAGCTTCCTGGTGGGGAACAGAGCGACCAGTAAGGGATATATATTTTTTTTAAGTGCCATCAAATCAATGCTGACTCCTGGCAACCCAGCAGCCCCTGGGTTTTCTTGGCAAGATGTGACTAGAAGTAGATTGCCAGGCCTTTTCTTCCAAGGCAATGGAGGGTAAAGTGACTTTCCTAAGGTCAAGGGAGTGCCAATGGGAATTGGGTACTAGACTGTTGCTCTAACTACTAGGCTACTCCTCCACTAAGGGAAAGTAAGGCTCCCCTTATATAAGCACAGCCAAAATATGCTTAACTGCATTGCATTTCTAGAAACAGGGCAAAGCACACGCTTGCATATATTCTTTTGGATTTCCAAAAAAATATATATACACATGTTCACAGAAAATGTACCTGCATGGGAGGCGGAGCCAGCGGGAAGCCGGCATGGTCGCGTAAGAGTGACTCTCCCGGTTGGCGATATCCAATTCAGCCCCCCATCGGCGATATTACCTCCCCGGCTAGTGACTCAGTAACCGGGTGCTGAGAGAACATGTCCAGCGGCAAACAGACACGTTTGGAGTTTTCGGGTTCGACATCTGCGGGCTCTAAAAGATCCAAAACGGATCCCCTCTCGCCGCACAAAATGGCGCCTGGTCAAGATCAGCCGGAGGGCATTAAGGAACTGCTGTTAGAAGTCAGAGCTGTCAGGGCTCGAGTAGAGGCGAATGGAGACACTCTGGCCGAACTGCAGTCCGATATGAAAGCCTTGGGCACGCAATTGCAGACGCTCACGGTCAGAGTGGAGACCGTGGAAGCCGCGGCGGCGGCACAAGGTGAGCAGCTCAAGAGTTTTGCGGTAGCGGCCCGTAAAATAGATTGGCTAGAACGCAACCTGGAGGACATGGGGAACAGGGCTCGTCGCAACAATGTGCGCATACTAGGCCTACGGGAAGGCATGGAAGGGGGCGACCCGATTCGCTTCCTCGAGAGTTTCCTACCCGCATTGCTTAAGCTTGACCTCAAGTTCCCATTAGAAATTGAAAGGGCTCACCGAATCCCGACAAACCTGGTTAAGCAGAATGCAAGGCCGAGACCAATGATTATGTGCATCCTACGGCACCAGCAGGTCCTGCAAATTTTCGAGGCCGCCAGGAAGCAACAGCCGCTTCAGCACGAGGGTCAGAGAGTGGCTTTCTATGCGGATTTCTGCAAACACACTGTTGACAAAAGAAGGCAGTTCCTTGCCCTGCGACCGAGGCTACAGCGCTTACAAGCCCACTATGGACTCTTCAGCCCTGTGCGGTTTAAAGTCACGCTAAATAATGTCACCAAATCGTTTGATGATCCTTCTGCTCTGCAACAGTTTGTCGAGGATCAGGAGGCCTTGGCGATGCAATTAACTTGAGCAGGCGTGAGACTTTGCTGGTATTATTGTGGACTGTGGACTTGCATTGAAGCAGGCTCGGAGCAGAGAAGCTCCATACCCGGGGTCTACAATGTCAGTCAGAGTCACTTTCCAGTTCGGCCCTTGGCGAGCTGGAAGGGGTGCACTTTTGGGAGGGGGTGGTATTGGCTGATGGGGGGGTTCTTTAAACATTTTGTTTCCTTTATTTTAAGGGCACTCAACCGGGCTGCACTATGCGGTAATAGTGCTTTTGCTGCCTCGCCCAGATATTTTTTGTGGTGGGATTAGGGGGAAAGGCTCTCTGGGGGGTTGTGCTTGGCAAATACTTTATAGTTTTAAGATGAATGCTGTTGTTAATCTCCCATGTAGATGTTGGTATGGCTAAAATGTTAAAGATATTATCCTTGAACGTTAAAGGTATGCACTCCCCGATAAAACGGAAAAAGATTATGACTTATTGCAAGCGTCAGAATGCTGACATCGTTTTCTTGCAGGAGATTCACTTGTCTCTGAAAGAGACCTCCAAGCTGGAGAACAATGTCTATCAGTTAGTAGGCTCCTCTCCTGCAGCTCACAAGAAAAACGGTGTGGCTACACTGGCTAAAGTTTCGTTGAGCTGTAAGATCATCCAAGCTAGTAAGGACGACGAAGGGAGGTGGGCGAAATCATTGATAACGCTTGGAGGGGCTCAGGTATTACTTTTTAACATCTACGGGCCCAATAGGGATGACCCTGCTTTTTTCTGTAACTTGAATAAGAGCATACAGAGTGAAGGGGAGCCCTTAATTATTCTGGGTGGTGATTTCAACCTAGTAAGGGATGCTCTGATAGACCGGAACCCAGGGAGGGTGGAGCGCCCAACTCGGACGAGCTCGGCGCTCTCTGCCCTGGAGGAAGCGTGTGGGTTGGTAGATATCTGGCGGCTACTCCACCCGAGTGAAAAAGACTATTCCTTTTTTTCCCCTGTACACAAAACCTCGTCTCGTATTGATTTCTTTTTAGTATCTAAGTCTCTGATTTCGGATAGCTGCATGGCAGAGATTTTGAGTGTCACTGTCTCAGACCATGCAGCTATTACGATTACTGTGGAAGTTCCAGATCTAGAGAAGTCGCACCCAATTTGGTCTTTTAGTAGATCCTGGCTGGCAGAACCCACCTTTCAGGCTGAGGTAAAGGCGACTATTACTGCTTACTTTCGTGAGAAGAAATTGGGAGAAACGGCCAGCTGGGCGTGGTGGGAGGCCTTTAAGGCTTCGCTGAGGGCTTCAATTACTAGCTTTAAGATTGCAGAGTCTAAGCGGCGTAAGGCCCAATTAATGGCTTTGGAAAGCCAGATCAAGGCGGGGGAGCGTCTGTGGCTGAGGCAGCCGGTGCCTGGCCTCCTTTTGCGACTACAGAGACTACGATTTCAATATAATGAAATTCTTGGCTCGGACGTGGAGCAGGTAATGCTCAGGCAGTCTGCCAGGTACCATGTAGAGCAGAATAGAGCGGGGAGGCTGCTTGCCAACAATGCAAGAGGCCCGCGCTGCAAGTCCAGGATTGCAGCTATTGTTGACAGCCAGGCAGTGCGGCAGACCAAAAATGTCGGCATAGTTGAGGAGTTTTCTAAATTTTACAGGGCCTTATACTCTTCGGAGACGCAGGCCGAGTTGGTGGACTTCCGGCAGTTTGTGGATGGGTTGGATCACCCTGCACTGACTGAGCGGCAAGCTGCGAACCTTGGAAAGCCTATCTCGGGGGACGAGCTTAGCGCAGCAATTAAGTCCATGCCTCAGGGGAAAGCTGTAGGCCCGGATGGCATTCCCGCGGAATTCTATGCTGTTTTTAGAGCTGAACTACAGCCTTTCCTGCTAGTTTACTATGAAGAATTGGGGAAGAGTCACGGCCAGACTGGTTTATTCTCAGACGCAATCATAACTGTCCTTGAAAAGCCCGGCAGAGATCCTAGCAAGGTGGGGAACTATAGGCCCATTTCTCTTTTAAATGCCGACTATAAAATATATGCGAGCATCTTGGCGAAGCGGTTGTTGGCAATTGTGGGTGAGGTGATACACCCGGACCAGTGTGGTTTTGTACCTGGGCGATCCACCTCTGACAACGCCCGATTGCTCTGCAACTTACTCGATAGGTCCGCAGCGGTACCTAGCCCTTATGTAGCCCTTTCCCTTGACGCGGAAAAGGCATTCGATAGGTTGGAGTGGCCTTTCCTTTTCTTCATTATGAATTGGTTTGGGCTTGGGGAGGGGTTCATCAAAAAGGTGCAGGTGTTATATGCTAAAGCAACAGCGTGCATAGCGGCGAATGGGGTCCTGTCTCGCCCCTTCTCCTTACATAGGGGCACCAGGCAGGGCTGCCCTCTTTCCCCCTTGCTTTTTAATTTGGCAATGGAGCCGTTGCTCCTTGCAGTCCGACAACACAGCGGTTTGGGCGGCGTTGCAGGGGGGGCCTCAGCGGTGAAATTGTCGGCGTATGCTGACGATTTACTCTTATTTGTGCAGCCGTCTGAAGTTCCAACAGTACTAGGCCTGATAGAGTCTTACTCCACCGTCTCCGGATATAAAATCAATTGGAGCAAATCGGTGGCCTTCCCGCTTAATAAGGTTACTACCTCTGCAGCGATGGCTAGCTATCCTTTTAAGTGGGAGGCTGACTGTGTTAAATATTTAGGAGCTTGGTATTGTGCCTCAGCGGAGCTTATGATTCAGAAGAATGTAGAGGAGTTGCTGCAGGTGATACGGAGTAAGACTTTATCGTGGTCTGTTCTTCATTTCTCATGGTGGGGCAGGCTGGAGCTCATCAAAATGATTCTGGTTCCAAAAATTAATTATGTATTGGGCATGCTCCCTATCCTTTTGCCGCACAGTATATTTACTAAGTTGGAAAGGTGCCTTACTAGTTTTTTGTGGAATGATGCTCAGCCGCGCATCGCCCTGCGGAAACTTAAGGCAGCTAAGGACGAGGGGGGAGTGCAGTTCCCCGATCTTTATCTCTATCATCAGGCCTTATTACTGAAGCAAGGGGCTTTATGGTTGGAGCCGGGGGAAGCAGCGTCGCGGCCAGTATGGCTGGAGCTTGAAGCGGGGATGGCCGCTCCTTATCCCCTGGCATCGCTGCTAGGTGCTTTGCTGCCCGAGTGGCTTAATGCGGGAGGTGTCATCAGAGCAACGCAGGATGCCTATTTAAATTTGGTCCGGAGGCTGGGTAAGGACAACTTGCCCTCGGGAGTGTCGCCGCTCTGGTGGAATCCATTGCTCCGAATCCGAGGCAAGATGTTTGCTTGGAAAGCTTGGCAAGAGCGGGGCGTCTGGTCGCTCGGCCAGTTGGTCGGACCGCATGGCTGGAAGGATTTCCTCGCCTTACAGTCAGAATATTCCCTCTCGGACGCCAATTACTTTAGGTGGGTGCAGCTCAAGCATTGCTTAAATGCCTCCCAAATTAATGTGTCGGAATTAGCAGGGGAGAGCGGGTTGCTAAGAACGCTTCGGGGCACAATCGGGCAGCCGGGTGCCCTTTCCAAATTGTATGCGTTCCTTAGGGACGGTGTTCCCCGGGGGCTGGTTGGACTGGCGAAAGTATGGGAGTCGGATGCGTCCGGCCCAGTCCCTGCGTGTGCCTGGAAGCTCCTCTGGGGTCCCGTAACTAGGGTCTCTAGGTCGGCAGCGCTTACACAGACTCTATATTTTTTCCTTCACAGGGCTTTTATAACCCCAGCGAAGCTGGCCAAATGGGATAAGGGGGCCTCGGGTAAATGTTGGTCCTGCCAGGCCAGAGAGGGTACGTACTCACATATGTTTTTTGATTGTCCTTTTATCAGGAACTACCTAAATCAGGTTTGGGAGAGAATTTGTCATATACTGAAGCTATCCTGTGGATTCACATGGAGAGTGATGTTTCTGAGATCCCTGGCGATGTGCCCGGCTATGGGACGCGGGGAAGGTTTCCTATTGAATTTCATGCTGGCTATTGCGATTAAGCAGATACTGGCAAATTGGAAATCTTTCCCGCAGCTCAGCTTGGCGCATTGGTGGAACTCGGTCTGTCAGTATTCCAAATATGAGAAATTGTACTGTAAATTATATCGCCCATGTGATGTTGAGTCAAATGTCAGACGGTGGGAGTTACTCGATCAATATATAGCATGTTCCAAAGTAGTTTTGTAAGAGATGTCTCAAAGGCGGATGCTCTGTCCTAGCCGCCAACCGGGGACGCAAGGGTGGCGACCCCAGGTCTGCGGCTGTTTGACACCCAGAGAGCCGGGGGGGGGGGAGGGGTGGGAGGGTATAGGGTGTTTTGTTGTGGTAGTATTGTTACGTAGTAATGTCCTTTAGTTGTAGGTTTTGTGTTTTCTTTTCTGTTTGCTCTTGAAATGATAAATAAACAATTTAAAAAAAAAAAAAAAGAAAATGTACCTGCACAAATAGCATGTGCATTTTTTCCAAGCTAATTTTTGAAGGGAATTTTTTTCCTTTGAATATGTACTGCATGTGGATGCAAGAGCAATAATACGACCTGGAGTCAGTACTGCAAGATTACCACTAGGGGTCCTGGATTTTTCTTATTTTTTAATTTATTTAACAGGGTTTAATATACCGCTGTTTGATTTATACATTACAGCAGTTTACAAGACCAAAGATCTAATCAAATAGGTCCAAAACAATTCAAAATACAAAGTAATTTAACTCTGATAATTTAAACAATGCAGAGGAAGTACAGAATAACAATACCAACCAAAGACAGAATCATATAACTGAGAAACATGAGAGTATTAAATATGTCCCGCATCATTGATTCCTTAAAACTAATCATATGCTGGATGAAAAGCCATGCTTTTAGTCCCTTTTTAAATTTCCAATGTGAGCTCTCTAGGTGCAGCTCGTGGAGATGCGAAGTCCAGAGCGATGGTGCCTGATAACTAAATGCTGCTTTTTGAAAAAAGGTTAATCTCAGTCTTTGACCTGGAAGGAATTCTTAAATAATTTGCCTGAGATGATCTTTAAGCATGTTGTGGACAATAGGGGATCAATAATGAGTGGTGATATATCAGGGGGGGCCCTGTATAGCAGGTACCTTGAGTTGAGATCAAGGTTTTAAACTGGATCCTATCAGCAACTGGTAGTCAATGCTATTCAAAAATAAGAGGCATTATAGGGACATATTTTTTGGCGCTACATATATGTTTTACTGTTGAATACTAAATAAGTGGGATTCTCTTCAGGTAGTAAAGGGGGGGTCTAGCTAAGCTTGAATAATGGTCTAGAATTTGGCAGCTGAGATTTAATGTTAAAAAATGCAAGGTCATGCATTTGGACTGCAGCAATCCAAGGGAGCGATATAGTATAGGGGGCGAAGTACTTCTGTCCACAAAAGGCGTGATTGTGTCTGATGACCTAGGTGTGATTGTGTTTGATGATCTTGAAGTAGCTAAACAGGTAGAAAAGGCGACAGCGAAAGCTAGAAGGATGCTTGGGTGCATAGGGAGAGGAATGGCCAGCAGAAGAAAGGAGGTGATAGTGTCTCTGTATAAGTCTTTGGTGCGACCTCATTTGGAGTATTTTGTGCAATTCTGGAGACTGTACCTTCAAAAGGATATAAACAGGTTGGAATAGGTGAAGAGGGTAGCTACTAAAATGGTTAGTGTTCTTTTTTATAAAGCATATGAGGACAGATTTAAGGATCTTAATATGTATACTTTAGAGAAAAGGCGGGATAGAGGTGATATGACTGAGACGTTTAAATACCTCCAGGGCATAAATGCACAGGAGGAGAGCCTCTTTCGATTGAAAGCAAGTTCTGCTACCAGGGGACATAGGATGAGGGTGAAAGGGAATAGACTCAGGAGTAATATGATGAAATATTTCTTTACGGAAAGAGTGGTAGATGTGTGGAATAGTCTCAAAGTGGAAGTGGTAAAGATGAGGACAGTATCTGAATTCAAAAAGGCATGGGACAAAAACATAGTGGTTGATATGGAAGGACAGACTAGATAGGCCATGTGGTCTTTTTCTGCCATCATGTTTCTATGTAGTAAACAAGATGAGTCACCACAAGGGCATGAAGTAGAAACTTTAGTACTTTTATAGCTAGATAGGGTATCAAGGATTTAATTCTTGTTAAGGCTGCATAGGAACATTTTACAGTACATGAGATTTATGGGGGGAGCAAAAGCTTATTATCCCATATGACGCCCAAAGAGGTTATGGAATCCTTATCTAAAAAAGATATTCCTAGTGCCTCTGATTTTTGTAGTTCAAGAATTAGCCTGTTGACTTCATTCCAGGAAGTGATTTTATTAAACTTTTCTTGAACAGTGTTTATGAATTGGGTATTCCATTCATCACTAGCAATCAGAAGCAGGATGTCATCTGCGTAAAAATAAACACTGATCACCACATCCTGGATCAGTGTTACAAGATATGAAATAAAAACATTAATTATTTTCCTTCTTTTATATACAGCTTTATCTGAAAGTCAACACGGTTTACAGATTAACTGAAACTTTAAATTGTACATAGGAACACAAAATACAGTTAACAACTTACTGTAAAGCAAAGAACATCAAATGCAAATCGAGCAAACAGTTTAAAAATCAAGAGGTACTTTGCTGTGCCATAATGTACTTGTGTAGTAGGATAGAATGTTAGTTTTCTCTACCAAAATGCTCAGTGAAAAGATGAGTTTTCAGCTTTGTACGGAACTTGATTAGGTCATGGACGACTCGTATGCTCTCAGGAAGTGCATTCCAAATGCTTGGTGCAAAGAGTGAAAAGGCTCGGTTAGGGGCAGTTTAGCTGAGCTTCACTTTTGGCGTGGGGATGGTGAATGTACTTTGTGCATTGGTTCTTCTAGATCTGTTGTTCAGTGTTTAGTGTAATAAAGATTGCAGTTAAACTGAGGAAAGGTTGTGAAAATGGTCAGTATGACTTTGCATCTTGTACAGCTTGTTATGGAAAGCCAGTGTAGGTGCTACAGTATGCTCAGCTCTGGGTGTGCCGTATAGCATACGGACTGCAGTGTTTTGTACCATCTGTAATGGATGAAATGCATACTTTGGTAAACCTTGGAAGATTGTATTACAGTGGTTGAGATGTGGGAAGACTAAGGCCTGAAAGACTATATGGAATTCATGGATTTCCAGTAATGGTTGTAGATACTGTATTGTTTTTATTTTGAGGTATACAAGCCTTATGGTGTTATTAATGTGCGCTTATAAGGTTAGACGCTGGTCTAGGGCTATTCCTAAGCAACACACTTCAGATCTCACTTCTACTTGTGCTCCTGGAACTTCTATAGATGTCAGTGGCTTGAAGCTTGTGCCCTTGATGATATAGAAAATTAAGGAATGTAGGAGTCAGTGTGGATCCCTGAGGGGTGCTATATGAAAGTGGAAAGGTCGAAGAAGAGCAGCTGTAAGCTGTCACTTGATAAACCCTATTTGAAAGATATGAGCGAAACAAATTTATGACTGCTCCTAAACCGCCTACCTGCTCAAGGTGTTCCAGTAGGAGAAAATGATCAATAGCTCTAAAAGCTCCACTAAGATCTAAGTGATTGAGCAAGGTATCTTCAAAACTGTTTTGATTATTTCATTTAGCAGTTTTGGTGCTACATCCATTTCAAAATGCGGACTGCCTTGGATGGAAAATGTTATTAGCATTAAGAAATCTGATTATCGGTTCTGCAACAGCTTTCTCCAAGAGTTTGTCATGAAAGGAATATTTGGAACCCAGAGCTGAAGGATCAGGAGTGACTGGAGATCATTCCACTAGACCAGGGGTTCTCAACCTATTCCTTGGGACGCATCTTGCTAGGTGTTTCTCGAGGACTGGGTTGAAATCCCTGCACTAGACACTAGGGACCACGGTTAGAACAGGGACTGAATCAGGGGATAGGGAGTTCTTGAAGGGGATCCATTAGGAGGTAACTGGGTTGGGTGGGGGGGGCTCTTCATTATGGAACTGGATGCCTTAAAGGGGGAGGGTCAGGAGGATTGGCTGTAAAGAGAGGTTGGGGGTATTGGATATCAGAGAGGGTGATGATGGAGGGGGGGCCAGATCTCGGACTTTACAGTTGCCCTTCAGGCACTTATTTGTGCCTCTTAGCAGCTGTAAATGCCAACATCTCTCATTTTTCATAGCAACATGGATGCCTCTTATAAGACGAAGTATCCACATTGATACTATAGACCCACCCTAAGAATTCCCTTTCCCTGCCCTTACCGCACTCCCTTGACATCTACACATATTAAGCATCCCCATGTGTAAATAGCCTCCATTCTAAAATGACATTTGCATTTATATGACAATTTACACATGTAAAAGCTTCTATTTACATGTAGGGATGCTTCTAAAATAACCCCCACTGTTTGAAATTGCCCCAAAGTAGTTAAAACACAATCAGAGTATTAGGGATTCCAGAAAGACCTGTCCAGGCAAGTGCAAATTGATGTACTTGGAGAAACATAATCCCAGTTCTATGTGCACAATGCTTAGTTCCATATTAGCAGCTACCACTCAGGCCACAATAAGGGTAGGGTAGTTCCTAACATGCATTAAGGAAATAATGCATGATTTTTGCTCTTAATGCTTATTAAAGGGCAAAACTGTGCAAATTAGTTTGCTGAAAAGTACATTGCTTAAAATGAGTTACAATGCATGCAAATGCTTGCAAAACAATGCATTATGCAAATTGTAACAGTTCAACGTTGGTATTATTTTATTTTTCCACCTAGGAGCATCAGGCTGCTAACATATGTCCTGATGCTCATGGGCACCATCTTAAAAGGGCCAGTGTGTCAATAAATGAAGTGTGGTCCGGAGCAACGTTCCCTCTAAGCTGCGCTAGGTCCTCCACCGGCATTCCTGCCGGGGGGTGCAGCACAATCAACGCTTCGCCCCTCCCCCCACCAGCAGGAATGCCGACGCAGGATCCGGTGTGGCTTAAAGAGAACAGTGGCTGCGGCGTGTGTTAGATCCAACAACTCTACTGTTGGGTCTAACACATGCCGCAGCCAATGGTCTCTTTAAGCCATGCCAGGTCCTCCGCCGGCATTCCTGCCGGTGGGGGAAGGGGCGGAGCGTCGATCGCGCTGCATCCCCCCCCCCAGCAGGAATGTCGGCGGAGGACCCAGCACACCTTAGAGGGAACATTGGAGGTCCTCTGCTCCCTACCCCCAGCAAAGACTTTTGAACCTCCCATATATACCCCCACCTCTTCACATGGAGCTTCTTCCCATGAAACCAAATTTCAAGACCCCAGACCATCTTCATAGGTCACCCCAGACATACCCAAATATTTCCCTGGTGGTCTAGGGAGATCCCCATTCGCTCCTGCCCGGGCCAGTGCCAGGTTCAAAATAGCACCTGCAACTCCTAGCAGTAGTCCTACATTACTATGGCTGGGGTCACAGGCGCCACTATGAGCCCATCGCCGGCACAGGCAGGAACGAATTGGTATCACTCTTGCTCAGATCCCCTTAGACCACCAGGAATGTTCAGGTAGGCCTGGGGTGGCCTACAGACAGTGGAGGGGTCTTTGGGGGATAGAGCTTGTGATTATGGCCTTGGGGGTAGGGATCTGTCTGGGGATGTGGGAGTTAACTTCAGGTGGGGCTGAGAGTCTTTGCTGTGGAGAGGGGGACCCCAAGACTGTGCTTCATTTATTAACATCTGATTGTGTGAAATATCGTAAATCCCCTCTTGTCCCCAAAATATTTTTGTCGGGCATAAACCGCAGGAGGAAGAGAGTTGCACTCCCCCTCACACACAGTACATGCCCCTTTTATTCGTCAAAATATTCTCATGATGCTGTTCTTCACAAACCAAACTAAAAACCACACTTATCTGATCAAACGCACGATGTGCATGTTTCGAGGCTGTAGCCCCTGCTTCAAGTGCTTCCAATGAACTTCAGTGTGTCCACCTTTCCTCATAACCGCCAAAAAACGCCGAACAATTGACTGGTCAAATCAGGGATACCTGCTCAGGATAGGCTACTAGCAGAACCGTCCATCATCCGAGAACACCAATCACATGAAGGGAATACCCACCCGTCACGGGGTTCCCTGCAGTGAAAGATATCAGTGTCAAAATCCTAACCAATCAACTTCTCGATTCAAACCTTCAGGAGAAACAGTTCGTAAGGTGAATATCCAACGCTGCTCCAGTCTACGTAACTTTGCTACTCGATCCCCTCCTCTAGGATCCATTGGAACATGATCAATTATTGTCCATTTCAATTGCTCAAAAACGTGGTGCCGATCTAGACAATGTTGTACAATCTGAGTCGTCTGCACTGATTAACAGAGACGTGAAGCATGCTCTCCCAACTGAATCTTTATTGCTCTGGTAGTGCTCCCCACATATCGCAATGAGGAAGGACATTCCAAAAAATATATCACAAACATAGAAGTACATGAGATCTGCCATCGATGATGAAAAACCCGACCAGACAATAAATCAGACCACGAAGGTCCGGAAATAGTAGTGTCACAATAATTGCACTGGTTACATGATAAGTGGAACCCCGATCTAACACTGGGACAATCCAGTCTATCCCCTAAGACCGCTGATTTTACCAAGACGTCACATAGGTTCCTCCCTCGAGAATATGTAATCCGCAAGGGCTTATTAAAACAAGGATGTAAAGATAGCACTGACCAATATTTCTTCAGAATATATGTGCCTACTTTTGAATGACTCATATATGGTAATATGCCTGTCAGTGCATCAACCAATCCTTTAGAAGATTTGGATTGAGCGGGATCAAAATCAATAAACCATTCCCGATGAGAGTATAGAGCGCTGCGATAAGCTCGGGAGAGCTTGGAGTCTTGTGAGAAGAAATTTGTGAAATGGCATCATAACATCACACGTTCTGATCGGAAATGTTTGGATATGTTATCCCATGACTCTTCCATCACGATCCGGAGTGTGGATAAGGGGGGAGCAATTGTGTTATGGGACACAAATGTATATTTGACCAAATTAAGATCACATGTGTTGGATGCTACAGTGTATAAGAAATTGGAGAAGGACCTGACTGAAATCTTGAAAGGGGAAATTCGGGGTTTGATTACGCTGGCATTTTGAAAAGGTTGGATAACTTCAAGGGAATTTCGTTTTCTCCTCATGCCCGTTCCCAAGATACCGATTATTTATTTGATACCAAAGATACATAAATCTATGGAGGACCCCCCGGGATGGCCCATAGTATCGTGTCGGGGATCAGTTCTTGAACCATTATCTAAGTTCTGTGATGTGTTTCTCAGGGAAGAGGCAGCTTTGGTTCGATCTTTTATTCGGGACTCCACACATTTTTTGAGTTTTCTACAACAAGTGGTTTTGCCATCTACTGAGTGTTACATTGTAACTCTGGGTGTAGTTGCGTTGTATACGAATGTAGACCAGGGTGAAGCATTGGATCTACTTCAATCTATGTTTGAGCGAGCTCCGTCACGTTTGCCTAAAGCTTTTTTGTTGGAGATGATATCTTCATGCTTACTCGAAATTATTTTTTGTTTGAGGGGGAGTTTTTCCAGCAAACATTTGGCATTGCTATGGGAGCCACTGTGGCTCCCTCCATTGCTACATTATATATGGCTGATATTGAAGAACGTTACATTTACACTTCATCAAGTTTCGTGAATGTTGCCATATGGAAAAGATTCCTTGATGACATATTTTTTGTTTGGACTTCCGATTTGGCTTCATTGAATGATTTTATAGCCTGGCTTGATAATATAAAACTCCATATTAAGTTCACTGCTCATGTCGCTTTGGATCGTCTGGAATTTTTGGACATGGTAGTCTACCGGGAGGGTACCTCCTTATTGACGACTTTATATAGAAAACCGATTCAATGCAACTGTCTGTTAAATTATGACAGTTTTCATCCTGAACCTCTTCGTAATGGGCTACCCTACGGACAATTTTTAAGGATTCGGCGGTTGTGTACAGCTGTTCAATTTAAACATCATGCAGTTGATTTGCAGAATAGACTTTTAAGTAAGGGGTATCCTCAGTCGGTGATCTCCCGAGCTTATCGCAGGGCTCTATACTCTCATCGGGAATGGTTTATTGATTTTGATCCCGCTCAATCCAAATCTTCTAAAGGATCGGTTGATGCACTGACAGGCATATTACCATATATGAGTCATTCAAAAGTAGTCACATATATTCTGAAGAAATATTGGTCAGTACTATCTTTACATCCTTGTTTTAATAAGCCCTTGTGGATTACATATTCTCGGGGGAGGAACCTACGTGACGTCTTGGTAAAATCAGCGATCTTAGGGGATAGACCGGATTGTTCCAGTGTTAGATCAGGGTTCCAATCATCATGTAACCAGTGCAATTATTGCGACACTACTATTTCCGGACCTTCATGGTCTGATTTATTGTCTGGTCGGGTTTTTCATCGATGGCAGACCTCATGTACTTCTATGTTTGTGATATATTTTTTGGAATGTCCTTGCTCATTGCGATATGTGGGGAGCACTATCAGAGCAATAAAGATTCAGTTGGGAGAGCATGCTTCATGTCTCCGTCAATCAGTGCAGACAGCTCCGATTGTACAACATTGTCTAGATCGGCACCACGTTTTTGAGCAATTGAAATGGACAGTAATTGATCATGTTCCAATGGATCCTAGAGGAGGGGATCGAGTAGCAAAGTTACGTAGATTGGAGCAGCGTTGGATATTCACTTTACGAACTGTTTCTCCTGAAGGTTTGAATCGAGAAGATGATTGGTTAGGATTTTGACACTGATATCTTTCACTGCAGGGAACCCCGTGACGGGTGATTATTCCCTTCATGTGATTGGTGTTCTTGGATGATGGACGGTTCTGCTAGTAGCCTATCCTGAGCAGGTATCCCTGATTTGACCAGCCAACTGTTCGGCATTTTTTGGTGGTTATGAGGAAAGGTGGACACACTGAAGTTCATTGGGAGCACTTGAAGCAGGGGCTACAGCCTCGAAACGTGCACGTTGTGCATTTGATCAGATAAGTGTGGTTTTTAGTTTGGTTTGTGAAGAACAGCATCATGAGAATATTTTGATGAATAAAAGGGGCATGTACTGTGTGTGAGGGGGAGTGCAACTCTCTTCCTCTTGCGGTTTATGCCCGACAAAAATATTTGGGGGACAAGAGGGGATCTACGGTATTTCACACAATCAGAAGTTCTTATAATTTGAATACCGGTTATTCTGCTATTTTAAAGTTTGATTGATATCATTTATTAACATGCCAGACACTTTAAGAAAGCTTTACCAGTTGAGCACAATAACGCAACTTGAGAGGCTGATTGCAAGCTGAATTATTCATTTACCATGGGAGCTATTAACCTACAGTACATAGGTTAGTAACTACCACGGTCAACTAAGATGTGGTAAAATGCAATATTTTACTGCTGCTTAGTAAGTTTTCCCCAAGACTCTTTGGTAGTATACTGGATAATGCATCTCATGTGAGGACCTAATGAGGTAATTTAAACAATTTTTTAAAAATCTGGAACATTGGTATGTTCATTTAACATTACCACATTAGCCTGCTTTGTAGATGGGCAGTAGCTAATGGACACTTTAACACAAATTTAATGCTAGCATTAACACTAATTAGAACATTAGTACACAATCGCTAAGTCAATAATAGTAGTAGTAGTAAGTACACAGGGATATGTTTATAAAGCCACGGCTCCAATATCGCACAGAAGCCGCTATTGCTGCTTACATAGAAACATAGAAACATAGAAATATGACGACAGCAAAAAGACCACATGGCCTATCTAGTCTGTCCTTCCATAACAACTACAACAGTCCCCTTTTTACCTTTAGAGATCCTCTGTGTTTGTCCCATGCTTTTTTGAATTCAGTTACTGTCCTCATCTCTACCACCTCCACTGGGAGACTATTCCACGGATCCACTACTCTTTCCGTAAAGAAATATTTCCGCATATCACACCTGAATCTATCTCCGTTCACCCTCATCCCATGTCCCATCGTAGCAGAACTTGCTTTCAGTTGAAAGAGGCTCTCTCCCTGAACATTTATGCCATGGAGGTATTTAAACATCTCAATCATATCACCTCTATTCTTCCTTTCCTCTAAGGTGTACATATTAAGGTCCTTCAGTCTGTCCTCATATGCTTTATAATGAAGGCCACTAACCATTTTAGTAGCCACCCTCTGCACCGACTCCATCCTGTTCACATCCTTTAGAAGGTGCGGTCTTCAGAATTGCACACTATACTCCAAATGAGGTCACACCAAAGACTTATAGAGAGGCATTATCACCTCCTTTTTTCTGCTAGCCATTCCTCTCCGTATGCACCCAAGCATCCTTCTAGCTTTTGCCGTCGCCTTTTCTACCTGTTTAGCTACTTTAAGATCATCAGACACAACCACGCCTAGGTCCCGCTCTTCTTTAGTGGACAAAAGTACTTCACCCCCTATACTATACTGCTCCCTTGGCTTGCTGCAGCCCATTTTTTAACATTAAATCCCAGCTGCCAAATTCTAGACCATTCTTCAAGCTTAGCTAGATCCCTCCTCATGTTATCTACCCCTTCCTGGGTGTCTACTCTATTGCAGATTTTGGTATTATCCGCAAAGAGGCAAACCTTACCTGAAAGCCCTTCCGCTATATCACTAACAAAGATGTTAAAAATAATCGGACCAAGGACAGATCCCTGGGGCACACGACTGATAACATCCTTCTCCTCAGAGTGCGCTCCATATACTTGTACTCTTTGTCGCCTCCCACCCAACCAATTTCTAACCCAACAGTAACTTTAGGGTCCATCCCTAGGGTGCTCAGTTTGTTTATAATTCACCTGTGAGGAACAGTGTCAAAGGCTTTACTGAAATCTAAATACACCACATCTAGGGCTCTCCCTCGATCCAACTCCCTGGTCACCCAGTCAAAGAAATCAATCAGATTTGTCTGACAAGACCTGCCTCTGGTGAACCCATGCTGCCTCGGATCCTGTAATCTGCTGGACTCCAGAAACCTCACTATTTTCTCTTTCAGCAGCATTTCCAATAATTTACTCACCACCGAAGTTAAACTAACCGGCCTGAAGTTTTCAACCACATCCTTACTTCCGCTTTTGTGTAAAGGCACCACATGAGTCTCTCTCCAGTCCTTTGGCACCACTCCCGACTCCAACGAGGCATTGAAAAGGTCAGTCAGTGGAGTTGCTAGAACATCCCCAAGTTCCCTCAGTATTCTCGGGTGTATCCCATCCGGTCCCATCGCTTTGTCTACTTTAAGTTGAGATAGTTTCTCACGAACACAGTCTTTTGAAAATTATTCAAGATGTTCTTTGCTTCTGTTCCTATTTGTGGGTGTTTTCTGAGGTCCTGCTCCTGGTTCATCTGTGAACACAGAACAAAGATATTTGTTAAGTAATTCCGCTTTATCCTTATCAGCTTCTACATATTTCTCCCCTGCACCCTTGAGTCTGACAATACCACTCTTGCCCTTCCTCTTCTCACTAATATATCTGAAAAATGTCTTATCCCCCCATTTTATTGCATTGGCTATTTCCTCCTCCTTTTGAATCTTTGCCTTCTTGACTACTTTGCTAGCTTCTCTAAGTTTTCCAAATACAGATGCCTGTCTTCCTCTCTCTGTGATCTCTTGTATTTCATGAAAGCCTCCCTCTTTTTCTTCACTTTTTCAGCTACTTCTTTCGAAAACCATAGCGGTCTCCTTTTCCTTTTACCTTTATTTACCATTTTAACAAAAAGGTTGGTTGCCCTTAAAATATCCCCTTTCAGTTTTGCCCACTGTTTTTCTACATCCCCCAGCTGTTCCCATCCCACTAATGGCTCCCTGAGGTATTAGCCCATCTTCGCAAAGTTAGTCTTCCTAAAGTCTGAGATCCTCACCTTTGAATGGATTCTAACAGCCCTAGTCCTAATACTGAACTACATCATCTGGTGATCACTGGATGCAAAATGAATCTCCCACCACAACATCAGAAACACTTTCACCATTGGTAAGCACCAAGTCCAGTATGGCCCCTTCACGTGTGGGGTCTGTTACCAATTGCCTGAATAGTTCTCGCTGTAGAGAATCTTTGGGAACATACCCCTTAATTTGTGAAGAAAACTATAGTTTCTTTTAAAATCCCTAGTTTGATAAAAAGACCTCTCAGTGTTTTAAAACAATTTTTGGACTATAATATTGTAGAATTTGTAAACCATTTAAATATTTCAAGCTAGTGTGCATAGCCTATTCTCTGCCAAAAAACTAAAATTTTCCACTGGAGATATTACCCTCTTAAATGTTCTTTGTAACTTTCTTTGAAGGCTGAATTAATAGAAACTTGCTCTGACACATTCCATACTCTTTAAATTCCTTTTAACTGCCAAGAGTGTCTTGTTAGGCAGAATCCTTTTAATATTAATATTAATGATGCCAATATCGAATTATTACTATGCATTGATTTATGTTCATCTTTACTGTTCTCACTAGGTCTCTAAAAACATTCTAGTGACTTCTCCAAAGCAAAATCTTGACTACTATTTGATGAGGCAGATAAACTCATAAGGGAACTAAAGTATAGTTAATTGTTTACCATGGCTAAATCTGCTTTGAAGTTATTAACTCAGAATGATAAAAATAAGCTGAATTAAAGGGAAAGAGGTTTATAAATTTGCCTCGGGCAAACCAAATGTTCATTTCAGATTTACTGTTGTTTTTCTGTATTTAGGGAATACTGATGCTGTAAAATTGTTGATCTTGTCTGTTTCTAAAGCATGTGGTCTGAAATCTTTGCTCTCTTTTTACCTATCTAATCCAGTGGGGATAAAGTAAAAACAAACAAAAAAAATCTGTGTATTATTCATGATGCAAGCCAGCCAAAGACATAAAAAATGAAAACAAAATAGAAATGACTCATTAGAAGAAAACATGCACTCATGGCATATCTCTGTTTTTATAGAGTATATAATAGCATTAAAATTTGAATAGTTAAAGTAACAGTCATATGGTACCGGGACAAATATTGCCAACATCATGGTGACTCAGGAACATGATTTCATTCTTGATAAAGATAAAAGTACACGATGGCATAATGTTTACGAAAAAGTACAAACTGCAAAAATTCCTTTAACAGCTAAGTATTTGCATATTTCAGCTGCAATATTGATACATTAAATAGAAACCCTCACCATCTGCTAAAGGTGGGTGTAATGAAAAAGTGGAAGAGTAGCCTAGCCATTAGAGCGGCAGGTTAAGAATCAGGTACACCTGGGTTCAAATCTTGCTTCTCCTTGTGACCAAGTCACTTCACCCTCCCTTGTCTCAGGTACAAATTCTTAGATTGTAAGTCCATTCGGACAGGAACATAACTCATGTACCTTACCTTGAACATAGATTTGAAAAGGAAAGTAATGAAATCGCAAATCCAAATATGTAATATCTGAAAATTCATTCAAAGTGCATTTCCTTGTCTCTATTATGGGAAGGGATTTGCAGCTATATATTGAGGACCAGAATAATTATAATGTGGATTTAACTAAAGAAAGCTGAAATTTCTGTGTAGCTGAGTGATGGAGCCTGATATAAAGCAAATTTAAAAATTATGCAAATTACTAAAATCAAGACATACTGTCCCTGTTATAGACTAAATGGCAATACTGACAATATTCAAGAAATGCTGTAGAAGAGAGTGAAAGAAAAATATAAAGAAACCTGTGCAAAAAGCTTATAAACAAATTACCCACATGCTAACAATGATGCAAGTCAGCTGCATAACAAACACAACAATTCCCACAGCAACAGGTTGAGAGGCAGCCATGAGTTAAAAACAGCTCCCACCCAACTAGGTGGGAGCCATTTTTAACTCATGGCTGTCTCTCAACTAGGTGGAGCCGTTTTTAACTTTATACGTCACCGCGTGTGGCCACGCCCCATTACGCCCCTTCCCGCCCACATTCTGAGTTCCCCATTTAAGTGCCCTGTATGTGCAGGGAGCATTGTTATGGAATAAGGGTCTGGACGTTTTTATTGGATACACGTCTATCCCACACATCCACGGGGCTTATTCTTGGTTCAGAATGACCCCCAAGATCATCAGGTTTACCACTTACTGCTCTTTCAAGCATGTTGATTGCTATCCAGACTGAAACTATAGTCACCATCTCTGGTTTAACAGACAAGCCACTACTATCCTGCAAAGAATCTTGTGTATTCCCTTCCATTCCTTCAAGTGCAGCCCCTTCAGCTGGAAACGGGGCTTATAACAGTTGTTGCCCCATTGCTGGCTCTGATGGAACCTACAATACTAGCTGTGACTGATCCTCCAAGGACTTTCCTGCCACGTTAGGTCAGTATCATAAATAAAGGATATAAACAGGTTGTAGTCAATACAAAGGGGTGGCTATTAAAATTGTTAGTGATCTTCATTATAAAGCATATTAGGATAGACTTAAGGATCCTAATATGTACACCTTAGAAGAAAGGCAGGATAGAGGTGATATGATTGAGATGTTTAAATACCTCCGTAGCATAACTGCACAGGAGGAGAGCCTCTTTTGATTGAAAGCAAGCTCTGCTACGAGGGGACATAGGATGAGGGTGAAAGGGGATAGACTCAGGAATAATATGCGGAAATATTTTTTATGGAAAGAGTGGTAGATCCATGGAATTGTCTCTCAGTGGATGTGATAGTGGTGAGGACAGTGTCTGAATTCAAAAAGGGATGGGACAAACACAGAGGATCTCTAAAGGAAAAAAGGGGAGTGTTAGTTCTGGTGGATCCTCCTCTGCTGCTATCCCACTCTCAATTGGTGTACCCCAAGGATCTGTCTTCATTCCTCTCCTTTTCTCTCTTTATACCCAGTCCCTTGGTGCTCTCATCTCTTCCCATGGCTTTCAGTACCATCTTTATGCTGATGACTCCCAGATCTACCTCTCTACGCCTGAAATTGAACTTCCCCCTAAAATCTCCTCTCCTCTTCCTTCTTTCTCAGTTTCTGTGGATGACTTAAGAACATAAGAACATATGATATGCCATACTGGGTCAGACCAAGGTCCATCCAGCCCAGTATCCTGTTTTGTGTCATCTGTATATTTCATAACCTCACTCGTTATTCCCTTTTCCAGGTCATTTATGAATATGTCTAAAAGCAGTGGACCCAGCACAGATCCCTGGGGTACACCACTATTCACCTTTCTCCATTGGGAAAATTGGCCATTTAGCCCTACCCTCTGCTTTCTATCTTTTAACCAGTTCCTGATCCACAATAGTACACTGTCTCCTATCCCATGACTCTTTAGTTTTGCCAAAAGTCTCTGATGAGGGACCTTGTCAAAGGCTTTCTGAAAGTCCAAATACACTATATCAACCGACTCACCTTTGTCCACCTGTTTATTCACACCTTCAAAAAAACATAACAGATTAGTAAGACAAGATCTTTCTTGTCTAAAGCCATGTTGGCTGTCTCCCATTAAGCCATGACTATCTGCTCCTTCCTGTTTTCTCGGCTTGCAACCTTGGGGTTGTCTTTGACACCTCTCTCTCCTTCTCCACACACATCCATCTGATAGCTAAGACCTGCCGTTTCTTTCTCTATAACATCAACAAAATCTGCCCTTTCCTTTCTGAACACTCTACTAAGACGGTTATCTACTCCTTAATCACCTCTTTGCTTGATTGCTACTCCTTGCTGGTCTCCCTTTGAATCATCTCTCTCCCCTTCAATCTGTTCAGCACTCTGCTGTGCAGCTAATCTTCTGCCAGCCTCTTCATGCCCATATTACCCCTCTTCTGAAGTCACTTCATTGGCTCCTTATCCGTTTCTGCATCCAGTTCAAACTTCTCCTGCTGACCTATAAATGCATTCACTCTGCAGCTCCTCACTACCTTTCTTCTCTTATCTCTCCTTACACCCTCCCCCCCCCTCAGGAACTCTGCTCTTCTGGAAAATCGCTTCTATCTGTGCCCTTCTCTTCTGTTGCTCCTTTCACCTTGCTGCATCTTACGCCTGGAACAAACTACCTGTGTCTGTACACCAGGCACCTTCTCTGACCCTTTTAAAATCTAGGCTGAAAACTCACCTCTTCGCTGCTGCTTTTGGTTCTTGACTCACCTGATCTTTGTTTCTTTACCACTCCCCCTTGTTTTATCCCTGTCTGCACCTTCTGTGTTGTCTATCTTGGCTAGCTTGCAAGCTCTGATGAACAGGGACTGTCTCTTACATGTCTGTGCAGCGCTGCATATGACTTCTAGCGCTATACAAATGCTCAGTAGTAGTAGTAGTAGTGATATGGAAGGGCAGACTAGATAGGCCATGTGGTCTTTTTCTGCCATCATGTTTCTAGGTGCATCGAGGTCTGGATCAGTATTGGAGCCACTGAAGGAACATCTCTTAGCCTTCCCTTACTCTTACCCATAGCATCACTCTCCAAAATCACAACATTACTATAAAAAATGAAGTAAAATACCTAGGTGTCACCCTTGACTCACACCTTAGTATGGACACACATATTAGAAACATCACTAAGAAAATCTACTTTAAACTCAAAATTTTAAAACAATTACGTCCTCTTGTACTTCTACATGATTTTCTGAGCATTATCCAGGCTATCATCACACCACACTTTGATTTCGCAAATCTCACCCTACTAGGAACAACAAAACAAAACATTAAAAGACTCCAACTTGCCCAAAATGCAGCAGCAAGAATTGTAATGAAGGTTCCACCATTTGAACACATTACCCCTATACTAGCAAACCTTCACTGGCTCCCAATTCAATCCAGAATAAATCACAAATTGATTATCACTACATTTAAGACATTAAATACAATGGCCCCAGTCTCTTTAACAAAACTTATCATTAAAGACACATCCCAAACTGCGCTACGGAGAGGCCACACGAATAAAATTAGGATCCCGAAAGATTTCACAACTACCAAAAAAACAACTAATAAAAAAGCGTTTTCTCATGCAGCTCCCACCCTATGGAACTCCCTCCCCGAAGAAATAAGAGCATTAAATGATGCAAAGGAACTCCGCAAGAAATTAAAAACATATTTATTCATCTCCCATTTCGGCAAACTAGAAAATACCTTACCACTAACAGGAAATGGTTAATAGCGACCTCAGGGTACACCAACTCCAATTTTTCTATCTAACTACAATTAAAGTCGATTAAATAACTAATTGTAAATCCTGTAAATAGATATATGTAAATAGTTCAAAATATGTAAATAGTTCAATTGTTATTTAACAAATTATTTACCATATTTAGTCCAATCATGTTTAATGTATTTAGCAAAATTGTACCTAGTTAAGTAATGTTTCATGTATTTAGCAAAATTGTACCTAGTTAATTAATGTTTCATGTAAAACAGACCTGTTAATCTGTTCATTCCTTGTTCACTGTAAACCGCACCTGATCTGTGGAAGGTAGCGGTATATAAGCAACTGTTAAATAAAATAAATAAAAAATAAGAAAATCAGATAAGCAACAAAGAAATAGCGCCCACAAAAGGATGCTGGCACAGAAGCTTTTAATGTGCAGCCATCATCTCGAGAGTCCCCCCAAAAAAGCAGTTTGAGAAAATATTAAAAGAAGAGTAGCAAACCATGTTCTAAGACCCTTTATTTAAATTCAATCCACCAGCAAATCTGTTTTGGGAAAGGAGAGAGGAAGATACTGTGGTATGAAACAGAAACACTAATTCATTACTGTTACAAGGTAGGCAGATAATCTAAAGAAAAGATCATTAATTTAATTTATTTTATTATCTTACCATTCTAGATTTCTTGCAGTCCAGGCATAATTTGAACCACCCCTCAATTCCATACACTATTATCCTGACTCTTCGAGCAGTGCCTAGTTGTGATATCTATTCTTAGAAAAGACAATTAAAAATGGCAAGAAAACCATTTTAATATAAGTGTTTTCATTTATGATCTAAGGGATTTGTTTTCAGGTTCCCATATCAGCTACAAATGTTCCAGATACCAGAGTAACCTCCTGAGTTTGCAAAGCACTATATATTATTTCCCTTTGGTTCTCATATAGTACCTCTGTTTGAAAAGTCAAGATACTGCCTGGCTGGGCTTTGCCAGTGCGCCCGGTTCTGGTTGACTTGAGGAGAAGAAACTGAAATAGAACTTAAACTCAGGTTTGCAGTACGGTAGTATTAATTGTCACACTGACCTATTGAGCTTGTCCAATAACCACCTATCAAGGTGACTTGCTTTCCTGCTCTAAATTCTATTTGAGAAAGAATAACATCTTGAGACTAATGACTACTGGAGTCATTTCCTTGGGCTCATAAAATTCATAAGATGTGAGCATGTGACAAGGGTGCATTTTTTGCTGTAGAAAATATATCAACTGTTTTATAGCTCATTCTCTAACTGCAAGAGATTAAACCCTAGATGTTTATTAGTGAAAAAGGAGACTACTCCGAAGAGAACATTAGAATTATGCAATTTAAAATGCAGGATTTTGACGGTCCACAAGTGTGTAATATACTGTGATCAAAGTAATTTGATACTTAACTCAAGAAATGTGTAAAATCTTTGAATACATCCAGATTTTTTAAACGAATCCCTCTAGCACTTTGAGTCACTGAGAGTGTAATTTTCAAGGCCATGTCTACCGGTAAAGCAGTCCTTTACCTGTGAAAATGGTTTTTATTAAATTGCTCACACACTGTGAATTAGTATGTGTAATCACACGGGCATGTTTACTAAATCGTGTTAGGCTTTTGCAGTTAACATGCATTAGCTGCAAAAGCTGTGCGTTTTTTTGTTGGGGGCGTTCAAAGCATTTCCCCAGCAGAGACTGCGGTGGGGCAGTATCACCATTGAGGTGGCGTTAGCTGCACCACTGCTGTCTGGGGCATGCTGACCGCAACTGTCACCCTTACCATGGCTGCATTTACAGCCTCTTTAAGGGGTAGCAAGAAGTGCCGGTTAACACGGTACCACGTGGTTACAGCACACTAACTGCAGGGGAGAGGACAGGCACGCCTCCACCAAGCCACCAAGAACATTCTAGGCCCCGATCGCAGGCAAATGGAGCACCCATTAGTAAGCATGCCACCACGTGCATGCTTTTACCCAGATATAAGGCAAACAGTTTCAAAACCCAGTTTCCACAAGTAATGCATAGGACCATTTTATCCACAGATACTGTAGGCTGTCCTCCCAGTGGCAAGTAAATATTTTCCTTTGTAACATGATGTAAATAACATGAAAAAATGTGCTTTGATAATCTGGTCAAAGAGTGTAAATGTTGTTGGAGATGCAGATATAATTTGGGGTGTCAGGGGTGCCCATTGCTGCCACTGTCACCTCTCTCCGGGGCCCACAGTAACGGCAATGGCTTTCAGACTGCAATGCCTCTGGCGCTGCATGGCTTCTAAGATTTACCACGTCTGCCCCATTGTGACCCAGACTTCCGGTTTGTATATATTGGAAATTGCATCGGAGGGAGCAGAAGCAGCAGATCCTAGAAGCCACGAATTGCAACGCAGCACCGGAGGCTTGAGGTAAGCACTGCATCACAGTTTGAAAGCCATTGCTGCCACTGTAGGCCCCGAAGCGTAGTTACTCATCTGTAACAGGTGTTCTGACGTTGGACCTTGAATAGGGTCTTGGTGACCAGCAGTGTCGGTGGGAAGGTGTACAGGAGGTCTTCCGTCCACGGGATGAAGAACACGTCTGCTGCCACCCGGGATGGGTGGGGCTGGCAGCAGCAGAATCGGGCAACTATATGTTGTCTGGATTGGTGAACAGATCCATTGAGAGGACGCCTCAGAGACTAAACAGCTGGGAGGCTACCTCTGGATCCAGGTGCCACTCATGTAGCTGAAGGACTCTGCTCAGTTTGTTCACCAGGGAATTGAACTTGGCCCAGGAAGTACACCTCCCTTAAGAGCATCCCTCTGCGTGCCGCATAGGAGCAGAGGGCTACTGCCTCCTGGCAAAGGGGGTACAATCCTGTTCCCCCTTGTTTGCGCACATAGAGCATTGCAACCTTGTTGTCAGTTTGGATCAGCACCAAGTGGTACTGCAGCTGGTGGCGGAAGGCTTGGAGAGCCAGGAATATGGCCCGGAGCTCTAGTATGTTGATTTACATCTGGAATTCCTTCTGGACCAGATACCTTGCATCTGGAAGCTCTCGCAATGTACTCTCCAGCCAAGTAGGAAGGTGTCCATTGTGAGGACCCTCTGGGGGGTGGGGGGGAGTTGCCTGGAAGGGCATCCCAGCCGGAAGGCGACGTGTAAACTGCCTCCATTCGAGGGAGTCTGCCAGCTGATGAGTCACTTTCACTCTGTCCCTGAGCCTGCTCTTGGCTTGTGTCCACTAAGAGTATAGGCACTACTGGGCTGCCATCATGTGCAGGCAGGCATATGGGGTCACGTGAACCTTGGAGGCCATGTGTCTCAACAGGCGGAGTAGAAGCTGGCAGGTAGCATCCGGCGTTGGTGTACCTCTGCAGCTAACACTTGAGGTGTTCTGACCTCTCTTGAGGGAGGAAGGCTTTTGCCTAGAGGGTATCTAGTTGCGTCCCTATGAACTCTAGGTGCTGGGCTGGACTTGGAGTAGTTTATGACGAACCCCAGGCGCTGCAAGGCGTTTATGGTGCTCCTGATGGTTTTAACACACGTTACTTAAATTAATATGCGTTGTGCCCACAGTCCTTTTATTTCTATGTGTGTAGTGGCACTTAACGTAAAGAGCTATGTTGAATAAATCAGTTTATTGATTTATTCACCATTTTCTTCAGATTACATTTTTTCCTCGCTGTGACTCATCTGCAGAGTAAACATTAGACAGCTGTTATCAACAGAAGTAAAGCCTTCTAAAAATGTCAAACAGTCAAGTAGAAAAGAGTAAAAAGCAAAAGTGTCATAAAAAAAGAAAACATATCAAGCAAAATGTGTGGCAACCATCATTTACACAAAAGGGGTGCTTTAGAATTTATATAAAAAGCACTCAAAAGACAAAAAGCTAACACTGATACACAGCTGGCTTAAAAGCAGACTGAGAGCCATAAAACAGATTAAAACCATATCAGGACCACTTGTCCTTAAAAACAGGCCTAAGCAGTAAATGAAATGGTATTAGTTCAAAACCTGCACATAATATACATTGCAGGACAAAAAAAACTAACACTAATAACCAGGACTGCTTCAACCCCTTATGGGGCTCTGGGCAAATGTTTAAGAATGCCCTCCTCCCCCCCCCCCCCCATTCAGAGCACAGTTAGTGGGCCTGTTCCCGCCTTCTATTCCCTCAAGCCTCTTGAAAGTGAAGTGAGTGGCACTTTGGTGAACAGCCCAGAAGCAGGAAGTAGTTGGTCTGTTCACTAAATTGCTGCCCATTTCTCTCGCAAGTGTGCTGAGATAGCAGAAGGGAGGAACAGGGTCGCTTTCACCTCTGGGCATCAGGGCAATTGGGTCCTTGTTGGGCAGGGGCTAAGGCAGCTGCTCCTTTTGCCCAGAGGTAAAAGTGGCCCTGCTAATAACAATACTATCTTAAAAATGAACTAAGTTAGCCTGATATTCCTACCACTAAGGGCACAATCAGAACAAAGCCACCCCCCTCCCCCCATCTGGTATCAATAATTGACACTAAGTCAAACGTTCCTACTATGATCATTTTAATATAGAATGCTACTTTATTTCCTATTGATCTTGCATTAATTAAGGAACCACACATTCTTAAATTGATATCTTACAGTTGTGGTCAACATTATTGGCACCCTCACAGTTCAACCTCTTAATGTCCAATATCTTCTAAAAAAAAGTGGCCAGTGAAATGGCTTTGGACTATATATGCACACATATTTGACACATAAAAGAATCAAACAAAACAAGACCAATTAAAAAAGGAAATAGTAGGAAATAGTATAAAAATGGGGACATTGCCATTTCATGATTATTCTCAATAACAAAAGAGATAAACCCACTGCATCACAGTTTTTATCCCGGCCGGGAGTATGAAGGCTTGAAACATGACGTGGTGTACAGGAGTCAGGAGTTTTAAACGTCATGAAAAATTCTACAATACCTTCAATACAGTATATGATTAATTGGAGAGCTTGTTGAGCAGGCCAGCAACGGATGAAAGCTGTGTAAGTGGTGTTGGTGGATGGCGCCGAAATTAAGGCTTTAAATGAATCCTAAACAGGCTGGTGAACGCGGAGCGTCTCTGTTTGGATACGTAAATCTTAAGGATAATTGTGGTATTATCCCTTGGATTTTAAGTTAGAGGGAGGGTTCCCTTCTTAAAACAAATAAAAGGACGATTTACTACGAGAGCGGGTTTTCCCTGCTCATGGTAAATTCTCCGACAAAAAAGTAAGATAAAAACTGGGACACAGTGGGTTTATCTCTTTTGTTATTGATAATATTAATTGTGGAATGAACGGTGGTCTTCTTGAATAGAGGACATGATTATTAGCACCCTTATAAACAATTCAAATCAGTTTGAACAGAAGAACCACATTCCCATTGCAGTAAAATTAGACACATCTGTGATCACATGACTTGAATCAACCAATGAATGATGGCTCTGATGTTCAAAATGGGCACATTCACTCCCTGTTCCATTTTCACAATGGTGAAGGCAAGAGAGCTGCCTGAGACTGCCAGAAAAGCCATTATCACCAAACATCAAACTTCAAAAGGGTACAGTACAAGGCCATCTCCAAAGAGCTTGGGATTCCTGTGTCTAAAATTTGTAATGTTATTAAGACATTTTCTACTCATGGAACTGTCAAGAACTTCCCAGGACACGGTGAGAAGAGGATTTTTTTTTATTTTTTTATTTATTTGGTTGCTTTTTTATACCACCTTATCAATGAATCAAGTGGTTTACAGCAAACTAAACAATATGCAATTGCATTGTACATGGAACAAAGGAAACACAATAGAACTGATTATAAATAAAACTAGTTATAAATACTGCAAACAATTAATCCAATAAGTCTTCAAAGGTTAGTGTGAACTGTTGAAAAAGCATCACATACAACATCCAAAGAGCTTAAGGCTGACCTGGAGCAATCTGGAGTAGTGGTTTCAACCCGCACCACACGCCGTACACTAAACAAAGAAGGACTTCATCGGCGAAGGCCAAGGAGGATCCCACTGCTCAAAGACAGATATAAAAAGACACGCCTGATCTTTGCCCAAACCCACCTTGAGAAACCACAGTCCTTCTGGGAAAATGTTCTGTGGACAGATGAAACCAAACATGATCTCTTTGGCAGTGCAGACCAGCAATACATTTACAGGCAAAGAAATGAAGCTTTTAAGGAAAAAAAACACCCTTCCTCCAGTTAAATATGATGGAGATTCCATAATGTTGTGGGGCTGTTTTGCTGCCTCGGCAACTGGAGGCTTGGAATGTATTAAAGGAATCATGAAGTCAGAGGACTACCAAGGTATTTTGGAGTGAAATGTGCTACCTAGTGTCAGAAAACTAGGTCTGGGTCAAAGGTCATGGGACCTCCAGCAGGACAATGACCCAAAACATACATCCAAAAGTACAAAATAATGGTTAAAAAGTTTAAAATGGACTGTTTTAAACTGGCTAGCAATGAGTCCTGATCTCAGTCCAATTGTGAACCTTTGGAAAGAGCTGAAATCTGCCATTGGTAAAATGAATCCTGGAAACATTCATGAACTGGAACAAATCACAATTGAAGAGTGGGAGGAAATACCAGCAGACAGATGTACAAAACGTATAGGTAGCTACAAAATAGTTTGGAGGATTTCATCACTGCCAACAGTTGTACAACCAAATATCAGTGAAGGATGCCATTAATCCTGTCCAGGTCATATTTTGTTTTTTTTCTCAGAAATTATTATGTCTACGATGCACAGACATCTTTTTTTGTTACCTTTGAACATAGAATACTATTAAAATGTTATGATGACATACAGGCCTATTCTAATCTGGACATCCTGGCCCGCTGTGCGTCCGTTCGGAACCGGATTCACAGAGGTAAATGGGATTCTGATCCTGCAGGGCACAGCTAGCCCCCGCTGGATCAGAATCCCATCTAGGCCTGTACATGCAGGCTGGGACCTGATTCCGGTCGGACTGCACATACAGGCCTCTGCCCGGCTAACTCATTCAGGTTCCTGAATGGAGCCGCGACTCCATAGCATTCGGTTTCCATGGTACCGCAGCTCCATTTAGTAGCCGCGATCCCCAGCTGCTGATGACTTTGTTCTTTCCCCGCAGCCCGACACCCAATCTGGCCTCCCAAGGCCAGGGTCAGGCTTCGGGGAATCTCCTGCACCCCCTACCTTTGCTACCACCCGTCTGCTATTCCCAGAGGTGGAATAAGTTTCCCGACTAGTCTGCCGGAGTTAAGTGAAATTTTAAGAAAAAATGTAGATTCTCAATCCTAGTAGATTTTCAAAGAGGCCAATTTAAGAGCATAAATCATTCAAATATTGGGCCCTTAATCTCTTTCAGCTTTATCCAATTAGTTTAGTTTAAGTGATCCTTAACTGAAGAGCAAGTACTATGCTGTCTTTCACAAGGGTCTCTTGTCGCATTCTGTCTGTCTTGATCAGATTCTAAGCTCCATGAGGGAAGCTTCTAAGCTCATGTGGGAAGCTTTACAAAGCTCATGAGGGAAGCTTCTAAGCTCATGAGAGAAGCTTTACAAAGCTGTTTCTGCATGTAAAGCCTGCTTTACATGCAAAAAAGGACTTTTATAAAACTGCAAAACTATTTACATGCGTAAAAAGTAAGCACATGGGAAGAGTTTTGGTAGAGTAGAGGCAGAATTGTAATGCATGCTTACATTAACATTTTCTTTGGAGCAGGTTTACATTTGTGCATCAGCAGGAGTGGTGAAAGGGCTTTGTCTTTGGGGGGGGGGCAAGCACCGCCCCAAGCTCTGCCCAAACCCCCCCCCCCCCCCAAAGGCTTTTCTCCTGCCATTGGGTGATGGGATCCCTGCAGGCAGACTGCTGCTTGTAGGCCATGATCATTACAAAGACCCTTTCTGTCTGCCCACGATCCTGAAGGGTCTTTGCAATAATCACAGCTGGCAGGCAGTAGGCTGCCTATAGGGATCCTGTACTCCGTAGGCAGAAGAAGAGAAGCTGCGATCACAGCAAAGACACTCCCTATTTGCCTGCGGGGATCCGATCTCCCATGGACAGACAGGAAGGGGCTTTTCTTCTGCCCATGGGCAGCCTGTTGCCTGCCATGCCTCAATTTTTGGTGGGGCTAGAGCCCATGTGGCCCACCCCTTTCCAATGCCTATGTGCATTTGTGACTATTGGGACTGGTTCCAGGAGCCTATATTATAAAGGCATATGGGCGCCTATGTTGCCTTTCTAAAAAAACTTAAAATAGGTGTTTTTTTTGGACGACCCACATAGGCATCGTGCTGTAAAATCAGATGTGCCATACAAATCATCATGTGAAAAACTGAAACTCTGTCCTCTATCATTTCTTTGCTATGCCTTACTGCACATCTCAGTAACAGAAACTACAACCAAATGATGTTCCTATAAAAAATTTATTACCCACTTGTGTGACCTCATTTTTACTTTTCTTTCATTTTATTGCTATTGTTTCTTTTCTGCTTGGGTTTCTTTTTCAGATGTGTAAAAATAAAAAAAAAACCAATCAATTAAAACACAGGTCCATAAACCCAGAGTTGTTCGTGCTGCATGAAGGCATCCTGAAACGGACTATAAAAGCTTAGAATATTGAACTTGAAAGAGACAGAGAGGAGTAATTCATTAAAAGAAAGAATAATAGTTTTCTCTGTGTTTTAAGAAGCAGAGGTGTCATTTTCCTGGACAGGTTTTAATTTAGCTAACAGATGCCCCCTGGGTGTCTTCCGAGAGAGCAATGCAAAAGGCTCTACTGATCCCTAGGTAGAAGTCCAAGCATCAGATCAGAAAGTGAGAATTTTTTCAGTTGTCTGTGAAGTCTTTCATCTGTGGAGGTGTCCCTCTTTGAAGATTTTTAGCCCTTAGGGCTCTTTAAAGTATACAGCACATTCAAATTCATCCTTTTTAGTGCTGTTGATCTGCTTTTCCATACCAGATGCACTGGCTGCTGAATTCTGAAGAGGGTATGGAATAGGAGGAGGGTAGTTCCCAAGAAAAGGGAAGGCAAACTACAAAAGCAAGAGGTTTAAAGGCATAGTAATTCTTTAAATTACATTAAAGGATCAATGTTTTTTATGTTTGTTACTGTGTTCTGGCAAGAACTACATAGCAATAGGAAAGTAACACATTTACTTCCATTCCAAACCATCGCTTGAAATGCAGATCAATATTTTGCATGTACTTTGAATATTTCATGTTGGTTTTATACCAATTAAGAGCCAATGTATCAACTCCTGCCTTCTATCCATTGCATTCTGTGACGTAAATATTCAAAAGGACTTCAATATTTAGCGGTGACCGCTAAGTGGGCAATTTTATTACAAGATGCCATGGTTAGTGGACTGTAAAGTACATATTTTGTACCTATTTTATAAAGACAAATAGGTGACTATTTGCCTTTTTAAAATACTAGCATGAATCCTGCAGAAATCATGTCTACATTGCAGGCACGAGCATTTGAAATGTCCACATGTAGAGTACTGAAGTATGCGCATAAAGTATTTTTTTATTAGTCTCAAAGTATATTATAATTTTAAACTTCAAGCGTCTTACATTTCTGGATTGTTTATACATTTCCTTTGAAGTTGCTGACCATAAGATCTTCTATGCAGTGTTCTGACCCTGAAAAATGTTCTCCCACAGAGGTGTCACTTTGCTCCGCCAAATGTTTAAGGCAAATCAATTCCCATAGACATAATATCAGGCACCACAAGGCAGACCAGGTAACATGAAATATGAAGATGGTCAGTACATATCATCGGTATCCAATGAGGAATATTTCAGGAGGATTCCCTGTCACTGCTTCTGTTTTGTGTGGTGCTTAAGCCCATGAGTACTCTCATCAACTCTTTGGGATATGGATTTAGCATGAATCCTAAAGAAGGTAACAAACCAGAAACAACATCTCATTTATTATTTCTAGAAACTATGAAGCTCTATAGTTCCAGCGACCAACAATTAGCAGAGCAACTCTGTGCAAAGCTTTTCTGATGACTTCAGGATGACTTTTGGCATTGACAAATGAGCTAAGGCAACTTTTTTTTATAGGAAAATTGAGCAAAATAGAAAACATCTCCCTGGCTGAAGGCTGTGACATCAAGGTCCTTGAACAGGAAGGCATATATAAGTATCTCAGAATCGAGGAAGGAATGGCACTCAAGCAGGAATTACTGAGAGAAGAGATCAATAAAGAATACTACAGAAGATTAAAATTATTATTGAAAAATGCTTTAACATCATGGAATAAGATACAAGCCATCAATCAGCTATACTTTCATACAGCTTTGGGGTTGTGGACTGGCCTCTTAAACATCTTGAAAAAGTGGATGTGTGAACACGAAAGCTTCTCCATGTCCATTAAGTGATTTACAAGAATCAGTGTATGCCAAGACTGTCCATCCCTAGGGCTGAAGGAGGGCTAGGCCTCATAGAGATTGATTACACATACAGAGCTACTAACATAGGCCTCTAGGCCTACTTAACTGCATCCTTGGATCCAAATATGCAAAAAGTGCTGAAATATGAGAGTAAATGGGTAGATAATAGGGGAAAGCCAACAGTCGCCCAAGAGCACATGGTTCGGAAGAATGTATCCATGAAGAATATTACCAAAAGCAGAGAGGTTCCAAAAAAGAGTAAAGTAGCCCAAATGCCCTCGAGTATGGAGCAGACAGAGTTTAAAGATCCCAAATTACCCATGCCTACCAATAGCCAGATTAATATGAATAAAATGCAGTTTCTAAAATGCTTGTATGCAAATGCTAGACGTCTAAAAAATAAGATGGGAGAGTTAGAATATATAGCACTAAATGAGAGGTTAGATATGATTGGAATATCAGAGACATGGTGGAAGGAGGACAACCAGGGGGACACTGTGATACCTGGGTATAAACTATATCGTAATGATAAGAGTTGATAAAATTGGTGGAGGGGTTGTGCTCTATGTTAGAGAGGGCATTGAGTCAGAAAGGATTAAAGTTTTGCAGGAAACAAAATTTGCTGTAGAATCTCTATGGATTGAAATTCCATGTAAAAAGGGGAAGGCAATGGCAGTGGGGGTGTACTATCGACCGCCTGGCCAGAATGAACAAATGGATGATGAAATGCTCATAGAAATCAAGGAAGCTAACAAAAGTTACAGCGCAGTAAAAATAATGGGTGATTTCAATTACCCCGGTATCGACTAGGTCAGTGTCATAGCAGGACATGCTAGGGAGATAAAGTTCCTAGATGAAACAAATGACTGCTTCTTGGAGCAACTGGTTCATGAACCAACCAGAGGGGAAGCCATATTAGACCTAGTCCTTAGTGGAACACCAGATCTAGTGCAAGAGATAAGGGTGTTGGGGCCACTTGACAATAGTGATCATAGCATGATCGCATTTTATTTATTTATTTATTTAACACACATTTATATACCGCATCTTCCAGAGTTCAGTTGCGGTTTACAACAATCAACAAATCAGGTTTGTTTTACATGGAACGTCATATTATATTATAAAACAATGAGTAACAATGCAACAAATGTGTTAAAGAACAAAGTAATTAACTAAACAGAAAGTATATCTAAACCAGGGGTCTCAAACTCAAATTGCTTTGAGGGCCAAATGAGGACTTGTAAAGTAACCCAGGGGCCGCATAAGACACGGGGCCTCATTTGCATAAGGGACCTCATTTGCATAAATATTTGCATAATGTTGCATAATGAGTATATGGATAAAGAAAGACTAAACAATTTCTATATTACTATAATCCAGTGCCAACCGCCAGGCACATTAGGAACTACTACAAACACTGCCCATATAGAATCCATAGCAAACCCCCCGTATCATAACAGCACTACCAGGACTCACAAAGCACCAGACCCTACCTATCAAAAGGCAACACTGCAAATATTAAATCAATACATTTCAGAGAACAACAATACATGACCTACTGGGAAAAGAGAACAAGTAGCAATGTCAAATAGGAATTACATAAACAGAATACCTCAGCTCAGTTACACATGCAGAACATACACCATCACCAAAAAGGGAATCACAATTTAGAAACAGGAAGACAATAATTAAATTGGGAACCCCAAAAGCCAAACTTGGAATGTACAACAAACCTGTAGAAATAAAACTATAAATTAATTTCTTGTACTAAACAAAGCACAGACATTAATGATGCACATTTCCCAGAGCTGACATATTCCAGTTAATAAATTCAAAATAAAGAGATATTTTCCTACCTTTTGTGCATTTTTTTTCAGTTGCAATTGTTCCAGCCACTTTCTTATGGTTTCTTCGTGTCTTCTGCTAACTCTCCATCATCTGCTATCCATTTGTCCTTTCTTCTCTCTTCTAGTTTTTTTTTCATTCTCTCTCTACATCTGCTTTAACATACTAATCTTTCTCCTTTTGCTCTTTCCTCATTCCTATTTTATCCACTCAAATATTACCCCTCCATCCTCAATCTCCACTTACTCTCCCAAAACCTGGCCAATTGTAGATTTGTCTTCCCTCCCGCACAAAATATTTTTTCCCTCTCCATTTCACTTTCCCAGCTCCATCCCCCCCAGTGGCATTACCAGTCCTAACCCCCCCCCCCATCAACCCACAGCACATTACCAATCCTAAACCCCCCCAGTGGCATTACTAGTCCTAACCCCCCCCCCATCAGCCCACAGCACATTACCAGTCCTAAACCCCCCCAGTGGCATTACTAGTCCTAACCCCCCCCCCATCAGCCCACAGCACATTACCAGTCCTAAACCCCCCCCCAGTGGCATTACTTGTCCTAACCCCCCCCCCCATCAGCCCACAGCACGTTACCAGTCCTAAACCCCCCCAGTGGCATTACTAGTCCTAAACCCCCCCAGCCCACAGCACGTTACCAGTCCTAAACCCCCCCCCAGTGGCATTACTAGTCCTAACCCCCCCCATCAGCCCACAGCTCGTTACCAGTCCTAAACCCCCCCGGTGGCATTACTAGTCCTAACCCCCCCATCAGCCCACAGCACGTTACCAGTCCTAAACCCCCCCAGTGGCATTACTAGTCCTAAACCACCCCCCCCAGCCCACAGCACATTACCAGTCCTAAACCCCCCCAGTGGCATTACCAGTCCTAACCCCCCCATCAACCCACAGCACATTACCAGTCCTAAACCCCCCCCCCCAGTGGCATTACCAGTCCTTAACCCCCCCATCAACCCACAGCACATTACCAGTCCTAAACCCCCCCCAGTGGCATTACCAGTCCTAACCCCCCCCCCATCAACCCACAGCACATTACCAGTCCTAACCCCCCCCCCCCCATGTCATTACCATTCCTACCCCCCCCCCATCAGCCGCGGCAAAATCAAATGTCCCGCGGGACCCCCCCTGCCCGGCAGAGCCAGCCCTCCCTCCCTCCCTGCCTGCCTGCCTGCTTGCTTCCCTCCCTCAGTCCTTCTCTGCTTCAGCTTAGAACCGCGAAGGGAGAGTTCCTCCCTCGCGACTCTGCTAAGCCCGCTGAGGCTTATGGGAAATTTCCCATCTGCCACGGCGAGCTTAACAGAGTCGCGAGGGAGAAGCTCTCCCTTCGCGGCTCTGAAAGCCGAAGAGGAGAGGGACTGAGGGAGGCAGGGCTGGCTAACATCGGGGAATTCCGGGGGCTGCCTCCATACCTGCTCGCGCTGTGCACAAAATGGATCCTCGAGGGCGCGTGGTGCTTCGTGGCGTTCGGCTGGCTGCCCCCCCCTCCTCCTTCCTGTCTCTCATTGGTTGAGGGCAGGCTCGTGACTCGGGAGAAGACTGAGAGTATTTTTTTAACCCCACGCGGCTGCGCCAGGCAATCAGGTGAGAAAAGTGAAATGGTGTCACGGGCCGCACAAAATGCTCTTGCGGGCCGCATGCGGCCTGCAGGCCGCGTGTTTGAGACCCCTGATCTAAACAGTGTAAGACAATACAGAATAGAGTAAACTATATACATGTAGAAATATTAGGTCATAAGTATTAGGTCATAAGGGATTGGGTCATCATATGGTTTCAACTATGTTTATTATCCGTTTGAATGGGAGGTTTTTATTAGATACAGACTGGTACCTGTTTAGCCTTTATCTAAATCAAGTGAAGTATTATCTAAGTTGTTGTAGTGTTTGGTAAATAAGTAAGTTTTCAATTTTTTACGGAATTCTATGATCTCAGTTAGTGTTCGTAGCTCCTCCGGGAGGGAATTCCAGATAGTTGGAGCTATGTGAGAAAAGGCTCTGTTTGTTAATTTATGTGCTTTTGTGAAATCTTTTGGGATCTTTAGTTTGTTTAATTGTCCTTTTCTGTGTGTAGGCTTAGAAGGTTCTTTGCATATTAGATTGCATAGTGTAGTTGAGGCCATATCGTATAAGGCTTTGAATGAGGTTATTATTATTTTGTATACTATCCTGCTTTGTATTGGTAGCCAATGGAGAGATGCTAGTATTGGTGTTATGTGTTGGAGAGAGTTTACTTTCAATATAATTTTAGCAGCTGCGTTTTGTGCTAATTGAATTCGTTTAATGTTTTGTTTTGATATACCTATTAGAATTAGGTTGGCAAAGTCAAAGTGGGGAATTATGGTGGCCTGGATTATATTTATGAAGTCTTGTAAAAATAATAGAGGGCGTAGTTGTTTGAGGATTTTGAGTTTGAAATAGATTTTCTTTATGGTATTGCTAATGTGGGTTTCCATTGTAAGGTGTGTGTCTAATATAACACCTAGGTATCTTATTTCGTTTTTTATTTTAATTTCTTGGTTTTGTACTGTTATGTGGGTTGGGGGGTATATGATTGATTCTTTGTTACGATTAGAACTTCAGTTTTGGCATGATTTATGTGGAGGTTTTGTGCTTTTAGCCAAGTTGTGATTTCATTATAGCAGTCAGACAGGAGTTGTAACGGTAGATTGGGGATCGTAAATGGAATATACATCATAATATCATCTGCGTAAAGATGATATTGTACTCTGAATTTTTTAAAGATGTTGCATACAGGTTTTAAGTAAATATTAAAAAGTAGGGCTGATAACGCTGAGCCTTGAGGTAAACCAATTTCTTGTTTATATATAGAAGAGGTTTGATTACCAATTCTTACATTTTGCGTTCTGTTATTTAGATAGGAAGTGAACCATTTGTGTACTGTGGAGTCTATGCCTATTTGTCTCAGGTTGTTGAGCATTATTGTGTGATGTACACTATCAAATGCGGCTGATATGTCAATGAATAGTAGAATGAAAGCCTGTTTATGATTGTCAATCCCTCTTAGGAGTGCATCAATTAAAACTGTTAGGAGTGTTTCAACTCCATGGTGGGGCCGAAATCCATATTGTTGTTCATCCAGTGGGTAGTATGAGTCTAGATATTCCTGTGTCTGTAATTGTACCACTTTTTCAATTATTTTGGCCAAAAAGGGTATGCTAGAGATGTGTCTGTATGATACTGGAGATGTTTTATCAAGTTTGCTGTTTTTAAGGATTGGGCGTATTTGTGCGTGTTTGAGTGCAGGTGGGAGGTAACCTTGAGTTAGTGAGAGATTGACTATTGGGAGAATGTAAGATAATAATGTTGGGAGTGTGTTTTTTATCCATGTTACTGGACATGGATCAAGGTAAGAAGTTGTAGTGTTGAGATTGGAGATGATATTTTTTAATGTCTCTTTAGATATGGGGTGAAAATCTGACCATTCGTCTAAAGGCTGGTGTGATATGTTAGTAGTGTCTATAGTCATTGTGAGTTTTTTTGCTTTGTTTTGGTAGTGGTTAGCTAAAGTTTGTACCGAGATGTCAGTGATTTCATTGCTAGAAGTTTGCAGATTATTTGTTAGGTTTCTGACAATGGAGAATAACTCTCTTGGTCTGTTATATGATTTTGATAGGGTTGCAGCATAGTAGTTTTTCTTTGTGCTGTCTAAGGTTTCTTTGTATTTTGTGAGGTGATTATTGTATATTTCTTTGTGTATGGTCAATTTAGATTTGCGCCAGATGACTTCTAGTTTTCTTAGTTCCTTTTTCATTTGTTTTAAAGTGGTGTTAAACCATGGTGTGCTATTAGTCTTAGTGTGAACGCTTTTTTTGTTTGTGTGATTAATTTTGGCTGCATTGTTGATTGTGTCATGCCAGTTTTTGACAGTATCATCTAAGTTAGTTACGGATGATAAGAGGTGGGGGATTGTTAAATCGAGGAATTCTGTATCATTAAATTTTTTAAATCTTGTAGTCGGGTCACTTCTAGTGTAATTTTTAGTACTAGTGGTGGGATATGTAAGATTTATTTTGATAATATAGTGATCAGACCAAGGTATCTGTGTGCATTCTACAGAGTTTGTATTGATTAGTTTGAAGAGTGGATTAGGTAAAAGAACAAGGTCAAGTGTTCCTCCTTTTATATGTGTTGATGTGTTTATTATTTGATGATAGTCTATGTCTGATATAGTATCGAAAAATAATTTAGATTCCGATGTTGGTAGTGAGGGAAGGTTAAAATCAACAAGCATGACTATGGGGTGGTGTTCAGTGGAAGAGCTAAGAAGTTCAATCAGAGAATCAAGACAGTCTGCGTTTTGGTCTGGGGGTCTATATATTAAGCAAATTTTCATGAGACCGATTTTTATTAATAGTGCGTCCATGTTATTAGAGATGTTTGATTGGATTGTTTTGGCACTTAATGCCTTTTTCGTCATCATTAATACTCCTCCACCTTTTCTATTCATTCTGTGTTTATAGAATGTGTCATAGTTTTCATTATTAAGTTGATTTAGGTAGACTTTATCAGTTTCAGAGAGCCAGGTCTCAGTGACACATAATATGTCTGGTTTTAAGTCTGTTATCAAATCAATAAATATGGGAAGTTTGTTTTTCATTGATCGTGCATTAATAAGGATGCACGAGAGGGATGTTGAATTATTGGAGCAGGTTCCATTGGCTGTTTGATGTGAGTTTGTTTGTTTTATGTGAATTAGTCGATGTGAGTTTATTCTTGGATGGTTGTTTGAGTAAGTGTGTCCAATATGATAGTCGTTTCGGGTATGTGTGTGTATTATAGGGATTATCATATAAGTTTTGCTGTTCAAACTTAGTGTTAGGTCAGTTATTAGTATTGCTAGTAGTATACAAGTGTAGAATAATCTTAAAAGCATGGTATTTGTTTGTGGCATTTTTACAATGTAGGTCAAGCTTGTTATCAAATATATTGTCAGCAGTGTCAGGAAGTGTACGTGACTCCTTTTTTAGAAGAGATCCGTTTGATCACTCAATTAATTACCGGTGACGATGAGTTGACACTGGCGACAGTTATAAGTCACGGCAATGGTAGTTAGTTGCTGGCAACAGAGGTCTATGGGCAGTAGGAGTTATCAACAGAAGTCTATAATAGTAAACAATAGTAAAGTAACATGTATAATAGCAGTTATCAGTTTACAGTAGTTCTATTTCCTGAAACAGAGATATTTGGTCAAAGTAGTAAAGACGTAAGGTACTGGCAACAGTAAATTCTAACAGTAAAGTGATAATGTGAATACTGACAACAGTAAGTAAGTTAGCAATAATATATCATCAGTGGATAAGTCAGGGTTACTGGCAACAGTAGAAAGACCGGCTGTACTATATCAGCAGCAGATAAATCAGCAGTGATATATTAGTTAATGTAGTAGTGAGGTTAGTTACTGACAACAGTAATGCAGTCCTGTAATGTAATGAGGCAATGTGTTACTGGCAACAGTATAAATCAGGTAGGCAAATATAGGCTATTAAGGACTGAGTCTGTTTAAGACTGTATTTAGTTGAATATACTTGCTGCATGTTGTTGGAGTGTCAGATCAGTAATTGTACGCGAGCTCGACCCTGAGGGAGCTCAGCTGTACCAGGAAGAAGTTGTTGGTCTCAGCGTCGTATTTCCTGTTACTTTTACGTGGTGATCTTGAAGTGCCTTTGCCTAAGGGCCGTGCCAAAGGGCCCTCTTGCGTGGCCCTCAGGCGCGCCCTCTTTTAAAGCGCATTTGATTTAATTAGTGGAGAAGGGATAGTAAGGAAATCCACAGTACTACCTTTTAACTTTCAAAAGGGAGACTATGATAAAATGAGGAAAATAGTTAAGAAAAAACTAAAAGGAGCAGTTGCAAAGGTTAAAGGCTTACATCAAGCTTGAGTGTTGTTGAAAAATACTATCTTGGAAACCCAGACCAGCTGTATTCCACGCTTTAAGAAAAGTGGAAGGAAGTCCAAAAAAACTGCCAGCATGGTTTAAAGGTGAGGTCAGAGAGGCTGTTGTTGCCAAAAAAGCATCTTTCAGGAAATGGAAAAAAGAGCCAAACGACGAAACCTGGAAACAGAACAAGCACTGGCAAGTCAAATGCAAGGCATTGATAAGGCAGGCAAAGGGAGAATTTGAGAAGAAGCTTGCTGTGGAAGCAAAAACGCAAAATAAAGACTTTTTCAAGTAAATTCATAGCAAAAAACCTGTGAGAGAGTCAGTTGGTCCATTAGATGATAGAGGGGTTAAAGGGGCACTAAGAGGCGACAAGGTGATAGCGGAGAGACCACAATCAATCAATATTCTGCAAAAGACTATAAAAGTGAAGGATGAAGTAAGATACTTGTCTTTTGCAGAATATTGATTTATTGTGGTGGGTTGAAGGTATTGTTTCTGGAGATGAAGATCGCTTCTGTTTTGTCAAAGTTAACCTTCAGGTTGTTGTTGTCCAGCCAGGTGTTCATGTCCGCTATGCATTTGGTTACATGTGTTAGGTCAGGTGCATGCAAGTCAATTGGTGTGTATACCATGATATCATCTATGTATTTATGGTAGTATATCTTGTGACTTTTGATGATGTCACAGATGGGCTGTATGTATATGTTAAAGAGAATTGATGAGAGTGCTAATCCCTGGGGAACGCCATGTGTGATGAAGAATGGTGTTAACATATTGTCGCCGCATTTTTACTTGCTATGTTTGGTTGTTTAGGTATGAGCTGAACTGTTTTATGGTATTGTTTCAAAGGCCAATGTCTTGAAGGCATTGTATCATTATGTTGTGTGATATTGTGTCAAAGGCAGCTATGATGTCCATGAAGATAAGAAGGAAACCATTCCTAATTTTGTCAATACCCTTAATGAGGTTGTTGAAGAGTGAGGTTAGCAGCATCTCTACGTTATGATGTGGCTTGAACCCATGCTGATGGGGGTCAAGGGGTGCATTCGAGTCGATGTGGTCCTGCAACTGCTTTTGTACGACCTTTTCAATAATTTTTGCAATGAGAGGTAAGCTGGAGCTTGGGCGATAAGACTGAGGATCAACTGGATTTAGCGTGGTGTTTTTGAGTATTGGTCATATCGTTGCTTATTTAAGCGAGGAAGGCATGTATCCTTGCTGAAGGGCCATCTTTACAATCTTTGGAAGGCATTAGCTGAGGTGTTCCTTTGAGGGTTTGATCTAGGCCACTGGGCATGGGTCTGCCGGAGAGATTGTTGTGTTCAGCGTATTTAATATGTGTTCAATTTGTTGTACGGAGAGTATAGTGAAGTCATCCCAGGTTTTTGGAGCTGCGAGGTTGACTGGTAGTTTATTGAGGGAGCGGAGATCTGAGCGAGATTGGCTTGTTTGTTCCTTATGTAGTCTGCTATTTCCTGAAAGTGGATGTGTTTAGTTGTGTGGATCCCTGGTGAGCTTACGTACTATGCTATATAGTTCCCTTGGTCTGTTCACTGACTTCATGTTAATATTAGTATAGTATTCTTGCTTGCATCTATTAATCAGGTCTTTATATTCCAGCTGTCATTCTGTATAGGTGCATGGTATCCTGTGTTTTGTAATGCCTCCATCTCCTTTCAAGCACTCAAGAAGTGGTCAGGTCTTAGAGGGTACAATTATATATCAAAAATAGAACTAAGCCCTCAAAATCAAAAACTCAGGCAATGATCTACTTCACAATAGCAACTGACAATGTGTTTAGTGTATTAGAAACAGGTCTCAGACTTCAAGTTAGCTCACTCCCGCATACTTTGTCAAAGGATGTGTGCTACAATTTTCATCAACGACCTGTAGATTGTGTTATTCAGAATTCAAATAGTGACAGGCAACGTAACATTCCATAATGAGAAATAGCAAAACTCATTGCTTATCTTATAGTTCCCCGACGCCTTCATACAGCTGCCGTTCCGCGTTTCACTGAGCTGGATAGTTTCATCAGGGGGTGAGAGTCAAAATGTTTAACGGCAATCCTGTTTCTAATACACTAAACACATTGTCAGTTGCTATTGTGAAGTAGATCATTGCCTGAGTTTTTGATTTTGAGGGCTTAGTTCTATTTTTGATCCATTTCCTTTCAAGCTTTCGTAGCACCCATTTTGTTTCTCTGATTTTGTTGGAGTACCAGGGAGCATTAGGTTTCCTGTGTGTACGCACAATTTCCCTTTTTGGGTCTGGTGCTGCTTTGGATATTGTGGAATTCCAATTGTCAATGATCTTATCGAAGTCAATGAGTTCTTGGTGGAATCCCGTGGTTATTTCATTTATGAATGTTTCTTGTGGAAGGCTCTGAATCTCCTGCGTCTAACTTCTTCTTCTAGGTGGTTAGTGGGGCTGTTGAGAATGTTAGCACATGGTGGTCCGACCATGGTATTGGCATGATTGAAGGGGCTGTGATTTGATTGTGTCCTAGCAGCTGCTTTGGAATGAATATGAGATCCGGAGTTGTTCCATGTTGATGTGTTGGTGCCTGAACTATTTGGGTGTATTGCAATGAATCCATGACTTTGAGGAATGCTTTGGCATCTTTGTTTGATGTGGAGGTTAAGTTGTAGTCTCCTAAGGCAATGAGGGGTTTGAGGTTGAGTACTAGGGCACAAATTGTCTCCAGTATTGCGGATAGCTCATCAGATTTGGCATTGGGTGGTCTATAAGTTAGGCATATACTTAGATAATTGTTGGATATGGTGATTGTGCTGGTATCTGCTTCATGACTTGTGGATGTCATTTTAAATTTGTACTGGTTTCTAGCCAGAATAAGGGCTCCTCCACCCTTCTTGTACGTTCTGGGGCAGTTGAAAGCTGTGTAGTCTTGCAGGGTGATTTGGTTTATAATGACCTGGTCCGTTTCTGTTAGCCAAGTTTCTGTGATGCATATGATGTCCAGCTTTTGGGCCTGGATGTAGTCATAGATAGTATTTGGTTTGTTTCTTACCAATCTCACATTTACCAGAGAGCATTTGATGCCAGTGGTAATGATGGGGTTGGTGTGTGGGGTTTGCGGAGGATGTATAAGAGGTATTTGTGTTATGGTCTGTGTTTTGCACATCGGGTGTCTGGAGTGCTGGTACTATAGGGTGGTAACAGGTGGTGGGAGTATTAGTGGAGGTAGCTAGCATGGGGATGTGTGTGTTTTGGATCAAATGCTGTTTGCAGGGCGTGTTAAGGTGTATAGTAGGAGATAAAATGTGAATTGGTGGGCGTAGGTGTGCATGTCGGATGTATTACCGACCTTATACAGGCTATCCCTTTCACTAGCACAGGTTTATCCAACCAGGGAGGTTGTTATTTTCCTGAGTCTCCTTTCTTCTCCTTCTTTTATTCGTGAGTCACCGCTAAGGGCCCTTTGGCTTGGCCCTTAGGTGCAGATGCGCCTGCACTCATGTCTTTAAATGCAGGTCGGTGTCACCAGGTGATGATGGGGCGGAGCTTGGTGCTGGCGAAAGATGTCAGCAGCTGGAGCGTGAGCCTGTCCTTTAGTGTGGATGCACTCAGTGAAAGCCTGTGGAGAGTTGTACGATGTGGCGGGTTCTGCCGCGTGGAAGTTTGAACATCTGGTGAGTGTCCGATGCGAGTGCAGCATTGAGAACAGGTTGTCGGGCTTTACTCACGTCTTTACCAGAACAGCATTGATAATAGACGTGTCAGTCCCAAGCAACTATTCTGTGAATCATGTGGAGGTTCAGAAGGTTCTGAAATACCAGGAAATGCAGTCAGAGAGCAAGAAAATGTGGCAGAAAGATACAGAAATATTTCCCATCATGTTGGGTGCTACAGGCTTGACAAAGAAGAATTTCCAAGCACATCTTGCCAAACATACATGTTACATCTTACGAATTCCAGCAGGAGGCTCTCTTTGGCACAATGCAAGTTCTACACCGAGCCTTGAGAGACTGAGATCATACTATCCATGCCCTGGATTAGAAGTGAAGTTCACGACTGTCATGGTATGTGCAAAACTAACCCATTTGGAGAAACTGCCCGAGACAGACCAGGTAACATCTTTATGGGGGAATAATCTTCAGGATCAGAACACTACACTGTCCATTCAGTTCATTTAAAGGGAAATGAAATGAAAATTGCCTCATTCATCCCATTTTTCTATCAATCTCAAAACAAATGACATCCCTAAAGGGCAGATTGAGATTAAAATGAAATACACAACAAGCAATGTAATCATTCCATTCCTACTCCCTCCCATGCAGGGTCAGTTAACATAGCCAGGGAACATCTGCTCTCAGTCTTCCAACACAGATGGGAAGCAGGAGCCATGTATGGTATATCATGCACCATATCAGTTAGCAAAGTTTTCTGAATATGTTCCTTAGTTCAAATATTGAAACCATCCAGAATGATTCAACCTAAAGAAGACTAAGCAATGATGAGCTGCCAAGGTTTTATTAAGGAACTTTCATTTTAAAATAAAACATTTCTCATATATACCTGATCTCTGTGAGAAGGTGTCTCTATTTACCATACTACTCTAGAGACGTGAAGGCCCATTTTACATAGCATAATGAGACATGCTTAATTCTGGCAATATTTTACAAAACACTCCTCTATCATATTCCCCTGAGGGGACTCTAATAGCAGAAGAAGCCTCAGCAGGTAAGTGAGCACAACTTTGTTAGCAAATTTTGGTGACTTAAAGCTTGGGACAAAAGATTGCAGACCTATTTGGAAAATTCTAGATTTTAAATTCTTTAAAAACACAAATTAGTCATTGGCTTGACTTAATGTTTTAAAATTAATTTGCCCTAGTTTGTAGTTAGGCCTTTTAGAGTTCTACAACAAAACTGGCACTCCAACTCATACCTACCCCAGGCACATCCCTTAAGTTATAGTCAATTTTCCCAATTAAGAGTGAAATTTGTTATCACAGGATATTTTAATCAGTATGTAATAAACCATTAATAGACTACTAGCAGTCAGTGAGAAAAAAAAAACATAATATTAACAGATAATATACCAAAACATCCTGAATTCCTTCCTTTTAGTGTAGGTATCTCTATTTCCTTAACAATTCTGAACAACTCATCAATGCAAAGATGGAGCCAGCAGTCCGTCAGCAAGATGGGGGCTATCTAGTCTTTTTTATTGAGTGTCACATGTATGATTGTCTCCCTGTTGGTGAGAGGTCATGTGAGTGCCCTTGCTTCTAAGAGTTCTTGGCTTTCAGAGAATGAAAGGGTGGTGGATGCTTGGAATGCCCTCTCGATGGAATTGGTGAGGGCAAATACAGTGACAGAATTCAAAATGGCATGGGACAGACAGAGTGGATCCCTTTACAGCAACAGGATAAAATCAAAATAAACTGATCTATCTAATTTCTCAACAAATAGGGGTGTCCTACACGGAGCAGTGGGTTCACCCCTAAGCAAAGACATGGGGAGGGGTGGCCTACACAGAGCAGCAGGTGCACCTACTCTTGCCATCTTACTGGGCAGACTAGATGGCCCATACTGGTCTTTATCTGCCGTCATTTACTATGTTACTATGAGTCTGACCTCTGGAGACTAGAATAGCAGATTAGGAGGAGCTGAGGCAGACAGAGAGGTACATAGAGGAGGTGTTCAGGTTCATAGAAGATAATTCCAACTTCCAGTCTGGCAGCCTCTGTGCTGCCTTGTAGGAGAGAATTGAACTGTAAAGAGATCATAACTTTTAGTGTGGCAGGAACTGATCCTGTAGCCAGGACCTGCTCTCCAGGGGATGCAATATCCTTTGCACCGAGGATTTTATTTATTTACTTGTGTTATATACTGCCTTATCATGAAATTATAGCAGTTTATATATGAACAGAACATCTTACATATAGCATACAGTGCAATAAACCATTAACCATTATAATGTTAGGCCCTATCTAATTAGGGTTAGATAGGGCCTAACATTATAGTAAGGGAAACTATATAATCCAGGGCAGAAGTCCCTAGATGTGTCTCCAGGAACCTCTGCCCAGGAAGGAAGGGTTAGGACAGCCTTCTTAGTTGGTGATTCAATAATTAGGCATGTAGATAGATGGGTGACTGGTGGGCATAAGAATCTGCTGGTCACTTGTCTGCCTGGTGCAAAAGTGGCGGACCTCAAGCATAACCTAGATAGGATTTTGGACAGTGTTAGGAAGAGCTTTCAGTCCTGGTACATGTTAGCACCAATGACATAGGAAAATGTGGGAGGGAGTTCTCAAAGCCAAATTTAGGATTTTAGGTAGAGAGTTGAAATCCAGGACTTCCAGGGTAGCATTCCTGTTCCACACATACGACCCAAGAAACAGGCAGAGATCCGGAGTCTCAGTACATGGATGAGACTTTGATACAGGGAAGAAAGTTTTAGATTTGTTAGGAATTGGGCTACATTCTGGAGAAGGGGAAACCTATTCTGTAAAGACAAACTTCACCTTAACCAGGGTGGAACCAGACTGCTGCCATTAATTTTTAAAAATGAGACAGAGCAGCTTTGAAACTAGTACCTTGGGGAAGGCCAACAGGAGCACATGGTTTGGAGTAAGGTTTCTTTGAAGGATATTATCAAATCAGGGAAGTTAGGGCATTCTAGTAGAGAAGTTGCAATAATGGCTAAAGTAGCCCAGATACCTTTAAATAAAGAGCAGAAAAACTTGAAATATTGCAGATTATCCAGGGGTTCCAGGGGTAATCTGGAAAGCTACAGACCCATGAACCTGTTGTCAGTATCAGGCAAATGGTAGAAACCATTATAAAGAAATTACTGAACATGTGGATAGTCATGGTTTAATAGGAGAAAGCCAGCATGGCTTTAGCCAAGAAAGGTCTTGTCTTACTAATCTGTTAAAATTTTTTGAAGGTGTAAATAAACAGGTAGACAAAGGTAAGCCAGTCAATATAGTGTATTTGGATTTTCAGAAAGCCTTTGACAAGGTCTCTCATGAGACACTCTTGGCCAAATTAAAAAGTCATGGGATAGGAGGTAGTGTACTATTGTGGATCAGGAACTGGTTAAAAGACAGAAAACAGAGGGTAGGGCTAAATGGACAATTTTCCCTATGGAGAAAGGTGAATAGTGGAGTACCCCAGGGATCCGTGCTAGGTCTGCTGCTTTTTAACAAATTTGTAAATAATCTGGAAATGGGAATAACAAGTGAGGTAATCAAATTTGCAGATGACACAAAATTATTCAAAATTGTTAAAACCCAAGAGGATTGTGAAAAATTGCAAGAGGATCTTGATAAACTGGAAGACTGGATGTTTGAATAGCAGATTAAATTTAAAGTGGACAAGTGCAAAGCTATGCACCTACGAAAGAACAACCCAAACTATGGTTACATGACACAAGGTTCCACGTTAGAAACCACCACCAGGAAAATGATTTAGGTGTCATTGTGGATAAAACATTGAAACTCACCGTCCAGTGTGCAGTGGCAGCCAAGAAGGTAAATAGAATGCTAGGAATCATAAGGAAAGGAATAAAGAATAAAACAAAGGATGTTACCATGCCTCTGTATCGTTCCATGGTGCAACTGCACCTTGAATATTGTGTGCAATTCTGGTCACCGTAAAGATATAGCGAAATTAAGAAAAGGTACAGAGAAGAGCCACCAAAATGATAAAGGGGTTGGAAGGATACTCCTATGAGGAGAGGCTTAAAAGGTTAGGGCTCTTCAACCTGGAAAAGAAACGGCTGAGAGGAGATATGATAGAGGTATATAAATTAACGAATGGAGTGGAATGGGTAAACATAGATTGATTGTTTATGCCATCAAAACAAGCAATGAAGCTACAGTGTAACCCGTTTAAGAAAATATTTTTTCATTCAACACATAATCAAACTCTGGAATTCATTACCAGAGGATATAGTAAAAGCTGTTAATATAGCAGGATTTAAAAAAAGGTTTGGACAAGTTCCTGGAGGAAAGATTCATAAACCATTATTAAAGAGGATCTGGGAAATCCACTGCTTGCCCCAATACAAGCACTGTGGAACCTGGGTGTCTCTTCTGGCAACTGCTAGGTATTTGTGACCTGGACTGGCCACTGCTGGAAACAGGATACTGGGCTTGATGGACCTTGGTCTGACCCAGTATGGCATTTCTTATGTTCTTATCCCTGTCAACTACTATTAAGGTTGTAAATTCAAACAAACATACCTTGAATGTCTCCATACAAATGCCAGAAGTCTAAAAAAATAAGATGGAAGATTTAAAATATATAGAATTAAGAAAGAGATATAATAGGCATCTTAAAGGGGGTTTGGTCTTCATTTTTCTAGCTAATTCTTTTTCTGGTGCTGTATTGCAAAAGGGAAATTTTTTTGTTGTGTTGGGTAAAGCTCTGCTATTAGAGTCCGTTATTTCTTTTTCCCAGCTTCCATTCAAAGCAAACTCATCAGGTGTTAGTTCCTTCCCTATCAACCCCAGCTCCCACCCAACCCATGTGAGAATTCTAGCTATATAGAGAAACTCTCCAATTAGCTTGTTGACAAACAATTCTTTGAGGTGCTTTGATTAGGTAAGTTTACAAAGGGAACACATTAATCTGTATTCTTCAGACACATAATATCCCTCCTTCAGACCCATTTCCTCTTCCTTGTGGGGTTCCTCAGGGTTCGGTGCTGGCCCCTCTCCTCTTCAATCTTTTCCTGGCCCCTCTCGCCCTCCTAATTCAGCAATCTGGCATCTCCGCGTTCAACTATGCAGACGACATTGTTCTATTACACCATACCTCCTCCTCCTGTCCTGACCTTTCTGTGCTAAATTCCTGTCTCTCTTCCATGGCCAACTGGCTAACTCAAAACTGCTTCCACCTCAACCTCACTAAGACCGTCGCAATCTGGTTCTCATATGGTACTCCACCTCCTTCACTTGCCCCTTCCTTTTCTGGCACTTCCATCCCCTTAGTCACCACCTTTCGTTATCTTGGGGTTCACTTTGACCCTGAGCTTTCATTCCAGGATCATATCTCGCACGTCTCCAAAACATCCTTTTTCTTTCTTAGGCAAATTCGAGCCATTCGTCCATTCCTCACCTCTACAGCTCTCACCACCCTATCGCTATCTCTAGTCATGTCACGTGTGGATTTCTCAAATTCTGTATTTCTTGGTCTCCCTAAGTCTCAACTATCTCGGCTCCAAAGGATTCAAAACACTGCAGCCCGTCTTGTTACCCACGCCACCCTCCGTGACCATGTAACTCCGTTGCTTTTCCACCTCCACTGGTTACCTATCTCTGTTCGCTCCCAATACAAACTGCTTACTCTGGTCCACAAAGTTCTCTACACTAGCACCCCTCAATACTTAGCAGACCTCATCAACTTTCACTCTCCAGGCACACTCCTCGCTCCTTCCACCTCAACCGCCTCACCCTTCCTTCCCCTTCATCTGCTCACCTACAATCCACCCACTCCTCTGCCTTTTTCTTCACCGGCCCTGCTCTTTGGAATGCTCTCCCCTCCTCCTTAGGTTTAGAGACCCATCATACCACAGTCAAGCAAAATCTGAAAACCCATTTATTCTCCCTGGCTTTTGACCTTCCCTCCCCTTTCGTGTGATTTTTTTGCTTTCCCTACCCTTCGTTTCTACCCTGGAATATATGTCCTCTTGTCTCGTCTTATCTCTCCTCTCCCTTCTTCTTTCCTGTCAAAGAATTGTAACTTCCTTTCTTACTTCCGCTGGCCCCCAGCCTTGACTTTTGTTTTTTGAAAATTGTACACCGCCTTGATTCCTGTAGAAATGCGGTTTTATCAAATTTAATAAACATAAACATAAACATAAATTTACTAATATAAAGTAGCTATCTTGCAAGGAAGTAGGGTTTGTCAGACGGCTGCCTGGGTGAGAATCTTCACAGTCTTGACAAGTGCATATATCTATATGATTTGCAAGGTATTGTGGGCAATGTAGTTCATTCACACCAGACACAGCTGCTGACAATAATTTAGTTGTGCTCTTGGGTAAAGCCAATAAGATTTTTATTTATGGGGTTATTTCTCCCAACACAGATATGCTTGGTAGCACATAAATTAGGTTACTTGCTTTCAGTGTTAACTTGGAAAAACAAAGTTAAAATCAGGAAAACAACAAATGAAAAGCCACAAAGCAAGAAACAAACTGTTCTTTTCAGGTTAACTTCTGATTACTTCCCACATAGATACAGAAGTGATTCTCTCCTAGCTCACAAGCAATTAGGTAAGGCTTAATTGCTAGCAGTTATCCAGCTGAAACCCCTTAGCTGGCTTGCTTTCTACTGTGTGGGTCAAATCCTGCTTCAGGAGCTTTTCTGGGTAGATTAAAGAACAAATTTGTATTTCTTTGTGATGGTTGCTGTACTTTATAACAGAAAGTTACCAACGGAGTTTAGATAGAGAGCAGTCCATATAAACAGGATCCTCATCTGCTATTATTCCCCCTTGTTCAACAAGCATGGGTTCAATATCATGGATTGGCACAGATGAATCTCTCAATGGAGCATTTTCAGGAGAATACTTGTTTCCCTGCTGTCTTTCAAGGTTATAGCTAGGGCATAGATCAGTGTTCATACCTGAGCTTCCATTGCTGCTAGAGTTCCTCTCTATATAGCCTGGCCAGTATGCAGTCCAGTTCTTATGTCCAGCCTTCCAATACAGATCCCTGGACACTGGATCTCTCTTCACATACCTTCTGGCACAGGTCTTAGGGTCCCTTCCACGTGCAGCCGTCTCCCTCACAGGTAGCCTCTGGTGATTCCAAGCTCTGCAGCACCATTCCTCTGGCTTTCCCCAGTCCAATGGTGTATGCTGGCCCTTGGAATACCTCCCAGTATACGTACTGCTTTGGACTCTTCTAGACTTCTCAAAGGCTTTTCTCTTCCTTCTTCCAAAGGGTCACTTTCCCTCTCTGTCCGTCCGGTTTGGCTTCTGCTTCTGATGATCCTTCAGATGAAACTGATGATCAAACTCAAGCTGATTCTCAGGATACTGAGGACAATTCTCTGGATATCCAAGGTGATCATGAAGATGGTCATCTGTAGAATAAACTCTACTCTTATTCTGCTTGGATGAGTGCTCCTCCCTAATACAGCACAGCTGTGCTGAATCAGGCCCTGCCCTTTGAGATGAGTGCTTAGGGATTACCTCATAGTCCTCCTGATTGAACACACGTTTCCCCACTTCAGCTCCTCTAATGGCTGTTGGAAACCTGGTGCATTCTGGGACTGGTAGTCTTTTATGGGAAAATTCTGTTTTCTTATTTCTACCAGAACTGACAGGTTGCTTGTTCAGAGTCACTTCACCTTTTCTATAGCTCCTTCCTGAGCTATGATAAGCTTCCTTATCACATACCCCCCTGCTTAAGTTATTACGGACTGGTGTAACTGGTGAAACTTCTTCTCTACAGTCCGTAATCCGGGAAAGGGCATCCGCATTCTTGTGTATCTTCCCAGCACGATGTTCAACTTGAAAATCAAATGCCTGTAAGGCCATGTACCAGCGTGTCAACCTGGCATTGTGGTTCTTCATTTGCTGCAACCACTTAAGTGGGGCATGGTCCGTGACCAACTGGAACTTTCTCCCTGTAAGGTAAAACCTTAACGCCTCCACTGACCACTTGATAGCTAAACATTCTTTTTCTATTGTGGAATACTTTTGTTCAGCCGGTGACAACTTCCTGCTCAGGTACATCACAGGATGCTCCTCCCCATCATGACACTGGGATAGAACCGCTCCTAGCCCTACATCTGATGCATCGGTTTGAACCAGAAAGGGTTTCTTGAAGTCCACCCCTTTCAGTACCGGTCCTGTACACAATTTTCCTTTTAAGACTGAAAACGCTTTTTCAGCTTCAGGTGTCCACTTTAGCTGGTTTGGACAATTCTTCCACAGCATATCCGTGAAAATTGCACTTTTCTCTGCGAATTGCGGTATAAACCTGCGGTAGTATCCAATAAGTCCTAAGAAACTTCTTAGTTGTTTCTTTGTTGTTGGAGGAGGAAAATTCCTGATGCTATCCACTTTACTCATTAGAGGTTTAATTTTTCCTCTTCCCACTAGGTGGCCCAGGTATTTTACCTCCCTATTTGCAAAGGCACACTTCTTCGGGTTTAAAGTGATTCCCGCTTGCTTCATGGAGCACAAGACTGCCCTGATCCTCTTTAGATGCTCCGCCCAGGTGTTACTATGGATTATGACATCATCCATATATGCAAAAGCATAATTTTGGTGGGGTCGAAGTACCTGATCCACTAACCTTTGGCAGGTAGCCGCTGCTCCATGCAGTCCGAAAGGCATCCTCTTGAACTGGAAAAGGCCAACGGGGGTGCTGAACGCAGTCTTCGGCTTCGACTCCCTGGTGAGAGGGATTTGCCAATATCCTTTTGTCATATCAAGGGTGGTTAAGTATTGAGCCTGTCCCAGCTGGTCCAACAGCTCTTCAATTCTTGGCATTGGATATGCATCAAAAACTGATATGGCGTTTACCTGCCGGAAGTCAATACAAAATCTTAAAGATCCATCAGGCTTCGGCACCAGGACTATGGGGCTATTCCAGGGACTCTTTGACTCCTCTATTACTCCCATGTCCAACATCTCCTGGACTTGTGCCACTACTTCCTGTCTCTTGGCTTCAGGCAAGCGATATGGCCTTTGACGAACTAATTTCCCAGGTGGAGTTATTATTTCATGGGCAACCAAATGTGTCTCCCCAGGTATGGGTGTCAACACATCTGGGAATTCTTTAAGCAATTTCCTAATTTCTTCCTGTTGTACCACTGTCAGGTCCTCACCTATTTGGGGCTCTGATTTTTCTTTACAATCAGATACCTGGGGTCCCAAATCTTCCTCTTTATTCACCTCCCTCTCTCGGGCACAGGTGGCAGCTAGGCTTTTAACCCCTTTGACATCAGTAGAACCAAAGCCTTTGGTTCCACGTTCAGAATTCTCCAGGGATGTGACCTCCTCCACAGGTGGAAAACCCAGCCTCTCACAGATCAATTGGGCAATTCTGTCTCCTGTCTTCACGTGATAATCATTCTGTCCAAAATTAAACAACAGAACTTTAATATTGCCCCTGTAATCGGGATCAATTACTCCCGCACCCACATCGATGAAATATTTAAGGGCTAATCCGGACCTTGGGGCTACTCTCCCATAGCATCCAATAGGTATTTCCACTTGGAGACCAGTGTCCACCAGGGCTCTCCCTTGGCTAGGTACAGTCACATTTTCTATGCTACACAGGTCAAACCCAGCAGCTTGAGGGGTTGCCCGCTTAGGAGCTTGGGCCTTCTCTGTGACCCTATGGTACTTTAGGATGAATGTCTGCTTTGGGGTAGCTTGGTCTTCTGGACGCTTAACCATCTTTTTAGCTGGGGTCTGAGGACTTCCAAATATAGGCCCGGGAGCTATTACCATTAAACCTTCTCCCTCCTTCTTTCCTAGTCCTTCCACTAGACCCTGCTTAAATCTTGGCCAGTCTCTTCCTAGAACCAAATCAAAGGGTAGCCTAGGCACCACTGCTAACAGGACTTCCTCTTGTCCCCCCAGGCACTTAACCTTTAGCCTATAGGTGGGATATGATGTTGCAGCACCATGAATGCATCTGATGTGAACTTGGCTTTCAGGGGTTTTAGGCACAAATCCTTCTTGGGCCTCTATCCTCTTCCAAAGCCTTTTTGACATCATACTCTGGTCTGCCCCAGAGTCTAACAAAGCATTTGTGGTAATTCCTTGCACATCAACCATCAAAAGAAATCCTTCTTTGGGCTGTTTTAAATCCACACCCACTAAGCTAGTGTGTGTCTGGCATCTCTTTTCTAAATGTCCCCATTTTCCACATTTGAAACATTTCTTTCTATTCCACTGTGTCATCTGGTTTGATACAGTACATTCATTTTCAGAAACATTTTTAATTATTTTCTTTTCTGATACAGCACATCTTGCCTCAGCACAAATCTTCAGAGGGCCACCCATTCTATGGCAAGCCTGCGTGGCTTCCAAGAATCTCTCTGCTAGCATGGTTGCCTCTCCAAGATTTTGGCAATTTTGCTGTATAAGGAAAGTGTGCAAATCTTTAGGCACCCCAGACATAAATTGTTCCAGCATTATATTGTCTAATAACATTCCTACCGTCTTTTGCTCAGGCTCCAACCATTTTACAGCTAAACCTCTGATTCTCTGACTCAGAGCCCTGGGTGTTTCACCCCCTCTCAATGTAACAGCTCTAAACATTCGCCTATACTCTGAAATAGACAACCCTAGGCGATCTCTAATAGCAGCCTTTACATCCTTATAATTCAAAGCCTGGGCTGCTGCCATTGCTCTATAAGCTGCAAGCGCCTCTCCAGTTAATGAGGCTGCCAGCCTTACTGCCCACTAGGTCTCTGGCCATGCTAATGCCTGTGCCACTCTTTCAAAAGACTCTAGAAAATCATCAACATTATCATCTGGAGTTAGCTTCCCAAAACTAAATGCCCCAATCCCTTGATTGAGTCCCACATTGTCCACATGTGGTGTACCAGTATTTACTGCTGGTCTTGCATCTGTTCCACTTTGGCACTGCAGCTGAACTAGGGCTTGCACCAAATCAAGCACTGGCTTCTGCTGCTCCATTATGGCTTTCATAGCAGTGTCCTGAGCCTGCTGTGCTAGCTCCTGTTGCCTGCTAAACTGGGCTGCCATCCAGCTAGCCATCTCCCTCGGATCCATCTTGATTCCTGCAAGAAACAAAGAAAAAAAAAACAAAGTGCACCACCTTCCAAACAGGTGTGTTTTTTTCTACTTTTTTTTTTTCAATTACCCCTGTGCTTACTCCCATCCACCACTAGACATGCCCAGGTACTTATTACCTTGTGTCAGTGATGAATCCAGCTCTGCATAGGGTCTTTTCTTCCTGGGACAGCTTCCTGGAACAACCACTTCTCCTCCAAAGTGCAGTTGAGGGAAAATCTTTTTTTCCAGCTTTAAACTTGAACTTTAGTTGTAATCCTCAGCAAGTAAATCCCCTTTGTGCAAAAGCAATCCGAAAAACTACGCCATTTATCAGACGGCTGCCTGGGTGAGAATCTTTACAGTCTTGACAAGTGCATATATCTATATGATTTGCAAGGTATTGTGGGCAATGTAGTTCATTCACACCAGACACAGCTGCTGACAATAATTTAGTTGTGCTCTTGGGTAAAGCCAATAAGATTTTTATTTATGGGGTTATTTCTCCCAACACAGATATGCTTGGTAGCACATAAATTAGGTTACTTGCTTTCAGTGTTAACTTGGAAAAACAAAGTTAAAATCAGGAAAACAACAAATGAAAAGCCACAAAGCAAGAAACAAACTGTTCTTTTCAGGTTAACTTCTGATTACTTCCCACATAGATACAGAAGTGATTCTCTCCTAGCTCACAAGCAATTAGGTAAGGCTTAATTGCTAGCAGTTATCCAGCTGAAACCCCTTAGCTGGCTTGCTTTCTACTGTGTGGGTCAAATCCTGCTTCAGGAGCTTTTCTGGGTAGATTAAAGAACAAATTTGTATTTCTTTGTGATGGTTGCTGTACTTTATAACAGAAAGTTACCAACGGAGTTTAGATAGAGAGCAGTCCATATAAACAGGATCCTCATCTGCTATTATTCCCCCTTGTTCAACAAGCATGGGTTCAATATCATGGATTGGCACAGATGAATCTCTCAATGGAGCATTTTCAGGAGAATACTTGTTTCCCTGCTGTCTTTCAAGGTTATAGCTAGGGCATAGATCAGTGTTCATACCTGAGCTTTCATTGCTGCTAGAGTTCCTCTCTATATAGCCTGGCCAGTATGTAGTCCAGTTCTTATGTCCAGCCTTCCAATCCAGATCCCTGGACACTGGATCTCTCTTCATATACCTTCTGGCACAGGTCTTAGGGTCCCTTCCACGTGCAGCCGTCTCCCTCACAGGTAGCCTCTGGTGATTCCAACTCTGCAGCACCATTCCTCTGGCTTTCCCCAGTCCAATGGTGTATGCTGGCCCTTGGAATACCTCCCACTATACGTACTGCTTTGGACTCTTCTAGACCTCTCAAAGGCTTTTCTCTTCCTTCTTCCAAAGGGTCACTTTCCCTCTCTGTCCGTCCAGTTTGGCTTCTGCTTCTGATGGTCCTTCAGATGAAACTGATGATCAAACTCAAGCTGATTCTCAGGATACTGAGGACAATTCTCTGGATATCCAAGGTGATCATGAAGATGGTCATCTGTAGAATAAACTCTACTCTTATTCTGCTTGGATGAGTGCTCCTCCCTAATACAGCGCAGCTGTGCTGAATCAGGCCCTGCCCTTTGAGATGAGTGCTTAGGGATTACCTCATAGCCCTCCTGATTGAACACACGTTTTCCCACTTCAGTTCCTCTAATGGCTGTTGGAAACCTGGTGCATTCTGGGACTGGTAGTCTTTTATGGGAAAATTCTGTTTTCTTATTTCTACCAGAACTGACAGGTTGCTTGTTCAGAGTCACTTCACCTTTTCTATAGCTCCTTCCTGAGCTATGATAAGCTTCCTTATCACAGGTTACATAGAATAGGGACATAGAACAGCGCTATTAGAACACGCATTGACGAGGTTAGCTGTTTTACTCTTTTAGCTGAGGAAAAGTTAGAGATTTTGGTAGGTCTCTCTCGTTTACTCCAACACGTACCAAAACTCCACCAACTGAACAATGGCTGGAAAAAAATGTTTTGCTAAAGCTGTTTCCCCCTTTACAGTTTCTACCTCTGCCAGTCAGAGAGTCCATTGCCAGTTGAAGAACCGGTTCCATATGCAGATGCCTGCAAGCGGAAGCCCTCCTGAAGCAGGTAGAGGAGCTCAGAGGTGGTGAGGCCGAGCAGCATTCAAGACAATGAGAAGTACATAGATCAGATGCTTCTTTAAACATCCAAACTCTCCCCACTGAGGTGAAGATGGGATGCTACAGAATGAAAAGAGTTGGACACAAGTCACCAGAGCCTGCAGAATCAACAACCCAACTCCTCCAACTGAAGAACCAGTATGCAGTACTGGAAATGAAGGAGGCAAAAGCATCCCAGGAAAGAGAAGAAGCAGAGCTCAAGCACCTCAATGTTGTGGAATCAGTGACCACAAGGAAACAAAGGATAGTGGTGGTTGGTGACTCTCTTCTGAGGGGTACTGAAGTCTCCATCTGCTGACCACACTTGATGTCCAGAGAGGTGTGCTTTCTGCCAGCTGCCAATATCCAAGATGTTATGGAGAGTTTGCCGAGACAATGTTGCTTATCTATGTTGGCACAAATGATACTGAATAATCCTTTTGAGCATATCAAAAGTGACTTCATGGCTCTAGGACAGAGGAAGGCCAATTGTGATTGGGGCATGTCCGGCCTGTCCGGACATCCAAACTCTGGACGTGCCGGATCTGCATTCCTGTGGGATCAGAATCAGATGCGGGGGCCTGGACGGGCAGGATGCACCCTGATTCTGGCCCACTGCACATCCGCATGAAGCCTTGGTGCCATGGTGACCCATTGCCATGGCATTGGGATGCCATGCAGGAGCCCCACTACCCCACACACCTCACACCTGCAATTGTGCATTTCCCCACCGACTGATCCCCAGATGGGTCTGTCAAGGCTGGGATCAGGCAGCGGGGAACCTCCTGCTCAGCTCATCTGGATGAGGGTGTCCTCCTGTGCTGCTCACCGACCTTGGGGTAACTTACTTCACCTCCAAGGTGGAATACATGTCCAATGCAGCTCTTCTTCTCCAGACGTACAGGGCCACAGCCCTGCTCATACTTCTCCCCATCATTGCCCTCTCCCACCCCTGTCCAGAGCTCCCCACACATCTCCTCTGCACGTGTGGGGAGCTATGGGCAGGAAATCAGGCACAGGTGTTTAGCAGGGATGTACGTCCAAACCAGACATACATCCCTGCTAAATGCTGCTCAGAATGACCCCCAGAGTGAAGCAGATAGATGTGCACGTGATGTTCCCTTCAATCCTCCCTGTTCAGGATAAAGGCCAAGGCAGAGAAGCTTGCATCCTGGAGATGAATGCATGGCTGCATGGATGGTGTCATCGAGAGCGTTTTGGTTACCTGGTCCATTGGATGATTTTCCAAGAGCTGCAGAGCAGAGATGGTGTCCATCTGTCCAAGAAGGGTCAAAATGTCTTCAGCAGCAGATTGGCTAAGCTACTGAAGAGGGCTTTAAACTAGATTCATTGGGTATGGGTGAAGAAAGCCTCCAGGTAAGTGAAACATTAAATACCTCTGTAGAAATGGGTAAAAGGGACAACATCTGGAAAGCAGTGTGTATAACTGACCATAGCATAGGGAATAAGATCCCAGATCTTTAATGGAGGAGCTTGACTTAGATTTAGTGGCGATTACCGAGACATGGTTCACAGACAACCATGACTGGGATATAATTCTATAATTTATTCAGGATGGACAGGGTAGAAACATAGAAACATAGAAACATAGAAATATAACGACAGAAAAAGACCACATGGCCTATCTAGTCTGTCCTTCCATAACAACTACAACAGTCCACTTTTTGCCTTTAGAGATCCTCTGTGTTGGTCCCATGCTTTCTTGAATTCAGTTACTGTCCTCATCTCTACCACCTCCACTAGGAGACTATTCCACGGATCCACTACTCTTTCCGTAAAGAAATATTTCCGCATATCACTCCTGAATCTATCTCCCTTCACCCTCATCCCATGTCCCCTCGTAGCAGAACTTGCTTTCAATTGAAAGAGGCTCTCTCCCTGAACATTTATGCCACGGAGGTATTTAAACATCTCAATCATATCACCTCTATCCCGCCTTTCCTCTAAGGTGTACATATTAAGATCCTTAAGTCTGTCCTCATATGCTTTATAATGAAGACCACTAATCATCTTAGTAGCAACCCTCTGCACCGACTCCATCCTGTTCACATCCTTTTGAAGGTGCGGTCTCCAGAATTGCACACCATACTCCAAATGAGGTCGCACCAAAGACTTATACAGAGGCATTATCACCTCCTTTTTTCTGCTAGCCATTCCTCTCCGTATGCACCCAAGCATCCTTCTAGCTTTTGCTGTCGCCTTTTCCACCTGTTTAGCTACTTTAAGATCATCAGACACAACCACGCCTAGGTCCCGCTCTTCTTTAGTGGACAAAAGTACTTCACCTCCTATACTGTATTGCTCCCTTGGATTGCTGCAGCCCAAATGCATGACCTTACATTTTTTAACATTAAATCCCAGCTGCCAAATTCTAGACCATTCTTCAAGCTTAGCTAGATCCCTCCTCATGTTATCTACCCCTTCCTGGGTGTCTACTCTATTGCAGATTTTGGTATCATCCGCAAAGAGGCAAACCTTACCCGACAGCCCTTCCGCTATATCACTAACAAAGATGTTAAAAAGAATCGGACCAAGGACAGATCCCTGGGGCACACCACTGGTAACATCCTTCTCCTCAGAGTGAGCTCCATTTACTTGTACTCTTTGTCGCCTCCCACCCAACCAATTTCTAACCCAAGCAGTAACTTTAGGGTCCATCCCTAGGGTGCTCAGTTTGTTTATAAGTCGCCTGTGAGGAACAGTGTCAAAGGCTTTACGGAAATCTAAATACACCACATCTAGAGCTCTCCCTCGGTCCAACTCCCTGGTCACCCAGTCAAAAAAATCAATCAGATTTGTCTGACAAGACCTGCCTCTGGTGAATCCATGCTGCCTCGGATCCTGTAATCCGCTGGACTCCAGAAACCTCACTATTTTCTCTTTCAGCAGCGTTTCCAATAATTTACTCACCACCGAAGTTAAACTAACCGGCCTGTAGTTTTCAACCACATCCTTACTTCCGCTTTTGTGTAAAGGCACCACATGAGCCTCTCTCCAGTCCTTTGGCACCACTCCTGACTCCAACGAGGCATTGAAAAGGTCAGTCAGTGGAGCTGCTAGAACGTCCCCAAGTTCCCTCAGTATTCTAGGGTGTATCCCATCCGGTCCCATCGCTTTGTCTACTTTAAGTTGAGCTAGTTTCTCACGAACACAGTCTTCTGAAAATAGTTCAAGATGTCCCTCGCTTCTGTTCTTATTTGTGGGTGTTTTCTGAGGTCCTGCTCCTGGTTCTTCATCTGTGAACACAGAACAAAAATATTTGTTAAGCAATTCCGCTTTATCCTTATCAGCTTCTACACATTCCCCCCCTGCACCCTTGAGTCTGACAATACCACTTTTGCTCTTCCTCTTCTCACTAATATATCTGAAAAATGGCAGGGGTAGGAAGACAGGGAGGAGGAGGAGTGGCATTATATGTTAAAAATAATATTAAGGCTATAGAATTACAGGGCTTCAAAGGAAGCGAGGAGGCACTGTGGGTTAAACTAGAAAGAGGGAAAGGGAAATCCATTTGCATTGGTGTGATAGACATATCTCCCTTACAGGGAGAAGTGGATGGGGATTTAATAGAAGACATACGCAACATTGCTATCAAAGGATAAGTGCTACTGATAGGTGATTTCAATATGCCGGATGTTGATTGGCACATCCCTACTGCAGTGTCATCTAGAACTTAGGAGATCCTAGATTCTCTACAGGGAGAACTAATCCAGGGTGAAGGGAGGAATATGTAGAAGCTGATGAGGATAAAGTGGAATTGCTTAACAAATATTTCCTTATCGTCCCTCTAGTCCAGTCCCAGTACTTGTGGGTTGTTGCCTCTCACCAGCATCTTGGAGACTGAGCATGTCATCTTTGACATCAGTACATACAGGCAGCTGGCACCATTCACCAGCCCCAATAACTCAGTCTCCAAGCAGCTGGAGAGAGTTGATTCCAGAAGTCTGGGCTCGCTGAAGGGACAACTAAGGAGAATCCTTTTTTATTTTTCAGTGGGCTCCTGAACATTTTTTCTAATTGATTTTTCTGCCGCATGAGTATTTAAAGTTAAAAAAAAAAAACATCAGGAAGCAGTGCGGGGGTTTTTTGGTGAGCAAGACGCTTTCAGCATGGGAAGGAGAGGCTCACTGATTGATCACCTGGCAGACAGTAGTGGCTCCCGAACCCCTAAGAGGGTGAGGAGCTGCAAGAGAGTGAAACCCCGTTGTGGTGTTTTGCTACTACTTCTGAGCATTTGTATAGTGCTGCAAGACGTCCGCTGCGCAGCACAGACATGTTAGAGACAGTCCCTTATGATCTAGTCAAGATAGACAACACAGAAGGTGTAGACAGGGATACATCTAGGGGGAATGGTAAAAAAACAAGGAGATAAGGTGAGTCAAGATCCAAAAGCAGCAGCGAAGAAATTAGTTTTCAGCCTGGGTTTGAAAAGGGTCAGAGAAGGCACTTTGCTGCGGCACTCCCACCTCGTGCTGATGCCACTGACAGGAGCAAGAGAGCCGGGAAAGTGAAAGTGCATTGTGGTGCAGGTCAGAATCTGGTTCAGGGTTAAAGAACAAGGTGTGGGAGGAATTCCTTCGGCTGTGCAGTGGCAAGAAGCCTTTGAGAGCGGCTGAGTGCACGTGGCTGAGTGCAGAGAGCTGGTGGCATGAGAAAGAGTGCCATTCTGTAATCAGATTCCTTAGAATGGCAGCAGAACAGGGGGAAGGCAGCTTGGATGTTCTGGAGCCCTGTCATTTTTGGGGGGGGGGGTCCCTGATGCCAAAGCATAGTGAGATAGCGGGCCAGTTGAAAAGATAAAAGAACAAACCCACACACTAGAGAAAGGCTAGGGTTTTTTTGGAATGTCCCTGCCTGTCCTTAAGGCACTAATGCTGGCGAAGGTCATGTGCCTCACCTGTGGGGCATGAAGGAGCTTTGTCTCAGCCATGGGATTTTGCTACGACTGTGAGACAGAGTTCAGATCAGCAGAAGAAGGGTTCCTGGGGGGCAAGGCTGGGTAAACAGGAGTCTTCAGGGGACCAGACATGGCCTTGCAGGCAGCGGCACTTTGACCATGGGGCTAACGGTGGCCTTGGCAGGGGTGGATGGAACCGACAGACAGACTCCACCGGTGCTGGAACATAGGAGCATGGAATTCTCTTCCCCAGGACCTTCCACTTCACATGAGGCGGTTGGGAGTAGTGGCCAGAAGGGATTTTTTCCCCCAGAGTTTGTGTTCCTTATGCACAAAGCATTCTGCATGAAGGAGGAGGGGGGAGCACGAAAGAGAAAGCTCCCAGAGATATGGGCAGTGGTGGATGAGTCCGCAGCCATTCGGTGGCATCTGGATGAAAACTCTTGGGAGGAGATGGAGTCCATCCATTCACAGGACCTGGTAGATCCAGAAGGATAGGCGGACCTGGGGATTGAGCTGGATGAACTGGAAGAAGGGGAGATTCTGCAGGAGGAGTCTCGTATCGTCCATGTCTTCCATAAAAAAGAATTAGCAATACTCATTGCTCAGTCATTGAAGACCCTGAATATAGCAGCAGGAGTTCCACAGGAAGAAAACCTTTTGAAGGATCCACTGGTTATTAAGCAGATGAGACAAGAGAAGTGGGAGGTTCTGGAGGCCGTTCTGAGAGGCACCTGGACAATGGCCCATCTCTTTCTGCTGCCAGAGCAGGACAGAGAGATCTTGCACTCCCCAAAAGTAGATGCAGCGGTTTTGGCAGTCACTAAGAAGACCACTATACCAGTGGAAGGTAGTACTGCACTTAAGATTATGCAGGATAGGAAAGTAGAGACATTGCTAAAGCAAGTGTTTGACATTAATGCGCTATCACTGCAGGCCTCTGTCTGCAGGGCTTTTGTAGTCAGAGCATGCTTGCGCTGGGTGCAAGGAATCTTAGACAGTAATAGGGAGACGCAGGCTCCACCACCAGAGGCGGCTAAGTTGGAGTCAGGCACTGCCTACTTAGCAGATGCCTTCTATGACCTCATCAGAGGACTGTCCAAGAACATGGTCTCAGTGGTGGCCGCGCATCGGTACTTTTGGCTGCGAAATTGGTCTGCGGACGTTTCTTCCAAGGCACGTTTAAGCAAGCTTCCCTTTCAGGGTAAGCTCTTGTTTGGTGAAGCACTCGAGAAGTTGGTCAAGGATCGGGAAAGTCTAAAGGGGGAAGATTCCCAGATTATAAACAGAAGCCGGGGCATTCATCAAAAAAATACAAGGACGAGGGGACACACCATGAAGCTGCAAAATAGTATTTTTAAGACTGATAGGGGAAAATATTTTTTCTCTTAATATATAATTAATCTTTGGAACTCATTGTCAGAGGATGTGGTAAAGGCAAATAGTGTAGCTGGGTTTAAATAAGGTTTGGGCAAATTCCTGGAGGAAAAGTCTATAACAGTTATTAAGGTAGTCCAAGAAAAAAAAGACTGCTTATCCCTGGAGGTAAGTAACATGGAACTTGCAACTTTTGGGATATGCCAGGTACTTGGGATCTGGATTGGCTGCTATTGCAAACAGGACACTAGGCTTGATGGACCTTTGTCTGACCCAGTACAGCAGTTCTCATGTTCTTGTGTTCTTATGTAGCGTGGAGCCTTTTGTAAAATACATATAAGGATGTGCAGGAGTATGGACTGGCCTCTAAAACATCTTGAAAAGCTGGATGTGCGAACACGAAAACTCCTCCATCCCTAGGGCTGAAGGAGGGCTAGGACTCAGAGGCTGATTACAAATACAGAGCTACTATCATAGACCTCCAGGCCTACTTAACTGCATCCTCGGATCCAAATATGCAAAAAGTGCTGAAATATGAGAGTAAATGTCCAGAATTTGTCTCCATCATCAAATCTGGACAAGCGTTCCAACGATTAGAAGAAATGAGTGAAAATCCACAAGCATGCACAGGGAAGGTAGTAACAGAATTTGCAAAACAAGCAATCTGATTGTGCTTTGAACATTTTTGGTATCTGGACCATTTTAGATACTTCAACCAGGGCCGGTGCAAGGATTGGAGGCACCCTAGACAAGCCCCTCCATCCTGCTGTCCCCACCCTCAGTACTGCCGCCACTGCTGCCCCTCTCCAAAATGGAAATAAACACAAATTGCAGCCTCAATACTTAATTGTCGATACTTATATGTATAGGTTGGCAAAACCTCCCTGCTACAAATGGCCGTGCAGGCATTTCCACATGGAAGTTGCAAGCTCATCATTTTCACGTGAAACTGCTGTGTTAATTATACTCTCTGGCACCCTTCCAACAAGCAACCTACCCGAAAAACACATACCCTCATACACATAAAACCTACCCACCACACACTAGCCACACACCTCAACCCCCTATTAGACACCCCCATTAAATGCATCCTCATCAATGCATGAATAGTAAGAAATAAAACCTATACCATACAGACTACCTCAAGGCACACCAGACAGACATATTATGCATCACAGAATCATGGCTGAATGACACTGACAAGGTCATTCTCAACCAAATCACCCCAACCACATACTCTGCCTTCAATTGCCCCAGAAAACTGAAAAGAGGAGGAGGAGCGCTCATCCTAGCAAAAAGTCACTTCAAATTCAAAATCCTCACAACAAGCAGCGCAGACGAATCCAATATAATCACCATAGCCAACAAAGTATGTCACACTGTGCCTCACATACAGAGCTCCTAATGCCAAGTCTGACAAACTTTCCGAGGTTCTTGAGACAGTCTGTGCACACAACAATACATAGAAACCTCTCATAGCACTGGGAGACTACAACCTCACCTCCTCACCTAGCAAAGAGGCCAGGACATCCCTGAATGCCATGGAAGCCTTACACTATCACCAATTGCTAAATACACCCACACATGGATTAGGTGCAACCCCTGACCTCATCTTTATCCCAAAGACACTACTGGATCACAACCACATAACACACCAAACAATCACCCCAACACCATGGTCAGACCACCACCTAACAACATTAATCATGCGCATCACGCACCCAGTGGAACATGAACACCAGCAACACAATGATGGAAGATTTAAAAGTTTTAACAATGATACATTCCTGAAAGAAATAATCCTAAAACTACAGCAAGACAAGGATAACCTGGACAACACTATTGATACATGGAACCACTCCTTATCTGTTGCAGCGTCGACACCAAGCAGAAAACTTACAACCACACACAGAACAAAAGCTGCATCCTGGTACTCCAATGAAATCAGGAACGCAAAAAGACTACTAAGGAAACGCGAGGGAAAATGAAGACAAACAAAGGCCTCAAACACCCTACAACAATACAGAATGCAACAACAGGAATACAATGAACTAATAAACAGATATAAGCAACAGTATCACACAAATCTCATAATGCAATCAGGAAATAAACCAAGAGAACTATTCAATATTGTACACTCAATAGAGACCTATCAAAAAGTAATGATCCTGAAATACATGCTCAAAGCATAGCAAATTACCTAATGGACAAAGATACTAATACTCAATCAGACTGTCACGCCACCTACAACAAACACATGATTCAACCTGCACAGGAACATGGGGGAAATTCAATTTACCATTTATACAGCAAATAGAGGCAATAATATCCTTCCTTAACACTACTACTTCACCGGCAGACCCATGTTCTGTCAAATGGATAAAGTCAAAAAAGGAACAACTGAAACTCTTCATATACAAGATAGCAGCCTCATTTCTCGTCCAAGGATGTATGCCAGCATCACTCAAATGAGCGACCATTCGACCAATACACAAGAGCACATCTCTAGACAAAAATGACCCGGCAGCATATTGCCCAGTTTCCAGCCTGCCATTTATTGTTAAAGTTACAGAAAAAGGCAGTTCAAAGGCAACTACAAAACCACATAGACCAATACGCACCACTGGACCCACACCAGCATAGGTTCAAACCCAACCATGGTGTAGAAACACTTTTAACATCACTCTTTGACAGCATCATCAAGGACATCGACAACATCAAAACAGGATTCGTCCTTGTATTCCTGGATATATCATCTGCCTTTGATACTATATCCCATGCCATCATATTGCAACACCTCCAAGAAATTGGCCTACACAACACCACTTTAAGATGGTTTTAATCCTACCTCAGTAACCAGCAATATCAGGTCAAATGCGGAATGAACAGAGGGTGGGGAGGAGAGGAGCCTCATCCTTAATTTCCACCCTGGTCCCCAGTATGTCAAACACTGACTTTGGAAAGGGGCGAGAGGCTGGGGAAGGGAAAGAGTGAGAGGGAGGCATAGGGGCTGAGGAGGGAGAGTGAGACTGAGCAGAGGGAGCTAGAGAACTGAGGGGTGAGACTGAGGAGTGTGGGCTAGGGAAGGAAAGAGGTAAGAGGAGTAGGGAGGGGGTGAGAGAGAGAAGTGAGGCCTGGGGAAGGGGAGCAAGAATGAGCAGTGGGGCCTGGGGAAGGGAGGGGAGAGAGGGAGGAGTGGGAGCTAGGGGAAATAGTAAGAATAAGAAAGGAAGGGCTGAGGAATGGATACACATTTTTTCCTTCCACTCATACCTGAGAAGAAAATGTTTTCTTCCACGGAGTCTAAAGGAAAACCACTACCTAAGCAAATGTGCTTCTTTAAACCTAATTTCTCTGCTACCTAAAAGTGTTAAGTAGAATACAAAGTCAAATGCATGAAGAAAGATAAATATTGGATATTAGAACCATCTGGTTCTTCATTAATGATTTTTTTTTATTCTTCTTTGGCTCATCTACCTTTATGCTATACATAAATAAGTTGATTGACTGTAGAAAATAAGACTAAATCAATTTAAATACTGTGCTGTAGACTGTATTGAGCAAATAGGATAATTTATATGACTCTCTCATCTACCCCAAATCAGGTAGCCAGATCTTTATAAGCCTGCCATATAAAACATCTTCCCATGAATATTTGTTCAGTGAATATGATCCCCTGGTTTTGTTTACTGTGTGTGTGTGTGTGTGTGTGTGTGTGTGTGTGTGTGCGCGTGTGTGTGTTGTGTGAGAAACAGAAAATAAACAGACTCTCCCAATGTTCCCAGTTCCATCATACAAACATATCAAAACATGGTAGGATGCGAGATTTTCCACAGAACAAGAAAAGAAGCCAAGATGTTTTTCCTTATTATATAATCAGATATTCATAAAATTCTGCTAGATTAATTTTCTCAAGATTTCTGGTAGATGAAAAATACTAACTTTGTCTACCTGCTTATGAGTTATGACTGATATTAGGTCAGTATGCTATCCTAGCATAATTTTAGAGGCACGAGATATTTTTGACTTATCACAGCAATGTGAATGCAAATTTTGATTTTTCTTAGCAGGATAAGAGCTCTGTGTCAACTACTGCTAATCCTGGCTGCTACGGAAAACTGCTTGCTTTTCTTTTTTGCTGACTTTGGGGGTCATTCTGAAATGCAAATATGCTGCCTGGACAATCGGTATAGACGTTTCCCAGCAAAAACATCTATAACTGTATTCTGAAACCATCGCGGCCCTGCACATACATGGCATCTGTGTGGGGATCTTGGAACGTGGGCAGGAGAGAGCAGAATGTACAAAGCATATTCGGGAACAGCCCACACACATTCTCATTGTTCCCCGCAGATGTACAATTTATACCTGCAAAAACGTGGAATAAGGGCAGGCCTTAGAAACCTTTTAGCTCTGTACTTCATTGTGTCTCATAAGAACGAATGACTGTGACAGCTTGGCCAGGACCTGAACAGTATGGATGACCACAGCATTACCAGCTGCTATTGTGCATGGGCAGGAATAGTCTGCAAATGGTCTGGCACTTTTGTAGAGACAGCTGCTGGTGCTCTTAGGCATTTATTAGTGCTGTGTGCACTGTTGCATGCAGTCATTCTGGGGATCCCATTTTAGTGACAGGGATATGTTGTTACATTACGTTATATGGATACTCCTCAGATTGCCTCTGGTCCATACATGGCATTGTACAGACTGTTGTCAGAGATGATCAGGGCAAGAATAAATAAGGAGTTCCCTTACTGCCATGCATGTTGTGCTGCAAGGTGTGTCAGGATAACCATGTCACTTTCTACTTGCTTTTGCAAGGTCTTTGAGTGCACTATGTCCACTTTGCTGTGTTCTGGGTATGCAACAGAGGTGTTTATATGGTCTGCTATGCTGCAGCACCACTGTAACATCAGCATTGATGTGTAGTTTGCATGTGCACAACACTTGTCAGTAAGTGGAGCAGATTGGGGTTGCGCATTTTAAGAGAAGAAATGTGGCCACACGGAGATAGGAAAGAATGGCTACATCTATCTTTTCAGAATACAGTGAGCGCATATACGTCTATGTCCCTGATTCTGGAATAGCGGGTGTGCCCTGTCTGTACGTGCCTGTGGGCTGGATGTACATGTTATGGAATCGTGCTCCATGTGAATTCATTGCTTTGCCATTTTTAATGCTTTTCAAACAGGACGGAAAGCACTATAGCAATGACTGGAGCTGTCCACCTGTTTAGGCCATCATCATTTCTACCATTTCACTGATTCTTTATTTTTATCTTTATTTCCTATTTGATATACTGCCCAGACCATGCTCTTCCTCTCATATTCATGTATGCATTCTTCTCTAAATACTAATCAATAATGAATCTGCTTTCTGAACTTAAACATTCAAATTGGTATTATCTTTGGTAACGCGGTGAATCTCTTATTTAGGAGGTACTAGGAAGCAGTAGGCTCACAGGAGTTCAGGCTGTATCAGAAAAGGTGGTGTGGCAGGGATTCCAAACCCTCACAGCAGTGGCTACAAAGCCATTTGAAATATATCACAGAGACCCCAAGCCCCACTGCAGCAGTCATAGCAAAGATCTGACAAGTATACCATGGGGATCCCAAGCTCCATGACATAGGCAGGAAAAACTATGGAGGTTACAGGGAATAGAAGGGCAGCTTCTGTGGCCACTGTGAAGACATGCAGGCATGCCATGGGGATCTCGAACCTGCGATACAGTGGAAGCACACCAAATAGGTGGCAACTCTTAGTTCTGAAAGAAGAGTTATTACACAGCAGGCAAGGTAAATGACAGGCAACAATGCAAAGGCTCTGGCCCCCTGCCCCCATGTTCAAGGTCAAATGGGCTATGGGGTCATGAGTGACCAGCTATATAGGAATATACAAACATATAACCTGTGTATACATGCAGGTGAGACATGCAAGCTAAGTTCTCCCCTGCTACATGTGTGCATTGGGGTGGGGACCACATTCACAAAAAGCAATTTTGCAATCAGCCACATGTAGGTTAGATGTACGGGCTTCAGCCACTTATAAAATGGTCCTAGTGCATGTTTACCACCCATGCACATGCCAAACTATAGGTCATTATGAAATTAACCACAAATATAATGACAAAGTGGAAGCACCAGAATTTACGAATCTAGCTGCCCATTTTACTAATTCTGCACTTTGAACTGTAAGTGAGCAGATAATTGTGCCAAAACGTAAGGAGCTCACCTGCAAAGATCATTTCAGCCAAGGAGAGGTGGCACATATGCGCAGAGAGGTGCTGAGGCATCAGTGTGTTCTCTTAGGCAAACTAGTATCCAAGTCAGTGTCTACCAGAAACAAAAAATATGCTTTGGCATATGCAAACAAATTAATACTTTATACTATCAAAATAGAGATGCAGAGGACACGAAAAGGAAGTGGAGGGAGGTGAAGAGGAAGACTACAAATAACACTGGTGAGACTGGCCCTGATGGCCAGCCGAGGGCCCTGGCAGATCTGGAGTGCCAAGTGCTCACCACTGTTGACGATGAGTCTATGAGGGGAGTGGGCGACCTTCACTCCTCCAGAGCCCCACAGGAAAATAGTAGGTACAGTATCTCCTGCACAACCTGCACTCCAGTGCTAATATTCTTTGCATGCTGTCCTATGTGGAAGCCAATTCAGGTCCCTGCACACCTGGCCATAGTGCCCGCTCAAAATGTAGATGGGTTCAAGATAGACCCAATTCTGCTGCCACGGGGCCTGGATGTACCCACGATGGAGGAATTGGGGAGATACACATCTGGGTGCACCCCATATGCTGAGGAGATTGACGTACAGGAAGCTACCCATCCCCACGCCAAAATGCCACTGCTGGGGCGAGGGAGTAGTGACGTCCTTGCACCATGGCAATGAGCCATCTACATGGCAATGAGCCATCTACATGGCAACTCGGAATGCCATGCCCCACTTCTGCCCCTGCAGACCACAATCCAGGCGGCACTGGAGGCCCCATGGCCTGGAATGTGGCTGCAGATGCACAGCAAGGCCAATGCCATGGGGTGCAGGGATGTGCGGTGAATGGAGAGGTCCCCTGGGCTTATTCCACCGTCGGGGTGGAATAGCCTGGATGTCCTTGGGAGTGCCGGGGAATGTACAGAGGCCTGTCCTGAATAGGCTCTGTATGTTCTGGCAGCTGGCTACTCCCCCACTCTGCTCCCACTTCGCCTCCCCTCCTGTCCATGTACAGTGCTTCCCGCACAAACGCTGTGTACATGCGGGGACACAGGGCAGCAGAATACGACTAGGGGGCTCTTCGCTTTTGGCCCGTCCAGCCCACACATACACAACTGCTGTTTGCGGATCAGAATGTCCCCCTTAGTGTTCAGCTCTCCTCTGCACCTGAGCCTGATATTGGGGACAGCAGTCAGTCACCAGTCACTCATTCATCACTGCCTTCATCCATAGTAGAAGTGTTTGTGTCATGTTTACGGCTTGCGCAGTAGGACGGACGGGGTAATGGTCACCAAGTTGTCATGCCATGGTGTGCTGTAGTCTCATCTCCTAGCATCTATGATGCTGCCATGGTGTAGCTGCAGCCTTGGTAATGTCCCTCTCCATGTGGCACTGTGTGTGCAGATATTGTGATCTAGACTAATGCTCCCCAGAGGTCAGACCATTCTATAGCGAGATCCCTACAGCCATTATGAGTGGAGATACTGAGTTAGAATGGGGCTTGGTAGGACACCTAGGCCGCTCTCCATACCTGCTTCTATGGGAAAGAGGAGAGCACTCTTCCCCTCGGAATGATTGCTTTTCCCATTGTTCTATCATTTGGCCCCAACCTCATCACCACTCTTGTGTGCAACAACATTTTCATCACTGGATAGGCCTTCCACAGAGTGCATGTTCAGCCCAGAGGTGTAACCACCTTGCATGTCAGGCCTAACTAGTTGCCACTGCATGTGCTTAAGTGCATATGCAAATGTATTTATGTGCTTAGGCCACCTCCCCATCCTCCACCTCGCCTGCACCCACTCCAAATTGGAGCTAGGGAACATTATTCATGTTATAGACATGCAGAGTGTATGGCATGGGAGTGCACATCTTTCTGCTCCTTCTCATTGTGGGTCTTTCACATAACCTTGCTCTTATCATCTGGTATGCTTCTGTTGGCATGGCAATGCTGGTGGTATAGGAGTATGGGCCAGCATTGCGAATGCCATCTTCAACCACATGCTTTGCACATGTGGCCAGGAATAGATATCTTAGTTGTTAAGAGCAAATGGGGATTGGATCACTATGGGTTAATATCTGGCTGGCATATAGTGATAGAACTGCATTTGATTTCCTACTTACAGGAAATGCAACTGGCAGTGATCCACTAGGGAAACAACACTGAGTGGGGGAAGAGCACTGGAGAGGGACACCCCCTCCTAGAATGTGGCAGCAAGGGTGGAGGGTGATGCATACACTAAGGTGTTTCAGGGGGGACATCAGGATGTAGTGGTGGAAGGCCAGACTAATATCCAGGAGGAAGGAGAAGAGGAATAAGAAGTAAATGACAGCCCATTTCCAGAATCATCTCTATTCCATGATGGCCAAGAGTATGTGGATGATGCACCAGAATCACTGGAGCCAGAAGAACATTGTGCCAGCAGACAAAGCCATCAGCTTGTACATTGTGAGGAACACCAGCTGCATCACATTGAACTGCTCCTGGTTCAGGAGGCTGGGAAAATAGAGCCGCAGAGAAAATTAGCCATCCTCAGTGAATAGCAATTGCACCTGCAGGATACCCAGTTGGAGGTGTCCGCGGTCATTCTTTCAGATCATCAGGCCTATACGGGGACCTTTATAACAAAGGCAAATCTGGAGCCATGACCCTTCCAGCTGCCCTGCCATGTGCCCCTGCACCAAACTCCCTTCCTTTAAGGCCTCCTACACAGCTGAGTATCCACCTATACTGGACGAGCCACCACGTCCCATATTTTTGGACCCATGGAAGGGTAAGTCCCTCTTGCTTCACCAGTTCCATGAGGCAACCAGAGATTTGGTGCACTGGATGATAGCTCAGACAGCTCTTCAGAGCAGTGAGACCTTATCCAACCCACCCTCGTAGCAACCTAGACAGATTCATGAGCAGGGGGCAAGTGTAAAAAGGCAGAGGCATGGGATGTGGAAAGAAACAGATATGTTTTCATACTCAGTGCACCCTGAGAGGGGGCGGGTTCAGAGGGGTGAGTGTGGTCAGGGTGCTGATGATTGCAAGATGAGCAAGAGGCGCAGAGGTGGTGGAGGATGGGATTGAAAGGATGGAGGGGCCAGAGGTGGGCGGGGGTTAGGAATGGTGGATTTGGTGGTTGTAAGGCTCACCTGTATACTATTTCCTTTTCATACACTTCACCCCTTACAATTAGCACAAAACATGGCAGCATGAATCATTCAAAGAGCGTCATGGCAGACACATATTACAGCCATATTGAAGTAACTCCACTGGCTCCCCATCACCTCAAGAATCAAATACAAAACCATAATGAACAATATACAAGATACTAAACAGACAATCTCCGAGCACCTGCATATGCTACTAAACAAACCCTGGAGTGACAGACCAAGAAGACACAATACACTAAATCACCTTGACGTTCCACCTCATTTCAGCAAGAACAAATAAAGCATATGCAAAAGAGCATTTTCTCTGTACACACCCGCTATCTGGAACAACCTGTCCCATACTCAAAGAAACATTAAGTCAATTGGAGATTCCAGAAAGAAATTAAAAACATTCCTCTTCCAAGAACATTTCGGTGCAGACCCCCTATAGAGCTCTACCCGACAAGGCCTCTCCCAAAACAACCTAAACCCTCCTGCCTCAACCCCAAAACATGTCACAAGCTACCACTGCCAAAATCCCCACTCATTACCAATGCAATCCACCTCACCCCAGATGCACTGCACCCTCGGAAACGCTAATCCCACAAAACATACAATCCCTCCCCGCCTCTAATATACATAGGGGCTTGTTTACAAAGCTGCGGTAGCGATTCGCGATTGTTATCGGAGCCGCAGCCCCATTGAAATCAATGGGGCCGCGGCTCCGATAACGATCGCGAACTGCTACCGCGGCTTTGTAAACAAGCCGCATAGTTTAACCCCCATAGCCAAGTTGGAGCTAATGTTAATTACTGTCCAAGTTCTTGTACCCTTTTGATGTTATACATAACCACTATTCCACTTAAAGTTCTCTGTATTGCACTATGTTCTATATAAACCATTCTGACTAGAAGTGTTCAATTTGTTTTAAAATATTTTCAACCTTTTTCCAATTTTGGATGTTTTTTTGGCTTGTCTCACGCATTCATTTCAATAAAATTTTAAAGCAGGTGTTACAGCCATTCAAATACAACAAACCAAAGGTATGCATGTTAGTGAATTTTGATGTTGTGTGCACTCATTATTCCCATTTCCAGGTCATTTATGAATATGTTAAAAAGCAGTCTAACCTCTGTGGTTAGAAAATTATTGGAAAGGCTACTAAAGGAGAGAATAGTGAAGTTTCTGGAGTCCAATGGACTGCAGGATCTGAGGCAGAATAGATTCACCAGAGGCAGATCTTGTTAGATAAATCTGATAGATTTCTTTGACTAGGTGACCAGGGAGTTGGACCAAGGGAGAGCCCTAGATGTGTTGTATTTAGATTCCAGTAAAGCCTTTGACACCATTCTGTACAGGTGGCTTATAAACAAACTGAGCACCCTAGAGATGGACCCTAAAGTAACTGATTGGGTTAGAAATTGGTTGAGTGGGAGGCGACAAAGGGTACAGGTAAATGGAGCCCACTCTGAGGTGGTGTGCCACAGGGATCTGTCCTTGGTCTGATTCTGTTTAACATCTTTGTTAGTGATATTGCGGAAGGACTGTCGGGTAAGGTTTACTTGTTTGCAGACAATACCAAAATCTGCAATAGAGTAGACACACAGGAAGGAGTCGACACATGAGGGGGTATCTAGCTAAACTTGAAGAATGGTCTAGAATATGGCAGCTGAAATTTAATGCTAAAAAATGCAGGGTCATACATTTAGGCTGCAAAAATCCAAAGGAGTTGTACAGTGTAGGGGGTGAGGTACTTCTGTCCACAAAAGAAGAGCAGAACCTTGTCGTAATTGTGTCTGACGATTTTAAGGTAGAAAAGTTGATGGCAAAAGCCAGAAGGATGCTTGGGTGTATAGGGAGAGGAATGTCTAGAAGAAAACAGGAGGTGATAATGCCTCTATATAAGTCTCTGGTGCGACCTGATTTGGATTATTGTGTGCAGTTCTGGAGACGGCCTCTTCAGAAGCATATAAGCAGGTGAGAGTCCGTGCAAAGGGTGGCTACTAAAATGTTTAGTTGTCTTATTTATTTATTTATACTTTTCTTCTATACCGCCCCTTCCAGAGATCAAGGGCGGTTTACAGAGAACAAATGAACAACTTTTACATGGAACAGCAGTTATAACTATTTACAAACAACTTTTGCATGAAACTGTGGTATTAACTATTTACAATGAACATATTGTACAAGCAACCTTGTGTCAATCTTTGTAATTACATAGTTAAAAACAGGAGTCGGTCTCTTCTTAAGTTATCTTAAGTTAAGCCTTCATTATGAAGCATATGAGGACAGACTTAAAGACCTTAATATGTATACTATAGAGGAAAGGCGGGATAGGGGAGATATGACAGAGACCTTTAAATACCTCCGTGGCATAAATGCATAGGAGGGTCTCTGTCAATTAAAGACAAGCTCTGCTACGAGGCGACATAGGATGAGAGTGAAAGGGGATAGAAGCAATATGAGGAAATATTTCTTTACGGAAAGAGTGGTAGATGCATGGAGTAGTCTCCCAGTGGAGGTGGTGGACACGAGGACAGTACCTGAATTCAAAAAACATGGGACAAACACAGAGGATCTCTAAAGGTAAAAAGGGTACTATTGTAAGGACAAGTCACTTAAACCTCCATTGCTCAGAAAAATCCAAGTTATCAATGTCCCTGTTTAATGTACATTACCAAGTTTAAGTTACAATGTAAACTGCTTTGATTGAAATGATAAAGCAGTATTAAAAAAACTGTTAAATAAATAAATAATTGTAGTTGATATGTAAGGGCAGACTAGATAGACCATCTGGTCTTTTTCTGCCATCATGTTTCTATGTGGATAGAGATGACAATCAAGCCAAAGAATTGCAAGCAAAGCTCCTGCAGTCACCAACACCACAAGCAGTTCGAAAAGACAGCAAAACCCAGTGTCGTACTTATTTATGATTTATAGCAGGTGTAGATAGGCACATTCATGATTTCCATTCTGCTTATGGCCTGCCTATGTGAAATGTGTCCTGGACCTGGAAATGCCGGAGCCATCCTACCATGCCTCAAAACACCTCCCGAAAACGTACAGACATTGAGGTGCCTATCACAAAAACGTGTATCTCAGGGCCTTTGTAAAATTGTGTTTTACACATGATGCATCTTCCATGTTTTTCTGCCGCTGCATCTGTGTTAAAAGCATAAATACAGCTTCTAAACTAACTGCCATAGTAAATGAAGGCAGATAGCATGGTCCATCAAGTCTGTCAAGTGACTAGAGTTGTACCTGCCACTCCATACAAGTTACCCTCCTCTATGCCTTTGTTTAGGATTGTACCTGCCACTCCAGCAGGTTACACTCCTCTGTGCCTCGCTGTATTTTTCAAAAGGTGGTTTATTAACTCAGTAAATGAATGAAACTAAATAAACTACATGGCTAACAAGGGCTTATGGACTTAGCCCTCAGAAACTTATCTGAACCCCTTATTAATGTAGATATTTAACTTTTCTATTTTTGAAACAAAGTTTTTCAAGCATCCTTGATATCAGAAAATAATTTATAATTCATAATAAAATAATTCATCACATAATTCCAAAGGACAATCAAATTGAAGAAGGACACAATCATATTACAAATAACCTGACTAGACCTCATGCATGGAGCGAACAACGACAGAAATGAAAGAAGAAATCAAAGTAAAAGCCCACAGTAGCCCTTACGTTTTTGAATATCCGTTATCACTGTATATGCATGTTTGATGTCAGAAATTGATTGTACATTTAGTTTAAAATAGCCAAAGTAGCAGAAGTGGATGTGCAAATCTTCCAGTTGTTGAATATTTGCACACATTTTAAAAGAAACTTCTTTCAAATCATTACAGAAAGTATAGAAATAAAATGAAAATTCACTTTTCATTCTGCAGCAGGAAGGAAGCAACCACCCATTTCACTTGTAGAATTATGCCTATATTATCTCAGATTCAGCTTGAAAGCATGCTCTTAAGATATAATATCTAGATTATTATGCATATTTACTATACAAAAAGCTAGATTAAAGATTCAGAAAATACTTCTGGATAGAAATTTGCAATTAAATTACCCAGCTAGGATTTCTTTGAACATTTGCTTAAATGGATATGCCGACACACAAGTCTCCCATGTACTTCGCATCTGCTTTTTCTGCTGGTGCTGAAATGTGGAAAAGAGTACATGCATTTGAAAATTTAATTTGGTGTATGTCCATTCCTCCCCCCAATGCTGAGAATTCTTCTTTTTAACTTGGTTAAAAGTATGCACGTTATGGGAACATTTTGATTAGCCAGGCAGTAGAGGACAATTTTCAGACAGATAAATTTGCTCAGGGAAATGGCTTTGAAAACTATCCTTCAAAGGTTGGCTCTTTAGAGGCATGCCACAAGGAAATATGGCTCCTCGCCATGCAATAGGGATTATGCATTCATTATTGTGCATCCAGTTTATTAGCATGCCTTAAATTTAGTGCACACGACATCAAAATTCACTAACATGCATACCATTGGTTTGCTGTATTTGAATGGCTGCAACACCTGCTTTAAAATTTTATTGAAATGAATGCGTGAGACAAGCCAAAAAAACATCCAAAATTGGAAAAAGGTTGAAAATATTTTAAAACAAATTGAACACTTTTTGTCTGTGCACATCCATATCATGCAGCAACAGGAGTCGAAACAAACATCAAACATACAAAATAAAACCATTTTCTCCAGAGCATCCAACATGTCTGTTTTGTAAGCTTTATTAACTTTCTCACATATTTTTCATCTGCAATGGAAGCAGTCTATGTTCTTTGCATAAATCTCCCCATTTCATTAGCTAAAAATGTCCTCACTCAGCAAGGTTATCTTTTAATATAATACTGCTGTGTAAAAGAATATAATATTCTAAAAATGTACTTTGACTCTGCAAGAATTGGAATGAGATTATATTTTCATTGGCCATTAAGACAGACACAGGGTGATGCTTGATTTAAGAAAATCCCAACTTTATTATTTTAGCTAAATGCAAATTACGATGACAATCATACTTGTGCATAAGGCTTCTTTGACAACCACTAGACCAGCCCTCGAGGACCACCAATGGGTCAGGTTTTCAGGATATCCCAATGAATATGTCTAAAAGAGATTTCTATACAGTGGAGATAGTAGATGTTAAAATCTCTTGAAAACCTGACCCATTGGTGGCCTTTGAAGAAAGGGAATGAATATCACTGCATCAGACTAGTTGTCGTAATTATTCATTCAAAAGCCTGTGACCTCTGCATTCCTGCCTAAAGGTCAGATGGTCGTGAAACGACCTTTGGAATCTGGTAAATGCAGACTTTTATTATTTATTTAAAGCGTTCATTTAATAAAACTGGCTTGTCTTCATATTTGTTTCTAATTTGTAGTTTCTTATTCTTTACTGGATGATGTTCTATGTTTTCTATGTGCAGCTGAGGTAAGGGATTCTATCAACATGTTGGTTCTTTGTAGGAATCTAGTTCTCCTTTCCCCACTAGAGGTGGTTTAAATCAAGGGTGTCTAACTCCAGTCCTGGAGGGTCACAATCCAGCCTGGTTTTCAAGATGTCCCAAATGAATATGCTGCCCCATTGTATGCAAATATAACTCATGAATATTCATTAGGGACATCCTGAAAGCCAGGCTGGATTGTGGCCCTCCAGGACTAGAGTTGGATACCCCTGGTTTAAATCATTCTTTTCTGGGCATTCTCAGCAGATATATCTAGGGTCGGATACCTGAAGATGGATATACTAGTCTCGAGAAGCATTATTCCCCGTACTATTTACTCTATACATGCTGCCTTTATGCAAAATACTGTGGAAATAGATGTGCAAAGATGCTGATTAATACAGGCGTTCCCAAACCTGTCCTAGGCCCTTCCTTGTGAGTCAGGTTTTCTGGATATTCACAATGAATATCCATGAGAGAGATCTGCATACAATGGAGGCAGTGCATGAAAATCTCTCATATGCATATTCATTGTGGATATCCTGAAAACCCGACTGGCAGGGAGTCAGATTTGGGAACCCCTGATTTAATATTTGCTTTAACCACTGTTCCCTCTAAGCTGTGCACGTGTGCGCGCGCACACACCTCGTTGAGTGAGCGCACATACTTTACAACAGAGCGCACACAAATTACGGTTCTGATTCTGATAGAAAACAACACAAACGTTCTTAAAATTGAAAAGTTGTTGTGTATTTATAGTTTTCACAAGTTCTACAATATTTTCTAGTGCAATCAATGTGGTGTACATACTGTATTCTGACGTGTAGTCAAATTTTAAAGTATATAACTCCGAGTGTCATTATGTGGCGCACAAAAATTTAGCCTTCCTTCAAAAGTTGCACATCTGATATTTTATGCGCACACAGCCTACAGAAAATTAGAGGGAACATTGGCTTTGACCATTGTGATGGGGCCTATAGAATGTTACCTGTCCTTCTCCAAAGGGATTATTAACAGTTCCCTTTAAGAGAGTCTGCAGCCCAGAGTTCAGGGCTGGGAGGGCGTGGCTCAGATGGAGGGGTTAAGAACCCAGCAGGCTACAGGAGGGAGAGAGGCCTGTGGAGCCAAGAAGTTCTTCCAAGGCAATCTGTACAAAGGAGTTCTGAGGTAAGAACTTTAACTGGGGCTGGAGGAAACATAGAAACATGATGACAGAATAAGACCACATGGCCTATCTAGTCTGTCCTTCCATATCAACAACTACAACAGTCCCCTTTTTACCTTTAGAGATCCTCTGTGTTGGTCCCATGCTTTTTTGAATTCAGTTACTGTCCTCATCTCTACCACCTCCACTGGGAGACTATTCCACGGATCCACTACTCTTTCTGTAAAGAAATATTTCCGCATATCACTCCTGAATCTATCTCCCTTCACCCTCATCCCATGTCCCCTCGTAGCAGAACTTGCTTTCAATTGAAAGAGGCTCTCTCCCTGAACATTTATGCCATGGAGGTATTTAAACATCTCAATCATATCACCTCTATCCCGCCTTTCCTCTAAGGTGTACATATTAAGATCCTTAAGTCGGAAGAAACAGCCTGTGGAGATTTAACAAGCTCGGACAGAAGTAAAGCTGCTTTTGCTCTGGCTGAACTGCTGTCTGCTCTGGGTTTTGCTTTGTGGAGGTTTGACAAGTGGGGACAGAATAAAAACTGCTTTGTTTTCCCTGAACTGTTGTCTGGCCTGTGTTGTAAAGAAAACCCCTCCCCATCACCCACCACACTACCACACATGGTGGCAGAGATGGGATTTCATCTAACCATGTGACTGAGGGCAAATCCGCGTACATCCAGGGCTGGGCCTTTACAGCAGGTCAGGATTTTTTTTTGGTTGTGTGGGCTAAGAGGATTAGCCTCGTCCTAATTAGGGATCTTGAAGAAAGTTTAGTCACTGTCGGACAGGAAAGCTTTGTTTTGGCCACTAAAAGTTGTTGGAGCTGGAATACTGCAGTATTAACTCAGCTGCAGAAGAGGAAGCTGTGGTAGTATTACAAGGCAATAGTGACAAGCCAGGATGGAGTGGCTCCTCCAGATTCTGGCCAAAGGGCTGAAGCAACAACAACTGGAGTTGGATACCCCTGGTTTAAATCATTCTTTTCGGTATCAACAGCAACAAAAACAGTTTCAGGAGTGACAAAACCAGTTTCAATGTGCCCTGCTGGAAGAGCAGCAACAACAGGAGCAGCAGCAGCAGTTGATTCAGGCCCTACAGAGACTGCAACTCCACTCTCCAGCACAAGCGCTTCTTAAAAGGATGGCAGAAGATGAACTGGACCGCTTTATGGTGAACTTTGAATGAGCTGCCCGCATGGTCAGGTGACCAGAGGAGACATAGACTACTTATTTTGGGAATCTGCTGATGGGCAGTAGTCAGGCTGCATTCCAGGATGCCAACCTAGGAGGGCAAGCTACATATGAATCTGGTAAGGCCTCCATACTGGAATGGGCTAGCAGTACCCCAGAGGCCTACCACCAGCAGTTCAGAAAGGGGGGGGGGGGTCTCCAGTTAAAGGAGAGTCCTTGGAGGTTCCTCTATCAGTTGAAGGATCTCGCATGGAAGTGGCTGCAACTGGAGGGAAAGACTGGGCCCGAGATAGCCAAGATTGTGCTATAGGAGCAGTTTTTAGAGGGTTTGACATAAGAACATAAGATATGCCATACTGGGTCAGACCAAGGTCCATCAAGCCCAGTATCCTGTTTCCAACAGTGGCCAATCTAGGTCATATGTACCTAGCAGTTTCCCCAAAAGACACAGGTTCCGCAATGCTTGTACTGGATCAAGCATTGATATCCTGGGTCCCTTCTTAATAATGGTTTATGGACCTTTCCTCCAGGAACTTGCCAAACCTTTTTTAAACAGCCTTTACTACATCCTCAGGTAACAAATTCCAGAGTTTGATTACACATTGAGTGAAAAAATATTTTCTTTTATTAGTCTTAAATAGTTTACCCTGTAGCTTCATTGCATGTCCGCTAGTCTTTCTATATTCTGATAACGTAAACAATCGATCTACGTTTACCCGTTCAATGACCACCTATTGAAACAGTGAGTATGTCAGCACCCCAAGCTTACACTGGAGAGTGCACTGGAAATAGCCAAGAGGTATCATGAAGCCCAGCTAGTGACTGAAATGGACAGTGAGAAGGGAAGGAAGTCACCCGTTAGCTCAGGAGGACGGAAAGGGAAGCCAGAACAGATATTGGCTCCCCTTTTACGACCCCCAAAGTCACCTCCTAAGTGAGTGCATGGCCCCAGCCACAAACGCTTCACCTATTTTAAGTGTGGAGCTCGGGGGACACTTTGCTCAGGAATGTCCCCCTTGGTTCAGAAAAACTCATGGATGTCAGCCTAGCCACCCATCACACTTGTGCTTTTATGGACACTCCCCATCCAGGGGCCCAGTATCTTTTGATTCCAGAGGAGCTTGAGGAGACCCACCTCTAGGTCTTGATAGACTCCAGGAGCTTGTGGACTCTCATTTGCCAAGAAACCGTAACCCGATTCCAAATTGATGATGCAAAGACAGTAACACTGGCCTGTGTGCATGAAGATCAGAAGCCATATCCAATGGCACAGGTTTCACTTAAGACTCCAGCAGGGCAAGCCACATTCATGGTCATGGTGCTGACCTGGCTACCATATCCAGTGGTAATGGTTGAGACTACCCAAAATTCTGAGCCATAAGTACCCGGCTGATGGCTCCGCTAAACTGGACTAGGAAGATTTCCCAGAAATCTTCCCCCTGTAAGACCAAGATCTATATGTCAAGATTCCCAAGCCTGCTAAGTCCCGGAGTAGTCATTGCCAGGGAAAGCTATGCTACCAAAAAAATCTGGAGAAGGGATCCGGGGAGGAGGAGCCTAGGAAAGAAACCCCTGGAGATAGCTCAGGGCTCAGCGGTAGTGACCTAAATACAATTGTCCCCTTCCCAGGGTAGGGGCTGGGCAGGGCCAGTCCGTCCATTGAGCAAGAATGTTTCTTGCACAGGGCCCTGCGTTTCAGGAGGCCCCTCGCAAAAAACATTCTGCATCAGCCCAGGTAGATTAAAAAAAAATGGCGGCTGCTGCTGCTGCTGCCGCCATGGCAGCGGCAGAATCAAGAGTCCCACGGGGCCCCCTGCTCGGCAGAGGCTTCCCTGCAGCATCAGCTCCCTCAGCGTCGGCTTTCAGAGCTGCGAAGGGAGAGCTTCTCTGACCTTTCGCGGCTCTGTTAAGCCTGCTGGGGCTGATGGGAAATCCCATAAGCCCTGGTGGGATTAACAGAGCCGCGAGAAAGGGAAACTCTCCCTTCGCGGCTCTGAAAAGCCTGCGCTTTGGGAGCTGATGCTGCAGGGAAGTCTCTGCCGGGCAGGGGGGGCCCCGCAGGATGCTTGATTCTGCCACTGTGGCAGTGGACTAGTAATGGGCTATGGGGGGGCTAGGACTGTAAATGGGCTGATGGGGGGGGGGTTAGGACTGTAAATGGGCTATGGGGGGGCTAGGACTGTAAATGGGCTGATGGGGGGCTAGGACTGGAAATGGGCTAAGGGGGGGCTAAGACTGTAAATGGGCTGATGCAGGGCTAGGACTGGAAATGGGCTGATGGGGGGTTTAGGACTAGAAATGGGCTATGGGGGGCTAGGACTGTAAATGGGCTATGTGGGGCTAGGACTGGTAATGGGCTATGGGGGGGCTAAGACTGGAAATGGGCTGATGGGGGGGCTAGGACTGGAAATGGGCTGATGGGGGGTTAGGACTGGTAATGGGCTATGGGGCGGGCTAAGACTGGAAATGAGCTGATGGGGGGTTAGGACTGGAAGTGGGCTGATGGGGGGCTTTGGACTGGTAATGGGTTATGGGGGGGCTTAGAACTGGTAATGGGCTATGGGGGGGCTAGGACTGGTAATGGGCTGGGGGGGTTGCTAGGACTGGAAATGGGCTGAGTGGAAGGGGTGCTTGAACTACAAATAGCTGATGGGGATGGGGGCTTGGAATGGAAATGGGCTGTGAGGGGGGAGCTAGGACTGGAAATGGACTGAGTGGGGGGGGCTAGGACAGGAAATGGGCCAATGGAGGGGCTAGGATAGGACTGGAAATGGGCTGTTGGGGGGTGCTAAAATTGGCAAATGGGCTTGGTGGGGGCTTGGATTGAAATGGACTCATGGGGGGCTAGAACTGGAAGTAAGCTCATGGGGGGCTTGGATTGGAAATGGGCTGAGTGGAGGGGAGCTAGGATGTGACATGGGCTGATGGTGGGGCTAGGAAAGGACTAGAAATGGGCTGATGGGTGGCTGGGATTGGAAATGAGCTGATGGAGTGACTCAGATAGGACTGGAAATGGATGGGGGAGCTAGGATTGGAAATGGGCTGTTGGTGGGGCTAGGATAGGATTGGAAATGGGCTTATGGGGGGCTAGGACTGGAACTGGGCTGATGCGAGGACTAGAAGGGAGCAAATGCTGGGTGGGGCTGGAACTAGAAGGGAGCTGATGTTGGGGGAGGATTAAATTGGGATGGAGCTGGGAGAGTGAAATGGAGAGGGAAAAAAATATTTTGTGTGGGAGGGAAGACAAATCTACAATTGGCTAGGTATTGGGAGAGTACGTGGGGATTGAGGATGGAGGGGTAAAATTTGAGTGGATGAAATAGGAATAAGGAAAGAGCAAAAGGAGAAAGATTAGTATGTTAAAGCAGATGTAGAGAGAGAATGGAAAAAAACTAGAAGAAAGGACAAATGGACAGCAGACAATGGAGAGTTAGCAGAAGACATGAAGAAACCAGAAGAAAGTGCCTGGAGCAATTACAACTGAAAAAAAATGCTCAAAAGGTAGAAAAATCTCTCTTTATTTTGAATTTATGAACTGGAATATGTCAGCTCTGGGAAATATGCATCATTAAAGTCTGCGCTTTGTTTAGAGCAAGAGGAAATTTATCGTTTTATTTCTACAGTGTTGTTGTACATTCCAAGTTTGGCTTTTGAGGTTCCCAGTTTAATTATTGTCTTCCTATTTCTAAATTGTGATTCCTTGTTCTTTGTTTGGTGATGGTCTATGTTATACATGTGTAACTGAGCTGAGGTATTCTGTTTATGTAGTTTCTATTTGACATTGCCACTTGTTCTCTTTCCCCAGTAGGTCATGTATTGTTATTCTCTGAGATGTATTCGTTTAATATTTGCAGTGTTGCCTTTTGATAGGTAGAGTATGGTGCTTTGTGAGTCCTGGTAGTGCTGTTACGATACGGCGGGTTTGCTATGGGTTCTAAATGGGCAGTGTTTGTAGTAGTTCCTAATGTGCCTGGCGGTTGCCACTGGATTATAGTAATGTAGAAATCTTTTAGTCTTTCTTTATCCATACACTCATTAAGAGACATGTTTACTAAAAGTTAGTGTATGGTAACATTGTGCAATATTTATGCAAATGAGGTCCCTTATGCAAATGAGGCCCCGCACCAAGTTTCCGCACCGAGTCTCCGCACATGGACCCGCACCCCCCTTGGGCTGCCCCTGGGGCTGGGGGAGACCCAGGCAGCTTTAGGAGGGCCCAGCAAGAGAATGAGTTCCTTAAACATTCCCGAGAGTGTGTTTTGGAGATGGATGTGTTTCCAGTAGGTACAGGAGTGGCTCAAGACAATCTGCTGTCTGAAGCGAAAAATGAGCTGGCGCTCTCCCGCCTCAGCAGCCAAAATGGAGGGGTACATGCTTCTAGCAAACCCACCTTATCATAACAGCACTAACAGGACTCACACAGCACCAAACCCTACTCCTACTGGGAAAAGAGAACAAGTGGGACTGTCACAAAGAAACTACATGAACAGAATACTGCAGCTCGGTCACATGCAAAACAAAGACCATCAGCATACACAGAACAAGGGATCACAATTTAAAAATAGAAATACTTTAGACAAACGCTATAGTGGAAACCCCCTAGAACCAGACTGCATCCCAAAGAAAGAGGAAATAGAAATGTGCTTCCTTCTGTACTATACAAAATCCAAAAGATATCAGATATACATTTCCAAAAACTGAGAGAGAAAAATAAAGACTTCCTACAAAATAATGAGTGGAAAAGAAAACTGTATAATCCTGTGGAAAACAGGGATATTAGTGCAGCAGCAAGAAAGCCCATGAACTGCTGGGGGCCGATGCAGTGCAGAGCTGGAGGTCCCCCTTTGGTAAGCACTAAGTCCAGTATGGCCCCATCAAGTGTGGGTTCTGTTACCAGTTGCCTGAATAGTTCTCCCTGTAGAGAATCCAGGATCTCTTTACTTCTAGATGACACTGCAGCAGGGATGTGCCAGTCCACATCTGGCATATTGAATTCACCTATCAGTAGCACTTCTCCTTTCACAGAAATACTGTGTATGTCTTCTATTAAATCTTCATCCAGTTCTATGCTAAGCCAGCCCCAGTCATTATTCTTGTGGGGAATGTGTGGGCTATTATGTTACATAGCACACCCCCACAAGAATAATGCACAGGACTCCGAAACCTCACTATGTCCCCACAAAAAATGATGGCAGCTCAGCCATCTCACCCAGAACTGCGCAGACTACTGTTTTCCAAGATGACGATGTTTTGACCGTTTTTTGAATTTACATCCGAAAGCAATGTGGATTTGTAATCCCAAATTCTGCCCATTGAAATCAGAGCTTTGATTCCCCTAAGGTTATTTGAAATCCAGGGACTGCCCTTAAATTTTCCTCCTGGAACCGAGTTATGTGGCAGCTCTGTCCACTTGACCACTGCGCTTTCCCCTCCAGCCCCTTCAGGCAGTTGCAAACTGCAAAGATTTAGCTCACAGTGTGCGTAGATTTCCCCCCCCCCCCCCACACACACACGCACAGACCCCCCTCCCCCCCCCCACACACACACACAAATGGTATATCACAGTTCCTATTTTATGGTCTGATTTACTAAGATTGCTTTCCCATTTTCTCTGGAAAAGAAAGTTTAATGAAATCAGGCCCTTAATGTGCCACCGCATAGTGCCAACAGAAGGCAGTGACCTCACTCCTCATCCCATTTCTACCACCCCAGCGACCCTTGATAGCTACACCTGAGGCAACATCCATATTTGCTTCCCATATTACCTTGGTCAGATAAGTTTACCAGATTTTTTTGCAGGCAAATCTGGGACACTTATCCAAAGTGTGTGGGAGGGGGGAGGAGGGGAAGAAGGGATATCTTAGTTCCAGGTTTGATCAACAGGGCTTGGAGAATGGAAGAGGAGTCAATACCCTTCCCCCCATCCATCCCATGACATAACAATATTGCTTTCAAGCAGAGAAATAGACACAGTGACGCGTTTCCCCGTACTATGCAAAATATGACGATAATGATTGTAAATTCTAAAAATAATAATTTTCTATCCTCTGTCCAAATTTCTGAAATCTGGGACAAGAAGCTGCCAAACAGGTAGGAATCGGGGACACAGCCCTAAAATCGGGGACAGTCTCTAAAATCGGGGGACATCTGGTAACCTTACCGGGTAATATGGCAGTGCAAAGTTCATGGGTGCGTTTGTACCCACAGAATTTGTAGATAATTTTCACAGATAAATTGTTACCTAGATAGGTAAAAGTAGATCTTCAAGAGATACCTGGCTATAAAATGAGCTTCTCTTTTCGCTGTGAAAACATCCAGTCACAAGTTGCGTTTTCTAAAATATCACATGAAGAAGGCTTTGGGAAAGGGTAAAATTACTCCACTGCAAAACTACCCACCGTGGCCTCCTTAAGCTGGAATATTCTTTCATATGGCTTTTATTCTACAACATGGCTCCTGTTCCCAAGTGTTTTGACGCAGAACAGTTTTTTAGGTCACCAAATGAAGATAATATTCAATTATATTTTGTTCTTTCAAACTCTGATTTCAGTGGGAGATGCAGTAATATTTATTTTCGGATTGTTTTCTTACTTTTAGAAATCCTTTCTACTGATAACAATTCATGTTTAATATATGCTTCACCAATTCAATAGCTATACTAGATATACCTGAATGAATTTTATTTTGTCACCAGTACCATAAGATTCCAGTACTAAGCATGCTTTTATGCACGTGGAGCAATTACTCTGTGGCTGAAATGTGGCATGCGTAGATGATCTGTAACAATAGGTGGCTTTGGAAGTACTATTCAGAATGGAATGTTACCATATAGTAGAGAAGCATTGCATTCATAATCCTTTCACACAGACATGCACAAAGTGACACTTTCGTTCAATAAGAGATACTAGAGGACTAGAAAAGGGGACTGCTACGTCTGGAGAGAGATCTGCAATTGTGAGTATATACTTCTGGGACTTTTTCTGAAGGGAATTCTTTGGATTAAAGCTGATTAATCTGTGAACCCAGTGTATTTGTTAAATCAGTCAGGGCCTAGCAGCAGCAGTTTAAGTTTAAATTTAAAACACAGAAGAGAGCTTTCTGATTAGATTTCAAACCCAGTTACTACTACTACTACTACTACTATTGAGCATTTATATAGCGCTACAAGTCATACGCAGCGCTGCACAGACAGGTAAGAGACAGTCCCTGCTCATCAGAGTTTACAGTCTAGTCAAGACAAACACAGAAGGTGTAGGCAGGGATAAAGCGGGGGGAAAGAAAAGGAGAGCAGGTGAGTCAAGATCCAAAAGCAGCAGCGAAGAGGTGAGTTTTCAGCCTGGATTTGAAGAGGATTAGAGAAGGTGCCTGGTGTACAGATACAGGTAGTTTGTTCCAGGCATAAGGCACAGCAAAGTGAAAGGAGCGAAGTCTGGAGTTAGCAGTAGAAGAGAAGGGCAAAGATAGAAGCAGTTTGCTAGAAGAGCGGAGTTCCTGAGGGGGCTGTAAGGAGAGATAAGAGAAGAAAGGTAGTGAGGAGCCTCAGAGTGAATTCATTTATAGGTCAGCAGGAGAAGTTTGAACTGGATGCAGAAACAGATAGGGAGCCAATGAAGTGACTTGAGAAGAGGAGTAATATGGGCATGACGAGACTGGCGGAAGATTAGTCGTGCAGCAAAGTGTTGAACAGATTGAAGGGGAGAGAGATGACTCAGAGGGAGACCAGCAAGGAGTAGGTTACAGTAGTCAAGAAGGGAGGTGATTAAGGAGTGGATAAGCATTTTAGTAGTGTGTTCAGAAAGGAAAGGGCGGATTTTGCTGATGTTATAGAGAACGAAACGGTAGGTCTTAGCTATCAGATGGATATGTGTGGAGAGAGGAGCCCCCGATTGCGGGCTGAGGAAACAGGAAGGAGTGCAGAGTTATCCACAGAGATTGAGATAGGGGGAAGAGGAGGGGAGGTTTTAGGGGGAAAGATAAGAAGTTCAGACTTGGCCATGTTCAGTTTCAAGAGGCAGTGAGACATCCAGGCAGCAATGTCAGAAAGGCAGGCCAGAGATCCGGGTCTGGATTGCCAGAGAGATTTCAGGCGTAGAGAGGTAGATCTGGGAGTCATCAGCATACAGATGGTACTGAAAGCCATGGGAAGAGATAAGCACACCAAGGGACTGGGTATAGAGAGAGAAAAGGAGCGGACCTGAGACAGATCCTTGGAGTACACCAACTGGGAGTGGGGTAGCAGAGGAGGAGGAGTCACCAGAACACACACTGAAAGAGCGATGGGAGAGACAGGAGGAGAAAAAGGATAGTAAAGAGCCCCTAAAACCAAGCAAGGACAGGGTATCGAGGAGAAGGTTGTGGTCAACAGTGTCAAAAACAGCAGAGAGGTCAAGAAGGATGAGGACAGAGTAAAGGACCTTGGATTTTGCCAGGAACAAGTCACTGGAGACTTTGGCAAGAGCCATTTCAGTAGAGTGTAAAGGACGAAAGCCAGACTGTAAGGGATCCAGGAGGGCACAAGAGGCGAGGAAGTCGAGACAGCGGCGGTGAACCGCATGTTCAAGTAGTTTAGAAATGAAAAGAAGGAGAGAGATGGGTTGATAATTAGATGGACACGTGGGACAAGTGAGGGTTTCTTGAGGAGAGGTGACCACAGCATGTTTGAAGTCTGCAGGGACTGTTGCAGTGGAGAGCAATAGGTTGAGAATATGAGAGATGGAAGGGACAACAGTGGAGGAGATGGGGCTTAGGAGACAGGTGGGGATAGCATTAGAGGAGCAGGTGGTGAGTTTGGAGAAAGAAAGAAGGTGTGCAGTTTCCTCTTCAGAGATCACAGGAAAGGAAGAGAGGGTAGCAGAGGTAGAGGGGGAGAGGGGGAGAGTTGGGAGTGAAGAGGAGGAGGAAGGGAAGTAGCTGACTTTGTGGGGAATTGAAGGGTGATCTTGTGGATTGTGTCATGGAAATAGTCAGCCAGGATTTGGGCAGAAAGGGAGGGAGGGATAAGAGGTGGAGGCACTTTGAGAAGAGAGCTGAGAGTAGTAAAGAGACAGTGAGGATCAGAGGCAAGAGAGTTAGTCAGATGGACATAGTAGTCTTGTTTAGCAAGAGCTATGGCTGACTGGAAAGAGACAAGCATGAATTTGAAGTGTAGAAAGTCTGCAGGGGAGCAGGATTTCAGCCAAGCACGCTCAGGAGAATGGGCACAGGAATGTAAATAGTGGGTAGTGGATGAAAGCCAGGGCTGGGGTGCAGAACGTCTCACAGGACGTGGCATGGGCGGAGCGAGAGCATCCATAGCCGAGGAGGGTGCAGCATTATAAGAAGGTACTGCCTCGTCAACAGATGACATAGTGGAAGAAAGAGATGAAGAAACAGTGGAAGAGAGAGCCAAAGGATCAATAGCATGAAGATTTCTAAATAGGTTGGAGATAGGGCGAGGCTGAGGCAGCAGGTGATGAAGATTAAAGCTTAAAATGTGATGGTCAGATAAGGGAAGAACTGAGCTACAGAAGTTCAAGGGTTAAATTTAGAACCCAGCAGAGAGCTTCTAGTTTAATTTTCTTAATAAGTCAGCCTAGCAGCAGCAAAGAGCTTTAATTTAAATCAAATCAGAATATAACTAAGCATAAAAGGCAAAACAGGGTCAGTATTCTTTGAGTAACAAATAAAGTCTTCTAGAGACCTTTGCAAACAGGCCTTCTACCTAGGGGGCAAAATACCTGTGAAACCTTTTCAATAGATGTTAAAGCCAGTTGGCATTAACCTTAAAAAAGGAGAGAGCAGCTTTTAAACTAGATAATAGGGGAAAGCCGACAGTCGCACAAGAGCGCATAGTTCAGAAGAATGTATCCTTGAAGGATACTACCAAAAGCAGAGAGGTTCCAAGAAAGAATAAAGTAACCCAAATGCCCTGGTAACATGCCTGCCTGGTGCGAAGGTAGTGGACCTCACGCGCCACCTATATAAAGTCTTAGATAGTGCTGGGGAGGAGTCTGCTGTCTTGGTACATGTCGGTACCAATGACATAGGAAAATGTGGTAGGGAGGTTCTGGAGGCTAAATTTACACTTTTAGGTAGGAAGTTGAAATCCAGAACTTCCAGAGTAGTGTTCTCCGAAATGGTGCAATGATGAGGGTTTGGGATTTATTAGGAGCTGGGGAACATTCTGGGGAAAGGAGGGGCTCTTCCAAAGGGATGGGCTTCACCTTAACCGGGACGGAACCAGGCTGCTGGCATTAACCATTAAAAAGGAGATAGAGCAGCTTTTAAACTAGATAATAAGGGAAAGCCGACAGTCGCACAAAAGCGCATGGTTCTTAAGAATGTATCCTTGAAGGATACTACCAAAAGCAGAGAGGTTCCAAAAAAGAGTAAAGTAGCCCAAATGCCCTCGAGTATGGAGCAGACAGAAATTAAAGATTCCAAATTACCCATGCCTACCAATAGCCAAATAATTATGAATAAAATACAGTCTCTAAAATGCTTGTATGCAAATGCTAGAAGTCTAAAAAAAGATGGGAGAGTTAGAATATATAGCACTAAATGAGAGGTTAGATATGATTGGAATATCAGAGACATGGTGGAAGGAGGACAACCAGTGGGACACTGTGATACCTGGGTACAAACTATATCGTAATGATAGAGCGATTCAAATTGGTGGAGGGGTTGCGCTCTATGTTAGAGAGGGCATTGAGTCAGAAAGGATTAAAGTTTTGCAGGAAACAAAATGTGCTGTAGAATCTCTATGGATTTAAATTCCATGTAAAAAGGGGAAGGTGATGGCAGTGGGGGTGTACTATCGACCGCCTGTCCAGAATGACCAAATGGATGATGAAATGCTCAAAGAAATCAAGGAAGCTAACTAACGTTATAGCACAGTAATAATAATGGGTGATTTCAATTACCCCGGTATCGACTGGGTCAGTGTCACGGCAGGATATGCTAGGGAGATAAAGTTCCTAGATGAAATAAATGACTGCTTCTCGGAGCAGCTGGTTCATGAACTGAGCAGAGGGGAAGCCATATTGAACCTAGTCCTTAGTGGAACACCAGATCTGGTGCAAGAGATAAGGGTGTTGGGGCCACTTGGCAATAGTGATCATAGCATGATCGCGTTTGATTTAATTAGTGGAGGAGGGATGGTAAGGAAATCCACAGTACTACCTTTTAACTTTCAAAAGGGAGACTATGATAAAATGAGGAAATAGTTAAGAAAAAACTAAAAGGAGCAATTGCAAAGGTTAAAGACTTACATCAAGCTTGGGTGTTGTTGAAAAATACTATCTTGGAAGCCCAGACCAGCTGTATTCCACGCTTTAAGAAAAGTGGAAGGAAGTCCAAAAAACTGCCAGCATGGTTTAAAGGTGAGGTCAGAGAGGCTGTTGTTGCCAAAAAAGCATCTTTCAGGAAATGGAAAAAAGAGCCAAACGACAAACTGAAAATAGCTCAAGCACTGGCAAGTTAAATGGAAGGCACTGACAAGGCAGGCAAAAGGAGAATTTGAGAAGAAGCTTGCTGCGGAAACAAAAGTGCGTAATAAAGACTTTTCCAAGTACATTTGTAGCAAAAAACCTGTGAGAGAGTCAGTTGGTCCATTAGATGATAGAGGCGTTAAAGGGGCACTAAGAGGCGACAAGGCTATAGTGGAGAGACTGAATGAATTCTTTGCTTCGGTCTTTACTGAGAAAGATGTAGGGATGTTACCCATGACTGAAGTGGTATTTAAAGGTGCAGAAGAATTAAAGGAAATATTGATACATCAGGAAGATGTATTACAACTATTTGATAAACTGAAGAGAAGCAAATCACCTGGACCGGATGATACATCCAAAGGTGTTGAAAGAATTGAAATATGAGATTGCAGACCTGCTATTAGTAATCTGTGAACTATTATTAAAATCATCTGTAATACCTGAAGATTGGAGGATGGCGAACGTAATGCCAATTTTTAAAAAGGGTTCCAGGGGTGATCCGGGAAACTACATACTGGTGAGCCTGATGTCAGCACTGGGAAAAGTGGTAGAAACCATCATAAAGAACAAAATTGCTGAAAGTGTAGATAGTCATGGCTTAATGGGAGACAGCCAACATGGCTTTAGACAAGGAAGATCTTGTCTTACTAATCTGTTATGTTTTTTTGAAGATGTGAATAAATAGGTAGACAAAGGTGAGTCGGTTGATATAGTGTATCTGGACTTTCAGAAAGCCTTTGACAAGGTCCCTCATCAGAGAATTTTGGCAAAACTAAAGAGTCATGGGATAGGAGGAAGTGTACTATTGTGGATCAGGAACTGGTTAAAAGATAGAAAGCAGAGGGTAGGGCTAAATGGCCAATTTTCCCAATGGAGAAAGGTGAATAGTGGTGTATCCCAGGGATCTGTGCTGGGTCTGCTACTTTTTGACATATTCATAAATGACCTGGAAAAGGGAATAACTATGGTTACACGATGCAAGGTTCCACATTAGGAACCACCACCCAGGAAAAAGATTTAGGCGTCATTGTGGATAACATGTTAAAACCCTCCGGCCAGTCTGCAGTGGTGGCCAAGAGAGCAAATAGAATGCTAGGTTATCATAAGGAAAGGAATGGAAAATAAAACAAAGGATATTATAATGCCTCTATATCGTTCCATGGTGAGACCGCACCTTGAATATTGTATGCAATTCTGGTCACCGTATCTTAAAAAGGATATAGCATTATTAGAAAAGGTTCAGAGAAGAGCCACCAAAATGGTAAAGGGGATGGAAGGATACCCCTATGAAGAAAGGCTAAAAAGGTTAGGGCTCTTTAACCTGGAAAAGAGACGGCTGAGGGGAGATATGATAGAAGTCTATAAATTAATGAACAGAGTGGAACGGGTAAACTTAGATCTATTGTTTACGTTATCAGAATATAGAAAGACTAGGGGACATGCAATGAAGCTACAGGGTAAACTACTTAAGACTAATAAGAGAAAATATTTTTTCACTCAACATGTAATCAAACTCTGGAATTTGTTACCGGAGGATGTAGTAAAGGCTGTTAGTGTAGCTGGGTTTAAAAAAGGTTTGGACAAGTTCCTGGAGGAATGGTCCATAAACCATTATTAAAAACGGACCGAGGATATCAATGCTTGACCCAATACAAGCATTGTGGAACCTGTGTCTTTTGGGGAAACTGCTAGGTGCGTATGACCTACTGTAGATTGGCCACTGTTGGAAACAGGATACTGGGCTTGATGGACCTTGGTCTGACCCAGTATGGCATATCTTATGTTCTTATGAATTCCTGAGTTTGATTACACTTTGAGTGAAAAAGTATTTTCTCTTATTAGTCTTATATGCAATGAAGCTACAGTGTAACCCATATAAGACTAATAAGAGAAAATATTTTTTCACTTAACACAGAGTCAAACTCTTGAATTCATTACCAGAGGATGTAGTAAAAGCTATTAGTGTATCTGGGTTTAAAAAAGGTTTGGACAAGTTCCTGGAGATAAGGTCTATAAACCATTATTAAAGCGACCTGGGAAATCCACTGCTTGTTCCAATACAAGCATTTGGAACCTGTGTCTTCTGAGGAAACTGCTATGTACTTGTGACCTAGATTGGCCACTGTTGGAAACAGGATACTGGGCTTGATGGACCTTGGTCTGACCTACTATGGCATATTTTATGTTCTTAATTTTGTAAAGCTTTTCCTTAATGGAAATCATGCTCTGCATGTGAAAAAGGGCTCTTATAAAATTGTGCAGCCAGGTACTCATCCTGAAAGACTGCCTGAACTTTTACGTGAACTAGATGTAGGGATAAGTTTGCCAACTGGCTCCAGATGCCCCCGGCAGGCTTAATCCAGTCCTGTTTTTACCCCATTGCATGTAGGGACTTGTAGTCTTGCTTTTCTTATGGAGTGCAATGGAGAAATCAGAACTACATGTCCCTGCATATATACGGAGTAAACCCAGGACTAGATCAAGCCTGTTGGGCGCATCTGGAGCCAGTTGGCAACCCTATAGGCATTCAAGCGCATGTTTTGAGTAGAGTTGGGCAGAGCAGTATTATACAAATAAACCCATGTTTTACTTACTATGAATTTTTTTATGACGATACAGTAAATTGACAAGTGCAGTCAATGTAACATGATTTTGCATAAACAAATACAGGTAGAAAAATATAATGCAATGCAATATAAATTTTTGAATTTTCCATGACAGAAGAACCCACCTCCCCCCTTCCCACCTCCAAAGGACTGGACACCCGACAATCCTTATAAATTATACAGTCACTATAAATAATCATTGGGCACGAAGTGTGGCATTTCATAGAGACGCCATGGTCCAGTAGTACCAAAGTTAGATACAGTCCAAAAATCCCAATTCCTTCCTCTCCCCTTCTAGTGAGTAAACTACTCAACCCCTATGCCATCTGCTCCCTCTTCCCAAAGCTTAGCCCTGTTATATCCCAAACCTCCCCCTCCCCCGTCTCATCTCTCCATCCCTCCTAGCACCCATGGACCAGTGTGGCAGTTACTCCCCAACTTCAACCTAACAACTTCCATTACTGAGTACTAAGAATCAAACTACATGCTTAAGGAGAAAGCACTTGCAAATGATATCCTCCCTACACACATCCATAAACCATCCCATCTCAAACTGTGCTCCCTGACCCATTACTATCCATCAGTTGTAGCTGGTGCAGAGTATCCCTTCATTGCCATATAGGAAGGGGACTGATCTCCCATCCAGTTTTGCAAGATAATCTTTTTCTCAATCAATCAGGTCCTTCGAAACAACAACTTCCTACCAGCCCTGCCCCCCCCCCCATAAAAGGTTCAGAGCAAGCATCAAATAAAATTGCATCAAGCATGTTCTCAGGTTTGATCCCCAAAATCCAAGACAACAAAGCATGAATCTGCTATTAGATAGAGCAAATCTAGGGACCTCCAAAACCTGCCCAAAGTGGCCCTCCCTTCACCACATTTGATGCACCCTGCCAACTCCACTAGTCCTGCCCACTCATGTGTATTTTTTTTTTAATACATAGGTTCATGTATAGAAAACATACAAATTTATACTTGCATTGGAGTAGGATTTGAGGACAATTGGGACTGATTCTGGGAGCCTATTTTATAAAATCATGTAGGCGCCTCAGTTGCCTTTATAAAAGAGGCTTAACAAGGGTATATGTATGGATTTTTCACATAGGCACCCTGTTATAAAATTTATCACCCATATGTCCAGCAAAAGCTGTGATTAACCAGTTGAAGTGAAAGACCATGAACTAGCAATTTTATCTCTGTTGAATCAAACCAGATTTGAAGAGTTGACTTGTCCGCATACTATAGTGCAAAAAAACAAGAAATAGTATTCAGATACAGGGCATCAGGAAAATCTGCAAATATGAAAACATCAGTGACTAATAGTCTTTTTGCAACCTATTTGGGAACACCACTATAAATCTGAGATCCTGTTCTGAAAAGGTCTACTTAGCAGACTTCACTGACACTGAGATGAAATGATTGATTTAAAGTTATTCATTTTGTGTCTCTAAGACAAGCAATATTCTCAAAACCTCAAGTGGATCAGGGTCAGAAATATCTTTATCTTTATTACAATTCTTGATATACCACTCTATGAAGGCACATCAGAGTGGTTTACAAAAGTTCAAAAACATACTGCCAGAAAAAAGAAAAGAACACCATAAAATTTGACAGGAAAGAAGGGAAATATGTAATACTCGTATAGTAATTATTTTCATAGCGCAGTGTTTTTTCTGAGGTCATGCTGAACATTTTTGGTCCTCCTTTTTATCGATGTGAGACCTCTTTGTATTAGCATCTGTTTTTCACTGGTATCTCCATGTCACCAGACCTGGCTGAAGTCCTTTTCTAAAAATATCTTCTCTACGAGTTATTTCCACATTGTGAATTGCAAAAACTATTTTTGAATTTGAACATACAGTATGAACCAACCTGTGCAAGATTTGTTATTAAGACTAATAAGAGAAAATATTTTTTCACTCAACGAGTAATCAAACTCTGGAATTTGTTACCGGAGGATGTAGTAAAAGCTGTTAGTGTAGCTGGGTTTAAAAAGGTTTGGACAAGTTCCTGGAGGAAAGGTCCATAAACCATTAAAAGGGACCCAGGATATCACTGCTTGACACAATACAAGCATTGTGGAACCTGTGTCTTTTGGGGAAACTGCTAGGTACATATGACCTAGATTGGCCACTGTTGGAAACAGGATACTGGGCTCGATGGACCTTGGCCTGACCCAGTATGGCATATCTTATGTTCTTATGTTATTATTCAGTACGAGTCACAAAACAGAGTGCACTATTGTGCAAGTAGTTTTATCTAAGCTACCTATTATTTTTCCCAGTATGCTCATTTCCTCCATTCTACATAGAAGACACCATGATTGTGAGAGAGAACACTGGAGACAATTAGGGATTCCAAATAATCTCGAGTGGCATTTCTGTCTATACTCATTCATTAATTTATGATGACATCAGATCCTTAATCTTTGTGCTGGATTTAATTGTTCTTTAGATAGAAAGAGGTTTATGCCAAATTGCTGATAATAATGTCTGATGAAACTAGTTGTAGCAGTATAGGAAGAAGCAATGAAACATGTGGGAGTCATTAATTATTCTGAAGTTAATATATTAATTAAACATGTGAAATTAAATGCACATTCTCAATCAAAATCAAGGTAATTTTACTAATTTGCATTCATTTCTAACAAGAACATTCTTTTCACCAAGAATACAAAAGAAAATAATTGGTAGCTCTACTGTAAATATCTACCAGTTTATACAATTTTAATAGGAACGGGAAATAATACTTCAGTGCTGTCATTTTATCTTTAACTTACTGGCGGTCAGCCACAGCTTTTAAATATAATCCAGATATTAAGTGCCTCCAGTATCTGGATGGTGGCTGGTGCTGAATAGCCGGATAGAGTAGTGAGCACCAAGGACATTGCAGATAATGAAGTGAGACCACTATTCAGCCACTATCCATATAGGAGTTTTTTATGCCATTCACAAAAGGGCGGAATTTATCCAGAGAGTGGCTGAATGTCACCATTATCTGGATATTTCGCCAGCACTGTCCTCACTAAATCTGCAGACCACTTCCACAGTAACTATAAAATGCCAAGGCCATCTGGAGAGATTATTTGGTGGCACCAACTGGATAATGCTGCTAAAGATCTCCGTCAGTGCCCAAGATTTTGATACCCCCAAAAAATCTTTCCATTACGAGAAATATTCTGACAAATGCAGTTAATCACGGGCTTTACTCCTGCTCTGCCCATGGACTGCCCTGGCACTATCCAAGGCAATCTGTGGCATTATCCATAGAATGCAACTGAATATCCCAGTCAGGGGCAGGTGCTGATATCCAGATTAAGTACCGCTGAGTATTGGGCCCTAATAGTAAATACCAATCATCATATGCCCAAGCTTACAAAGGCCAACAAAACAGTGCTGTTGTCACGATCATTGACCCCTGAAAAAGTTTTGCATTTTTTTAGTGCTGTCAAGTCAGTGCTGACTCCTGAAAACCCAGCTGCCTCTAGGTTTTCTTGGCAATGTATCACCAGAGGTAGATTGCCAGACCTTCTCTTCTGAAGCAATGGAGGGTAAACTGACTTGCCCAAGGCCACAAGGAGTGCCAGTGGGAATTGAACCATTGATCTTCTGGGTACTAGGCAGTTGCTCTAACCCATTAGGCTATGCCTGCAGAAAAATGTATTACATCTAAAAATTTCTATAAAAAGGAAAGATGAAGCCATATCCAGAGCCATCTCTGTAGAAATTGATGGGACCTGATCAGCCTATAAGTCATGCAGAAATTTTAATATGTAATTATATGTGACAGCTTGATGCGCCTTTTAGAAGTCCCAAGACATAGATGTGTATTGAAATAGGGCCTCACATTCACCAGCACACTTATGTCAACACAACAGAGAATGTGTGTCGCCTTTACACACATACTGTACTATATCCACAGCCCCCTCATATAATAACTTCTAAGATTCATCATGTTAAACTACTGCAGCAGGGAGATAGACATAAGAGTATGTCTTCTTTTCCTATATTTACACTGGAAGACCAGCCAGAGAAACAAAAGCAGCCTAGCCCCATAAAAAGATCTGCAAAAATCTAATAATAACTATTCTCAATATCTTTTCATTGTAAACCACTTAAATATGTACACGTTTCGTGGTATATCAAATAATGACATGTAAACAACTACTTCCCGGCTGCATTCAATGTATGACAAAGGAAAAAAATCATTAAAAAGGAAATCTTAAGAACCGTATACTGAACCACAAGAACCATGCAACATGGAATCTTTATCATGTTATCTTTCACAGCTAGTACCTGCAATAATACAATAAATTAAAATGAAGGGTAGTCTATATAAGAAGACCTAACTAGCTACGATTTGTCTTGATAGTATAAGCCTGTGAATGTGAGTAGCACTCCCCTTTTCAGTGCATGTCTTATTTAGTATTATTATTCTCGCTTAAAATACACTCACAAGGTCCAGGTAGGCTTTAGGAGGCTAGCAGAGGCAGATCCAGTCTCCTTCCGCAGTAAAACCAGATTTAATATTGAATCTAGAAACCATTGCTGAAAAAGGACCTGCTACTGCTGGGAAGGAATCTGCACTGGTGAATATTTACCTGCAGGGAAATTGTCTCAAAGATTTGGGGAAAAGGGAGTTTGGGGTGAAACTGTTAAAATCTGTCTATTTAAAATTCTGTGTTTATATAGCTAATTAAACCTAGATTAACAGCAAAGTTTCTGTTTAATAAAAGGCAGTAAGAACATAGTTTAACAGGCAAAGTTTCTGTTACTGGATTTTTTTCCATCCCAACTCCCACCTACCTCTGGCTTAATCATTGATTAATATTCTGTTAAGTCAATTAAGAGGATAGGAGGAAACTTTTCACCTCTAGGTTCAACTAGTCATCTTCATCAGCAATGTTATTAGCCCTTAGGAATAGATTAGTTCTAGGCACTTGCAGTTCATCTTGAAGTGAACATAAAATAAATGTACAAAATATCTAATAAGTTTCAGGAACTTTATATTAGTTCAAGCATCCCTACTCCCTTCGCAATTTTAAAGAATTAAACAACTCATCAATAATAAAATACAGACAGCCATCCAGCAGCACAAGATGGGGGCTATCCAATCTTTTTTTCAGAGTGCCACATGTATGATTATATCCCAGTTGGTGAGAGGTCGTATGGGTACACTAGGTGCCAAAAGCTCCTAGCTCTCAAGGAATGTGTCCAATTTCTGAAAGCTAGCACAGCAGACTTGGCACAGCTAAGGCAGACAGAAATATATATAAAGAAGATCTTCAGGGAGATGAAAGGAAGTCCCAGCCAGGGCCGGCACTACCATTAGGCAAACTAGGCAGGGGCCTAGAGTGCACCCCTACTTCATTGCTGCTGCCGGCACCTCTCTTCAGGATCGAAAGCAAAGGCAATTACCCTGAAACCGTGACACAGCACTTATCTCTTTCTCAGTGGATGCATCGCAGTTGCCTTCCATTCAATCTGCTGCTTCGAACCCCCTCCTCCATTACAGACCTCTGGTTTATACAAAACCGGAAGTTTGGGGCCGAAGCGGACGAATGAATTGACAGAAACCATGACACAGCCACAGTGAAAGAGGGTAAGAGTTGCATCATGGTTACAGGGTAATTGTCACTGCTGTCAGTCCCAAATAGGGGTGCCAGTGGTGGCAATGGGTGTGGGGGCATGGCAGAATGGAGGACCCACCTAGGGAGCCTCCAGTCCTTGTGCCGGATCTGGTCCCAGCTCTAGTCTGGCAGTCTCTGTGCTGTCATGAAGGAGAAAGGTCACCTGAAAGGACAGCATCACCTAAATGTGGCAGGAAGTGATCCTGTAGCTAGGACCTGCCTTCCAAATGATGCAATATCCTCTCGCACCAAGGATGAATCTATATGGACAGATGCCCAGGAGGGAAGGGTTAGGACAGCCATTATAGTTGGCAATTTAATCATTAAACATATAGATAGCTGGGTGACTGGTGGAATTGAAGATCTACTGGGTGGCAGAGCTCACATGTCCTCAAGGTAAGATTGGTACATGGGGTATTATTGATATAAGTGTAGGAGGGAGGTTCTGGAAGCCAAATCTAGGCTTTTAGATTGAAAGTTGAAATCCAGAATTTTCATGGTAGCATTCTCAGATATTGTTCCCATTCCATGCGCAAGGCAAAGAGGCAGATGGAGCTCTAGAGTCTGATTGCCTGAATGAGATGAGGGTATAGGAAAGATGGATTTAAATTTCTTAGGAACTGGGCAACATTCTGGAAAAGAGGGGGCCTTTTCTGAAAGTATGGGCTTCACTTTATCAAAGGCAGAACAGGGCTGCTGGTGCGATGATCACTATTGCTAAGTGTCCCTAACACCCTTATCTCTTGCACCAGATCCTGTGTTCCACTAAGGCCTAGGTCCAAAATGGCTTCCCCGCTTGTTGGGTCATGAACCAGCTGCTCCAAGAAGCAGTCATTTATTTCATCTAGAAACTTTATCTTTCTATCATGTCCTGCCGTGACACTGACCCAGTCGATACCAGGATATTTGACATCACCCATTATTATTACTCTGTTGTAACTTTTGCTACCTTCCCTGATTTACAGTATTTCAGCATTTCTTCATCCATTGGTTCATTCTGGCCAGGCAGTTGGCAATACACCCACACTGCCTTCCCCTTCCCCTTTTTACATGGGATTTCTATCCATAAAGATTCTACAGTGTATTTTGTTTCCTGCAAAACTTTAATCCTGTGTGACTCAATGGCCTCTCTAACATAGAGCGCAACAGCTCCACCAATTTGATCTACTTTATCATTGTGACATAGTTTCTATGCTGGTATTGCAGTGTCACATTGCTTGTCCTCCTTGCACCAGGTGTCCAAGATACCAATCATATCTAACCTCTTATTTAGTGACATATATTCTAACTCTACCATCTTATTTTTTAGGCTTCAGGTATTTGCATTTTATTCATATTAATCTGGTTATCAGACGGGCATGATCTGAAATCCTTCAGTGCGTCTGCTCCAGGGGCGGCCCAAGGGGGGTGCGGGGCCATGTGTGGAGACTCGGTGTGGGGCCTCATTTGCATAAGTGGCCTTATTTGCATAAATATTTGCATAATGCTAACATACACTAACTTTTAGTAAACATGTCTCTTAATGAGTGTATGGATAAAGACAGACTCAAAGATTTCTACATTACTATAATCCAGTGCCAACCGCCAGGCACATTAGGAACTACTACAAACACTGCCCATTTAGAACCCATAGCAAACCCGCCGTATCCTAACAGCACTACCAGGACTCACAAAGCACCATACCCTACCTATCAAAAGGCAACACTGCAAATATTAAACCAATACATTTCAGAGAACAACAATACATGACCTACTGGGGAAAGAGAACAAGTCGCAATGTCAAATAGGAATTACATAAATAGAAAACCTCAGCTCAGTTACACATGCAGAACATAGACCATCACCAAACAAGGAATCACAATTTAGAAACAGGAAGGCAATAATTAAACTGGGAACCCCAAAAGCCAAACTTGGAATGTACAACAACACTGTAGAAATAAAACTATAAATTAATTTCCTCTTGTACCAAACAAAGCGCAGACGTTAATGATGCACATTTCCCAGAGCTTTCATATTCCAGTTAATAAATTCAAAATAAAGAGATATCTTTCTACCTTTTGTGCATTTTTTTTCAGTTGCAATTGCTCCAGCCACTTTCTTCTGGTTTCTTCATGTTTTCTGCTAACTCTCCATCATCTGCTGTCCATTTGTCCTTTCTTCTCTCTTCTAGTTTTTTTTCCATTCTCTCTCTCTACATCTGCTTTAACATACTAATCTTTCTCCTTTTGCTGTTTCCTCATTCCTATTTCATCCACTCAAATTTTACCCCTCCATCCTCAATCCCCACTTACTCTCCCAATACCCGGCCAATTGTAGATTTTTTATCCCTCCCACACAAAATATTTTTCCCCTCTCCATTTTACTCTCCCAGCCCCATCCCATTCTAATCCTCCCCCAACATCAGCTCCCTTCTAGTTCCAGCCTCACCCAGTATCCATTCCCTTCTAGTCCCTGCATCAGCCCATTTCCAGTCCTAGCCCCCCATCAGCCCATTTCCAGTCCTAGCAACCCCCCAACCCAATACCAGTCCTAGCCCCCCCATCAACCCACTTCCAGTCCTAACCCCCCATCAGCCCACTTCCAGTCAGCTCCCCATAGCCCATTGCCAGTCCTAACCCCCCCATCAGCCCACAGCCCATTACCAGTCCTAACCCCATCAGCCCACCTCAAGTCCTAACCCCTCCCCATCAGCCCATTTCCTGTCCTAGCCCCCCCATAGCCCATTATCAGTCCTAACCCCCCCAACAGCCCACAGTCCATTACCAGTCCTAACCCCATCAGCCCACCTCCAGTCTTAATCCCCCAGCCCATTTCCAGTCCTAGCAACCCCCCAACCCATTACCAGTCCTAGCCCCCCATAGCCCACTCCCAGTCCTAATCCCCATCACCCAATTTTCAGTTTAAGCCCCCCATACCCCCTTACCAGTCCTAAACACCCCATCAGCCCACTCCATGTCCATACCCCCCCAGCCCATTTCCAGTCCTAATCCCCCAACACCCAATTTTTAGTTTAAGCCCCCCCATAGCCCATTACCAGTCCTAACCCCCCATCAACCCACTTCCAGTCCTAATCCCATCAGCCAATATATAGACTTAGCTCCCCCATAGCGCATCACCACCCCTAACCCCCCCATAGCCCATCACCACTCCTAAACACCCCAGCCCATCACCACTCCTACCCCCCCATAGCCCATCACCACTCCTACCCCCCATAGCCCATCACCACTCCTAACCCCCCCTAGCCCATCACCACTCCTAACCCCCTATCACCACTCCTAATCCCCCCCCAGCCCAGCCCAGAGAAAAGTTTTTTTAAAAAAGCTGTCTTCTCCCGCTGCCGGGGCCACCGTGGCAGAATCGAGTGTGCCGCGGGGCCCCCCCCCTGCCCAGCAGAGCCTGCCCTCCCCCGTATCACCTCTCTCTTCGTAGCTGCCTGCAGTCTCACGCGCCGGCTTTCAGAGCGCGAAGGGACTAGTTTCCTTTTCGCGGCTCTGTTAAGCCCACGGAGGCTGATGGGAAGTTCCCATCAGCCCCCGCGGGCTTAACAGAGCAGCGAGGGAGAAACTCTCCCCTCGCGCTCTGAAAGCCGGTGCGTGAGACTGCAGGCAGCTATGAAGAGAGAGGTGATATGGGGGAGGGCAGGCTCTGCTGGGCAGGGGGGCCCCGCGGCACACTCGATTCTGCCGCGGCGGCCCCGGCAGCGGGAGAAGACAGCTTTTTTTATTTTTTTTATTTTAACTTTAGGATCAGAATGTTTTTTGCGTGGGGCCCCCTGAAACGCGGGGCCCTGTGCAAAAAACATTCTCGCTCAATGGACGGGCCGACCCTGGTCTGCTCTATACTTAAGGGCATCTGGGTTACTTTTATCTTTATTGGAGCCTCTCTGTTGGGATGCCCTAACTTTCCTCTCTTGCTAGTATCCTTCAAGGATACATCCTTCTGAACCATGCGCTATTGGGCGACTGTCCTCTTTCCGCTATTTTCTAGTTTAAAGGTTGCTCTATCTCCTTTTTAAAGGTCAATGCCAGCAGCTGGGTTTCATCCCGGTTAAGATGCCCATCCCTTCGGAAAAGCCCCTCCTTTCCCCAGAATGTTTCCCACTTCCTAACAAATCCAAAATCCTCCTCCTTGCACCATCTTCTCATCCACACATTGAGACTCTGGAGCTCTGCTTGCCTTTTGGGTCCTGCGCATGGAACAGGAAGCATTTTGGAGAATGCTACCCTGGAAGTTCTGGATTTCAACCTCCTACCTAAAAGTCTAAATTAGCCTACAGAACCTCCCTACCACACTTTCCTATGTCATTGGTACCGACATGTACCAAGACAGCAGACTGCTCCCCAGCACTATCCAAGATCTTGTCTAGGTGGGCGTGAGGTCCGCTATTTTGCACTAGATAAGCATGTTATCAGGTGATCCTCACATCCACCAGCCACCCAGCTATCTACATGCCTAATGATTGAATCACCAACTATAATGGCTGTCCTAACCCTTCCCTCATGGATACATGGTTCTGTAGAAACCTCTTCAGTGAGAGAGGGTTTTATATCACATGGAGGACAGGTTTTAGCTACAGGATTACTTCCTACCACACCAGGATGATGCTTTCCTGTCACATGACCTCTCTCCTCCATGGCAAATGACAAGCTGCCAGACAAGAGGTGAGACTTCAGTACTACATCCCTGTAGGTCTCGTCTATATACCTCTCTGTCTTCCTTATGGTTTCCAAGTTTGCTACTCTAGCCTCCAGAGATTGGACTCATTCCCTGAGAGCAAAGAGCTCCTTGCCCCTAGTGCATACGTAAAACCTCTCAATAAATGGGAGAAAATTGTAAATATGACACTCAATGCAAAAGACTGGATAGCCTCCATCTCACTGCTGGACTGCTCTCTGCATCTTAATTTTAAAGTTTTGTTTAGCTATTTAAGTTGTTTACTTACTTAAGTCTGCTGGGGATCCTTGTATTAGTACAATTATACCTAATATGTTTAATGGACCTTGTTCACCTCAAGATTAATTAATTTCAGGTCCTTAATCTATTCCTGATGAGGATAACCAGTTGAACCTGAAAGTGAATTTGACCCCTCCTTCCTTTTAATAGGTTTAAGAGCATATAAAACTAAGGGGTATGTTTACTAAGCAGTCTTAACGTGCAGTCGGCGTTAGTGTGCAGGATGCCATATAAGATAGTGGGCGTTCCGGTCTTAAGGTAGCATTTAGGGTTATCATGCGATAAGGTATTTTTCGTGCGATAGAGGGAGCCGTGGCACGTTAATGCGCGTTAGCCTTAATTAGGTGCGCTGACCTACAAACACAGCAACAGAGGTGTAGCACAATGGTTAATACATTGACTGATGAAACAGGGGTCATGAGTTTGATCCCCCAGTGGGCTTGATGAGTAAGGCTGTCTGAGGCATTACCCTTTACTTTAAATCAGTGCTGTCTGAGGCATTTTCTTTTTTAATTTAAATTAGTGCTGCCAGCAAACACACCCTCAAGTGCCGTAACCTAAGGTGCTGCATAAGGCGCCCTATAAGGCACTCCAGAGGGCACATTATAAAGTGCACTGTCCGCCAAGGCACCTTATAATGTTCCCTATAGGGCGCCTTATAAGGCACCTTATAGGGCGCTTTATAGGGTGCCTACTAGAGCGCTTGAGAGGGCGCCTTATGAGGCACCTTAAGGCTACAGCACTGTGAGGGTGTTTTTTCTGGCAGCACTAATTTAAATTAAAAAAGAAAATGCCTCAGACAGCCCTATCAAATAATCCCGCTGTGGGATCAAACCCATGACCTCTGGCTCCACAGGCAGTGAAGTAACCAGTGGGCTACAGCTCTATAGCTACTAACAAACCCCTGGCTGGCTACAGAAAGACTGCAGGTCACCACACAAACTGTCTGCTGTGGTTACCAGGATAGGGTTAACCCACCCATACCCATGATGCACTGCACATGCAAATCAGCAGTCTACAGATAATCACAAGATGGGGTATGCACCCCCACAGCACCTCGGCCTGGTAGGGGGAACGGACCGTGTGCACCCCCACAGCACCTCAGCCTGGTAGGGGGTGCTGACCGTGTATGTTACTGGCACAGAGTAGCTACAGACCGTCACATTGTGCAGGTACTGTGCTCACCCTGAGGGTGAGGTGGGGCGCCCAGCACCAGGTCCACAGCACCTTTCATGGCTGAAATACACCATGCTGCAGTTCCCCATCAGTGCTAGAGTGTGTGATAGGTAGTTCCTGCAGACACACCTAGAATGCATCTGTGTCCATCTATATTTCTCAGTCATGTCTAGCCCTTATGGGCTATGATGCACCCAGAGTAGTGCATATCCTGTGTTGGTGCCATGGTCACATGATGTAGGCGAAGGAGGAGTGTTTGGACCCGTAGGCGGATTATGTACCACCACCCAACCCACCCTCTGGGACTCAGGGTGGGAAACAGGATCTCCCACCACCAGATCCACATTCTACCTCCCTGCAATAGTGACAATAGAGGGGACCATCAACCCCAGTCCTGCTGGGGAACAGACACCCTACAGGACAGGCAATGCAGATCTGTACACATCCATAAAGCAATAGCAGACAGACAGTAGGCCTGGAAATGCTCAGCTGCCCCCCACCACTATCTGACATTCTCCAGCAGCAAGCCTCCAGCCGCTGCACCCTGCAAGGCGTTCCAGCCAGACACATACTAGCTGCAGACAGTCTACTAGCTAGTCCATAGTGCATGTTCCTGGAGGAGATGCGGGTATCCAGAACTGGGATGTCAGCATACACACCAAGCAGATAAGTCAGTGATTGGGCCCCAAAAGAGAATCCATAAATATCACATGAGAGAAATACTATATAGCACTATGGGGGAACCTAGCCATGCCGTGGTCACTGCTCAGTCAGTGTGAGAGTGACCTCCCAGCAGGACATGCTGTGGCTACCCTGTCCGTGCAGGTGGTGGCCGAGCACTACAATGTCTGAGCCATTGCCCTATGCCCTGTGCAGATGCATCCTGGCCAGGCCACCCTGTTCGGGCTATACCCATGGTACCTTGCTCCTCATTATGCACATTGGCAGGCTGATACTGGCAACAGTGCAAGCAGTGTGGGCTGAAGAAGGTGTTGGCAGCCACCACACACTGGGTAGACAGACACACACTCCCACACCCATGCCAGCATTGTGCAACTATAGAGGCTTTTGGCAGCCCTGGCCACCGCACCAGTCCTGGGCACAGTGCAGGCATGGCTATGGTACACAATACTGTTGGGGTCACTCCCCAGGGTGGTAAACACTGTCAGACACCAGACCTGAAACACACTCCACAGACATCAGAGGGGTTGCTATGATACAACTCAATGAGCAGATTGTGCTTAACCTAGGGATTGCTATCTGCATACCATGGGGGCGGTGCATAGAAATGCAGCACAGGCATCTTTATTAGGAACAGCATGACGCCTGAATGGAGTTTGATCCTCCAGGACTGCATTTGGGAAATTCTGCTCTAGGTATTGCACATGTCTATGGTGTCTGTGCTCTGTAGGGTAAAATATAGGCATTTCAGGCATGTTTATGTTATCTGCAATAAAGGTCCCTCTTTATTACCGCGGTTTAGTACTGGCTAAAATATGGGGACTGGGTTAGTGGGAGCCACAGCTGGGACTTGAAACTGTGACCTTCTACTCCTGAACACACTGGCTGTGCGTGCTGCACCACTGTGTTGCCACAGGGACAGTTCATTCTCTGGGGATACCATGACTGTTCATCAGACAGGGCCTGTCTGTTCCAGTGCATGGCACCCACCTACACAGGGCTAGACCATGGTCTGCTGTGGGCAGCTGCCACTGCCCCCACCTCCACCAGTACCCCTCCTCTGTCGCCATGCTGACATGCCCTTCTGCTGGTGGTGCGCAGTCTCAGGTCATCCAGTGTGCCGCTAGGTGGCTGCCTATGGTGTGGGTTCTGGGGTAGGGGTGCCTGCATAGACATCCACGCTTCCCCCCAGCACCGCCTGCCAATGTTCTGTGCTCTTCGGGATATCTGTTGGGTACTATCTCCTGTGACACTGTGGGAAACACACTCATGCCCATGTTGGGCCCTCATCAGTTGCTGTCTGGCGGCTCTACTGTTTCAACATTCCTATGGGCCACCTAGGCATCACCCTAGTCCGCACTGTGGCCCAGCTGCACCACAGCATGTGCCGCCTGCAGCCCTCTGTATCCCCTTTTCCAGCATCTGTCCAGTTGCCCATTCCGACATGCCCACCCTGCTGTTGCGGGACATGTGCATGCCATAGGATACCTGTCCAATAGAAAGGGAAAACCCTGATCAGCGCTATTTCACTGTGGGATCATTCACCTTGTATGGGGACAGAGCATAACCCCTTCCAAAATTGATATCCTTTTTGTGGAGCTTTCCCGGTAGTGTTTTTTTATGTTTCCCATTAATATCACTATTGCCCAGCTTGGTTATGTTTTTTTTTCCAGTTTGTTCAGGTCATTTTCAATGTTTATTTGCCCTTTTGTTCCGTGCACATGTATCACACTTATCACTTTTTTGTAGGTTTCCCTGGCTTTGCTGTACATTGCTGACGTAAATGGTTTCTCTTCCCTTTAAATCTGCTCTAACACGAGGGTTTCACTCGCGTTAGTTTTCAGCCCAGGAATCCACAGCGTTAGTGTGTAGGGAGCCTCTCCCCTCCCACTCTCCACCCATTGACCCTTTCTCTCCACCCCTGGGGAGCCTTCCTCCGCCTTAAGCGCTCATTTGCGCCGCTGCGCGCGTTCACACGCAATAAGGCACCTTATCGCCCGGTAAAGCACCATTATCACGCGATAAGGCACCTTATCGTGTGATAACATGAAAGCAGCACAAATAGCACCCTTTAGTAAACATACCCCTAAGATTATGCCTGAGATGTGTGAGAGGGTTTTAATGAAAGCTGACTTGCTACACAGTGCCCTGACCTGTGCTTCTAAGATTATTTATTTAACATTTTTTATATACTGCATTTCCTAGGGTCAACACAGTTTACATGAAACAAATTTTAAGGATGACAATGAAAAAGTATTACAATGAACAAGTAACCTGGAACAATGAGGTTATAGATTTAGAAATACATAGGCTAATGAATTAATTTAAATTTAACTTCAACTTATTTACATTAAACATATTGATCTTCTGTGATACAATGGAAGTTTTTGAATTGTTTAACAGTAGGTAAGGTCTTAATTTCCTGGGTGATTCACACTGCCCTTGGTTTGATAGAGGCGGCCTTTCAAATTGCCCCTTTGGTCTGTCACTTGGCTTTAATACGTATTTAAGACAACTTCACAGATCGTTTGCCTCCTAACTGGAAAGCCTCTTTGTAAAGGTCTTTAGAAACAAATTTCTTTCTTTCTACTCAAAGACTATTTACTCTATTTTACTTTCTAGACTAAGCTATACTCTGATTTGATTTAAATATAAAGCTCCCTAGAAAGAGGAAAGTCCTATCTTGCTGCTGGACTGCTGTCTGCATCATATTTTTAAGGTTTTGTTTAGCTATTTAAGTTGTTTACTTACTCACATGTGCTGGGGATACTTGTACTAATACAACTATACCTAATACAATAAATGAACTTTGTTCACCTCAAGATTAATTAATTTCAGGTCCTTAATTAATCTATCACTAACTTGGTTTGCAGCTTGTCGCGCTGTGAGGGCTTGTGTGCATAAGCAATGCTGAGGGCTAAGCTATCAGCAGGGTCTCCCAAGATGGACAGACCTAAGCTGAGATGCCAGACTAAGAAAAAACACCCATCTGGGCAGCAGCAGAATGGGACATTGTTGGCGGTGGAGGATCACATTTTTGTGAGAACAGCAACAACACTAGAATTACCTGCACGGAAGAAAGGCCCAGCAATCTACTTCAGTATCTTGTCACAAAAACCCAATGGATAGTCACAACAAAACAAATTGCACTATAGTGCTGGAAGATGAGACCCCCAAGGTCAGAAGGCACTCAACTAGCTACCGGGGAGAAGCTGAAGACTTTTCAGAGTAAAGCCAGCATTTAAGATGTGGTTGGATCAAAGCCCTCGAGAGGTCTGATTGCTGATGTAGCTGCGCATAAAATGAGAGTCAGAAACTGCAAAGATGTCTTACATATTGAGACATGAAATGTATGAAGCATGAACCAAGGGAAGTTGGAGGTGCTCAAGAATGAAATGGAATGTGTACAATTCAATCTGTTGGGTGTCAGCGAACTGAAATGGACTGGCATCGGACACTTTGCATCTAATGATCTCATGGTCTAATATGCTGGAAATGAAAGACAAAGAAGAAATAGTGTTGCATTTTGTCACGCACTCACCACTCGCCTCCATCTTAGAGGGGCGTGGTTGTATAAGGAACTTTCCCCTTTCAGGCTTAACTGACTTGTTCCCCGCAATGCTTTCTGGGAAATGTAGTTTAATTGCGATATATATGGGCTTCAGGTATAAAAGCTGTAGTCGGGCTCCTTGGGTAAGGCAATGACAGAAATTTATTGAGCACAAAAAAGGTTCATAAATACCACATTCAGACATACTTCTCCAGGCTTCTTCAAAGTTCAACAGGTTATAAGCAAAACAAAACCCAAAACCAAAGTGACAGCTTAAAGTATTCTTCAGCTCAGAAAAACATAGCCTTTTAACCGCAAGGCTACCAGCTTCCTATAGCCTTGCTGGTTAAAGCATAAACACAAAAACAGGCTTTCTTCTGTGGCAGTTTGCCTTCTTTTCCAGTCTCAAACCTTTCCAGGCTATTTTCCAATTTACAAGCAAAAACAAAAACTCCAATCAGGAACCAACTTTCAACGTGCAAGCAAAGTTCTATTCAGGTTTCTCAGGAAAATTCAAGAGCAAAAAGAAAGCTTTTTTTTCCTCACAGTTAATTTGGCTTCTTGCCGTCTCACTTCACAGGTAGCAGGTGGTTAACAAGCACAATTCACAACTCCAGCTTGTTCTTACGTCTTAGTAAAACTTCCCCTTTACCATGTGGGAATTTACAATCCATCTACCTGCTTCTTATGGTTATCTTTCTCTGGAGGGTTTTCTCTCAGAGCTGGCTTTCCTTCAACCCTTCTGTGGCTAAGGCTTGGCACAAAGAGCAATCCATGAGGGTGTCTTCCTCATTCAGCTCAGCATCAGGCTCTCCTAGCTGCATAGACTCTGTCGTGGGGGGGGGGGCGCCCCCTACGCTTAGGGCGATCCACGGCAAAGATTATATCTAGGGAGCCACCGTGAAAGTAAGGTTTATCGACGTAGCCAAATGTCCTCACCAATTCCGGCTGCCTAAAAAAAAAAAGCTTAGTAACAAAACCAAGTGGAGGGAATTAAGGCTTTTATTCCCCGTCAATGCAAGGGTTCAAATTAAGAGATGAATAATGAAACAGAAAAAGTCCTTTCTTGCAAAAGGTCACCAGTATTCAAGACCTGTGCTTAATTGTTACACTTCACAATTAATGCAGAGGTCAAAAACAGGAATTCAGTTCATTCCAAAAACAACAACATCTTTATAGACTCTTCTTATTTTACTCAGTTACTACAGACTCTTGACATAAGGCTGTGCACAGGTCACACTCCATCTGCTCTGGTGGTGAAAGGGAAGCTGTGTCAATGCATTCTGTCTCCATGCATTCTTCCTCACTAAAATCACCAGAGGAACAATCACTCTCCCTGTCTGACTCGTGTTGGTGTGCTATGCCTCTGGGGCCTTGTCTCAAATAAGGGTCTGTTCTCAGGGCTTTAGGGATTTTACTAAACCAGTCTGGTTTCTCCTTCCTTGTAAAGCGAGGACTGGTTTTCCCAGGGCCTTTATGCTTCATGCATTTACTAGCATCAATAACTGTTTCATAGCTGGAACTTTGCTGGCTTGACTCCACAGAGTTTTTCCTTTCAGCAACTTTCCTGTTGTAGCAATGTCTCTGCCTCTCAGCATTAGGCAGGGCTGTGCTTCTTGGCAGATTAGTAAAACCTGGTTTGGACTCTTTCCTCCCTTGGTAAGAACTCAGGTTTATTATAAAATGCCTTTCCTCTCTTGCTGGGTAAAACTGGGTAATTATTCCTCAGAGACTGTGAGCTTCTCACCAAACCATTCCCTTTGGCTTCTGGCTTAGCTCTCTCTCTTCTGGAGTCAGGAACACTGGAAGAACAGGGCATGGCACAGCTTCTAACCTCATAGCTGGCTCTTACAAACCTCCTTGGGAGAGCTGCACAATCAGCCTGGCCCTTCTGGATTTCACCCTTGTAAACCCTGTACCTGTGGGCTTGCTCCTCTAGGATTTCTTCACTGTTCCTTCTCAGGTCCTTCTCTTTCTCTTCTTTCTCTTTCCTTGGTGAAGCCGTACTCCCCTGAGTAGCTGGGCTCCTCTTCCTCAAGGCAGCTGGACCTTGTCCTGGATCTCCTCCTGGATCTCCACGTCCACTTCTACTCCCAGTGCACCATGCTGCTGGACTGCCTTTCCCTAAGGCAGCTGGACCTGGACCTCCTTGTGTAGCCGTGCACACTGCTGCTGGACTGCCTTTCCCTAAGGCAGTTGGACCTGGACCTCCCTGTGTAGCCGTGCACCTCTTGCAAGCATTCAGCTCTGGCTTATAAGGAAATCCTTCCTGCCTGACTTCTGGGGTCACTTCCAGGTGCAAGTCATTAGGCTTCTCAAGCTCATTAGCTCCTGAATATTCCTTCCTGCTCCCTCTAGCTGTGCCTGAAGGTAATTGCACACCTAGCTTCTTAAAAGAAACAGGATTTCTTTTCAAACTCTCAACTTTATCAACACGCACATCATGACAACTCTGACTCTTCTTCTGGCTCACTGGGCTCAGCTGACCACCTCTCATTAGAGCTGAGAGTGTCTCCTGCACCTCTGCACTGCCCAGCATTAGTCAGGCTTCTCCTGTCTGCTCAGCCTTAATCAGGCTTCTTAGGCTCGTACCTGTGCCTCGGCTTGTATGAGCTTCTCTCTCTCTTTCTCCTCTACTTGCCTTTGCCTCAGCCCTTGCTTCTGGCATTTCTTCCACCCTTCGCCTTCTCCTCTTTCTCCTTCACCTCTTCTATAATCTAGCATAGGCTTATTTATTTATTTATTTATTTATTTTAACATTTTTTATATACCGCACTATTCATCATCAGTGCGGTTTACATTGAACAACAACATACCTGTCAGTACATGACTGATCTAGGTTTACAGATAACAGGGAGGATAAACTGGGTGTAAACTGGGGATAACTATCTACATAATTATATCAACAGGGTTCTAGCCCCACCTCCTCTCTTCCCAGGTAATGGAGATCACTCTGCCTTCTGGCACTTGAGTAATCAGGGAACTTACTGATGTAAGGGTCTTGGACCTTAGGTCTGTATTCACTCTCCCTTATTTCACTAGGGGAAACATGAAACCTGTTCCAGCTGGGGGTTTTCTGGTTCCTAGGTGAAGTTGTGGTTTTGTTACTCTGACCTTGTAAAAGGGGCCCTTTTACTTAGGGTGAACTCTTTGCCTTTTTCCCTTTCCCCTAACTCAGGATAGGCTTCCTTACCACAATTTATAATTAAGAAACTTCCAAGAACTGTAATAAAATACAGTGCAATCAGGTAATGCTTAATTTCTATTCATCTATGAGGAATTCCCATCAACACAGCTATAATTCAAGTATATGCCCCAACAACAGCTGCAGAGGGGGATGAAATTTATGAGTTTGATGAACAAGCACAAGCTGAAATTTACAGAACATGCAAACAGGATATCCTGATAGTCATGGGTGACTGGAATGAAAAGGTTGGCAACAAAGAAGGTAAAGTGGTTGGAAAATATGGACTTGGCAAAATAAAGTTGGAGAAAGACTGATAGAATTCTGCAAGACCAATGATCTATTCATCTCAAACACCTTCTTCCAGCAACACAAGCGGCAACTGTACACATGTTCTTTGCCCAATAGATTGTACAAAAATCAAATTGACTACATCTGTGGAGTCAATGATGGAAAAGCTCTATAACATCAACAAAGACAAATCCTAGAGCTGATTGTGGTACAGATCACCAACTACTGGTATGCAAATTCAAGCTAAAGTTGAAAAAGAGCAAGCCACTCATGAATGTAGCAAAATATGACCTTGAGAATATACCACTATAATTTAAAGACTGCCTGCGAAATCGATTTGCTGCTTTAGATACAAATGACAGAGCTCCTGACGAGTTATAGGATGACATCAAGAAGGTGGTGCTGAAAGAAAGTGAGAAGTCTCTACGAAAGGTGAAAAAGCAAAAATGTCCAAAATGGATGACTGAAGAAACTCTGAAAATTGCCCAGAAATGCAGAGAAGCTAAAGCCAGAGTTTGTCCCTCCAGGACTGCATTTGGGAAACTCTGCTCTAGGTATTGCACATGTCTATGGTGTCTGTGCTCTGTAGGGTAAAATATAGGCATTTCAGGCATGTTTATGCTATCTGCAATAAAGGTTCCCTCTTTATTACCACGGTATAGTACTGGCTAAAATATGGGGACTGGGTTAATGGGAGCCACAGCTGGGACTTGAAACTGTCACCTTCTGCTCCTGAACACACTGGCTGTGCGTGCTGCACCACTGTGTTGCCACAGGGACAGTTCATTCCCTGGGGATACCATGACTGTTCATCAGACAGGGCCTGTCTGTTGCAGTGCATGGCACCCACCTACACAGGGCTAGGCCATGGTCTGCTGTCGGCAGCTGCCACTGCCCCCTCCATCACCAGTACCCCTCCTCTGTCGCCATGCTGACATGCCCTTCTGCTGGTGGTGCGCAGTCTCAGGTCATCCAGTGTGCCGCTAGGTGGCTGCCTATGGTGTGGGTTCTGTGGTAGGGGTGCCTGCATAGACATCCACGCTTCCCCCCAGCACCGCCTGCCAATGTTCTGTGCTCTTGGAGGTACCTGCTGGGTACTATCCCCTGTGACACTGTGGGAAACACACTCATGCCCATGTTGGGCCCTCATCAGTTGCTGTCTGGCGGCTCTACTGTTTCAACATTCCTATGGGCCACCTAGGCATCACCCTAGTCCGCACTGTGGCCCAGCTGCACCACAGCCTGCAGCCCTCTGTATCCCCTTTTCCAGCATCTGTCCAGTTGCCCATTCCGACATGCCTACCCTGCCATTGCGGAACATGTGCACGCCACAGGATACCTGTCCAATAGAAAGGGAAAACCCCTGATCAGCGCTATTTCACTGTGGGATCATTCACCTTGTATGGGGACAGAGCATAGCCCCTTCCAAAATTGATATCCTTTTTCTGGAGCTTTCCCGGTAGTGTTTTTTTATGTTTCCCATTAATATCACTATTGCCCAGCTTGGTTATGTTTTTTTTCCAGTTTGTTCAGGTCATTTTCAATGTTTATTTGCCCTTTTGTTCCGTGCACATGTATCACACATCACTTTTTTGTAGGTTTCCCTGGCTTTGCTGTACATTGCTGACGGAAATGGTTTCTCTTCCCTTTAAATCTGCTCTAACGCGAGGGTTTCACTCGCGTTAGTTTTCAGCCCAGGAATCCACAGCGTTAGTGTGCAGGGAGCCTCTCCCCTCCCACTCTCCACCCATTGACCCTCTCTCTCCGCCCCTGGGGAGCCTTCCTCTGCCCTCCGGGAGCCTTTCTCTGCCTTCAGCGCTCGTTTGCGCCGCTGCGCACGTTCACACGCAATAAGGCACCTTATTGCCTGGTAAAGCACCATTATCACGCGATAAGGCACCTTATTGTGCGATAACATGACAGCAGCGCAAATAGCGCCCTTTAGTAAACATACCCCTAAGATTATGCCTGAGATGGGTGAGAGGGATTTAGTGAAAGCTGACTTGCTACACAGTGCCCTGACCTGTGCTTCTAAGATTATTTATTTAACATTTTTTATATACTGCATTTCCTAGGGTCAACACAGTTTACATGAAACAAATTTTAAGGATTACAATGAAAAAGTATTACAATGAACAAGTAACCTGGAACAATGAGGTTATAGATTTAGAAATACATAGGCTAATGAATTAATTTAAATTTAACTTCAACTTATTTACATTAAACATATTGATCTTCTGTGATACAATGGAAGTTTTTGAATTGTTTAACAGTAGGTAAGGTCTTAATTTCCTGGGTGATTCACACTGCCCTTGGTTTGATAGAGGCGGCCTTTCAAATTGCCCCTTTGGTCTGTCACTTGGCTTTAATACCTATTTAAGACAACTTCACAGATCTTTTGCCTCCTAACTGGAAAGCCTCTTTGTAAAGGTCTCTAGAAACAAATTTCTTTCTTTCTACTCAAAGACTATTTACTCTATTTTACTTTCTAGACTAAGCTATACTCTGATTTGATTTAAATAAAAAGCTCCCTAGAAAGAGGACAGTCCTATCTTTCTGCTGGACTGCTGTCTGCATCATATTTTTAAGGTTTTGTTTAACTATTTAAGTTGTTTACTTACTCACTTGTGCTGGGGATACTTGTACTAATACAACTAAACCTAATACATTTAATGAACTTTGTTCACCTCAAGATTAATTAATTTCAGGTCCTTAATTAATATATCACTAACTTGGTTTGCAGCTTGTCGTGCTGTGAGGGCTTGTGTGCATAAGCAATGCTGAGGGCTAAGCTATCAGCAGGGTCTCCCAAGATGGACAGACCTAAGCTGAGATGCCAGACTAAGAAAAAACACCCATCTGGGCAGCAGCAGAATGGGACAATGTTGGCGGTGGAGGATCACATTTTTGTGAGAACAGCAACAACACTAGAATTACCTGCACGGAAGAAAGGCCCGGCAATCTACTTCAGTATCTTGTCACAAAAACCCAATGGATAGTCACAACAAAACAAATTGCACTATAGTGCTGGAAGATGAGACCCCCAAGGTCAGAAGGCACTCAACTAGCTACCGGGGAGAAGCTGAAGACTTTTCAGAGTAAAGCCAGCATTTAAGATGTGGTTGGATCAAAGCCCTCGGGAGGTCTGACTGCTGATGTAACTGCGCATAAAATGAGAGTCAGAAACTGCAAAGATGTCTTACATATTGAGACATGAAATGTATGAAGCATGAACCAAGGGAAGTTGGAGGTGCTCAAGAATGAAATGGAATGTGTACAATTCAATCTGTTGGGTGTCAGCGATCTGAAATGGACTGGCATCGGACACTTTGCATCTGATGATCTCATGGTCTAATATGCTGGAAATGAAAGACAAAGAAGAAATAGTGTTGCATTTTGTCACACACTCACCACTCGCCTCCATCTTAGAGGGGCGTGGTTGTATAAGGAACTTTCCCCTTTCAGGCTTAACTGACTTGTTCCCCGCAATGCTTTCTGGGAAATGTAGTTTAATTGCGATATATATGGGCTTCAGGTATAAAAGCTGTAGTCGGGCTCCTTGGGTAAGGCAATGACAGAAATTTATTGAGCACAAAAAAGGTTTATAAATACCACATTCAGACATACTTCTCCAGGCTTCTTCAAAGTTCAACAGGTTATAAGCAAAACAAAACCCAAAACCAAAGTGACAGCTTAAAGTATTCTTCAGCTCAGAAAAACATAGCCTTTTAACAGCAAGGCTACCAGCTTCCTATAACCTTGCTGGTTAACGCATAAACACAAAAACAGGCTTTCTTCTGTGGCAGTTTGCCTTCTTTTCCAGTCTCAAACCTTTCCAGGCTATTTTCCAATTTACAAGCAAAAACAAAAACTCCAAACAGGAACCAACTTTCAACGTGCAAGCAAAGTTCTATTCAGGTTTCTCAGGAAAATTCAAGAGCAAAAAGAAAGCTTTTTTTTCCTCACAGTTAATTTGGCTTCTTGCCGTCTCTCTTCACAGGTAGCAGGTGGTTAACAAGCATAATTCACAACTCCAGCTTGTTCTTACATCTTAGTAAAACTTCCCCTTTACCATGTGGGAATTTACAATCCATCTACCTGCTTCTTATGGTTACCTTTCTCTGGAGGGTTTTCTCTCAGGGCTGGCTTTCCTTCAACCCTTCTGTGGCTAAGGCTTGGCACCAAGAGCAATCCATGAGGGTGTCTTCCTCATTCAGCTCAGCATCAGGCTCTCCTAGCTGCATAGACTCTGACTCTCCTTCTGGCTCACTGGGCTCAGCTGACCGCCTCTCATTAGAGCTGAGAGTGTCTCCTGCACCTCTGCACTGCCCAGCATTAGTCAGACTTCTCCTGCTCTGCTCAGCCTTAATCAGGCTTCTTAGGCTCGTACCTGTGCCTCGGCTTGTATGAGCTTCTCTCTCTCTTTCTCCTCTACTTGCCTTTGCCTCAGCCCTTGCTTCTGGCATTTCTTCCACCCTCTTGCCTTCCCCTCTTTCTCCTTCTCCTCTTCTATAATCTAGCATAGGCTTATATCAACAGGGTTCTAGCCCTACCTCCTCTCTTCCCAGGTAATGGAGATCACTCTGCCTTCTGGCACCTGAGTAATCAGGGAACTTACTGACATAAGGGTCTTGGACCTTAGGTCTGTATTCACTCTCCCTTATTTCACTAGGGGGAACATGAAACCTGTTCCAGCTGGGGGGTTTCTGGTTCCTAGGTGAAGTTGTGGTTTTGTTACCCTGACCTTGTAAAAGGGGCCCTTTTACTTAGGGTGAACTCTTTCTCTTTTTCCCTTTCCCCTAACTCAGGATAGGCTTCCTTACCACAATTTATAATTAAGAAGAAACGTCCAAGAACTATAATAAAATACAGTGCAATCAGGGAATGCTTAATTTCTATTCATCTATGAGGAATTCCCATCAACACAGCTATAATTCAAGTATATGCCCCAACAACAGCTGCAGAGGTGGATGAAATTTATGAGTTTGATGAACAAGCACAAGCTGAAATTTACAGAACATGCAAACAGGATATCCTGATAGTCATGGGTGATTGGAATGAAAAGGTTGGCAACAAAGAAGGTAAAATGGTTGGAAAATATGGACTTGGCAAAATAAAGTTGGAGAAAGACTGATAGAATTCTGCAAGACCAATGATCTATTCATCTCAAACACCTTCTTCCAGCAACACAAGCGGCAACTGTACACATGGTCTTCACCCAATGGATTATACAAAAATCAAATTGACTATATCTGTGGAGTCAATGATGGAAAAGCTCTATAACATCAACAAAGACAATTCCTAGAGCTGACTGTCTGACTGTGGTACAGATCATCAACTGCTAGTATGCAAATTCAAGCTAAAGTTGAAAAAGAGCAAGCCACTCTTGAATGTAGCAAAATATGACCTTGAGAATATACCACTATAATTTAAAGACTGCCTGCGAAATCGATTTGCTGCTTTAGATACAAATGACAGAGCTCCAGACGAGTTATAGGATGACATCAAGAAGGTTGTGCTGAAAGAAAGTGAGAAGTCTTTTCGAAAGGTGAAAAAGCAAAAATGTCCAAAATGGATGACTGAAGAAACTCTGAAAATTGCCCAGAAATGCAGAGAAGCTAAAGCCAGAGGAGAAAGAGAGGCTCCCTGTGCTGCTCCCTCTGTATTGGCTGCCACACTCAAGTCCCACCTCCCGGAAGTGACGTGGGCGCAAGCAACGCGTCCGCGCCAAACCCCAGGTACCTTCCAGCATTTAAGGAACATCGGGGCGCCGTTCCAGTCATGCTGCTGTGTTATTTTGTCTGCTTTGGCCTGCCTTGCTGTTTGCTTTGCTTTGCTGCCTGATTGTCTGCCCTCTCCTCCAGGTCCGTCTGTGCTGCTCCCTCTGTATTGGCTGCCACACTCAAGTTCCGCCTCCCAGAAGTGACGCGGGCGCGAGCAACGCGTCCGCGCCAAACCCCAGGTCCGTCTGTGCTGCTCCCTCTGTATTGGCTGCCACACTCAAGTCCCGCCTCCCGGAAGTGACGCGGGCGCAAGCAACGCGTCCGCGCCAAACCCCAGGTACCTTCCAGTATTTAAAGAACATCGGGGCGCCATTCCGCGGGCACGCGCCGAATGAGCGCGCACAAGGAGCAGGTCCTGCTCCTTGGGCGAGCTCCTTGGGGCGACGACAAGGGCGTCCTCTCTTTCCTGCCAAGACCTTTGTCTTCCTGTGGGGGGTACCATTACCATTACCATTATCGGCATCTTCTGGTTTTGCTGTCTTTCTCTCTGTATTTCCTTTCAACTTCCTGCCCTTCTAACACTACCACAGTCGCTCCCATTTCCTTAGCTTTCCCTCAGCCCTCTGTTCAGACCTTCCCTATGGCTTCTATTCCTGTTCTCTGGGGGAACCGCCCCCCGCCGGTTTCCTCTATTCCATCAGGGGTCTGCACCTGGAATATGCATAATCTTGTGGCGTGTCCTATTACCCAGCTCTCTTCTTCACCTCCACTTCAATCTGTTTGTTCCCTGCTGACTCTCTCTTTTGCTCTCCTAAATTGCAGGTCTATCCGTGCTAAAACTCCCCTAGTCTATGACCTCGTATCACAACACTCACTCAATGTTCTGTTCCTCACAGAAACCTGGCTCTGTGAGGGTGAGGACGGTATCCTTCACCGATGCCTTCCCCCCGGTTATTCTACCTTTCACGTTCCCCGGCTTCATCGATCCGGGGGTGGCGTAGCTGTTATTCATCGCTCTTCTATTCCTCTCTCACTTGCGTCCCCTCAACCCCGCTATCCTGAAGCTTTACTGTTGCGTTCAGGAACTTCTGTCCCTATATTTTTCCTCCTTATCTATGCCCCACCCTCAATGCGCCCTGATCTCTGGGAGTCTCTTCTGCTCACCCTCTCTGAGACATTCTTACTTACCTCTCATCTGGTTATCCTTGGTGATTTCAATGCGCACCTTTCCTCCCAAACTCGCCCTCGCGATAGGGCCCTCAATTCACTTTTCTCTGACCTTGATCTCATCCAACATGTGCATTGTCCCACTCATTCCTCTGGTTACACCCTTGACCTTATTCTTACATTCTCATCCTCCCCCTACGCTCCCTCTTCTATCTCCTCCACCCCTCTTCCCTGGTCTGACCATCATTGCTTGTTCTTTTCCCTCACCCTCCCTCCTATGCAGAATCTCGCTTCATCCGCTACAACCTCACTTAAGGTTCTCAAACGCCATCTCACGCCCCTCACTCTGCAGGCCTTTCCCCTTGCTGACTCTCTTTTTCCCCCTGAGTTTTTTTCTCTTCCTGTCAGCCAGCAGGCTGATTCCTGGTCCTCTGTTCTCACCAGCACTCTTGACACGCTAGCACCCCTTCGCCCCACTTCCTGCCGCTCCACGTCCCATCACCCCTGGTATCACACAGGCCTCTATCTCCAGCGCACCCATCTTCGACGTGCTGAACATCTCTGGCGTAAACATCCCTCTTCTGCCTCCCTGACTTCTTTCCGCTGTGCACATCGTTCCTACTGCACTATGATCACTGAGGCCAAGAAGACCTATTTCTCGGATCTCATCGCTGCATCCTCTAACTCCTCTCGCTGCTTGTATCGGGTCCTTCACTCTCTATCTTCTCCCTCAACCTGTCCTTCCTCATCGGTGCCCCCTCCCACTGCCCCCAGTCCAACAGCCCTTACTTCCTTTTTTTGTAAATAAAATCCAGTCCCTTCGTTCTTCCTTCCCCCTCTGCCCTCCTCCTCTCTCCCCTCCTCCTTCCCTCTCCCCTTCCCCTGTCCTTCCCTCTCCCCTTCCCCTGTCCTTCCCTCCCCTCCTCCCTCCAGTACTTTCCCTCACACTTGGTGCTCCTTCAGCCCTGTCACTTCCGCTGAGCTTCTTCAGGTAATCTCCTCCTCCCACAAAACCACCTGCCCGTTTGATCCTCTCCCTTCCTCTTGGCTCCTTGATCCCTTTCTTCAACGTTTGCCGTATATTCTTGCCATGGTTAACACCAGTCTCTCTACCGGTTGTTTTCCCACCTCCTGGAAGCATGCCTTGGTCCGCCCCCTCCTTAAGAAACCCTCTCTTGACCCAAGCCTTCCTGCCAACTGGCGTCCCGTCTCAAACCTCCCCTTCCTCTCTAAGGTCCTTGAAAAGTTGGTTTTTACACAGCTTTCGGCGCACCTCGACTCCACTCTGTATCTTCACCCTCGTCAATCTGGTTTTAGGCCTGGACACAGCACTGAGACTATCCTTCTTGCCCTTCTTAGCGACCTTCACCGTTCTCACGATCGGGGTGACCTATCTATTGCCGTCTCCCTAGATCTTTCTGCCGCTTTTGATGTCATTGATCACCGCACTCTTCTCACTCGTCTGTCTGACTCTGGTATCCGTGGCACTGTGCTGCACTGGTTTCATTCTTTTCTTTCTCACCGCTCTTTCGCAGTTCACTTCAGCTCCTCTACCTCTGCCCCCTCCCCTCTACACAGCGGTGTACCACAAGGTTCCATTCTCGCCCCTCTACTTTTCAATGTTTTCCTCGCTCCCCTGGCCCTTCTCATTCAGCAGTCCGGTATCTCTTTCTACTTCTACGCAGATGATATTCTCCTCATCCATCATACCAGCTCTGTTTCCCCAGACCTTTCTGCTCTCAATGCCTGCCTTACTCATATTGCCTCTTGGTTCTCTGATAATTTTCTCTGTGTCAATCCCTCTAAATCCTCTGCCATCTGGTTCTCTTTCTCCACCCCTCCTCCCAGCCTAGCCCCCATGATGTCTTCCCTCCCCATCCCCGTTGTTTCCTCCCTCCGTTACCTGGGTGTTACTCTAGACTCCTCCCTCTCCTTTCATCCTCACATTTCCTCCCTTGTTCGTAGTTGTCTCTTCCATCTTCGTCGTATCCGTTCCCTTCGGCCTTTTCTTGCCACTCAATCCCTCACTACTCTGGTCCTTTCCCTGGTGACCTCTCGTCTGGATTACTGTAACTCCATCTTCGCTGGCCTCCCGTCCTATCAACTCCGTCGTATTCAGCTCCTTCAAAACACTGCCGCCTGCCTACTCACCTTTTCCTCCCCTTCCGATCACATCACTCCTTGTCTTCTCTCTCTTCATTGGCTCCCCATCAAATTCCAGTTTATCTACAAGTATCTCATCATCACTCACAGAGTTCTCCACACCAATACTCCCCAGTATCTCTCTGATCTTATCTTTCATCAACCTGCTCCCCGTCTTCTCCGTTCCTCCCATACCAACCGTCTTTTCCTTCCCCCTCCATCTCAGGCCCATCTTGAACTCACCTGTCACTCTGCATTTTTCTTCTTAGCCCCCGCTCTCTGGAACTCCTTCCCTCACACGCTCCACATTGAGCCCTCTTTCCTGCACTTCAAAGCTCTCCTCAAGACTCATCTTTTCTCTCAGGCTTTTGACCTTCCAGTTTCTTCCTGACCATCATGCCAGATCCGGTTGCCACAACCCCCCTCCCCCCCCGCTTCCCTCCCCCCCCCCCCGTGTCTATTTGTCTAGTCATGTAACCTCTGTCCCTTTCTTTCTATCTCTCTCTCTCTAGCTCTTTCCTGTCTTCAAATGGCGTTCTTTTATCTCTTTCCTTTCCCGCAGCTGCTTTTTATTGTACACCGCTCTGTTACTTCGGTTTTGGGCGGTATATCAAGCCTGTATAAATAAAAAATTAATAAAATAACAGAACTCAACAGAGATTTCCAATGTGCAGCAAGATAAGACAAGAAATACTGCAATAGTGCATGCAAGGAAATAGAAGTAGGAACTATTAGAGGAACAGCAAGATCAGCTTTCCTAAAGCTATGAGAGTTAAAGAAAAAATTCCATCCTTGAATGAATGCTCAGGGATCCATTCTGAATGATGCTGAGATGATCAAGAAAAGGTGGAAAGAATATTTAGAGTCATTCTACCATAAAGATCAAGTGGACCAACAGCCATTTCAACCTGTACCTTATGATCAGGAACCATTGGTGATGAAAGAAGAAGTCGAAGCAGCATTGAAAGCTTTATGAAAGAACAAAGCACCGGACATTAATGGCATTCCCATTGAAGTATTACAGCACTTGGATAAAGCTATTATCATGCTTACAAGGCTCTGCCAGGAAATTTGGAAGACAACATCATGGCCACCTGACCGGAAAAGATCTGTGTTTATACCAATACTAAAAAAGGTGATTCAACTAACTTTGGAAATTATTGCACAATCGCTCTGATCCCACATGCAAGCAAAATTCTACTCAAGATTATTCAGCAGAGACTACATCCATACATAAGAACATAAGATATGCCATACTGGCTCAGACCAAGGTCCATCAAGCCCAGTATCCTGTTTCCAACAGTGGCCAATCTAGGTCACAAGTACCTAGCAGTTTCCCCAAAAGACACAGTTCCACAATGCTTGCATTGAGTCAAGCAGTGGATATCCCAGGTCCCCTTTAATAATGGTTTATGGAACTTTCCTTCAGGAACCCGGCTATACTAACAGATTTTACTACATCCATCCAGAGTTTGATTACATGTTGGGTGAAAAAAATATTTTCTCTTATTAGTCTTAAATAGGTTACCCTGTAGCTTCACTGCATGTCCCCTAGTCTTTCTATATTTTGATGACGTAAACAATTGATTTACATTTACCAGTTCCACTCCATTCATTAATTTATAGACCTCTATCATATCTCCACTCAGCCGTCTCTTTTCCAGGTTGAAGAGCACTAACCTTTTTAGCCTCTCTTCATAGGGGTATCCTTCCATCCCCTTTACCATTTTGGTGGCTCTTCTCTGTACCTTTTCTAATAACGCTATATCCTTTTTAAGATACAGCGACCAGAATTGCATACAATATTCAAAGTGCGGTCACACCATGTAATGGTACAGAGGGAGGCATAATAATATCCTATGTTTTTTTCTCCAATCCTTTCCTTATGATATTTAGCATTATATTTGCTCTCTTGGCTGCCTCTGCACAGTGGGCAGAGGGTTTCAATATGTTATCCACGATGAGGCCTAAATCTTTTTCTTAGGTGGTGATTCCTAATGTGGAACCTTGCATCGTATAACCATAGTTTGGGTTGTTCTTTCCTAGGTGCATAACTTTGCACTTGTCCACCTTAAATTTCTTCTGCCATTTGGATGCCCAGTCTTCCAATTTATAAAGGTTCTCTTGCAATTTTCCACAATCTTCATGGATTTTAATAACTTTGAATAATTTTGTATCATTTGTAAATTTGATTACCTCACTCATAATTCTCATTTCCAGGTAATTTACGGATATGTTAAAAAGAAGCAGACCCAGCACAGATCCCTGGGGTACTCAACTATTCACTTTTCTCTATTGGGGAAAATTGGCCATTTAGCCCTACCCTCTGCTTTCTATCTTTTAACCAGTTCCTGATCCCATGACTTTTTAATTTCACCAAAAGTCTCTCATGAGGGACTTTGTCAAAGGCTTTCTGAAAATTCAGATACACTGTATCAACCGACTCACTACCTGTATACATGCTTATTCACACCTTCAAAAAACATAACAAATTAGTAAGACAAGACCTTCCTTGGCTAAAGCCATAAGAACATAAGAACATAGGATATGCCATACTGGCTCAGACCAAGGTCCATCAAGCCCAGTATCCTGTTTCCAACAGTGGCCAATCTAGGTCATACATACCTAGCAGTATCCCCAAAAGACATAGGTTCCACAATGCTTGTACTGGGTCAAGCATTGATTATCCTGGGTCCCTTTTTAAAAATGGTTTATGGACCTTTCCTCCAGGAACTTGTCCAAACCTTTTTTAAACCCAGCTACACTAACAGCTCTTACTACATCCTCCGGTAACAAATTCCAGAGTTTGATTACACGTTGAGTGAAAAAATATTTTCTCTTATTTGTCTTAATTAGTTTACCCTGTAGCTTCATTACATGTCCCCTAGTCTTTCTATATTCTGATAGAGTAAACAATCGATCTACATTTATCCATTCCACTCCATTCATTAATTTATGGACCTCTATCATATCTCCCCTCAGCCGTCTCTTTTCCAGGTTGAAGAGCTCTAACCTTTGTAGCCTCTCTTCATAGGAGTAGCCTTCCATCCCCCTTTACCATTTTGGTGGCTCTTCTCTGTACTTTTTCTAATAACGCTATATTTATTTATTTATTTATTTTATTTATTTGCATTTCTTATATACCGCACTATTTGCGATCAGCGCGGTTTACATAAAACAAATGGCATCCGACAATAAACAAAAGCTATATTCTTTTTAAGATATGGCGACCAGAATTGCATACAATATTCAAGGTGCGGTCATACCATGGAACTATACAGAGGCATTATAATATCCTTTGTTTTATTTTCCATTACTTTCCTTATGATATCTAGCATTCTATTTGCTTTCTTGGCCGCCGCTGCACACTGGGCGGAGGGTTTTAACATGTTATCCACAATGACTCCTAAATCCTTTTCCTGGGTGGTGGTTCCCAATGTGGAACCTTGCATTGTGTAACCATAGTGTGGGTTGTTCTTTCCTAGGTGCATAACTTTGCACTTGTCCACATTAAATTTCATCTGCCATTTGGATGCCCAGTCTTCCAATTTATTCAGATCCTCCTGCAGTTTTCCACAGTCCTCTTGGGTTTTAACAGCTTTAAACAGTTTTGTATCATCTGCAAATTTGATAACCTCACTAGTTATTCCCTTTTCTAGGTCATTTATAAATATGTCAAAAAGTAGCGGACCTAGTACAGATCCCTGGGGTACTCCACTATTCACCTTTTTCCACTGGGAATATTGGCCATTTAGCCCTACCCTCTGCTTTCTATCTTTTAACCAGTTCCCGATCCACAATAGTACACTGCCTCCTATCCCATGACTTTTTAGTTTTGCCAAAAGTCTCTGATGAGGGACGTTGTCAAAGGCCTTCTGAAAGTCCAAATACACTATATCAACCGACTCACCTTTGTCGACCTGTTTATTCACACCTTCAAAAAATATATCAGATTAGTAAGACAAGATCTTCCTTGTCTAAAGCCATGTTGGCTGTCTCCCATTAGGCCATGACTATCTACATGCTCTGTAATTTTGTTCTTTATGATGGTTTCTACCATTTTCCCTGGCACCGAGGTCAGGCTCACCGGTCTGTAATTTCCCGGGTCATCCATGGAACCCTTTTTAAAAATTGGCGTTACATTGGCGACCCTCCAATCTTCAGGTATTACAGATGATTTTAATGAAAATTCACAGATTACCAATAGCAGGTCTGCAATCTCATATTTCAGTTCTTTCAACACTCTTGGATGTATTCCATCCGGTCCAGGTGATTTGCTACTCTTCAGTTTATCAAATAGCTGTAATACATCTTCCCGGTGTAGTGATATTTCTCTCAATTCCTCTGCAGTATCACCTTTAAATACCACTTCAGTCTTGGGTAACATCTTCCTCAGTAAAGACCGAATCAAAGAACTCATTCAGTCTCTCCACTATAGCCTTGTCTCCTCTTACTGCCCCTTTTACCCCTCTATCATCTAATGGTCCAATTGACTCTCTCACAGGCCTTTTACTATGAATGTACTTGAAAAAGTCTTTATTTCGTGTTTTTGCTTCCGTAGCAAGTTCCTTCTCAAATTCTCGCTTTGCCTTTAACTTGCCAGTGCTTGTGCTTTTTCCACTTTTCGTCGTTTGGCTCTTTTTTCTATTTTCTGAAAGATGCTTTTTTGGCAGCAACAGCCTCTCTGACCTCACCTTTAAACCATGCTGGCAGTTTTTTGGACTTTCTTCCACTTTTCTTAATGCATGGAATACAGCTGGTCTGGGCTTCGAGGATAGTATTTTTAAATAACACCCAAGCTTGCTGTAAGTCTTTAACCTTTGCAACTGCTCCTTTTAGGTTTTTCTTAACTATATTCCTCATTTTATCATAGTCTCCCTTTCGAAAGTTAAAAGGTAGTACTGTGGATTTCTTTACTATCCCTCCTCCACTAATTAAATCAAACACGGTCATGCTATGATCACTATTGCCAAGTGGTCCCAACACCCATATTTCTTGCACCAGATCTTGTGTTCCACTAAGGACTAGGTCCAGTATGGCTTCCCCTCTGGTCAGTTCATGAACCAGCTGCTCCAAGAAGCAGTCATTTATTTCATCTAGAAACTTTATCTCCATAGCATGTCCTGCTGTGACACTGACCCAGTCGATACCGGTGTAATTGAAATCACCCATTATTACTATTCTGCTGTGACTTTTGTTAGCTTCCTTGATTTCTTTGAGCATTTCATCATCCATTTGTTCATTCTGGCCAGGCGGTCGATAGTACACCCCCACTGCCATCACCTTCCCCTTCATACCTGGAATTTCAGTCCATAGAGATTCTACAGCAAATTTTGTTTCCTGCAAAACTTTAATCCTTTCTGACTCAATGCCCTCTCTAACATAGAGCGCAACCCCTCCACCAATTTGATCAGTTCTATCATTACGATATAGTTTGTATCCAGGTATCACAGTGTCCCCACTGGTTATCCTCCTTCCACCATGTCTCTGAGATTGCAATCATATCTAATCTCTCATTTAGTGCTATATATTCTAACTCTCCCATCTTATTGTTTAGACTTCTAGCATTTGCATACAAGTATTTTAGAGACTGTATTTTATTAATATTAATCTGGCTATTGGTAGGCATGGATAATTTGGAATCCTTACACTCTGTCTGCACCGTACTCAAGGGCATTTGGGCTACTATACTCTTTTTTGGAACCTCACTGCTTTTGGTAGTATCCTTCAAGGATACCTTCTTCCGAACCATCTGCTCTTGGGTGACTGTCGGCTTTCCCCTATTTTCTAGTTTAAAAGCTTCTCTATCTCCTTTTTAAAGGTTAATGCCAGCAGCCTGGTTCCATCCCGGTTAAGGTGAAGCCCATCCCTTCGGAAGAGCTCCTCCTTTCCCCAGAATGTTCCCCAGTTCCTAACAAATCCAAAACCCTCATCCTTGCACCATCGTCTCATCCACGCATTGAGACTCCGGAGCTCTGCCTATCTTTTGGGTCCTGCACGTGGAACAGCATTTCGGAGAACGCTATCCTGGAAGTTCTGGATTTCAACTTCCTACCTAAAAGCTTAAATTTATCCTCCAGAATTTCCTATCACATTTTCCTATGTCATTGGTATCGACATGTACCAAGACAGCAGACTCCTCCCCAGCACTATCTATGATCCTATCTAGGTGGTGTGAGGTCCGCTACCTTCGCACCAGGCAAGCATGTTTCCAGGCGATCCTCACGTCCACTAGCCACCCAGCTATCTACATGCCTAATGATTGAATCACCAACTATAACAGCTGTCCTGACCCTCCCCTCATATTGGTCCCCTCATAGAACAGACTATGCACACGTGGGAGGAGACAGGAAGTAGGCTACAGAATACCTCAGCAGGGGGGGAGGGGGTAGTCCCTCAGGTAGGCTAGAGCAGGAAAAAAAGTTTAAAACACAGCAGGTTCTGGGGACAGAGCAGAGAGAGAGATTTAATTTAAAGTAACCGTTAACCTGGCTACCACACAAAGCCGTTAGTTGAGAGAGGCAAGGTAAGTTGTACAGCTGAGAAAGCTGAAAAGTGCAAAACTAAAGGGAACAGGGAGGTGAAGTAGCACACCAATAAAGTCAAACAATAAATAATTAAATAAACAGCTAGAACTCTCAGCAAATAATTAAATAAACAGCTAGAACTCACAGCAAGTTGTCACAGGAGTTAAATATCTACCTCTCTAGCAGAGCACTGTGAGGGCACTGTTCTTCCCAGAGCAGAGAGACAAACAGAACAGACTATGCACATGTGGGAGGAGACAGGAAGAAGGCTACACAATACCTCAGCAGGGGGGGAGGGGGTAGTCCCTCAGGTAGGCTACAACAGGAAAAAAAGTTTAAAACACAGCAGATTCTGGGGACTATCTCCCATTAAGACATGCTTATCTATATGATCAGTAATTTTGTTCTTTATAATGGTTTCTACCATTTTTCCCAGTACTGACGTCATGCTCAACAGTCTGTAGTATCCCAGATCACCCCTGGAACCCTTTTTAAAAATTGTGCTACATTGGCCATCCTTTAGTCTTCAGGTATTACAGATGATTTTAGTGATAGTTCACAGATTTCTAATAGCAGGTCTGCAATCTCATATTTAAGTTATTTCAATACTCTCAGATGTATACCATCTGCTCCAGGTGATTGGCTACTCTTCAGTGTATCAAATAGTTGTAAGACATCTTCCTGGTATATCAATATTTCTTTCAATTCTTCTGCAGCATCACCTTTAAATACAATTTCAGTCATGGGTAACATCCCTATATCTTCCTCAGTAAAGACCAAAGCAAAGAATTCATTTAGTCTCTCCGCTATGGCCTTGTCCCCTCTTAGTGCCCCTTTTACCCCTCTATCATCTAATGGTCCAACTGACTCTCTCACAGTGTTTTTTTTTTTGCTATGAATGTACTTGAAAAAATCTTTATTACACATTTTTGCTTTCACAGCAAGCTTCTTCTCAAATTCTCTCTTTGCCTGTCTTATCAATGCCTTGCATCTAACTTGCCAGTGCTTGTGTTGTTTCCACTTTTCATCATTTGGCTCTTTTTCCATTTCCTGAAAGATGCTTTTTTGGCAACAGCCTCTCTGAACTTACCTTTAAACCATGCTGGCAGTTTTTTGGACTTCCATCCACTTTTCTTAAAGCGTGGAATACAGCTAGTCTGGGCTTCCAAGATAGTATTTTTAAACAACACCTATGCTTGATGCAAATCTTTAACCATTGCAACTGCTCTCCTTACTTTTTTCTGAACTATTTTCCTCATCATAGTCTCCCTTTTTAAAGTTAAAAGTAGTACTGTGGATTTCTTTACCGTCCCTCATCCATTTCTTAAATCAAATGTGATCATGCTATTATCACTATTCCCAAGTGGCCCCAACACCCTTATCTCTTGCACTGAATCTTGTGTTCCAATAAGGACTAGTTCCAAAATGGTTCCCCTCTGGTTGGTTCATGAACCAGCTGCTCCAAGAAGCAGTCATTTATTTCATCTAGAAACTTTATTTTTCTATCATGTCCTGCCATGACACTGACCCAGTCGATACCAGGATAATTGACATAACCCATTATTATTACTGTGTTGTAACATTTGCTTCCTTCCCTGATTTACTTCAGCATTTCTTCATTCATTGGTTCATTCTGGCCAGATAGTCGGCAGTACACCCCCACTGCCTTCTCCTTCCCCTTTTTACATGGGAGTTCTATCCATAGAGATTCTACAGTGAATTTTGTTTTCTGCAAAACTTAAATCCATTGTGACTCAATACCCTCTCTAATATAGAGTGCAACCCCTCTACCAATTTGATCTGCTCTATCGTTATGATATAGTTTGTACCCAGGTATCATGGTGTCCCACTGGTTGTCCTCCTTCCACCATGTCTCTGAGATTCCAATCATATCTAAACTCTCATTTAGTGCTATATATTTTAACTCTCCCATCTTATTTTTTAGACTTCTAGCATTTGCATACAAGCATTTTAGAGGCTTATTTTATTAATATTAATCTGGTTATCAGTAGGCAAGGGTAATTTGGAATCTTTAAGCTATATCTGCTCTGTACTCAAGGGTATTTGGGCTACTTCTGTCTTTATTGGACCCTCTATGTTGCTATGCCATAACTTAATTCTTTTGCTAGTATCCTTCAAAGATATATTGTTCTGAACCATGCACTCTTGGGTGACTGTCAGCTCTCCCCTATTATCAAGTTTAAAAGCTGCTCTATCTCCTTTTTAAAGATTAATGCCAGCATCCTGGTTCCATCCTGGTTAAGGTGGACCCACCTCTTCAGAATAGCCCCTCCTTTTCCCAGAATGTTGCCCAGTTCCTAATAAACCCAAAACCCTCTTCCTTGGACCATCTTCTCATCCATGCACTGAGACTCTGTAGCTCTGCCTGCCTTTTGAGTCATGCGCGATGAACGGGAAGCATTTTGGAGAATGCTACCCTGGAAGTTCTGGATTTTAGCTTCCTATCTAAAAGCCTAAATTTAGCCTCCAAACCTCCCTACCACATTTAACTGTCTTGGTACCGACATGTACCAAGAAAGCAGACTCCTCCCCAGCACTATCTAAGACCTTGTCTAGGTGTTGCGTAAGGTCCGCTACCTTTGCACCGGGCAGACATGTTATCAGGTGATCCTCATATCCACCAGCCACCCACCTATCTACATGCCTAATGATCAAATCACCAACTATAATGACTGTCCTAACCCTTCCCTTGTGGGCGCATGACCATAGAGAAACCTTCTCATTGTGAGGGTTTTACATCAATTGGAGGACTGGTCCTAGCTACAGGATCACTTTCTGCCACATCAGGGTGATGCTCTCCTGTCACATCACCACTCTCCTCCATGGCAACAGAGTACTATATCCCTGTAGATCTCATCTATGTACCTCTCTGTCCTCCTTATGTCTTCCAAGTCTGCTACTCTAGCCTCCAAAGATCAGACTCGTTCCCTGAGAGCAAAGAGCTCCTTGTGCCTAGCGTACATGTAAGAACCCTCAACAACTGGGAGAAAATCATACATGTGACACTCAATGCAAAAGAATCAAAAGCCCCCATCTCACTGCTGGACTGCTGTCTGCATTTTAGTTTTAAGGTTGTGTTTAGGTATTTAAGTTGTTTACTTACTAAGTTTTGAAATTGATACTTATACTAATAAAACTATACCTAATATGTTTACTGGACTTTTTTTTACCTCAAGCTTAATTAATCTCAGGTCCTTAATGTATGCCTGATGAGGATAAACAGCTGCACCTGAGAGTGAATATGACACCTCCTTCCCTTTAAGAAATTTAAACCCCTATAAAGCTACAATTATTCCAGCAGTGTGTGGGAGTCAGGGAGGGAGGGAGGGAGAGAAAGAAGACATTAATAGTTGACTGCTACACAGTGCCTTGTCCTGTGCTTCTAAAGTAATCTGTGACCAATTTTCTGGGTGATTCACATAGCCCTTGCTTGGATAGAGGGAGTCTTTCAAAATGCCCCTTTGATCTGTCACTTGACTTTAACATCTATTTAAAACAATTTCACAGGTCTCTTGCCCCCTATCTAGAAGGTCTCTTTGTAAAGGTCTCTAGAAACAATTTATTACTCAAAGAATACGGGCCCTGTTTTTTCTTTTATACTAAGTTATACTCTGATTTGATTTAAATTAAAGATCTTTGCTGATACTAGACCTTGACTGAGTATTAAATTTAAACTAGAAGCTCTTTGCTGGGTTTTAAATTTAGCCATAAAGCTCTCTGCAGTGTTTTAAATTTAAACTGAAAGCTCTCCATTGATACCTGGAATGAGAACTGCCTGAAGGGCAAGCAGGTTTCAGGAAAGGGTGAGGAATGAGAGACATCATTGTGGATGTGAGATGGATCCTTGAAAAGACAAAAGAATGCCAAAAGGATATCTATATGTGTTTTATAGACTACAGCAAGTCTCTTGACCATGTAATCATGAGAAACTCTGGGCCACATTACGAAGTATGGGTATACCAGAACACCTGATCGTTCTCGTGCACAACCTTTGCATTGATCAAGAAGCAACAGTTCAAATGGAACAAGAAGAAACAGAATGGTTTAAAATTAGTAAAGGTGTACAAGGCTGCATACTTTCCCCTTACCTCTTTAATTTATATGCAGAACAAATCATCAGAGAAACAGGACTGTATGAAGACAACCGAGGTATGAAAATTTGTGGAAGACTCAACAACCTTCGCTATGCTGATGATACCGCATACTGGCTGAAAGTGAAGATGATCTGAAACATCTGCTTCTCAAGATCAAGGAACATAGTCTTAAAATGGGTCTACACCTTAATGTAAATAAGACAAAGGTCCTGACAACTGGCAAAATCAATAAGTTCATAATTGACGGAGAAGAAATTGAAATAGTGGACAACTTTAACCTACTTTGATCAACTATCAATAAAGAAACAACAAGCAGTCAAGAAAGCTGATGACACATTGCTCTTGGCAAAATGGCTATGAAGGACCTAGACAAGATTCTCAAGAGCAGAGATGTCTCCCTCCATACAAAGATTCCACTTGTTCAAACCATGGTATTTTCAATAATGTGATATGGATACAAAAGTTGGACAGTGAAAAAGATAGATAGGAAGAAAATTGATGGCTTTGAATTATGATACTGGCGATGAATACTGTGTATTCCATGGATTGCCTGAAGAACAAATCAGTCAGTACTAGAGGAGATCAAACCTAAGCTTTCTTTAGTCTTTCATACATCAAGTGAAGAGACAGATCATTAGAGAAAGACATCATGCTTGGCAAGGTAAAAGGTCAACACAAAAGAGAGAGGCCAGCAATGAAATGCATCAATACAATAACAGCAGCTATGGGTGCCACTCTGTCAACAATGAGCTACCTGACTGAAGACTGAACACAGTTTAGGACAACTATCCAGAGGATCGCCATGAGTCAACATCGACTCATTGGTACTTAATAACAGCAAGGCAAGTCTCCCAAATACACAGCATACAGGGGGACATGCGGCTACTGGGAGGCAACCAGTGTTCAGGCAGGGAACTATGGTAGCCAGGATAGGGTGAAAGGGCTGGTCACCCTCAGTGACACCCTCTGAGGGTCCTCAGAAAACAGCTTCAGTCAGAGCAATAAGTGTAACCACAGATGCACAGACAACCTAAAGCACAATTCGAATCTGCCAGAGAGAGAAGGCACAGACATAAAAGCAGAGAAGTGGCAAGGCATGAGGCTGGCAGGATATGGCTGGCATATGTAGTGTGTTGGAATGTGCAGCTGGTAGCACATGAAAATGCCATGGCCATGGAAAGTCAAGGTCAGGTTCGCAGGCATACATGAGACTCCACAAGCCAAAGACCACCAGGTCAGAGCACATGAAGAATACAATGTGCACATGGCTTCAGACAGTGCTGGTGCACAGAAGCACAACAGAAGGGAAGCAGTCACACTGTGGCCAGATAGAGTACAACTACAGTTGATCAGCAATGCACATGAGTTGCGCTGGGAACCAGGATGTCAAAAGGAGGGGGGTAGAAGATGTGGCCTGCACCCTGTACCAGGGCATTCCCAATGACCAGATGGCATAGCCTCTGCACATATGAACAGGGCTATCCCTCAACCCAAAGGCAATAAAGTGCTGTGCCTCTGGCTGGTGATAAAACAGCAGCAAGGTAAGTCATGACACCTGTGGCATAGATGTGACATGGAGGGAAGGGACCCGTATCATACAGTTACAGTACAGTGAACTTTATTTGATATACCATCTATTATACAAGATGTCTAGGGCGACACCATGCATCCACAACATGGATTGCCAAACTGGGGCTCTAGCTGCACTAGAACAGCAGGCAGAACATAAGCCAGAATGGTGGCATGCAGCAGAGAGCACTGCATAGCTCTTGGCTAATGTCATAAAGAAGGCCCAAGGTGTTTCTAGGAGGACATGAATGGGCTACATGGACAAAGAGGCAGTGTAGGGTACCTAGCTAGGTCAGAGTGCCCATAAGTGGCAGATGGTGATGACATAAGATGGTGTAACATAGGAGCTGTGTACAGGTGCCACTGCTAGTACTCAGGCACATGTGTAGGCCACAACCTTTTGTGCAGAATAATGATACCTGTCAGTGAAATGCACCAATTGATGGGTTAAGTACAGACCCCCATAACATACAGATACCGTATGTTGTGAGGGTTGCAGATATAGTGCCCCTTCCTCACTCCAGGTACACAATGACATAGGTCTTAGGGATGTACAATAGCCAGTTAAGAATCACTGACCTAGCAGAGGGTTGCCATGGTGCAGGATGTGCATGGACCTGAGCTTAGTAGGAAAGCACATCAGCAACCAGGTAGTGATGTTGTGTACATAGGAACAGCAGACCAATATGTGGATGTAGTGCTCAGTAGGGCCCTTCAATGATCCACTATGAGGTGCCTCTGATGCCTCGCCACATTATGTCACGTAGGAACATCCCCAACAGGTAACACAGAGATTTTTGCAGTCATAATATGTTAATTTTGGCTGTATAATGACCAAATTTTACCATGCTTTAGTAAGAAGGGGTGTCGATGATAGTTTAAAACGATCAGATCTTTTGAGCAATTGTACTCCAATTTCAGGCTACTGTGGGCAGTTAGGAAAGTGTTACGACAAGATATTAATGAAGTCATCTTTCTTTCATTTCACTCATTGCCTGACACAATTTTCAGTCACTGTATAAGCAGCTGCTATTTTATCTATTAATCTCTTAGGGAATATTTGATACAAGTTAACAGCCATGTTTCGCTTTCAGTTCAAACATCCACATTGAGGCTCAGTGATGAGATTTGCTAAAAGTAAGCCTGGGTGTTTTCACCTGCTATTCCCATTTTGTTTCCAGAACAAACTCTATAGTTTGTCTCAGATGGAGTCACAGCCTGGAGTGAGCAATCTGGGTCCCAACTTACTGAGATATTTTGGCTTGCCTCATGCATATTAAAGCTGAATCCACCAAAGTCTTAAGTCATTTGGTATAGCAGAAAGAAATCACCTCCAATACTAACCCATTCTATTATGGGAGCATCTATTCCTCTTAGCGGCATGTTTACTATAGCACACCAGCCAGGTAGCACAGGGTAGTGCACGTTTTTGGTGCCATGCACTCAGGGGCGGCCCAAGGGGGGTGCGGGACCATGTGCGGAGATTAATTGTGGGGCCTCATTTGCATAAATATTTGCATAATATTAACGTGCTTTTAGTAAAGATACCTCTTAATGAGTGTCTGGATAAAGAAAGACTAACAGATTTCTACATTATTATTTTGCAGTGACAACTGCCAGGCCCATTAGGAAGTACTATAAACACGGACCATTTAGAACCCATAGCAAACCCACCGTATCATAACAGCACTACCAGGACTCACAAAGCATTAAATCCTACCTATCAAAAGGCAACACTGCAGATATTAAACCAATACATCTCACTGGGGGAAAGAGAATAAGTGGGACTGTCAAATAGAAACTACATGAACAGAATACCTCAGCTCAGTTACACATGCAGAACATAGACCATCACCACACAAAGAACAAGGGATCACAATTTAGAAATAGGAAGATAATAATTAAACTGGGAACCCCAAAAGCCAAATGTGAAATGTACAACACTGGAGAAATAAAACTATAAAGTAATTTCCTCTTGTACTAAACAAAAACGCAAAGATGTTAGCAATGCACACTTCCCAGACCAGACATATTCCAGTTAATAAATACAAAATAAAAAGTATTTTTCTACCTTCTGTTTGGGCATTTTATTTTTCAGTTGCAATTGCTCCAGTCACTTTCTTCTGGTTTCTTCGTGTCTTCTGCGAGCTGTCCAATTGTCCTTTCTTCTCTTTTAGATTTTTTTCCATTCTCTCTCTATATCTGCTTTAACATACTGATCTTTCCCCTTTTGCTCTTTCCCCCATTTCTTTCCTTATTCCTTTATCATCCACTCAAATTTCACCCTTCCATTCTCAATCCCCACTTACTCTCTCAATACCCGGCCCATCGTAGACTTTTCTTCCACACAAAATATATTTTCCCCTCTCCATTCTCATTCCCCATCCCCATCCCCTTCTAGTCCTCCCCCAAATTCAGCTCCCTTATAGATCTAGACCCACCCAGCATCCACTCCCTTCTAGTCCCATTCTCCCATGCCCCCACATCAGCCCATTTCCAGTCCTATCCCCCCATATGCTCTTTTCCAGTTCCATTCCAGCCCCCCATCAGCCCATTTCCACTCCAAGCTCCCACATCAGCCAATTTCCAGCCCTATTCCAACTCCCATCAGCCCGCTTCCAGTCCTGTTCCAACCCCCATCAGCCCATTTTCCAGTCTTATTCCCCCATCAGCCATTTTGAGTCCTATTCCAGCCCATCACCCATTTGCAGTCCAAGCTCCCCCCATCAGCCGGGAAAGGTTAAAGGGCATTACCTTTAACCTCTCCTGGCATTCGCAGCTTCACAGAAACAGCCGCCAGCGTGAAGGAAAAGGCTCTTCACGCTAGCGGCTGTGCAGAGGGAGCCAGGGCCTTGCAGGGCTTCTCCAGCTCCCTCTGCAGCCGTCCATTGTGCGATAACGGAGTTCACACGGGGCCCCTGAAGCGTGGGGCCCTGTGTGAACAACATTATCACTCAATGGACGGGCCAGACCTGCATGCACTAAAATACCCACACAACCAAGGCTGCTGGCACAAGGATTTCTGCCGCCCTAGGCAGAAACCCTGGCCTCGTCACCCCCCCCCCCCCCCATCTAACATTTCCCCTTCAGCTGGCACCACCCTCCCCAGCTGACACCAACAATTCTAGTAGCAGCGGAAGTATTTCCAAAAGCAGCAGTTTTTTGTCACCATTTTTGGAAATACTGCCACTGCCTGCCTCCCCCCCAAATGGAATCGGTGACTGTAGGGGGGGGGGGGGCAGTGCGGCTGCCCATGTGTGCTGCTGCCACCCACCCACCTGCACCACCGCAGCCACCCGCACCACCGCAGCCACCCACCCAGGCCAACTGCCTTGGGTGGCCACCTAGCTTGCCTAGTGGATGGGATAACCCTGCATGCAACCAGGCAGTGTGGGTCTTGAAATCCTTGCTGCTGGTGCTTAGCAGGGAGAAACTACCCCGACACAAACGGTGGTGGTATTTGCTCCCTGCAGTGCTATTAACGCCATGAGCAACCCTAAATTAAAGGGGATAACTGTCTCTGCCCTCTGCATCTAGCACAGTGCCATGTGCTAGTAATATGGTCCAAACCTACGCTACTAGCGTAGGGTTCAGTAAATATATCCCTTAAAAACAAACAAAGGAATCACCTAAGATTCTTATCTGGACTTTATCTGTCTAAGAAATCTTTCTTTTTCTTATATAAAATCCAACTGCTTTGTTCTTTCTTGGAACCCAAAGATATTCAGCTTCTGCTACACCAACAAAGATCCAAAATTTAGCTGAACAGTTGTGCAAAATCATAAAAAGACAGCTAGTGTAGACATATCCCATGCTTCAGGGGAAAATTAAACAATGTTCATCTACAATCCAGCATAAGCTCTGCCACAATGTATCACCTCCTGTTGCTCCAATGCTGGATCGCAGATGAACATTGGTATAATTTTCCCCTGAAGCAGAGTATACCACTCAAAACACGGACCATGTTGGGATGGGACAAGCTAATTGAAAGTTTCTGGAACTTTAAAGTACAAATGTTGTTGGATGACATTGGAATTATCTGCTAGAAGTTAGTTAGAATACCATCTGCTCAGATAAATGCCATGTCTTACAAACTTTTTTGGCTGAAGATATGGTGAAGATGAATAAAAATAAAAAGAAGAATATACATTTTTAACAAGTTATTTAAAAAATGAGGGACCCGGTGATGTTTACTTAAGTGGGGAAACAGAGACTCGTATGAAAACTAAGTAAATCCACTCTATTAATGATCTTTATTTTCTTGCACATAACCTAAGGTGGTTGGATATAATGGTGGACAGGTCACAGTTTGCATGTGGTGTTTATCTCGACATTAACTGTGCCATGCTCAATACACCCACTGTCATCTCCAAACCTGCCCCTTACCACTCCAAGATGAATTTACAGCTAGCATGGCAATCGGCCCATGCTAACCAATAAGGCCCCGCGCTAGCTGTCAACACATGTCCCAACGCATCTTTAGCATGCACCAGAACATGCACTGACAGCTAGCACCCTTTAGTAAACATCGTCTTTTGCCTTGGATGCTGGTTGAGCTGGGCTCCTCGACTCTTTTTAAGCACTGGGAAGCCCAGTTTCTCAACTATAAAGTAAGAGTCTTTCTAGATATAACTAAAATCATACCAAAAAGTGTGATCAATTTTGCAGATTAGAGAATTATTTTGGCATAATTTTCCTTGCAAATATGTAGTTAAGTGTATATTTTATGAAGCCCTCAGCTGCTTTTGACCTCCCTTATTTCGGTTGACTGGTAGCAGTGGTGAATTTGATTTTTCTTTGCTTCTTTTTACCCTTCCATCATGGATTTCTGTCCAAGAATTTTTTTTGAGATGGAAAGGACAGTTTGAATGTTAAAAAAAATGTATTAAATTTAAAACAAAAATCTCAAGGCAAGCCCATGGTTACAAAGCACTTACAAACGTTCTGCCAAAATGCACAGTTTGAAAATTTCTCCCTTTCTTCGTGGGGTTAAAATGTAGAGGCAAGCATATGTCTGTGTTTAATGTCCACAAAGTTTATACTTAATGCTTGTCTTTAAAATTCTAATTAAGAACCTGCTTTTCAAAAATAATTTATTTTCCATCACGTTTCTCTGCCAGGTTTGTTTTGTTGATTCATAGGAATTTTTAGTACTTTGCCCTTTTATAGTGTTAAATTGCTTGCATGCATATGTATATTTTAATGGCAGTGTGTGCCTTTATTAATTTTAAAGTTGGGGCTTGCATCTCAATAAGGCATTTTCAGTCCCTAAAGTGACTAGTAAAAAGGATGTAGCATTGTATTACTAATAAACTGGTGCATAAAAAGAATGTTTATTGTTATTTTGTTTATGTTTTTATGGCTTGTTGTATGAAATTGTCTGCACAAGAAATGAAAAATGTTACTTATGAGAGCAGGGAATTGAAATCTGCAAGGATGACCTTTACAGTCATTGCCAGAACTGCTGAAAAGTCCAAACCATTTTGTTTAATCTCTAGCACAATATGTTGCTGTTACTTAGGCAGCAAAACTGTTAGGAAGTATAGTGCTCACCATCAAAGAGGTTGTATTATTTTCTGGAGTTGTTTCATCTGATTTTGGACTATGGTAAAGAATAATTCAAGAGGTCCATATGAATATTTTAAACAATATTCAGTAAAACAAAATAGTATCTACTGAAAACTATATAATGAGGAATTTGAGGATCAATATAGATAAAGCTACAAAAAACATTACTGACCTTATTAGAATATACATAAACCTCATTATTGCTTTTTGGGCATACAAAGTTGTTCTGATGACATTGACCCCCTACAGAAAGTAATAAAGGAAGTTCTCAGAGCATGCTTGAAAAATAACAGAGTGAGCTCAGGGGGAGAAATAAAATAATGCTTGTCCATATATATTTGAAAAGGCTTTTTACAGTTTCAAAAAAGTGACAATGACTTAGCAAGCTAGAAAGCGTGAACAGCAGCTGTCAAGGAAGGTCAGCCTGTGTCAAAACATTAAGAAAAACCTTGTCCCATCTGTGCAGTCTATTCCCCTTTATACAATGACAGCTGTCCTGTTATTAAGGTACAGCTCCTCTCCGATAAACGGAAATGAAATTCAAGGATGGCGAAGACACTGGAAGTGGCACTCACAAATGGAGAGTGTTTCAACTTGTAAGCACCTGAATTCAGCGAGCATCAGATTAAAATGTCACACAAAGCCCTGATATTCTTAGAAGTACTAATTTTGTTAAATTGGGGGACTACTATAGTGAGGTACCGGTAGAATGAAAAATTCTAAAGTAGTGTCCTCCCACATTGCCTTTTGTGCAGCCCCCTACCTTCATACCTGTCACAAAAGTACAGCCAAGCTATTATTAACCTGTTATTTGTAAGACACAGAGGACATGGGGCAGACACAGATGATCACAACATAGCAAGAGGATGGAATCAAAGCAAACGTAAACAATTTCATAAATAGAGGGATAACCTACCTGCAGTGGCAAGTACAACCTTGAGCAAAGGCATAGAGAGGAAGTAACCTGCACAGAGTGGCAGGTGCAGCTCTACCACTCTAGCCACCTTACTGGGCAGACTAGATGAACCATGCTGGGCTTTATCTGCCATCATTTACTATGTTAAGACACCTGTAGCCTTTCCAACAAATCTCATGGCTTAGCTGTCTTGACTGAAAAAAAACCCCACTTAAAAATGTGTCTTCTCTCCCACCAGTTAGTTTTATGAAGGTGTTCTCTAGTCCTAGCACTATTTAAAAAGATGAATAACACAGGTACACTAAAAAAAAAATTTTTTTAAACTGCCTCTAATGTTTCGATTGATTTTTACGTTTTTTGGTGCGCTGAATCCAAATCTGGTAACCAATTTGCTCCATCACGTACAGATTTATTGCTACATTGAGTTAGCAGTTTGAGGTGAACGTTTCAGATTGAGTGCGATCGAGATAAAAGTTTCTTGGATGAATTCTTTATACTAATTGTTTAGTAGTTATTCAAATAAGAATAAAGAAAATTGTAACAAGGCAGCACATAAGAATAGAGTAATGTCAACAAAACACACTGTGATGGTAGCAAAATTGTCTGCACTTAAAACAGCCACATACATGTGCACAAACATTGAGCATATAAGAGCGAGGTTAGACACAAAGCAAAGCAAAGAAATGTGCAAAAAATGTTGTAAAGGTATGTATGTAAGAAAAGAAAACGCAAACCGCACCATTGCAATACATGAAGACAAACACCCGATGGTGTGAAAATAAAATTCTAATAAATGAGATCCGACACTGTGGTAATAACTAGCAAATTTTTATTTCAAAGTTTAGTAAAAACACGATATTTGGCAACACAGTTTAGATTTTAAAGTCATTCTTGGGTCAATCAATCTCCTGGTGGGCCCGTTTCTTCTTCCCCCGAATGCTTCTCTTGGTGCGCTGCTTGGCGTATTTTTCATCTGGGGTTTCCCGCAGCAGCAACCAGCAGAAATCAGCCATCATAGTGGTGTTCCATTTTCCTTGGTACCTTCTCTCTGTGTCCTTGATGTCCTGGTGAAACCTTTCACCTTGTTCTTCACTGTACGCCCCCAATTTTTCGGGAAAGTAGTTCACATGGGAGTGCAAGAAATGGACTTTCAGGCTCATGTTACAGCCTTGTTCTTTGAAGGCATTGAGCATCCTGGCAACAATATCCTTATAGTTCTCATCCCGCCTGTTCCCCAAGAATTTGAGAACAACATCCTTGAAGGAATCCCAGGCTTCTTTTTCCTTCTCAGACATCGTTTCAGCGAATGCTCCATCTGAAATGAGTTTCCTTATATCAGGGCCAACAAACACTCCTTCCTTTAGCTTTGCTTCAGAAAGTCGGGGGAACTTTGAGCAAAGGTACCGAAAGCACTCACCATCTTTTGGAAGGGACTTGATGAATTGCTTAATAAGACCCAACTTAATGTGGAGAGGTGGTAATAGAATTTTATCACGAGGTACCAAGCTCTCATGAAGAACATTTTTCTCACCGGGTCTCAAATACTCCCGAATTGGCCAGTCTTTTTTCCCCCAGTGTAGGTCGCGGGCCCGTCTATCCCACAAGCAAAGGAAGCAGGGATATTTGGTGAAACCAGATTGCTGCCCTAATAGCATGGATAGAATTTTAAAGTCTCCACAAATCATCCACTTATGCTCATCATAACGAATCTTCTGAAGAATCAGGGCCAAATTCTCGTATTTTTCTTGGAGAATAACAGAGTGAGCAATAGGAACTGAAGCGAATGTGTTGCCATTATGAAGAAGAACACCTTTTATGCTGTCTTTTGACGAATCAATGAACAGCCGCCATTCAGCAGGATCATACTTGAGTTTAAACTTTTCCATCACTCCGTATATATCGTTGCAAAATACCAAATCTTCCTCTTTGCTGAAATACTTCAAAAATTGTGTCTCGCGGTTGCGGTACCAATAAAAAGTTGTTTCTGGTGACAATAGATTTTTCTGTTTAAGCCGAGAACCTAGCAGTTGGGCAGCATCTTTTGGGAGTCCTAAATCCCGGACTAAATCATTCAATTCAGCTTGAGAGAAAAGTTCAGGTTTCGGATCTGGTTCAGTTTCAAACTCGGAAGTACTGGACTCATCGGGAAAAGCCATCTGATGAGTCTCATCATGATCAGAACCGTCCACACAAATATGATCCAAAGATTTTGGTGGTTCAGGCACAGGTACTTCGTTGCTATGAGGCATAGGCCTAATTGCTGAGGGAAGGTTGGGGTAACTTATTACGTTCTTATTTTTTAAGTTGTATCCCTTCACAATGCAAGAGCAAAAATAGCAGTCACTGCTGTGGTCTCTTTGTTCACGCCACATCATAGGTATTCCGAAACGAAATGCTTGTTTTTTACCTTTCATCCATAAGCGTAGATCTTCCTCACATGTCTTGCACACTTTGTGAGGAGCCCACGGTTTGTCTTGATCGCCTAACTTCAAACCGAAATAGGCGAAATATACTTTTTTAATAAATGCAGAAATGTTCCTCTGCTGCTTTTTCACGGTATATTCCCCACAAATAAAACAAAACTGTCCGGAGAGTTGACGCAACCTCTGGCTCTGTGAGCCATCACAAATACACAGCACTGCAAACTACAACTGTAGTGAACCACTTCGGAATAAAGCTGGATTACGACTGAGCAAACAAAAGGTAATAATGAACTTGCAAGAAACTGAAATTTGACAGGAACGTTCATGTCGCAACCACCGTGTTTGAGCGAGCGAACGAGGCGAGGCGAACAGGAAAGAACATGCGCCAGCGCGAGTACTGGATTTAGCCCCCCGCCTCCCAATTGTCCTGTTAATGTATAAAATGAATACAAAACACTCTAAAATATCATGAGGGAGTGTTTCTAGTTAGTTAACCATTACAACCTCTATTTTGGGCCAAGAAAATAAACTGCAGTCGGCTAAAAAGAAATTATGTGAACATTCCTTATATGAGTAAGAAATCTAATTTTGCAAGAAAACGTGACGTGATGGAACATTTTGGCTATTTTTCCTGGATTCAGCACCCCAAAATCTATAGGAATCAGTTGCAAAACTGGAGGCAGTTTTTTGGTAGTGTACCTGTGTAATCAGTCTTTATTAACGCATTCCTTGTCTGTTATGATGTTGTTAACCTGTATTCTTTCCTCTCTCAGTTGTTTCTTCTTCTCTGTGCTTCTCTTTCCGAGATCCCTTGAACTCTTTGAATGTTAAACTTTGGGTCCTTACTTTCACCGTGGACAAGCAGGATAAGTGTCTTCACGTATGGGTGATATCACCAACGGAGTCCCATGTGGAAAACCTTTCCCAGCTTGTTGTAGAAGCTTTTGGAATGGTCCCAGCGCGCCTGCACATCAGTTCCCAGCTGCCACTGCCACACTCCTTCCCCTTAGTCTTTTCTGAGGAGCGTTCCAGATAGGTATGTTCATCAGAAAACAGTTTCTCTCTTTCTGGCTATAGCCAGTTTTGTTTTTACTCCTTTTTCACTTTCCTCATGTTCCTGCTGCCTCCTGCCACTGTTGTGCATTATCCCTGCAGTTTTTCCTCTTAGCTAGTCATTTTCAGGAATTTTCTAAGTTTCCTTTATTTTTGTCACATCACCGCAGAGGCTGATTTAGGCCTTATGCCCTTTGGCTATGATTTTGTTCCTTCAAAATTGAGTTGTTTTATTTTACTGTAGCTATTTTTCTGGGTGACGTGTCCCAGGAACTCACCAGTGGGTTTAAATGGTACACCCAGTGCAACAGGATCGTGTCTGTCATGGACGCTCATAAAAGGTGTTTGCAGCGCTGGAGGCCTGACCATGAACCCTCTTTGTGTTTTGTGTTTGCAGATGACAAAGAGAGGGTTCAAGGATCATGAAGAATAGCACAAAATAATTTTTGGTGCAATGAAGTCTGGGCCATCAACTTAGGCATCGGCATCATCAGTCTCCATAGCCCCAGGAGTTATATTGGACACTGGCGATGCATCAACATTGAGGGATCCTTGAGGTGAACTGGAGTTGAGCATGAATGGGGTCTCCAGGAGAAGGGCTTAATTAGGAGAAGAAAATAAAGTGAACTTTGGAGCCAGGGAGGGGTTGACTGGGCCAAGGACAGGAGCAACAGGAGAGAGGGGCTATATTAGTGAAAAGAGTGATTGTTCTCTGCTATGCTTTAGGTGCATCCCTTCCTCCTCTTCCCTGCTAACTGCCTGGAAGGGGGGGATTAGAGCAGAATACCTCTGGCTGCTCTGGAGTCAGCAAAGAAGTGGCGGAACTCTACTCCAGTTCATTCCTACAGAAATTAAGCCCTGCTTGGGAGCAGTCATCCACCAATTTCTGCCCAAAGAAGAGGAAGGATTCATCCGCGATTTAATTAGCATTGAGAGCTCGAGATGCTGATCATCAGGCATGGACTGAGATGCATCAACATTAGGGTTCATCAAAGCAGGGTGTCCTGAGCATGGAGGTACTTACTAAAGGAACCAATATCCTTGAAGCAGTCCCACCATAAGGAAAGCTCATTCACCTTGGTAGCAGAGGGGCCATATCAGATTCCAAGAGACTGAGACTAGCATGCTGATTCTCCCCATCAGCATTTGCATGCATCAGCCAAATCTACCGTAAACCATCCACCTTTATCAATGGTAGCCCCTCGAAAGTTTCATGAGAAACTTCAAGGAAAGGATGGCAATCTTTGCCCAGCATGAGGATGATGCTTCGGCTGCATCAAGACCAGTAAAACAGGACATCAAGCTGATTCTTGATATCCATCATCTACCTGCAGAAGGTTCACTGTCATGGCCTTGACACTGGTGACATCCCTGCCAGTGTCTGTCTCCTGTGTACTGGGGAGGGGAGGGGACGAGCACTCACCTAGACATCAGAGAAAATTGCTGCATCAACACTCCCAGTGGAGATCTGCACTATAAGAGGAGCAAAAGCCTGGGGCTCATCTTTTTGAGTTTCTTTCTGAGTCTGCATCAGAGTGCTCCTGGAAGTCTGAATATAACAGAGTATTTCTTGGAGGAGAGGTCCCCTCAGTTGCCTTCAGACCCCTCATCTCCTCATGAGAGACGTAAATCCCCTCCAGAGGAACCCTCATTCATAAAATTTTGTGTGGATAATGTCTGTCTGTTCTATTTAAGTTAGAGACAAAGATGGTGCCCAAAGAGCTGGGACTTCTCCTGTTCTGTAATCCTCCAAAGGAAACAATAGTACTGCCAATGCATCACATCCTTCAGCAGGTACAGATGAGAATATTGGAAGCCTCCTCTCTGAACTGCCTGTCAAGAAGGTTGACTCCATGTATCAAGTTCAAAAGGCTCCAAAGATTCAAGAAGTTACAGGTACTACACAACTCTATGGTCATTGAATCGTCTCTCAAAAGAGCTAAGGATACCAAGACTCATTCTTTGGTGCTCCTGGAGAGGGAGACTAGGACATTGGGTTCATTTGGGAGAAATGGTTTAGAATGCTATGTTCGCTTCCTGCATAGCATCCGACCAGCTCTTCATGGCATACACTTGAATATCATGCACAACATACAAGAGTTCATGGACTGTCTCCTCCAGAGGCAGCTCCAGTCCATAGTGAACTAAGAGAATGACTCAGGAAAGTACATAGGCCAAGTGACTTATGATACTTTAAAGACAGCATCTAGGGCCTCCTCTATGAGTAGTTGTGCCAGGAGACTCATGGCTCTGAGCCTCAGACTTGTAATATGGTATACGGAAGAAGCTCGCTGACATACTATGGCATGTTGAGAATATCTTTAGAGATTAGGTGCAGGAGACTGCTACCTTTATCAAGCCGCACATTGACACTTAAAACGCTCTCTGAGCCTATATCAGACTCAAATGTTTGTCATCCAGGAGGCATCAGAGCAGAGGGCAAAAGAGATCCTATTACTCTTATAGGCATAGGTACCATCCTCTCTCCTGCTCAACCCAGATTAAGCAGGGTTCTCACTCTCAACCCCATCAGCAGAGGGCCCAAAATTTCCAGTCAGCTTCCCAGCCAAAACCAGGGATAGGGTTTTGAATGGCACTTAAGAGTATATAGCCAACACTCCCATCCTAGTACCAGACAACCTCGCTATCAGAGGAAGGCTTGCATTCTTCACAATCACTGGCCACTTATAACTTCTGACAGTTTAGTCCAATATGAGCACAGCTTATGTCTATTTGACCTCCCTCCAAATTGCCCTCCAACAGTTTCATCAGCACCATGATCTCTCTGCCCTTCAACATGCAAATACAGTTCAGCCTGTTCCACTAGGGCAGGAAGGAAATGGTTTCTAATGAAATTATTTCCTGGTCATGAAATAGACAGAGGAATTCTGTCCCATCGTAGATTTATTTATTTATTTAGCATTTCTTTTATACCGCGCTATTATCATCAGTGCGGTGTACATCAAAACAAAACATATGCATTCAGGGTTACTGAAAATGCATTTACATTTGAACAGGGATTACAACTTGGATAACAGGGTAATTAACAACAATTTTACAACCTAGTATTTACAGTTATGTACATGGTGAGTGTAATTCTCCTGTCGGGGCTACACCGGGAAGTATCTGGTGAATAAGTGATGTTTTAGGGCCTTCCTGAGTTGGGTTAGGTCTGTGATAGCTCTGATGTCAGGGGGGAGGGCATTCCAGGCTTTAGGGGCATAGAAGCAGAAGGCTCGATTAGTTGTTGCCTTCTTGCATCTTGTTGATTCTTTCGGGATTGACAATGTGTTTACTGCTACGGATCTTCTACTTCTATTGAGAGGTGAGGTGTGTATCAGTTTGGTGATGGCTATGGGGGACTGATTGTTTAGGGCTTTGAAAGTCATAATTATATTCTTATATAGTGTTCTGGCTTGAAGTGGTAACCAATGTAACCTTTTCAGGATTGGTGTGACGTGGTCAGTCCTCGATATTCCTTCTAGCACCCTGGCTGCCGTGTTCATTGCCAATTGGAGAGGGTTTAGAGTTGCTTGTGGGAGTCCGTATAGGATTACATTTGCAAAGTCAATGTGTGGCATCATCAGGGCTTGGTAGATTGTTCTAAAGTCCGTGTACTCGAGTAGAGGTCGTAAATGTCGAAGTGTCCTTATCTTGTGGTAAATTGATTTTGTTGCGTTTTTTATATGCACCTTCATATCCATCCTTTGGTCAAGGGTGATGCCTAGGTATCTGATGGTAGACTTGGCTATCAGTTCTGTGTCCTTTACCTTTAGTGTGCATGGGGGTGTGAAGTTTTGGTTCTTCGTTATGAACATTATGTCAGTCTTGCTGTGGTTGATTCTCAGGTTCTGTGTGAGTAGCCATTCTGCAGCTGCATTGAAGCAGTTTATCAGTGGAGTGAAATCGGGTTGGTCTGTCATGAAAGGCATATAGAGGAGGATATCATCAGCGTAAGCTAGGCAGGATACGTTAAAGGATGGGTTGCATGTAGATATTAAACAGTAATGCAGATAATGAGGAGCCTTGAGGTACTCCTTGATGCTGTAGAAATGGGTCTGATGTTATGGTGCCGAGTCTCACTTGTTGCCATCTGTCGGAAAGGTAGGATTTAAACCATCTCAGTCCTGATTCCTGGATTCCTTTTTCTTCAAGGCGTTCAATAAGAATTTGGTGACTCACAGTCAAATGCAGCTGAGATGTCCATGAATATAAGGGCAAAGCCTTGTCGGATGTTATCTATTCCGGTGATTATGGTGTTGAAGAGGGTGACGCGTAGGGTCTCTACACCGTGTGCTTCCCTGAAGCCATGTTGGGAAGGATCCAGGGGGGCTTTGGTGTCAATGTGTTGTTGTATTTGGTGTTGCACTGCCTTTTCAATTATTTTAGCTAATAGTGGGATGCTGGATATCGGTCTGTATGATTCGACCTTTAGCGGGTCCAGTTTATTGTTCTTTAGCAATGATCTGATGGAGGTAAGTTTTAGGCTTTGTGGGAAGGTTCGTATTGCGAATGATTGTTCTAGGATTTTATTTAGGGTGGGGCTTAGTTCGGTGCAGAGCTCTCTGATCCAGGAAGCTGGGCACGGGTCATTGGGCGCAGTAGTAGCATTGATGGAGGTGATGATATTCTCAATCTCTTTGGGTGATAAGGTGTGGAATTTGGTCAGAGGGGATGGGTGTGGCATCTTGGGTGGTTGGGAGGGTCTGGTAGGACAGGGTGTTTTGGCTGTCTGTATCATTTTTGATTCTAAGTAGGTAGCATAATCCTGGGGTTGGATTGAGGGTCATTGTTCTGGGGTTGGTTCTCGTGCGAGCGTTTTTATTATGTTGAATAAGTCATGGTGCTTGCTTATTGATTGCTTCAGGAGGTCTGTGTGAAACTGCTTTCTTCTCTCCGCTATTTCCCGGCAGTGCTTCTCTAGGTGTGAACAGTATAATGTGTATGCTTCTGTGGAGCGGGATCGGCGCCAACGTCTCTCTAGCTTGGTCTGACCTGATGGACCTTGGTCTGACCCAGAATGGCATATCTTATGTTCTTATTTAAGAAGGGACCCAGGATATCAATGCTTGACCTAGTACAAGCATTGCAGAACCTGTGTCTTTTGGGGAAACTGCTAGGTACGTATGACCTAGATTGGCCACTGTTGGAAACAGGACACTGGGCTTGATGGACCTTGGTCTGACCCACTATTGCATATCTTATGTTCTTATGTTGCGTAGGTGGAGAAGTGATGATCGCAATTCATTTGAGTACCAAGCTACATGTGTACGGGTCTTGGTTTTTCTATTTGTATCGGGGATTTGTGCGCTCGACCTGAGGGTGTCATTCCAGGTGTTAATCAGATTGTCAAGTTCGGGCTCTGAGGAGTTTAGCGGTGGAAGGAGTTTCTTTAGTATTTCCTCTTTGTTGAAGGAGCGAAATCTTCTCATAGGTAGTTTAGGGGGGATGGAGTTGGTGTTCTGATTGTTAGAGTAGGTGGGTAGTTGGAATCTGATCAAGCTGTGGTCAGACCATGGTACTGGTGTTATAGTTATTGCGAAGTCATTGTTTGCTTCCATGATGTCCTGGGGGGCGAATATCAGGTTCAGGGTATTTCCCTTCACATGTGTTGGTGCTCTGACTATCTGACTGAGTCCGAGGTCAGCAAGTGCTTCGAGAAATGCCGAGATTTGTGAGTCTTGTAGGGTTGGGAGGTTGAAGTCGTCCATTAGCCAGTTTGATGATCGGGGCTTGTTTGTGTTGCAGGCGAGGTCTATTATTGTTGATAGGTCCTCTGCAGAAGATGTAGGGGATCTGTAGACTAAATTGATTGAGCAAGCGTCGTTGGAGATGGATATCATGTTGAGGTAGGTTGTGTTGGTAGTGGTGCTCAGTTGAAATTGAAGTTCATTTTTCACAAGGATGAGTACTCCACCTCCTCTTTGGTTGGATCTATGGCAGGTATGGAGTGAGAAGTTGTGGGGTAGCATCTGGTTGATAATGATATTGTCACAGTCTGATAGCCAAGTTTCCATAACCATCAGGATGTCCAGATCGTAGTGGGATATCAGGTCAGTAATCACTGGCCATTTTGTGCGAATTGATCTGGAGTTGATGAGGGCGCATTTCAGTGGTCGTTGGTGGTGGTTTTTCTTGATCAGGGGCTTTTTGGTGTGTTGGAGGGCAATATGGCGCAGGTGGGGGTAATTTGAACGGTTGGCACCTGCTGAAGATGCATGAGTCTTGTTTGCCCATTCCTTCCAGGTGTTCCTCAGTATTGGTATGGAGTTGGGACCTGGGTTGAAGGCGTTTGAGCAGCTGGGCAGTGCTGTGATGAGGTAGATACCAGCTAGGGCTAAGAGTGTATGCATCATTCTAATTCCTGGTGTATCAAATACTCGTGGTTGTTAAAATATATCAACAATGGTAATAATATACTGGCTATAATAGTATGAGGACACTGGCGGCAGGTATGGCTGAGTAAAGTAGCAGTGATAATAATTAACAGGCAGCAGTAAAGGTAAAGGTAAGAAGAGTATGGGTAAGCGAGTAGGGAATAATAGCAACAAGGTAAGGCATAGGTATAAAGTAGCAAATACTGGCGACAAATGTAGCAAATACTCTTGTATGTGATATTAGAGTACAACTGCTGAGAAAGTAAAAGACTAATAGACACAATTAGATCTAGATGGTTATACTTGCGGCATGTAGTGGGGATGGAAGCAATTGGATGGATAGTTGAAAGTTCAGGCCACTGTTGCACTCTGCTTCCAGAGAGGCAATGTAGGGTAGGTTTCGTCCTATCTGCCATTGGGTGGACGAGCTTCACAGTAGAGGAGCTCCACTGCAGGGATGGCTATGTCTGTGTGGATTGAACCTTCGGAGGCATAGGGTTTGGAGCTTCAGGCGGTTGGCTTAGGTTGCACTGTGTTGGCCACTGCCTAAGGGCCATGCCAAAGGGCCCTCTGGCGAGGCCCTCAGGCGCGGGCCCGCCTGGCAGCGGCTGCCTTTTAAAGCTGCTGCACTTTGCTGCTCCTCCTCACACAGCCCCGATTGGGCTGGAGGGTCCTGAGCGGGAAGGTCGGCTGGCCTGCTCAGGTGTGCTCGACCCCGATCAGGGGAGCACGCTGATGGCGGCGGTTGTGTGGCTGCTCGCGGCTGGCAGCAGCTGCCTTTTAAATCTGCTGCACTTTGCTGCTCCTCCTCCCACAGCCCCGATTGGGCTGGAGGCTTCTGAGCGGGAGGGTCGGCTGGCCCGCTCAGGTGTGCTTGACCCCGATCGGGGGAGCACGCTGATGGCGGCAATTGTGTGGCTGCTCGCGGCTGGCGGTGGCTGTCTTTTAAAGCTGCTGCACTTTGCTGCTCCTCCTCCCACAGCCCCGATTGGGCTGGAGGCTCCTGAGCAGGAATGTCGGCTGGCCCGCTCAGGTGTGCTCGACCCCGATCGGGGGAGCACGCTGATGGCGGCGGTTGTGTGGCTGCTCGCGGCTGGCGGCGGCTGCCTTTTAAAGCTGCTGCACTTTGCTGCTCCTCCTCCCACAGCCCAAATTGGGCTGGAGGATCCTGAGTGGGAAGGTCGGCTGGCCCGCTCAGGTGTGCTCAACCCCGATCGGGGGAGCACGCTGATGGCGGCAGTTGTTGTAGATCTGAAGAATCTGAACAAATACCTGGTTTGAGAGAAGTTCAGAATGATTTCCCTTAGCACCCTCATTCCCTATTTGAAAAAGAGGGACTGGCTATGTTCTCTGGACTTAAAGGATGTGTATACCCACATTTTGATACATTCCAGTCACATGAAGCATCTGCACTCATCTTAGAAAAAAAAGCCAGTATCCCGTTCTGAATTTTGGCCCCACATCTGCTTCTCATAACTTTACAAAACGTCTAATGGTAGTCACAGCATGCCTATGAAGACTGGGCAAGCATTTCCCTAGCTGGACTATTGGCTGGCAAAAGCACTACTCAGATGGGAATTCAAAAACCCATGTGCACAACTATTTGGGTGTTAGAGTTATTCGAGTTCATCATAAATTATCCCAAGTCCCATTTAAGCCTGTCAGAAAGATTGGAATTCATTGGAGCTCTGCTAGAAATTCCTTGGGCAAAAGCCTTTTTTCTGCAAGATTGCCACCGGTCAGGTGAACCAATCATGGAAGAAATACAACAGTGTCAGAAGAGAGGAACATGCTGAGACCGTTGGGCCTCATGGCCTCAATGATTCATGTCACACCCTTGACACCTCTCAGAACACAACAGACTCAGTGGACCCTGAGCAAGCAGTGGACTCAGTCTATTTACAGTCACCGAGATATAGTTCCTGTCATGGCTCCTCTTCAGGACTCCCTGTCATGTTGGATGATCCATTCTAATCTAGCCAAAGGAATTCCCTTCCAAATTCCTCCTTACTAAAATGTACTAATGACAAATGCATCCAAAATAGACTGGGAAGCTCATGTAGATGGGTTTCACACTTAGAAAGCTGGGGAAATGCTCCGCACGGGGGCTCCATCGGCGTCGATGTCACCCATAAGTGAGGACCGACTTCCTGCTTGGTCCTGGAGAACTATCTTTTCTCCATGGACAAGCAGGAATGAGTCCTCATGTACGGGACTCCCAAGCTATAGGCTTCCAAAAACTGAGGAGACCAGCGAGAAGCCCAACAGGGGCAAAACTCAAATGTGGTATGATGAGAGGCCAGAACAACTCAACTTCCAACAATATACAAAAGAGTGATTCTCTCTACCTTTGTTTTGTTTTTGATAGCCTGGACAGAATAGAATGGGCTTGGGGGGGTGGAGCTGGATTCTAATCCCCAAACAGATTACGGAGTACAGATTGGCCGAAGTTGCTGTCACATCGGAAATCCTTGCCTAGATAGTAGCGAGATGTAAATGTGACCACATTGAAGCCCTGCAGATCTCTTCCATGAAGACGGCGCATAAGTTGGCCACTGACATAGCCATAGCTCTGATATTGTGAGCTGTGACATGATCATCAAGGCTCAGGCCTTCCTGGGCATAAGTAAAAGAGATGCAGTCTGGCAGCCAATTGAAAAAGAGCATTTGGAAATGGCAGCCCCTAGCTTGCTGGAGTCAAAAGAAACAAAAAGCAAGATGGACTTTCTATGGGCTTTTGTCCGCTCCGTGTAGAAGACTAAAGATCACTTGCAGTTCAACAAGTGTAACGCAGCTTCTCCTTTGTGGGCATGAGGTCTCAGGAAAAATGTTGAAAGAACAATTGATTGGAAATCCAATACTGCTTTTGGAAGGAATTTAGGATGAGTATGAAGGATCACTCTATTATGGTGGAATTCGGTGTAAGGCAGATGAACTACTAGGGCCTGAAGCTCACTCGTTCTGTGTGGTGAAGCGACTACCACTGGAAACAATAACTTCCAGGTCAAGAACTACAGACAGGAATCGAGTGGCTCAAAGGGAGCTTTCATGAGCTGCGCAAGATCTACATTGAGGTCCCAAGACACTGTGGGAGGCTTGTAGGAAGGCTTCAAAAGAAGTAACCCCCACATGAAGCGAACAACTAAAGGCTATGCTAAGATGGGCTTTCCTTCCACACCTCAATGGTAAGCTCCAATTGCACTGAGGTGGACCCTGACTGATTTGAACTTAAGTCAAGACTCAGAGAAGTGTAAAAGATATTCAAGCAAGTTTTGTGTGGAACAGACAAAAGGATCTAGGGCCTGGCTCTCACACCAGACTGCAAATCTCTTCCATTTGCCAAAATAAGACTGTCTCATAGAGGCCCTCCTGGAGGCCAAAAGGATGTCTGTTACAATATCCGGCAGGTTGAACTCCAACAACATTAGCCTCTCAACATCCACATCATGAGGGCCAAGGAACAGATGCAACATCATCCCACCATCCTGCGATATCAGATCTAGTGTACGGCCAAGCTGGAATGGTTTCTGACTGGTGAGCTACAGCAGGAGAGCAAATCAAAGCTGTCGGGGCCAATAGGGAGCGATGAGAATTGTGCCACCATCTGTTTTGAGCTTCAGGAGGGTCTTTGCAATGAGAGGTATTGGAAGATATGCATACAGAAGACCCTTCCTCCAATGTAGGAGGAAAGCATCCAATGCTCATCTGCTGTGTGATCTTACTCTGGAGCAGAACTGATCCACCTGGGCATTCTGTGGGGTGCCGAACAGATCTATTGAGGGTATGCCCCACTCTTGAAAGATGCAAGACGTCCACTCATGTGACTGGAGGACTCGACTCAGTCTGTCCAAGAGTGTTTTGCTTGCCTGGCAATTACGTGGCTCTCAGGTCCATCCCATGCATGATGGCAAATTTCCACAACCTGACTGCTTCCCAACACAGAGGTATGAACTCATTCCTCCCTGCTTGTTGATGTAGAACATGATGACCTCATATTGGTCTGGACCAGAACAATTTGGTTGGTCAGTCGATCTCAGAGCCTTTAGAGCATTTGCCACTGCTCTTAGTTCCAAGAAGTTGATCTGATGGAGACTTTCTTGGACAGACCAATCACCCTGGATGTACAACCCATCAAGAAGAGCTCCCCACTCCACCATGGATGCATCTATCATGAGAATTCTTTGGGGTGGAGCAATTTGGAAAGGAAGACCTTTGAGCAAATTGTGGTGGACTATCCACAAGTGCAATGACTGAAAAAGAGGGGCGGTGAGATACAGACGATCCGAGTTGACTGTGGACTGGGTCCACTGAGTCCTCAGAGTTCAGTGAGTCTGCCTCATCTGGACACATGCCAAGGGTGTGACATGCACTGTAAAGGCCATGTGGCCTAGTATGGTTAACATCTTGTGATCTATCACCTACTGACTCAGTTTAGTCTCTCGCACAAGTGCTCTCTGCCTGTGCAGATGGTCATGTGGAAGAAAGGCTCTCGCTTGAGTTGTATAGAGCAGGGTCCCTATGAATTCTACTGGGCGGGTTTAAGATGGGACTTTGGGTATTTGGTAGTAGTTCCAATAAATGTAGTTTGTAACTGCTTTGGATGATTTGTAGAACCCATGAGTCTGAGATTATGAGGGATCATCTTTGTGCAAAAAGAATAAGCCTTCCCCTGACTGGAGAGTTTGCTACTGCGGTTATTGGAAGAGTGTCTATGCTTTGAAGGAACCAGTCAAAACTCTGCCCCAGGTTTTGGCTGAGGAGCCAGTTGGATATTCTGAGGCTTCTCTCAATGCTGCTGTTTGAGCTGGGAGTTCTGGGGCCCAGGAAAATACCTATGCCTACAAGAGTAATAGATCTATTTCTGTCCTCCCACCCTTCTCTCCCCTTAGTACCTCCTGTGATAGGAGGCTGGCTTGGACAGCGCCTTGAGAGATTATGAAGAGTAATGTGCTGCTTTTCTATGAAGCCAGCCTTCTCTTCGACTTGTTCCCCAAAGAGATTCTCTCTATGGCATGGCATGTTGGCAAGCTTGTTCTGCACTTTCCAGGTCTGAGGACTGGAGTCAGGTGAGTCTCTGGGTGCCAATACTTATGGCAGAATCTCTCAATAGCATTTTAAAGATGTCATAGGTTGCTCGGACCATTAACTTCGAGCAGTATCTGGAGGGAGAGACTGAGACAGCTTGGCAAGGTCGCATATGACATTCTTCAAGAACATGCTCATGTAGAGCTGGTAAAAGGTCACATGGGCTACTAGCAAGGAGCTCTAAAAATACCTTCTCCCTAAAGAGTCCAATGTCTGAGCCTCCCTCCCCAGAATGAGTCTTGGTACTCTTAAACTCTTTAGGACAGATTTAACCACCAAGGAATGATGAGGAAGCTGAGGCTTCTCGAGTCCAGGATCCTTCTGAACTCAGTACATGGAGTCAAGCCTTCTACTGACTGGAGGCACAGTGAGGGGTTCTCCCACATGCAGGGCATGGGCACTGTCACTGCTTCTGCCATGGGTTCATCCTCAGTCTCCAAAGAAAATGGAATGGCCTTTGCCATATCCCACACAAAATCTTGAAAGGTCATGTCTTCAGGAGGGGACTTGCACCACTCATGAGGTGGAGAAGGGTCTGACGGGAGCTCATGAGACCTATCCTCTGACAGGTCTTATGATTCCACATCTGTCATCCAGCCTTCTAACTCAGACAGGAAGTCAAAGTACTTGAGTCTCTGCCTGGATCTCTCTCCTGGTCTGTGGGGATCAGAAGCTCCTTCAGGAGCGATAATGCATCAATACTCTTCCAGATTTTGAGGGCGCATCAGACTCCGATACATTAGGGAGGGATATCAGCCGGGCAGAGTCCAGAGTTGGGGCCCTTCGATGCCCTGATGTCAATGCATCTCCTGCAGGCAAGGTGTGCATCTTGAGGCTAGGCTGCATGATGGTCAATGTCACCGACATTGAGACCCCAGAATTCTGCACCACCAAGAGTGCTGTGATGCGCTCCTCAAGGGCTTGCAGAAGGTGCTTCTCTGTGGCTGCCAATTCTGAAGGTGTGGACCTGCAGCAACTTTGACCAATGTACCCTTTGACTGTACAGGGGTATCCCGTGGGTTGGTCTCGGCTCTTGGTAGGCTTTAGATGCTCCTCTAATGTTTTGGAGGATGAGTTCTCCTCCCTTTGGGGCAGCTTCAAGGGGGACTCTTGCAGAGTCATTGGTCTAGATGCCCGGCCTCAATGAGCTTCGTCGCCGATGCATCAGAGTCTTCACTCGGTCCTCAGTTCGATCACCCTCTCTCATCTTTGGGTGGAGTTATATCGATGGCCGATGCTATGGGGCACTATGTATCTTGGCTCAAAGTGGGCTCAAAAACTCCTCAATGTCGATACACTGCCAATGCTAGATGCAGCCTTTGAAGCCAAGGAGACCAGTGCTGTTGATGCCGATGACACTAAATCTGACTTGTGAGCACCAAAACGTTATTCAGGCTGCTTCTCTTGACCTTTGAGGCCTCTTCTTGTCATCTGTAAACACAAATTACAAGAAGAGGGTTGATGATTGGGTCTCAGGCACTGGAGGCACCAGCTGCATGTATCCATGGTGGATATGGTCCTAGCATACTAGGTACACTTTTTAAACCCACTGGCAAGTTTATGGGACATATTGTCTGTGAAATTAGCCGCAACAAAATTAAATGTCTCAATTTTGAAGCAAGGCCTGAACGAAAGAACGGCACCTAACGAGGCAGATGTGCGTGGAAAAAAATTTTAAAAATCAATGATCAAGGGAGATAAAAACCTTAAAAGGGAAAAGGGAACTGTAACAGAAGGCGAATGGCAAAAACTTGAGTGCAGAAACCCTCACAGGATCAAAGAAAGTTTACTAAGCAGAGAACATTTCAGGAACATGTCCATGGGGCTCCGCGGAAAATGAAAAACTGATCCAAGATGGTGCCACAGTGGGAGGTGGGAAGAAAGCATGCAGGCATAGTGGAACCTCCCAAAAGCTTCCAATTGAAGCTGGGGAACATTCCAATGCAGGGGCTCCATCGAGGATGTCACCCATACGTGAGGACTCATTCCTGCTTGTCCATGGAGAATACCTGCTACAAGTAAGTAACCATTTTTCAGTGCTTTTTCTTCTTACTTTGCTTTAGTTACATGAAAAGAGTTGCCCGGTGTACACAGGCAAGAAAGATTTGCTTAACTTTTACTTAGTTTCACACATTCATTTTAACAGGGATTTTTTAAGAGCATGCTAAGTTGATTAAAAGGCACATTTCAGAAAGGCCATTTAGGCGGTGTCTGGGATGTGCAAGAGAAAACATGCAAAATGCAATGGTATTTTCAGAAGAGGCAATATGCACATGCATGGCCCTTCTAAAATTGACACATCCCTATCCACGAATACAGACATGCGACAAAAAATGTGTGGTGGAGACTTGCATGTATGCACAACGGAAAATGGGGCATCACACACATTTATAGTTCTGGTAGATAGCAGAAACTGCAAGGACATGTATGAGTGTTCTAAAATAAAGATAGGCATGTGGCCCTGCTACCTGTAAGTGCACATATGATGATTCTAGTGCTTTGGAGGAGTAGCCTAGTGGTTGGGACAAATTAACTAGGTATGGAGAGCCAGGGTTTCAATTTCCGCTCATGGACAGTGACCTCTGACTGGAGGGACTGGGGTCTCTAGGTGCTCCTTGTGGCCTTGGACAAGCCTCTGTTGGCTCAGGAATGCATGTAGATTGTAAGCCCTTTGGGGACAAGGGAATATATACAGTTCCTGATTGCAAACCGTCTAGATTGCATTGTTTTGCAGATGGGCAGTATATAAATGCTTCAAATTCAAAAGCTATGCCTCGGCAAGACCCATATGTGCCCTGCATATGCTCCCCCTTGTGGAACATGTGCATTTGTTTCTTGTCCCATGCAAAAGAACAGAAGAGCAGGATGGAAACCACATGCCAACCAAATTTAGGTAGAGAGCTAAATGCTGTACAGGCTGGGTCATAGCCAACGAGGAGATACTGCACCTCCCAGGATGGCACAGCAGAGAGGGTCTAGGAGAGAATCCACATGGCCTAGCCAGGTGAAACAACATTTGTACATCTATAGACATATTTTCTTGGGGGACACCTAGCTGCAGGCAGACACCCAGTCTATACGCCAGGAAGTAGAGTAGTTAGGGATGGTCCAAACATTAGACAAGATGGGGAAGTCATCTACTGTAGGTCATCAGTCATTGAGGGTCAATTAAGAACAGCAGCAGTCCAAGCAATCCAAGAAATCTGTGCAGCTCTGTATTCTCAGGCATCCAGAAGCACAATCTAAACCTGGCAGGGAGAGTTGGAACACACATACATAAGATATGCCATACTGGGTCAGACCAAGGTCCATCAAACCCAGTATCCTGTTTCCAACAGTGGCCAATCTAGGTCATAAATGCCTAGCTGTCTCCCCAAAAGACACAGGTTCCTCAATGCTTGTATTGGGTCAAGCAGTGATATCCTGGGTCTCTTTTAATAATGGTTTATGGACCTTTCCTCCAGGAACTTGTCCAAACCTTTTTTAAACCCAGCTATACTAACAGCTTTTACTACATCCTCCGGTAAGAAATTCCAGAATTTGATTACACGTTGAGTGAAAAAATATTTTCTTATTAGTCTTAAATGGGTTCCCTGTAGCATCATTGCATGTCCCCTAATCTTTTTATATGCTGATGACTAAGCAAACATAAGAATGTTAAACTAATATTTGGAATTGGAGGAATGCTATGCTGATGACCAGAACCATTAAGTATACCAACATATGCATAGGGGAAACGCCACAAGGCAGATGGTTTGCTCAGGGCATCCAACTCCCCAGCCCTAGGTATGAGGGGACTGCCAGCCAAAGAACAGCACATCCTCCCCCCCCCCCCACAGCCCTCCCTCCCCCACACACACAACACTGGCTTGGTCTGTGCCATAGTAGGATCTGCCAATGAGTGAAGGAGACCAGCTACATAGGGGTGACACATGGAGAAGGAACAAGGACGCAGAGGTATTGGCATGTGGAGATGTGTGCAATGCTATAAGCAGAGAGTGGCATGGCCATGTCTTCAGATCTGCAACTATCATCATCAGGCCCCACCACCAGTTCAGAACACATGCAGAATACAATCACCACATAGGCGCAGATAGAGCAGGCATACACCAGGATGTTATAATGGAGAGGTAGCAGATGCATTATACAATTGTTAGCATAGCACCTCTGATGTCCTTATGCCACAGCTTCTACACACAGACCCTCAAGACAAAGGCCTGTCACTCCAGGATCTCAAGAGGGAGACACATTGGGAGGATGGAAGGGAAATTAGTAGATCTGAAAGAATGTGTTTATCCATCACAGATGTTTCTACCTTTTCCTCAGTTTGGAGTCTGTGAAGATGCACTTCAGGGTCATGCTCCAGCCATGGCTCCTATTCCTAGAGTGCCTCTTCCAAGAGCTCTATCAGCAGGAAGGTAAGTCATGGCACATGTGACATACATGCCACACATAGGAAGGGGACTATGGATAGCCATATGCAATGCACAAGGCCATGAAATGCATGCCAACACCATGTATTCATGACATGGAGCAGCACATGGGTGCCATATGTACTAGCACAGCAGCGAGGGCATAGACTGCAATAGCAGCATGCATCAGAGAACCCTGAATAGCTGCTGGCAATTCTGAAACAGAGGACCAAAAGGTGTGCCCAACAGGACATGATGTCACAAAATATATGGAGTGACATCAAGGGAGGACTAATAGCAAGGACCTGGAACACCCAGGATGGGCCACAGGAACATACAGCAGTAACATAGGAGGCCTAGCCAGGTCAGGGTACACATACATGGTGGATGACACCACCAGAAAAAGGGGCAAACAGGAGCACTATTCAGGTACCACTGTCTGCACCCAGGCACATGTGTAAGCCACAATTATGTGTAGGATAGTACTATATGTAGGCAGCCAAATGCTTCATGGACACCAGATGTCAGAGGGCTACATGTTCATTGGCTCCCCCATCCAGAAGATCCCGTGCCATAGGTTCTGATGGTGTATGACAGCCAAATATTGAATGACACAGTAGAGGGTCACAATGGTGGCTGGATATTCATGGTCCAGGTATTATAGCAAAGGACAGTACTATTCAGGTAGTGATGTATCTTCCATAAGAAAAACATATCTGCATATATATGTTGCATCCAAAGGGACTCAAGCAATGATTGACTGTGTGGTACTTCTGTGTTGAGTAGCAGAGAAACAGCGCCCCTGTAACATACCTTTTTCACTACTGGCCATACTTGAACAGGTCAGCGTCAGGAGGGACAGATAGTTTGGACGGGGGGCTAGTGAGGACACAACTGTAATGTGTACATCACTATGACACACCTTATCACATTATAGCACTATGCAGGAAATGTTTTGCAGCTTTGGAATCAGCACCGTATGCTGCACCAGCACCAGCACTCAGGTGAGAAGCTACAGAGGACATCACTACCACCACCACCACCAGCAGACCTATGCAAGATGCTGTGGAAGACACCATTACCCCAACTACCACCACAGACAGATGCCAGCAGCAAAAGCAGTGGTGGTTCCTAGAAAATAGGAACTAAGATATATCCTACTGGGTCAGACCAAGGGTCCATCAAGCTCAGTATCCTGTTTCCAACAGTAGGCCAATCTAGGTCACAAGTACCTGCCAGGTTACCAGAAGGTAGACAGATTCCATGCTGCTTATCCATGAGGAGTAGTGGATTTCCCCAGTCCTCTTTAATAATGGTTTATGGATTTTTCCTCCAAGAACATATCCAAACCTCTTTTAAACTCAGTCACACTAGCAGCTTTTACTGCATCCTCTGGCAACAAATTCCAGAGTTTCATTACACACCGAGTGAAAAACTATTTTCTCTAATTAGTCTGAAATGTGCTACATTGTAGTTTCATTGCATGTCCCTTAGTCTTTCTATTTTTGAAGAAGTAAACAACCATTCCACTCCACTCATTATTTTATAGACCTCTATCATATAGTATCTCCCTTCAGCTGTGTCTTTTCCAAGCTGAAGAGCCCTAAACATTTAGGCCTTTCCTCATAGGTTACTAGCCCCTTAGCCTGGTGTTTGGGAAATTAAGTAGTTTATTAGCCCTTAAGGAACTATGGTGTATGTATTTGAGGGCTGCACTAAAATCTCAAAACCAGAGGAAATAGTGATCGTATGGTGTATTACATGCTCAGAGGCAAGAAAAAAGAGAATAGTGAAGAAGAAGCATGAGCAAAGTGGGCCCATATTCCCAGACGTGACAAAGGCCACTCAAGCTTGAAGGAAAATGCTCCTCCAGCTTAAGTCTAGGCTGGAGACTATAGGAGTATCTTTTATTTTTTTAAGATTCCCTTATAAATGCCTGGTCAGACATCAGAAAAATAGTTATACTTTCTATGATCCACTGCAACTCAAATCATTTCTATTGAGTAAAGAGTCTGCTTAGTTGTTTTTCTTTGCTTAATATTTGGCTTGTCTGTAATGGGAGGTTCTATAGAGATTTTGTGGCAATACACTAGTCAATTAATCAGTGTTTTTTCCTTAGCAAAACAAGGTGCTAGGATGTAGGTGGAGGATGTAGTAAAAGCTGTTAGTGTAGCTGGGTTTAAAGAGGACCCACGTAATCCACTACTTGCTCCAATACAAGCATTGTGGAACCTGTGTCTTTTTGGGAAACTGCTAGATACTTGTGACCTGCATTGGCCACTGTTGGAAACAGGATACTGGGCTTGATGGACCTTGGTCTGACCCAGTATGGCATATCTTATGTTCTTATATGCAGGGCATTTTCATTAGTACACGAGGGTCATGAGTCAATTTTAGAAGGCAATGAAAGGTGCCAGTACTCAGTACCCCCAAGTAACCCTTCCAAAAAAGCCCTGTAATTAATAGAAATTTCTCATATTTTAAGTTTATGTAATTTATATTGGCTCCCCTTGACCATGCTGTGGAGTAAAGGATGTTACTAAAATATGATTTCTTAAATTTGTTATACATCAGAATCTATTTTGAAAATTACTGCAATAAATAAGATAGATGGATAAATATAACCATGGGTCCTAGAACACCAGTATATCTCATATTGGGAGAACAGAACTAAGCAAACTGCTATTAATCCCTGCACCGAAACTACATACAGTACTAGCAGAATATCTTACCTCAGTCACAGGCAAATCCTCATCAAATACAAAATAACTTACTAGAAATGAAATAAAAAGTACAGACAAAAAGTGAAATGGAAATCCCAAGAAACCACACTCTGCATGCAGTGCAGTACTGGAGACCTAGAAACAGACATGCATTTTCCCTTCTTAAAAAAATAATAAAAAGATAATAGATACATATTTCCAAAGCTGATATGTATCAGTCACTAAATTAAAAATAAAGCGGCCGATATTCAGCGATAGTTGCCAGCACTTTAAAGAGTTTTAAATTAGATCTGGATTTTCAATGCCGGGGTCATATTCGGCCATCGGCATTGAATATCCAGGTTGGCTGGGTAGAAGATTAACTATCTGTCCAGTGGCAATATTCAGCCATTGGTCAGATAACTAAAGCAGCTAAAGTTAGGCCGGGTTTATTTTCTAGCCTAACTTTAGCAGATTTAAGTTAACCAGCCAGCTGCTGAATATTTCTGTTGGCCAGTTAACTCCAGAACACTCTGACACTATCTGCTTAGCGGCAAAGCGTCCTGTGGCACTAATGAGGAGCAGCATTTATGTGGTTTGCAAGTCTGCAAACCACAAATGATTTTGCATATGTCCCACAAAATTGTTTTGTCCTACCTTTATTGGCTGGGTATTTTATTTTTCTCATGTTGCTCCCGGTCTCTTTTCTACTTTCCTCTGGTCTATTTTTAACTTGAGACCTCATTCGGCATCTCCTTTCCATTTTTTCTTTCTTCTCTCTCTCCTCCAGTCTTATTCACTTCCTCCTTCTCTAATGATGACCTTTCACTTTCATCTGTCTTTACTTCCTTTTATTTTCTGCCTGTATCCACTCACACCTAGATTTCATTCCTACTTCTTCCCCTCACCTTTCAGTCCTCAATTTCCCTTTTATCACCTCTCATCTTCACGCCAGCTTTCCATCTCCAGATCTTTGCCCAAACCCACCTTGAGAAACCACTATCCTTCTGGGAAAATGTTCTGTGGACAGATGAAACCAAGTTTGAGCTTTATGGCCATGCAGACCAGCGATACATTTACAGATGAAGAAATGAAGCTTATAAGGAAAAAAACATCCTTCCTACAGTTAAATATGGTGGAGGCTCCATAATGTTGTGGGCTGTTTTAATGCCTCAGGAACTAGAAGACTGGAGCATATTAAATGAATCATGAAATCAGAGGACTACCAAGGTATTTTCGAGTGAAATGTGCTACCTAGTGTCAGAAAGCTAAGCCAGGGTCGAAGGTTATGGGTCCTCTAGCAGGACAATGATCCAAAACATACATCCAAAAGTACAAAAGAATGGTTTAAAAGGAAAAAAATGGACTGTTTTAAACTGGTCAGTAATGAGTCTTGATCTCAATCCAGTCGAGAACCTTAGGAAAGAGCTGAAATCTGCCATTGGTAAAAGGAAATATTCATGAGCTGGAAATATTCATGAGCTTGAACAAATCACAGTTGAAGAGTGGGAGAAACTACCAGCAAACAGATGTACGAAACTTACAGATGGCTACAAGAAATGTTTGGAAGCTGTCATCACTGACAAGGGTTGTGCAACCAAATATTAGTGAAGGGTGCCATTAATCCTGTCCAGGTCATATTTTGGGTTTTTTTTCTCAGAAATTACTATGTCTAAGTTGCACAAACATCTTTTTTTTGTTGTATCCCTCTGAACATACTATTAAAATATTATGACATACAATTGGAATATTACCAATTATTTCTCAAGATACTGTACACAAAATACCTAAAATTCAAGGGTGAACATAAGAACATAAGATATGCCATACTGGGTCAGACCAAGGTCCATCAAGCCCAGTATCCTGTTTCCAACAGTGGTCAATCTAGGTCATACGTACCTAGCAGTTTCCCCAAAAGACACAGGTTCCGCGATGCTTGTATTGGGTCAAGCATTGATATCCTGGGTCCCTTCTTAATAATGGTTTATGGATCTTTCCTCCAGGAACTTGTCCAAACCTTTTTTAAACCCAGCTACACTAACAGCTTTTACTACAAATTCCAGAGTTTGATTACACGTTGAGTGAAAAAATATTTTCTTTTATCAGTCTTAAATAGTTTACCCTGTAGCTTCATTGCATGTCCCCTAGTCTTTCTATATTCTGATAACATAAACAATCGATCTACGTTTACCTGTTCCACTCCGTTCATTAATTTATAGACTTCTATAATGCCAATAATGTTGACCACAACTGTACTCCAGTGACTTTAAATAAGTGGATACACCTCCTGCTGCAAGTGCCAACACCTCTTCAGTTCAGGCATGATGGCAGATAAATACCATACAGCCTATCCAGTCTGCCCTTCTATACTGTACGAACCATTAAGTTCTTTTTTCCTTTAAAGATCCTCTGTGTTTGTCCCATGTTTTCTTAAATTCAGATAGTTTTTGTCTCTACTACGTCTACAGGGAGACTATTCCACCCATCTACCACGCTCTCCGTAAAGAAATATTTCCACAAATTACTCATGAATCCATCTCCTTTCATCTTCATCTTTTGCCCCCTCATTTCAGAGCTTTCTTTCAGTTGAAAGAGGTTCTCCTGTGTATTTATGCCACAGAGGTATTTAAACATCTTTATCATTTCTCCACCTCTTTCTTCCAAAGTATACCTATTGAGATCTTTAAGTATCTCCTCGTATGCCTTATGGTGAAGCCCACTGACTATTTTAGTAGCCACTCTCTGCACCAACTCCATTCTGTTTATATCCTTTTGAAGGTGTGGTCTCCAGAACTGCATAAAATACTCTAAATTAGGTATCACCAAAGACTTATATAGAGGTGTGATCATCTTTTTTCCTGCTGGCTATTCCTCTCCCTATACACCCAAGCAGCCTTCTGGGTTTTGCCATCGCCTTTTCTATCAGTTTAGCCACTTTAAGATCATCAGAAACAATCATCTCTAGGTCTTGCTCTTCTTTCATGGACAGAAGCACTTCACCCCCTACACTGTACCATTCCCTTTGATTGTTGCAGCTCAAATGCATGACCCTGTATTTTTTAGCATTAAATCTGCACAGGGCTCTGTAGTTACACAGTTCTGCATGGATAGAACGGCTCATGAAACTGTGGTCTGCTTTTGAGCGATTAATACTACAGCAATTCTTAAAACACGCTCAATATTATCAATACGGGACAGAAATCTTCTTTTTTCTTCTTTCTTTTTTCACCACATTCTTTCACACATTTATTAAAGAACACTTTATTAATACTAACAGAGAAGGTCTCGGACTTTTCTGGCACACTTTTTCAAACTGGCATCATGTCCAATTACTGTGCCCAACAGCATCAATGACCTTCAGATAATGATCAAGCAGATGGAGTTGTTATACCAAAGCAATCGTGAATGTCGCTCATAAGATTATCATCAAAGACTGCTTATAATATCATCCACTCCAACAAACACTTAGCTCTTAATCCGTATGTTTCTCAACGAACTCCTATCATGCTTTGATCGTGAATAGAACAGCTGACAATTGAACTACATGGCTACAGGAAGGACTGAAGAGGCACTGGCACTGGAGATATATTCTCTTGCTTAAAGTCACTGTGCTAGAAAGAAAGAGGAGGAACCAAGTCAGAAAAACTGGGACATGGGGATATCGGGGTAATGCAGGGGTGGCCAACTCCAGTCCTGGTGCACCACAATCCAGCCTGTTTTTCAGGATGTCCCTAATGAATATTCATGAGATATATTTGCATGCAATGGGAGGCAGTGGATGCAAATATACTTCATATATATATAGTAACATAGTATATGATGGCAGATACAGACCAGTATGGTCCATCTAGTCTGCCCAGCAAGGTGACAAAAGTAGGTGCACTTGCCGTTCCGTGCAGGTCACCTCTCCCCATGCCTTTGTTTAGAGGTGTACCCACAGCTCCATGTAGGTCACCCCTAATTGTTCAGATATAAGATAGTTATGCTTATTTTGATTTTATCCTGTTGCTATAAAGGGATCCACTATGCCTGTCCCATGCCATTTTGAATTCTTTCACTGTGTTTGCTGGTAATTCCTCTCTGTATGCAACCCAGCATCCTTCTGACTTTTGTCACCTTGAGATCATCAGAAACAATCACACTGAGGTCCTTCTCCTGGTCCATGCACACCAATCTCTCGCCCCCTATTGCGTACATTTCCCTTGGATTTCTGCTTTCCAAGTGCATGCCACTGCACGTCTTCACATTAAATTTTAGCTGTCATGCATTAGACCATTCTTCCAGTTTTTGTAGATGTTTCCTCATGTTCCCCACTCTCTCAGGGGAGTCCACTCTGTTGCAAATTTTGGTGTCATCTGCAAAAAGACAGACTTTTCCATTCAGCCCTTCAGCAATATCACTCACGAATATATTGAACAGTACCGGTCCCAAGACCAAACCCTGAGGCACACCACTAATCACCTTCCTTTCATCCGAGTGAGTTCCGTTTACCGTCACCTTCTGTCGTCTGTCAGTCAACCAAATACTGATCTAGTTCACCATCTTGGGACCCATCCCCAAACTGTTAAGTTTATTGATAAGCCTCCTATGAGGAACTGTATCAAAGGCTTTACTGAAATCTAGATCACATCCATCACATACCCTTGATCTAGTTCTCTGGTCACCCAGTCAAAGAGCTCAATCAGATTTGTTTGGCAAGATCGTCATTTGGTAAAACCATGTTGCCTTGGATCATGCAACCTGTTGGTTTCGAGGAAGTCCACTATTCGCTTTTTCAGGAGCACCTCCATTACTTTTCTCACCACTGAGGTAAGGCTTACTGGCCTGTAGTTTGTCACTTCTTCCCTATTACCACTTTTGTGGAGAAGTACCACATCAGCCCTTCTCCAGTCCTGTGGAACTTCTCCTGTCTCCAAGGATCTATTAAAAACATCCTTTAAAGGCCCTGCAAGAACCTCTCTGAGCTCTTTCAGCATCCTGGAGTGTAACCCATCTGGTCCCATAGACTTTTCCACTTTCAGTTTTTCAAGCTGTTCTAACACATCGTCTTTTGTGAAAGGTGTGGTATCTACTCCATTCCTATTTGTATATTTGTCAATCACAGGTGGTCCTTCTCCAGGATGTTCTCTAGTGAAAACAGAGCAGAAGTATTTATTTAGTATTGTTGCTTTTTCAATGTCATTTTCCACGAATCTGTTCCCAGCATTTTTGAGTCCTGCAATTCCACCTCTGATTTTAAGAACATAAGATATGCCATACTGGGTCAGACCAAGGTCCATCAAGCCCAGTATCCTGTTTCCAACAGTGGCCAATCTAGGTCATACGTACCTAGCAGTATCCCCAAAAGACAAAGGTTCCACAATGCTTGTATTGGATCAAGCATTGATATCCTGTGTCCCTTTTTAATAATGGTTTATGGACCTTTCCTCCAGGAACTTGTCCAAACCTTTTTTAAACCCAGCTACACTAACAGCTCTTACTACATCCTCCGGTAACAAATTCCAGAGTTTGATTACACATTGAGTGAAAAAATATTTTCTCTTATTTGTCTTAAATAGTTTACCCTGTAGCTTCATTGCATGTCCCCTAGTCTTTCTATATTCTGATAGCATAAACAATTGATCTACGTTTACCCGTTCCACTCCATTCATTAATTTATAGACCTCTATCATATCTCCCCTCAGCCGCCTCTATTCCAGGTTGAGGAGCCCCAATCTTTGTAGCCTCTCTTCATAGGAGTAGCCTTCCATCCCCTTTACCATTTTGGTGGCTCTTCTCTATACCTTTTCTAATAACGCTATATCCTTTTTAAGATACGGCGACCAGAATTGCACACAATATTCAAGGTGCGGTCGTACCATGGAACGATACAGAGGCATTATAATATCCTTTGTTTTATTTTCCATTCCTTTCCTTATGATACCTAGCATTCTATTTGCTCTCTTGTCTGCCGCTGCACACTGGGCGGAGGATTTTAACATGTTATTCACGATGACTCCTAAATCTTTTTCCTGGGTGGTGGTTCCCAATGTGGAACCTTGCATCGTGTAACCATAGTGTGGGTTGTTCTTTCCTAGGTGCATAACTTTGCACTTGTCCACATTAAATTTCTTCTGTCATTTGGATGCCCAGTCTTCCAATTTATCCAGATCCTCCTGCAGTTTTCCACAGTCCTCTTGGGTTTTAACAACTTTAAACAGTTTTGTGTCGTCTGCAAATTTGATAACCTCACTCGTTATTCCCTTTTCCAGGTCATTTATGAATATGTCAAAAAGAAGCGGACCCAGTACAGATCCCTGGGGTACTCCACTATTCACCTTTTTCCATTGGGAAAATTGGCCATTTAGCCCTACCCTCTGCTTTCTATCTTTTAACCAGTTTCTTATCCACAATAGTACACTGCCTCCTATCCCATGACTTTTTAGTTTTGCCAAATGTCTCTGATGAGGGACCTTGTCAAAGGCTTTCTGAAAGTCCAGATACACTATATCAACCGACTCACCTTTGTCTACCTGTTTATTCACACCTTCAAAAAAACATATCAGATTAGTAAGACAAGATCTTCCTTGTCTAAAGCCATGTTGGCTGTCTCCCATTAAGCCATGACTGTGTAATTTTGTTCTTTATGATGGTTTCTACCATTTTCCCTGGTACTGATGTCAGGCTCACCGGTCTGTAATTTCCCAGATCACCCCTGGAACCCTTTTTAAAAATTGGTGTTACATTGGCGATCCTCCAATCTTCAGGTATTACAGATGATTGTAATGAAAGTTCACAGATTACTAATAGCAGGTCTGCAATCTCATATTTCAGTTCTTTCAACACTCTTGGATGTATACTATCCGGTCCAGGTGATTTGCTACTATTCAGTTTATCAAATAGTTGTAATACATCTTCCCGGTGTAGTGATATTTCTCTCAATTCCTCTGCAGTATCACCTTTAAATACCACTTCAGTCTTGGGTAACATCCTCCTCTCCCGAATACACCTGAAAAAAGTCTTGTTGCCACACTTCACATCTTTAACCATCTTTTCTTCTGCCTTTGATTTTGCTGTCCTTATTTCTCTTTTTGTCTCTTTTAGTTTGATCTTGCATTCTTTTCTGTGTTCCTCTGTTTGTGAGTTTCTGAATTTTGTGAAAGCTGTGGTTTTTGCCTTTATTTGTGCAGCCACTTCTTTGAAGAACCATATAGGTTTCCTTTTCCTCTTGTTTTTTATTTACTTTCCTTACGTATGTATCTTTTGCGCCTTCTATTGCTGTCTTTAGCTTAGCCTATTGCAATTCCACTTCCCTTAATCCCTCCCACCCTACCAACTCCTCCTTCAGGTACTTGGCCATTTTGCTGAAGTCAGCGTTTTTTGAAACCTAAGACTTTGAGTTTCCTGTGATTGGATTCCATCTTGGCTTTTATTTCAAACCACACTGTGTGATGATTGCTGCTACTCAAATGAGCACCCATCTGGATATTCGACCCGCTTTCTCCATTGGTGAGCACTAAATCCAGCACGGAGCTCTTCCTGGTTGGTTCCATCATCATTTGTTTAAGTAACGTATCTTGGAAAGCATTAGTGTTTTTACTTCTTTCCAGATTTGCAGAAGGAGTAATCCAATCCACATCGGGTAGATTAAAGTCACCCAATATTATCACTTCCCCATTCATGGCTATCTTTGCAATATCAACAATCAATTTGCTATCCATTTCTTCGGTTTGAGTTAGAGACCTATAGACCACACCAGTATGGATGACAGTGCATCTCCTCTTTCCAACACAGTCCAGAGCTCTTCTTCTTTTCCCCATGTCCCCTGCATTTCAGCATCTTTAATATTGCTTCTAAATAGATTATAGCCAGCTATGGCTATATCACATTCATGTGGGATATGGCTATATCCCAGCCAATATGTCCAAATCCATTTCCACCATTAGGGCTTCCAGATCAGGAACTTTGTTGGCTAGGCTTCGAGCATTTGTATTCATTGCTTTCCAGCATTTGTTGAATGACTTGCCTGCCTTTTGCATGGGTTTTGTTCTACATGCCCCTTCCCGCTTGCCATTGATGTGTTCAAAAGTGTGGCTGTTTCCAATGTTGTTTTGCTTTTGCTGGGAGTGACATATTGAACTTGTCCTTCTCCATCCATCACCCCCTTTCTCTAGTTTAAATGCCTGAATTTTTCACTTAGGATCCTTTTCCCTGCGGCGCAGAGATGTAGTCCATCAGTACAGTATAGTCTCTTGTTGATCCATATGTTTCCCCAGTCACCTATATATCTAAATCCTTCTTGTTTGCACCAGGTTTGGAGCCATGTATTAAAGTTGTTTATATGATGCCCCCTTATCATGAACAGCTAGAACTACTGAGAATGCTATAGTGTTAGCAATGGGCTTGAGTTTCTCTCCCAGAGTCTGGAAGTCCCTTTGAACTGCAGAGGCACTGTTTCTAGCCAGGTCATTTGTACCCAAGTGGATGACAATATCAGTTTTGGAGTGTTCACTCTCTGCACTAACTATACCAACAACTTGGACATCCTGAAAACCAGGCTGGATTGTGGTGCACCAGGACTGGAGTTGGCCACCTCTGGGGTAGTGAATCCACTTTCCTTTTCAGTCTGTGGAGGACTTGGAAGACGCAAGTGCCATAGGAACCCTAAGTAATGCTATGCTGGCTGCAATTTTGGGAGTATGATTCATGGACTCACTTCTAAAATACTGATAAGAACATAAGATATGCCATACTGAGTCAGACCAAGGTCCATCAAGCCCAGTATCCTGTTTCCAACAGTGGCCAATCTAGGTCACAAGTACCTAACAGTTTCCCCAAAAGACACAGGTATACTGCTTGTATTGGGGCAAGTAGTGATATCCTGGGTCCCCTTTAATAGCTTAAAGAAATATGGCATGAGATCAGGTGAAGCTAAAAATATAAATTGCATTTATAAAAGAATGGTTGAAATGTTGAGGAGAGTTCTCAAAAATTAATAAAGCAAATGAAGACATACATCTCTAAAACAGATGATCTTGAAAACAGATTAAAGAGAAACAACACTGAAATCAAGGAAGTGCCTGAAGACTCAAAGAGTACAGAAGTTGAAAAATATGTTGAAAATTACTTTAAAACCATTTTTAATCAAGAAGTCCCAGTGTCTTTTCTGACTGAAAGAGCACAGATCTCACTCTAATCCCGCTTCCACTGGTTGCTCCCCTGAGATCAATAATTGCTAGAAGCTTTAACTTGAGAAATAAAGAGAAATTTCTTGGTCTAGCCAGCTAGCAAGGTCAATTACTCTGTAGTTCTGCTAAAGTGTCTCTGCACCTGCTGAGGTGCAGAAAAGGAGGCAACAGTTTGCGGAGGTTGGGGAACTGTCATTTTAAAAAATTGTTTTATGTTTTAAAAGTACATCTTGTTGTTCTGAAGATTCAAAATGCATCTTTTGTTTGGAGAGAAGCAGGGATATGGCAGTAGTGTGTATGGTTCATGTCAGAGATTAGTGTGCTGGTAGCAGCAGTAGATATATTGGCACAGACGTTATTATCAGGTCAGTTTTCAGTAGCAGATGACACTAAGTTGTTTTTAATGCTGGCTCTGGCATTAAAGAAAATACTTAAATTCAATGCCACTTCACTAACGGTGGTGCTGAATATAAGCGGAACGATTGTCGGCAGCTGTGCATATAGCAGTGATATTTAGCCCCCAATTGTATAGCTATGTGGTTTATTTGAGGAATGCTTTTTTTCCCCATTTAACTTTTATTAAATTTTCCAAATATACAACACAGCCGTCATAGTTACTCAACATTACACACTTATCTCCAAACTAAAATTTTACAAATATACTGTACAACACAACAATCATAATAGAGTTATTACTGTATCTTGTCACCTTGATGGGGAGTGATAGAGGTTTATTTGCATCCACTGCCTCCAGTTGTATGAAAATACATCTCATGAATATTCATTAGGGACATCCTGAAAGCTAGTCTGGATTGTGGTGCACCAGGACTGGAGTTGGTCACTCCTGCTCTAGGTGAACCTTCAGCTATGTGCCCTTCCAATAGTCCAGCATCTCCCCTCCCCTCCCATACAGCATATCCCCTTACCTGGTTGCCCCCCCCCTCTCTCCCTAGGTGTCAAACGTATGCCTTTCCTTTCTCTCCCCTTTCCTTTCTTAAGACCCCTGCCCCCATTATTCTCTTCCCTTCTCTACTCCCTTCCATTATTTTAGCATCTCCCCTTCTCCTCCACGATCCCCTAGGTGTCCAGCATGTCTCCTTTACTGTTCTCCCCAGCCATGCCCAGCATTACCCACCTCTTCCATTCAGCCTGCTTCCATCCTCCTCTGGAATTGCAGCTGCCTCTAAATTAAACTCAGCATGGTGGCGGCCTTAGAGCACTCATGTGCACTTAAGTCTGTCGTATCTGCACCCTCTGCTGCAAACTTTCAATTGGAGGTGCAGGATAGGGCAGGCCTAGAGCTCACACAAGTAACACACAGGTTCTATTTTTAAACAACCCCCAAAACTGATGTGTTGTATATTTTTTTTAGCAGACTGTGATTACAACCTCATCAACCTAGAACTCCCAAAATAGCTTTATAAAATCACCCTCTAACTGTCCAGTTAACGCTGACATCAGACAGGGAATGGCTTTTGAAAATTTTTTCAAATAAAGATATGAATTGTTAATAAATAATACATTTCAAATATTTCCTAATGTTTTGTGAGTAAAGCTGAAGAGGACAGAATTTTTATCATTCCATTCCCATGTAGCTCAAATTGGGGCTTTTTTTGTTTGATGCTTTTCATGTAAATGCATTATTGCATATCTGGGGATACAATGTATTTTTACAGTCTCTCTCATGCTCCAGCTTTTTTTAACTAATAAAATCTCTGCCATCCTCACTGGTGCCGTTTCTGAGACTTCCATTGCTCATGGAGCAGATTAGCCTACATTAAGGAATGGCAGCTCTGCTCCTGAATCCAATTGTTTTCCTGAAACCACTTTTCCCTTTTGAATAACTGTCCCTCCCTTCCTTTCCCCCATATTGCACACTCAATTTGGTAGACTGTGAATGGATAAATCCCTTTGCTAAAATGTTGCATTTTTTATAACTTCTTAAACAGCTTGTAATTTTATATTGCTTATTTTTTTAAATTATAGATATAATAATAAAAAGAACAGGTAGGCAACATGTGATCCTTAAAGTTTTGACCCTTGTTAGTGCACAGTCCTTTTAAGTGTGCTCGTACAGATGTAACTGTATTTATACCAAAGTACAAATGCACAGATGTGTCCTTTATATAGAGGTAAATGTTCACATATAGTTATCATAACACATACCTTACATAGGTAATACATTTCAGACACTGAGATCATACTCAGCATGGCTCCCAAGGGCAGGTATCACAGAGATAAGTCATTTATATAGACATAGAAACATAGAAATATGATGACAGAAAAAGACCACATGGCCTATCTAACTACAACAGCCCCCTTTTTTCCTTTAGAGATCCTCTGTGTTTGTCTCATGCTTTTTTGAATTCAGATACTGTCCTCATCTCTACCACCTCCACTGGGAGACTATTCCATGGATCCACCACTCTTTCCGTAAAGAAATATTTCCGCATATCACTCCTGAATCTATCTCCCTTCACCCTCATCCCATGTCCCCTCGTCGCAGAACTTGCTTTCAATTGAAAGAGGCTTTCTCCCTGAACATTTATGCCACTGAGGTATTTAAACATCTCAATCATATCACCTCTATCCCGCCTTTCCTCTAAGGTGTACATATTAAGATCCTTAAGTCTGTCCTCATATGCTTTATAATGAAGACCACTAGCTATTTTAGTAGCCACCCTCTGTACTGACTCCATCTTCTTTTTATCTTTTTGAAGGTGTGGTCTCCAGAATTGCACACTATACTCCAAATGAGGTTGCACCAAAGACTTATACAGAGGCATTATCACCTCCTTTTTTCTGCTAGCCATTCCTCTCCGTATGCACCCAAGCATCCTTCTAGCTTTTGCCATCGCCTTTTCTACCTGTTTAGCTACTTTAAGATCATCAGACACAACCATGCCTAGGTCCCGCTCTTCTTTAGTGGACAAAAGTACTTCACCTCCTATACTGTATTGCTCCCTTGGATTGCTGCAGCCCAAATGCATGACCTTACATTTTTTAACATTAAATCCCAGCTGCCAAATTCTAGACCATTCTTCAAGCTTAGCTAGATTATCAATACATAGGTGTGCCCTAAAAAAGAGAGGTGTTGGCATCCAGAGATGTCCTCGTATTTGTTTATTTGTATCCACTCTTGATATACTGCTAGGGCCAGAGCATAAAGCGGTTTACAATAACATACAATAGCTGCAGAGAAAGCAAAAGGAATGCCATCTAAATAAAAGAACAGGGACAGCAAAGGACAGAAAGAAATGACAAAGAAGAAGGGGATGACAAATACAGCTATAACAGAGAAATAAAATGAAGAGACCAGAGGTCAATTAATACGAAGGGTGGGATGTAGGAGATGACACACTGAATGTCAGTTGAAAGAAATGTGTTTTTAAGGCTGTTTTAAATCTGTAGCGAGCTAAGTTTCCTTGCACAGTTGTGGTGATACCAAAAAGGAGTTCTGGCCTTAAACGTAAGTCAGTGTGAAGACAGATGATCTGGCTAGATATCCATGTCAGTGCAGTACGAAGAGAGTTTAATAAATTAGAAGAACATCAGTTGTAGGTAGCTGTCAAGGATAATGGCATTTCCTGAGGTATTTATTAACTGCATGCAACAAGGAAGAAGATAGGATAGATTGCAAAGAACTTCAGTGCATGACTAGATACTAGTGAAGGAAGACAGTTTTGGAGACTTACCCAGCAGGATAAAAGGCTTCACTATACTGACTGCCTGCTTCTGGTCCTAAGAAAACAGTTCAGATCATACATGGTTAAGAGTTTAAGCAGTTGGTGAATGAACAGTGGTTAAATTGGGTGTCACCACCAAAAGAAAAAAAAGAGGTAAGTGGAGAAATACCAAAAAGGTGTAAATCTCACTAAATAACAACCAAATTATTGTTTAGAGGTAATGTGCTAGTCCAGTGGTTCTCAACCCAGTCCTCTGGGACCCCAAGTCCAGTCAGGTTTTCAAGATATCCACAATGAATATGCATGAGATAGATGTACACAGCCCAGTCAAGTGGACTGAGTTCCCCTACTAGCAGATTGGTGGATACAAAGAACCAATGAAAAGCCCAGGTTTCAATGACATCACTCTTGTGCCTCTATCCACCTCAGCCACCAGAAGTGCCTTCAGTATTCATCCCAAAGCAAATAGGAGATACAGAGCAAGCCTCCCACAACCTCAAAATGGGCAACAATGAGTAAACAACAGTAGAGAACTATGTACAGGAAGTTAGACATAGAAGGCTGTAGAAATATAAATAGTAGAAGATGGATCTGCAGAGCGAAGCAAAAAAAATCATGGCAGACCCAAGGGAACTGCAACAGAAGAACAGAGCAAATACAGTTTCAGGGGTGGACCCTGGACTGATCTTAGCAGGATTCAAGGAAAGGACATTATCTGGTCAGTAAAATGTCACCTTCCATATCGTCCTGCTAGACCAATCCAGACAAGTGGGATGTATAAAAGCTGCAACACTGTATGGCGGGAAGACACAGCAGCTTACAAAACTCTTGAGCCGAAGGCCGTGTCTGCCCATGCGTGGACATTCAAGCGGTAATGCTTGACAAAAATGGAAAGTGATGCATGATATATGTCTGTAGGGGCTACAAAGCTCTGCTCCGCCCACGAGGAAGCTTGCACTTGGGTAAAATAGAATGCAGACCCTCCAGAACCAGCCGGTTCCATTACAGATAATCTGAGACAATAACCTCCTTAATCCAGCACCCCAAAGTTGACTTGGCCACCACTTCGTCATTGCATGGGCCAGCAAACAACACAAAAAAATGGTCTGACTTACGAAAGGAATTCGTAACCTCTAAGTACGAGAGAAGTACCCTCTGGACATCCAGAAGGCAAAGATCCTTATCCTTCCCCCAATACTGCTTTTTAGAGAAGGAGGGCAGACAAACCATCTGGTTCACATAAAAGGGAGACAGCACTTTATTTATTTAACACGTTTTCTATACTACCTTATCTTGTATTCAAAGCAGTTTACAGTGATCAAATAAAACCTTACATAGAAACAGGGGAGCTAAACTGGGATGTTAACAGGGTCAACAAAACAATATGATGTGGTTTACATGGTAAATTTGCATCAATTTACTTTAGGCAAGAAGGCAGGCACAGGTCAAATGGAAATGGCCTTAGCTGAAAAAGACAAAAGGATCTCAGCAAGACAGAGTCTGCAGTTTGGAGATTCACCTTGCAGAACAAATTGCAATCAAGAAGACAGTCTTGAGCATCAAATCCTTCAAGGTAGCACGTTACAATGGCTCATAGGGGGTCGCTGTCAGGGCCCTGAGCAACAGAGACAGATCCCAGAAAGGGATCACAGATCGAAGGGGAGAATGCAGATGTCGAATCCCTTGGAGAAAACAGGACACGTCTGGGTGCAAGGCCAAGGACTTGCCTGCCACCAGACCACAGAAACAGGCCAAAGTTGCTGCCTGAACCTTCAGGGAGCTAAGAGAGAAGCCCTTCTCTAGGCCATCTGATAGAAAAGCCAACAGGGAGGACACCTTGGCCATCTCAGAAGGCAAGTGCAGCGTATCGCACTAGCACTCAAAGAGGCACCATATCTGTGTGTATTCTAGCTTGGTAGACCTCCTCCGGACACCAAGTAGAGATTACAGCTGGAGAGTAGCCCTTACGTGCTAGCAGTCTCCTTCCAAGAGCCATGCGAGAAGGGAGTATCTGCCCTTGACCTGCTCATCTGGGGGGACGAGTACCACCACCTTTAGGCAAAGCAACATGCCCTTACGATGAAAGCATCGGGAATCATTTTCTTGCATTCTAGGATATAGTTGAATTGAATAATGTCTAGCACCTAGTGATCCTTGGTAACCTGGGCTCATTCCTGAAAGAAGAGGTAAAGCCTGCCACCCACCAGAGGCACTAGGGAATAGGTCCCCTACCTTCATTGCGTGGCCAGGGAGGATGAGAAAGGTGCACTGGCCCACTTCACAGGGAAACTCTCCCTTCGCGGGGCTCTGAAAAGCCTGCGCTGAGGCCTCATGGAGGATGCTGCAGAGCAGGGGGGGCCCAGCGGGATGCTCGATTCTGCTGCTGCCACGGCGGCAGCGGCAGCAGCAGCCGGGTTTTGTTTTTTTCACCTAGCTGGGCTGATGGGGGGGGAGGGGGTTAGGACTGGTAATGGGCTATGGGGGGAGACTAAGACTGGAAGTAGGCTGATGGGGGGGAGGGGGTTAGGACAGATAATGGGCTATGGGAGGGCTAGGAGGGTAGGAGTTGCCTAAACCTCAAAGAGATTACGGAGTACCGCTTACCCAAAAGCACTGTCCCTACGGGACTCCCTCTCGAGGCAGTAGTGGTCCGCAAAAGTCTGGCTTGAAGACCAAGTAGCGGCCCGGCAGATGTCCGCCAACGGAACAGAACGGAAGTGAGCTACTGATGCGGCCTTCGCCCTGACCCGGTGGGCCGTGACTCGACCCTCCAGGGAGAGGCCGGCTGCCCTGTACGCCCAGGCGATACAGTCTGCCGCCCAAATGGACAACGTACGCTTAGTGACAGGCAACCCCAATTTATTAGGGTCAAAGGAAATGAAGAGCTGAGAAGCCCTTCTATGTCCCTGCGTACGTTCTAGGTAAAAGGACAGCGTCCTTCTACAATCCAGGGTATGCAAGAGAGTTTCGGCCCTACTGGCATGCGGCCTGGGAAAGAACGTCGGAAGGACCACCTCCTGGTTGAGGTGGAAGGAGGACACCACCTTTGGAAGGAACTTAGGATGAGTCCGCAAGACCACCCTGTTCCTATAGAACCTGGTATATGGCCTATCCGAGACCAGGGCCTGAAGATCACTCACCCGCCTGGCCGAGGTGAGTGCTACAAGGAACAACATCTTCCAGGAGAGGAAGAGTAAATAGCAGGTTGTCATCGGCTCAAAAGGTGGCAGCGGCAGAATCGAGCATCCCGTGGGGACCCCTGCCATGCAGAGTCCTCCATGCAGCCTCAGTGTTGGCTGTCAGAGCCGCGCGAAGAGAGAGAGCTTCTCCTCTCGCGGCTCTGTTAATCCCGCCGTGGGGCTGATGGGATTTCCCATCACCCCCACCGCGGGTTTAACAGAGCCGCGAGAAAGGGAAATTCTCCCTTCGCGGGGCTCTGAAAAGCCCAAGCTGAGGCCTCATGGAGGACGCTGCAGAGCAGGGGGAGCCCAGCGGGATGCTCGATTCTGCTCCTGCCACGGCGGCAGTGGCAGCGGCAGCGGGGTTTCGTTTTTTTCACCTAGCTGGGCTGATGGGGGGGAGGGGGTTAGGACTGGTAATGGGCTATGGGGGGGGGGCTAAGACTGGAAGTAGGCTGATGGGGGGAGGGGGTTAGGACAGGTAATGGGCTATGGGGGGGCTAAGACTGGAAGTGGGCTGATGGGGGGGTTAGGCCCGGAGAAGGGCTATGGGGGCGGTCTGGGGGGGGGCTAAGACTACAAGTGGGCTGATGGGGGGGTTAGGACTGGTAATAGGCTATGGGGGGGCTAAGACTGGAAGTGGGCTGATGGGGGGTTAGGACAGGTAATGGGCTATGGGAGCCTATGGGGGGGGGGGGCTAAGACTACATGTGGGCTGATGGGGGGGGGTTAGGACTGGTAATGGGCTATGGGGGGCCTAACTGAAAATGGGGTGATGGAGGATTAGGACTGGAAGTGGGCTGATGGGGGCTTAGGACTGGTAATGGGTTGGGGGGGGGATAGGACAGGAAATGGGCTGATGGGGGGTTAGGACTAGTAATGGGCTATGGGGGGGTTAGGACTGGTAATGCGGTGATGGGGGGCTAAGACTGAAAATGGGGTGATGGGGGTTAGGACTGGTAATGGGCTATGGGGGGGGGCTAGGACTGGTAATGGGCTGGGGGGTTACTAGGACTGGAAAAGGGCTGAGTGGAAGGGGGCTTGAACTGCAAATAGCTGATGGGGAGGGGGCTTGGAATGGAAATGGGCTGTGAGGGGAGGGAGTTAGGACTGGAAATGGACTGAGTGGGGGGGGCTAGGACAGGAAATGGGCTGATGGAGGGGCTAGGATAGAACTGGAAATGGGCTGTTGGGAGGTGCTAAGATTGGAAATGGGCTGTGGTGGGGGCTTGAATTGAAATGGACTCATGGAGGGGCTAGAACTGGAAGTAGGCTCATGGGGGGCTTGGATTGGAAATGGGCTGAGTGGAGGGGAGCTAGGATTTGACATGGGCTGATGGTGGGGCTAGGAAAGGACTAGAAATGAGCTGATGGGGGGGGCTGGGATTGGAAATGAGCTGATGGAGGGACTCAGATAGGACTGGAAATGGATGGGGAGCTAGGACTGGAAATGGGCTGATGGTGGGGCTAGGATAGGATTGGAAATGGGCTGATGGGGGGGCTAGGACTGGAAGTGGGCTGATGCAGGGACTAGAAGGGAGCGGATGCTGGGTGGGGCTGGAACTAGAAGGGAGCTAATGTTGGGGGAGGATTAGAATGGGATGGAGCTGGGAGAGTGAAATGGAGAGGGAAAAATATTTTGTGTGGGAGAGAAGACAAATCTACAATTGGCCGGATATTAAGAGAGTAAGTGGGGATTGAGGATGCAGGGGTAAAATTTGAGTGGATGAAATAGGAATGAGGAAAGAGCAAAAGGAGAAAGATTAGTATGTTAAAGCAGATGTAGAGAGAGAATGGAAAAAAAAACTAGAAGAGAGAAGAAAGGACAAATGGACAGCAGACGATGGAGAGTTAGCAGAAGACACGAAGAAACCAGAAGAAAGTGGCTGGAGCAATTGCCATTGAAAAAAATGCACAAAAGGTAGAAAAATATCCCTTTATTTTGAATTTTTTAACTGGAATATGTCAGCTCTTGGAAATGTGCATCATTAACGTCTGCGCTTTGTTTAGTACAAGAGGAAATTAATTTCTGGTTTTATTTCTACAGTGTTGTACATTCCAAGTTTGGCTTTTGGGGTTCTCAGTTTAATTTATCAAGGACCTAAATGCCTCCACCTCTGCCCTTGATCCTTGCCCTGTCCCCTGGATCAAGTCTACTAGAAACTCCATCAGCCCCTACATCCTGCATATGGTACAATCCTCCCTCCAGTCTGGTTCTGTCCCAGCTCCTCTCAAGTCCGCCACAATCCGTCCTATATTAAAGGGAGCAAAACCTGACCCTACTTCCTACAGACCCATCTCCAGTATACCCTTCCTTGCAAAAATAACTGAAAAGATTGTCCAAACCCAACTTCAGAACCATATTGATGAGCACTGCCCACTTGACTTATTCCAACATGGTTTCAGAAAGAACCATGGAGTAGAAACCCTCCTTATCTCCCTACTTGATTCCTTGTACCTTCACACTCAGAATCCCTCTCAGGGATGCCTTCTCAAATTCCTCGACTTATCCTCCGCTTTCGACTCGCTCCCACATCATCAACTCTTAAACAGACTCCATGAAATAGGTCTGAGAGGCACAACCCTAAACTGGTTCCGCTCCTACTTAGACAGTCTGCAAAATCTTCCAAAGCTATGGAATCCAATACCAGCATTATGCAGATGACATGATCTGCTTCACCCCATTTAACCTTACAAACCCCAATTTCTCTAAGTTAAGTGAATGCCTAACTAGCCTAAAATCATGGCTCTCCCAACACAACCTCATAATTAATCAATCTAAAACTGAGGTCCTTCAGGTATTTTCCAATTCCTCATACACCCCACCTCTAACCCTTACTATTGGTGATCTCTCCCTCACCATAAAAAAACAAGTGAAATATCTTGGTATGATCCTTGATCAGAACCTCTCCTTCACTGATCAGATTAAGAGGACTACTAACACAATATATGCTAAATTACGCACTCTACGGAACCTTAAACCTCTCTTAAGCCCTGACTCCTTTTGTGCCGTATGCCAGGCCCTCACAATCCCTTCTCTTGATTATTGTAACTTGATATACCATGGCCTTCCCAAGCACTGTTTACAACCCCTCCAACTGGTCCAGAACATGATAGCCAGACTTTTATCCAACAGCCCTAGACGGTCCCACATCACACCTGTCCTCTACAATCTCCACTGGCTCCCTATTCAATACAGAGTTAAATTCAAGGTGCTTACCATTACACATAAGATTATCTCCAATGAGTCCGCCCTATGCCTCTCCCCTCTCCTTTCATCCACCAACAACACAAGAACACGTCGCTCCATTACCAAGAACCTACTTACCATCTCAATAAACAAGAGACATAGCAAACAATTTGCTAGTAACAGGGCCTTCTCCCTCTATGCCCCATCCCTATGGAATACCCTTCCACATATCCTGCGAAACTGCTCCAGCCACTCCGAGTTCCGGAAAAAGTTAAAAACTTACTTATTCCTGGAGCACTTCTCCCAACCACCTTACTTCTTAGCCCCTGCTTCCCCTCCTCTTACCCATGCTATCTCAATGTTGATTATAAAACCATATAGTATCTCTTACCCTGTATATACCTTGTACATAGTTACTCTCTGTAAATAGTTCCATGTATTGTTTCTAATTTCTGACACACATATTTATCCTTGTTCATTGTTCCATGTAAACAGTTGAAACATACTGCTATAAAATATTCTATGTAAACTGTCCTGATTTGTAGAAGGACGGTATATAAAAAATGTTAAATAAATAAATAAATTATTGTCTTCCTGTTTCTAAATTGTGATTCCTTGTTTGGTGATGGTCTATGTTCTGCATGTATAACTGAGCTGAGGTATTCTATTTATATAATTCCTATTTGACATTGCCACTTGTTCTCATTCCCCAGTAGGTCATGTATTGTTATTCTCTGAAATGTATTGGTTTAATATTTGCAGTGTTGCCTTTTGATAGGTAGGGTATGGTGCTTTGTGAGTTCTGGTGGTGCTGTTAGGATACGGTGGGTTTGCTATGGGTTCTAAATGGGCAGCGTTTGTAGTAGTTCCTCATGTGCCTGGCGGTTGGTACTGGATTATAGTAATGTCTTTTAGTCTTTCTTTATCCATATACTCATTAAGAGGCACGTTTACTAAAAGTTAGTGTATGGTAACATTGTGCAAATATTTATGCAAATGAAGCTCCGCACGAGTCTCCGCACATGGCCCCGCACCCCCCTTGGGCCGCCCCTGGGAACACAATACCTGGTACCATGGGGTAGTGGCACCCCGATTAAACTGGAAAGTCCATCCTTTGCAATCTGTTGACAGAATGTTTGGGAACTACCTTCTTTCCCTTCTTCACTCCAGGTCATAGACACACATGGAGACAACACAAAGATACACAGGCACATGTGCAGAGGGGTTGCAAAAAAATTGAGCCATGCTCTGCCTATTTTTTCCCAACACATTTGGCTTTAAATCTAAGCTCCTCCTGTTTCCAATTGCAAAAATCATACTTATTAAATAAAATGAAACTTGTTAAATAGTTTCCATCTTTTGTGCACCAGCTAATTATTTATATTGATTTGTTCTAGTTTCATGACTAATGTAAAAATATTTGCTGAAGTAATCTGATTTTTCTTATTTTCAGCATTGTTAAATTAAAGCTCATTTCACAAACTTTATAGGTTATGTGTATCTATTTGTCATTTCTTCTCAGTCTGTTCTCTAAAGTGCCAGTACCATTGCAAGTCTAATATTGAGAATGAGAGAGGGAGCACAACAAGAATGATGAGTGTTCAGTTGAGAAAAACAGAACAAAAATCTGATGCAGGGCAGGGCTAGGTGAATGTGGTGTTACAGTGATTGGATATTACTGAGAAAATTGGAACTCAATTTATTGGTCTTGGAATTAATTTTGATTGCTTAAAAGGTAACATTTTACTTACCAGATAATGTCCTTTCATTGAGTCCTGCTAGACCAGTCCAGACAAGTCAGTTGTATTCCCCTGCCAGCAGATTGGTGGAGACAAAGAACCAATGAAAAGCCCAGATTTCAATGACGTCTCTATCTGCCTCAACCACCATAGGTCTCTTCAGTATCTGTCCCAAAGCATATGGGAGAACACAGCAATCCTCACACAACCTCAATGTGGCCAATGAGTAATCATTAGAGAATGATGTACAGGAAAAGCATAAACAGAAGGTTGTCAGTTGAAGATGAACCTGCAGAGCCAAGTATATGAAGCAAAGTGGACCCTAGGTTACCACCGCAGAACAACCGAACAAACAATTCCAAGGGGTGAGCGCTGGACTGGTCTAGCAGGACTCAAGGAAAGGACATTATCTGGTAAGTAAAATGTCATCTTCCATATTGCCCAGCTAGACCAGTTCAGACAAGTGGGACGTACCAAAGCTATGCCTCTACTAGGCAGGAAGAAGACACAGCAGCTCGCAAAACATTAGAGTCAAAGGTTGTGTCCGTCTGAGTGTGGACATCCAAGCGGTAATGCTTGACAAAAGTGGAATGTGAGGCCCACACTGCTGCCCAACAAATGTCTTCAGGGGCTACCAGACTCTGCTCTGCTTACAAGGACGCAATTGCTCAGGTAAAATGGGTGCACAAACTGTTCAGAACAAGCTGGTTCCTCAAAGGATATGCCAAATAAATGGCTTCCCTAATCCAGCATCCCAGTGTAGACTTAAGAACATAAGATATGCTATACTGAGTAAGACCAAGGTCCATCAAGCCCAATATCCTGTTTCCAACAGTGGTCAATCTAGTTCACAAGTACCTAGCAATTTCCCCAAAAGACACAGGTTCCATAATGCTTGTACTGGGGCAAGCTGTGGATTTCCTGGGTCCCCTTTAACACTAGAAAGCCCAAAGTGCGTCAACTGACGCATTATCATGACAACTGCATTTAGCATGAAATGCAGATGTGAATTAATGTGAAGTTACTTATTTGTTAAATACGTGCAGTATGTGACATCATTACATGTCATCGTGTGTTTATTGTTTGTAATGTCGGAGTAAAACGGTAAACAGTGATTGATATGTGCCACCTAGTGGGAACATGAATTTATACCTAGAAGCCCCAAAGTACGTCAATTGACACATCCAAGACAATTGAGTGTGTCAATTGACGTACTTTGGGGCTTCTAGGTATAAATTCATTTTCCCGCTAGGTGGTGCATTTGTCATTAATTTTCGATTCACATATTTGAACATCTTGACCTTGCTAAACAAAGTCATGGAACATGACTGACATGGTTCTAGCAGTGGCGCTGGTATACAACTTCAAAGATGCATATGCGTCAATTGACACACTTTGGGGCTTTCTAGTGTTAATAATGGTTTATGGACCTTTTCTTCAGGAACTTGTCAAAACCTTTTTTAAACCTGGCTACACTAACAGCTTTTATTACATCCTCCAGTAACAAAGTCTAGAGTTTGATTACACATTGAGTGAAAAAATATTTTCTCTTATTAGTCTTAAATATGTTACACTGTAGCTTCATTGTATGTCCCCTAGTCTTTCTATATATTTGATGGCATAAACAATCAATCTACATTTACCCGTTCCACTCCGTTCATTAATTTATAAACCTCTATCATCTCCCCCTCAGCCATCTCTTTTCCAGGTTGAAGAGCCCTAACCCTTTTAGCCTCTCTACATAGATGTATCCTTCCATCCCCTTTACGATTTTGGTGGCTGTTCTCTGTACCTATTCTAAGAACGCAGTCCCACCATGGAATGATACAGACTTAGCTACCAAGTCACCTCTGCGCATGCCAGCATACAGCACAGAAAGATGGTCTGACTTACGAAAAGAGTTCGTAACCTCCAAGTACTGGAAAAGCACCCTCCAGCTATCCAGAAGTCAGAGATCCTTATCCTTCCCCCAACACTGCTTCTTAGAGAAGGAGGGCAGGCAAACCAACTTGTTCACATGAAAGGGAGAACTCACCTTAAGTAAGAAGGAAGGCACAGGCCGAATGGAAACAGCCTCTTCAGAAAAAGATACTGTAGGCTGAAATTCGCCCACAGTAGAAATCACAACCACAAAGACTGTCTTTAGTATCAAATTCTTCAGACTAGCATGCTTCAACACTTCAAAGAGATACATCAGGGCCTGGTGCACCAGACATGGATCTCAGGAAGGGACCATAAACTGGAGAGGACGCAGATGCCGAACCCCCTAAATAAAGCATGTAAGGCTAAGACTTACCAGGCACTGGACTTCTGAAACACACCAAAGCTGCCACGTAAACCTTCAGAGAGCTAAGAGAAGGCCGTTCTACAGGACAGTTTGGAGAAAAGCCTAACAGAGATGACACCTTGGCTACCTCAGTAGCCAGCTGCCATGCGCCACATTGCTCAAAGAGGCACCAGACCCACACATATTTATTTATTTATTTATTTATTTTCTTATATACCGCGCTCTTTGATATCAGTGCGGTTTACATGAAACAAGGAGAGTTTACAGTGGGGGTTACACCGTAATTACATAGAACGGGTATAATAACTTGGATAACAGTGGAATAACATATCTTGGATAACAGTGGGATAACATATCCCAAGATGGGATAACATATCCCCAGTGGGATAACATATCCCCAGTGGGATAACATATCCCAAGATATGTTATCCCACTGTTGGATAACAGTGGGATAACATATCTTGGATAACAGTGGGATAACATATCCCAAGATGGTAGAACACTGGGCTCTGAGCAGAGTGGAAACCACCACCAGAGAGTAACCCTTACATGCTAGCCATCTCCTTTCAAGAGGTAAGCCATAAGCGTCTTCCAGGACGATCTGTTCCTGATGCAATAGGGCCTGAGACAGAAGTAAATGAAGAGGCGGCATTTGGAGGAGCACCATCAGATCTCCAAATCATGCTTTCCTCGGCCAATCTAGCACCACCAGAATAATCCTTTCTGGGTGGCGCTCTATATGATGAATCACACACCCCATCAGGGGCCACAGAGGAAACACAGACAGCAGGCATTGACTTGGTCGAGGCTGAGCCAGGGCGTCAACACCCTGGACCCCATCTCTGTGCAGCAACTGAAGAAGCAGCACACTTTGGCATTGAATGGATCACCAACAGATCTATCTCAGGGTGACCCCAGCAGTACAGAATCAACTGAAATGCCCCTTGACAACTCCCACTCTCCTGGATCAAGAGTGTGCTAGCTGAGAAAGTCCACTTCAACACTGTCCACCCTGGCAATGTGCTGAGACAACAAACCTTGGAGGTTCATCTCTGCCCAGGCAACCAGAAGAACCATCTCCAAGGCTACCCCGGCACTCCTCATGCCATCTTGTCGATTAACATAAGCCACAGTCGTGGTATGGTCTGAAAACACTCGAACCACCCAGCCCTCGACTAGGGTCCAGAAATGCAGAAGAGTCAACCTGATGGCCCTTGCCTTGAGGTGAGTGATGGACTACCTCCCTGTGGTTCCAACAACCCTGGTCCATTCACTCTTGGCAATGGGCTCCCTATCCTAAGAGACTGGAATCTGTCATCAAAAGGATCCATGAGCAACTGTCTAGCGACACGCCCTTCCTCAGAAGACTGGGCCGCTGCCACCACTGTAGGCTGACCTTCACCATCATTGAGAGTGAGAGCCTGAGCCTGAGCTTGAACTCCTGAGAACTCGGGGACCACAGAGTCAGCAAGGACCACTGGAGCAGCTGCATATGAGCAAGCACCCATGGCACCATCTTGACTGTTGCTGCCATCAATCTGAGGAGCTGAAGATAATCTCAGACTCTAGGAACCTGCTGCGAACAGAACAGCGCCAGGCAATCCAACAACCTTTTGACTTTCTCCTCTGGCAGGAAGACTCTGTCCACTCGAGTATCGAAAAGTGCTCCCAGGAACTCCAGGGAGTGGGAAGGCATCAACTGGCTCTTTCCCCGATTGATCAACCAACCAAGGTTTTCCATAAAGGACACCACTCGGACTGTTACCCAAGATGCCTCTGAAACAGAATGGGCTCAGATAAGCCAGTCATCCAGATATGGATACACACAAATCTCTTGGAGCCATAGCACTGCAGCCACCACCATCCACTATGACCTTGGAAAACATCTTTGGGGCAGTGGCAAGTCTGAATGGGAGTATGGCAAACTGAAAGAGAGAGCCAAGCATTGTAAAAAAGCAGATACTTTTGCTGATCCTCCCCAGTCGAGATATGAAAATATGCTTCGGCCAAATTCAGAGATGCCAGGAACTCCCCTCAGCACACCGCTTGAATCACAGATTACAAAGTTTCCATCTGAAACACAGGACATGCAAGTGCTCGTTAACACCCTTGAAGTCCACAATGGGCTGGAATGATCTGTCCTTTTTTGGCACCATGAAATAGATGGAATATCTGCCCTTGCCTCAATCGTCTGGGGGAATGGGCACCGCTGCCTTCAGGAGTAGCAACTTGTCCAAGGTGATCCGCACAGCGGCCCTATTGTTCACAAACTCACAAGGAGAGATGACAAAAGCATCCAGGATCAGCTCTTTGCATTCCAGGACATAGCCGTACTGAATGGTGTCTAGCATCCAGTGATGTTTGGTGACCCAGGCCCATTCCTAAAAGAAGAGGTGGTCTGTCCGCAACTGGAGGAACCAGGCTATGGGTCCACCCCCCCCATACCTTCATTGTACAGCCTGGGAGGGTCCTCCTCTGGAGAGGACACACATGCTCCATGAAAGGACAGAGAACGAGTCCAAAGTCCAGAAGCAGGGGGGAAGAAGGCTTTCCAGGCTGGTAGTGATGGGAATACAGAGACCCCCGGAGTCCAACCAGCACACCTGCGAGGAGCAGGTGGAGGCTAATGGAAAAGGGGATCATGCCCCCTGGACCTGTACTGCAGAATGCAGTAAGATTTCCTCTTGTGCAGGTCTTTCACCAGCTTCTCCAAATTGACCTCAAAAAGAAGCTTCCTTTTAAATGCCAGTTGGGTCAACCGGGCTTTGGAAGATGTGTCCAATGTTGTGTCATCGTCAACAGGGCAATATCCCTGGCCACTAGACGTAGCAGGCCATACATGGGATCAGAAAGGAAGGCCATAGCGGACTCCAAAAAAGGGATAATATCATCCGGGTGAAGAGTTTGAATCCACTGGGGCAGGGCTTGAGATGTCAGGCCCGCCCATTCCGCCAAGTGAAGAATAGCAGCTGCTGCAGTGAACTGATTCTTCAACAATGAAGCCACCTTTTGGTCCAGAGTATCCTTTAAGGCCGATCCACCTTCCACAGGAATAGTGGTCTGTTTGATAACTGCAAGGACCTGCACATCCACCTTGGGAATATCAAACCACACAATGCACTCCTTCTCCAGGAGAGAATACATCTTTTTATACACCCTCAGCCTCTTGGATGAGGAATCAGGGGAAATCCATGCCGACCAGACTATGTCCTTGATCACCGCTGGTAACAGGAAAACAATAGTGGATTTCCGCACCTCTTGCAGAAGTGAATGTACCTTTGGCTCCTACTCTGTGTTTGGAGCATCTGCCAAGCTCAAGGTGGATGAGACCCTGGCAATCAATGCCCACAGTTTCTCTTTCCGGAACAGGTGGATAACACTGGCCTCTTCACAATCCTTCAAAGGCAAGAATACTGCTTCATCCACATCAGAGCCCAGAACGGAGACGTCTGAATCCAAGTCACAGTCCAAATCTTGGACAGATCCCAGCTGATCCCCCATCTCCAGAGGGTGCCCTTCACCAGGAAAGCTTAGCCATATACTATCAAACAGGGCTTCCACTCTCAGCCTGTCCTTCACAAGACTGCGTTCAGGGGAACTCAAGAGGCCGCAGGGTCTGAATTTCCATGCCAGAATGACCAGGCCTGTTGTAAAAAGGAAAATAATTTCAGGGAGGACAATCCAGACTCTGGAAGCTCTCCTTGCAAAAAGGACACACCTACACCAGGGAGCATAACCACTGCTGATCCCCTAGAGCGGCTCACAGCATGTTTACTGGAACATCTGGACAGCTGGTTATCCTTCTCCCACAGCGCTATATGCCACCCCCTGTCCTAATGAAATAAAAAAAGTGAACCAAAATCAAGGAATGTGTATCCCCAAAGTCCCAGTTTTTTTGTCGGACAAACTTTCTCTCGCCGAAGCTACCAATCGTGAAGCTACGGCATAGGAGAAAAAAATGTCCATTTTAATCAAAATGCAGTTGAGAGGATAGGCCGGTAAATTCACCCAGACAAAAACCCCAATTACAAATCTGCAAGTTATCAATTATCTTTTATCTGCAAATAACAGCAAAGTAAGCACTTATCTGCAAATTTTGGCGAGGATGCTAAGATTGGTGATGTATGCACGACACAGTCCTGCGTTTCGGGTATTTACATTTCATACACTCTGCTTCAGGTAAACTTGCCATCACTCAACAAAAACGCCATGATGTTGGGACTCCCTGTCCTAAAAGCAGGCAAGGCCGGACTAACTGCAACCCAGCTGAGAGAGGGGGAGCAAGCCCTCTAGAGATGACTCAAGCTGCCATGCAAGAAGAGCAGAGTCCAGAAGCCAGAGATGAGGCCAAACCACATTTCCTGCAAGCATCACAACAGAGCTTGCTAACACCATGGCAGCCCAGAAGGCACACATTAACATCGCTTACACAGCAACACACATTACAGGTGCTTGGGTAGGAATGCACATTGGAGCCGTTCAGGCAGAACGCATGCACAGACTCCACGACCGCCAGGCATGTATTAATAAAGATGCTACTAATGCATGGAGGAAAAGGCGGGAAACTCACACATATGCCAGTGGTCGCCAGCAGTCAATCTCAAATTGCACCCCAAATGGACGGAATCGGGAGCCTCCAACAAGACAATGAAGAGGACAAGCCTTGGTATTCGCCCCCTAAGAGCCCCAGGCAGAAACTCCATGCCACGCTCAGCTCTACTCCCCTGAAAATGCTTCTTTTGCTTTGCGGGCACTCTGTTTAAGGTTGCTAGTAGGCAGATTCCTTTGAGAGCCTTTTGCAATCTTCAGGCGAAAGCAGGGGGGGGGGGGCAGAGGAGGAGGGAGGGAGTGTTAAGGTTGTGTGAAACTACTGAACTCTTCCAAATCCTTCCAATTTTCTGGCTGCTCAACAGACTCTTATGATAGGAGCATGTAGCTGAACCAATTTTTCCTCCTATGGCTACCGAAAAGACTGCAGTCTAGTGGAGCCCCCACATTGCACTCAAGAGTCACCCTTAAGGTGATTGTTCATGAGTGTTTAAATCAATCTTTTCCTCTCAATTATTCAGATTTTCTTCAGGGTGGAGAAACTCCATCCACCATCTGCTGGAGACCAAAGAATACTGAAGAGACCTCTGATAGCTGAGGCGGATAGAAGCGTGGGAGTGATGTCATTGAAACCTGGGGCTTTTCATTGGTTCTTTGTCTACAAATCTGCTGGTAGGGGAACACAATCCACTTGTCTGGATTGATCTAGTAGGAGAATATGGAAGCCACATTATGCGGTAAGATAGATTCTTAGTGCATTACTGAATTGTATATTTTTATTAATTTGGTTCTTTTATAACATTTCAATTTTCATTTTTTATACAGTATAATCACTTGATAGCCCATTTATTTATACGTATTTCTAAACTGTGTTCACACACACCTACAAAGAAATCAGCACTCAAGGGAGAAGATACCAGTAACACATAAAATTAGATAACAGAAAATAAATGTCTGAATATTAGGATGTAAAAAATGTTTTTTGTAATATTTTATACAAGATTGAAAAGAAAATATAAACTCAAGAAAAAGGCTTAGAAGATCCATAGAACAATGAAAAAGTAACCTTTCATCAAGAAATGTGAAGCGGAAATGATCTACTGTGCTTTCTCAAACCTCATTTCCCTCACTTCTGATTTTACTGTAAAAGGAGAGGAATGGATGTTAAAAGTTCTGCTATCATGGAATCTATTGAAGCTGAAGTATAATACGATAAGATGTAGCACAGTGTCATCTACTGACCCTTTCAAGTACTGCACTTTTGTTATATCTCCTATTACAAAGTTTAAAAAACAAAAACAGAATTCATTTTAACAGCAGCTAAATCATTTTAGTCTTCTTTGGAGTGCTGTGTCCTGATCAGAAATCAGCGAGGAAGTCTGCAGAATTCACAAAAATAAAGAAATTTGGCAGGAGTTGGCAAGCAGATGCTTCTGTTATGGCCTCCCAAAACTTACCTGAGAATGTCAGTTCATTTCATGTAGGCCATCTTTTTTAAGGTTCCAACCAATCTCAGCCAAATAGGAACCAATGAGCAGCTCTGAAACACTGTGATGATTCCCTTAAGCCATGCAGACCCCATATTTTAGTCACAGGTACTGAATCAGATTCTAATATTCTTGAATTTTGTTTAGATTTGATATTGCTTTGCACTCAACATATTGTATATATATCTAATGTGGAAGAGGGCAGAGGTGGCGATCCCCATGTTTGGAGGGAGGGAAGGAGTCATAAGGGTATAAAAAATAAAGCATAGTTACTCACCTGTAACAGGTGATCTCCGGGAACAGCAGGAATTTAGTCTTCACATATGGGTAGCATCAGTAGGGATGGAGCTTGCATGGGCACACTCCCCAGCGTCCAATAGGAAAGCTTTTAGGAGCATCCCACAGCGCCTGAGTGCTGCCTTCCCACCTTTCCCAACTGTCCCTCTCCAGCTGAGTTTATAGCTGAGACAAAAGAGAGAGGGAGAGAGAGAGATACAACTCCTAGGGGAGGTGGGCGGGTTGTGAAGACTAAATGCCTGCTGTTCCCAGAGATCACCTGTTACAGGTGAGTAACTATGCTATCTCCAGGAACAAGAAGGAATGTAGTCTTCACATATGGGGACTCCCTAGCTGCAGATGCCAGGGAGATAGCCCCAGAAAGTTGTCTGCCCTTGTGAAAGGGCTCCACTTCCCCCCATGAATCTCTGGCATCCTACCAGGGATGGTGGGTAGGAGTTGATTAAGTCTGGAACAGGTGTTGAAGAACAGCCTGACCAAACAAGGCATCCCAGTGGGGAGGCCTTGTCTAAGTAGTAATGGGCTGTGAAGGTATGTACCAAAGCCCAAGTAGCTGCTCGACAGATGTCATCGACAGACACAGAGTGAAGATGAGCCATTGAGGCTGACATGGCTCTCACATTGTGAGCTGTGACATGGCCTTCAAGAGGAAGGTTCTTACTCTCATAGGCAAAAGATATACACTGTGCAATCCCGTTGGACAGTGTCCTTTTGGAGACTGGAAGTCCCAAATGACTAGGATCAAAAGCAACAAAGAGTTGAGAGGATTTTCTATGTTGCTGTGTCCTTTGCAAGTAAAAGGCCAAAGCTCTTTTATAGTACAAAGTATGAAGGTTCCTTTCTGAATTTGAGGTTTGAGGCCTTGGAAAGAATACAGGAAGGTAAACCACTTGGTTCAAATGAAAAGGCAAAACCACCTTTGGCATAAAGTGTGGATGAGTTCTAAGGACTACCTTATCATGATGGTAAGGACCAGGGCCGGATTTACCTATACGCCAACTACGCCGTGGCGTAGGGCCCACAGCTGGCAAGGGCCCACAAAAATTGAACAAATTGTTAGCTTTTTTTAAATTAAATTTAAAAAAAAAACACTGGTTGCTGCCGCGGCAGCATGGACTGTCCCGCGGGGCCCCCTCTGCTGCCGCGGCAGCATGGACTGTCCCGCGAGGCCCCCTCTGCCCGGCTGAGCACCTCCGTGCCGGCTTTGAGAGGCGCGAAGGGAGAGTGTCTCCCTCGCGTCTCTGTTAAGCCCGCAGGGGCAGATGGGAAATTTCCCATCAGCCCCTGCGGGCTTAACAGAGACGCGAGGGAGACACTCTCCCTTTGCGCCTCTCAAAGCCGGCACAGAGGGGCTCAGCCGGGCAGAGGGGGCCCCGCGGGACAGTCCATGCTGCCGCAGCGGCAGCGGCCAGCGTTTTATTTTTTTTTTATTAAAGTTTACTTGAGCCGATGGGGGGGGGGGCTGGGACTGGAAATGGGCTGGGGGGGGTTAAGACTGGAGTTGGGCTGACACGAAGAAACCAGAAGAAAGTGGCTGGAGCAATTGCAGCTGAAAAAAAATGCACAAAAAGTAGAAAAATCTCTCTTTATTTTGAATTTATTAATTGGAATACGTCAGCTCTGGTAAATGTGCATCATTAACGTCTGCACTTTGTTTAGTACAAGAGCAAATTAATGTATAGTTTTATTTCTACAGTGTTGTACATTCCAAGTTTGGCTTTTGGGATTCCCAGTTTAATTATGACGTCAGGGTCAACAGCGCACAGCTGATCTGGCGTGCTCGTTTTTATCTTTTCTGGGGGCCCACAATTTTTGTTGGCGTAGGGCCTCACTCAAGGTAAATCTGGCCCTGGTAAGGACTACCTTATCATGATGGAACCTTGTATAAGGAGGATCAGCCACCAAAGCTTGCAATTCACTGCTGATGTGATTTCAATGAGAAATATAACCTTCCAGGAAAGGAATTTCAAAGAGATAGTGGCTAATGGTTCAAAGGGCGGTTTCATGAGCTGCCCAAGTACCAGATTCAAGTCCCATGCCACCGATGGTGGCTTAATGGGAGGCTTCGTTAAAAGAAAGCCTCTCATAAATCTCGCGATGAGAGGATGAGAGGAAATAGGTTGTCCATTGAGAGGTTTGAAAGAAGCTGCAATAGCACTCAAATGGACTCTCACTGAATTGGTCTTAAGCCCTGCATTTGATAAATGAAGGAGGCATGCCTTTTTGCACTCTTTATCCGTCTCATGGCTGATTCCACCATCATGGAATGGTGTGGTAATTGAGTCTTCTGAAACCCAGGACAAGGAGCAACTCTATACATGGTGTCGAGTCTTTGAGAGTGAGAAGATGTGGTCAGAGGTGTTTCCCACATCCTTAACATAAGATCATGCAAGATCTCATGAATAGGTAAGGTAGCCAGGGCCGGATTTACCTATACGCCACGTACGCCGTGGCATAGGGCCCACAGCTGACAAGGGCCCACAAAAATAGCCTTTTTAAAATTAAATTTAAAAAAAAAACGCTGGCTGCCGCCGCGACAGCATGGACTGTTCCCACGGGGCCTCCTCTGCTGCCGCGGCAGCATGGATTGTCCCACGGGGCTCCCTATGCCTGGCTGAATCCCCTCCCTGCCGACTTTGAGAGGCGCGAAGGGAGAGTGTCTCCCTCGCGTCTCTGTTAAGCCCGCAGGGGCTGATGGGAAATTTCCCATCAGCCCCTGCAGGCTTAACAGAGACGCGAGGGAGACACTCTCCCTTCGCGCCTCTCAAAGCCGGCAGGGAGAGAGGGGATTCAGCCGGGCATAGGGTATCGGTGCCGAATAAAGCAGCCAGAACCCCAGAGCATGGCACGAGTAGTTCTGCCGAGGTTGATGCCTCGAGAACATCCTGGAGCCCCATTAGTGCTTTGGAAGCCGAAGCCTCCCGCTGGTGCAATTTTGCCGGTAAAAGTCCCTCAAGGGCAACACCAGAGGCATCTCAATGTTTAGAAGGAGATCTACCCTTTGAGGACCAGCTAGATTTATGTTTAGTTACCTGAGATCCATGGGAGGAAGATGAAGCCCTGGAAGACATTGATGCCACAGAGGCTGCATCGGAGGGAAAAAGGGTACTAAGCTTAGTAGCTCGCTTTTGCCAGCCCCTTTTTGACATCATCCCACAGGCAACACACTCTGAAATAGAGTGGTCAGGACCTAAACATTTGAGGCAGCACTCATGGGTGTTGGTGACGGAGAAGGTACCGCCACAATTAGAACCCCTTTTAAAACCCGAAGCAGGTTTTTCCATTTTGAGGGAAAAAAATTGGTCCTAGCACCCAAAATGGCGCATGGCACCCAAGAAGAAAATTACTGGAGACTCCAGAAACAAAGCTGTTTTTTTTTTTTTAGAAAAAAAGAAAAGAAGAACCGGCGGTACCGGTATAGCGTCAAGGAAAGGCAGACGCGACCACAAAAAAGAAGTATAAAAAGGGAATTTTCTGTGGTGACAGGATGTGTGACCTGTCGGCTCCGCAGAAAACGAAGAACTGGAGACAGTTGGGAAAGGCAGGAAGGCAGCATGCAGGCGCTGTGGGATGCTCCCAAAAGATTTCCTATTGGATGCTGGGGAGCGTTTCCACGCAGGCTCTGTTGGTACCGACGATGCCCATATGTGAAGACTACATTCCTGCTTGTTCCTGGAGATAATGAATGACCCTAACTAAAGGTAGATCAGTACCTGTGAACAACTGCACCTGATAGAAACATCAGATCAAGGGACACATCTGCTTGTGAAAAGAATTAAGAATCGAAAAGGTACCATTTTTTTTCCTGTTCCTTCTAAGCCTTGGGATCAGTGTACTTAAAATCATCTTGCTGCATTCTCTCTGCTGGTACCAGTATCCATCCCATGATGCACCTCTCTTTGATGTCAAGGTAGTGTTTCTCTTGCAACCATCAGCAAAAACCTTGACAGTGCTAGCAGCTGGGTGCAGACAGAGTAGTTACTCACCTGTAACAGGTGTTCTCCAGGAGCAGCAGGAATCAGTCCTTACATATGGGTGTCATCGACGCCGATGAAGCCCCAGCGGAGCATTTCCCCAGCTTTCTATGAAAGCCTTTGGGAATGCAGGCACGCATGCGCGGTTCCCTTCCCGCCTAAAGGTGCCATCTTACCTCAGTCAAAAGACATAGCTAAGAACAGCACACAAAAATGTAAACAAACTATGTACAACTGCAACTCCAAGGGGAGGAGGGAGGGTTGTGAGGACTGATTCCTGCTGCTCCTGGAGAACACCTGTTACAGGTGAGTAACTACTTTCTCCAGGACCAAGCAGGAAGTCAGTCCTCACATAAGGGTGACTCCCTAGCTCTGGGCTACCAAGGAACCCAGACTGAACAAGAGAACTCCCTCTAGTCCCAGCATCAAAGAAAGGCTTTTCACTGACACACCCTCCACCGGTAGCCCAACAGAGGGCAGGAGTTGCCTAAACCTCAAAGAGATTCCGGAATACTGCTTGGCCAAAAGCACTGTCCCTACGGGACTCCCTCTCCAGACAGTAATGGGCCGCAAACGTCTGGCTTGAAGACCAAATTGCAGCTCTGCAGATGTCTACCAAGGGCACAGAGCGGAGATGAGCCACTGAGGCAGCCATTGCCCTGACACGGTGGGGCTTGACATGACCCTGCAAAGGAAGGTCAGCCACCTTGTAAGCCCAGGTGATACAGTCAGCTACCCAGATGGACAAGGTACGCTTGGACACAGCCAACCCCAACTTATTAGGGTCAAAAGAGATGAAGAGCTGAGTAGCCCTTCTGTGCCCCTGCGTACGGTCAAGGTAGAAGGATAAGGCCCTCCTACAGTCCAGGGTATGCAGAACTGCTTCAGCCTGGCTGGCATGAGGCCTAGGGAAGAATGCTGTAAGAACCACCTCCTGGTTGAGGTGAAAAGAGGAGACAACTTTAGGGAGGAACTTTGGATGAGTCCTAAGGACTACCCTGTTCCTATAGATTCTGGTGTAAGGCCTGTCACAGACCAGGGCCTGAAGCTCACTCACTCGCCTGGCTGAGGTTAGGGCTATCAAGAAGAGTGTCTTCCAGGACAGGAAGCGCAGGGGGCAAGTAGCCATCGGCTCAAAAGGTGGGCGAGTCAGTTGCTGCAAGACCACATTCAGCTCCCACTCAGGAGCAGGACGACGGATTGGAGGCTTGAGCAAAAGCAGGCCCCTGAGAAAGCGGGACACCAAGGGGTGAACCGACAGAGAATGTCCTTCCACCAGTGAGTGGTGAGCTGCTAGAGCTGACAGGTGAACCCGAACAGAATTTGACTTAAGTCCCTGGTTGGACAAGTGCAGTAAGTACTGAAGCACCACTGGTACAGTACAGGAGAAAAGATCTTCTGTATGGAGCTGACACCACACAGAAAACCTTTTCCATTTGAGAGCATAGGTTTTCCTAGTGGACCGTTTCCTAGAGGCTAGGACAACCTCCTCAACCTCCTGAGGTAGGCCCCAGTGAGCCAAAACTACCCTTGCAGCCTCCAGGCCATCAAATTGAGAGCTTTGAGATTGGGGTGAAGAAGGGAACCCTGGTCCTGAGAGAGAAGGTCGGGCTGCAACCCCAGAGGCAGTGGGGGAACTACTGCCAGCTGAAGCAGAAGTGGAAACCAAGGCTGTCTCGGCCACCTGGGAGCCACCAGCAGGACTGAGGCCTTGTCCTGAAGAATCTTGAACAGAGTTCGGGCCACCAAAGGCGTGGGAGGAAACGCATACAGGAGGCCCTGAGACCATGGTATCAGAAAAGCATCTGCTGTTACCCTCAGAGGATGCGGTTGTCTGGAGCAGAACCGAGGCAGCTGTTTGTTCAGTGGACTGGCAAACAGATCTATCAAAGGAAGACCCCATTTCAGGAAGATCTTCTGAACTACCAAAGGATGCAGCTGCCACTCGTGGGGCTGCAGAATTCTGCTCAACCTGTCCGCCAGGTAGTTCTCCTGGCCAGGCAGATATACTGCCTTGAGGAGCATGTTGTGTCTGAGAGCAAACAAGCAAAGGTCCTGTGCCTCCTGACAAAGGAGCCTGGACCCAGTTCTGTCCTGCTTGTTCACATAAAACATGGCTACCTGGTTGTCTGTTTCAACTAGGACAGACTGATGAGCCAGGGTTTGAGAAAAAGTCTTGAGGGCTAACCGAATAGCCCTGAGTTCCAGGAGATTGATTTGCTGTGCGGTCTCCCAGGGAGACCACAGACCCTGGGTGCACTTGCCTAAACAATGAGCCCCCCAGCCCTGCAGGGAGGCATCCGTGGTTAACACCACTGTGAACCCAGGACTCTGAAAAGGTACCCCTTGTAGCAGATTGGGCAGGTGCAGCCACCAGCTGAGGGAGTTCAGAAATTGTCTGGACACCCTTATCCTGTCTCTGAGGCTGCCTGTGGCCTATGACCACTGAGTCCGAAGGCACCACTGTGCAGGCCTCATATGGAGCCTGGCATTGGGGGTCACATGCACCGTCGAAGCCATATGGCCTAGAAGCCTCAGGCAGAGTCTGGCGGAGACCAAGGACCTGCTGAGAAACTGGTTTGCTAAGTTTATCAGTCTTTGGGCTCTGTCTTCTGGCAAGAATGCCTTTGCAAACAGAGAGTCCAACCTCGCCCCTATGAACTCCAAGTTCTGGGAGGGGAGCAAAGTGGACTTTGCGAAGTTTATGACAAACCCCAAGCTTTGAAGAAGAGCAATAGTTCTGAGGGTGACCTGTCGGGCCTCCTGGCACATCTGACCCCTGATGAGCCAGTCGTCTAGATAGGGAAAGACAAAGATGCCTTGATTTCTCAGGTAGGCCGCTACCACTGCCAGGCATTTGGTAAAGACTCTGGGAGAGGAGGTTAGGCCAAAAGGCAGTACTCTGTACTGATAATGGTTTCCTCCCACAATGAACCTGAGGTACTTTCTGTGGTCTGGATGAATGAGGATGTGAGTGTACGCATCCTTTAGATCTAAGGAGCATAGCCAATCTCCCTGCTGGAGGTAGGGCAGAAGTGTTCCAAGAGTAAGCATCTTGAACTTTTAAGAACATAAGAACATAAGATATGCCATACTGGGTCAGACCAAGGTCCATCAAGCCCAGTATTCTGTTTCCAACAGTGGCCAATCTAGGTCATACGTACCTAGCAGTTTCCCCAAGGGACACAGGTTCCACAATGCTTGTATTGGTTCAAGCATTGATATCCTGGGTCCCTTCTTAATAATGGTTTATGGACCTTTCCTCCAGGAACTTGTCCAAACCTTTTTTAAACCCAGCTACACTAACAGCCTTTACTACATCCTCCGGTAACAAATTCCAGAGTTTGATTACACGTTGAGTGAAAAAATATTTTCTTTTATTAGTCTTAAATAGTTTACCCTGTAGCTTCATTGCATGTCCCCTAGTCTTTCTATATTCTGATAAGGTAAACAATCGATCTACGTTTACCCGTTCCACTCCGTTCATTAATTTATAGACTTCTATCATATCTCCCCTCAGCCGTCTCTTTTCCAGGTTAAAGAGCCCCAACCTTTTTAGCCTTTCTTCATAGGAGTAGCCTTCCATCCCCTTTACCATTTTGGTGGCTCTTCTCTGAACCTTTTCTAAAATTGCTATATCCTTTTTAAGATATGGCGACCAGAATTGCACACAATATTCAAGGTGCGGTCTCACCATGGAACGATATAGAGGCATTATAATATCTTTTGTTTTATTTTCCATTCCTTTCCTTATCATACCTAGCATTCTATTTGCTCTCTTGGCCGCCGCTGCACACTGGGCCGAGGGTTTTAACATGGTATCCACAAGGACGCCTAAATCTTTTTCTTGGGTGGTGGTTCCTAATGTGGAACCTTGCATCGTGTAACCATAGTTTGGGTTGTTCTTCCCTAGGTGCATAACCTTGCACTTCTCCACATTAAATTTCATCTGCCATTTTGATGCCCAGTCTTCCAATTTATCAAGATCCTCTTGCAATTTTCCACAATCCTCCTGGGTTTCTCCTGGTTTTCTTTCTCTAGGAACTTGTTGAAGTTCCTGAGATCCAGAATAGGTCGAAGGCCACCGGTTCTTTTGGGTACCAGGAAATACCTGGAGTAGAACCCCTGACCTTGCAAGTGGGGAGGCACAGGCTCCACCACCCTGTCCACCAACAGACCTTGGAGCTCCTGGAGGAGAAGATCTGTATGCAAGGGAGGCCTTGGAGGCTCCCCTGGAAAGTAGGACGGAGGCAGTTGGTGAAAATGTAGGGCATAGCCCCTGTGGACTATGTTCAACACTCAAATGTCCCCAGTCATGTGGGACCACTGGTGGGCAAAGAGGGCGAGGTGACCTCCTGTGCAGGGTTGGGAAAGCAGGGACTGAGAGACTACGCTCAAGGAGTCAAAACCCCCCACCCTGCTGAGTGGGAGCAGGGGCCGGAAGCTTGGAGGTCCTCTGCCTACGGGGCCCATTACCTTGCCCCTTGGCTTGCTGACCCTGGGGTGCAGCTTTGGCAGCCTGATATTGAGGGTACTGATTGTAGCAGTGCCCTTCCTCAGGTAAAAGGGCTTCTTACCCGAGGCCTTCTTCTTGTGAGAAGGGGCAGAGGTCTTTCGAGACAGCCTTGTCCTTGTAAGGTGCTCAGTCTCGAGCTGTGCGGCCTTCTCAGCCATGGGCTTGCCAAAAAGGTTTTCACCTCGGCAAGGGACATCGACCAACTTGTCCTGAACCCATGGCTCGAGGTCCGATGACAGCAGCCATGCCTGGCGTCGAGCCGCGATGCCGGTTGTTGCAACTCGGGCCAAAGCCTCGAAGCCATCGTAGGCGGCGTGGGACATAAACTTCGAGCAGTTCCGAATCCCCGAGGACAGGGACTTGAATCTCTGCAAGGGCTCCCCGGAAGAGACCAGCAGAGAACCCGGCCAGCTCCTTGGCCAGGTCTCGCAAGTACATGCCCATGTACAGCTGGTAAGACTGGACACGGCAAGCAAGCATCGAGCCCTGGAAGCACTTTGTACCAACACCATCGAGGTTCCGGGCCTCCGTGCCGGGGGGCACCGCCAAGTGCATCTTCTGACTTTTCAGGCGATGCATGGCCGATTCCACCACCATGGAATGGTGTGGCAGCTGCGCCTTTTGAAAGCCAGGGCTCTTCCAGAGTCGATAAATCGAATCGACCCGCTTGCTTAGAACCGGCACCGAGGCCGGTGCCTCCCACATCCGGAAGAGGAGCCGTTCCAACATCAGAGGAACCAGGACAGTAAAGGCCTCCTTCGGAGGAGAGTCGTACTGTAGGGCCTCGAGCTCTTTGGCTCGAGGCTCTTCCTTGGGGTCCGCCAGGATAGCCAATGCGGTGGCCATATCCCGGACAAATTCCAAGAACCAGGTATCCTCCGGAGGGGATCTACTCCGGGGCTCAGACTGTGGTGAGTCCGATGGGACGCACAGAGTCTTGAATGTGTCGGGGGACTCCTCATCCTCCGTCTCCCAGGCGGACTCGTCCGTTGAGGAGTCAGGATCCGACCCCGCGGGGCCCTGGGGCACCCGCCCCGACGTCCTCGGTCCCGAAGGGAGGTCGAGGGAGACCGCGACCGAGGTCGACCTCGAGCCATCATGGACTCGAGTATCGGCTCGGTCTCCGGGTCGACTTCGAAGTCGATGTCCCGGTGGTCGGGGCAGATGCGCCAGACAGGCTGGCCATCAGTGCCCGCTGCTGCTCCATGAAGGCAGACAGTCTGCACTCCAGGGCTGTCATCCTGAGACTCAGCTCGGGAGACGCAGCAGCCACCGACTCGGGCCCCGGTGGCGCTGGGCCCGACGTCAGCTCCCTGGGAGGAGAGTCCTCAAGGACCACAGGGCTTACGTATCCAGCAGACTCCGGCTCCACGCGAGGAACTTTGGCAGGCTTCTCTTGTTCCACAGGCCCGGGGCGACGGTCGGGGGTCTTAGACCTGGCCGTCGATGAGCCAGGGACCTCCTCCGACGACGCCCTCACGAGCTGCTTCTTCCTCTTGCATTCCCGGTCGGGGGACCCCCTGTCCGAGGAATCCCGATGGCGCTCGGGATCCGAATCCCCGAGATGTCGAGGCCTCAGATGAGGTCTGGGCGCGGCCAGAGGCTGAGTCCGAGAAAAGCCTTTCTTTCTGCTGCTGGCGACTTCGAAGTGCCTTGGAAGACATCTTCCCACACGGTCCACACGTCTTAGGGTCGTGATCAGGACCAAGGCACCGAAAGCAGCAGTCGTGTGTGTCGGTGAGAGACATTAACTTCTTACACCGATCACACTTTTTAAAACCGCTGGAAGCCATCGGGGAAAAAGAGTCCCCGCGAGGTCAAAAGACCGGCCTTCCAGGGAAAAGCAAAAAAAGGGTGCGAACGGCAGCCACGAAGGGCAAAAACCGAAAAATAAGAAATCGGGCTCGATACCGGTGTACCGAACCCGACGGGAGGGGAACCGGCGTCAAACCGGGAAGAAAAAATAGCGAGAATCGCCGAAAAAATCACACTTTTATCCGGGATGACAGGACGCACGTCCGATGGGCTTCTCGGAAAAAGCGAGACTGAGGTAAGATGGCACCTTTAGGCAGGAAGGGAACCGTGCATGCGTGCCTGCATTCCCAAAGGTTTTCATAGAAAGCTGGGGAAATGCTCCGCTGGGGCTTCATCGGCATCGATGACACCCATATGTGAGGACTGACTTCCTGCTTGGTACTGGAGAAACTTCTACTTCTAAACAAAGCATATCAATCAATGTTTGTGGGAAACCAGTACCCAGTAATGATGGGTCACAACAATACTTGCATCTTCAAAGGGACAGTGAAGCATCAGAATCTATACAAAAAAATAGTGAACACAAATACACTTATTCTACCTAACTCCTTTTCACCCATAACTTGTAACAAGAAACATACAATGACAAATAGGGAAAACATGCAGCACATAGCTCATGGAATTCTTCTAAGATGTGTGTGTACACCTATCTGGTTGTATCTACATTACCTGTGTGTGTGTGTGCCTTGTGAATGTGGTGTCTGCATGTGTGTGGCATGCATATATATTGCCGTTTTGTTTATCATCGGTTATGTTTGTGTGTGTGGAGGGCCGAACCTAGGCATGTCCAGGCATGTTGCTTGCACATGGCCCCGGCTTCACCATAAGCCCCGGGAATCTTTCCCTTTAGCCTCCAGCTGCAATTGCATCTCCCACCACATGCACCATCACTATCCTCCCATCTACTCAGCTGTTGACGCTGCTACCATCACTATCTTCCTGTCCCCCAGCTGCCTCCATCCTCCCACCCCCTAGCTGCCGCCGCCACCACTGCTGCTTCCTTTGACCTGCAGCAGGTTCAGCTAATTGCCTAAATAGGCACAGAGAACTTCCTGCACACCACTAATGGCTCTGCTGGCTCTACCCTTCTGAAACAGGAAGTTCACATCAGGCAGGACTATTGGCACGCACATGGAGAGAAATTCACACTGTATTAGCTCTTCCAAGTATGCCTGAACTCCATTGTGGTTTTGGTTACTATCGCTTCTATTCCAGCCATTAAGCTTCCCAGTAAAAGTAATGGTGCTTTTGTAATGTATTACATACTATTCTCCAGCTATAGATTGAGGATAAAAATCATCATTGGTGAAAGATATTTAGCTTTTTGCATCTGTTAATCTACATTGGGAAGGGAGATTGTAAATTTTTTTTTCTGTAAACCAGTGCCACTTTGGTGTAAAGTTGGAATATAAATTAAATAAATTGTGTCAAATCCATAAAGCAAAAGCAAGGAGAGGAGAGGTTCAAGTGACTTGTGCTGTCCTATGATCAGGAGAATTTTCCTCCATCTGCCACAACACTGCAGAGGCAACAGTAAAGCTCAGTGCAGGACAAGTTATTCCACTGGTTATTTACCCATATCTACAGCAATGCCAAGTTACCCAGTTCTGGGGGGCAGATTTGGGGCCAGTTCTAGATTTTTGACCATATCATCCTATAGCATTATGGACTCGATTTTAATAGGCATCAGGGACTACAAAATACCAGATTGTTTTAGGATGTAAGTTATAAACCAGGTCTGGCCAAAATGTCACCCTCCTGGAATTGGGTAACTTAGCAGTTCTATACACAGAATTGCTCACAGCTGCTGGTGCTCAAAGACAGGCACTTTTATACTGTGCTTGAATGTGCTCAAGGTGGGACGATCTTTAGGTTCAGTCACAGAAGAATTGCAACCATGCACACAAGTGCTCACCCACTCTATAGGCAGACACCAGTATTCCAGGAGAGGAAGATGCACCGTTGGTCCCGCCTTTCCTGCTGAAAGATACCACCACACGGGAAGTAAGAAGCAGAAGATACATGATCAATGGGTGAGTAGGAAAGGGAAGAGCAGGAGATGTGTGATATGGGGGTTGGGGAGGGCCTAGAAAGGGGAAATAGATGGTGGGGAATAAACATAGGAGGGAAAGTTTGGTGACAAGGAATATGTTAGCTCAAGGATGGGGAAAAGACTAGGGACACAAAGGTGCATGCTGGGAGCAGGAAGAAGCAGGAAATGCAGAGAAAGCATAGTTACTCACCTGTAACAGGTGATCTCCTGGAACAGCAGGAATTTAGTCTTCACATATGGGTATCGTCAGTACCGACAGAGCCTGTGCGGGAACGCTCCCCAGTGTCCAATAGGAAAGCTTTTGGGAGCATCCCACAGCACCAGCGTGCTGCCTTCCCGCCTTTCCCAACTGTCCCTCTCCAGTTGAGTTTAAAGCTGAGACAAAGAGAGAGAGAGAGAAAGAGAGAGATAGAGAGATACAACTCCTAGGGGAGGTGGGTGGGTTGTGAAGACTAAATTCCTGCTGTTCCCGGAGATCACCTGTTACAGGAGAGTAACTATGCTATCTCCAGGAAAAAGCAGGAATGTAGTCTTCACATATGGGGACTCCCTAGCTGCAGATGCCAGGGAGAAACCCCAGAAAGTTGTGTGCCCTTGTGAAACGGCTCCGCTTCCCCCATGAATCTCTGGCATTCTACCAGGGATGGTGGGTAGGAGTTGATTAAGTATGGAACAGGTGCTGAAGAACAGCCTGACCAAACAAGGCATCCCGGCGGGAGTCCTTATCCAAGCAGTAATGGGCCATGAAGGTATGAACTGAGGCCCAAGTAGCTGCTCGACAGATGTCATCGATAGACACAGAGTGAAGATGAGCCATAGAGGTTGCCATGGCTCTCACATTGTGAGCTGTGACATGGCCTTCAAGAGGAAGGTTCTTACTCTCATAGGCAAAAGAAATACACTGTGCAATCCAGCTGGACAGTGTTCTTTTGGAGACTGGAAGTCCCAAATGACTAGGATCAAAAGCAACAAAAAGCTGAGAGGACTTTCTATGTTGCTGTGTCCTTTGCAAGTAAAAAGCCAAAGCCCTTTTACAATCTAAAGTATGAAGATTCCTTTCTGCATTTGAGGCGTGAGGCCTTGGGAAAAATAAAGGCAGGTAAACCGCTTGGTTTAAATGAAAAGGTGATAGCACCTTTGGCATAAAGTGTGAATGAGTCCTAAGGACTACCTTATCATGATGGAACCTTGTATAAGGAGGATCAGCCACCAATGCTTGCAATTCACTGATGCGACGTGCTGATGTGATTGCAATAAGAAAGATGACCTTCCATGAAACAAATTTCAAAGAGGTAGTAGTTAATGGTTCAAAAGGCGGCTTCATGAGCTGCCCAAGAACCAGATTTAAGTCCCATGCCACCGGTGGTGGCTTAATGGGAGGCTTAGTTAAAAGAAGGCCTCTCATAAATCTCGTTATGAGAGGATGAGAGGAAATAGGTTGGCCATTTAGAGGCTTGAAAGAAGCTGCAATAGCACTCAAATGAGCTCTCATTGAATTGGTCTTAACCCCCTGTACTAGACAAATGAAGGAGATACTCCAGTAATGATTCCAGAGGTATCGCAAGAGGGTCAAGACCCTTCTTCGAGCACCATAAGGTAAACCTTTTCCACTTGAAAGCATAAGAGCGTCTTGCGGAAGGCTTCCTGGAAGCATAAAGGATATCCTTTACCTGCTGAGAAAGGTTAAGACCATGAAGTTCTAGGCTTTCAGCAACCAGGCCCTGAGATGCAGAGACTGGGGATTGGGATGCCACAGCATCCCGTCCTCCTGAGACAGGAGATCTGGAGCAGATCCCAACTCCAGCGACGGAGCTTGAGAGAGATATAGGAGCAGAGGGTACCACATTTGCTGTGGCCAATGTGGAGCTATGAGAATCATATGGCCTTTGTGTCTCTGAAGCTTGAACAGGGTTTTGGGGAATGGGTGGAAAAGCATACAGGAAGTCCTGACCCCAATGGAGGAGGAAAGCATCCCTGGCCTGACAACCCTGAGCCGGAATTCTGGAACAGAACCGGGGAAGTTTGGCATTCAGTGGACTTGCAAAGAGGTCTATGTCCGGGGTTCCCCAAATTTGAAAGATTTTGGCCACCTGGTCTTCATGGAGAGACCATTCGTGTGGAAGCAGAACTCGACTGTCTGTCTGCCCAAGAGTTTTGAATGCCTGGAAGATACACCGCAAGGAGATGAATCTGATGCTTTCTGGCGAGGGCCCACAGTCGCAAAGCTTCGTTGCAGAGCGACAGAGAGCCTGTTCTTCCCTGCTTGTTCACATAGAACATGGCTACCTGATTGTCCGTTTGAACTAGGACTGTCTTGTAGCTGAGCTGGGTGTGGAATACTCAAAGAGCAAGGAAGATTGCTCTGAGTTCCAGGAGATTGATGTGTAGATAGGTCTGCTGTGCAGTCCAGGTACCCTGGGTAGAGAGGCCTTGCAGGTGAGCTCCCCAATCCACCTGTGAGGCATCTGTTGTCAGAGTGGCTTGCGGTGGGGGTTGTTGGAAAGGGGACCCCACCAAAAGGTTTGGGGGTGACTGCCACCATTGGAGGGACAAAATAAGATGATCCGTGTTTGTTATTTTGTCTGGCGGGCAACCTGATGCCCGAGTCCATTGAATGGATAAAATCCACTGGGCTGCTCTCATATGGAGGCGAGCATAAGGAACCACATGCACGGTGGATGCCATGTGGCCTAGCAATTGTAACATTTCCCGAGCAGTGAGGTGAGGCTTTAGCACTGCTTGGGAAGCTAACTGCACCATGCGAAGGCAGCGGGGCTGTGGAAGATAGGCCCTTGTCTGTCTGGTATCCAGCAGAGCTCCTATAAACTCTAGAGACTGAGTGGGAGCTAGGTTGGATTTTGGGAAGTTTACGACAAGTCCCAATTACTGAAGGATATGCATTGTGCGAGATAGAGATACCCTGGCCTCTGGCTCTGACGGGGCTCGAATGAGCCAGTCGTCTAAGTAAGGGAAGACGAATATTCCCAGGGTGTGAAGAAATGCTGCCACTACAGCCATGCATTTTGTAAACACCCTTGGTGCTGAGGCCAGGCCAAAAGGAAGAACTCTGTATTGGTAGTGCTTCCCTTGAAATAGAAAGCGAAGAAACATTCGGTGAGTTGGATGGATGAGAACATGAGTGTACGCATCCTTGAGATCTAGAGAACAAAGCCAATCCTGGCTCTGAAGGTATGGCCGCAGAGTTCCCAGAGAAATCATTTTGAACTTCTCTTTGAACAGGAATTTGTTAAATTCTCTGAGGTCTAAAATAGGTCTGTGCCCTCCTGTTTTCTTTGGAATAAGGAAAAAGGGGGAATAGAATCCTGCACCCTGTTGATGAACAGATACTTCTTCTATTGCCCCTTGGGCAAGAAGCAGAGTGACCTCGTGATCTAACTGGGAGTTGAGAGAGGTCTGAGAATTGAACTGTCTTACCATTATAGGAGAGGGCATGCTGAGGAAGTGAAGCTTGTATCCCTCTCTTACAATGGACAGAGTCCAACTTTCTGCTGTTATCTGCTGCCATCTGGGGGCAAAATAACATAACCTCCTGGAATGGTGGAAGGCTCTGGCCCGTTCAGGGCCAGGAAGACAAAGTTCTCTAGATGGGAGTCAAAGCCCCTGTGGAGGCCGAGTCTGCTGAGCCGGTTGAGGCTTAGCAGCCTTTGTTTTTCTTTGTTTAGGTTGCTGCTGACCCTTTTGGGCAGACTGACCTGAACGATGCCGTTGTTGGGTATAGGAGGGGTAGAACTTCTTCTTTCTAGTGAAGAATGTTTTTTTGTAGGACTTTTTCCTTGCAGGATCAGCTGTAGATTTTGATAATCTATCCAAGTTGAGATTATCAGCATCTAGCTCATTAGCTTTCTCTTGCCAATTTTTGCCAAAGAGATTCTCTCCAGTGCAAGGAATATTCCCTAATTTGTTCTGTACCCAAAGTTCCAAGTCAGATGCCTGGAGCCAGGCAATGCTACAAGCGCCTATGGCAATAGCAGAAGTTCTGCTTATGCACTCAAAACAATCAAAAGCTGCACGATTTACAAATTTGGAAACATCCTGAGCATGTTTGATAACTGCAAGATAATCTTGTCTCTTATCAGGAAGGAGAGGGCTCATAAGCTCTAGATCTCCTGTAACTTCCTTAAGGAACATTCCCATAAATAAAGATGTAGGAACTAATCCTGGCAGAAAGCATAGAAGCCTGGAAGGTTCGACGCCCAAAGGCATCAAGAATTCTACATTCACGTCCTGGAGGATTAGATGCATGTCTTTTTGCACTCTTGATCCTTCTCATAGCTGATTCCACCACCATGGAATGGTGGGACAGCTGAGTTTTTTGAAATCCAGGACAGGGAGGAGCTCGATACAAGGTATCGAGCCTACGAGAATGAGGAGACGTGGTGAGAGGTGTTTCCCATATCCTTAGCATGAGATCATGCAAGATCTCATGAATAGGCAAAGTAGCTGCCTCTCTGGGAGCTTTAGGATTTCCAATTCCTTTGCCCTAGGCTCTGTTTCAGGAGCCACTGTGATGGAAAGACCTCGAGCCACCTCTTGGATAAAATCCTGGAAGGATATGTCCTCTGGAGGAGACATCCTACGTTTAGGAGAGGAAGAATCCTCAGGAAGAAGTACTCTGGTATCGACAGAGCTGTCAAGAGTCTTCAGACTCGTCGGAGGATTCAAAGTATTTCCTGTCCGGGTAATCATGCCTCGCACGATACCGGTACCGACCGAAGTCGGTATCGACAGGGTCCAGTACCGACTTGTCAGTACCGGAGGGCATAGCCTGCGTCGGCACCGGTAACCCACCTGCCGATGTCGATGCAATTGGCCCCGGTACCGATGTCGGTACCGGTACCGGTTGAGTTGTCTGAAGTGGTTTCGGGGGCATCGATGCCGAGAGAAGAGCCGCCAGACTGCGTTCAATAGCCAAGAATCTCTGGTCTATCGACGCCGCCAATGCCTAGCTATCGGTACCGGACGAAGCAGCCGGTACCCCAGAGCATGGCAACAGTAGTTCTGCTGAAGTTGGGGCCTCGAGAACATCCTGGAGCCCCGATGATGCTTTAGAAGCCGAAGCCTCCCGATGGGGCAATTTTGCCAGTGTGAGTCCCTCAACAGCAACGCCAGAGGCATCTCGATACTTAGAAGGAGATCTACCCTTTGAGGACCGGCTAGACTTATGTTTAGTTACCTGAGATCCATGGGAGGAAGACGAAGCCCTGGAAGATGTTGATGCCTCAGAAGCTGCATCGGAGGGAAAAAGGGTGCTAAGTTTAGCAGCTCGGTTTTGCCGACCCCTCTTTGACATCATCCCACAGGCAACACACTCAGAGATAAAGTGGTCAGGACCTAAACATTTGAGGCACCACTCGTGGGTGTCGGTGACGGAGATGGTACCGCCACACTTGGAATACTTCTTAAAACCCGGAGGTGGGTTTTTCCATAGTAGAGGAAAGTTGGGCCTAGTGCCCAAAATGGCACGTGGCACCAGAGGAGAAAAAAAGCTGGAAACTCCAGGAAAGGGTTTTTTTTTTTTTTTTTTTTACAAGGAAAAGAAAAAAAGAACCGGCGGTACTGGTGTAGCGTCGAAGGCAGACGCGACCACAAAAAAGAAGAATAAAAGGTATACTTTCTGCGGTGACAGGAAGTGCGACCTGCCAGCTCCGCGGAAAATGAAGAACTGGAGAGGGACAGTTGGGAAAGGTGGGAAGGCAGCACGCAGGCGCTGTGGGATGCTCCCAAAAGCTTTCCTATTGGACGCTGGGGAGCGTTCCCGCGCAGGCTCTGTCGGTACCGATGATACCCATATGTGAAGACTACATTCCTGCTTGTTCGTGGAGATAGGGAAAGAGGATATAAGGTTTAGTGTACTTGGGTGCAGGAGGGGAAGTTGGGGGAATGAGACTGGCTCAGAGATGGGGAAAGGAAGACTAGGGGGACAAAGGGGGATGCTGCAGCAGGAAGAAGGAACAAGGTGATAGGAATATGCTGGACATGGTTGGTGAATAGAGTGAGATACTTAACACAGGGGAAATAGAAAGAAGAGATAGAAGCTAGACACAGGAGAGGGTAGGGAGACAATGATAATGCTAGACCCATGACAGGTAAGAAGATGGAGGAGAGATATTGCACACTGGGGGAATAGGAAGACAGAGGGAAAATGCTTAACGCAGGAGTAAAGGAGGGAAACAAGAGGGGAGATACAGAATAGAAAGCGAGAAGAGATACTGGATGTAAGGGGAGAGAGATCCTGGGAAAGGATGGGTGGAAGGAGAGAGAAGATGTTGAATTTGGGGTTGATAAAGGGACAATTAGTGAAAGACTGGGTAATAAAAGGAATGAGGGGGCTGGGGTGAGGGAATGAGGTGGAAAACTGTAAAAAGGATGCAGTAAAAAGAGAGATTGAAGACGTCATAGTAAGAAAGAATGAAATCTGAGTGGACAAAGGCAGAAAAATAAGTGGAAGAAAGCTGAAATATAAAGATTACTGTCAGACGTGGATGTAGAGAGGAAGTGAAGACAGGAGAGTAATAAATGACAATTGGACAGAAAACCAGAAAAAGAATTAAGAGAAAACACAGGAAAGCAGAAATCAGCCTCTGGAACCAACATGATTAGAAGAATAAAATGTTCTAGCAAAGGTAGAAAAAAATAATTGTATTTTTAAGTTAGTGATTGGATGGTGTCAGTTTTTGAAATGTATATCTGCCATGTTTACTAAACATTGGCGTGCACTATCTGCTGCAACACCTTTGTTATTCCTAGGGGCACGGTGACAATGCACCCTAATGTTTAATAAATATGGCACTTTATATTTTGCATAGTACAGGGGGAAACATCAGTGTTTCTGTTTGTCAGATGGTACTTTGCATGTGAAGTCTGGCTTCTTGGGGTTTCAGTTACTTTTTTGTCTACATATTTCCATTTTAAGTTTGTGGAACCTTATTCTGTACTTGATGATGAGTTTATGTATGTTCTAAGTGTATGATCAAAGCCAGTTGTTCTGTTAGCATGGAGTTTCTATGTAGGGATTTGTAATAATCTGACTTGTTTGGTTTTCCCAATAGTTATATGGATTTTCTAGGTGCTGTTATTTTTTCTAGGTAGGATCCTTGTTAAGTGAGTTTTAGAAATGAACGCCATTGTGGCATGGTAGATTTGCGCTACAGGCCCCATGGTATGGTTCCACTTTTTTTCTCTTTTCCCTGTGTGGAGACAACTGTATAGTGTTATTAGGGAGAGTACTGGAGTATGGATAGTCTTTAGGAATTGCAGTTTTGCATTTTTGCTACTGCCGCTTTTAAATTTAAAATATTTTATCAGTTCAGATTTAAGGAAATCTTCACTATTGCTGATTTCTGAACTTTTCCAGCTCTAGCACATTCTAATCAGGCCTGCGCAAAATGATCCTGAATTCACAGGTGCCAGGATTTCTCTCTCATTTTATATCTTTCCTCCTCATCATTAAGTTTGATATGCAAATATTTATTCAAATGGAGCCCAGTGGATGTGAAGATGAGGCCCCGCAATGAGTGTCTGCACATGGCCCTGCATCAAACTTAGGCTGTGTGTGTGTGTATTTATCTGTGTGTTGATATGTTTGTGCCTGTTTGTATGAACATGCACATGTTTAATGTGTCATTGCATCAGGGCCAGTGCAACCATTAGGCAAACTAGGTGGCCATTTAGAGCGCCAATTGTCCAAGGGCAGTCCACTGCTGACACTGACACTCCTCTCTAGGACCTGCAGCAGCAGCACTGGCTTCAAACAGCCTCACAGAGCTTACCTAAATCTCTGCACTGAGGGCTGTTTGCGATTTCACTCCCTACGATGCCCAATGCCAATTTCCTGTGCATAGGGACAGAAGTGGCTAATCGGCCGTTTCTGCTGCCATGCAAAAGGAAGGCAGCATCGAGCACTTGAGGAGATGGAAGCGCAAACAGGAGATTTCTTAATCAAACCCTCTTTGCCTCCTTTAAACATAACCAAAAAATAAAGGGCCCAAAATTCAGAGCGATTAACGCAGTTAGCAGACCTAACTGCATTAATCTTGGCGACCAGGATATTCAGCGGCAGAGCAGAGACAGCACCCAGGATAACCAGGGGAGCAATAATATTAGGCCACTGCCCTGTTATTCCTAAGTGCAGAAGCAAACCAGGCTGAGTACCACCGCTGCCCAATTAGCTTCACTGCTATCTGGCTGACCTGAATAGTCAATGCTGGTGCTGAATATGGCCCCTGCATCGAATATCCAGGTCTGAAGTCCAGTGGTGGCAGCTAGCTGCTCTAGACGGGCTAGCTGATGCTACTGAATGTCCCTCGCAAACTCTATAATTGCAAAACCAGAGATGGGGGCATTGTAAATGTATATGCATGCTTTCTCCACTGACAAAGTTTTACACTGTATGGCAGAATGCTATGCTTTTCATAATAAAAGAAATTAAATACTATTAAAAGGCATTTTAATTACGTTCCCTGGTTTGCTAGGATACCACAGAATTCATGTTCTGCCACAGAATGATAGTAATTGGTTTTTGCTACTTCTTCCCAAACCATTTGTCACTACCGTTTGGTTCTTCCACTCAGTGCACTCTTCTCCTAGCCATCCCATTCTATAGTCTCTGACCTCTTCCATAGCGCTACTCATCTTTCCCCATTTTGATATGCACTGTCAGCAGTACTTCCCCCACTGCTACAAACTGTGTAACTCTAGTTTGAAGCCCTTATGCCCTAGCCTCTGTGATGCTTCTAGAACCATATGGGCTGCAGCAATAGAGGACTGATAGCAGATGCAGATAAAAAAGCCATTCTAAGTCAGACTAAGGCACACTTGAGTCCATCATCTTGTCTCCAATAGTAGCCAGTCTGGGTCACAAGTACCCACTAGATCTCAAAACGTTGATAGATAGACTTGCTTATTCCTGGAAATGAGCCATAAGAAATGTATCTGGTTAATAATTTTTTGTGGACTTTTCCTCCAGGAACATGTCCAAGCCTCTTTTAAATCACATTATGTTTAATGCCTTGGTCACGTCATATGCAACAGATTTGACAGCTTAACTGCATGCTGCATGAAAAAAGGTAGTTACTCACTTGTAGCATGTGTTCTACATGGACAGCAGGAATAAGTCCTCACATATGAGTGATGTCACCAACGGGAACTATCCCCAACTTCTACTGGAAGCTTTTGGGAGACTCCACCGCACCTGCACCAGTCTTCCTGCCTGCCGTAGCGCCATCTTCTCCGGTATGATAACAAAGCTGGTAGCAGAAGACAACTCCTCAGGAAGATGCGAGGGTTGCGAGGACTTATTCCTACTGTCCACAGAGAACACCTGCTACAAGTGCATTTCTCCATGGACAAGCAGGAATTAAGTCCCTGCGTATGGGACTCCCAAGCTACAGGCTACCAAAAACAGGAGAGGTCGAAGAGCCCAACATGGGCAAATGAAACGGAACTGGAAAATCAAGTACAGCAAAGGTAGTCTCTGAGGGGAATTCATCTGATTCAGTATCTTCACTAGTTTCACATCATCACTCATGCTCTTAACTATTTCAATTTTTTGGTAACCTGGACGAACAGTAGGGCCTTGGTTGGATGGAGTTAGAGACTAATCTCCAAAGAGATGCCAGAGAACAGAATAGCCGAAGTTGCTGTCACGTCAGGAATCCCCATCCAGACAGTAGTGAGATGTGAATGCGTGGAAAGACGACCACACTGCAGCCCATATCTCTTCCATGGAGACAGAGTGCAAGTTGACCACCGACAGCCACGGCTGACATTGTGAGCCATGACATGACCAGCAAGGCTCAGGTCAGCCTGTGCATAAGCAAAAGAGATACAGTCTGCAAGCCAAATTGAAAGAGTGCATTTGGAAACAGCAGCCCCTAGCTTGCTGGGGTCAAAAAATACAAACAGCTGGGTGGACTTTTGATAGGTCTTCATCTGCACTAGGTAGGTGGCCAAGGCTCGCTTGCAGTCCAGCGTGTGCAATGCCGCTTCCCCTCTACGAGTGTGAGGACTCGGAAAGAAAGTCGGCAGAACAACTGATTTATTTATTTATATTCTCTTATATACCGCGCTATTCTGCATCAGTGCGGTTTACATTGAACAAACTGAAATTACATTGAACAGGGCATTATAACTTGGAGGTAACTATTTTACAGGGAACATGGGCTATGGAGGGTTAAGTGGCTTGCCCAAGACCACAAAGAGCACCTGTGGGACTAGAAACCCCAGTCCTTCCGGCCCAAGGTTGCTGTCCTCTAGTGGGATTTGAACACCCGACCTTCCGACCTGAAGTACCTTGCCCCAACCACTAGGCTGCTACTCCACTTTAGATGGAAGGCAGATAGCACCTGCAGGAGGAATCATCACGGAGGAGGAGTGTTAGGATCACTTTATTATGATGGAACCTGGTACATGGTGGATGAGCCACCAGAGGCTGGAGCTCACTAACACAGCGTGCTGAGATAACTGCCACCAGAAACAAGACCTTCCAGGGCAAGGATTTCACAGGATAGGAAGTGAGCAGCTCAAAAGGAGCTAACATGAGCTGTGCCAAAACCACATTGAGGTCCCAAGCCACCGCCGGAAGCTTGAAGGGAAGTTTAGAGGAGTAAGCCTTACATGAAGCAAACCACAAAAAGCTGAGCAGATATGGGCTTCTCCTCTGAATCGTAATGGTAGGCCCCAATCGCAGTGAGGTGGACCCTGACAGAGATGGACTTGAGAACTGTCTCCGAGAGATGCAGGAGGTACTCGAGCAACCTGCAGATGGAGCAATGAAGTGGATGCAGCACTTGAGCACACCAGGAAGCGAATCTCCTCCACTTGAAAGCATAAGACCTTCTCGTCAAGGCCCACCTAGAGGCCAACAGAACCTCTGTTACACTGTCAGGCAGGTTAGGTTTCAACAGGACTAGCTGCTCAACGCAGTGAGGGCCAAGGACTGTTCGATGTAACTGCTTACCATAGCACTGTTTTATGTATTTATTGTTGTTTAATGTAAACCGCCAATGATCTTAGGAAGTGGCGGTATATAAGAGATTTGCAAATAAATAAATAAATAAAGCAGCCTCCCTTCCAACTGTGAGATGAGATCTGGAGCACAGCCCAACTGCAAGGGCTCCCACCAGGAGAGCTGAAGCAGAAGGGAGAACCACGACTGCCTGGGCCAATTCGGCATGGTGAGAATCACTGTACCCTTGTCAGCATGGAGTTTCAGCAGGGTCTTTGCTATGAGAGGAATTGGAGGATATGCATACAGCAGGCCTTTCCCCCAGTGTAGGAGGAAAGCATCCGGTGCCAGCTTTCTGCGTCAGGCAACCCCAGAGCAGAACTGATCCTCTTGGACATTGTTTGGAGTGGTGAACAGATCTATCGAGGGGGTACCTCACTTCTGAAAGATCCAGACCATGACATTCCTGTTCAGAGCCCACTCGTGTGGCTGAAGGACATGGCTCAGCTGGTCTGCCAGGGAATTCTGCTCCCTGGGAAGATAGATGGACCTTAACTCTATACTGTGAGAGACGACAAACTTCCATAGGGGGACCGCCTCCCAGCACAGGAAATATGAACCTGTGCCCCCCTGTTTATGTAGTGCATCACTACCTGATTATCAGTCTGAATCAGAATAGTCTGGTTGGCTAGATGATCCGAGAAAGTCCAAAGGACATTAGCTATGGCCCGTAATTCCAAGAAGTTGATCTAACGGAGGCTCTCTTGTCTGGACCAAACGCCTTGTGTTTGAAGACCATCCAGATGCACCCACTAACCCAGCTTAGATGAGTCTGTTTGTGTCCTTTGGGGAGGAACCATCTGAAAGGGGAGACCCTTGAGCAGGTTTTGAGGATCCAACTACAAGTGCAGGGACTGGGCCAGGGGAACGGTGACTGCCACCCAATCCCAGAGGTGGCCAGTGGCTTGCTTCCACTGAGTACTCAGGGTCCATTGAGCTTGTCTCATTGATAGACGAGCCAAGGGAGTGATGTGCACCAGGGAGGCCATATGACTGAGCAGAGTTAACATCCCTGGGGCTGTCGCCTGATGCTTTCGCACGGTATTACAAACCAAAGTTATCAACCACTGAAGATTGTCAGCAAGAGAAAGGCCCATGCTTGATTCGAGTCGAGGAGAGCCCTTATGAGTGCTCCAAATGCTTGGTGGGTTGAAGGTGGGACTTTGGGTAATTGACCACAAACCCCAACAGCTGGGGCACCTGAATTGTCAACTGTGTTGACTGTTTGATTCTGTCTGGAGTGGTTCTTTTTATGAACAAATCGTCCAGATAAGGGAAGACAAAGACCCCTAAGTGTGTTTTGAAAAAGGCAGCTACCACTGCAAGGCACTTTGTGAAGATCTGGGGTGCCAAGGCCAGTCCGAAGGGTAATACTCTGTACTGGGAGCGCTGTCCCCCCCAGGACAAACTGGAGATATTTCCTGTGGGTGGGATGGATCGGTATGTGCATATACGTGTCTGAGATCCAAGAAGCACAGGCAATTGTCTCTTTGAAGATAAGAGTAGGGTACCCAGAGAGATCATCTTGAATTTTTCTCCCACCAGTAAGATATTTGTTTCTGTGGTGATGAATGGGCCCATCTTCTTGGTGACCAGGAAGTGCCTGGAGTAAAATCCCCGCCTGACCTGATACGGAGGCACAAGCTTGATGGCAAGATTGGCCAGGAGGTCAGAGATATACCGAGTCCAGTCTCCTGCTGACAGAGGGCACCATGAGGGGGTTCTCCCACATCCAGCTCCTCTGCCCTGAGCTCATCCTCTGCCTCCAGAAAAAAAGGCATGGCGCCTTGGCCATATCCCTCATAAAATCCTGGAAGGACATGTCCTCTGGAGGAGACTTCTGCCTTTTGTGCGGAAGGGAGGCGTCTGATAGAAGCTCAGGAGACCTGCTTTCTGACAGGATCTCCAATTCCACATTGGCCACCCAGCCATCAGAGTCCAACTCCAAAAGGAAGTTGAAGTACCTCTGGGACTCAGCCTGGAGCTCCCTTAGAATTTGAGGGGAGTTGGAGCATCGATAGGATCGATGAGATATCGAGTGCTTCTGAGGTTTCATCGGGACATTGGACCCCGATGCATTTGAAAGAGAGATGGCTCCATTAGTGACTGGTGTCAGATCTTTGATGCTCTGATGTCGAAGTCTCCACAGGCAATGCATGCATCTCGCACAATGTGTGACGACTATGCCATGGACACCGAGGTAACAGCCTGCTGCTTTTCCAGCATCGCTGTCATGAGGGCCTTGACCCCGAGTTGTTCCTCCATGGCTGCTGATTCCGAAGGTCTCGGGGCCTGAGCCACTTCGACCACAATCTCAGGCCTCTGTTATCGTGAGATGATCATGCCCTTCCACAATTCTGGAAGACGATTCCTCTCACAAGGACACCTTGGTGGGCCATTTGCAGCCATTGTTCTTGATACTGAGGTGGGAAGGGCTCCAATGTCAATGGATGTGAGGCTTAGCTCAGGGCTTGGGAAGGGTGCCCCTTCAACACTGATGGAGTCCAGCTAGAGTCCCTTCTTTGATTCCAGGATGCCACCAGCCAAAGGCCAATGCTCTGGGCTACTGCAGCCCTCTTGGCTCCAATTGCGCCCGGGTGCCTCTATGTCTATTAGTCCTCGGAACCTAGAAGAGCCATCGGGACTGATGCTGGTGCTGAAAATGCCGAATCAGATCTCTGAAAAAAAAAAAAAAAAAAAAAGATATTCTCTCTGCTTCTCTCGACCCTTCAGGCCTCTCCTTGTCATCTGCAAACACAAATTTCAAGAAGAGGGCTGGTGATCGGGACCCAAACACCAGAGGCACCAGTTGAGCTTGTTGGTGACCGAGATGGTCCTGGCACATTTGGTGCATTTTTTGAACCTACTGGGCTGGGTTTTGGACATTTCTGGGAAAATGGCCATGGCTAGATCAAACGGTTTGATTGTGCCAGCAGGTTACAAGAACAAGGGAAAACAAAAAGCCTGGGATTGAGAGCAAAACTGTAAATCGATGGGCCCAACGCTATCAATGGCAGGTGGAAAGAATAAACAGTAAAAACTATTTCTGAAGGGGGTGGGGGGAAGAGGATGTTTACCAGCGCATGACCGAAACACATCTGTGAGGCTCTTTGGAAAATGAAGGCTGGAGAAGATAGCACCATGGCAGGTGGAAAAACTGGCACAGGTGCAGTGGAGCTTCCCAAAAGCTTCCAATAGAAGCTGGGGAGCGTTCCCGTGCAGGGCTCCATCAGTGATGTCACCCATACATGAGGACTTCATTCCTGTTTGTCCACGAAGAAAAAAAATAAAATTTCCATGTTTCGCTTTCAATCTGCTAGTTGTTAGTTTTTCTGAAGTCTCCTCTTATTTTATTACCGCCTTCTCAGTTATTTCTTTTCCAAGCTGAAGTGCCTAACCTGTTTAGTCTTTCTGCAAAAGGAAGGTTTTCCATCCTTGTTCTCTCTTTTACCTTTGCTATAACATTTTGAGTGGTGGAGATCAGAACTGCACACAATACTGTAACAGAAAAGATGCAGTAAAAACACAGGAAATTATGAGAAGAGGCAAATACTGAGTGGGAGGATGGAAAGGAATGTAAAAGACATAAGTGAAAGGCTGGGCACAGAAGGCAAGCAGAGGAAAGATGATAGATGGAATGAAGTTAAGGAGAAGCATCACACAAAGGATAAAGCAAAGGAGACGAAATAAGGTGGCCGAGAAAGGGAGTTTGTAGAGATAAAATTAGAGAAGGAATGAAGGATAAAAGAAAAAAGGGAAAACTTTTGTAAAAATGAATTCAGAAAAAAAAATTTTTTTAAATGAAAAATGCTTAAAAATTAGAATATTTTATAAAAACAGAAGGTAAATTTTTGTACAAATTATGGTACATAATACACTCATGCATACATGCCACAAATATACAAAATAGGCAGAAAAATGTTCTAACTCTTGTTGAAGAATCTACCCCGAGTTGCGGTAATACTTCGCATTGTCTGGCTTGCAAAAGGGAGTGGTCCTATGCAGTATTTTGTCCTTGGTTTTACAGGCACATAAGCTTAATGATGCTGTTCTATGTGGCATGTCTTAAAAGACTTTAGAAAGTTGACTGGTGAATACAAAGGTTTTAATAAAAATGTAAAATGTCCTTACAAATGACAATAAAACAATTAAAACTGTCTTATTTTTTCATGGTTGTGCCGTCAAGATTCATCCCTCTATAAATATACAAACACAATTTGTGAAACGTTTATTAGATGTTAGGGCACTGCTAGTTGTCTAACTTGCACTTCTTCTGTTCTGGTTCACCATTGGTATGCTTCTGTTTTGGAACATTGACTCCTGGTATCTAGCAGAAAGAACAAGAACATAAATTGAATTTTGGTACTGCAATATTGAAGGCTTGGATTGGGAAACAGATATTATGCCCTTGTTGCTGGTCTCCATACTCTGTGCCACTTGAGTATATTCACTAATGATGGTATAACACCAAAAGGCAAATGGTTCAGTCAATAGTCCTGTATGAGAATACTAACAACTAACTGGACTCACCATTACTAGGCACAAGAAGTTTTATAACTGCTCCTGCAATGCAAGAATACAGGCAACTTACCTCTAGTTCAATTAATTGCGCTAATTCTCCAAATGGGTCAGGTTTTGCACATACCATGCAGTCATGAACCTCACTCCTAAGCCAGAGTATGTGGAATATGATCTCAGTCTCTCAGATTTACTGCTAATGCTCGGTGTAGTACTTGCATAGTGTCAAAGAGAGCCTCCTTCTGGAGTTCATAAGATGTAACATGCATATTCAACTTGTCAAAGAGCAACTGAAAATTTGTCTTAATCAAGCCTGTGGCTCCCTATATGTGGCAGAAAAATACAGGAATATTTCCCATTTTCCTGGTCTCTGCATTTCTTGGCATTTCAAGATCTTCTCACTCCACATGATTCATGGAAAGGGTAGTTACTCACCTGTAACAGGTGTTCTCCAGGGACAGCAGGAATTAGTCCTCACATATGAGTGACGTCGGCACTGACGAAGCTCTCGCGGAAGCATCCCCCCAGCTTTCAAAGAAAGCCTTTGGGAGATGCCACCACGCATGTGTGGTCCCCTTCCTGCCCAAGGGTGCCATCTTACTCAGTCAGATGACATAGCTAAAAAAACAGCAAAAATAAAAGATGGTAAAGGAGAAACTCCAAGGGGAGGAGGGAGGGTTGCAAGGACCAATTCTTGCTGTCCTTGGAGAACACCTGTAAAAGGTGAGTAACTACGCTTTCTCCGGAAACAAGAAGGAAGTCATTCCTCGCATATGGGACTCCACAGCTACAGGCTACCGAAAGCCCATAACAAAAACAGGGCTCCCTCCTGGAGAGCCGCAAGCAGCAGCAATTGAGTCTGTGCCCACAGACCACAGTAGGACCCCGTATGATGAAACCAGCACTCCGGTAGCCTGAACACAGAAGGGTCCGAGGGTAGGAGTTGCCAAACTCCCAAAAAGGTTACGGAGCACAGCCTGGCCAAAGGCACTGCCCCATCGGGACTCTCTTTCCAGGAGGTAATGGGCTGCTAAGTTATGGACTGAAGACCAGGTGGCAGCCTGGCAGATGTCATCATCGGGATAGAGCGCGAGTTTGCCATTGAGGCCGCCATGGCCCTGACACGGTGCACTGTGCTGTGGCCTTCCAGAGGGAGCTCTGCCTGCTCATAAGCAAGAGCAATACAGTCCCGTGTGGACAGCATACGCTTGGTCACTGTCTCCCCCAGCCTACTGGGGTCATAGGAGATGAAAAGCTGAGAAGCTTTGCGGTGGCCCCGAGTGCGTTGGATATAGAAGGACAAAGCCCTCTTACAGTCCAAGGTGTGAAGGACCATCTCCACCCGACTGGAGTGAGGTCTTGGAAAGAAGGTAGGTAGCACCACCTCCTGGTTGAGAAGGAAGGACGACACTACCTTTGGCAGGAAGATAGGGTGCATGCGGAGCACCACTCTGTTCTTGTAGAACCTAGTATAGGGTGCCTCTGCCACAAGGGCCTGAAGCTCGCTAACTCTGCTAGGGGAGGCGAGCGTGACCAGGAAAGCCACCTTCCAAGAGAGGTAGTGGAGATGGCAGGTAACCAGAGGTTCGAAGGGCGGGAGAGTGAGGTGCCCCAACAACACGTTGAGGTCCCACTCAGTTGCCAAGGGTGAACCGGAGGCATCGAAAAGAGCAGGCCCCGAAGGAAATGGGTCATCAATGGTTGGGTCGAGAGGGGCTTACCATCTACCGGATGGTGGTGCACCGCCAGGGCACTAAGGTGCACTCGGACGGAGTTAGACTTGAGCCTGGATTGGGAGAGGTGGAACAGGTACTGTAACACCAGAGCCAAAGGGCAGGAGAAAGGGTCAGCCCCATGTCTGGCACATCAAACCGAGAACCTGTGCCATTTGAGGGCATAAGCCTTCCTAGTAGAGGCCTTGCGAGAGGCCAGCAGGATGTCCTCCACCTCAACCGGGCCAGAGTCACTCTCTCAGAAGCCAGGCTATCAGTGACAGGGACCCCAGGTTGGGGTGCAGGAGAGCGCCCCCCTCCTGAGACAGGAGTCCCAGGCGGTCCCCAGGGGGATGGGGGTCTCCACCATCAACTGTAGAAGCAGCGGGAACCACGGCTGCCTGGGCCACCCAGGAGCTATCAGGATGAGAGAGGCCCTGTCGCGGAGGGTCCTGAACAAGGTTTTGGTGATTAGCAGCATAGGAGGGAAGGCATACATGAGACCTTCCGACAATGAGGCCTGGAACGCGTCCGCTGCCACCCTGGAGGAGTGGGCCTGCCAGGAGCAGAAGCGGGGCAACTGAAAGTTGTACAGGCAGGCAAACAGGTCCACCATGGGTTTGGCCCCAGAGCAAGAAAAGCAGACTGGCTACTCTGGGGTCCAGCTGCCACTCATGTGGCTGGAGAACTCTGCTGAGCCTGTCGGCCAGCAGACTGTCCTGGACTGGCAGGTACACTGCCTGCAAGAGGATACCCTGTTGGATTGCATACAAGCAGGGGACCAGTGTCTCCCGACAAAGGGTACGAGACCCCGTGCCGCCTTGCTTGTTCACGTATAACATCGCCAACTTGTTGTCTGTCTGGACTAGCACCGGCTGGTGACGCAGGAGGTGACAGAAGACCCTCAGGGCTAGGTGTATGGCTCGGAGCTCCAGGAGGTTGATCTTCTGGGTGCTCTTGTCTGGTGACCAGCTGCCCTGGGTGTGGAGATCTCTGCAGTGGGCTCCCCAGCCAAGCAGATAGGCATCTGTGGTAAGGACCCATGAGGTGGTGTGGGGCCTGAAAAGGCATGCCCGCCTCGACATGCTGGGGCAACTGCCACCAGACCAGGGAGTCCGCCAATCAGCGGGTCACAAACTGTCACGGAGGCAGCCCGTGGAATGAAACCACTGGTCCTGGAGACACCACTGCGCCGCCCTCATGTGGAGGCAAGCATCTGGGTGACATGGACTGTGGAGGCCATGTGCCTGAGGAGGTGTAGGAGAAGCCGAGCAGGCACCGAGGGATGGTACTGTACATCCCGAGCCAGAGTCCTGAGCCACTCGGCTCGGTCAAGAAAGCCTTCGACTGGAGCATGTCAATCCTTGCCTCAATGAACTCCAGACACTGGGTTGGGAGGAAGTGAGACTTGGGGTAGTTTATGACAAAGCCCAAGTGCTGCAGAACCTGGATGGTGCATGCGGTAGCCTGCTGCACCTCTGAGGCCGTGCCTCCCTTTATGAGGCAGTCGTCTAGGTAGGAAAAGACGAAGACCCCCTGTAGCTGGTGAAAGGCGGCCACAACCGCCAGGCATTTTGTGAAAACCCTTGGGGCAGAAGCTAAGCCAAAGGGGAGTACCCTGTACTGCAAGTGCCTGCCCCCACACTATGAACTGCAGGTACTGTGTGATTGGGGTCAATGAGGATGTGGATATAATAATCCTTGAAGTCTAAGGAGCATGGCCAGTTTCCCTGCTGGAGGTATGGTAGCAATGTTCCAAGGGAGAGCATCTTGAACTTCTCCCTCACCAGGAATTTGTTGAGGTTGCGCAGGTCAAGGATGGGCCTTAGACCCCCTGTTCTTTTTGGCACAAGGAAGTACCTGGAGTAGCATCCTTTGCTCCTGAGGTGGTGGGGCACTGGTTTCACCACTTTATCCTCGAGAAAACCTGCCAATTCCTTCAGAAGAAGGCCCCGGTGGAGGGGAGACCTGAGAGGCTCTCACGGAAAATAAGGGGGGGGGGGGTATCTGAGTCAGGTGGAGGAGGTAACCCTCCCTGACTACCCCTTAGTGCCCAGGAATTCGTGGTGATGGAGGGCCAGACATCCCCCTGTGGGTTGCTGATCTCCTTGGGATAGAGAGGCTATGCTCAAGGAGTAAGAAACATCCCCCTGGCTGGGCCAGAGTCGGTGCCTGGGGTTTTGGAGCCTTCTGCTTACGTGGATCATGCCCATGTCCCTTGGCCTGCTGACCCTCTTGGGGAGCTAGGGAGGCCTGATAAGGTGGGTAGTTTCTGTAAGCAGCTCCATTCCTCGGGTAGGACCTTTTTCTTTAGCCTTTCCATCGGGGAGGGGCAGCAGACATTTTAGAGAGCTTGGTCCTTGTCATGAACTCAGTCTCCAGCTCGGCAGCCTTGTCGGTCATGGGTTTGACAAAGCGATTCTGTCCTTGGCAGGGGACATTGACCAACTTGTCCTGAACCCACTGCTCAAGGTCGGACGACTGTAGCCAAACCTGGCGGCATGCACTGATGCCAGCAACCACAACTCGAGCCGCTGACTCGAACCAGTCATAGGCCTCTCAAGACATGAATTTGGAGCATTCACGGACTGCTTTGGCCAGGTTCCTGAACCGCTGCAAAGGTTCCACGGAGAGACCAATCGAGAAGCCGATTAATGACTTGTATCTTATTCTGTGATGTTAAAGCACTTTTCAATATCAATTTCAGTCTCCTATAATATTCCTTATTAATCTCTCTCAATTGTTGCTCCTCCTTTTACTCCTAGATATTTATATATGCCTTCTTGTTCAAGTTCCCTAATATCACAATCCTCCATCAGGAAGAGGTTTTTAGCTTTGCTCAATTTTCCTTTAAGGAAGGTTGTCCTAACATTTGTCAAGGCAAAAAGTCATCTTGTTTTTCACTACACAGAATATTCCAATATCCTTCATGGCAACATTAACTATTACTAGACACAAGCATTTTTATAACTGCTCCTGCAATGTGAGAACACAGGTAACTTACCTCTGGTTCTACTAATGCCATGCGGATTTTCTGGTGTTGGATGTTGGAAGCATCTAAGGTGATTTTCACCTTCACCTTATCAAACATATAAAAACATACATCTTCCACTGTCAGTGATGGTATCTAGGAAGGACACAATGCATTGTTAGTGTAGAGTGCAAGCCTCTAATATTTAAATACTTGTATACAAAGAAAAATTCCCTACAAGTCATTGATATTCATGGCTATTATGGATGTGCATTCATTTGAAATGACATGAGAAACGTCAATGACATTTTAAATCTGAAACAGGCAGAAACTTGAAATTTTGGGGGTATTCCCATGTTGTCAATAGTGCACATTACTGCTCAAATGATTTAACTTTATTTATATTCCACTTATCCTAAATAGGTTACATATACAGTAGGGTGGTCCATAAAAATGAATTCCTGAATTCCTTTGCTCCCTGGCCTGATTCTGGTTCCATTTAGGTAGAAAACACTGTGTACAAAGTTTGAAGCCAATCAAATAATATTTAGGGGTGGCTCAACAAGTTTTGAGATTTCCCCATGGGAGCAGATGACTAAATGTTGCATCATTTTGTATTATCCACTCAGTTCCACGCTGATTACATTTGAGTGCGCCATATTTGAACTAATCTCATCTCTGAGAGGTGGCAAAGACATTGTACTATTATCTTTGTATCTTTATTCTTTTCATATGGCGAAAAAACGTGGTTTTTATCTCATTGAAGAAATGTCCACCACAATTCTGGGGGCCAAGCTCCCCAGCAAGGAGCAAGTGTTAAGTGTATTTTTACATCACCATATGACATTAAACAAAGGCGTTAGTGAAAGTGCATCTATTGTAACAAGTGAAGTAGAAGCTTACTGGGAAAAGGCCAGGCTTCCTGTTCAACGAAATGACAAAATTCAAGAAAAAGTAAAGAAATTGTTCAATCAGTGGAAACTTTTGAAGAAAAACAAAGGGAGAGGAGGGAAACAAGAGGTAAATGAAAAAGAATTCCAGGTTGCAATGAAAACCCTATTTGATGTGGCGCATGCCAATGCAATGTCTTTAATTCATATTCAAGAAGACAAAGAATTCTTAATAGCGCAACGAGAACCAGGGCGCCTCGGCTCAATGGGCGCGATGGACAAGAAACTGGCCAACACGGAAGCAAGATCGCAACAGCGAGAAGAAGAACTGAAAAGGCGCAGACAAAAACATGTTGCCGAAGCCGAGGCAACTACAAGCCAAGTTCAGCTGGAAGGATCTTCTTCCTCAACAGAGTCAGCTGAAGACTCTTCGACATCTGCAGATTCAGATAACGGACAGAAGAAAGCAACTCCACAAACGAAGCAGTTTCGACCTAACAATGTCTGGACTCCAGAGCTTACAGCAGCCCTGGATCGGACAGGGACAACGGATCGCAATGCTCTGTTTGTGGTAGCTGAAACCGCCAGAAGTCTGGGACATTATCCTGGGGAGCTCAATATCAGCCGCTCCAGCGTCAAGCGCCATAGAGAAAAGCACCGTCAGCAACAATGGACGGACCTGCACAATGCATTCAAAACCGAAGGCAAAACATGCATTGTGCATTGGGATAGCAAGTTATTGCCATCTCTCCTCTGTTCAACCACATCCGTTGACCGCCTTCCAGTTTTGATAACGGCTGTCTCCACTGGAGAAACACAACTTCTTGGTGTACCAAAACTGACATCAGGAACGGGCGAGAATCAAGCTGCAGCAGTTTATGAACTGTTACAGGAATGGTGTTTGGATGAAAAGGTTGCAGGCTTCTGCTTTGATACAACTGCATCGAACACGGGACGTCGATCAGGAGCGTGCATTCTTCTAGAACAGAGACTCCGTCGCACAGTCCTTAATTTGGCATGCCACCATCACATTTACGAAATAATTCTTGGTGCAGTATTCTCTACATGCTCTGGAGCTTCATCGGGTCCCGATGTCCAACTCTTTCGCCGGTTCCAAAAGAATTGGGGCTCCCTTGACAAGTCCAACTACCAAACTGGAAAAGACCTGGAGGTGCTGCAACCTGACAGGGATCGTATCATGAAGTTTGCGGAATCCAAGTTGGCACAGGGCAATCACCGAGATGATTACCTGGAATTCTTGGAGTTAACGATTGTCTGCCTTGGAGGGAATCTTCCTAGTTTCAATGTCAAGAAACCCAGAGCTTTCCATCATGCCAGACGGATGGCAAAAGTCTTGTACTGTCTCAAGATTTGGATGTTCCGAGGACAACTCAAAGATCTTACCCAACGGGAGGAGTCCTGTGTTCGTGATGTGAGCATTTTCTCCATCCTGATTCATGTGGAAGCCTGGTTTTCTGCCCCTGATGCCGCAGTTGCTCCTCAAACAGATTTGGAGATGCTGAAGAAACTACACTCTTACCACAATGACTGTGTTGGAAGAGCGGCCAGAGACAAACTGCAACAGCATCTGTGGTATGTGTCAGAGGAGCTTGTGGCACTGTCACTGTTCGATGAAGCTGTTTCAGCACCGACAAAGCGGGCCATAGTGTCGGCCATGATCCCGGAAGAATCAGATGAAAGCGATGAGGATGATGGCGAAGACGAAGATCCCCCAAAGCGGATCGGATTGAAAAGTTCCATGATTCCACCACTTGAATCTTTTGCAACTCGCAAGTCAATCTGTTTCCTGAAACACCTCGACATCAACAGTGATTTTCTTAATGCAGACCCAGAAGACTGGGAAGAGAATGCATCATTCAAAGAAGGTCTGAAGAAAGTAAAAAATCTTCCAGTGATCAACGATGTGGCTGAGCGAGGGGTCAAACTCATTGAGGAGTTCAACGGCCGACACACCACAAAAGAAGAGCAACTCCAGTTCCTTCTGGGTGTTGTCTCGCAACACCGTAAGATGTTCCCCACATCGTCAAAGTCCTTACTAGCATCTGGACCACACTGAGTGCTTGGCAAGCATGATACCCCCGTCTATGAGCGGATAATACCCAGTGGTCTGATGAACCCTGGGAGGGATCCAGGGGCCTGCTAGATAGGGACATTGAACCACCCCTAAATATTATTTGATTGGCTTCAAACTTTGCACACATTGTTTTCTACATAAATGGAACCAGAATCAGGCCAGGGAGCACAGAAATTCCTACTTTTATTTTTCACCCCTATGGCAGTGAACCACCCTAATATACACCCACCCCATCCCATGTAACCTGATCATATTAAAATATTCTTCATCATCTTGCCCATATAGTGCCTTTTCAACTCTAGTGTTGGTATTATACCATCAATGACATTCCAATAAGCAGTACAATAAATACACCCATATCAGCTATGTAATCACAATACATTTTCAGTCATCCTCTTGCCCATTTGAAGACTTTACGGATTGTTTTGTGCTGCCACTAAAGAGTAGTTACTCACCTGTAACAGGTGTTTCTCCAGGAGCAGCAGGAATCAGTCCTCACATATGGGTGTCATCAGCGCCGATGAAGCCCCAGCGGAGCATTTCCCCAGCTTTCTATGAAAGCCTTTGGGAATGCAGCATGCATGCGCGGTTCCCTTCCCGCCTAAAGGTGCCATCTTACCTCAGTCAAATGACATAGCTAAGAACAGCACACAAAAAATGTAAAAATAAACTATGTACAACTGCAACTCCCAGGGGAGGAGGGAGGGTTGTGAGGACTGATTCCTGCTGCTCCTGGAGAACACCTGTTACAGGTGAGTAACTACTCTTTCTCCAGGACCAAGCAGGCAGTCAGTCCTCACATATGGGTGACTCCCTAGCTCTGGGCTACCAGGAACCCAGGCTGAACAAGAGAACTCCCTTTAGTCTCAGCATCAAAGAAAGGCTTTTTACTGACATAACCTCCACTGGTAGCCCAACAGAGGGCAGGAGTTGCCTAAACCTCAAAAAGATTCCGGAGTACTGCTTGGCCAAAAGCACTGTCCCTACGGGACTCCCTCTCCAGACAGTAATGGGCCGCAAAGGTCTGGCTTGAAGACCAAGTTGCAGCCCTGCAGATGTCTGCCAAGGGCACAGAGCGGAGATGAGCCACTGAGACAGCCATTGCCCTCACACGGTGGGCCCTAACCCGACCCTGCAAAGGAAGGTCAGCCGCCCTTTAAGCCCAGGTGATACAATCAGCCACCTAGATGGACAAGGTACACTTGGACACAGCCAACCCCAAGTTATTAGGGTCAAAAGAAACGAAGAGCTGAGTAGCCCTTCTATGACCCTGCGTACGGTCAAGGTAGAAGGATAAGGCCCTCCAAAGGTCCAGGGTATGCAAGACTGCTTCAGCCTGGCTTGCATGAGGCCTAGGGAAGAATGTTGGAAGAACCACCTCCTGGTTAAGGTGGAAGGAGGAGACAACTTTTGGGAGGAACTTTGGATGAGTCCTAAGGACTATCCTGTTCCTATAAATTCTTGTATAAGGCCTATCACAGACTAAGGCCTGAAGCTCACTCACTCGCCTAGCCGAGGTAAAGGCAATGAGGAAGAGTGTCTTCCAAGAAAGGAAGCGCAGCGGGCAAGTAGCCATCGGCTCAAAAGGTGGGCGAGTCAGTTGCTGCAAGACCACATTCAGTTCCCACTCAGGAGCAGGAGGACGGATTGGAGGCTTTAGCAAAAGCAAGCCTCTGAGAAATCTGGACACCAAAGGGTGAACCGACAGAGAATGTCCTTCCACCAGTGAGTGGTGAGCTGCTAGAGCTGAGAGGTGGACCCGAACAGAATTGGACTTAAGTCCCTGATTGGATAAGTGCAGTAAGTATTGAAGTACCACAGGTACAGTGCAGGAGAAGGGATTCTCCGTACGTAACTGACACCAAACAGAAAACCTCTTCCATTTCAGGGCATAGGTTTTCCTAGTGGACTGCTTTCTAGAGGCTAGGACAACCTCCTCAACTTCCTTAGGCAGGCCCCAGGGAGCCAAAACTACCCTTGCAGCCTCCATGCCATCAAATTGAGAGATTTGAGATTGGGGTGCAGAAGGGAACCCTGATCCTGAGAGAGAAGGCCGGGTTGCAACCCCAGAGGCAGTGGAGGATCCACCGCCAATTGAAGCAGAAGTGGAAACCAAGGTTGCCTCGGCCACCTGGGGGCTACCAGCAGGACTGAGGCCTTGTCCTGAAGAATCTTGAATAGAGTTCGGGCCACCAAGGGCGTGGGAGGAAACGCATACAGGAGGCCCTGAGACCAGGGAATCAGAAAAGCATCTGCTACTACTCGCAGAGGATGCGGTTGCCTGGAGCAGAACTGAGGGAGCTGGTTGTTCAGAGGACTGACAAACAGATCTATGGATGGAAGTCCCCATTTCAGGAAAATCTTTTGAACTACCAAAGGATGGAGCTGCCACTCGTGGGGCTGCAGGATCCTGCTCAACCTGTCTGCCAGGTAGTTCTCCTGACCAGGTAGATATACCGCTTTGAGAAGCATGTCGTGTTGGAGAGCAAACAAGCAAAGGTCCTGTGCCTCCTGACAAAGGAGCCGGGATCCAGTTCCGCCCTGCTTGTTCACATAGAACATGGCTACTTGGTTGTCTGTTTGAACTAGGACAGACTGATGAGCCAGGGTTTGAGGAAAAGCCTTGAGACCCGACACCTCTACTCTACACTCCGGTCTCTCACTTCCCTTCGCTCCAATTCTTCCTCTGTGCCCACCCTTTCTACGCCAGCCCCCTCTTTGTTAGCTTCTACTTTTAGCACTAAAGTCACTTCCCTGAGAGCGTCCTTACCAATCTGTCCCCCACCCCTTTCCTCCCCACCCCCTATAGCTTCCCCCCCTCCTTTATCCCACCACTCCCACACCTGGTCTACATTTGCCCTAACTTCCTCAGCCGAACTTCACAAACTCATCTCTACCTCTAATAAGACCTTCTGCTCCCTCTATCCCTTCCCATCTTCTTGGCTACTTACACCCTCTCTTTCTTCCCTCACCCCTATCCTCTCCATCTTAAATAATAGTCTCTCCACAGGAACCTTCCCCAACCCCTGGAAGCACTCCTTAATCCGCCCAATCCTCAAGAAATCCTCCCTTGACCCTTTGGACCCAGCACATTACCGTCCTGTCTCGCACCTTCCATTCCTCTCCAAGCTCCTGGAAAAGATCGTCTTCGCACAGCTTTCGCACCATCTTGACTCCACCAACTATCTTCACCCCCGCTAATCAGGTTTCCGGCCAGGTCACAGTGTTGAGACCACCCTCCTTGCTTTCACTAACTCTCTGCACGTGGCACATGATCGAGGTGACATTTCAATTGCGGTAGCACTTGACTTTTCTGTGGCTTTTGACCTGGTCGACCACTCCCTTCTCCTAGCCCGTTTACGTGAAGCTGGTATCAACGGAACTGTCTACAAGTGGTTTCACTCTTTTCTCTACGCCCGATCTGCCTCAGTCCTTTCTGCTTCCTCCTCTACTCCTTCTGCTCCCTTCCCTTTACCCTGTGGGGTTCCCCAGGGTTCTGTCTTGGCTCCTCTTCTCTTCAATCTCTTCCTGGTACCCCTCACACTAGTCATTCAATAATTTGGGATTTCCGCCTTTTACTATGCCGACGATATTCTTCTCCTTCACCATACGTCCCCCTCCCTTCCCGACCTCACTTCCCTAAATAACTGCCTCACTGCCGTCACCCACTGGTTGTCCCAGAACTGCCTCCACCTTAATCTCGCCAAAACTACTGCTATCTGGTTCCCCCACGGTCATCCCTCCCCTTCTCTAGCTCCGTCCTTTTCCAACACTCCCATATCCTTGGTCACTACTTTCCGCTATCTCGGCGTCCTCTTTGATTCAGACCTTTCCTTTCACGCTCACATCTCTCACATTACCAAAACTTCTTTCTACTTCTTACTTCAAATTCGCGCTATTCGCCCCTTCCTCTCCTCCTCTGCTCTCTCTACTCTACTTCTCTCTTTAGTTATGTCCCGGGTCGACTTCTCTAATTCAATCCTAATCGGCCTGGCCTCCTCCCCTCTTCATCGTCTTCAGAGAATCCAGAACACCGCAGCTCGCCTTCTTTCTCACTCATCTCCTTATCACCACATAACCCCTCTTCTTATCCATCTACACTGGTTACCCGTTCCCTTTCGTTCCCAATATAAACTGCTCACCCTGGTTCATAAGGCCCTACACACCAGTACCCCACAATATCTAGCTGATCTTATCCACTTTCACACCCCCAGACATACCCCCCGCTCGTTCCATTTAAACCGTCTCACCCTTCCCCCCCCCTTCTGCAGCCCATCTTCAATCCACACGCTCTTCAGCTTTTTTCTTTATAGGTCCTGCACTTTGGAACTCCCTTCCCACTTCTCTCCGCCTAGAACCCAGTCACGCAGCATTCAAGCAACAGCTAAAAACCCACCTTTTTTCCCTAGCCTTTAACCTCCCCATCTCCCCTCCTTCCTTATAATTCTACTCTCTTCCCTCTACTATTCCTTAGCCCACTCTGTTTTTATGAATTGTAACTTCTTTTCCTTTTCTGGCCTTGTGCCTTACTTTTATTGTTTTTTATTTATTGTAAACTGCTCTGTTTCTATCCTGAAGAGCGGTCAATCAAGTTTTAATAAACATAAACAATAAACATAACCGAATAGCTCGGAGTTCCAGGAGATTGATTTGCTATGCAGATTCCCAGGGAGACCACAGGCCCTGGGTGCACTTGCTTAGGCAATGAGCCCCCCAGCCCTGCAGGGAGGCATCCGTGGTCAAGACCACTGTAAACGCAGGAGTCTGAAAAGGCACTCCTTCCAACAGATTGGGTGGGTGTAGCCACCAACTGAGGGAGTGCAGCAAGCGTCTGGACACCTTTATCTTGTCTTTGAGGTTGCCTGTGGCCTGCGACCACTGAGTCCGCAGGCACCACTGTGCAGGCCTCATATGGAGCCTGGCATTGGGGGTCACATGTACTGTCGAAGCCATGTGGCCAAGAAGCCTCAGGCAGAGTCTGGCGGAGACCAGCGACCTGTTGAGAAACTGGTTTGCTAAGTTTATCAGTCTTTGGGCTCTGTCTTCTGGCAAGAATGCCTTTGCCAGCAGAGAGTCCAACCTTGCCCCTATGAACTCCAAGTTCTGGGAGGGGAGCAAAGTGGACTTTGCAAAGTTTATGACTAACCCCAAGCTTTGAAGAAGAGCAATGGTTCTGAGGGTGGCTCGTCTGGTCTCCTGGCAGGACTGACCCCTGATGAGCCAGTCGTCCAGATAGGGGAAGACAAAGATTCCCTGATTTCTCAGGTAGGCCGCCACCACTGCTAGACACTTGGTAAAGACTCTGGGAGCGGAGGTGAGGCCAAAAGGCAGCACTCTGTACTGATAATGGTTTCCTCCCACAATGAACCTGAGGTACTTTCTGTGGTCTGGATGAATGAAGATGTGGGTATACGCATCCTTTAGATCTAAGGAGCATAGCCAATCTCCCTGCTGGAGGTAGGGCAGAAGTGTTCCAAGAGTAAGCATCTTGAACTTTTCCTTTTCTAGGAACTTGTTGAGGTTCCCGAGGTCCAGAATGGGTCGAAGGCCACCGGTTCTTTTGGGCACCAGAAAATACCTGGAGTAGAACCCGTGACCTTGCAAGTGGGGAGGCACAGGCTCCACCGCCCTGTCCACCAACAGACCTTGAAGCTCTTGAAGGAGAAGGTCTGTGTGCAGGGGAGGCCTTGGAGGCTCCCCTGGAAAATATGGAGGAGGCAGTTGGTGAAAATGTAGTGCATAGCCCTTGTGGACTATGTCCAACACCCAACTGTCCCCGGTGATGAAGGGCCACTGGTGGGCAAAGAGGGCGAGGCGACCTCCTGTGCAGGGTTGGGATAGCAGGGACGGAGAGGCTATGCCTAAGGAGTCAAAAAACCCCACCCTGCTGAGTGGGAGCAGGGGACGGAGGCTTGGGGGTCCTCTGCCTACGGGGCCCATTACCCTGCCCCTTGGCTTGCTGACCCTGGGAGGCAGCATGGGCGGCCTGATATTGAGGGTACTGTTTGTAGGCAGTGCCCTTCCTCGGGTAAAAGGGCTTTTTACCCGGGCCCTTCTTCTTATGAGAAGGGGCAGAGGTCTTTCTAGACAGCCTTGTCCGTGTAAGGTGCTCGGTCTCGAGCTGTGCGGCCTTCTCGGTCATGGGCTTGCCAAACAGGTTTTCACCTCAGCAAGGGACATCGACCAACTTGTCCTGAACCCATGGCTCGAGGTCCGATGACTGCAGCCATGCCTAGCATCGAGCCGCGATGCCGGCTGCCGCTACTCGGGCCGAGGCCTCGAAGCCATCGTAGGCGGCGTGGGACATGAACTTGGAAGAAAGGCTTTTTGCTGTGTTTCTTCTGCGGAAGAGAATCGGTTTTCCGAGAGAGACAGTCACAAACTCTGTCTCGATCTCGGCTGCCTTGTCCTCCATGGGCTTGCCGAACAGTTGTTCGCCGAGGAAGGGGACATCCAAGAGCTTCTCCTGGACCCATTATTCCAGGTCTGAAGACTGGAGCCACGCTTGATGCTGAGCTCCGATGCCAGCCTCTGTCACACGGGCGGAAGACTTGAACCAGTCATATGCAGCGCGGAAAAGGTATTACGAGGAGTCTGCAACCGATCTCAGAAGGGTCTGAGATCTGAGGAGGTGTTCGCCTCCGAGGCCCACGGAGAAGCCGCCGAGCTCGTTAGCGAGGTCGCGAAGGAACATCCCCATATATAGTTGGTATGCCTGGATGCAACACGCCAGCATTGACCCCTGGTATGCTTTGCACACGAGGGCATCGAGGGAATGGGATTCCCTACCAGGCGAGACCAAAGAGTGCGACTTCGGGCTCTTTTGCTTCCGCATCGCGGATTCAACTACCATGGAGGTATGGGGAAGCTGAGTCTTCCAGAAGCCTGGGCTATGCTGGACCCTGTACATGGCATCTAATCTTTTACTGATGATAGGGACCGAGGCGGGTGCTTCCCATATGCGGAGGAGCAATCAGGTCAGAATGAATGGTACTGGGACCGTGAGAGATTCCCTAGGGGGAGATTCATATTGCAAGATGTCGAGTTTCTCTGCCCTCGGCTCTTCATTGGTCTGCGTGGGCAGATTGAGGGCTCAAGCCATATTCAGCACAAATACCAAGAAGGAGGTGTCCTCAGGAGGTGACTGCCTTTGAGAGGCGGGCGGGAACGGGTCAGAAGGAAGGTCCCTATGGGCGTGGGTTTCAGGGGACGTGTCCCCGTCCGATTCCCAGCCCGAGAGATCTGAGGAGGACTCAGAGTCGGGCTGATCCCCATGCCCCCTGGCCGAGGCCTGCTTGGAGCTGGAGACACTGACTCTGGAAGACCTCACCCCCGAGGAAAAGGACGGCGAGTGAGACTGGTGCCGAGGACCCTCACGAGGACGCAGCTCTCGGGGGTTTCCAAGGAAGTTTTTGTGACCCCTGTCGAGGGACCCTCGGTCTCGAGGCACAAGCCAGCCATGCTGGGTAAAAGTGCCTGCTGGGCAGCTAGGAAGGCAGAAACACTGCGTTCTAGTGCCAGCATACGGGACTCCCACTCAGGAGTGGGTCCCTGTGCCGTCAACACCAAGGTTACCAGGTCTGGCGTGGAGGAGAAGAGGGGGTCCTTGCCGGGACGCCACTCAGGAAACCGGGCGCCATCACCGGAGGCCTCCATATAAGTACGAAGTAACTCCTTGTCCGACTCTCGGAAACGCCAAGGAGGGCTAAGGGAATGAGTGTAAGACCGCTCACGCTTGTCTGGAGCCCCCAACAGCGGCTTCAAGGTCGTCTTCTTCTTTCGCTGTTCCACCTCAGGTGAACCCTGATCGGAGTGACGCCTGGGGCGCAAGGTCACTGCCGGGGACCCTGTAAGTCGTGAACTGGAGGGGGCGAGGCACAGCCGGGGACCCCGGGGCTGCCTTACGGAAAATGTCAGACTTCTGCTTACGGCTTAGCAAGGGCTTAGCAAGGCCTTAGCAGACATTTTCTTACAGAGCAAGCAGAGCTCCAGGTTGTGGTCTGCCTCCAGACACCGCAGACAACACTCGTGAGTGTCCATGATCTGTTACATATTTTGAAGCCGGTAGCCATGACCAAAAAGAACCCTGCGAGGTTGAAGACTCTTGAGGCCAGCGGTTGGAAAAAGGATGCAAAAAGGGCCTGAAGAGGAAAAACTACTAAGTAGAAAAAAGTGGATCTCCTGGCCCACAGTTGGAGAAGGGGCGACGGGGAGGACAGGAGAGGACCGGTGCTACCAGAAAAAAGGAGCCAAAAGGCCAGAGAAGAAAAAACTTTTTCCGAGGGATGGGGACATGCGTCTGAAGGGCTCCATGGAAAAAGGGAGACTGAGCAAGATGGCACCATTGGGCGAGAAGAGGACCACGCATGCGTGGCAGCAATCCCAAAGGCTTTCTTTGAAAGCTGGGGAATTGCTCCGCGCGGGCGCCATTAGTGCGGATGTCACTTATGAGGACTGACTTCCTGCTTGTTCCTGGAGAATAAGGATATAATGTTTACTTATCTATATTTTACCATGCTATTTTCTTTATGGTGTTTTGAGTTTTATGGCATATATTCCTTCAGAGTTCCACTGATCATTAGTTTAGGGCATTGTATCATCACCTCTTTATCATGCCTTTATACTATAAGAACATAAGATATGCCATACTGGGTCAGACCAAGGTCCATCAAGCCCAGTATCCTGTTTCCAACAGTGGCCAATCTAGGTCATACGTACCTAGCAGTTTCCCCAAAAGACACAGGTTCCACAATGCTTGTATTGGGTCAAGCAATGATATCCTAGGTCCCTTTTTAATAATGGTTTATGGACCTTTCCTCCAGGAACTTGTCCAAACCTTTTTTAAACCCAGCTACACTAACAGCCTTTACTACATCCTCCAGTAACAAATTCCAGAGTTTGATTACACGTTGAGTGAAAAAATATTTTCTCTCATTTGTCTTAAATAGGTTACACTGTAGCTTCATTGCATGTCCCCATGTCTTTCTGATAACGTAAACAATTGATCTACGTTTACCCGTTCCACTCCATTCATTAATTTATAGACTTCTATCATATCTCCCCTCACCCGTCTCTTTTCCAGGTTAAAGAACCCTAACCTTTTTAGCCTTTTCTTCATAGGGGTATCCTTCCATTCCCTTTACCATTGAGTGAAAAAATATTTTCTTTTATTAGTCTTAAATAGTTTACCCTGTAGCTTCATTGCATGTCCCCTAGTCTTTCTATATTCTGATAACGTAAACAATCGATCTACGTTTACCCGTTCCACTACGTTCATTAATTTATAGACTTCTATCATATCTCCCCCAAGCCGTCTCTTTTCCAGGTTAAAGAGCTCTAATCTTTTTAGCCTTTCTTCATAGGTATATCCTTCCACCCCCTTTACCATTTTGGTGGCTCTTCTCTGAACCTTTTCTAATAACGGTTTATCCTTTTTAAGATACGACAACCAGAACTGCACACAATATTCAAGGTGTGGTCGCACCATGGAACGATACAGAGGCATTATAATATCCTTTGTTTTATTTTCCATTCCTTTCCTTATGACAGCAACATGTCAGCAGAAATACAACAGGAACTCATCGGAACCAAAACAAGCAAAAGATCAGAGAGAAACAGTACGAAAAACAACATACCAACACCCATTCTATTCACAAAAACCAACAAATCCACATCCATGCGAGCTTTCTCTTGCTGCCCCTACTAGCTGGAATGTCCTCCCAGACAAACTGAAATCAACAGATATAAAAGAATTCCGGAAGCTACTCAAAACCATCCTATTCATCAAACAAATTCAATGAAGACCACCAATCAGCCAAATCACCCTACAAGCCAAACTAAGTCACGACAACCACACCAAACAAACACCCCATTACCCTCATTAAGATATATAGTTAGATAATGTCACAAGAGAATACTCGAGTTTTTGATGTTATAATGTTACTGATGTTAATGTTACTGTTGATATTTACAAGCTCTTGGAATAAGATGATATATGCAAGCTCCCTGGATAAGTTGAGTTTAATGTTAATTGTGCCTGACACCACTCTCCCCTGCCTTACCATTGCCGCACTATTCCTGCCTCCCCTCCCCCTATCATATCCTCCCCACGTCCTCTTTGTATATAACACAATGTGGATAGCTCACTCTGTATATATTGCACCTATACACACACTACGACACAAACACAGCATGCCGAGACGTCTGCATTTTGTTTTGTGATTTGTTTGAGTGAAAACCGCTTTGATTTTAGGATAAAGAGGTATATAAAACCTTTTAAATAAGCAAAATAAAATAAATAAAATGATACCTAGCATTCTATTTGCTCTCTTGGCTGCCGCTGCACACTGGGCGGAGGGTTTTAACATGTTGTCCACAATGACGCCTAAATCTTTTTCCTGAGTGGTGGTTCCTAATGTGGAATCTTGCATCGTGTAACCATAGTTTGGGTTGTTCTTCCTTAGGTGCATAACTTTGCACTTGTCCACATTAAATTTCATCTGCCATTTTGATGCCCAGTCTTCCAATTTATTACAATCCTCTTGCAATTTTCCACAATCCTCATGGGTTTTAACAACTTTAAATAGTTTTGTCTCATCTGCTAATTTGATAACCTCACTTGTTATTCCCTTTTCCAGGTCATTTATCTAACAATTATCATTTGGTTGCATTACATCCCGGGCTTCTTGCTGCCCCCATTGCCACTCTGGAATTTTTAGTATAATGGTTTTGATAACGCCACTTTTTTTTTTTGAGGGTTTTTTCATTTTAGCTTTGTATTAGAGTGTTTCATTTTTCTGCATTCCTCATATTGCATTGATATTCTCATGTTGTCCTAGAAATCTAATTATTTTATGTGTCGTTCTGTCCATAGTTTCCAGTATTGTGTTTTAGCTCCCTTTTTGGATGTATACCATCTGTATTTCATCTATTGGTAAGTTTGCTAGTCCATTTCTATTTATGTACATAAAATACTTGTTACATTGGCAGTTTTGTGTATATATATTCATTATAATTAGTTTTTATTGCCGATAAAGCTGGTTTTATGTATTTATTTATATATTTATTGAGTTGCCTATTTATACATTAAGTTCTATTGTTTTCGCTGTTCCACCTTGGGCGAACACTGATCGGAGTGATGCCTGGGGCGAAGGGTCACTGCGGGGGACCCTGCAAGTGGTGAATCGGAGGGGTGAGGTGACACCGGGGGCCCCGGGGCTGCCTTATGGAAAATGTCGGACTTGTGCTTACTGCTTAGCAAAGCCTTAGCAGATATTTTCTTACAGAGCGAGCAGAGCTCCAGGTTGTGGTCAGCACCCAGACACCGCAGACAATAGTCATGGGTGTCCGTGACAGACATATTCTTGGAGCATCTGTCATATTTTTTAAAGCCAGTGGCCATGGGGGCAAAAAGAGCCCCTGCGAGGTTGAAGACCATCAAGGCCAGCGGTTGGAAAAAAGGACGCGAAAAGGGCCCGAAGAGGAAAAACTACTAAGGAGAAAAAAGGGGATCTCCTGGCCCACAGCCGGAGCAGGGGCAATGGGGAGGACAGGTACTACCAGAAAAAAGGGGCCAAAAGGCCGGAGAAGAAAAATATTTTTTCGAGGGATGGGGACATGCGTCTGAAGGGCTCCATGGAAAAAGGGAGACTGAGCAAGATGGCACCTTTGGGCGAGAAGACGACCACGCATGCGTGGCAGCAATCCCAAAGGCCTTCTTTGAAAGCTAGGGAATTGCTCCGCGTGCGCTCCATCAGTGCCAATGTCACCCATAAGTAAGGACTGACTTCCTGCTTGTTCCTGGAGAATGAGAATATAATGTTTACTTATCTATATTTTATCATGCTATTTTCTTTATGGTGTTTTGTTTTTTACGGCATATATTCCTTCAGATTTCCACTGATCATTAGTTTAGGGCATCATATCATCACCTCTTTATCATGCCTTTATACTATCTAATAATTATCATTTGGTTGCATTACATCCCAGGCCTCTTGCTGCCCCCATGGCCACTCCAAATTTTTAAGTATACTGGTTTTGATAACGCCACATTTTCTGAGGGTTTTCTCATTTTAGCTTTGTATTAGAGTGTTTCATACATTTATACTTTATTGAGTAATTGTTTTAAACTAAGATGTCTTATTTAGAAGGTCTTGTAGGCTACAGTTAATTCCACCTACCAGGTTCCCTCCTCCTTTCCAGTTAATTTTTCTGCATTCCTCATATTGCATTGATATTCTCATCTCATCTAATCCTTTTATGTGTGTCGTTCTGTCCATAGTTTCCAGTATTGTGCTTTAGCTCCCTTTTTGGATGTATATCATGAGGAAATTAGACTTACCTGCTAATTGTTGTTTCATAAGGAACTCTAGTCCAGTCCCGGAACCACTGAGTATAGAATCTCCTCCAGCAGCTTTGGAGACTGAAACATGTCATCGCTTTGATGACCTCTGCATAAATAGGCAAGGACCGCCTCCTCTCCTCCAGTACCTATTTACAAAGCAGACTCAGCAGAGCAACAAATAAGTAGATAAACAAGGAATTAAATAGATAGCTCAACAACTAAACCAATACTACTGTGCTATTGTGCTTTTTTTTTTTTTTTTTGAAACTGTGCGAAAGTGTACCCTTAAGGCCTGAGCATAAAAAGGATAAAATACACGCACTGAAAACCTGCCATAGCTCTCTAGCTAACTAACTAAGCACTGCTGCGGAAGGATCCCATTTGCTCTGTCCCTTTGAGCCGCCCCAAGAACCCCTCCGCAGAACTTATCACTGAACCCTCCAAACCTCAGGCTGGAAACTGCCAGAATCCCGGGTGGGATCCGGGACTGGACTAGAGTTCCTTAAGGAACAACAATTAGCAGGTAAGTCTAATTTCCTCTTCCTTTTTGTCCCTCTAGTCCAGTCCCGGAACCATTGAAGATGTAACAGAGCAGTGAATATCAACAGGAGGGCCCAGCTAGCCCAGCCTGAAGTACTGCAGACCCAAAACGCACATCATCCGTCGCCTGCACATCAAGCCTATCATGCTTAGCAAAGAAATGCAATGACGACCAAGTAGCCGCCCTACAAATGCCTACGGCTGGTACTAGACTAAACTCCGCCCAAGACGTCGCTTGCGCCCTAGTCGAATGAGCTCGGAGACCCTCCAGCACCACTCTACCTTTCAAAATGTACGCAGCCGCAATCGTCTCCTTCAACCATCTGGAGATAGACGATTTTGCCGCCGCCTCCCCCTTCCGCGGACCACCAATGGCCACAAACAACCTGTCCGACTTCCGGAAAGACGCCGTCCCGCGGAGGTATCGCCGGAGCGTGCAACGCACATCAAGAAGATACAATCTGTTATCCGACGTTCCTCCCTGCTCTCCCGAAAACACCGGAAGACACACGACCTGGTTAACATGAAACACCGAAACCACCTTAGGTAAAAACGCTGGTACTGTCCGCAATACCACCTTGTGATCGAAGAAGGAAAGATACAGCTCCCTACAAGACAACGCCTGCAACTCCGAAATTCTGCGAGCGGAACAAATAGCTACGAGAAAAACCGTTTTCAGTGTCAGATCCTTAATTGAGGCCTTACCTAACGGCTCAAAAAGCTGTCTGTCTAAAGCCTCCAACACTAAGTTCAGGTCCCACGCCAGAACCGGGCATCTACGCGGAGGCCGCATGAGCAACACAGCTCGCAAAAATCTTCGGATGTTGCCGTGCGCCCCCAACATCTGACCTTGTATCTTGCCCCGGAAACAAGATATCGCTGCCAACTGCACTCGCAAAGAACTCGCTGCAAGACCCTTCTCTACACCACCTTGCAAGAAGGAAAGAATCTGTGGAACCGACGCCCCTAATGGCCGCAGATTTATCTCCTCACACCAGCCTTCAAAGATACGCCAGATCCGAACATATGCCAGCGACATAGACCGCCTCCGCGCTCTCAACAAAGTAGAAATGACCGCTGCGGAATACCCCTTAGCCTTCATCCTAGCCCTCTCAAGAGCCATGCCGTAAGCGAGAATTGAGCCACCTGAGGCATGCGTACCGGCTCCTGCAGCAACAGATCCTCCGCTGAGGAAGCCTCCATGGGTCGTCCACCAGCAACCGGACCAAATCTGCATACTAAGGCCTCCGGGGCCAATTGGGCGCTATCAGAATTACCCGGCCCTGGTGCCACTCTATGCATGAGCGGAGGACCCCAGTGACCCACGAGCAGAGCAAACACCTCCGGGTGAAGCATCCACTCCCCCGGGTCCACCCTGCGGCGACTCAAAGTCTGCTTCGATATTGTCCACTCCGGCCACATGCTGCGCCGACAGACTTCCCAGATTCCGCTCGGCCCAATTTAAGAGCTGACTCGCCTCTTCTTCCAATGCCACATTGCCTGTGCCGCCCTGTCGATTGATGTAGGCTACTGTCACAGCATTGTCGGACAGCACCCTGACTGTTGCCTGTCTCAACCATGACTGAAATGTCCGGAGGGCCAAATACACTGCCCTCATTTCCAATCTGTTGATGGACCATTCCTTCTCCACCCGAGACCACTGTCCCTGGGCGAATCTCCCCTTGCAATGTGCATCCGTCGTCAAAAGTCTCCAGGATGGAGGCTCCAGAGGCACGTCCGCCTCCAAACTTTCTTTCTGCAACCACCAACGAAGCTCCTGTCGTACCTCCGGCGGACAGACCAGACGAGATAACGCGTTCGACTGATGAGACCATCGCCGAAGGAGAGCCCTCTGCAACGGCCTCATGTGCGCTCTGGCCCACGGCACCACCTCGATAGAGGCCGCCATCATCCCGAGCAGTTGAAGGTACTGCCACGCCGTTGGCGCCTGCCATGCCAGAAATCTCTTCACCAACCTCCGCAAAGCGCGAGCTCGGTGATCCGGGAGAAAAACCTCTCCTAGCTTCATCTCGAAACGCGCCCCTAAATACTCCAGGGACTGAGAGGGGACCAGGCTGCTCTTCGCATGGTTGACCACCCAGCCCAGGCTTTCCAAGACCTGCACCACCCGGGCAGTGGCCGAGACTCTCCTCTCTTGACTTCGCTCGAATCAACCAATCGTCCAAGTACGGGTGCACCAGTACCCCCTTCCTTTCGAAGTGCCGCCGCTACCACGACCATGATCTTGGTGAACACTCAAGGCGCTGTTGCCAGTCCAAAGGGCATCACCTGAAACTGGAAATGACCCATGGGAAGCGCAAAGCGCAGGAACCTTTGATGCTCCTGCTGAATAGGAATATGCAGATAAGCTTCCGTGAGATCCAACGACGTCAGGAATTCCCCCTTCCTGACTGCCGCAATCATGGAACGCAACGTCTCCATACGGAAATGAGTCACTCGGAGACAACGATTCACCCTCTTTAAATCGAGGATCGGACGAAAGGTGCCCTCCTTCTTTGGCACCACGAAATAGATGGAGTATCGACTGCACCCGCACTGAGCCAAAGTAACGGGCACCACCGCCCTGAGCTGTAGGAGCCGTTGCAGTGTCTCCGCCACCGCGTGGACCTTGTGCGGAGCCCTGCAAGGAGACCAGACAATGGAATCTAACACGGGCCGATGGAGCTCTAGTGCATAGCCTTCTCGAATAACCTCTAACACCCACTGGTCTGACGTAATGTGGACCCAGGCAGGGTTAAACTCCCGCAATCGTCTTCCCACGGGCAACACCGCTACCTGAGTCCACCTTATCTCATTGCGACTTAACGGTTGAGGACTGAAAGGGCGCAAAACCTCTGCCTGCCCCCCGAAATCCTCAAAACCCTTGGCCTCGCACTGGAAACCTTCCACGCTGCGTCTGGCCAAAACGGGAGGTCCGAAACCTACGAAACTCCCGCTGAGCTCCCCTGGGCCCCAAAGCACCCCGGCCCTGCTTAGGCTTATCCTCAGGCAGACGTCCTCCCTTGGATTCCCCTAGATCCTTTACCAACTTCTCCAAATCTTCTCCAAACAATAGCTTTCCCCAAAATGGAAGCTTACTGAGACGAGCCTTAGACGACCCGTCAGTTTCTCAACCACAGATATCGACGCGCCGCTACGACCGACACCATATTCTTCGCTAGTCCTCTGATGAGATCATAATGAATATCCACCAAATAAGCAGTGCCTGATTCCAGCCTCACTACCTCAGCTTCCTGTTCACCCAACTGATCCCCCTGTAATCTTTGGGACCATCTCAGGCAGCCTCTCGCCACCCACGCCCCCGCTATCGAGACCTGCATGAAGAGAGAGCTAATATCAAACAGTTGCTTCAACAAGGTATCTAATTTCCTGTCCTGCACGTCCTTCAACGCTGCGGCCCCCTCTACCAGGATTGTAGTCTTCTTTGTAACTGCCGAAACTGCCGCATCTACCTTCGGAGAGCGAAAGAGCTCCCTATCTTGGTCAGAAAGAGCATACAACTTAGCTATTGCCCTAGAACCTCTCAGGGCAGACTCCGGCAAGTCCCACTCTTCCTGAATCAAAGTTCAAAACAACCTATGCACAGGAAACACACGCTGGGACGTGCGCACTGCCTGCAACAGTGGATCCTCCAGCACCTCCTCCGAAGAAGGATCCATTGACGGCATGTTCAGCATTTTTAGCGTCTCCATAATTAACGCAGGGAGCTCCTCCTTCCTAAACACCCTGACTACTCTATTATGTTGCTCCACCTCGGGCAACTCCCCCTCTTCCAATTTATCCTCTGAGACGTCCGCGAGATCCCCGTCACCCGCCTCTAACCCTTCCCAGAGAGGCGGCGCAGGACCCTCTACACTTGCCCCTTTACTCCTCTTGAGCGGGGCGGTTTCTAATTCCATAGAACCAAGACGCTTCTGTCCTCGCGGACTCAGAGGAGGCGCCACCATCGCTGGCTGCAACAAGGCAAAAGCCTGCTGCATGAGGGAGAAGAAGTCCGGCGGAATTCCCACCGAACCCCTCGCCTGGCTGGCTGCTGGCGGCGGAACTGCACCTTCCCCCGAGGAAGGCCCCGCTACCTGCTCCACGGGAACCAACGGAGATGGCAGGGCTTCCCCCTTTTCTCGAGTACCCGCCCCTTGGTCTCCGCTGGTCCCTTCTAGAGGCCCCTCCATAACGACCGCTTCGCGGGTGCAGGCTCTACACACCTGACTCCAATCCCTCACTGCGCCTCGTACCACACACTAAACAACAAGGCTTAGCTGGCATATCACCCTGTAAAGATAAACTGCTCTCTCCTAGCAGCTCTAAACAAGGACCGACACTGTACCTTTTTTTTTTTTTTTTTTTTTTTTAATTCTCCACCTGAACTCCCAGCTCACGGGAAAGACCTGTGCCGCTTACATAAAGTCAAAACGAGCCTGAAAACACGTGAAAACACTTGAAAAACCTCCAAAGAAACGCTTTCCTACTTCGTGGCTTTTAAAATGGCCGCCGCCGCTTTTCCCGCTCGAATTCGAGCGGCCGGCCTAGCTGCCCGATCGCGGCCCCTGTTCCTGCGCTCTCCCCCAAGTTATTCTATTTTTTTTTTTTGTCCGCCGCTGACAGGACTCACCTTCAGCGATTGCAAGGGTCGGGAGGAGGCTCACTGTATGCCAGAGCTCAGCCGGACCGCGGCTTCGGCTTTCACAACTTTTCTCGCTAGCGCCTGAGTCCTGCTTTATAGGCGCTGCGGTTAGAGCCTGCCACCTGCTCCTCACCCGTTATAGCGGGTTCGGGAGCAGGGAGGCCAAGGTGCTGAGTTACTCCCCCAATGCTCGTTAGAGTGAAGGGGAGAAAACAAGAGGAGGGGGGGGGGGTGGAGAGAGAGGGGAAGAGAAAGAGATAGAAAGAGAGAGCCTCAGACAGCAGCCATAAAAGGACACTTTCAGCAACAGCACCTTCCCTGTAAGAACCAAAAACACCAATTAAAAACAAATACTCTCCCTTAAAATCCTACACTTTAAATTTAAAAACTAAATATCAAGCTCTGCTTATTTGTGCTGAGCGAGCTCAGAGCTCAGAAGCTTTTCCAGCTGCTTGGAGACTGAAAGTACTGGAGAAGAGGAGGCGGTCCTTGCCTATTTATGCAGAGGTCATCAAAGCGATGACGTGTTTCAGTCTCCAAAGCTGTGGAGGAGATTCTAAACTCAATGGTTCCGGGACTGGACTAGAGGGACGAAAAGGAACTATATTTCATCTATTGGCAAGTTTGCTAGTCTATTTCTATTTATGTACATAAAATACTTGCTACATTGGCAGTTTTGTGTATATATATATTCTATATAATTAGTTTTTATTGCCGATATACCTGTTTTTATGTATTTATTTATATATTTATTGAGTTGCCTATATATTTATTGAGTTGGCTATATAGAACCAGTCCAAAGATGTCGTAAGGTGGAAAAACACAATCTTTAATACAGAAATGCCAGCCCGACACAGGCCGTGTTTCGTCACACTTCGTCAGGGGCTTCTATGTCATGTACTAAAAACATAAATATAATCATTAATACTAAAAACATGAACAAACAGAGCATATATATAATATTAAAAACGCAAATCATGAAAAGATATTAAAACACATAATAAAATGAATGTAAAACATCAATAAATAAATATTAAAACCAGTAGAAAACATCATATAAAAATAAATAAAAACATGATAGAGAAACAACGAGTATGCCCAAGTATAACATATAAAACATATAGATACCTCTATGAAAGACCCAAAAGTCTTGTACATGTGTTATAAATCTGTGTGCTCTAAAACAAGATGTAAATAAATAATTAAATTAGCAACAATGATAAAGAACAATCAGTAAAAGATAACCACAGAACACATAAAGAGTGGAACAGAGGGAGGGAGGGGGGGGGGGTTAATCTAAAGAATGTCCCTAGAAAACGTTTTTTATTTTTTGTAAATATTTTTTATTGAGTTTCAACAGAAAACACACACCAATACAGTAAACAATTAAATTGCCCAACCCTCCCTACCTTTTCCCACCCTCCCCCCCCAGGCCCTTAATACCCCCCCCCCCCGCCTCCTTGCGGATCCCTGCCTTCTAAGAAAAACAGTAGAACTCAGCTAAAACGAGCAATGACCCGCAGCAATCATAGAAATCATAGAAAACACCCAGCACCACTACCCCACTCGTGCCCTAGAAACATAAGCATCAAGAGACCACCATTTACTTCTACCCAAAGATGAAGGCATGCTGCCAGTCCCTCTGTCAAACCGCGGTCTCAGGGTATGGCGCTGGGTACCGACAGACTCATGCATCCGCTCATATTTAGCAAAAGTGCAGACGAGAGTCCACCAGTGATGGCCATCCAGCTGAGAAGAGTCCTTCCAATAAGTCAATATCACTTTCAAGGCCACTGCCATCAAAAAGTTAAATAAAAAACACTTCTCGCGGGTTATTCCCGGTACCGCTGCTTGGGATCGAAGAATCACTACCTTCCAAGACAACTTAGCCTCCACTTCCAAAATAGTTTGGATTTTGCCCCAGACCTGTGCCCAGTAATGCTGAACGTGAGGACAATAAAAAAACATATGTTTCAAGGAACCCGGTGACTGCCCACAAGACCAGCATCTATTACCAACTTTCAGGTCCCACTTAGTGAGCCGAACAGGGGTAATACAAGCCCTATGGATCAAGAAAAATAGAGATTGAGTCAACGCTGCCGCACGGGATACCCTGTTGACCCTGAGCCATACGTTTTCCAAAACAGCTTGGGAAATCTCAGAACCTAGTTCCACTTCCCATTTTGCTCTCACCCCTTCCAATTTAGAAGGAACCCGATCCCGGAGTCCTGCATAGAAATTAGACGCCACCCCCTCGCGACTCACACAGCTATCTACCGCCCCCTGCAGACCCCAACTCGAATCCAAAGACTGAGCCGTTACCCCAGCTTTGGCAAGACAATACCTCAATTGGATCCATTGAAACTGACAGCACCCGGGCAACCTAAACTCGCGCTGCAAGTCACCAAACGTTTTCCAAGACTGCACCGAGACAAGCTGCCCCACTGTCCAGATACCCGCCTCTTGCCATTGTTTCCAAGAGATCACTCTCTTATTAATCTTAAAACGGGGATTATACCACACAGGCATTAGGAACGAGGGGGGATTGTCCGACCCCAGGACATGGGCCAACTCTTGAAAAGCCTCCTGAGTAGCTACAATCACACTGCCCGCCGGACAAGAATCAGAAAATCTCATACCTGCCGCTAGTTCTATGGGAACAGGAGCCACTCTCCGCTTTTCAACCTCTAACCACACAGGGGGGGAGGCACCCCCATCATCCCCAGCCATCCACCACGCCCCTTGTTTAAGTCGAAACGCTTGATGATACAATTTAAAATCAGGAAACTGAACCCCACCCCTCTCTTTGGTCGCTTTTAACTTACAAGTGGCAATTCTAGGAGGTTTACTACGCCAGAGAAAATTTATCAATAACCTCTCAATAGAGCTATAAACCTTGGACGGGAACACCACTGGCAGCATCTCCAGCACATAATTCACCTTGGGAGCCAACACCATCTTTATGGATTCCAATCGCCCCCACCACGAAAGAAACAAGGGGGACCAGTGTAACGTGAATTCCTGCACTACCTCCTGAAGTATGCTGGAGTTGACCCGCACCGTTTCTTCCAAGCTGGGGCAGTAACGAACCCCCAAGTACTTTATCCCAGACGAAACCCACTGAAACGGAAAAGACTCTAACAAATGCGAACCAGTCAGTTTATTCATAGGGAACGCCACCGACTTAGACCAGTTGATTTTATATCCTGACAGCTTGGAATAGCTATCTATTACCTCTAATACCTGCCCTACGGATTCAGGTAGAACAAATAGGAGAAGATCATCCGCATAAGCGGAGATTTTGATCTGCAAGTCCGCGACTACAATCCCCTGGACCCCCTGAGATTGCCGAATCAGCAACGCGCTAAAGGCTCCAATGCCAAGTTAAAAAGCAAGGGGGAGAGCGGGCACCCCTGCCTAATGCCTCTGAGTAACTGCAGTGGCTGAGAAAGACCTGAATGGCCCAAATTCGCGCCGACGGTTTATTATATAAGACCTGCACCATACCAATAAACCTGTCTCCAAATCCAAACCACTTTAAAACCCGAAATAGAAAAGCCCAATCCAAGCAGTCAAAGGCCTTCTCCGCGTCCAATGAGAGGCCAACCACTGGGTAGTCACAATAATCCGCCACCCCCTGCAGATTTAACAGGAAACGAGCATTATCAGCTGTGGAACGGCCAGCCATAAAACCACACTGATCAGGATGTATAAGATACGCCATCACCTTTGCAAGCCTACGGGCTAAGACAGAAGAATAAATCTTGTAATCCGTGTTCAATAACGAGATAGGCCGGTAGTTACCAACCTCCAGGGGGTCTCTCCCAGGCTTCTCTAGTACAATAATTGTGGCCTCACTAAAAGAACCCACTGCCGCCCCGGGTACAGATAAAAGGTGAAAGTAGTCCAATAAGTATGGGGTTAGCTCTGACCGAAACATCTGATAGAATTCAGCAGGGATACCGTCAGGTCCGACTGCTTTACCCTTTACTACCCCCTCAAGAGCCTCAAGTACTTCCGAGCAAGTGATCTCTTTTTCCAACTCTGCGAGTTGAGGGGGAGAGAGAGAAGGATGAATTATCTCTCCTAACAAAGACTGAAAGCCCCCCTCACTGTCCGTAATGTCAGACGAGTATAACTTAGCATAAAAGGCACGAAACTCCGCTGCAATCTCCCCATTATCAACCACAACTTCCTTCTTACCATTCCGCAACGCTGCGATCCGGGCTGTCGCAGCCCGGGGCTTGAGTGTATTTGCTAGCAATCTCCCAGCCTTGTTGCCCTCTAAATAGTATGCCGCCTGCTGCCCCCACAAAAGCCGCACGGCGTCCTCATGCAGCAGCTGATTATACTGGAACCTCAGCTTTTGTAGACGCAGAAGCACAGTCGGGTCAGCCCTTGCTGCCAACAGTCTTTCGCCCGCCTTAATCTGAGCGCCAAGGGCCTCAAGCTTCCTTCCATTTACCCGTTTCAGTTTAATGGAGTAGCTCGTGATTCTCGCCCGCATAGACGCCTTAAAGGCTTCCCACCAAGCCCAGACAGGGTATCTCCCACTCTGTTAAAGTCGAAGAAGGCTTTGATTTCTTGCTTTACAAAAGCACAAAAGTCCGCATCAGCCAGCAAAGCCCTATCAAAGAAAAAACGTGGATTCACATCTCTTTCCACCGTCCCTGACAAAGTCAGCGACACAGCTGCATGGTCTGAAATATGCATAGGACTTATGTCAGCCCCCTCAACTATCGGAATTAAGGACTTGGAAATGAGCAGATAATCAATTCGTGAATGCGACTTGTGAGGGAGAGAAAAGAATGAGTAACCTCTATCCTGGGGATGCAGTAATCTCCAAATATCCACAAGCCCCTCAGCCTCCATCATCTAAAGGGATGACAATCAATCAATGGATCCAATATGAGGTTGAAGTCCCCTCCCAAGATAATGTCCCAAGCCGCACACCCATGGACCAACTCAGCTAATTTATGGAAGAACCCTACATCATCTGTATTAGGAGCATAGATGTTGAGAAGCGCAAGTGCCCTACCATTCATTTGCACCACGGCCAACGCCCACCGGCCATCCACACTTGCTTGGGAAGAAACAATGACCTGCGACAGCGCCTTCCGAACCAAAGTGATCACCCCATTCTTTTTCTGCCAAGCAGCAGCGTGACTAACAACAGCATACCCTTCTGAACCCAATTTGAGGGCCTCCACAGAGGACAAATGAGATTCTTGCAAAAGAACCACGTCCGCCCTTTCCTTTTTACAATAAACCAAGATCTTTTTTCGTTTAATTGGGTTATTAATACCCTTCACGTTCAGCGAAAGCACTTTAAGTGTACTCATGAGAAAAACTAAAGACAGGGCACAGGTCTGATCGAGGAAGGCAGTATATTCTCCGAACCCTTAATACAAACACATTTCCCATCATATAAAAACCCCTAGGGACCCAACAAGGAGGCAACCATATAGCCCAATTAGGGACTCTTACTGGGTGAGCCAATGCTAGAAGAAGCCCCACCCACCCACCCCGTCCTCTGATAACCAAATACCACACAATACCCACCCGCCCCATTAGGGCTCCACCAATGCCCCACATCCAGTATCGAAGTCCAACGGGACAGGATATCAAATCAACACACACCCAGCCACCCCCCAGCCCTATATGCCCCACATAACACACCTATACATAGTCATAACACACATCATATTACCAGTCCAACACTTCTTCCCCCCCCACGCCGCCCCCCAACAGTACCACCATCCACAGCACACACACCCCAATCATACACCCCACAGACATCCACTGCGACCCCACATAATGCCTCTGTTCGAGGAAACAAACAAAGTTCAGCCTTCCCAAGACAGGCTCATCTCATCACTGCCGCCTCTTGCTCCTCAATGAAGGCCCGCAACAGAGCTGGATCCTCGAAGGACCTGGTCTGGTTGTGAAGAGTGACCCTCAGACGCGCAGGAAAAAACAGGCCGTATCTAGCCTGCAGAAGCCGGAGCCACGGCCGGAACGCCAAAAGCTGTTTCCTCCGCTCTACCGTAGCTTTGTGAAAGTCCGGATAGAACCCGATCTGCTGCTCATCCAATTTTACCGGAGCTGCCGCCCTCGCCGCAGCTAATATCTGCGCTGCTTGAGTGTGCCTCAGCACACAAATGATAATTGGGCGCGGAGCTCTTACATTGGGGCCTGGATGGGATGGAATCCGGTGAGCCCGCTCAATCTCAAAAGGCATACTGAAATTTAACTTCAATACTTTAGGAATCATCTGTTCCAGGAACACTTTCATGTTAGCGCCCTCCGCCCCTTCAGGAACGCCAACGATGCGTACATTATTTCTCCTGGACCTGTTGTTTAGCTCCTCCAGGTTCCTCTCCAAGGCCAGAATTCGCTTACGATTAGCAGAAACGTCTTTGAGCCGCTCCTCGTGCACCTCCAACTTAACCTCCAGGCCGGAGAGCTTTTCAGTGAGCCCCGCGAGCTGCCCTTTCAGTTCTTTAAGCTCACCCAGATCCGCCTGTACACTACAGAGCGAGTCTCCGTTGGCTGCCACCATATCTCGCACTGCTCGCAGTTCCGCCAGCAATTCCTGCATAGACGGAGGGGTTTCCCGTGGGGCCGCCATTTTTTGTGGCGAGGGGGGGTCCGGCTTCTGCCTTTTAACACCAGAATTCACTCCCGGGCCGTATTCCAACCGTGTGGGCTTGCCACTGGACATCTCCTCTCGCCACTAAACCCTCTCAGGCTTGGCTGGCACTCTTAGAAGCAGGGTATAACCAGGATTAAATCACCGGTAAGGACGAGGATAAGATTTAAGCGGCCATCTTCCTTGCTGTTGGCTCCGCCCCCGCCGTCCCTAGAAAACTTAATAATAATATGAAATATAGACAGAGAAAAAGGGCAGCAGGAGTGAGTGAGCAATAGGTGAGGTAAAAACTAGGTAACCAAGGGACTGTGAACTCCCAGGTTGCATGAATTTGAAGGTAAAAAAGAATCATAAAACCGTAAAACCAACAATGCTTTAAAAAACCAGGTTATATGAAAAAACTACCTTCAAACCAACCATAACTTGTGAACGTAATAAATGTGTCCGTACAAAAAAATGTCATAACCACCCCTCCCCCCTCTGTTCCTCTCTTTATGTGGTTCTCTGTTTTTTGCATGGCACTTGCTCTCTTAGTGTCGTACCCTTGAGTTGCCTATATATACATTAAGTTATATTGTTTTTAGATGTATTTTTTATGTTATTGACACTAATTATTATTGTGACACTACCATTGCCCATCATCTGTTTTTATGTTTATTTTAATCTGTTTTTGTATTTTTGTATTTTCATGTTTTTAGTGGTCATAGTCCCCTGATGAAAGGCCTGAGAGGCTGAAACACATGTAGGGCTGACCCCTTCAATAAAGTTGTCCTTCCAAGAGTTCCTTGTTTGCCTGCTCTTTCTTTGTACAACCCTGTGGAAGACATGTCAAAACATGATCATATACGCTAGTGATAGAGCAAATGAAGAAGAAACAATACACATACACATCTCACATAACCATGACTTTGCCTTGCATTATTCATCCATCACCTCGCTCCTTTGTGGTGAAAAAGAAAAAATCTCCAGGAAACCCATAACAGAGCAACATACCAACAGGAATGATGGCACAATAAATTGAAATGCGTTAAGTCAAAATTGTAGAATCAATAACAATAATGGGATTTGTTTTTTTTAAATCTTTGAAAAGGACAATGAACCGCACTGCCAACTTTGCAACAAATATTAAATTTACATTAGGACTCAAATCATTGTGAAACTAACAAAACATTTCCACTTAAATCTCAGAAAAGAAAGCAGGCGATAGAACAGAAACTGCACTATGAGGGCAATTTTATGTCACAGTAGGGACCTATTTAGGCCATGTCTTTTTACAAATACTGGGGAGAAAACAGCAGAAATTGCACCTGGATTGAAGCCATAGACAAACACTTGCTCAGAAGCAAGTGTAAATGTTTGCGCATGAAGTACATGCATACTTTACAACTGTGTGTAAAATTGCAACTCTGTCCCTAAACGCCTCTGCACACAGGTTGTGTAAAAGTATGCACTTCTTGTCAGTGTGCATACTTTTAAATGTATAAAGCCTGGGGTAATTTTATAAAAGCCAAAGCCCTTTTACGCACATACCAACCTTTATAAAATTGCTCCCTAAATGCAAAGGATTTAATGAAAGCAATTGATAAGTGAAGGTGACGTAATTCAGATTACCACACTCTAAATGTGCATCAATCTTGGCAAGACAAGTCATTTTTGAATGTAGAAATGTTCAGAGTACTAGGAGCACTTGCTTCTGATCTGAGTGAAAAGAAGGAGAAAACACTGCCCAAGAGAGTAAAGAGGGCGCAGCTAGTGCGTGATAAAAGCAAGTTATTTAGTTGTAGCAGGTTTTTGCCATGGACAGCAGAATGCAAGTGCTCACAGATGGGCAACATCACCAATGAAGTCTCATGTGGGAATAGATTTCCAGCTTAGGATATTTCCCAAAGCTTTTGAAGCAGTTCACCACCATGCATGCATGCATGCCACTTCCTGCCTACTGCTATCATGCGGGACACCTCAGTCTCTAGTCAACCTCCCATCCTGACTATGTAAAATCTTAAAACAAAGTGATAACACTTTAAAACACATCCCTGTTGTTCCACTGGAAAGCACAGTTACTTACCTGTAAACAGGTGATCTCTGGGAACAGCAGGAATAAGTCTTCACATATGGGTACGTCGGTACCGACGGAGCCTGCACGGGAATGCTCCCCAGCATCCAATCAGAAAGCTTTTGGGAGCATCCCTCGCGCCTGCGCACTGCCTTCCCGCCTTTTCCACTGCCTCTCCTCAGTTGAGTTTCATAGCTGAGAGGAAAGGAGAGAAAGAGGAAAGGAAGATAGATAGATAGATATAACTCCTAGGGAAGGTGGGTGGGTTGTGAAGACTTATTCCTGCTGTTCCCAGAGATCACCTGTTACAGGTAAGTAACTGTGCTATCTCCAGGAACAAGCAGGAATGAGTCTTCACATATGGGGACTCCCTAGCTATAGATGCAGGGGGAGAGATCCCCTAAAATGTGTGTCCCTGGATCAGGACTGCACTTTCCACACATGGATCTCCGGCATCCCATAAGGGATGGTGGGTAGGAGTTGAAAAGAGAGGAGCTGTAAGAAAAAACAGCGAACCTAAGGACTACAGGAGAAGAGTCCTTGGTATGTATGATAAGTACCATTAAAATTAATTAATGAACAATCATAATATGGAGCTTAACATAATATGGATTCTAGGAAGTACAGAGCGTGATGGAGTCTACTGGAGATTCAGTAGAGGAATCCTCAAGGTGACCTCACAGCAATGAGGATGAAGGTCCAAACCTGGAATTGGCAGGTGACCCAGGTGTCAACTGGGGTAGGATAAGAAAGGGAGGTCTTCAGCGGGAAGCTTTATCGGAAAAACCTGAAAACTCTTTTAGCTACAGAGTCATTAACATTGAGGAGTAAAAGAAGAAGACTGACCGATTTGGACAACTAGCCCAGTCCTGGAGGGAAGAAGGGGTATGGAAAAAAGCCCGTATTCCCAAGGAGAACAGATGTGTGAAGGGCTGAAAACTCAGAACTACTGAAGATCTACACTGTCTTTCCTAGCTGGTGAGAGATAGGAAAGATATCGAAGCATAAAGCTTCAGGGATAGCGAGACCTAGAGCAAAGTGGAAGCTGTTAGTACCACAGCAGTGGTTGTGTGCATAACAGCCCCCACATACTGAGGACAGTATGAAAAAATACAAGTCCACTGTCTGGAACCTCTAAGAAGGTAAAAATCTTTATAGCATAGACAGTTAGGGAGATAGTATGTAATACATATCGACCTATAAAAAGCCTCCCGACAGATACATATATATATGTATATATATATATATATATATATATATATATATATATATATTATAGGGGCATAACTTATGCACACACAGCTTACAGACATATGTATGTATAGAATATATAGAGATATATACATACATGAATATAAGTCTGAAGATACATGTCTGCAACTAAGACCCATAAGAACATTCACATGGGGAATGTGAAGGGGAAAGATTCATCTAATAACAAGAAGGTGGAACCTACTTGAAAGATATATAGAGAATCTATTTCTGCGACTAAGAGGGTGCAGGAATGCAATCCAGTGAAATAACCAGGATGGTTGCGTGAAAAAACAGAGGATAATATCCGTCTGTAGAGAGCAAGAAGGAGATACCAGGATGGCCCACTGGAGGGACACAGGGGTATCATGCGTTACTAGTAGAATATGTGCTGTCCATGAGGAGTAGGATAGCATGAGGCCAAGCTGTAAGGGAAAAAGAGCATATTCCTGCAGGATTGGGAACTCCTTGGACATTCACGCAGAAAAAGCTTATATTCTGTATTATAACAGGAGACAAGAGGGTGTGGAGAACCCTCACAGTCATGGAAAATGATTGATAAGCGTTTTCTACTATATAGAATAGCCATCAGAGACAAAGTTCAATGCTCTGTAGCAAGGGCCCATAGTAGAAAGCTTCTCTGAAGATTGCAGAGAGCATTATGCAGGAGAATTAGGAGATAAAACTGACTGTAAGTCAGGTGTGTTGCCACATCCAAGGAAATGGAGATGGCCAGAAAGAAGACAATGTGAGAAGCCTGAAGTGGGTAGGATTACCCAAGATAGATGAGGACTATCCTGGAATCACTACTAAGGCTAGACAAAAGTCGTGGAAGATAGACTGGAAACTTGTGGGAAAGTACCAGTAGTTCAATCACTGGAACTCCTGCATGAACAGCAGCTGAAAGAGACAGCAGAGAGAATCCTCCTGTGTAAAACAGAGAGAACAGACAAAGGGAGAGGAAATATTCCTGTCCCTGTCTGATGAGCTGTCCAGAGAATTTATTCAAGGAAACAAAAAAGTCTACACTGGAATGAAAGGCTAGAGAAGCTGTTCAGTATGGTACCACTCATTCAGGGGAAACCCTGGATGAGAGGGTAGAGAAAACAGGTAATTGAAGGGTGACTTACCATATGGTGAGTCAGCTAAAGGAAAAAATGTTCATGTTGGGACAGAAACTATCATGGGATAGTTGTAACTTCTCTTCTTGTTAGTAAGAGGAGGAGAATTCTGTAACCCATGGACAAGAATATCCTGACAGCTTAGCATACTGAAGGGAAACCAGGTGTAGAGCTTTAAGAAAAAACAGTGAACAAACTTCTGCTAAGAAGAAGTTAACTGTGGGTTGCAACCTTCAGGAACCTATGGTTGCTGGGTATGCTCAGACTGGCTAGAGTTTGGATTCTTCAGACCAGGACGAGGTGTCCCCTGCTTGGGTACATCTGGATGATGGGCAGGAGAAGAGTGAAACCTTCTTTTCTTAGAGAAAGAAGGTTTGGTAGGACATTTCCTACCTCCTGGGGAAGAAGAAGGCTTAGAATGGTCTCCAGAACCAGGGAAGTCAGTGGAGCAATGAGCAACCTGACGTAAAGCCTCCTTATTGAAGAGATTTTCTCCAGTACAAGGAGAATTACCCAGTGTGTGGTGTGCCCATCTGCTCAAGTCTGAAGCTTGGAGCCAGGCTCTACGACGTGCTCCAATGGCAATAGCAGAGGATCTGCTAACAGACTCAAAAGAGTCTAGAGAAGCACGAGAAAGAAACCAAGAGATATTCTGGCTATGACTAAGAAGCAAGGAATAGTCTGCAGCCTTAGGCTCTGATAAAAAAGGAGTCAAAAGAGATAATTTCTTTGTGACCTCCTGGAGTGCTAGACTCATATAAAATATATAAGAGATAATCCTTGATGCCAGCATAGATGTTTGGAAGGTTTGACGTCCAAAGGCATCAAGTGCTCTAGATGCACGACCTGGCGGATAAGAAGAATGCTTCTTCTTGCTTTTTACCTTCCTCATTGCTGATTCCACTACAATGGAATGATGGGGAAGTTGAGTTTTTTGAAACCCTGGAGAGGGGGGCACCTGATACAGAACATCAGTTGCTGTAGAAGGTGAGGGAACCCTTAAAGGTGATTCCCATATTCTCAGAAGAAGATCCTGCAAAGAATGATGTAAAGGAAGCATTATATTTTCCTTTTCTGCAGGAGAGCCTCGAGTAGGATCACAGCCAGGGATAGGAATAGCAAGAAAGGTTGCCATGTCAAGGAGAAATTTCTGAAAAGAGGGATCTCCAATGGGAACTAACCCTGGGTAGGCTAAGGTTGAAGGAGCAGCCTGAGCACCAGAGGAAGTACTGGTCTGGTGCAGAAAAAGAACCCCACTAGATGGATAGTGGTACTGGCAGTCAGGATTTGAGGCAGTCAGTACTGCATTGTCCATGCCAGGTATCGATTCCAAACTAGGCATAGAAAGGATCGATGGTACCGATGTAACTGCAGGAACCGACATCGATACCGATACCGGTAGCTGAAGCGGAATCGGAGATGGTAATGTCATCGAAGCAGTCATCGGAGGCTGCTCAAGCGGTACCGAGGCAACCAGAAACGCTTGGTGAATATCCTCGGTACTGCGTATCCGGAAACGATAAGGGTCGGTTCCGAGACGCGTCGGTACCCAGTCATCTAGACTAGATATCGATTCCAGACTCGGCATTGAAGGGGGGGAGTCTATCGATGCATGTCTAGAGGGTACCGACGTCGGTGGTGGCATCGGCGATGTTGCCGATACAGGAAAGTCAATCTGGGTCATATCAATCGGTCCCGAAGGTGCCGAGGACACCAGATGACGATCCCTGGTGAAGAGTGGAACACTCAACACCGGTGCCGATGCCGGGGTATTGGTACCGCTCGAAGCGGGTGCCATCCCCGAGCATGGCGCAGATACAGGAAAGTCAATCTGGAACGTATCGATCGGTCCCGAAGGTACCGAGGACGCCAGATGACGATCCCTGGTGAAGAGTGGAACACTCAACACCGGTGCCGATGCCGGGGTATCGGTACCGCTCAAAGCGGATGCCACCACCGAGCATGGCTCAGGTATGTTCTGTGAGGGGTGAGCCCCAGGAACAACCTGAAACCCCTGAAATGCTTTGGAACCCGAAGACTCCCGCCGGGGTTTTAATGCCAATGGGGTCTTGAGGGCAAGGCCGGAGCCGTCATCATGCTTGGCATGAGACTTACCACTCAAGGATTGGCTAGTCTTAACAGACTGTTTGTGGGTTACCTGATCCTGTAGAGAAGAAAAAGCCGGTGTCCTCACTCCGGGAGGGAAAACGATATCGAGGGAAACTCGACCTTCTCACAGTTTTGCAGCCTGATTGTTCACGGGAAAAAGGGTCAGGACCCAAACAGGTTAGACACCAGGCATTGGAGTCTAAAAAGAAAACTGTGTTTCCACAGTGAAGGCACTTCTTAGGAGAAGGCGGCTCCATGATGGAGAGGCCTTGTAGGCCCAAAAAAGTTAAGACAGAAACAGAGGGAAAAACTCTCTCTGAATTCAAGAAAAAGAAAAGAAAAAACCCACCGGCGGTACCGGTGGCGGCGGGAAAAACAGCCACGACCACAAGAAAACAAGAAATAAAGAATTTAAAGAAAAAAGTTTCTGCGGTGACAGGAGAACGTCCTGCCGGCTCCGCGGAAAAACGAAAACTGAGGAGAGGCAGTGGAAAAGGCGGGAAGGCAGTGCGCAGGCGTGAGGGATGCTCCCAAAAGCTTTCTGATTGGATGCTGGGGAGCATTCCCGTGCAGGCTCCGTCGGTACCGACGTACCCATATGTGAAGACTCATTCCTGCTTGTTCCTGGAGATACCAATGTAGACATTGCAGCAGTGGAGTCACATGGTTGTTCACTCAAACCAAAGAAGCAATCTGTGGCATTATGCAAATTTTTAACATGCCACAAAGACTTTAACACATACATCAAGGCCTTTCAGTAAAATTTCAAGAATAAATTTAAATATGTAGGACCAATTTAAATGTCTTTAAACATGTATAAATGTTCTCATTCTCATCGAACTTTGGTCCAATTCTGTGCAGTAGTGTATTAGTATTCACTCCTTCCAAAATGATGGTTCTCCCGTTACTTTCAAAAAACTGCTTAAGCGTTTGGACAATTTTAAAGACAATTTATCTAATCTCTGTTTCACATCTGCTGCAATACTACGTTTCAATATCTCTACATCAGGGAAAAATCACTTAAAAGTCACTTACCTAAGAGCTTCCGTTGTTAGCTACTCTATAGCCCAAAAATCACAGATTTTCATCGCTTTTAAGGCTGATACCAGATCTTTCTGTGCTTCCAAATTCACCAGTGATCACTGTTGCTTACACAGGGTTAGAGTAGTTACTCACCTGTAACAGGTGTTCTCCAGGAGCAGCAGGAATCAGTCCTCACATATGGGTGACATCGACGTCGATGGAGCCCCCATGCGGAGCATTTCCCCAGCTTTCTAAGAAAGCCTTTGGGAATACACCCACGCATGCGCGGTCCCCTTCCCGCCCAAAGGTGCCATCTTGCTCAGTCAGGTGGCATAGCTAAAAGACAGCACAAAAAACAAAATGAACTATGTACAACTGCAACTCCCAGGGGAGGAGGGAGGGTTGTGAGGACTGATTCCTGCTGCTCCTGGAGAACACCTGTTACAGGTGAGTAACTACTCTTTCTCCAGGACCAAGCAGGAAGTCAGTCCTCACATATGGGTGACTCCCTAGCTCTGGGCTACCAGGAACCCAGGCTGAAAAATAGAGCTCACTCTGTGAAGCCCCAGCATCAGGGAAAAAATTTCACTGAGAACAGATCCCACCGGTAGCCCAACAAGAGGGCTGGAGGGCAGGAGTTGCCTAAACCTCAAAGAGATTCCGGAGTAGTGCCTGACCAAAAGCACTGTCCCTACGGGACTCCCTCTCCAGGCAGTAATGGGCTGCAAAAGTCTGGCTTGAGGACCAAGTTGCAGCCCTACAGATGTCTGCCAACGGTACAGAACGGAGATGAGCTACTGATGCAGCCATTGCCTGGACACAGTGGGCTGTGACTCGACCCTGCAAGGGAAGGTCTGCTGCCCTGTAAGCCCAGGTGATACAGTCCGCCACCCATATGGACAAGGTACGCTTGGAGATAGGCAACCCTAAGTTGTTTGGGTCGAAGGAAACGAAGAGCTGAGTAGCCCTTCTATGACCCTTAGTACGATCAATGTAGAAAGACAAGGCTCTTCTACAGTCCAGGGTATGCAGCAACTCCTCAGCCCGGCTGGCATGGGGCCTAGGGAAGAATGTTGGAAGAACCACCTCCTGATTGAGGTGGAAAGAGGAGACTACCTTCGGGAGGAACTTAGGATGAGTCCTAAGGACTACCCTGTTCCTATAGAAACGAGTGTATGGCCTGTCACAGACCAGGGCTTGAAGTTCACTCACTCGTCTGGCCGAGGTCAGTGCCACTAGGAAAAGAGCCTTCCAAGAAAGGAAGTGGAGAGGACATGTAGCCATTGGCTCAAAGGGAGGGCGAGTAAGCTGCTGCAAGACCACATTCAACTCCCACTCAGGGGCTGGCGGACGGAGAGGAGGCTTTAGCAAGAGCAATCCTCTGAGGAACCAGGACACCAAGGGATGAACCAATAAAGAGAGCCCTTCCACCAGTGAGTGGTGGGCTGCCAGAGCAGAAAGGTATACCCGAACAGAATTGGACTTAAGACCCTGATTAGCCAAGTGCAGCAGGTACTGAAGCACCACTGGCACAGGACAGGAGAAAAGGTTCTCCTGGCGTTGGTCACACCAGAAGGAGAACCGTTTCCACTTCAGGGCATAGGTCTTTCTGGTGGATTGCTTCCTAGAGGCAGGCCCCAGAGAGCTAGCACTACCCTTGCAGCCTCCAGGCCATCAAATTGAGAGTTTTGAGATTGGGGTGCAGAAGGGAACCCTGATCCTGAGAAAGAAGATCGGGTTGCAACCCCAGAGGGGGTGGGGTGTCCACCGCTAGCTGTAACAGAAGGGGGAACCAGGGCTGCCTCAGCCATCGGGGGGCTACCAATATGACCGAGGCCCTGTCCCTTAGAATCTTGAACAAGGTTCGGGCCACCAGAGGCGTGGGAGGAAACGCATACAGAAGGCCCTGGGACCATGAGATCAGGAAGGCATCCGCTGCGAATCTCGTGGGATGCGGTTGCCTGGAGCAGAACTGAGGCAGCTGACGGTTCAGGGGACTGGCAAAGAGGTCTATGGATGGAAGTCCCCATTTCAGGAAAGTGTTCTGAACCACCAAAGGGTGCAGTTGCCATTTGTGAGGTTGTAGAACCCTGCTCAATCTGTCTGCCAGGAAATTGTCCTGGCCAGGAAGATAGACTGCCTTGAGCAACATATTGTGTTGAAGTGCAAAAGAGCATAGGGCCTGTGCCTCCTGACACAGGAGCCTGGACCCCGTGCCCCCTTGTTTGTTCACACAGAACATTGTTACCTGGTTGTCCGTCTGCACCAAGACAGACTGATGGGACAGGATGTGAGAAAAGGCTTTGAGGGCTAAGCGTATCGCCCGGAGTTCCAGCAGGTTGATTTGTTGCGTGGCCTCCCATGGAGACCACAGGCCCTGTGTGCACCTGTCCAGACAGTGTGCACCCCAGCCCTGCAAGGAGGCATCGGTTGTCAGTACCACAGTGGAAACAGGTACCTGAAAAGGAATTCCCTGTAGAAGGTTGGGGGGGTGTAACCACCACCGCAGGGAGTTCAGGAATGGTTTGGACACCCTTATTTTGTCTCTGAGGCTTCCTGTGGCCTGCCTCCACTGAGTTCTGAGGCACCACTGTGCAGGCTTCATATTCAGGTGGGCATTGGGGGTCACAAGCACTGTCGATGCCATGTGGCCCAGGAGCCTTAGACAGAGTCTGGCAGAAACCAGTGGGCTGTTTAGAAACTGGCTGGCCAAGTCCATCAGCCTCCCGCTTTGTCTCTTGCAGGGAGTCCAATCTTGCTCCTATGAACTCTAGGTTCTGGGAGGAGAGCAAAGTGGACTTTGCGAAGTTTATGACAAAGCCCAGTTGCTGAAGGAGAGAGACAGTACGGAGGGTGGCGTGTCTGGCCTCCTGGAGAGTTTGACCCCTGATGAGCCAGTCGTCCAGGTAGGGAAAGACAAAAATTCCTTGGTTTCTCAAGTAGGCCGCCACCACCGCCAGGCACTTTGTGAAGACCCATGGGGCGGAGGTTAGGCCAAAGGACAGTACCCTGTACTGAAAGTGATTTCCTCCCACCACGAACCTTAGGTACTGTCTGTGGTCTGGATGAATGAGGATGTGAGTGTACGCATCCTTCAGCTCCAAGGAGCATAGCCAATCTCCCTGCTGGAGGTAGGGCAGCAGTGTTCCAAGAGTAAGCATCTTGAACTTTTCTTTTTCCAAGAACTTGTTGAGATTTCTCATGTCCAGAATGGGCCGGAGACCTCCAGTCCTCTTTGGCACAAGAAAGTACCTGGAGTAGAAGCCCTGACCCAGCAGGTGGGGAGGAACAGGCTCCACTGCCCTGTCTAGAAGGAGACTTTGCAGTTCCTGGAGAAGGAGTTCTCGATGTATAGCAGGCCTTGGCGGCTCCCCTGGAAAGGAGGGGGGTACCTGATGGAAATGGAGCAGGTAGCCCTTCCGGACTATGCTCAGTACCCAAGCATCGCTTGTGATGAGCGGCCACTGGCGGGCAAACAGGACCAACCGACCTCCCGTGCTGAGATGGGCCAGCAGAGGTGGAGAGGCTATGCAATGGGAGTCAAAAAACCCCTCCATGCTGAGTAGGATAGGAGCTGGAGGCTTTCTGTCTACGGGATGCATGTCCCTGCCCCTTGACCTGCTGACCCTGCTGGGGAGGCCTGGTATTGAGGGAAAGGTTTGTAGGCAGAGGACTTCCTCACGTAAAAGGCCTTTTTCCCCGAGCCCTTCTTATGAGAAGGGGCAGAAGTTTTCCTGGACAAACTTGTCCTTGTCAGAGTCTCGGTCTCGAGCTCAGCAGCCTTTTTGGCCATGGGCTTGCCGAAGAGGTTTTCACCTCGGCACGGGACATCGATCAACTTGTCCTGCACCCATGGCTCGAGGTCCGATGACTGTAGCCAGGCCTGGCGTCGAGCACCGATGCCGGCCGCCGCTACCCGGGCCGAAGCCTCAAAGCCATCGTAGGCCACCCGGATCCCTGAGGACAAGGTCTTGAACCTCTGCAAAGGTTCTCCGGGAGAGATCAGCAGAGAACCCGGCTAACTCCTTAGCTAGGTCCCGTAAGTACATGCTCATGTACAGCTGGTAGGACTGGACACGGCAAGCCAAGCATCGAGCCCTGGAAGCACTTTCTGCCGATGGCATCCAGGTTCCGGGCCTCCCTACCGGGGGGCACCGCAGAGTGCATCTTCTGACTCTTCAGACGATGCATGGCCGATTCCACAACCATAGAATGGTGCGGCAGCTGCGCCTTCTGGAATCCAGGGCTCTTTCGGACTCGATACATGGAATCGTCCTGCTTGCTCAAAACTGGTGCCGAGGCCGGTGCCTCCCACATCCGGAAGAGGAGCCGTTCCAGCATCGGAGGAACCGGCACAGTAAAGGCCTCCCTGGGGGGAGAGTCGTACTGTAGGGCATCGAGCTCCTCGGCTCGAGGCTCCTCCTCGGGATCCGCAGGAACGGCCAAAGCCTTGGCCATGTCCCTCACGAACTCCGAGAACCGGGTGTCCTCCGGTGGGGATCTACTCCGGGGCTCGGACTGCAGCGAGTCCGAAGGGACACACCGAGTACGAAAGGTATCGGGGGACTCCTCGTCCTCCGTCTCTCATGCAGACTCATCCATCCAAGGAAGAGTCAAGGGGCTCCGACCATGCGGGCTCTGGTAGCACCCGCCCCGACGCCGGGGGCATCGGCGTCGACGCCCGCGGTCCCGAATGGGAGGTCGAGGGAAACCGTGACCGAGTCCGGACTCAGACCTTCATGGCTTCGAGAACCAGCTCAGTCTCCGGGGTCGACTTGGATGTCGATGTCCCGGTGGTCAGGGCAAATGCACCAGTCAAGCTGGCCATCAGCACCCGCTGCTGATCCATGAAGGCAGACAGTCTGTACTCCAAGGCTGTCAGCCTGAGTCCAAGCTCAGGAGACTCAGCAGCCACCGACTTGGGCCCCGACGGTGCCGGGCCCAGACGTCAGCTCCCTGGGAGGAGATTCCTCGAGGACAACAGGACTTACGTGCTCAACAGACTCTGGCTCTATACGAGGCACCTTAGGCGGCTTCTCCAGCTCCAAAGGCCCGGGGCGGCGGTCAGGGGTCCGGGACCTGGCCCTCGAGGAACCAGGGGTATCCTCCAACGCCGCCATCACGAGCTTCTTCTTCCTCTTATGCTCCCGACTGGGGGACCCCCTTTCAGGGGAACCCTGACGAAGCTCGGGGTCAGACTCCCGAGACGTCGAGGCCTCTGACAAGGTCTGGGCTCGGCCGGAGGCAGAGTCAGAAAAAATTCTCTCCTTCTGATGCTGCCAGCTTCTGAGTGCCTTGGTGGACATCTTTCCACACGGGACACAGACTTTGGGATCATGGTCTGGCCCAAGGCAACGTAGGTAGCAGTCATGTGTGTTGGTAAGAGACATGAGCTTCTTACAACGATCACACTTTTTAAAACCACTGGAGGCCATCGGGGAGAAAAGGGCCCTCCAGGGAAAAAGAAAAAGAGCGCGAACGCATGCCACAAAGGGCAAAAAAATGAAAAATAGGGATCGGATTGATACCGGTGTACCGGACCCAGGCGGGAAGGGGATCCGGCGTCGAACCGGACAAAAGAGAGCGAAAATCGCAGAAAAAAAAGCAAACTTTTCTGGGTGACACGGACTCACGTCCGCTGGGCTCCAAGGAAAAAGAAAGACTGAGCAAGATGGGACCTTTGGGCGGGAAGGGGACCACGCATGCGTGGGTGTATTCCCAAAGGCTTTCTTAGAAAGCTGGGGAAATGCTCCGCATGGGGGCTCCATCGACGTCACCCATATGTGAGGACTGACTTCCTGCTTGGTCCTGGAGAAAAAAGAAATAAAAATCTGGGTGGACTTACTAATGGCTTTAGTGCAATTCAAATAGAAGGTTAAGGCTTTTTTGCAGTCCGAAGTGCATGAGGCCTAAAGAAAATCTTTGGCATGATAATCAAATGATTAATGTGGAAGTCTGAAACTACCTTCAGAAGGAACGTCTGATAATTATGCAGAACCATCCTATTGTTTTATAGCCTGGAGCTCATTTGCTACAGGCATTGAAGTTACTTCCATGAAAAACAAGACCATCCAAGTAAGGAGATCCTGGATTCTCTACAGGGAGAATTATTCAGGCAATTGGTAACAGACCCCACACGTGAAGGGGCCATACTGGACTTGGTGCTTACCAATGGTGAAAGTGTTTCTGATGTTATAGTGGGAGATCATTTTGCATCCAGTGATTTCTTTGAGTGGGTGACCAGGGAGTTGGACCGAGGGAGAGCCCTAGATGTGGTGTATTTAGGTTTCAGTAAAGCTTTTGACACCGTTCCTCACTGGCAACTTATAAACAAACTGAGCACCCTAGGGATGGATCCTAAAGTTACTGCTTGGGTTAGAAATCAGTTGAGTGGGAGGCGACAGAGTACAGGTAAATGGAGCTCTCTCTGAGGAGAAGGATGTTACCAGTGGTGTGCCCCAGGGATCTGTCCTTGGTCCGATTCTTTTTAACATCTTTGTTAGTGATATAGCAAAAGGGCTGTCGGGTAAGGTTTGCCTCTTTGCGGATGATACCAAAATCTGCAATAGACACCCAGGAAGGTGTAGATAACATGAGGAGGGATCTAGATATGCTTGAAGAATGGTCTAGAATTTGGCAGCTGGGATTTAATGTTAAAAAATGTAAGGTCATGCATTTGGGCTGTAGCAATCCAAGGGAGCAATATAATATAGGGGGTGAAGTACTTTTGTCCACTAAAGAAGAGCGAGACCTAGGCATGGTTGTGTCTGATGATCTTAAAGTGGCTAAACAGGTAGAAAAGGCAACAGCAAAAGCTAGAAGGATGCTTGGGTGCATACGGAGAGGAATGGCTAGCAGAAAAAAGGAGGCGATAGTGCCTCTGTATAAGTCTTTGGTGCGACCTCATTTGGAATATAGTGTACAATTCTGGAGACCGCACCTTCAAAAGGATATAAACAGGATGGAGTCAGTACAGAGGGTGGCTACTAAAATGGTTAATGGTGTTCATTATAAAGCATATGAGGACAGACTGAAGGATCTTAATATGTACACCTTAGAGGAAAGGCGGGATAGAGGTGATATGATTTGAGACGTTTAAATACCTCTGTGGCATAAATGCACAGGGGGTGAGCCTCTTTCGATTGAAAGCAAGTTCTGCTACGAGGGGACATGGGATGAGGATAAAAGGGGATAGATTCAGGAGTGATATGTGGAAATATTTCTTTATGGAAAGAGTGGTGGATCAGTGGAATAGTCTCCCAGAGGAGGTGGTAGAGATTAGGACAGTATCTGAATTCAAAACAGCATGGGACAAACACAGAGGATCTCTAAAGGAAAAAAGGGAGCTGTTGTAGTTGTTGATATGGAAGGACAGACTAGATAGGCCATGTGGTCTTTCTCTGTCGTCATTTTTCTCTGTTTCTAAGGTCAAGTACTTCAATTTGCACATATCCAGTAGCTCGAAAGGAGCTTTCATTAACTGGGTTAAAGCAACACTGAGGTCCCATAACGTTGCGGGAGACGATAGGTGGTTTCAAAAGAAACAAGCTAAACAAATCAAATCTCTAAAGGCTTTATAGAGAGAGATAGGTCTTGCATGCACTGCCTCCTTGGCATGCAAATCTCTCTCACACATATTCACTGTGAATATCATGAAAATCTGACTGATTAGGTGTGCCCTGAGGACTGGGTTGAGAACCACTGCCCTACATAATGGTGATATGCACTAAATGCACTCAGGTATACTCTAACCTGACTCTGGCAGATACAGAAGATGTGCAATCAGTTTTGTGTAGGACAGGGGAAAGGCTCTAAAGCAGGGGTCTCAAACAACTTTGTGCGGCCCGCGACGGAGGAAAACAAAAAAACCCCAAAACCCTGGTTTCTGCCGTTGCCGCCGTGGCAGCGGCAGAATCAATTGTCAAATTTAAAAAAAAACTGACTTCTGCTGCTCAAGCAGCAAAATCAGCGGTTTCAAGCCGCGCGAGAGGGGAATACTCTCCTCGCGGCTTGAAAAGCACGCCGCTGATAGAGCAGACTCGGATCTCCGGGCACAGGGGAAGGGGCCGCAGGACAGCTGATTTTGCTGCTTGAGCAGCAGAAGCCAGGTTTTTTTTTAATTTACCTGGGGGGGGGGTGTAGGACTGGAAATGGGCTATTGGTAGGGGGGGGGCGTATGACTGGAAATGGGCTATTGGCAGGGGGGGGTTATGACTGGAGATGGGCTATTGGCAGGGGGGGTTATGACTGGAGATGGGCTATTGGCAGCGGGGATATGACTGGAAATGCGCTATGGTGGGGGCTATGACTGGAAATGGGCAGGTGGGGGTTAGGAAGGACTGGAGGTGGGCTGATGGGGGGAGTTAGGACTGGTAATGAGCTATGGAAGGGCTGACTGAAATGGGGTAATGGGGGTTAGGGCTGGAAGTGGGCTATTGGCAGGGGGGTTATGACTGGTAATGGGCTATGGGGGGGGGTAAGACTGAAAATGGGGTGATGGGGGTAAAACTGGAAGTGCGCTATGGGGAGGTTAGGACTGGTAATGGGCTATGGGGGGTCTAGGACTGGTAATGGGCTGGGGGGGGGTTGCTAGGACTGGAAATGGGCTGAGTGGAAGGGGGGCTTGAACTGCAAATGGCTGATGGGGAGGGGGGCTTGGACAGGAAATGGGCTGCGAGGGGAGGGAGCTAGGATTGGAGATGGGCTGATGGGGGGCTAGGATTGGAAATGGGCTGATGGTGAGGCTAGGATAGGACTGGAAATGGACTAATGGGGGGACTAGAAGGGAGCGGATGCTGGGTGGGGCTGGAACTAGAAGGGAGCTGATGTTGGGGGAGGATTAGAATGGGATGGAGCTGGGAAAGTGAAATGGAGAGGGGAAAAATATTTTGTCTGGGAGAGAAGACAAATCTACAATTGGCCAGGTATTGGGAGAGTAAGTGGGGATTGAGGATGGAGGGGTAAAATTTGAGTGGATGAAATAGGAATGAGGAAAGAGAAAAAGGAGAAAGATTAGTATGTTAAAGCAGATGTAGAGAGAGAATGGAAAAAAAACTAGGAGAGAAGAAAGGGCAAATGGACAGCAGACGATGGAGAGTTAGCAGAAGACATGAAGAAACCAGAAGAAAGTGGCTGGAACAATTGCAACTGAAAAAAATGCACAAAAGGTAGAAAAATATCTCTTTATTTTGAATTTATTAACTGGAATATGTCAGCTCTGGGAAATGTGCATCATTAATGTTTGCGCTTTGTTTAGTACAAGAGGAAATTAATTTATAGTTTTATTTCTACAGTGTTGTTGTACATTCCAAGTTTGGCTTTTGGGGTTCCCAGTTTAATTATTGTCTTCTTGTTTCTAAATCTTTTAGTCTTTCTTTATCCATACTCATTAAAGAGGCATGTTTACTAAAAGTTAGTGTATGGTAACATTATGCAAATATTTATGCAAATGAGGCCCCTTATGCAAATGAGGCCCCGCGTCTTATGCGGCCCCCGGGTTACTTTACAAGTCCTCATTTGGCCCTCAAAGCAATTTGAGTTTGAGACCCCTGCTCTAAAGCCTGTCTGTCACATCCCTCAGTAAAGCTCTTTCATTTAAAACCGTATGATCTTCTAATGTATTTTTCTCCTGGAAGCCAGATGTAACAGATTTTCCTGATTCTGGGTGTTCAGCACTGGAGAACTGCCTAATCTTATGGGACTTCTTGAGAAAATCATCAGAAGAGGATGCCTCAGCCAATAAGGTGCTACGACAATCCCGATTCCCTGGTCCCGTCGGTTTCGGGGGTTTTTTGCAATGAAGGGTATTGGAGCATACACATACAGAAGACCCTCCGCCCAATCTAGGAGGAAAGCATTGAAGGCTAGTTTGCCATATGCCCTCTCCTAGGACAGAACTGAAGCACTTTCCTCTTCTGTGGTGTTGCAAACAGGTCTACTCAGGGGGTGCCCCACTTTCAAAAGATTTTCTGAACTACTTCCACATCCAGGGGACTACTCATGCAATTGAAGCAGGGCTCCCCAGACCATGAAATGAAAAATGAAAGCAAGCTTAGAAGCACTTGAAAAATCTAAGACGTTTATGGGAACAGGTATGCAACAAACATGCGACTTAAAAAATGTAAACAAAAATAACTAGAATGTGGCAAAAAAGTGACAGTCTTGCTGCAGATTTGTGGCGACGTGACTTCTCTGCTCCACAGCAAGACAAAGACTGAGGGGGCCCTGTGTGACAATGGAAGCTGGAATGCTGCTGCCGCAACAGGTTCCGCAAGTGATGTCACTCATCTGTGATAACTTGCTAGCCTGCTTGTCCTCTGAGAATGGCGTTAGCGCACACTAATAGAAAGCAGCACCCCCCCAAATGCTTACCTCATCGTTATAAGAGAGCCTTGGCTTCGGCTTGTCTTTTTCCTCAAAGAAAACTGTTCCTTCTAAACCAAACTTTGGGATTAGGACCACAATTGCATTCTTTCTTACAAATAAAATGTATCCTTCTTCACTCACAATTCCTTTATTTTTGAAGAACAACTGTAACAAACATTTGAGGGAGGTCAAAACTATATACAGCAAGTAGAATTATTATCTAACAGAGCTGTTTATGAAGATGCATTCTTTAGTCACCAACAAAATATCACTGCGAACTAGAAGCTTAAATTTAGGAAGTGTAAATTCAAAACAGGGTGCTTAGGCTGTAAAGGTAGATGCTAAAACATACCCCTACACAAAAAAAAAAAAGACTATATTAAAAAGGACCTCAACAGGGTGGTGATTTGGCCATTAGAAAACTATCATATGGCCTCCCACGCAAATGAATCACCAGGTCCATATGTCCAATTCTCTAGATCTTCTTTTAATGTATTTTGATGCTGGTGTTTGGAATTGCTAGAAATCAATTCAGGAGAAGTCTGGAGCCTGTGTTGACTTCAGTAAGAAGTTTTTGCTTCACTTTCTTTGATGTGAATGCCCTGATGCAGTCTGGTTAGCTCAATGAAACTTGAGTTGGGATCAGCGGTTCAGAATAGCAGTAAACAGCTTGACGTACTTTCACAGATAAGTATTTTTTTAAAATTCTGTTTAGGTCAGCTGTATTAAGAGTAATTGTAAAAATACATTAAAAAAAGAAGACAGAATGAGACATATGGGATCAATGGTCGATTTTTGGGTGGACCTATGACAGTTGTTTTCTAACCACAAAATCGCCACTCTGAGGTCCTTTTTGAGATATTATAGCACACTAGTATGGTATCTTATGAAAAAAAATATACGTATTTTTTTTGTGTAGTGAAGTGTGTTCTAACATCTAATATCACCAAACCACAAAAATTCCGATTATCATAAGATCCCCTGAAACTTTAAATTATCTTTTTGTCGGAGCTGGTCAGCACAGTGCTTGGAAAATGTTCATAGCGCCACCGTGACCTCTCCTTTTATTAAATAACTTTATATAAGTAAAATCTTTAACTTAGCTTTCGCCAAAGTACTGCCAAGGCGCCAGAAAAATAGACGACGTGGCTCACGTTTCGGGTTATTTTCAATTTTCAAGAAACCCTGCTTCAGGTCCAAATAAGCTAAGCTGAAGATCTGTCAACTGCCGACTTTATTTGGACCTGAAGCAGGGTTTCTTGAAAATTGAAAATAACCCGAAACGTGAGCCACGTCGTCTATTTTTCTGGCGCCTTGGCAGTACTTTGGCGAAAGCTAAGTTAAAGATTTTACTTATATAAAGTTATTTAATAAAAGGAGAGGTCACGGTGGCGCTATGAACATTTTCCAAGCACTGTGCTGACCAGCTCCGACAAAAAGATAATTTAAAGTTTCAGGGGATCTTATGATAATCGGAATTTTTGTGGTTTGGTGATTCTTAATAATTCTGATTGGGTTTTATCATGTTTTCTAACATCTAATATGACAATTCTACACCTTCTAATTTTGAGGTTTGTTGGTATTGATATTTTAGAAAGGTAACATGCTTATATGCTTTTATAAAATTGCTCCCCTGAAAGCATTTGCATAAAGTTACAATTGCTCTGAGGCAGGCATAACCTTTTCACCTAAAGTTTGCATAGATGTGTGTATTTTATAACATATGTACATACCTTGCAGTTCTACTCCAGCAATTTCCTATATCTAATCCTGGGAACACATGTGTATATTGCTAAAAACTATGCATTGTGCATTGGCAGCATGCACTTTTTAGTGTATAGTCCTGAGCAATTTAAGTGCTTAATTCAACTTGCAAAATAGTGCTTTAAGTGCAGAGGTGCCTTATAAAACTATCTCCAAAAAGTTCAGTCATCCCCTATATACAGCATTATCCAGAGGACAGCACAACATGTTAAGAACATAATAAATGTAATCTGGAAAGAAACTTCTTTCCCCAATTTGCCAGTATTAAATAGACAATGTACTGTACGTTTTATTCCATTTATATTTAAAGGGCAAATACATTGTTATTCTCATTAAACTGCACAAGTGCCATATGAATAATAATTGGAAAAAGGATGATTTCAGAAAACAAGGTAACTCACCTGTATTATTTATTTTATTATTTGCATTTTCTTTCATACCGCGCTATTCAACATCAGTGCGGTTTACATAAAACTTACACATTGCATTGGCTGAACCCAAGTAACAACTTGGGGTAACTATTTACATCTAGGCGTCATGGGAAGTCGTAGTCATGGGAGTCTTGTAGGGTCAGATTCAATTGTGCGTCTTGTAGGGACAGATTCAGTTAAATGGCCGAGTCTAGATCGTGGATGGGGCTATTGTAGCACCATCTACCGGGTAGTACATGAGAAAGAGGTAGTGCTTCACTGCCTTCCTAAACTGGGCCAGGTCAGAGATTACGCAGATGCTGGGTGGTAGGGTGTTCCAGCATCTGGCTGCGCAGAGTTTGAAGGCTCTGTTTGCTGTTGCCTGGGTGCATTGGGTTATTTCTTTCGGGACTACCAGTGTGTTGACCGCTACCGATCTTCTGGACCTGTTGGGGGGAATGATCTTAAGAAGCTCTGCTCGTGATGCGGAGGAGAGCCCATTGATAGCTTTGAAGGTAAGCAGCAGGGTTTTGAAAGTGAGTCTGGCCTGTACAGGAAGCCAGTGGAGATGTTTCAGGATGGGCGTGATGTGGTCTTTCTTGGACACTCCAAGTAGCACTCTTGCTGCGGCGTTCATCGCAAGCTGTAGAGGGTTCAAAATGGATTGAGAAAGTCCATGCAGGATTGAATTGGCGTAATCAAAGTGTGGTATGATCAGCGCTTGATATATTGTCCGGAAATCCTCCGGTTTTAGCAGGAAGCGGAGGTGCCTGAGGGTACGGATCTTATGGTATACCGCTCTCACTACGTTGCTTATGTGCACCTTCATGTCCAGGCGCTGGTCTAAGCTGACTCCGAGGTAACGGATCGTGGGTTTGGTCTGTAGTTCAGCTTCCTTGACCTTTAGGTAGGGCGGTGTGGTGAAGTTCGGATTCCTCGTGATGAACAGGACCTCTGTTTTCTTGTGCTGAATTCTGAGGTTCTGGGTTTGGAGTCAGATGGATACTGCATTAAAGCAGTCTGTCAGTGGGGAGAGGTCTGGGTTCTCTGTCGAGAAGGGCATGTAGAGTAGTACATCGTCTGCATATATCAAGCAGTTAACACTGTAAGACCTGTAAACGGGGGCGCTGGGTGAGAATGTCCACAGTCTTGGCAAAGGCAAATATTAATATGACTTGCAAGGGATTGTGGGAAATGTAGTCCATTCATACCAGACTCAGCCGTTCACAATAAATTAGTTGTGCTTGCTCGAGTGTAAAGCCAAGAAGATATTTTATTTATGGGGTTATTTCTCCCAACACAGATATACTTGGTAGCACATAAAACAGGATACTTGCTTTCAGTGTTATACTTAGAAAAAAACAAAATCAGGAAAACAACAGCTGAATTTGTTAGGCCATCAAATCAAAGAATAAAGACCTTGATGGTAACAGAAAGGTCTTTTCTGTAGGCTCTTGCTAATATTTTCTTAGCAGGGCTTCAAACAACAAACAAAACCCACAAGGTAGGGAAAAACTGTTCTTTTTCAGGGTTAACTTCTTATATCTTCACACACAGACTTGGAAGTGACCCCTTCAGAGCTCACAGGCAATTAGGTAAGGCTCAATTGCTAGCAATTACCCAGCTGAAACCCCTTAGCTGGCTTACTTTCTACTGCGTGGCTCAAATCTTACTCAGAAGCTTTTCTGAGTAGATCAAAGAACAAGTTTATATTTCTTTGTGATGGTTGTTGTATTTTGTAACAGCATATTACCACAGAAGTTTAGACAGAGAGCAATCCATGTATTCATAGCCCTCATTTACAACCTCTCCCCCTTCTTCAACAATCATGGGTTCAATATCATGGATTGGCACAGAGGAATTTCTCAATGGAGCACTCTCAGGACAATACTTGTTTCCCTGCTGTCTTTCAAGGGTATAGCTAGGGCATAGATCAGTGTTCATACCTGAGCTTCCATTGCTGTTAGAGTTCCTCTCTAAATAGCCTGGCCAGTATGTAGTCCAGTTTTTATGTCCAGCCTTCCAATCCAGATCCCTGAACACTGGGTCTCTTTTCACATACCTTCTGGCACTGGTCCTAGGGTCCCTTCCAAGTGCAGCTGTCTCCCTCACAGGTGCCATCCGGGGATTCCTGGCTCTGCAGCACCACTCCTCTGGCTTTCCCCAGTCCAATGGTGTATGCTTGCCTCTGGAATGCCTCCCAGTATACGTACTGCTATGGACTCCTTTAGACCTCCCAAATGCTTTCCTCTTCTTTCTTCCAAAGGGTTTCTTGCTCTCTCTGTCCGTCCGCTCTGGCTTCTGCTTCTGATGATCCTCAGGACAAGGAGGATGATCCTCCAGACAATGAAGATGATGCTGATCCTCAAGATGATTCTCTGTAGAATAAACTCTACTTTTATTCTGCTTAGATGAATGCTCCACCCTAGTACAGCGCAGCTGTGCTGAATCAGGCCCTGCCCTTGGAGATGAGTGCTTGGGGATTACCTCATAGCCCTCCTGATTGAACACACGTTTCCCCACTTCAGCTCCTCTAATGGCTGTTGGAAACATGGTGCATTCTGGGACTGGTAGTCTTTTATGGAAATATTCTGTTTTTCTTATTTCTACCAGAACAGACAGGTTGCTTGTTCAGAGTCACTTCACCTTTACTATAGCTCCTTCCTGAACTATTTTATTTTATTTATTTATTTACATTCTCTTATATACCGCGCTATTTCTGCATCAGTGCGGTTTACATTAAACAAACTGAAATTACATTGAACAGGGTATTATAACTTGGAGATAACTATTTTACAGGGAACATGGGCTATGGAGGGTTAAGTGGCTTGCCCAAGACCACAAGGAGCACCTGTGGGACTAGAAACCCCAGTCCTTCCAGCCCAAGGTTGCTGTCCTCTAGTGGGATTTGAACCCCCGACCTTCCGGCCTGAAGTACCTTGCCCCAAATATGCTGAACATCAGGGTGGAGAGGGAGGATCCTTGTGGGACGCCTTGCTTCTGGTGGAATAATTCCAATGTTGAAGCCCCTGATCGTACGTGCTGCCATCTGTCCGAGAGGTAGCAGGTGTTCTTCCTGGACAGCAGGATGTCCTCATGTATGGCTGATGTCATCGATAGCCCTCATGTGTGAGCCTTCCCCAACTCCTTCTAGAGGCTTTTGGAAAGGCTTCGCTGTGCATTCGTGGATCTTCCTGCATGCCGTCGCTGTGCCATTTTGCCTCAGTCTGATATATAGCTGAGTAAAATCCAAAGGAAGTGGGAGAATCATGAGGACTTATCCTGCTGTCCATGGAGAACACCTGCTACAGGTGAGTAACTCTCTTCTCCGTGGACAAGCAGGACAAAAGTCCTCACAATGGGCATCCCTAACTACAGGCTGCCTCTAAACAAAAAGGAGAATGAACCTTGTGCCCAAACAGTAGGCACATAATAAACATGATTTTGGTGGCAGCAGGTCTTTTAAGAACATTTTTTTTATTTTTGAGGCAGCCAGAAACAGAAAGAAATTGGCCTAGGGGGAATGGAGTTGGATTCTAGTCCCTGAACATATTCTAGCTGAATCTGCTATCGCATCAGAAATTCCCATCCAGACTATAATGAAATGTGAATGCATGGACAGAAGTCCACGTTGCAACCTTTCAAATTTCCTCCATGGAGACAGAGCACAAGTGAGCCACCAACGCATCCGTGGCTCTGGAATTATACGCTGTGACATGACAGTCAAGGCTTGTCTGCCTGGGCCAAGTGAAAGAGATACATTCTGTGAGACAAATCTAGAGTGCATTTGGAGACGGTAGCACATACCTTGCTTAGGACAGATGAAACAAAACAGATGGACTTTCTATAGGTTTTAGTCTGCTGTAAGTAGAAAGGCCAAGGCTGTCTTACTGTCCAACATGTACATTGCACTTTACCCCTTGTGACCATAGTGTTTTGGGAGAAAAGGTTGGCAAGACAATTGACTGATTAAAGTAGAAGGCCGATCTCACCTTTAAAAGGAATTTAGGCTGCATACATAAAACCACCCTATTATTGAAGAATTTTGTGAAGGGTGGATCAGTCCCTAGAGCTTGCTAATTCTGCATATTGAAGTGGCCACCATTAAAAACAAGACCTTCCAGGTCAAACTTCGGTGCACAGGAACCCAGTTGCTCGAAGGGCACTTTCGACAGCTGTGTCAGGGCCACTTTGAAATCCCAAGACACAAAGTGGGGCTGAGAGGAGTTTTTAGAACAAGCAATTCCCACATAAATCAAACTAAGAGCTGTAGAGAGATGAATTTACCATCTACATAACAATAAGCTACAACTGAACTGAGGAGAAAGCCAGACTAAGACAAATGTAGAAGTATTCAAGCAGTTTTTGCATGGGGCATGAAAAAGGATCCAAGGACTTTCCTCACAGACAGCAGACTTCTTTCACTTGAAAGCATAAGACCTCCGAGTGGAATCCTTTTTTGGAAGCCAAGAGGACTTCACTAACTGCAATTGGAAGATTATAAAAGAACAAAGTCAATCTTTTAAGTCCAAGCTGTGAGGGGCTAAGGGCTTTATGTTGGGATGAAGCACTGTTCACCACTCCTGTGAAACAAGCACTGGTGCATGGCCCAGGTAAACCGGTTCCCAGATGGAGAGTTCCACTAAGAGGTTCTTTGCAATGAGAGGGACTAGAGGATGTGTGTACAGACCCCCCCCCCCCCCCCAAAGCAGCTGAAAAGCATCCAAGACTAGTTTGCTGTATGTCTTCACCCTGATGTAGAATTGAGGCACCTGGGAATTCTGAGGAGTTCAAAGAGATCTGTTGAGAGGGTGCCCCACTCTTGAAAGATGGAGAGGGCTACCATCCGATCCAGGATCCATTCGTGAGGTTGAAGGACTCAATTCAGTCTGTCCATCAGGACGTTGTCTTTGCCAGGCAGGTATGTGGCTCTTAGTTCTATCCTGTCATAGATGTCAAAGTTCCACATTCTGATCATCTCTCAACAGAAGAGGTACAATCCCGTTCCTCCCTGCTTGTTGATGTAACACATAGCTATTTGGTGTTTGTTTGACTTAAAACAATTTGGTTTACTAACCAAATCTTTGAAAGCCCTTAGAGCAGTGCTTCCCAAACGTTTTTCCAGGTGACTCCATTTTAGCAGAGGAAAAGTCATAGGACCCTGGATACTAATCAAATAAAATTATTACTCAAACATATACAGCAATACATAGATCTATGCTTTTTAAAGTAATTATTCAATGTACTCAACATGTCTGACACATATGAGCTTCGAAGTTATGACACAGCTTCTTGAACATTTGCAATGTGGGCATGGCTGATGTTAGACATGCAGGGGCCCCAGGCAGAAACTGAGGTGGCCCCAAAGCCCACCTGCAGGCTATGTCTCCTTCAGTCTGAGGCAGACTTGGGGCCCTCTTTGACATGAGGGCTCAGGGCAATTGCCCTGTTTGCCACCCCTTAACGCCGGCCCTGAGTGTGTGGGCTGAGCATATGGGGGGCAGCGTGTGTATTTATGTGCAGGGGATGAGTGTCTAACAGCAGTACATGTGCGTGGGTGTGTGTGCGCATATACAAATGTGAGGGGTAAGTGACCAGGGACAGTGTGTGTGTATATGTCTGAAGCTGAAGAAATTAGAACTTCCTAGTGGGCTTTGAGATCCCCTCCCACAGTTTTACCGAGTTGATCCCCAGCCATATCTATCACCAGTCCTGGCAAATGTATATATATTCTAAAAGCTCATATACTACAATCACTAAAAAGAAAATAAATTCTTTTCTACCTTGTTTTCTGGCCATTTTACTTTTACAATTGTTTGGCTCTGGTTTCTGCTTTCTTTTCCCCATCTTCTCTTAGCTCTTTTTTCCAGGGTCACAGTCATCATCTACATCAATCTGTAACAATCTTTCTTTTCGGTTTTCTTCCTTCTCCTTTTACCATTTAGATGTCAGTCTCCTGCTGTTTACTGCATTTACCCACAGCTTTCCATCACTTTTCCTCATCCATCCATCCCATTCCCAAGCCTCTTATTGCCCAGTCTTTTACAAACTCTCCCCCCCGTGTCCAGCATCTTCCCTCTCACCTCCATGTTCATTAGCTCCTTTCTGCCTCCCTAATCCCCCCAACACACGTCCAGCATCTCCTCTGTCTCCCTAGTACCCCCCTTTACCAGTATCTTTTCTGTCTCCCTAGCCCTACCCTTAATGTTCAGTCTTACCAGATGTTACACCCTCCATGTCCAGCATATCTTCTCTCTCACCTCCCCTGTGATCCCACCAATGTCAAACATCTCCTATCTGTCCCCCTCCTTCCCATTCCAGCATCTCCTCTGTTTCTCTAGTTTCCCCCATGACAGTTCTCTCCTGGATTTCCCTAGTCCTCCCTTCCCATATCCAGCATCTCATCATTTCCTCTGTTTCGCCAGTCATCTTCTTACCCATATCCAGCATCTCCCTGCCCAGTATCCCCCCATTTATTTATTTAATCAGTTTTATATACCACCTTATCCTTCAATCAAAGTGGTCAACAAGACAACAGAGGGACTACATCGAGGGGTGGGGGGGAGACAACAAGATAGTACATTACAGTAAACTACAGTACAGAGTAGTTACTCACCTGTAACAGGTGTTCTCCAGGAGCAGCAGGAATCAGTCCTCACATATGGGTGTCATCGGCGCCGATGAAGCCCCAGCGGAGCATTTCCCCAGCTTTCTATGAAAGCCTTTGGAAATGCTGGCACGCATGCGCGGTTCCCTTCCCGCCTAAAGGTGCCATCTTACCTCAGTCAAATGACATAGCTAAGAACAGCACACAAAAATGTAAAAACAAACAATGTACAACTGCAACTCCAAGGGGAGGAGGGAGGGTTGTGAGGACTGATTCCTGCTGCTCCTGGAGAACACCTGTTACAGGTGAGTAACTACTCTTTCTCCAGGACCAAGCAGGAAGTCAGTCCTCATATATGGGTGACTCTCTAGCTCTGGGCTACCAGGAACCCAGGCTGAACAAGAGAACTCCCTCTAGTCCCAGCATCAGAGAAAAGCTTTTCAAGGACACAACCACCACCGGTAGCCCAACAGAGGGCAGGAGTTGCCTAAACTTCAAAGAGATTCCGGAGTACTGCTTGGCCAAAAGCACTGTCCCTAAGGGACTCCCTCTCCAGACAGTAATGGGCTGCAAATGTCTGGCTTGAAGACCAAGTTGCAGCCCTGCAGATGTCTACCAAGGGCACAGAGCGGAAATGAGCCACTGAGGCAGCCATTGCCCTAACACGATGGGCCGTGACCCTACCCTGCAAAGGAAGGTCAGCCGCCTTGTAAGCCCAGGTGATACAGTCAGCCACCCAGATGGACAAGGTACTCTTGGACACAGCTAACCCCAACTTATTGGGGTCAAAGGAGACGAAGAGCTGAGTAGCCCTTCTATGCCCCTGCGTACGGTCAAGGTAGAAGGATAAGGCCCTCCTACAGTCCAGGGTATGCAGGACTGCTTCAGCCTGGCTAGCATGAGGCCTAGGGAAGAATGTTGGAAGAACCACCTCCTGGTTGAGATGGAAAGAGGAGACAACCTTGGGGAGGAACTTTGGATGAGTCCTAAGTACTACCCTGTTCCTATAAATCCTGGTGTAAGGCCTGTCACAGACCAGGGCCTGAAGCTCATTCACCCGCCTAGCCGAGGTGAGGGCTATCAGGAAGAGAGTCTTCCAGGAAAGGAAGCGTAGAGGGCAAGTAGCCATCGGCTCAAAGGGTGGGCGAGTCAGTTGCTGCAAGACCACATTCAGCTCCCACTCAGGGGCAGGAGGACGGATGGGGGGCTTGAGTAAAAGCAAGCCCCTGAGAAAGCGGGACACCAAGGGGTGACCTGACAGAGAATGTCCCTCCACCAGTGAATGGTGAGCTGCTAGAGCTGAGAAGTGGACCCAAACAGAATTGGACTTAAGTCCCTGATTTGATAAGTGTAGTAAGTACTGAAGTACTACTGACACAGTACAGGAGAAAGGATCCTCAGTACGAAGCTGACACCACACAGAAAACCTTTTCCATTTTAGAGCATAGGTTTTCCTAGTGGACTGTTTCCTAGAGGCTAGGACAACCTCCTCAACTTCCTGAGGCAGGCCCCAAGGAGCCAAGACTACCCTTGCAGCCTCCAGGCCATCAAATTGAGAGACTTGAGATTGGGGTGCAGAAGGGAACCCTGTTCCTGTGAGAGAAGGTCGGGCTGCAACCCTAGAGGTAGTGGGGAATCCACTGCCAGTTGAAGCAGAAGTGGAAACCAAGGCTGCCTCGGCCACCTGGGAGCCACCAGCAGGACGGAGGCCTTGTCCTGAAGAGTCTTGAAAAGAGTTCGGGCCACCAAGGGCGTGGGAGGAAACGCATACAGGAGGCCCTGAGACCAGGACATCAGAAAAGCATCTGGTGCTATCCTCAAAGGATGTGGTTGCCTGGAGCAGAACTTGGGCAGTTGCTTGTTCAGCGGACTGGCAAAGAGATCTATCCAAGGGAGACCCCACTTCAGGAAGATCTTCTGAACGACCAAGGGATGCAGCTGCCACTCGTGGGGCTGCAGAATTCTGCTCAAACCGGTCGGCCAGGCAGTTCTCCTGGCCTGGAAGGTACACCGCCTTGAGAAGCATGTTGTGCTTCAGGGCAAAGGAACAAAGGTCTTGAGTCTCTCGACAAAGGAGCTTTGACCCAGTCCCGCCCTGCTTGTTCACATAAAACATGGCTACCTGGTTGTCTGTTTGAATCAAGACTGAGCGGTGAGCCAGGGCCGGAGAAAAGGCCTTGAGAGCTAAGCGGATAGCTCGAAGTTCTAGGAGATTGATCTGTTGGGCTGCCTCCCAGGGGTAGACCAGAGGCCTTGAGTGCACTTGTCCAGACAATGAGCACCCCAGCCCTGCAGAGGCGCGTCGGTGGTGAGGACCACCGAGTGTTCTGGCATCTGGAAGGGCATCCCTTTCAGCAGATTGGGTGGATGTAGCCACCAGGTGAGGCAGGTCAAAAGGGGCCTGGACACTCTTATCCTGTCTCTGAGGCGGCCTGTGGCCTGAGACCACTGATTGCGAAGGCACCATTGTGCAGGCCTCATATGGAGCCTGGCATTGGAAGTCACATGCACTGTCGAAGCCATGTGGCCCAGGAGCCTGAGGCAGAGTCTGGCGGAGACCAGGGACCTGTTTAGAAACTGTTTGGCCACGTCCATCAGTCTTTGAGCCCTGTCTTCGGGCAAGAATGCCCTTGCCAGTTGAGAATCCAACCTTGCCCCTATGAACTCCAAGTTTTGGGAGGGGAGCAAAGTGGACTTTGCGAAGTTTATGACAAAGCCCACGTTTTGAAGCAGAGCAATGGTTCTGAGGGTGGCTTGTTTGGCCTCCAGGGACGTCTGACCCCTGATGAGCCAGACGTCCAGATAGGGAAAGACAAAGATGCCCTGATTTCTCAGGAAGGCCGCAACCACTGCCAGGCACTTGGTAAAGACTCTGGGAGCGGAGGTGAGGCCAAAAGGTAGTACTCTGTACTGATTGTTTCCTCCCACAATGAACCTGAGGTACTTTCTGTGGTCTGGATGAATGAGGATGTGAGTGTACGCATCCTTTAGATCTAAGGAGCATAGCCAATCTCCCTGCTGGAGGTAGGGCAGAAGTGTTCCAAGAGTAAGCATCTTGAACTTTTCTTTCTCCAGGAACTTGTTGAGGTTCCTGAGATCCAGAATGGGTCGAAGGCCACTGGTCCTTTTGGGCACCAGGAAGTACCTGGAGTAGAATCCGTGACCTTGCAAGTGGGGAGGCACAGGCTCCACCGCCCTGTCCACCAACAGACCTTGGAGCTCTCGAAGGAGAAGGTCTGTGTGCAAGGGAGGCCTCAAGGGTTCCCCTGGAAAGTAAGGAGGAGGCAGTTGATGAAAATGCAGTGCATAGCCTTTTTGGACTATGTCTAGCACCCAACTGTCGGTGGTAATGAGAGGCCACTGGTGGGCGAAGAATACAAGGCGACCGCCTGTGCAGGGCTGGGACAGCAGGGACGGAGTGGCTACGCTCAAGGAGTCAAAACCCCCAACCCTGCTGAGTGGAAGCAGGAGCAGAAGGCTTGGGGGTCCTCTGCCTACGGGGCCCATTACCCTGGCCCTTGGCTTGCTGACCCTGGGGGGCAGCTTGGGCAGCCTGATACTGAGGGTATTGTTTGTAGGCAGTGCCCTTCCTTGGGTAAAAGGACTTTTTACCCGAGCCCTTCTTTTTATGGGAAGGGGCAGAGGTCTTCCTCGACAGCCTTGTCCAGGTAAGGTGCTCGGTCTCGAGCTGAGCGGCCTTCTCGGTCACGGGTTTGCCAAAAAGGTTCTCACCTCAGCAGGGGACATCGACCAACTTGTCCTGAACCCATGGCTCGAGGTCCGATGACTGCAGCCACGCCTGGCATCGAGCCGCGATGCCGGCAGCCGCTACTCGGACCGAAGCCTCGAAGCCATCGTAGGCGGCACGGGAAATGAACTTAGAGCATTCCCGAATCCCCGAGGACAAGGTCTTAAAACTCTGCAAGGGTTCCCCGGAGAGACCAGCATAGAATCCGGCGACACGGCAAGCAAGCATGGACCCCTGGAAGCACTTCCTACCGACGCCATCGAGGTTGCGGGCCTCCCTGCCGGGGGGCACCGCGGAGTGCATCTTCTGGCTCTTCAGACGATGCATGGCCGATTCCACAACCATGGAATGGTGTGGTAGTTGTGCTTTCTGGAAACCAGGGCTTTTGCGGAGTCGACAGATAGAATCGACTCACTTGCTCAGAACCGGCGCCGAAGCCGGTGCCTCCCACATCCGGAAGAGGAGCCATTCCAGCATCAGAGGAACCAGGACAGTAAAGGCCTCCTTCAGAGGAGAGTCATACTGCAGAGCATCGAGCTCTTCGGCTCGAGGCTCTTCCTCGGGATCGGCAGGGATAGCCAGAGCAGCGGCCATATCCCACACGAACTCCCAGAACCTAGTGTCCTCCGGAGGGGATCTACTCCGGGGCTCAGACTGCGGTGAGTCCGACGGGACGCACCGAGTCTTAAAAGTATCAGGAGACTCCTCGTCCTCCGTCTCCCAGGCGGACTCATCCGAGGAGGAGTCAGGGTCCGACCCCGCAGGGCCCCGAGGCACCCACCCCGACGCCGGGGGCACCGGCGTAGACACCCTCGGTCCCGAACGGGAGGTCGAGGGAGACCTCGACCGAGGACGACTTCGAGCTCCAAGGGTCTCGGGTATTGGCTCGGTCTCCGGGGTTGACTTTGAAGTCGACGTCCTGGTGGTTGGGGCAGATGCACCAGACAGGCTGGCCATCAGTGCCCGCTGCTGCTCCATGAAGGCAGACAATCTGCACTCCAAGGCTGTCATCCTGAGACTCAGCTCGGGAGACGCAGCAGCCACCGACTCGGGCCCCGGCAGCGCCGGGCCCGACGTCGGCTCTCTGGGAGGAGAGTCCACGAGGACTACAGGGCTTGCGTGTCCAGCAGACTCTGGCTCCATGCAAGGGACTTTTGCAGGCTTCTCCTGGTCTACGGGCCCGGGACGGCAGTCGGGGGTCTTAGACCTGGCCCTCAAGGGTTCAGGGACCTCCTCCGACGCCGCCCTCGCGAGCCGCTTTTTCCTCTTGCGCTCCCGGTCGGGGGACCCCCTGTCCGAGGAGCTTCGACGGCGCTCGGGATCGGAATCCCGAGATGTCGAAGCCTCAGACGAGGTCCGGGCTCGGCCGGAGGTAGAGTCTGAGAAAAACCTTTCCTTCTGATGCTGTCGACTTTTTAGTGCTTTGGAAGACATCTTCCCACATGGCCCGCACGACTTGGGGTCGTGGTCAGGGCCGAGGCACCGAAGGCAGCAGTCATGTGTGTCGGTGAGAGACAAAGGTTTCTTACACCGATCACACTTTTTGAAACCACTGGAAGCCATCGGGGAAAAAAGAACCCCAGCGAGGTCAAAAGACCGGCCTTCCAGGGAAAAAATGAAAATAGGGCGCGAACGCTAGCCACGAAGGGCAAAAACCAAAAAAGAAATAAACGGGCTCGATACCGGTGTACCGAACCCGGTGGGAGGGGAACCGGCGTCGAACCGGAGAAAAAATAGCGAAAAATCGCCGAAGAAAAAAATCACTTTTATCCGGGAGAACAGGACACACGTCCGATGGGCTTCTCGGAAAAAAAGAGACTGAGGTAAGATGGCACCTTTAGGCAGGAAGGGAACCGCGCATGTGTGCCAGCATTCCCAAAGGATTTCATAGAAAGCTGGGGAAATGCTCCGCTGGGGCTTCATCGGCGCCGATGACACCCATATGTGAGGACTGACTTCCTGCTTGGTCCTGGAGAAATTAAATTATACATAAACTACAGCAAAATTACATTTCATAATTCATTACAATTACATTAAACAAATAACTGCAATCTTACAAAATGTTAAAATAATTTAAACATTATAGGAAAATTGAAATTCAAAGGGTTAAAACATTTTGTTCTATTGGAATTAGATTAGTTGCCATATGCTTCAATAAATAGGTACGTTTTAAGGGACTTTCGAAAATCTTTGATATCATACTCATTTCTTAAATCACTAGGAATAGAATTCCATAGTTGTGGTGCCATAGAGCATCTCCTATCTCCCTCTCTTTCCTGTCCAGTATTGCCTCTGTCTCCCTTGTTTCCCCTTCCCCATATCCAACATATCCTCTGCCTGCCTGTCCTATACCACCCCCCATGTCAAGAATCTTTCTACCATACAACCTATTCCATCACCTATTATGTCTAGCGTCTTCCCTATTTCCCCTTCCCTGGTGGTTCACCATCCAGACCTTCCTTCTCCCTCCTCACAGGTCTAGCATCTTCCCCCATAGTCCTGCAGCATCTCAGACAAAAATTAAATTGAAACTCAAAAAAAACAGGCTCTGCATGGCATGCAACACCAGAGAAATAAACTGATGCAGTTCCCCCTGTACTGTGCAAAATATAAAGATGGCATATATAAAATCCACTCTAACCAAACAAAAACGCCTTGCTGAGGAATATCAAAAATACACCTCACAAAAAACTCAGCACTTACTTAATTTTATCTTTATTATACCCTTAGAAAAACACCCAACAGATCACACAAATTTCTCAAAATATTACGAGGATTAAAGACCTCAGTAGTGTGTGCTTTCCCTCTACACAGCGGCCTTGAACCACCTCAAGTGGAGCTGCCAACAATAACCATCATGGATCAGAAAAACTCCTCTCCTCCTGTTATTCTTATTAATTCAACTTTTTATTTTTATTTAATTTATAGTTTTATAGTCAAACGGTTCAAACACCACGACACTTAGCAGCATTAGGACACCTTTCCATATCTCTCAATTGCTGTAGCCATGGCTAATGACACTGTCGGCTACGCTCTCAGGAACCTAATATAAAAAAAGACAATAAGCCAGAAATAATTTGCTCAAAGAAAGCACCACAACTCTCAATTACTGTGTCTTCTGGAGATCTTCACACACCAAGCCCTACAAAGAACTTTGTTTTGCAAATCATGCTTCATCGGGGGCCATTATACCCCGATGAAGCCTTTCTGATACAAGCGCATGTGTGCCTTTAAGACCCTGCCGGTTGTCCTGCCTCCTCTGACACGATAAGTATGCATCAGAAAGGGCGGGACAGGGAGGGCTGACCAGGTCTTCGAGGTATGTGCGTACCTCTAAGACCCTGCCGGCCCTCCCTATCCGGCCCTCCCTGATGCATACTTACTGTGTCATAGGAGGGCCGTGAACCACAGTTTGGGAAACTCTGCCTTAGAGCATTTGCTATTGCTCAGTTCCAAGAAACTGATCTGATGAAGACTTCTTGAGTGGACCATGTTTCCTGAGTGTGGAATCCACTGAGATGAGCTCCTTAGCCCAGCTCAAATGCATCTGTCGTGAACAAGTTTTGAGAGAGTGGACATTAGAAAGGTAGGCCCTTGGCCAGATTGGCATGATCCATTTACCAGGACAGGGAATTCAAAGGGGATGAGTGACAGATAAATCGCCGAATCTTCCAGTAGCATGGGTCCACTGAATGTTCAGGATCTACTGAGATTGTCTCATGCAGAGATGTGCCAAGGGAGTGACGTGAATCACTGATGCCATATGGCCTAACATTTTCAACATGGTACACCTCGATGTCTGCTGAAATTTATATGTCCTGCACAATTGCCACCAAGCAGATGAATCTAACATGTGGGAGAAAAGCTTTCAGTCATGTCCAGGAGAGCTCCTATAAATTCCAATTTTTGCGATGGGATTAAATTGGAGTTGATATTGAACCCTAGTTGCACCAATACCCGACCTGTAATGTCAATGAATTCTTGAACACTCCCCGCCCTCCCCCCCCAATGATGTTCTTAAGCAGCCAAAATGTCTGAACAGGGAAATACATGGACTTCCAAATCTGTGTAGAAATGCTGCTATAACTACGAGGCACTCTGTGATACAGAAAGGATGGGTGCAAGACCAAAAGGCAGTACAAAGCACTGGAAGCATAGTTTTACCTATGACGAATTGTAGATACCCCCTGTGACTGGGGATTTATCTGAATGCGCGTGTAAGAATCCTTTAGATCCAAAGAACAGAGCCAATCCCCTTTTTGAAGAAAGGGAAGAAGGTTGCCTAGAGAAACCATACTGACTTCTCTCAGACTAGAAATTTGTTCAGATCTCGGAAGTCTGGAATTGGGTGGAATCCTCCTGTTTTTTGGGCATCAGGAATTACCTCGAGTAGAATCCCTGCCTTTCCTGCCCTGTTGGAATGGGCATGATTGCATTTGCAGATTGAAGGGCAGAGATTTCATGAAGAACCTCCTGATGCTGAGGGGAAATGGAATTGCCCCTCAGTGGACAATTTGGAGGAAGTTTGAATAATCAAATATAAGACAGAAAGCATAGTTACTCACCTGTAACAGGTGATCTCCAGGAACAGCAGGAATTTAGTCCTCACATATGGGTATCGTCAGTACCGACGGAGCTTGCGCAGGAACGCTCCCCAGCGTCCAATTAGAAAGCTTTTGGGAGCATCCCACAGCGCCTGCGTGCTGCCTTCCCGCCTTTCCCAACTGCCTCTCTCCAGTTGAGTTTTAAAGCTGAGACAAAGAGAGAGAGAGGGAAAGGAAAAGATAGAGAGATACAACTCCTAGGGGAGGTGGGTGGGTTGTGAGGACTAAATTCCTGCTGTTCCCGGAGATCACCTGTTACAGATGAGTAACTATGCTATCTCCAGGAACAAGCAGGAATGTAGTCATCACATATGGGGACTCCCTAGCTTTAGGTGCCAGGGAGAGACCCCATTAGTTGTGTGTCCCTGACTAGGGCTCCACTTCCCCCCATGGATCTCTGGCATCCTACCAGGGATGGCGGGTAGGAGTTGATTAGGTATGGAACAGGTGTTGGAGAACAGCCTGACCAAACAAGGCATCCTGGCGGGAGTCCTTGTCCAAGCAGTAATGGGCTGTGAAGGTATGAACCGAGGCCCAAGTGACTGCTTGACAGATATCGTCGATAGACACAGAGTGCAGATGAGCCATTGAGGCTGCCATGTCTCTCACATTGTGAGCTGTGACATGGCCCTCCAGAGAAAGGTTCTTACTCTGATAGGCGAAGGAAATACACTGAGCAATCCAGTTAGACAGTGTTCTCTTGGAGATTGGAAGTCCCAAATGAGAAGGATCAAAAGCAACAAAGAGTTGAGAGGACTTTCTATGTTGCTGTGTTCTTTGTAAGTAAAAGGCTAAAGCTCTTTTACAGTCCAAGGTATGAAGATTCCTCTCTGCATTTGATGCATGAGGCCTTGGAAAAAACACAGGTAGGTAGACCGCTTGGTTTAGATGAAAAGGCGAGACCACCTTTGGCATAAAGTGTGGATGAGTCCTAAGGACTACCTTGTTATGATAGAACCTTGTATAAGGTGGATCAGCTACTAGCGCTTGCAACTCACTAATGCGGCGTGCTGATGTGATTGCAATGAGAAAGATAACCTTCCAAGAAAGGAATTTCAAGGAGGTAGTAGCTAAAGGTTCAAAGGGTGGCTTCATGAGCTGCCCAAGAACCAGGTTTAAGTCCCATGCCAGCGATGGTGGCCTAATGGGAGGCTTAGTTAGAAGAAGGCCTCTCATAAATCTTGCTATAAGAGGATGAGAGAAAATAGGTTGTCCATTAAGAGGCTTAAAGGAAGCTGCAATAGCACTCAAATGGACTCTTACTGAGTTAGTCTTCAGTCCTGCATTGGATAAATGAAGGAGATACTCCAGCAATGATTCCAAAGGTATCGCAAGGGGGTTAAGACCCTTCTGCGAACACTATATGGTAAACCTTTTCCACTTAAAAGCGTCTTGTGGAAGGTTTCCTGGAAGCAAAAATAATATCTTTTACTTGCTGAGAAAGATTAAGACCTTGGAGCAACCAAGCCCTGAGACGCAGAGACTGGGGATTGGGATGCCATAACATTCCGTCCTCCTGAGATAGGAGATCGGGAGCAGACCCTAACTCCAGGGACGGAGCTTGATAGAGATGTAGAAGCAGAGGGTACCACACTTGCCGTGGCCAATGTGGAGCTATGAGAATCATATGGCCTCTGTCTCTCTGAAGCTTGAACAGGGTTTTGGGAATTAGGGGAATGGGTGGAAAGGCATAAAGGAAAGTCTTGACCCTAATGAAGGAGGAAAGCATCCCTGGCCTGAGCCTTCTGAGCCGGAATTCTGGAACAGAACCGGGGAAGTCTGGCATTCCACGGACTTGCAAAGTGGTCTATGTCCGGGGTTCCACAAATTTGAAAAATCTTGGATACCTGGTCTGCATGCAGAGGCCATTCGTGTGGAAGCAGAACTCGACTGAGTCTGTCTGCCCAAGAGTTTTGTATGCCTGGAAGATACACTGCCAGGAGATGAATCTGATGCTCTCTGGCGAGGGCCATAGTCGCAAAGCTTCGCTGCAAAGCGACAGAGAGCCTGTTCCCCCCTGCTTGTTCACATAGAACATGGCTACTTGATTGTCTGTATGAATGAGGACTGTCTTGTAGCTGAGCAGGGTGTGGAACACTTGCAGAGCAAGGAAGATTGCTCTGAGCTCCAAGAGATTGATATGTAGATGAGTCTCCTGTGGAGACCAGGTGCCTTGGGTGGAGAGGTCTTGCAGATGAGCTCCCCAACCCATCGGAGAAGCATCTGTTGTGAGAGTTGCTTGGGGCAAGGGTTGTTGAAAAGGGGACCCCAGCAACAGGTTTTGAGTGGACTTCCACCACTGGAGGGACAAAATAAGGCAACTTGTGTTTGCTATTTTGTCTGACAGGCATCCTGATGCCTGGGTCCATTGGGTGGATAAAGTCCACTGAGCTGCCCTCATATGGAGGCGAGCATAGAGAACCACATGCACCATAGATGCCATGTGGCCTAGTAGTTGTAACATTTCTCGAGCAGTTAGATGAGGCTTTAGCACTGCTTGAGAAGCTAACTGCACCATGCGTAGGCAACGGGCCTGGTGGAGATAGGCCCTTGCCTTTCTGGTATCCAGCAAAGCTCCTATGAACTCTAGAGACCGAGTAGGAGTTAGACTGGATTCTGGGATGTTTATTACCAGCCCTAAATACTGAAGGACACGCATCATGCAGGATAGAGAAGTCCTGGCCTCTGACTCTGTTGGGGCTCGAATGAGCCAGTCGTCTAAGTAAGGGAAGACGAATATTCCTAGAGTGCGTAGAAATGCTGCTACTACAGCCATGCATTTTGTGAACACCCTTGGTGCTGAGGCCAGGCCAAAAGGAAGCACCCTGTATTGGTAGTGCTTTTGCTGAAAAAGGAACCGAAGGAACCTTCTGTGGGTTGGATGGATGAGGACATGAGTGTACGCATCCTTGAGATCTAGAGAACAAAGCCAATCCTGACTCTGAAGGTATGGCAGCAGAGATCCGAGAGAAATCATCTTGAATTTCTCCTTGACAAGGAATTTGTTCAATTCTCTGAGGTCTAAGATAGGTCTGTAACCCCCTGTTTTCTTTGGGATAAGAAAATAAGGGGAATAGAACCCTGTACCCTGCTGATGAATGGGTACTTCTTCTATTGCCCCTTGGGCAAAGGATAGCAACCTCCTGACCTAACAGGTTGATGAGAGAGGTCAGAGAATTGAACTGCTTTACCATTGTGTGAGGGGGCATGCTTGAAAAATGAAGCTTGTACCCCTCCTTTATGATGGAGAGTGTCCAATGCTCTGCTGTTATTTGCCCCCATCTGGGGGCAAAATGACATAACCTTCCTGGAATGGTGGAAGGCTCTGGTCCCCTGAGAGCCAGGAAGGCTAGATTCTCTAGTTGAGAATCAAAGGCCCTGTGGAGGCTGAGCCTGCTGGGCCAGCTGAGGCCTAGCAGCCTTTGCTTTCTTCTGTTTGGGTGGTTGCTGAGCTTTCCTGGCAAGCTGACCTGCAGAACGTCCCTGCTGAACATAAGCAGGATAAAATCTTTTCTTTTTAGAAAAGAATGGTTTCTTGAACAATTTCTTTCTAGCAGATCAGCAGTGGACTTGGATATTCTATCCAAGGTGGAATTTTCAGCATCCATTTCATTGGCCTTTTCCTGCCAATCTTTACCAAACAGGTTCTTACCAGTACAAGGGATATTTCCCAATTTGTCTTGTACCCAGAGCTCTAGATCAGATGCTTGGAGCCAAGCAATTCTACGTGCACCTATGGCAATAGCCGAGGTTCTGCTTATGCACTCAAAGCAGTCAAAGGCTGCACGGTTGGCAAACTTAGAAACATCCTGGGCATATTTGACCAAAGTGAGAAAATCCTGTCTTCTATCCTCAGGAAGAATAGGACTTAAAGCCTCTAAATCATCTGTGACCTCCTTCGGGAACATTCCCATGTAGAGACTATAGGAACTGATCCTGGCAGAAAGCATGGAAGCTTGGAAGACCCGACGTCCAAAAGCATCCAGGGTTCTGCACTCACGTCCTGGAGGATTAGAGGCATGCCTCTTTGCACTCTTGATCCTTCTCATAGGTGATTCCACTACAATAGAGTGGTGAGGAAGCTGAGTCTTATGGAAACCAGGACAAGGAGGGACTCGATACATAGTATCCAGTCTGCGAGAATGAGGAGAGGTGGTGAGAGGTGTCTCCCACATCCTTAACATAGGAGTTTTGGGATATTGTAAAATTTCCAACTCCTCGGCCCTTTGCTCTGTTTCAGGGGCCACAGTAATGGGCAGGCCCCGAGCCACCTCCCTGATAAAATCCTGGAAGGAAATATCCTCTGGAGGAGACATCCTGCGTTTAGGGGAGGGCGGCTCCTCTGGGAGAAGCATCGCTGCATCGACAGAACTGTCAGAATCCTCAGATTCTTCTGAGGACTCGAAGTACCGTCTGTCCGGATGCTCTTGAAGAGCCCGATACACATACCGACCGAAGTCGGTACCGGGAGTAACCGGTACCGGAGGTCATCGGATGACTGGGTACCGGCAAAGCAGACACTGATGCCGATGTCGATACTATCGGTACTGGTACCGACACTGGGGCCGGTGCCGGTACCGGTGGAATTGTCTGTCGCGGTTCCGAGGGTGTTGATTCCGCAAGGAAAGCCGCCAGACTGCGCACATTAGCCAGGACTCTCTGGTCTATCGACGCTGCCAATGCCTGGATGTTGGTACTGGAGGAGACTGCCGGTACCCCAGAGCATGGCACCAGTAGTTCTGCCGAGCTCGAGGCCTCGAGAACATCCTGGAACCCCGATAATGCTTTGGAAGCCGAAGCCTCCCGCCGGGGTAATTTTGCCGGTACAGAATCCTCAAGGGCAATGCCAGAGGCATCTCGACGCTTAGAAGGAGATCTACCCTTTGAGGACCGGCTGGACTTATGTTTAGTTACCTGAGATCCACGGGAGGAAGAAGCAGCCCTGGAAGACGTCAATGCCACCGAAGCTGCATCAGAGGGAAACAGGGTACTGAGCTTAGCAGCTTGGTTCTGCCGACCTCTTTTAGACATCATGACACAGGACATACAATCCGTGATGGAGTGGTCAGGACCTAAACATTTTAGACACCATTCATGGGTGTCGGTGACAGAAATGGTACCGCCACACTTGGTGCACTTTTTTGAAACCTGAGGCAGGTTTCTCCATGGTAAGGAAAGGTTTTTGGGCCTAAGGCCCAAAAAGGCGCGTGCACCTGAAGAAAAAGAAAATAGAAAATATATATATATATTTTTGAAGACAGAAATAAGAAGAAAAACACCGGCGGTACCGGTGAAGCATCGAGGAAGGCAGACGCAACCATAAAAAAGAAAGAAATAAAAAAGAATTCTTCTGCTGTGACAGGAACACGACCTGCTGGCTCCGCGAAAAAAGAAGAACTGGAGAGAGGCAGTTGGGAAAGGCGGGAAGACAGCACGCAGGCACTGTGGGATGCTCCCAAAAGCTTTCTAATTGGACGCTAGGGAGCGTTCCTGCGCAGGCTCCGTCGGTACCGACGATACCCATATGTGATGACTACATTCCTGCTTGTTCCTGGAAATATATAGAAACATGATGTTAGAAAAAGACCACATGACCTATCTGGTCTGCCCTTCCATATCAACCACTACAACAGTCCTCTTTTTTTCCTTTAGAAATTCTCTGTGTTTGTCCCATGCATTTCTGAATTCAGATACTGTCCTCATCTCTACCACCTCCACTGGGAGACTATTCCACACATCTACCACTCTTTCCATAAGGAAATATTTCAGCATATTACTCCTGAGCCCCTTCACCTTCATCCTATGCCCCCTTGTAGCAGAGCTTGCTTTCACTTTAAAGAGGCTCTCCTCCTGTACATTTATGTTTCACTTACCTGGAGGCTTTCTTCACCCATTCCCAACAAATCTAGTTTAAAGCCCTCTTCAGTAGGTTAGCCAGTCTGCTACTGAAGATGCATCGACCCTTCTTGGACAGATGATATAAAGGCTGCAGAGCAGAGATGGCATCCATCATCCCACGGCCCAGGAAACCAAAACTCTCTTGATGACATCATCCATGCAGCCATGCATTCATCTCTATGATGCAAGCTTCTCTGCCTCAGCCTTTACCCTCAACAGGGAGGATTGAAGAGAACATCACCTGAGCATCTATCTGCTTCACCCTCTGTCCCAGAGCCATGAAGTCACTTTTGATACGCTCAGAGGGATACCTGGCAGTATCATTTGTGCCGACATGGATAAGCAACATCGGGTAATGTCAGTAAGCTTGATATGTCTCGGCAAACTCTCCATAACATCTCGAATTTTGGTAACTGGCAGACAGCATACCTCTCTGGACATCAATTCTGGTCTTCAGATGGATGATTCAGAGAGGCAGAATAGAGTCACCAACCACCATTACCCTTTGCTTCCTTGTGGTGACTGATTCTGCAATTTTGGGATGCTCAAGCTCTGGTTCTTCTCTTTCCTAGGATGCTTTCACCTCCTCCACTTTCAGAGCTGCATAATGGTTCTTCAATTCAAGGGTTAGGGGAGTTGGATTGGTGATTTTGCAGGCCTTGATGACTTGTGTCCAAACTTCGCCATTCTGTAGGCTCCCATCCTCACCTCTGTTGGAGAGCTTAGATGTTTCAAGAAGCATCTCATTAATGTATTTCTATCTTGAATGCTCCTCAGCCTCGCCGCCTCTTCTCTGAGCTCCTCCACTTGTTTCTTGCGAGATTCAGCATGCAGGCATCCTGCACATAGAACCAGTCTTTCACCTGACATTGGGATCTCTGTTTGGACAAAGGCAGAAGCTGTAATGGAGGCAACGGCTTTGGCAATATAATTTTACCCAGCCAGTTGGTAGAGCTTTGGTACCTATTGAAGTAAAAGAGAGAGAGACCTACCAAAGTACCAGTCTTTTTCTCAGCTGTCCTTCCAGAGAAAATACAGTTAATCTGTTAAGTGTGTTCTAAACATGCTATTCTAAGTCCCTGTGTGTAGCTTATTGGGGAGTTGCCCTATAAAGCAAGGATGCTCACATGGAATGGGGGTGGGAGCTGGGGAGGGTAGGGAGGGAACACACACCTGATGAGATGTTACTAGCTTCAAAGAGTTAAGAAACAGAGACTAAAAGAAGTTTTAAACCTACATCACACACAAAAAACATATTTCTCCCTTTTGAGTTAAAGCACCTAAAAAGAATGTAACATTTTCTAAAAATGTATACAAAAAACTCTTTTAGGAGCTCTCAGGCAGAATACCTTGCTTGGCAAGGAAAGACTCTGTTAGGAATGCCTAAACCTCCAAGGCTCTAAAGACTTTTATGCAATCCTCAGCTGCCCTCAGTTCTTTCACAGGCTAATCAGGCCTACTAATTCCTGATGAGGTGTCAGTGGCTTCAAAGAGCTGGGACAGAGACTAAAAGCAGAGTTTTAAACCTCCACCACACAAAAAAATATTTCCCCCCTTTTGAGTTAAAAGCACTGGGTCAGACCAAGGGGGTCCATCAAGCCCACTATCCTGTTTCCAATAGCAGCAAATCCAGGTCACACATACCTGTCAGGTACTCCGATTCCATGCTGAAAGCTTGACTATTACTGCCTTAGTGCCTCTTCCACCACAAACTTGTCTTACAAAGCACCGGGTTCATCTGGGATTTCAACCCAGGTTTTCTCTCACCCAAAGTGAGAATCATACCCCTAGACCAATGAGCCTTTGGAAATCTATACCGTCTCATATGATCTTTAATACCCACGAGTCTGAGGTTACAAGAAGCCACCTCCAAGCAAACAGAGTGAGCCTCCCTCCATTAGGCTGTCCAAGCATAGTAAGAAAATAGAGCTTATGTTCTCAAAAAGAGAGTCAAAACCCCATTGCTGGCTTTGACTGGGATGCTGGATGAGATTTTTGAAATTCTCCTGCTGAGATCATGCACGAGGGGGCTGCTTGGATAGTGTAGTGGAAAGTAAGAAAATACCTATGTCTGTGAGTAGTAGGATTTCTTCTGACCCCACTATGAAACCTCCCTTGCTGAGGATGCCTGGTCAAATGTGCTTCTGGAGAGTGTTCTGAAAGTACCAAAGTGCTGCTTGATCAAGGTAGCAGCTTCTTGTATTTGATCTTCGAAAGAGATTATCTCCATCGCAAGGCACATCAGTAAGTTACTCCTGAATATTAGGTTGTAAGTCTGAAGCCTGGAGTCATGAGAGTCTCTGAACAGCAATACTCATGGAGAAGGTTCTCGTGCTGTATCAAATATCATGTGTCATACAACATATTTTTCCTTGGCTCATGAGTTAATGATACTGTTCATTTTTCTCTGGAGGAAGAAACACAGAAATATCATCAAGGCTGTGCATGAAGTTCCACAAGCCCATCAAAAGCTTATAGGACAGCACGCAGGATATGAGAATGCATGCCAAAATAATTTTTTCCCAAAGAATTCAAAGTCCAAGCCTTTCTTCCCTTGGGTGTTGAGGACTGCAACTTGAACTTTGGCTCTTTTAAGAACAGATTTGTCAGCCATGGAGTGGTGCAGAAAACTAAAGCTTTTTGAATCTGGGAGCCTTCTGGACTCTAAACATAGAGTTGACCTTCTTACTCATTGGAGGTACAGTGAGGGGGATATCCCACATTTTCATCTGTAACCTCTGAAGGATATGGTGCACAGCCGCTGTCATAGCTCCATGGGGGGGCAGAGTGCTACAGAATATCCAATTCTTCAGCCTGGGCTCCTCCACCATTTCTAATGAACATGGTTATGGCCTTAGCCATATACCTGGAAAATTGTGGAACAATAACTCCTCAGGAGGGAACCAATCTCTCATGAGATGAACAGGGATCTGAGGGAAGTTCTGAAGGTCCACCTTCTGACAGATATTTAGATGTCCACCTTCTGCTTGGAATTCCAGAAGGCCGGTTCTGACTCAGAGTGGTACTCAAATGACGTCAGAGTCTCTGCCGGGATGGCTCTCTGTCACCTTGGGGATCCAGAGCTCCTTTGGGAGCACCGATGATGCATTGACCTCTTCTTCTAATTCGAAAGGCAATAACCTCCCGATGCACTGGAAAGTGATAATGGCTGGCCAGGTATCTGTGTTGAGACCCTTTAATGCACCGATTACTATGTTTCTACTGCAGGCAGGTGATGGGTTTTGAAGATATGATCAACCTTTTGATCTACCATGCACGATGCAAACAGTATCTTAAGCCCATACATTGTGAAGAATAGCAATATTCTCTCCTCAGTACTCTTCACAGGTGCTTCTCCATGCCTGCCATCTCTGAAGGCTATAGGTCCACAACAGTTTTGGCCAATGTTCCTGTAATCAAGCCCTTCTAGATCCATTGCAATCTGGCTTTCATCCTCTACATTCTACTGAAACAACTCTTGCCAAAAAGTCTCCAGTGACTTGTCCCTGGCCATATATAAGGGCCTTTACTTGATCCTCATCCTTCACGACCTTTCTGCTGCTTTCAACACTGTCGATTACACCTTCTCCTCGATATCCTATCCCACTTGGTTTTAAGGGCTCCGTTCTGTCCTTGTTCTCTTCTTATCTCTTCCACCCCATTTTCTGCGTATGTTCTGGTGGATCCTTCTCTACTGTTATCCCACTCTCAATTGCTGTACCTTAAGCGTCTGTCTTGGGACCTCTCTCTACACACAGTCCTGTGGTGGGGCTGAGGCACATAAAGGCATGGGAATGATGTCATTAAAACCTGGGCATTTCATTGGCTCTTTATCTCCACCAATCTGCTGATAGAGAAATACAACCCACTTGTCTGGACTGGTCTAGTAGGACGATATGGAAACTTAGCATACCTGAATGTAATGCACCTTGATTTTCTACTGAAAAAGCGTGAGCTAAAAAGAACCTAATTTATCCCTATCCAAAATCCCCATTCTCCATTCCCCCAAAGCTCTCTCCTGTCTTCTATCCATCACTTTTTCATCATCTCCCTCCAAATCACCTTTTACCAATTTTCAATATTCAGAATGCACTCCTAGGTGCCCAACCATCAGAAATCACCAATAGTTTCTAAGAGGAAATTCTCCAGAGGCCACCATCTCCACTGTAGTGCTTACCTGAGTGTGAAATGCGACAGATGCTCTTTGTGAATACTGAGCCATTTTGTGTCGATAATTCAGATTTTTACATAGTTCAGCTAGTTTGTGCTTGTCTATCAGTTCTGGATAAGTACTGTCTGCTCCTATAGCTGCTGCCAGCAGCCGATGCACTATTATATCGGAATACCTAGAGAAACAAACAAAAAAACATAATGCATCTAAAATAATCATCACTTAGAAACATAGAAACATGACGACAGAAAAAGACCACAAGGCCCATCTAGTCTGTCCTTCCATAACAACAACTACAACAGTCCACTTTTTACCTTTAGAGATCCTCTGTGTTGGTCCCATGCTTTTTTGAATTCAGTTACTGTCCTCATCTCCACCACCTCCACTGGGAGACTATTCCACGGATCCACTACTCTTTCCGTAAAGAAATATTTCCGCATATCACTCCTGAATCTATCTCCCTTCACCCTCATCCCATGTCCCCTCGTAGCAGAACTTGCTTTCAATTGAAAGAGGCTCTCTCCCTGAACATTTATGCCACGGAGGTATTTAAACATCTCAATCATATCACCTCTTAAATTAAAATACAAAAATTGGCTTTATGCCAAATAAGCATTTCTATTTTCAGCAGTCTCCCCAAAACTATTATTTATAGTGGTTAGAAAAAAGCAACATTTTCACATCTCTACTACTTTTACACCTTCATTTCTAAAAACAGTTTGAGAGAGTCTGAATCAGTTTAAATGCCTTATTCCGTGGTTCTAAAAGACTGGGTTTGAAATTAGCTCCAGGGTAGTCTCTGTTATAGTATCAGAAGAGGTCCTGAAGAAAGTTGATTCTCTGGAGGCTGAAAACTTTTCCTGGACTGCTGTAAGAATTTATGCAACAATGTACTGGAGGTGTAAACGCAGTTTAGATGTGAAAGTGTTAGATCTCAGCATATTTAGGTTTGATGTCACATTCCCTGAGGTCTAGAATACAATGGCATTACCAGTTTGTCATAGTTAACAATATCGTACTGAATAGTTATATGGCACTTATAATTTCTTATCCTCCATTAATTTTTAGAATTTATAATAGTATGTAAATCAATGTAAAGAACTGCAACTTTGAACAGCTTGGTTTTGCTACTTATCAATCTATCACCAAGGGAGGTTCTGAGCATTTTGTACCTTGCTGGGGGTTGGTAACCTTTTTTAGAATATCATTTCAGAATATTTAACAAACTTACCTTCTAATGGGTGAAGTGAAATGTGTGTAGATAGGGGAGGCTAGACCATAATGATGGAAATCGCTATCCATTCCGGAGCAGAAGTAGACTGCTTGCATCATGCAGCGAGTGGCCAGGATCCTCAGCAATGTGTTCAAGTAACGGAAGGAAGGAGACTCTGCGTTGTCTAAAGAGTCTGCCAGAGCCTTGGCAGAATCAGTCTTAATCTCCAAGTTCTGCAAAAAGAGAAATAAAAACTGCTAACTATGCTATTAAGTTGCCCTTTTCATTTCATCTCGCATATATGGTCTATGTGAACACTGCTACACAGCGGTAGACATACCAGTTATTTTGATTTTCAGTATCTTGTGCTAAACAAGAGTGGTCACGCACCAGTTAATCTACACTTGCTTCCTTTATAACTCAGCATGTGATGATAGTGTATATTTTCAGAGGGTTCAGATGCTGCTGGGCTTGCTGGCCTGCAAACTATCTGTGGGGTTTAAATTATTGCTCACAGTAGTTTTCTTTATCTAGGTTTAGTTTAAAGCAGAAATACTTGGAGCTTTGTTTTAAATTTTCTAATATAATTGCCAATAGAAATGCCACCATTGGAATGCCTCTTATTTCTGGTTATGAAGGGCTAATTAGGTCTTACCTGTTAACTGGCTTTCCTTGAATACCTCCAGTCCAGTCCTGACTTGTGGGTTGTCACCCTCAACCAACAGCTTGGAGACTGATTACATCAAACTTGATGACATCACTCTACAAAGGGGAACTGGCAGCATCCACCAGTCTCAGTATTCAATGGACAAAGCAGAGTCAGCTGAACCATAAACCAAAACCAAACTAGCTGAAAACCGGCAACACTGTTTCCTAACAACTCCAGTACACCTAGGACAGACGAGATAACTCCCAGTGAGCAAAGGAATACCTTGCATGATGTCAGACTACCTCCAGCACCTTTTCCTCTTTCGCCTTACTTCTCTCTCTTTTTCTTTCCTTTTTTCCCCCATCTCCTACCGAGCTGTAACTGCAAATCAGAGGCCAGCCCCCTCTCCAAAGAAATCCCAGCTGGCCCCAGCCCCTCTCAGACCCCGGATCACACTATTGAATAACTTCTTACGGCCCAGGATCGTACACACCCCAAACACAGAGTACTCCAGGGAGGGTCTAGGACTGGATTGGAAGTATTCAAGGAAAGTCAATTATCCTACCTCCAGTCGAGTTCCAACTTGTGGGATGTACCATAGCAGTACTAAACTCGGGAGGAACCTACGAGCCCAGCTTGTAGCACTGTTGTACCAAACCTCGTGTCCCCACAGCCTGTAAATCCAGACAATAGTGCCATACAAACGTATGTAAGTTAGACCAGGTGAAACTAAACTGGCTTCCGTCCTTGAAGCTGACTGGCCTCGGTAGAATGTGCCTTCAAGCCTGCGGGCAACACCTTTCGCCACAAGTGCCCTGATGAACTTGCTTCCTTAATTCACCTAGAGAAAGAAGCTTTGGAGGCCGTTTCCCCATTCTGTGGTCCTCCAAACAGAACAGACGGTCTGACTTCCTAGATGGCTATGTCCTCTTCAAATATCTCTTGGCACACATCTAGGAGACACTGCAGGATGTCCCCCCCCCCCCTCCCCGCAGCCTCCTTTCCCGAAAATACTCGCAGGGTAACCTGCTGATTCAAATGAAAAATGGAGACCACCTTAGGCACAAAAGATGGACCGGCCGCACCACCACTTTCTCTTTAGACATGAAAAGAAACAACTGCAGCTCTGAGATCCTTCTGGCTGAGCAAATGGCCACTAAAAACACTGTCTTCAATGTCAAACCCTTTAGCAAGCACGTTCCCAGTGGCTCTAAAGGCACTTCCATCAAGATCGACAACACTAAATTCAGATCCCATGGAGGTACAAATCGGTCTTACTGGTGGCCTAATCTGTTTCACTGCACGCAGTGATCTCTCTACATTCGGGCGAGTTCCCAGGGTCAACCCCTGGACCTTACCCCCTCTAACACGACAATGCTGCCACCTGAACTCTGAGTGAACTGTCAGCTAGTCCCTTTTACAGCCCCACCTGCAGAAACTCCAAAACCTCCGGGATTGTCGCAGTCAAGGGCCGACACCCATGATCCATGCAGCAGCCTTCAAAGATCCTCCATACACGTACATATGATAAGGAAGTGGAGTGCTTGCAGGCTCATAATAATGTAGAAATGACCAGAGCTGAATATCCTCTTTCTTCAGCCTAGCCCTCTCAAGAGCCAGGCCATAAGCGTGAACCGATCCACCTGTGACATCCACACTGGACCTTGCGTGAGGAGGTCAGCTCTGGCTGGAAGACACCATGGACCGTCCACCATTAGCCGTACCAGGTCCATGTACCATGGCCACCTCGGCCAATCTGGAGTCACTAGGATAACCATGCCCCGATGGGCTTCTCTGCACCACTCGACCAATGAGTGCCCATGGGGAAACACATACAGTAGCTCTTCTGTGGGCCAGTGCTGCACCAATGTGTTGAGCCTCTTGACATAAGTTATCTTCTGCTGTAGAAATGAACTGCTTTTGCGGACTCTAAGCTCGCCATCAGGCCCATTATTGGTGTCCAATGCCACACCAGCTTGACATACATTTCCGCATTGAGAGACCATTCGCCCAGGTTGAAGTGACGTCAGCTGAGAAAATCAGCCGCCCCATTATCCTTTCCGACTACATGTGCCACGGTGAGGGCCAGCAAGCTGTCCTCCGCCCACTCGAACAGCAGTGATATCTCATCTGCTAAATGGACGCTGCCTGTGCCCCCATGCTGATTGACACAGGCCATCGTTGTGGCGTTGTTAAAAAAAACTCACTGCCTTGCCATGCAAAGAGGACCAGAACTGCCTTAGCGCCAGAAACACCACTCATCTCCAACCAATTGATGGACCAGGTTCTTTCTTCCGTCGACCAGGAGCCCTGTGCAATCTGACCCTTGCAATGAGCTCCCCAACCTGTCAAACAGGCGTTGGTCATCACCGGAATGCACTGCGGCACTTCCAAGGGCATTCTGGACAGCAGCTTGTCCGGCTGAAGCAACCATCGAAAAGACAACTGGACCCCCTTGGGAAAGAAGAGTGGCTGCATGAGTGAGTGGTACTGCGCAGACCACCTCCGTAATAGGGCTCCCTGCAAAGGTCATATGTGGACCCAAGCCCACAGCACCAGATCGATGGCAGTGGCCATCAAACCCAGCACCTGCAAACACCACGCTGCTTTTGTTGTCCTCTGAAGGAACTGTCGCACCTGCCTCTGTAAAGCGTAGTTACTCACCTTAACAGATGTCCTCCGGGAACAGCAGGAATCAGTCCTCACATAAAGAGCGACAGCAATGGAGCCCTTGTAGAAGCATCTCCCCAGCTTTCAAAGAAAGCCTTTGGAAGATGCCACCATGCATGCATGGTCACGTCCTGCCCAAGGGTGCTATCTTTCTCAGTCAGATGACATAGCTAGAGCCGACAAAAGAAGATGGCAAAAATAGTACAGCAACTCCCAGGGGAGGAGGAAGGGTTGTAAGGATTGATTCCTGCTGTTCATGAAGAACACCTGTTACAGGTGAGTAACTACACTTTCTCCAGGATTAAGCAGGAAGTCAGTCCTCACATATGGGACTCCCTAGCTACAGGCTACTGAGAACCTGTAGAAAAAAAAACGGCCCAGCCATGAGCAGCTGCAAGTGAATCTGAGAACCTCAGTGTCCAGGGAGAATCATGGCTCCAGTAGCCTGAACAGGAAGGGTTGGAGGACAGGAGTTTACGGAGTATGGCCTGGCCGAAGGCACTATCCCGTTGGGACTCCCTCTCCAGGCAGTAGTGAGCTGCAAAAGTGTGGACTGAGGACCAAGTGACGGCCCGGCAGATGTCCATCATAGGGACAGAGCACAAACTCGCAATTGAGGTTTCCATAGCCCTGATGTTGTGCACCGTGACCCAGCGCTCCAACGATAGCCCCGCCTGATCATGGGCAAAGGTGATGCAGTCTGTCACCCAGGTGGACAGGGTCTGCTTGGTGATGGCTTCCCTCAGTCAACTGGGGGTCGTATGAAACAAAAAGGTGTGAGGCTTTGCGGTGGCCCCGAGTACATTGCAGGTAGAAGGACAGGGCCCTTTTGCAGTCCAGAGTATGGAAAACGGCCTCTGTCTTATCGGTGTGGGGCCATGGAGAAGAAGATAGGGAGCATCACCTCTTCATTGAGGTGAAAGGTGGATACCACCTTCGGGAGGAATTTAGGGTGGGTGCAAAGCACAACCCTGTTCTTGTAGAACCTGGTGTAGGGTGGCTCAGCTACCAAGGCCTGAAGCTCACTGACTCTGCAGGAAGAGGTGAGCACCACCAGGAAGGTAACCTTCCAAGATAGGTAACACAAATGGCAGTTAGCTTAGCAAGCCACCTTTGAACCCTTGGCTATGTCAGAACCATGTTGAGATCTCATTCTGCCAGAGGCGGCCGGATGGGAGGTTTAGAGAGAAGCAAGCCCCACATGAATCAGGTAATGAGAGACTGCTCAGAAAGAGGCTTGCCCTCGATGGAGTGATGGTTCACGGAAAGCACGCTCAGGTGTACCCTTGACGGTGCTGGACTTGAGTCTGGTATGCAAGAAGTGAGGCAAGTACTGCAGCACCGTATGCACTGGGCAGGAAAATGGATCTACCCCCATTGTTCCGTACACCATACCGAGAATCTGCGCCACTTGAAGGCGTAGGCTTGTCTCGTGGAGTTCTTATGAGAGGCCAGGAGGACTTCTTCCACCTCCCTGGGGAGGTTGAGGGGCGCTAGGGCGACCCGTTCAGCAGCCATGCTGTTAGCGACAGGGACCCTAGGTTGGGGGTGGAGAATCGAGCCCTCCTCCTAGGTCAGTAGTCCTGGGAATTCCCGAGGGACTGGGCATGTCATTGAGAGGCAGAGGAACAGAAGAAACCAAGGCTGTCTGGGCCACCACGGAGCCACCAGGATCTTGGAAGCCTAGTCCCGCTGGACCTTGAAGAGGGTCCATGGGATTAGTGGCGTGGGAGGGAAGGCATCTGCCACTATCTGGGAGGGATGTGGTTGTGTACAGCAGAAGCGGGGCGGCTGGGCTGGCAAAGAGGTCCAGACTTAGGATTCCCTATAGTCAGAATAGCTGCTGGGCCACCCTGGGGTCTAGGCACCACTCGTGCGGCTGGAGGACCCTGCTCAGTCTGTCTGCTAGGACACTGCCCTGGCCCAGAAGGCATACCCGTCCTGAGAAGCATTCCCTGACTGATCGCCTATGAGCAGAGGGCTACTACCTCCTGGCAGAGGCGGTGAAACCAAGTTGCCCCCCTGTTTGTTCAGGTAGAACCATCGCAACCTGGTTGTCAATTTGGACCAGCACAGACTGATGCTGCAGGCGGTATTGGAAGGCCCTGATCGCCAGAAAAATGGCTCTGAGCTCCAGCAGGTTGGTCTGCTGCTGGTTCTCCTTGAAAGACCAGTTGCCCTATGTGTGCAGTTCCTCGCAGAGGGCTCTCCAGCCCAATAGGGAGGTGTCTGTAGTAAGGACCCTCTGGGGGTTTGGGTGTTGAAAGGGCATGCCCTTCCACAGATGCTGTGCGTCCTGCCACCAATTGAGTGACTCCATTAGTTGACAGGACACAGAGATCCTGTCCCGGATCCTGCCTGTGGCTTGCGTCCACCGTGAGCGGAGGCAGCAATGAGCTGCCTGCATGTGGAGGCAGGTTTTGGGGACCACATGGACTGTGGAAGCCATGTGGCCGAGCAGGACCACGCCAGCACGGCATGATGGTGCTGCACCTCAGTGGCCAAGGCCCTGAGATGATCCGCCCTAACCAGGGGGAGGAAGGCTTGGAAGGTGTCCAGGCAAGCCCTTATGAACTCCAGGTCCTGTGTTGGAGTGAGGTGGGATTTGGGTGGTTTATCACGAACCCCAGATATTGTAGGACCTTGGTGGTGCAGGCCGTGGTCTGTTGCACCTCTGAGGCAGTGTCTCCCTTTACTAGCCAGTCATCCAGATATGGGAAGACAAAGGCCCTTGGATACTGAGGTAGGTGGCCACCACTGCCACGTGAAGACTCTTGGTGAAGAGGCAAGGCAGAAGGTAGTACCCTGTACTGACAGTAGTCACCCCCGAACATGAACCTTAGGTACTGCCTGTGACTGGGATGAATAAGGATGTGGGTATAGGCATCCTTTAGGTCCAAGGAGCATAGCCAATCTTTCTACAGGAGGAATGGCAGCAATATTCCAAGGGAGAGCATTTTGAACTTCTCCCGCACCAGGAACTGCTTCAGGTTTCTCAAGTCCAGGATGGGTCTTAGGCCTCCTGTTTTTTTTTTGACAAGAAAGTACCTGGAGTACAACCCCTTTCCTTTTAGGTGGTGTGGTACGGTCTCCACAGCCCTGTCCCTGAGAAGGCCTGCAAGTTCCTGCAGTAGTAGGGCCTGGTTCAGGGGAGTCCGAGGAGGGCTCTCCTGAAAAGAAAGGGGGAGGCATCTGGTCCAGATGAAAGAGGTAACCTTCCTTGACCACCTGAAGTGCCCAGGAGTCTGTGGTGGTGGCAGCCCATCATTGGGAAAATGAATCAGGCACCCTCCCTCCCATCGGTAGCTGATTCCCCAAGGGGGGAGAGGCTATGCTCTGGGAGTCAAAACCCCGACCCAGTCTGGGCTGGAACTGGCATCTGCAGCTTGGGCCCCTTAAGCTTAATGTGGGCCCTGACCTGCTCCCTTGCCCTGATGACCCTGCTGAGGGGTTTAGGGGGCCTGATATGGGGGATAACCTCAGTAAGGCTGGCCTTTCCAGTGGAAGGCCTTTTCCCTGATGGTTTCTTTTTGGGAAGAGTGGAGGTCTTCCTCAAGAGTCGAGTCCTGGTGATATACTCTGTCTCGATCTCCGCCACCTTGTCTTCCATCAGCTTGCGAAAGAGGTTTTCACCGAGGTAAGGGACGTCAAGGAGTTTTTCCTGGACCTATTGCTTGAGGTCCGATGCCTGGAGCCAGGCCTGGCATTGAGCACCGATGCTTGCAGAGACCACCCTTGCGTTAGACTCAAAGCCGTCGTAGGCTGCTCGAGACAAATACTTCGAGCACGTCCCGACAGACTTCATGAGGGTCTGGAAGCATTGGAGGTGGTCCCTGTTGAGACACTCCCGAGTTTCTTGATTAGGTCTCGGATGTACATGCCGATATACAGCTGATATGTTTGTCTACGGCACACCAGCATCCAGCCCTGGTAACATTTACACCTGAGAGCGCGGAACTCCCTGTCCAGGGGCACTGAAGAGTGAGTCTTCAGCTTTTCTGTCAACGCATAGCCAATTCTACCACCATTGAGATGTGAGGGAGTTGCACCTTCCTGAAGCCAGGTCCTCGCTAGACCCAGTACATAGTGTACAGGCGTCAGCTCACAAATGGCACCGATGCCGGTGTTTCCCACATTCGGAGGAGGTGGTGCCCAAGGATGGAGGGGACGAGGATCGTGAGGGCCCTCTTGGGTGGGGCCTCGTATTGGAGGATGTCAAGTTCGAGGACCGGCGCCTCTATGCTGGCGGGGACGGATCTGAGGGGAGGTCATGGTGTACTCGTGTCTCCAGGGATCCATCTTCAGACTCCCAGTTCGACGAGGATTCGAGGACCGACTGCTCTTAGGGTGTTGTGGGATTCAGCCTTTGATGAACCACGGCTGGGGCTTAGCTGGAGCCAGAGGCGCTTGCCGGGGAGGATCGCGCTCCCGAGGACCGGGATCGAGACCCTGGCCAAGGATTGGCTTGAGGCATGGGGCTCTCAAGGATCTCTTCGGCAGCCTGGGGAGTCCTCGACATCAAGGTATCTGAGGTCTCAGCACGTGCGCAGGCGAGGCCGGGCATCGATGCTTGCTGCAAGGCAAGGAATGCAGAAATGCTGCGTTTCAGTGCCATCATCCTGACTTCCCACTCAGGGGTTGCAGCCTTCGATACAGAGATCAGGGTGACTGGTTCAGGTGTCAGGGAGGAAAGGAAGTCCTCGACAGGACAGGTCTCAGGGGTCCAAGATCCGTCACCGGTGGCCTCGGCATCTGTCCTGGGTACTTTTGCCAGCCACTCCGACTCCTCAGAAACCCTTTGGGGGCTATGGGACCTCGCACAGGACTTGCTGTGCGTGTCCCCTTCCCAAGAAAGAGTCCTCGAAGAATTCTTTTTTTCTTATGTGCTCGCTCTGGAGAAACCTTATCGGAGTGTCAGCATGCCCGCTCGGGCAACGCAGAAGCTTTATGTGGACTCCAAGGAGCCGTGTGGGGCCTTAGAGTGTGCAGCTCCGGGGATACTAGGGCAGAGTCTGACCTGTGGAAGATGTCATCCTGCTTCTGCTGGCGACTCAGGATGGCCTTAGCAGACATCTTTTTGCATAGGGAGCACGCCTCTGGGTCATGGTCGGTACCTAGACACCTGAGGCAACAGTCATGTGTGTCCTTAAGGGACATGTTCTTGAAGCACCAATCAGAGTTTTTAAACCTGGTGGCCACTGAGGCAAAAAGGGCCCCAGCGAGGTCGAAGACCTTTGACACGGTCAGCAATTAGAAAAGGCGTGAAACTGTGCTGAATGAAAAAACCTAATTAAACAGGTTCTGAGTCCCGAAGCCAAGGCGATGGGGCTCGGAGGCGGGAAAGGAACCAGTGCTAACCAGATGGTACACAGAAGTGCAACTTTTTTCTGTGGAAGACTGACAAATGACTGTAGGGTTCCGCAGAAAAAGGGAGACTGAGTAAAATGGGTGGGAAGGAGACCACGCATGCGTGGTGGCATCTCCCAAAGGCTTTCTTTGAAAGCTGGGGAGATGCTTCCGTGAGGGCTTCGTTGGCATTGACATTACCCCATATGTGAGGGCCGATTTCCTGCTTGTTCCTGGAGAATGTGTGCATTCTGTCCTCCAGCAATGATACCCGGCCCGTGCCTGTTCGGAACTGGGCCCCCAAGTATAACACATCCTGCGATGGCTGTAAGCTCTGCAACCAGTTGATAACTCTGTGTGGCCTGCTCGCTCTCCTGAGACTTTGCCCGAATGGACCAATTATCCAGGTAAGGATGAACCATGATGCCTTCTTGCCGCAACTCTATGGCTACCACCACCATGACCTTTGTGAAAATACAGGGGGGGGGGAGGGGTGCGGCGGTCGTGAGCTCTAAAAGCAGCATCTGGAACTGGAAATGTCCCATGTGGACCGCAAATCTGAAAAACTGCTGATGCTCTGGACGGATCGGTATATGCCAATAAGCTTCTGTAAGATCAGGCATAGTCAGAGATGGCCATGATTACAGATTGTAGTGTTTCCATGGAAAAACGAGGCACCCATAAACAGCAGTTGATGTGTTTCAGATCTAAGATGCATCTGAACAAGCCCTCCTTTTTGGGGACTACAAAATAGAGTATTGACCCAATCCGCATTGGTCTGGGCAGTACCTCTATGACCACATGTAATGCCTGCAGCCACAACAAGGTGTCCTGAACAGCCCTGACCTTGGGAGGCACCTTGCAGGGAACACTTAACAAAGGCGTCTGCAATCAGCTGGGCAAATCTGAGTGCGTAGCTCTCTCGTATGACCTCCGGCACTCACTGGTTGGTCATGATCTGGATCCAAGTGCGGTAAAAGTCCTAGAGCCGCCCCCCACTTGGGTCTCCCTGACTTCACTGCAGTTTCTTTGATGCAGTTGAGGAAGAGGCATAAGTGCCCCTGCCCGATCCTCGGAAGCTGAGAAAGGGCTGCCCCTTTGCAGGGAACTGACCCCTCTAGTATGGTGCAAAAGAAACAGCGAGGAATCTCTGAAAGTCTTGTGCCTGCCCCCTCATTGGGCTGGTAGTTCTCACCTACTTCTGCTAATCTTCTGGTACCCTACCAGCTTTAGATTGCTCCAAGTCCTTCACCAGCTTATCCAAAGCTTCCCCAAACAGTTTACCCTTGAAGGGAAGCCTGCTCAAAGAGGATTTGGAAAAGCCATCTGCCGACCAATTTCGCAACCATAAATAGCAACGAGCGGCGCCACAGAGGCCATGCTCTTAGACAGACCCCTAATAAAGTCATAAAAGGTATCCGCTAAAGGAGGGATCAGGAGCCACTGCCCAAGAATTCCCCTGCCAGCACCGGGGTAGACCTTTGCTGACCTGGGTCACCTGCCTTCCTATTTTATTTTTTTGCAATCACTTTAAGCGCAAAGGAATAAAGCCTATCGGGCTTTAAAGGGCCAGAATCTTCAAATATCTCCCGAAAAATTAAAGATGTTCTTTCTCCTTCAGTGAGTACTGTGGTGGCAATCACCCCTCTCCAGCTTGGAGACTGATAATACTGAGGCTGGTAGGTGGTGTGAGTGCCCTACGCAGGGTGATGTAATCAAGTTTGATGTAATCAATCTCGTTGAGGGCGACAACCCATAAGTCAGGACTGGACTGGAGGTACGATAAGGAATGTTATTTCATGGCTGAGAAAATATTTGTGCTTAAAGTTACAAGCACCTTATCTACTTAACCCTTTCTGCTCAAGAAAGAGAAGTATATCTCACTGCTGCTTTGCTGAATGTCATGCTTATGTTTATTGGGTTGCTTAATAGACCGCCCATCACAACAGCGTCTGAGCAGTTTACAAAATACATCAAAAGGCTGCTAGAAAAAGGATGAGAACGCCATTATATTATAGGACAGGAGAGAGTAGAATGGAGATTACTGAGAGAAACAGGAGACACAGCGGGAGTTAGACAGGTTAATGAGCATCCCTGGGGGGGGGGGGGGAGGAGGGGGAGAGGGGGAGAGGTGGAGGAAGGTCGAAAGCTAGGCAGAAGAGGTGGGTTTTTAAGTTTGCTTTAAAAGTTTTGAGGGAGGGCAGAGGTCCGGGGGGAGCGAGTTCCAGAGACGGGGGCCAAGGAAATAAAAAGCGGAGGAACAGGTAGATTCTAGGTGAGCTTGGGATGGGGAAGGTAGGGTCATGCGGTTCGCGTGGATAGTGCGGAGGGAGCGGTGGAGAGTGTGGAGGTGGACCAGATCGGCGAGATAGAGGGGAGTGCCGGTGTGAATAGACTTATGAACAAAGATGAGGAATTTGTATTGTATATGAAAAGAGACTGGAAGCCAATGCAGGCGAATAAGAAGGGGGGTGATGTGGTCGAAGCGGGAGGAGCAGGTAAGGATATGGGCGGCTGTGTTATGGATGCGCTGCAGACGTTGGAGCTGAGATTGGGGGAAGCCAGCCAGGGAAACATTGCAGGAATCTGAACGTGAGACGACAAGAGAGAGGAGAAGCGTGGTCATAGAAGAGAAAGAAAGGAAGGGGCGAACAGAACGAAGTTGTCTTAGAGTGAGAAAACAGCGTTGGACTACAGAAGAGATATGGGCTTTGAAGGACAGCGAGTCGTCGAGAATCACGCCAAGATAGCACAGAGAGGTTACGATAGGGATGAGGGAGGAGGAGAGCAGAGGAGTGAGGGAATGGGCAGGACTACCGGCGGTAAACCAAATGGCTGAGATTTTGGAGAGGTTGATGTGTAAGAAATTAGAGGAAAGCCAGGACGCCACAGAGGAGAGACAATTATTAAGAGGAGTGATATCGGAGGTAGCTGAGTCAGTGTGATAGAGAAGAAAGATATCGCCAGCATAATAGTGGGCAGAGACGCCGTGTTGCTGAACCAAGAGAGTGAGAGGAGCTAGGAAAATGTTAAACAGAAGGGGTGCGAGGACAGATCCTTGAGGGACACCACAAGGGAGGGGGTTGGAGGGGGAAGAAAGAGAACCAGAGAAAACTGAAAAGGACCGGCTGGAAAGGAAAAAGAGTTAAACCAGTGAAGAACAGTGCCGGCAAGGCCGGCATCACGTAGACGTGAGAGAAGAGTGCGGTGGTCGACAATGTTGAATGCAGCAGAAAGATCAGGGGAGACAGCAAGGGTGAAAGAACCACGATCGTGGGCAATGTGCAATTCATTTAGGAGAGAAAAAAAGAACAGACTCCGTGCTATGACCGGGGCGGAAACCAGATTGCCGTGGGTGTAGAGTGAGGGAGGCTTTGAGACGGGAGGACAACTGAGTGAAAACGAGTTTTTCTAGAAGATTCATGCTGGTGTCATTGCTTCATGCAAAGTACAAATAAAGCAAGAACAGCTGAAGAGAGAACTTGGGGAAGATGGCTTTTTATAATGTGGGGTACGGCTATAATAAAGGCCCCACACTGGTGGGGGCATTCTGATTGCAGATTTGGTGTTCATGAGGCCCTTCGTAAACCTCATGACTAGGGAATATTCAGAGATGGGTCTGTCCTCCACTGGAGCATGGGAGGTGGCTATGGCCATGAGGTAATATCTAACCAAAGTAGTCTGTAGGCCTGAGTTATAGTAGGTATAACAACATCTGACTGAGGGGGCAGGAGACAGGGTCCTGATTGAGTTGCAATCCACTGTGTGAAGCGAGACCACTTCCGCTGGTAGGAGCATTGGATTGCTGATTTTGCAAGTACTTATTCCGATAGAGGGCCAGCAGTAGTCATTCCTTGTTAATCTTCCAAATGGCCAGGGAGAGACTCTTGGTTGGGATGGAACAGGCACCTGCAATTCTGGGTGAGAAGGAAGGGGTGGTTTCTCAGTGGTAGAGGCGCTTCTTCCGTAAGGTCTAGTAGATGGAGAGAACCTCTTCCTCCTCACCCAGAACAGCAGCTGCCTGCTGCATTCTAACCTGGACCTGGGCCACTGGGGAGCTATAAGGATGACTATGGCACTGTCTGCTCTAATCTTGAACATGTCTCTAGTCAAGAGAGGGAACAGAGGGAATGGTGGAAATGCATATAGGAGTCTGTGAAAGCATATGTGCTCAATAATGCTTGCTGAGTCCGATAGAGCAGAAGAGGAAATATTTTGATTTCTCGGCTGAGGCAAAGCGATCCGTTTCTGGCATGTTTCACATGCTGAAGTTTCGCTGAAGGACTTCTAGATCCAGGGATCACTCATGCAGTTCCAGGCATTGGCTGAGACTGTCTGCGATGTGGGCAAGTACATTGCTCGTAGGATGGTGCCCATGGACCAGGCAAAGAGCCAGAGGCTCAAGGCTTCTCGGCAAAGTCTGAACCCCCTTGTTTGTTGAGTAAAACATGGTGACTTGATTGTCGGTCTTTACCAACAGTATCTTCTTGAGGGCCCATGGCTTGAAGGTGATGAGCATGTAGAATACTGCCCGAAGCTCTAGGAAATTGATGTGCAGAGCACTTTCTTGGGCCACCCACACTCCGTGTGTGGTCAGATGCAGTAGGTGTGCTCTCCATCTATAGGCAGAGGCATCAGTTGTAAGGATGAGATAATGTGGAGAAGCCCTTGGAATGAGAGGCCCTGTTCGAGTTTTGATGGCAGTGCCCACCAGAGGAGGGATCTCCGGAAGTTCTGGAGATTGTACCCCAACATGGTGATTCTTGTGCACAGGGACAGAGTATGTTGACTCCAGTTCAGATTAAGTGAAATTGGAGCGGGCGCGTCTACAGTTATGCCAACAGAACAAAATATACTATAAGTAAACTCCAGAACTAAAAAAACTGGAATAAGCTGCCAAAACAGACATCATAGGTAAAAAACAAAAACAAAAAACAACCTCTTATACAGCTCTCAAAATTCTTAACAAAAATTAGCATTCACAAAAAATTCATAATGAAAGCCACTTTAGTAATAAACTGGCAATAAGCAAAGATTGAACTTGGCTGAAACTAAAATAGCGGAGGGTCCAGAAGTCCCGAGAATGAAATCAAAGCCGCAACCCCAACACTGGGTGTTTCGCCAACAGGCTTCTTCAGGGAGAAGAGCTCTACAATATGAACCACTAGTCAAAAAGCCAGTCATAAAAAGCATTTTAAGAGAGTGTTTTGCACAAGTGGCTGTTTATGACTGTCTTTTCGTTGAACTGAGATGTCTGTTTTGGCAGTTTGTTCCAGTTATTCTATTATGGATAGCTGCTCCCACCTGGGTGGTTGCTTTTGCTCGATTTGTAGGTTGGCTGAGATCTTTTTCCTCTTATTCCTTTATGGTTACCGATGTTACAGTATGAATTTTTGTTTCTCAAGACAACCCTTCCTGCTTGTAATATTTTGTCTATTATAAGCAGAGTTTTTTTGGTTATAGTACAATGGTATCTGCTCTCTTAAGAGAGAATTTCCTATACAGTTAAACAGAACAAAATGGACAGAGGCTGCCAGGTGCCCCAGCAGTCAAACTGTATGGGCAGAGACATGCTGGTACTATGCCATTTTGATGATGAGTTGCTGGACGATCTGGACTCTGGTGGCTGGGCAAATATGCTTTAGCAAACACTATCTATGCATGTATCGATGAAGCACAGTAATTATTGGGGCTGCATTTTGGATTTCTGGATGTTCACAATGAAACCCAATGCTTGCAGAGTGTCTGCCATGCTTCATACTGCGAGGACCGCCTGTTCCTTGGAAGTGATGGACATGAACCAGTCATTGAGGTACGGTTAGACACAGTGGCCTTGATGTTGCAAGTGAGCCGTAATTAGTGCTAGGCACTTGGTGAAGACCTGGGTGGGGGGAGGGGGAGGCAGAAGATAGGCTAAACTCTGTACTGATAAATGTTGATTTTGGAATTTGAATCTAAGGTATTTCCAATGTTGAGGGTGGATGGGGTTGTGAGGGTATGCATCCTTCAGGTCCAGGGATACCAACCAATCATTGTAGCATAGCCACAGGAGGATGGTGTTTAGGGAGTTCATCTTGCATTTTTCTCACTTTACGTACAGATTGAGGCCTTGGAGGTCAACAATGGGCCAAAGTCTGCCCAACTTCTTTAGATTAAGGAAGAATCTGGCATAGAAGCTCTGGACAAATTGGTTTGGGGGGAAAACGTTCAATGGCTTGGCTGTGCAGCAAGTTGTTGATCTTTTGCTGCAGGATGGGCATGGGTTGAGCCGAGACCTTACCACCGCTGGGTGGTGCATGGAATGGAGGGAGCTTTGAGAAGTTGATCTTATATCCCTTTTTGGCTATAATGAGGACCCAGTGATCCAATGTTATGGACTGCCAAGCCTCCCAGAAATGCCAGATTCTTCCCCCCACCACTAAAAGTAGTCAAAAATTGAGGTTTGATTTGGTAATTGGTTCAGGCTGTTGCTTCCTCTCAAGGGATAGCAATCGTTAATTGTAGGCAGGGCTGGAAAGATGCTGGGCTGATGGTCTGGGATATGGCTGGAACTACCGAGGCAGATAAAATTGCTGAAAGCAATGGAAGTGATATGCCCTCCAGAACTGGGGTAATTGTGGTCAATGAAGTAGTGACACAAGTTCTCTGACCGTGGAGAAGTGGTCTTTAACTTTGGAAATGGCTTCTTGCATTTTGAGCCAAACAAGGCTGTCCCCTTGGCATGGGGCATCGGCTAAACATTCATACAGGTCTCGAAGTCTGGACACCCTGGCGGGAACAGCAGTGGCAGCAGATTGGGCAACAGAATCATAGGCGGCCTGAAAGATATGCTACAATAACTCTTGAAGATTGGCTTGCAGCTCTGAGTGTGATCCTCTGGAGTGGAGACATATGGGTCATTTAACTGAAAGAGTAAATCTTTGTGATAATACAGGATCTGAAATTAGTGATTCAGGATCTGCAGAGCCGAGATCACACTTTGGTATGTACTTCCTCCCAATGGCATCCAAGATTCTTTGTTCTTTGCCAGACGACATCTGTGCTATTGATTTGGAAAGCACAGTTACTTACCTGTAACAGGTGATCTCTGGGAACAGCAGGAATTTGTCCTCACATATGGGTACGTCGGAACAGACGGAGCCTGCGCGGGAAAGCTCCCCAGCTTCCCTGAAAGGAAGCTTTTGGGGCCTCCCACTGCACATGCGCGCTGCCTTCCCGCCTTCCTGACCAGCTCTCCTCAGTTCGAGTTTATAGCTGAGACAATAGAGAGAGGAAAGGAAGATAGATAGAAGATACAACTCCTAGGGGAGGTGGGTGGGTTGTGAGGACTAATTCCTGCTGTTCCCAGAGATCACCTGTTACAGGTAAGTAACTGTGCTATCTCCAGGAACAAGCAGGAATAAGTCCTCACATATGGGGACTCCCTAGCTAAGATGCCTGGGAGATCCCGTTCCAAGGGTTCGCCATCTTCGTATGGATCTCAGGCATCCATCCTGGGAAGGTGGGCAAGAGTTGTTCAAGTATGGAACAGGTGTTTGAGGACAGCCTGACCAAACAAGGCATCCCGGCGGGAGTCCTTGTCCAAGCAGTAATGGGCTGTGAAGGTATGTACCGAGGCCCATGTGGCGGCTCGACAGATCTGATCTATGGATACAGAGTGAAGATGAGCCATAGAAGTGGCCATGGCTCTCACATTGTGAGCTGTGACATGGCCTTCCAGAGAAATGTTTTTACTCTGGTAAGCAAAGGAAATACACTGAGCAATCCAATTGGAAAGTGTACGTTTGGAGACTGGACGTCCCAAATGAGAAGGATCAAAAGCCACGAAAAGCTGGGAAGACTTTCGATGTGGCTGAGTCCTGTTGAGGTAAAAGGGAAGAGCTCTTTTACAATCTAAAGTATGAAGGTTCCTCTCTGCACTGGATGCATGAGGAACTGGAAAAAAGACAGGTAGATATACCTCTTGATTAAGATGAAAAGGCGAGACCACTTTAGGCATAAAGTGGGGATTCGTCCTTAGGACCACCTTATCATGATGAAACCTGGTATAAGGTGGATGAGCCACTAAGGCCTGTAGTTCACTGATGCGGCGAGCCGAAGTGACTGCAATAAGGAAAAGGACCTTCCAGGAAAGAAATTTCAAGGAGGTAGAAACCAACGGTTCAAAAGGTGGCTTCATAAGCTGACCTAGAACTAGGTTCAAGTCCCATGCTACCGGAGGAGGTCGGATGGGAGGCTTAGTTAGAGTCAGGCCTCTCATGAATCTTGCAACAAGCGGATGAGAGGAGACAGGTTGTCCATTTATAGGTTTTAAGGATGCTGCAATAGCACTCAAATGGACTCTTACTGAATTCGTCTTAAGGCCTGCATTAGAAAGATGCAGGAGATAGTCTAATAGAGAATTCAAAGGAAGTGCTAGAGGGTCAAGACCCTGTTGAGCACACCAAATGGAAAAGCGTTTCCATTTGAAAGCATAGGAACGCCTCGTGGAGGGTTTCCTAGAAGCATGAAGGATATCTTTCACTGGCTGAGAAAGATTGAAGTCATGAAGGCTTAGGCCTTCAGTAACCAAGCTCTGAGGTGTAGGGACTTGGGGTTTGGGTGCCACAAAGTCCCTTTCTCCTGAGAGAGAAGGTCTGGCGCAGCTCCCAGGTCCAGGGAGGGTCCCTGGGAGAGATGCAGAAGTAGAGGGAACCACACTTGGCGTGGCCAGCGTGGAGCTATGAGGATCATCGATCCGTGATCCCTCTGGAGTTTGAACAGAGTCTTGGGAATCAAAGGAATGGGTGGAAAGGCATATAGGAATTCCTGACCCCAATGCAGGAGAAAGGCGTCGTTGGCCTGAGCTCCCTGACACGGAGTCCTGGAACAGAACCGGGGAAGTTTGGCATTCCACGGACTTGCAAAGAGGTCTATGTCCGGGGTTCCCCATTCCTGAAAGATTCTGCCTATCTGGTCCATATGTAGGGACCATTCGTGTGGAAGCAGAACTCGACTGAGTCTGTCTGCCCGAGAGTTTTGAACCCCTGGAAGATATACTGCCAGAAGATGAATTTGATGCTCTCTGGAGAAGGCCCATAATCTGAGAGCTTCGTTGCAAAGCGACAGAGAGCCTGTCCCTCCTTGTTTGTTTACGTAGAACATGGCCACCTGATTGTCTGTCTGAACTAGGACAGTCAGGTTGACAAGGAGGGTATGGAAGACTTTGAGGGCAAAGAAGATTGCTCGCAGTTCCAGGAGGTTGATGTGAAGGGTGGTCTCCTGCGGAGACCAAATACCCTGAGTGGAGAGGGATTGTAGATGGGCTCCCCACCCTGTTTGGGAGGCATCTGTTGTGAGGGTTGCTTGGGCAACAAAGGTTGGAAGGGGGCCCCCAACAACAGATTCTTGGTGGATATCCACCATTGGAGGGACCAAAACAGACGCTTTGAGGTGAGTATTTGGTCGGAGAGCGCTCCTGATGCTTGAGTCCACTGGGTGACCAAGGTCCATTGAGCTGCTCTCATATGAAGACGAGCGTAGGGCACCACGTGTACCGTGGAGGCCATGTGGCCCAGAAGTCGCAGCATTTCTCTGGCTGTCAAGTGACTGCTGGACTGAGCTTGGGAGGCCAAGCACAGCAGACGTTGGCCCCGGACTTGAGGTAGGTAGGCCCTTGCAGTGGTGGTGTCCAACTGGGCCCCTATGAATTCTAGAGACTGAGTAGGGGTAAGTTGAGACTTGGGAAGGTTTACCACCAGTCCCAGATACTGCAGAAGGTGCCTTGTGCGGTCCAGGGAAATCTGGGCCTCTGACTGAGATGGAGCTCGGATGAGCCAGTCGTCCAGATATGGGAATACAAAAATTCCCAGACCTCTTAGAAATGCGGCAACAACTGCCATGCATTTGGTGAACACTCTTGGAGCAGAGGCTAGACCGAAGGGAAGTACTCTGTACTGGAAATGTTTTCCCTGAAACAGAAATCTTAGATATTTTCTGTGGGATGGGTGGATGAGTATATGTGTGTACGCATCCTTGAGATCTAGAGAACAAAGCCAATCCTGACTCTGAAGGTATGGAAGGAGAATGCCTAGAGAAAGCATTTTGAATTTCTCCTTGTACAGAAATTTGTTCAATTCTCTCAGATCTAGGATAGGTCTGAATCCCCCTGTCTTCTTTGTTATGAGAAAATAAGGGGAGTAGAATCCTGTCCCTTGTTGAAGAAGAGGAACCTCTTCTATTGCCCCTTGGGCAAGGAGAGAAGAGACTTCCTGATCCAACAGGTCCAGGAGAAATGGGGGAGAATTGAAGTGCCTCACCATGGTATATGGAGGAAGGTTGGAAAAATGAAGTTTGTAGCCCTCTCTGATGATAGAGAGAGTCCATTGCTCTGATGTGATTTGCTCCCATCTGGGAGCAAAGTGAGCTAACCTTCCGGGAATGGTGAGGGGCTCTGGTTGTTCTAGAGCCAGAAATGTTAAGTTCTCTAGGGGCAAGTCAAAACCCCTGAGGGGGTTGAGCCTGCTGAGGAGTGGTAGACGCTGCAGGCTTTGACTTTGCCTGTTTAGGTTGCTGACGTTTAGCAGCAAAGCGAGGCTGAGAAGATTGTTGGCCAGTATTTGTGGAAAGTCTGGCCTTCTTGTAGTAAGGCCTCTTGAAAGACTTTTTCTTGGCAGGAGTAGAGGTAGACTTAGAAAGTCTATCCAAGGTAGCATTTTCTGCGTCCATTTGAGTGGCTTTAATTTGCCAGTCCTTACCAAATAAGTTCTCACCTGTACAGGGCAGATTCCGTAAGCCATCCAGGACCCAGGGTTCTAGGTCAGAGGCCTGGAGCCAAGCAAGTCATCGGGCTGCAATAGCAATGCCCGAAGCTCTACCGGCACCCTCAAAGGAATCAAAAGCTGCTCTGTTGGAGAACTTAGAAACATCTAGAAGCTGTTTCACCAGAGAAATGAACTCCTCTTTTCTATCCTCAGGGATAAAGGAGGCAAAATGTCGTATCTTTAGGGCAAGTTCCCTGAGAAACATGCCCATATACAGACTATAAGAATTAATCCTGGCTATAAGCATAGTAGCCTGGAAAATTTTCTTGCCAAAAGAGTCTAGGGTCTTACATTCTCGTCCTGGAGGGGTAGAAGAGTGCCTTTTGGTACTCTTAATCTTTTTCAGTGCAGACTTCACCACAATGGAATGGTGAGGCAACTGAGTCTTTTGAAAACCAGGAGAAGGAGGGACCCGGTACATGGTGTCCAACCTACGAGAATAAGGAGACAACGTTAGAGGAGCCTCCCATAAGTCCATCAAGTGTTCTTGAAGGATTTCATGGATAGGCAGGGTGACTGCCTCTTTAGGAACCTTAGGGTATCCTAAAATATCCAATTTTCTTTGACCTAGGTTCTTTTTCAGAGGATGTGGTAATAGAAAGTCCTTTGGCTAGTTCAATAATGAAGTCTTGAAAGGACAAATCCTCTGGTGGAGACATTCTCCTCTTTGGGGAAGAGGGGTCTTCATGAAGAACTAGAGACAGCTCATCAGAGTCCTCAGAGGAGTTATAATCCTCTGAAGAATCAGAGTATTCTCTATTTGCTTCCAATGCACGATACGCATACCGATCGGTATCGACATCGGGCGTACCGGGTATGGGATCGGTATCGGGTGAAAACCCGGATCCGGCATGCGGAACCGATCTGCGTTTGGAAGTCGATGGTCTCGGTTCCGGTATGGGAGACGATACCGGAACCGGACCCGGTACCGCTGAACGCGTGGTACCGAGGGCGTCGCAGCATTAATAAAAGCCAGCATGGCCTGCTGCATGGTCTGAACAGTATTGCTCATAGACGCCACTGCTGCCTGGATATCGGTACCGGTATGGGCCGGTACCCCAGAGCATTCTAACAGGTGATCAGTCGAGGCCGTGCCATCGATGTCAACCTGTAACCCCATAGATGGTGCTTTGGAAGCCAGAACTTCCCGCCGGGGTTGTTTGGCTGGGGCAGGATCCTCAGACTCAAAAGAGAGAGCCTCTCGATGCTTTGAAGGAGATTTGCTCTTTGAGGACCTGCCCACAGAGGGTTTGGTTACCTGAGATCCATCCGGAGAGGAAGACCTGGATGACTGTGATGCTGGATTATCTGAAGCAAACAGCACATGGAATTTGTTGGCCCGGTTCTGCAACCCACGTTTAGACATCTGGGAGCAGGATGGGCAGTCCGGAATGGAGTGGTCAGGTCCCAAACACTTAAGACACCATTCATGGGTGTCTGTGACAGAAATAACAGCACTACACTTGGTACACTTCTTAAAACCAGGGGCTGGTTTCTCCATGAGGAGAATTTGTGTAGGCCTGAGGCCTAACCGAAGTCACCAAGTTGTGCAGAAAAAAGATTTTTATTTTTTTTTTAAAAGAAAGAAAAGAGAGACCGGCGGTACCGGTTTCGGTATGGGGAAGGCAGGTACGCGGTCTAAAGAAACAAACTAAAACAATAATTTCTTCAGCGGTGACAGGAACACGACCTGCTGGCTCCGCGGAAAAAGAGAAACTGAGGAGAGCTGGTCAGGAAGGCGGGAAGGCAGCGCGCATGTGCAGTGGGAGGCCCCAAAAGCTTCCTTTCAGGGAAGCTGGGGAGCTTTCCCGCGCAGGCTCCGTCGGTTCCGACGTACCCATATGTGAGGACTTATTCCTGCTTGTTCCTGGAGATACTTGGATATATTAAAAAAACAGCTTCAGAGATTACAGACTGATATGGCAGCTGCTGCTGATTGAAACCTGGGGCAGATAGAACCTTGTATTTGAGAACTAGATTTTGGGAAGTAGCATACAGCAATGAGGGGTCTTCCAGATAGAAAATTGGAGATCATGGAGGATTTAGTAGACTGGCAGGGCTATTATTTCATTGGGGGAGCTGCAACTCGAGGATGGACTGGAAATACCATTTATTTGGCAGCGTCTGGGAATTGCTGAGGGAGAATGCTTGCTCCCTGACCAGTAGGGAAGGGGACGCATCTTTGCTTCCTAGTGAGTAGGTAGCCTCCCAGTTCTAGGAGTAAAATGAGCTCAGGAGGGAGCAGGCGTTGTGTCTCTGACGGGTGCTGGGGTGTGCCAATCAACGAGAGGTGGTGAAGGGGGCAGAGAATCCCTGGGGGGGGGGTGGGGGGGGTCTTTCAGTTGCTTCAAGAAAGAGGAATGCTTCTTGTGTAAAGGAAGACTGGTCATCCTGCAGAGAAATACACTGCAGGACAGCAGTGCTGTCCTGTACAAAACTCCTGAGGGAGATCAGTACAGAGTTTGGACTGTTTGACTGCTTGGGTGGTGGTGGGCCCTTCCAGGGAGATCAGGCAATTGGGCATGAGCATTTCCTCAGGCTTGTGCAACTTACTGGGGGTGGGGCGGGGGTTACTACAATCCTCCCCAGACATTTGATGTTTAATGTTGCTGCTAGCTTTGCCCAGGTCTGTAGCTGGGCTGCCCACTGTTCCCCCAATTACAGCTTTTGAATACAAATATTTGGAGTGGACTGTTTAGATTTTTATTTTACTTTTGTTCCTGACATTCTCTGGGGAGAATTGGCCTACAGGAATCTTCACAGCTGAGATAAGGGATATGAGCTGCTCCCGTTAAAACCAGCGCTGAGAGTGAGTCTGCCTCTGGTTGCGTGGAAGGCCTAACTGTCCCCGATCATGCCTTGTCTGGGCCCAATGGGAACAAAGCAGTTGATTTGGAAGGAGCTGCAGCCATGTGAAGACTGCTCTGGTGTGGGGCCCTTTTTTTGTTTTTTAAATTATCTAAGTGATGCAGCATTTGCCCTAGTCTTAAGCGCTATGGTGCTGAGCCCCAACTCCGCTCCCGGTGTTTGCTTTTGTTGAACATGGCAATCGTCGTGACTGCAGAGTTTAGGTTTGAGGAATTTGTGATCATGATCCAACGCAGGAGGGAGAAGAGCCATGGCTACCACTTGGTGGGGAAAAAAGCAAACTGATGGTCTCTGCGTGGGAATGGCTCAGAGAAGTCTTAGACTAATGAGCTAGGGGAGACGCTAACACCAATGGCTCCATGATATACACCACCACTGGAATGTGCCTCCATCCCCCTTCTCGTCTCCAGAGAAAATGAATTCCAGCTTAAGCAAAAAAAAGAAAAGGATGGAAGGAACAGCAGCAGAAGTGATAAATCTAAGTATCATTAATTTTTTGAAGAATCTGGCTAGTACGACTGCTATATGTGCACAAGAAGGGACAGTAGTGTATGACTGTACATACAAACCAGGACTACCCTTGATAGAGGGATCCCAGCCGTCTATTTATCTTTCCTTTCTCCAAGGCCAGCTCTCCTCTGTTTCCAAGCTTCTCCATTCTATACTTCAACTGGCTTAATTTCTGCTGGTTGGGCTGATCCAGGCCTGGTTTTACCTCACTTCATGCACAGACTCATAGCTCTGGTGTGCCTAAGGGGAAAAAAAACAGGACTGTAAGTCCATGAATGGCAATGCGATAAAACCAGGCCTGGATCAAACTGTCCACAAAGAACTGCAGTCAACTGGTAAACCAAGATCCCAAACAAATGCTAAAATCATCAAATTTACATTGAATCAAGTATTTAAAAACATATGCTTAGCAGTGCTTGACAGGAGGGGAAACAAACAATACAAAATTTTTAATTTTATTTTTTTAGTGAAGACAACAAGTCCAGCTTTTTAGATAATATCTGGGAATAGTCCCACTTAAAAATAAAACGACAATTAAAAAACAAATACACTGTAGACTCAATACAATGTGGATGCTGGGTCCAAGATTTGACAGATTAATAAGTGAATTTGCACATTATATTGGGCCTACAATATAATATGTTACAACAACAACAAAAAAACATTAGGCTCCAATCCTTGACTGCATTATTAGCAATCCTACATTACACTGGGTCTACGGTGCACTTATGAAAAAAAGATGGGGACGCTTCTTCAGATGTCTCTACAATAGCTACAAAGAAGGTGAATAAAAATTTTTCATGTAAACTTACATCCTTCATAAGCAAAGGCTACAGAGCCAATGAAGGGACTTTATAAAGGTACCAAACTAAAAAATCACGAATACTACTGAATATTAGTTAGACCAATAGAAAACATCTAAACAGCCAAAATCTCCAGTATTTCTGAGACATAGGAATGAGTGAGTGTTACTTCCCAAGGGAAATGCACCCTACAAAGTATGAAGGAACTTACCTTGCACTTTGCTGCTTTCACCAGGATATCATAATTGGAGAGTGGAGGAGCAGGATGTTTTCGCAGCAGTGCATATTCTGAAAACTCATTGTGAATTTTTTCTGCTACAGAGACGTTGGCAAGCAACATAAACTCCTCGACCATGGAATTTGTTTCTCTATAATACAGAGCACAGAGGAGGTAATTTTGTAAGTAACCATGTAAAGATACATGCTATGAACGTGCATAAATGGTCCTTTACACACATACTTTAGCCGGCCACTCATTTGTCAATATATGCACAGGTCGATGGCATTCAGTTTTGGTGTTGGCATGCAAAGGGGTGGAGTATGGACAGAGCGCAAACTTAGGCACATAAGTAACAAAATACTATGAGGGGTATATATTGAACGGTGGCGGCCAATGCTATTAAAGCAGCTGGTTGTTGCCGCTTTAACTTGTATCCAGATATTCAGTGCCAGGGCCATATCTAGCCAGGAGCACTGAATATCCGATCTAGCAGGATAGTGTTTTAGCTAGCCAATTAGCAGCGATATTCAGCTGCTAGCCGGATAGCTAAAATGGCTAAAGTTAGGACAGCTTCTTTTCAGACCTAATTTTAGCCATTTTAGTTAGCTGGTTTGTGGCTCAGTATCGCTGCTGACCAGTTAATTCATGTCGCAACCTCTGCTCCACCACAGAATGCCTCAAAGCAAACTCATTAGCATCAGGGTGTGCAGTCAGCCTAGGAGGGGCTATTTAGAGGCACAAACCAGGCATGTGCCGCTGAATACCCTGGTCAGCAAGACAGCAATGTTAGTCACCTGTAGCAGGTGTTCTCTCTGGCTAGCAGTTTGAGTTCTCACGTATGGATGACGTTACCAACTGAGCCCCCTGGCAGGAGTATTTCCCAGCTCCTTCTAGAAGCTTTTGTAAATCTTCACTGCGCATGTGTGCACCTTCCTGCCTGCTGGCGCAACGCCATTTCTGCTCAGACTGATGTGTACCTGAGTAGAATTCAACTCCAAGGGAAGGAGGAAGGATATTTATTTTGTTCCTTTTAGGATGTAATGTTTTTATCAATTTATTTACACAATTGGTTTATTAATGTTGCTTTACGTTTATTGGCCTGGTTCCTCCTTATGGCTTAAACTAGACATGAGTCTTAACCATTTTATATTTGTACTCAGATTAGCACATGATTATTCTGTGCCTTATAAAGTTCTTTTTACATTGTGAGACGATAAATTGCTCACTTTCAAGCATTTACACTTACTGCTCTTTCGCTGTAGATGTCTCCTTTTGTTTTTTAAATTTATAATTTTTAACTGTGTCCCTTTATATTGGATTTATTTGTGTTATCATGGTTTATAGTTTATTAATTGACCTATTCATTTACACGGTTTCTTCCAAATTTATTGTCATTGGATGTCTTTATATTATTATGGGTACCTAGTTTATTAATTGGTTTATCCATTTATACGGTTTCCACCAATTTTAATGTCTGAATCCATACTGTCAATATACGCATGCTCATCAGCCGGTTCACCCTTAACTAATTTGCAGCCTGCAATAGCTTATACCGAGCATGCATCTGAATCTCTACATAAATAAATCCGGATGAGCACGGGATCGCTACGTGCCGGTTTGAGCACAACTTCATACTACTGAGCTGCTGCTATGACGCTAAGCTTTTAAGAATTACATTTCTCAGGTACTTATACTTTATTTAAAGTTTGGTTCAATACTGTCATTATACGGGTTTATTCTCAACCAATGTATACCGTGCAATGGCTTATACTCAATATGCCTCTGAACCGCTATATAAATGTACTCGGATGAGCACGGGGGTCACCAGGTGCCGGATAGAGTACTGTACTGTGAGCCACTGCTTTGACGCTGAGCCTTCAAAAACTACATATCTCAGGTATTTACACTTACCGACTTCTTTTGTCAGTTGCCGGTGCCTCTCTTTGGTCACTTATTTTGATCGGATCCAGGCACAATAGATTTCAGAATGCATAAATAAGTTCTGAAATATTTCTCTGTACGGTTACTATCACAGTTTCAGACAGATGTACCTTCAGGCTAAATTCGTTATTTATACTAATTTTTATAAAAATGAGCATTTACTTTAATATGCTTCTAGCAGCACCCTTTGATCTCTATGACGCTGAGCCTTTAAAAATTACATACCTCAGATATTTATATTTACTGCTTTGTCGGTTGCCGGTGTCATTTTTTGGTCTTTTATTTTGATCGGATCCACACACATTAGGTATTGGTATGCACAAATGAGTTCTAAAATTTCCCTGCAAGATCACTATTACACAGTTTCAGACATATGCCCTTTCAGGCTAAATGCGCTATTTATACGGACTAATTTTTTATAAAAATGAGTGTGCATTTTAATATGTTTCTAGCAGCACCTTTTGATTTCTAATGCTACCATGTAACGCCAGACCTGCAAGTTTTGGATTTCTTTAAATAGAACGGCTTTCAAAATTGTGCCGTGCCCAGTAATGTTATGAACTCAGAATTTCTGTTTTTGAGCTATACTGCACTATCTATACGCCTGCTAGACCTACAACAATATACAATATGTTGAATGCTAATCGCACTATTCGTATGAGTTCCTGTCCTGGAATCCTTTGCTCTCCTCTTTGTTTATATTATATATTTTATACTTCTCCGTTTTTAAAATTTTTAATTTTCCTCGTTTTTAAATACTTTTTAGTATTATCCATAATGTTGATTTTACATTATTACTATTTGTCTTAATGTCCCCAATTTTTAGCTGTCATACAGTTGATCTTTTATAATAATGTCTATAATATATTTGATTAATGAATTTATTTATTTATTTACATTCTCTTATATACCGCGCTATTCTGCATCAGTGTGGTTTACATTGAACAAACTGAAATTACATTGAACAGGGCATTATAACTTGGAGATAACTATTTTACAGGGAACATGGGCTATGAAGGGTTAAGTGGCTTGCCCAAGACCACAAGGAGCGCCTGTGGGACTAGAAACCCCAGTCCTTCCGGCCCAAGGTTGCTGTCCTCTAGTGGGATTTGAACCCCTGACCTTCCGGCCTGAAGTACCTTGCCCCAACCACTAGGCCACTCCTCCACTCCAAGCTATATTACTAATGAGCACGTTTGCCTCTGTTTTCCTGTATGTCCAACATTCACTTTATGTATGATACTACGTCCCTCTGGCTCTGGGATACATTTGTTTCATTTAGTATCTTCACATGGAGTCTTTGTAAAGACTGAATGGTACACTGTGCCTCCTGTGAGTACTTCCTCTTCGGTTTTTAATATACATTCTTTTATTTATAATTTTAGTATGGTTCTTTCACACTTTTTTAATTGTTTTATAAGTACCATCAGTATTTATCGGTTTTTATATGTAATATAGTGTGTTTTATTTATTTATTCTGCTTTCTATGATATCTTATAATTTCAATTGGAGTATTTGTCTAAGTTTTTATGTTCGTTTAAATTGGTTATACATTTCTATATATTTTTTTAACGTGCTTTTATAGATTTATTATGATCTATTTATGTTTTTATTTCTTTTATACTTTTTAAATTTATTTTCAATATTGTACTTTTGATTTTTAATGCCTGCTTTATAACATTATATGTTTTATCTTTAAGATGTGTGCCCCCTGAAGAAGGCATCCCTGCCGAAATGCGCTGGGGCTTTATTTTCAATAAACCAGTGACCTTCTACACCCTCACCTCTTGTGCTGTTTCTGGGAATCCCTAGCTACAAAAATAAACAAAAATAAAGCAAATTACAAGTATGCTACAGAAGACATATTTTTTGTGGAAACAGGTCTTTCTGCTTATAATTTTGTCTTTTTTTTCTTGGAGGCAGCCAGAAAGAAATGGGCCAGATGGTATGACGTTCAATTCCAAACACCAAAAAAGATTCTGCTGTACTGATCGGCCAAATCTGCTGTCACAACGGGTACTCCCATCTAAAGAGTAGTGAGGTGAATGTGTGGACTGAAGTCCATGTCGCAGCTTTACAAATCTCTTCCATAAGACTGAACACAAAAGGGCCACAGACGTCACCATGATTCAGACACTGAGCTGTAACATGACCCCCAAGGCTCAGGTTTGCCTGGACAAAGTGAAAGAGATGTAGTCTGCTATCCAAACTGAAGGAGTGCCTTTAGAGATGGCGGCCCTAGCTTGCTGCGGTCGAAACAAAAAACTGGATGGATTTTCTATGGGCTGTTTTCTGCTTCAAGTAGAAGACCAAGGATCTTTTATAGTCAAACATGTGCAGTGCAGTACAGTTTCCGCTATGTGAGAAGGGAGTTTTGGAAAAAAGGTTGGAAGGATTATTGACTGATTAAGGTGGAATTCCAACACCGCCTTCAGAAGGAATCTTTGAAGCACCACTCTACTCTGAAAGAATTTTATGAAAGGCAAATTAACTTTGAGGGCCTGAAGTTAGCTCACTCTGTATGCTCAAGTGACGCACCAAAAACAATACTTTCCAGGTTAAGAACTTGAAAGAACGGAGGAGAGGAGGGAACGAGAAGCCAGCTGTAGAGCAATATGGCCGCTTAGCATTTTGCTCCCGAGGACCCTGACAAGAATCCTGTCTCCTACTCCTGCAAAGTGTGGCATTTTGATATCCCCGCAGCCCCATTCGTCGCTGAGCATGACCAGTAGCAAGCTGGTCCATCTGGACTACTCTGCAGTGCAGAATTCAGGGATGAAGCAAGCAAAAATCGGACCCACTTTCCCCACATAAAATGGTGGTCAACTGCAATTCCACTGATGGAATGCAGGAGCTTCTTGCAGAAATCCAGACGGCGCGAATGTTGGTGTTTACAAATAGAGACTTGCTAAGTGTGGTGCAATCGGACCTGCAGGACTTTAAATCACAAATGTTGGTCCTTACCACCCACAGGGACAAAGTGGACACCATGCTCTCAGTCCACGAGGAACATTTTAAACAGCTAGCATATGTTTCACCTATAGCCAGCTAACTTTACAGTCCTGTTTCGTGATTTTCTGTAGATTCACTGCTAGTACCTATGTCCAGTATTCCATATGTAGATTCACTGTCACTGTCAACGTCTAAATCCAAATTGCCATAGACAGGGTGATCCATAGTTGTATAGGTTATTTTATTATATAACAACTCATCAATTTCTTTTATAGTCTCCAGTTTAGTTTTAGAGCCTGGGTTAATTTGCTCTTTTCCACAGGTGGCTTTCAAGAACTGGGATGAACTTTTAAGGGACTTGGGGCTCCCTGAAGGCTTCCCATGCTCTGCTATTGTTTTTGGATATCGGGAAAGCCTAACTCAGGGATAAATGTTACTGTGTGGAGTGGGCATGGAGTGGGGGAGAGGTCTCCGTGTGTCCATGGGAGCCTCTCCCCCCCCCCCAATCCTGGGTTGCGAGTTGGATGGGGTAGGGTGTTGAACTTTTGAACTCTTGTCTTTCTTCTGTTGCTAACTGGCTTACTCTTAACTGTCTCCACTTGAATCTGACTAAGACTCTTGCTATCTGGTTTTCTGGTGGGGGTCCCTCCCCTTCACTCGCTCCTTCTTTCTCTGGCACTCCGGTTCCCCTAGTTTCCACGTTTCGTTATCTTGGTGTTCACTTTGACTCTGACCTATCTTTTCGCACTCATATCTCTCACATCGCCAAAACCTCTTTTTTCTTTCTTCGCCAGATCCGCTCTGTACGCCCCTTTTATTTATTTATTTATTTCAACTTCTTATATACCGCACTCTTTGACATCAGCGCGGTTTACAAATAACAGAAAGGAACCAGAACAATAGGCTGTTTGGTATTACATATAACAGGAGTATCAACTTGGATAACATGGGAGAACTATTTACATGGAGTATATAATCTATTAGCTAGTTAGCATGCTCGAACTATCTTCCTCTGCCTTAACTACACTGGTTCTATCTTTAGTAATGTCTCGGGTCGATTTTTCTAATTCTTTATTTCTCGGTCTCCCAAAAAATCAGTTAGCCAGACTCCAAAGGATACAAAACACCGCTGCTCGCCTGATCACCTCTTCCACTACTCGCGATCACGTCACTCCTTTACTTTTTCATCTTCACTGGTTGCCTATTTCTTTTCGTCCACAATACAAAATGTTGATTCTGCTACACAAGGTTTTCCATACTGGCATTCCCTCATATCTAGCTGACTTACTTTCCTTTCACACTCCCAGGTACACCCCACGCTCTTTTCATCTCAATCGTCTCTCTCTTCCCCCTCCCTCTCGCGCTCACCTACAGTCCACCCGCCTCTCTGCCTTTTATTTTGCTGGTCCCGCTCTCTGGAATTCCCTTCCTTCCACCCTCCGTCTTGAACCACTCCACACCACTTTCAAGCACAATCTAAAAACTCACTTGTTCTCCCTAGCCTTTAATGTTCCTTCTCCCTTTGTTTGATGTCCTTCTCTGTCTGTATTTAATACCCTTCTTCCGTTCTGTTGACTCCCAGTTTGTCTTCTCTCTCTTTCTTTCTGTCCTTAATAATTTTATAGCCTATATCTGATGCTTCAGTATAATTTTATTTACCTTTTTTTTTGTAAATTTTATATTTATTATTATTGTATATTTCCTTTTTACCCTCCAGCTTCGTCTGGATTTTATGTGACTTATTTTTATTGTACACCACCTTGATTATACTTGAAAGGCGGTTTTTATCAAGTTTAATAAACATAAACATAAACATACAGTATGTCTGAGGGAAAGGGGTACCTTTTTGAGCTTTCTTTTCTGTTACTCCTGTTAATGTTCCCCTTGATGGCCCTTTTTATTCTATCTCTAGTTTTTTGTTGCATGGGCGTGGTTTCTATGGGTGCAGTAGGAAGGGTGCATGTGGTGTCTGATGGTTCGGTGGATGTTTCCTCCCCTCCTCCCTCTCGGAGGCTTTGGAAGCTGGCTGAGTGAAGTTCTGTCTGGGTGCTTCATTTTGGGGGCTTTGCCTTGTAGATAGCGTAGTTACTCACCTGTAACAGGTGTTCTCCAGGAGCAGCAGGAATCAGTCCTCACTTATGGGTGACGTCGGCGCCGACGGAGCCCTCGCGGAGCAATTTTCCCCAGCTTTCAAAGAAAGCCTTTGGGAATTGCAGCGTGCATGCGCGGTCGTCTTCCCGCCCGAGGGTGCCATCTTAGCCAGTCAGATGACATAGCTAAAAAAGACAGCATAAAAATTTGCAAAAAAAGAACATAAGCAGACGATTGCAACTCCAAGGGGAGGAGGGAGGGTAGTGAGGACTGATTCCTGCTGCTCCTGGAGAACACCTGTTACAGGTGAGTAACTACGCTTTCTCCAGGACCAAGCAGGAAGTCAGTCCTCACTTATGGGACTCCCAAGCTCAAGGCTACCGGAGACCCTAAGCACAAAAATGAGCTCCCTCTAGCTCAGCAGCACAGAAGGATAGAATCTTCGCTGAATTATCACCCACCGGTAGCCCACATCCGGGATGGAGGGTAGGAGTTGCTCAGACCTCAAAGAGATTACGGAGGACTGCCTGTCCGAAAGCACTGTCCCTACGGGACTCCCTCTCGAGACAGTAATGGACCGCAAAAGTCTGGCTCGAAGACCAAGTAGCGGCCCGGCAGATGTCTGCCAGCGGAACAGAGCGGAGGAAAGCCACTGACGTGGCCTTTGCCCGAACGCAATGAGCCGTGACTCGACTTTCTAAGGAGAGTCCGGCTGCCCCATAAGCCCAAGAGATACAGTCCGCAACCCAGATGGACAGAGTACGCTTGGAGACCGGGAGCCCCAATTTATTGGGGTCAAAAGACACAAAAAGCTGAGCAGCTTTACGGTGCTCCCGCGTACGGTCAAGGTAGAAGTTCAATGCCCTTCTACAGTCCAGGGTATGGAGGACCGTTTCAGCTCGGCTGGAGTGTGGTCTGGGAAAGAAGGTTGGAAGTACCACCTCCTGATTGATGTGAAAAGGGGAGACCACTTTAGGCAGAAATTTTGGGTGAGTCCGTAGGACTACCCTATTCTTGTAGAACCTAGTGTAAGGGGGATCAGACACGAGGGCCTGCAATTCACTTACGCGCCTAGCGGAAGTGAGGGCTATCAAGAACAGTGTTTTCCAAGACAGAAAACGGAGAGAACAGGTAGCCATAGGTTCAAAAGGCGGACAGGTGATCCGCTGCAAAACCACATTCAGGTCCCAGTCAGGCGCTGGCGGGCGCAGAGGTGGTTTAAGTAGAAGGAGACCTCGGAGAAACCTCGCTACGAGAGGGTCATTGGAGAGAGGTCTGCCGTCCACTGGCACATGATGTGCTGAAAGAGCACTGAGGTGAACTTTGACGGAGTTGGACTTAAGTCCCAGATTAGAGAGGTGCAGCAAGTACTGCAAGATCACCGACACCGGGCAGGAGAAGGGATCCTGAGACTGTTGGGTACACCAGACTGCAAAGCGACGCCATTTAAGGGCGTAGCATTTGCGGGTAGAAGGCCGTCGCGAAGCTAAGACGACCTCCTCCACCTCCGCCGGCAGGAGAAGGGGAGCAAGGACTACCCTCTCAGCAGCCAGGCCATGAGGTTGAGAGACCTGAGGTTGGGGTGCAGAAGGGACCCCTGATCCTGAGTGAGGAGATCCGGTTGTACCCCCAGAGGGATTGGATCCTCCACCGCCAGTTGCAGCAGGAGCGGAAACCATGGCTGCCTGGGCCAGCGAGGGGCCACCAGGATCATGAAGGCTTTGTCTCGGAGAACCTTGAAAAGAGTCCGAGAGACCAGCGGGATGGGAGGGAAAGCGTACAGAAGGCTCCCCGACCACGAGATCAGAAAGGCGTCCGCCGCAACCCGAAGGGGGTGTGGCTGACGAGAGCAGAAGCGAGGAAGCTGCCGGTTGTGAGGACTGGCAAAGAGATCCACCGTGGGGAGACCCCACTTGAGGAAGAGCTTCTGAACTACCAAGGGATCCAGACGCCACTCGTGCGGCTGGAGGACCCTGCTGAGTTTGTCTGCAAGGCAATTTTCTTGGCCCGGGAGATAAACTGCCTTGAGGAGAATGCCGTGACTGACGGCCCAAGAGCAGAGCTTCTGTGCCTCCCGGCAGAGGAGGAAGGAGCCCGTGCCCCCCTGCTTGTTCACGTAGAACATGGCAACTTGATTGTCCGTCTGGACAAGGACGGACTGTTGGGAAGTCAGGTGGGAGAAGGCCTTGAGAGCTAGACGGATCGCCCTGAGCTCCAGGAAGTTGATCTGCTGAGCAGACTCCCACGTGGTCCAGAGGCCCTGAGTACGTGCCTCTTGGCAATGTGCTCCCCAGCCCAGGAGGGATGCATCGGTGGTCAGCACCCGGGTCGGCTGAGGTGACTGGAAAGGCATTCCGAATATCAGGTTCGGCTGCCGGAGCCACCACCGGAGAGACGAGAGCAGCGGCTCGGAGACGCGCACTAGGTCTGCCAGGCCGCCTGTGGCTTGTCGCCACTGCTGGCGGAGACACCATTGAGCAGACCGCATGTTCAGGCGGGCATTGGGGGTCACATGGACGGTGGAAGCCATATGGCTGAGCAGTCTCAGGAAGCGCCTGGCGGAGACCAGGGGCTGGCTGCGAAAGCGGTCGGCTAGGTCCATGAGCCGTTGAGCCCTGTCGAGCGGTAGGTACGCTCGTGCCCGAGGAGTGTGCAGCCTTGCGCCGATGAACTCGAGATCCTGTGAGGGGAGCAAAGTGGACTTTGCGAAGTTTATGACAAAGCCCAAGTGCTGCAGCAGAGTCACCGTGCGGCGCGTGGCGTTGGCGACCTCCTGAGCGGACGCTGCTCTGATGAGCCAGTCGTCGAGGTACGGAAAGACATAGAGGCCGTGAAGCCGGAGATGGGCCGCCACGACCGCGAGACATTTTGTGAAGACTCGCGGTGCGGAGGATAGGCCAAAGGGCAGTACTCTGTACTGGTAATGATTTCCTGCCACCACAAACCTTAGGTATTGGCGGTGGCTTGGATGGATGAGGATGTGCGTGTAGGCATCCTTTAGATCCAAGGAGCATAGCCAATCTCCCTGCTGGAGGTAGGGCAGAAGGATTCCAAGGGTAAGCATTTTGAACTTCTCCCGCACAAGGAACTTGTTGAGGTTGCGCAAGTCCAGGATGGGTCTGAGGCCCCCTGTTCTCTTTGGTATCAGAAAATACCTTGAATAAAAGCCTTGACCTCTCAGGTGGTGGGGCACCGGTTCCACCGCCTGTTCCTGCAGAAGACCTGCTAACTCCTGAAGGAGCAACTCCCTGTGCAGAGGGGGGCGCGAAGGTTCTCCCGGAAAATAGGAGGGAGGGACCTGATGGAAGTGGAGAAGGTAGCCTTCTCGCACGACCTGAAGTACCCAGGCATCTGCGGTGATGCTGGACCACCTGTGGCCGAAGTGAACCAGCCGGCCTCCGGTGCTGGGAGGAACCAGCGGGGGGGAGAGGCTATGCTGAGCGAGTCAAAAACCCCCACCCTGCTGAGCAGGGGCTGGTGGTGCAGGCTTGGGGGCTTGCTGCCTACGGGACCCGTTACCCGTCCCTTGGCCTGCTGGCCCTGTTGGGGAGCTGCAGGGGCCTGATAATGGGGGTACTGTTTGTAGGCAGCCGCCTTCCTCGGGTAAAAGGACTTTTTTCCCGAGCCCTTCTTTTTCTGGGAAGGGGCGGAGGTCTTCCTAGAAAGCCTGGTCCTGGTGAGAGTCTCAGTCTCAATTTGTGCAGCCTTTTCCGCCATGGGCTTGCCAAAGAGGTTTTCGCCTCGGCAGGGGACATCGACCAACTTGTCCTGTACCCAGGGCTCAAGGTCCGACGACTGAAGCCAAGCCTGTCGGCGGGCACCGATGCCGGCTGCGGCCACTCTAGCCGAGGCCTCAAAGCTATCATAGGCTGCTCGGGACATGAACTTTGAGCATTCCCGAATGCCCGTGGACAAGGCTAGGAACCTCCGCAAGGGCTCCTCGGAGAGACCAGCGGAGAATCCGGCTAGCTCTTTAGCCAGATCCCGGAGATACATGCCCATGTAGAGCTGGTAAGTCTGGACACGACATGCGAGCATAGAGCCCTGGAAGCACTTCTTGCCAAGGCCATCCAGGTTACGGGCCTCCCTTCCAGGAGGCACCGAGGAGTGCATCTTCTGGCTCTTAAGACGATGCATGGCCGATTCCACTACCATGGAATGGTGTGGCAGCTGTGCCTTCTGAAAGCCAGGGCTCTTGCGGACCCGATAGATAGAATCGACCCGCTTGCTCAGGACCGGCGAGGAGGCCGGACTCTCCCACATGCGGAAGAGTAGTCGTTCCAGCATAGGAGGAACCGGCACAGTAAAGTGCTCCCTCGCGGGAGAGTCATACTGGAGGGCGTCGAGCTCTTCGGCTCGAGGCTCCTCCTCGGGATCCGCAGGGAAGGCCAAAGCCTTGGCCATATCCCTAACGAAGTCCGAGAACCGGGCATCCTCCGGGGGGGACTGCTTCCGAGGCTCGGACCCCGGTGAGTCCGATGGGACACACCGAGTCCGGAAAGAATCAGGTGACTCTTCCTCCTCAGACTCCCAGACCGACTCCGACGAGGACTCGGTGGGGTCGGCCCGGGCAGGGTGCGGCGCCAGCCGTCCCGACGTCGAGGGAGTCGGCGTCGGCGACCTCGGTCCCGAACGGGAGGCCGAGGGTGACCTCGACCGAGGATCGACTCGAGTTCTCATTGACTCGAGGATCGGCTCGGTCTCCGGGGTCGACTTGGACGTCGACGTCCCGGCGGTCGGGGCAGCGGCGCCAGCGAGGCCAGCGAGCAGTGCCCGCTGCTGGTCCATGAAGGCAGACAGTCTGCTCTCCAAGGCCGTCAACCTGAGTCCGAGCTCAGGTGACCCAGCAGCCCCCGACTCGGGCCCCGACGGCGTCGGGCCCGACGTCGGCTGTCGCGGAGGCGAGTCCAGAAGGACCACAGGACTTACCCGGGCAGGCATCTCCGACTCCAGGCGAGGTCGCTTCGGGATGTGTTCCTTCTCCAAGGACCCGGGGCGGCTGTCGGGGCTATGCGACCTGGCCCTCGCGGAGCCAGGAGCGTCCACCGACGCCGCCCTCCCTCGCGGGGTTTTTCCTTCCGACGATGGTCCCCGGAGGGAGAACCCCGGTCGGAGGAGCTCCGTCGACGGTCCGAGCTGGAGCCTTTCGACGCGGAGGCCTCCGACGAGGTCCGGGTACGGCTGGGGTCAGCGAAGATTCTCTCACGCTGATGCCGCCGACTCCTCAACGCCTTTGAGGACAGTTTGCTGCAGGGCCCACAGATCAGTTCCTCATGATCCGGGCCCAGGCAGCGGAGGCAAAAGTCGTGTGTGTCGGTTAGTGACATATTTCGGTCACACCGACCACACCGCTTAAACCCACTGGCAGCCATCGGGGGAAAAAGGGCCCCTGCGAGGTCAAAGGACCGGGCTGCCAGGGAAACCGAAAACGAAAGCTGACTAAGTCAGAAAAACCGAAAAAAGTAAGCGGACTCGAGACCGGCGTCGCGAGTCCGGGCGGGAAAACGATCGGCGTCGAACCGAAAGGAAAAAGAATAAAATAATGAAGAAAATCGACTTTTTCGCGGGGACAAGACGGGGACGTCTGTAGGGCTCCGCGGAAAAAAGAAGACTGGCTAAGATGGCACCCTCGGGCGGGAAGACGACCGCGCATGCGCGCTGCAATTCCCAAAGGCTTTCTTTGAAAGCTGGGGAAAATTGCTCCGCGAGGGCTCCGTCGGCGCCGACGTCACCCATAAGTGAGGACTGACTTCCTGCTTGGTCCTGGAGAAGAGCGTGGTTGGTTAGTCTGTGCCGAACAGTGCAGAGGCCCTGTGTTGGGGCATGGTCCCATTTATATTAAGTTGGTAAAGGGCAGTTTTTAAGAAGGTAACTAGAGTGAATGTTGGTTTGGGGGGAGAGGGGTGAGTAGGAATGTTGATGTATTTTTGGGGGTGTGGGGAGTGGGGGAGAGGCGTTTATGGATGTATGTAGGGTTCTTGAGTGGCTGTATTGTATTTCGCGCTGACTTATGTTCCCTTTTGTTGGGATGGGTTTGGTTCTTTGTTGGGTATGTATGATGACTATGGGGCATTCAAGTAACCTTTGGAATGGCAGTGTTTCATATAGAGCTGCTAATCTGACTGATCTCTGCCATGCTCTGTCCTATGAATCCCTTTAAGCTGCTTTCAATGAAAATTAAGGAAATTAAGAATCCGATTAAGAGGAAAAAGATCCTCACCTACTGTGGGAAAAACAAGCAGGTGTGATTATGTTGCAGGAAACGCATTTGACATCTCAGGAGATGAAGAAACTAGCGACAGGGCAGTACCTCCTGCATGAGCATTCAGCAGCTTGTCATAAGAAAAACGGCGTAGCCATTTTAGTGCATAAGTCCCTGGGTCCCTAGAGGGTTGATGGGCTAAAGTTTATCTTAGCACTGGGGATGGGGGGGGGGAAGAGGTTTGAAGCTGGCCATCATTAACTTTTATGCCCCAAACTGTCACAACTCAGGTTTCTTTCAAACTGTGGTGGAGGTAGTTCAACAGGCTGCGCCCTACTTGTTAGTCCTGGATGGGGATTTCAATTTAACCCTTGACCCGCTGTTGGATCAGCAACCGAGCAGAGTGGGCAGATTATCCAGAGTGGTTGAGGTGGTAAAATCCCTCATGCAGGGCAGTAGGCTTGTGAATATTTGGAAGTTAATGCATCCCTCAGATAGAGATTACATATTTTTTTCCCTTCCCCATCATTCTCACTCGAGTACTGACATCTTCTTAGTATCCAAAATGTTGGTTCCTGGGGTAACTTCTTTGGGCATCCTGAGTGTCCACATTTTTGATCATGCTGCGACTGTCCCATGTATTCAAGCTCAGGGAGATCCCTCCTCTTTGGATGCTTGGTCCTTTAAAATAACTTTTCTTGCAGATAAATCTTTTCGGGCAACTGTTCAGCAGGCAATTCAGGAATTCTTTACAATTAATTTGCCAGAAGATACTTCCTGCAGGGCCTGGTGGGAAGCCTTCAAGGTCTCAATGCGGGTGGTGATCAGTAGCTACTTTATTAGAGTTGCTCGGCAGGAGAGGTTGAAGTTCCGTGCATTGGACAATCAAACCCGGGTGGGTGAGAGATTGTTACAGAGGCAGGCTGACCCTGTGTATTCTTCTTTGCCTCCAGCGGCTGCGATATCAATACTCAGTTCTGAGGCGGAGAAGGTCATGTTTTCCCAACAATTGCGCTATTACGCAGAACAAAATAGAGCTGGCCGACTTCTGACCGCCTCCCTGAAGGCACAGCATATGGGGTCGAATATAGCAGCCATTAAGGACGACGATCAGCAGCATCGCCTTGTCAGCAACTCCGATATAGTAGAGATCTTTCGTGGCTTTTACTCCCAGTTACACACTTCTGAAGTGGACCTTGGAGCCAGAGGCTTTTGGGTCACATAACCGAACAGAAGTTGTCGGAGGACCAGGCTGCAGCCTTAGAGAAGCCCATCACCCAGGAAGAGGAGTAATCCACTTTTGCCACTATGAGCTCTGGGAAGGCAGTGGGCCCGGATGGGCTGCCAAATGAATTTGACAAAGTCTTTGCCTCGGATCTTCTGCCGCATCTGTTAACATATAACTACCCCCTGGCATCCGGGCTATCAACAGCTTAACACAATTTAGGAAAGCCCTCAAATTCCATCTCTTCAACAAGTACCTTATAGAGTCAACGGCACCCATAGACCTCAGCGATTCCACCCATTAATATAGTTCCTTGGTGTCTCAATTAACATGCCAAGTCTGATTCTCTATAAGTAAAGATTATGTTCATAGTAACTGCTCCTTGTAACAGGTACCTATGCAGTAGTGTTTTCCTTGTAAATAATTACCCTTGTTATCCAAGTTCCTTCCCTTGTTATCTGTAAACTCATGCATGTTGACTGTACTGAGATTTTTTGTTCTATGTGAACCGCGCTGATGCTGAATAGTGCGGTATATAAGAGAATATAAATAAATAAATAAAATAAATATTTTCAGCTTTTACATGCACAGGAGGGGGTACAGGGGCGTGCGCAGGAGTCACCATCATTATATTGGAGAAGCCAGGCCGAGATCTGCAGAAAGTAGGAAGCTACAGACTAATCTCATTTTTAAATTCAGACTAAAAGTTATACTCAAAAGTGTACTGGTCCAACGGCTGGCGGGTATCATTCCCCTTTTGATACACTCTGATCAGTGTGGCTTCACAGTGGGACGGTCGACAGCAGATAATGCCTGCTTGCTCTGTAATGTGTTAGCTGTGGCCGAACGGCTGGAATCACCTTGTGTAGGTCTTTCACTGGATGCAGAAAAGGCATGAATGGTCTTTTCTCTTTAAGGTTCTTGGTTTGGCTTCCAGGAAAAGTTTGTGAACATGCTTCGGGTTTTGTATACTCATCCTGAGGTTCGCATATTTGCCAATGGTGTGTTGTCCCAATCCTTTTCCCTGCACCGTGGTACTCGTCAGGGCTGCCTGCTGTCCCCTCTCCTTTTCAATCTTGTGCTGGAGCCTTTAGCTCTACTAGTCCGGCAGTCACCAAAGGTCCACGGTGTCACAATAGCAGATTTGTACATCAAACTCTCTGCTTATGCAGACGACCTTCTTCTCTTTGTCCAACCAACATCCTTAACTGTGGTCCTGCGAATGATAGAATATCCCAAACTTTCAGGCTATAAAATTAATTGGTCGAAATCAATGGCATTACCTCTCAATACACCCAATATAAGAACGTGAATAGCCCAAAAGGGCCTTGGCTCACAAGTGTTCAATAATAAAGATTCCTTCCTTTGCTATTCACATTCTTATATTGGGTGTGGTGACTGCACGTGAATTTGTGCTCCTTGGTTGGACTATTCCCTCTCAATAGACATATACATCCTTAATCTCGGCTTTCCCATTCCAATGAGACGCTTGTGCAATTAAATATCTTGGGGTACAATATTGTGTCTCCCTCAAGGAGACACTGAAACTGAATATAAAAGGCTTGATGGATTTAATCTGCTCTTTTACTCTGAAATGGTCGCCCATCCACCTTACATGGTGGGTCGCTTAGAATCCATCAAGATGGCTCTCATACCCAAGATGAATTATATTTTAGGAATGTGTCCAGCTTTGTTTCCCTCATCGGCACATAAGGGTTTGGGACGCCTAGTCTATGGGCAGAGAAACTGCCCAGGATAGCACTGAGGAAATTGAAGGCTAGCAATGACGGCGGGAGCGTACATTTACTGGATTTTCAATGGTACCACTTCTCTTTCTTACTTAAGCAAGGAGCTTTATAGGACACCTCAGAGGCAATTTTACAAAAACTAGTTTGGCTGGAACTTGAGGAAAGACTGGTGGTACCATGTCCGATGCAGATAATTTGTGGTCGGCCGGGTTGTCTTAACACCACAAGATGCCTTCCAGGCTTTATTTCCATTGCTGGGTACTGCTAACCCACACTCAGTCCTATTACCATTTGGTACAATCCGAAGGTGTCCTTTTCTTGGAAAGCTTGGCAGGAGTGTGGTATCTGGTCTGTGGGACAACTGCTTGCTGGTACATCTTGGAAACATTTGCAGTCCTCCAGGAGGAATATGGACTTCTGGCTTCTTGCTACTTTCAGTGGCTGCAAGCGCGTCAAAAGTGGATGTGAGGAGCTTATGTCCGAAGTGGTGTCCTCACTCTAGGCCTTCTTCAGAGATTGGATCCCCTCCAATATGAGTGAGCTGCTGAAAGTGTGGGAGAGTGACCTGGCAACACCTCTTTTGACATAGTCTTGACCTCTTTTCTGGGGTCCCCTAATTAGACTCCCTAGGTCAGCGGCAATTACCCAAACCATGTATTTCCTAGCACATCAAGCATGCATTACCCCTGTTAAGCTGACAAAATGGGATAAGAGTAGCGGCAACTGATGCTGGTCTTGCCAGGAGGCAATGGGTATCTTGGCCCAGGTGGTTCTTGATTGCCTTAACGTTTAGGTATTTTGGGTCCCTGTTTGGAATGGAATTCAGAGAGTATTGAGATTTGCGGCTCTTTTGTTGTGGCGCATAGTTATTTTGAGATCCCTGGTGGAGATGTGACATTGGCAAACGAGAATTTTTTTCTTGTTAAACTTCATGATAGCAATTGCCTTAAAGTTAATACTGGCATGTTGGAAAAAACAGATCAAATTGGACTGGCATATGTGGTGGAATCTCCTGTGTCTATTGTAAATATGAAAAAGCACACGACAAGGTTATCAATCCAAGAAGCATGACCGGCAGCAGGTGGCGAGCTCTAGATGAATATGCTGCCCATTCTATAGTGTGATGTTAAGCTGCCTTCATGGGAGAGAAGGAAGCTCTCTTTCTCTCTCCTTTTTGAATGTAGCTCCTGGAACAATGCTTCTGGACAACGCACCACGTGAGGTGTGGCCAAAAGATAACTGGGATGGGGTGGGTGAGAATTGGAGATGTTGAATTTATATGGTTGTAAGTAGTTTCAAAAATTTAAATACATTAAATTTAAAAAAAAAAGAACTTCAAAGAACAGGTATTAGCGACTCAAAGGGATCTTTCATTAGGTCCCAAGACACTGCAAGTGGCCTAAGCGAGGGTTTCAGAAGCAACAAGTCCTGCATGAAGTGAAGAAATAAAGGCTGTACAGAGATGGATTTACCTTATACCAAATGATGGTAAGCTTCAATTGCAGGGAGGTGAACCCTTACTGAGTTAGATTTGAGTCCAGACTCAGAGAGATGTAGAAGGTACTCGAGCAATGTTTGTGTGGGAGAGATGAAATGATCTATGGAGTATTTCCCACGCCAGACAGCAAACTTCTTCAACTTGAAAGCGCAGGATGTTCTCATAGAGGCCCTTCTGGAGGCCTAAAGGACATTGGTTACACTAACCAGCAGATTAAGAGTGGATAAGGTCAGCCTCTCAACATCCAAGCAGTGAGGGCCAGGGACTTGGTGTTGATGTTGGAATGCAACATTGTGCTGCCCTCCTGTGAAATCAGCATTGGTGGTTGACCCAGACGCTGTAGTTCTTGGATACAGAGCTCTAGAAGAAGAGAGATCCATGGTTGCCAGGGCCAGTAAAGAGCAAGGAGACTCATCGTGCCTATTTGTTTTTGAGTTTCAGGAGGTTGTCGCAATGAGAGGAATTGGAGGATATGCATATAGAAGACCCTATATCCCCAATGGAGAAGGCAGGCATCAGAGGCTAGTTTGCTGCAACACCCCACCCTGGAGTAGAAATGAGGCACCTGGACATTTTGAGGAGTAGCAAAAAGATCTATTGATGCAGAGGGCCACCACCCTGTCCATGGTCCACTTGTGAAGTTGAAGGATTTGACTCAGCCTCTTGGCCAGTGTTTTGATCACCCCGCATTTAAGTGGTCCTTAGCTCCATCCCGTGAGAGATGGCAAAGTTCCACAGCCTGACTGACTCCCAGCACAGGAGATGCAATCCGATGCCTCCCTACTCGATGATAAAAATAGTAACCTGATTTTTGGTTTGAATCAGTACAATCTGGTTTGTTAACTATCACTGAATGTCCTTATGAGTATTTGCTATTGCTTTCAGCTCCAAGAAGATGTTTTGATGGAGACTTTCTTGGATGGACCAAATGCCCTGAGTGTGGAGTTCATCAAGATGAGCTCCCAAGCTCAGTTTGGACACATCTGTGAGGAGACATTTTTGGTAGGTGGAATTTGAAAGGGATGACCCATGGCCAAAATGGAATGAAAATGTCCACCAGGTGAGGGATTCCTGGATTAGACGAGTCAACGTACATTGCTGAACCTTTTGGTAGCTTGGGCCCACTGAGTGCTCACAGCATACTGAGATTGTCTCATATGGAGACATACAAGGGAGTGACTTGAACAGTTAAGGCCATGTGGTCCAACATTCACAGGATGGTATGAACTAACATCTGTTGACTCTTTTGAACCTCTTGCTATCAAGCAAGATAGGTGATTGTTTGCTAGAGTTGTGTTCAGTAGAGCTCCTATAAATTCCAATTGTGATGAGTTGAAGTGGAATTTGGGGTAGTTGATGAAGAACCCTAGTAGTTCAAACACTCAGGTGGTAACTTGCACAGATTCATTTGTTCCTTCCGGAATAGTGCTCATGAGCAGTCAATTGTCCAGGTTGGTAAACACACACTCTCAGCCTGCACAGAAACGCTGCTGCTATGGCTAGGCAGCTGGCAAAAATCTGTGGAGCTGGCACGAGGCCAAAGGGCAGTACGAGGTACTAGAAGTGTTTTCCCATGATGAATTTTATATACTTCCTGTGAGTGGAGTATATCTGAATGTGGATGTAAGTATCCTTTAGATGTAAACAGCATAGCTAGTCCTCCCTTTTGTAGGGAGGGAAGGTGCCTAGAGACACCATCCTGAACTTCTCTCTGGAAAAAATACTTGTTCAGGTCTCTTAGTTCTAGAATTGGGTGGAATCCTCTTGCTTTTAGGCAACCAGGAGGTACCTCAACTAAAATCCCTGCCCTCCTTGCCTTGGTGGAACAAATTCTAACATGTTGGCAGTCTGAAGAGGGGATATTTTCAGAAGTGCTGATGGCGAATGAAATGGGCTCTTAGTGGGCAATTTGGAGGGAATAAGAATAGACAAAGCTTATGGCATTTTTAGACAATTTGTAAGGCCTAGGAGTCAGAAGTTACAGGGAGCTACCTCTGGGCAAAGAGAGTGACTCTCCCTCCCACAGGAAGATCCTCCGAAAAGGGCATAGGAAGAAAGGCTATATTCTGGAGAAAGCAGTCAAAACCCCGCCCCAGTTTTTGGCTGAAATGCTGGCTGGGGATTTTGTGACTTCTCCTGCTTGCAACGAGCATGGGAGTTCTGCTTAGACTGAGGCTAGCATGCTGTAGAGTAGCAGGATTTCTGCTGACCTCTGCTGTGGAAACTCCAAGGATACGAGGCTGGGTTGGATGCGCATCTGGAGAATGTCTTGAGAATGGAAGCAGCTTCTTGAACTTTATCTCCGAAGAGTTTGTCTCCAGAGCATGGTAGGTCAGAGAGCTGTTCTTGCACAGTAGGTTGCACGTCTGAGGTCCAAAGCCATGAATGCCTCCAGGCACCAAAATTCATAGAGGAACATCTTGATACCATATCAAAGATGTTATATGTCACTCTGTGTACTTTGAGCAGTCCTTCCCATGGCTCACTAAGGAAAGATAGTTAGATTTTCTCTGAAGGGAGAAAAGTGGACATGTCATTTAGGCTGTGTATGATATCCTGTAAGAACATACCCATGTAGAGCTGGTAAGAACCTACATGGGAAGCAAGCATGGCATTTTGAAATATTTTCCTCCCAGAAAGGTTCAAGATCCAAGTCTCTCTCCCTGAGGGCACCAGAAGTGTGAACTGGAGATTTTAGCATTTTTGAGGGCAGATTTTGATATCCATGGAGTGGTGCAGTAGCTGAAGCTTCTTGAATCCCAGAACGTTATATATAGAGTTGACTTGCCTGTTCACGGAAGGTACAGAGTGGATACACCCAGATTCTCATCCGTAACCTTGGAAGGATGCGGTGTACAAGCATTGTCATCGCCTTCTTGGGAGCAAAGGAGTATTGGAGAATTTCCAATTATTTTGCCCTAGGTTCTAATTCTGTTTCTTAAAAAAAAAAAAAAAAAAGGGAAAGGCCATAGCCATAATCACTCACAAAATCATGGAAAGTAAGTTCCCCACAAGGGGACCTCTGTAACTCATGAGGCGGCAAAGGGTCCAAAAGTGAGTTCTGGAGACCTGTCCTCCAATGGCAATATAAACTCCTTGCAGTAACTCAGCTTTCTGAATCAGACTCAGAAAAAAAATTTCAAATGGTCTCAGAGTCTGCCTGGATAGCTCTCCATCCCCTTAGGGATCTAGAGCTTTCTTGGGAGCACTGCCGCCTAGATAACTTCCCAGGCTTCAAGAATACACTGACTCCCAATGCACAGGAAAAGGATACTGGCCGATCAGAAATCTGTGTGGAGGCCTGTCAATACATCTTCTGCCTTCAGTAGAGGCATGTTGAGGATAGGCTCAATGTCCCTATGCACCATGCTCAAAGCAATAGGGAGCCTGAGATCTTTCATCGTGATTCTATTGTTGATGAACTTCGGAAGGTGATGCTCCATGGCTGCCATCTCCAAAGGCATGTGGGGTTCAGCAGAATCTGCCAATGTTCCCGGGATCTGTTGGAGAGTATCAGCGGTCTGGTCTCAGCTCTTGGAATGTTGTCGCTGCCCCTCAGCTGGTATTGAGGTTGAGCCTTCCTCATGTCGGGGCAGCTTGGAAGGCTGCACCTATGAGCCCTCGATGCTCTTGGTATTGTGTCTAGGGAGCTTTGGCGCTGATACACCATAGCCTCCACTTGATGTCTGGCATCCTTGGCTCATGAAGATAAGAATGAATCCTTCCTGGTCTTCAGAGAAGCATTAGCAAATGAATGATGCTTAGGGGGAATCTGCAGATGCTTGGTTCGGAGTGAGCTTAAGGACCGATACCAAAGCATCGCAAACATCTGGTGCAGCTTTAGAAGCAGAAACAGATGCCACTGATGCTGAAGACAATGGATCGGACTTAAAAGAGCCAAAAATCCTTTTGTGCTGCTTTTCATAGCACTGAAGTCCAATTCTGGTCATCTGTAAGCAGAAATTACAAGAAAAAGGCTTATGGCTGGGTCCCAAGCACTGTAGGAACCAATAATTGCTATCCATAATGGACACAGTTCTAAAGCACTTGGAATTGTTTTTAAACCCGCTGGTGAGTTTTTGTGCCATCCTGGCTGGAAAAATGGCTGCAATGAAATCTGATGACACGATGGGACAAAATGCCTGATGCCTACGGGGGCTGGCAGTGATGTGCAAAAAGAAAAAAATTCTTTAAATGCTGAAAAACCTCACTCAGAGCAAGTAAGGAGTTAAAATGGGAAAAAAACAAAAATCCACAATAGCAAGCAGAACAGCAGTGAAAAAGTGTAGTTACTCACCTGTAACAGGTGTTCACCGGGGACAGCAGGAATCAGTCCTCAAATACGGGTGATGTCAGCACCAACAGAGCCCGCGCAGAAGTATCTCCCCAGCTTTCAAGGAAAGCCTTTGGGAGATGCACTATGCATGTGCGGTCCCCTTCCTGCCCAAAGATGCTATCTTGCCTCAGTCTAATGACATAGCTAAGATGGCAAAAATAAAATACAGTAAAGATGCAACTCCAAGGGGAGGAGGGAGGGTTGTGAGGACCAATTCCTGCTGTCCCCAGAGAACACCTGTTACAGGTGAGTAACTACACGTTCTCCAGGAACAAGCAGGAAGTCAGTCCTCACATATGGACCTCCCCAGCTACAGGGTACAAAGAATCTGTAAAAAAAACACCATAGTGACCTGAAAAGGGTGAGCAGTGAGCTGCAGCAGTTGAGTACCAACTGAGAGACTCTCACAAGACCCAAGTGTCCAGCGGGGCACCAGCACTCCAGTAGCCTGAACTCAAAAGGGTCAGGGGGCAGGAGTTTCCTACACCCCAAAGAAATTATAGAGTACGGCCTGGCCGAAGGCCCTGTCACATCGTGACTCCCTCTCCAGGCAGTAATGAGTTGCGAAGGTATGGATCAAAACCAGGTGGTGGCCCGACAGATTTGCCACGGAGATAGCCATGGCCCCGACACGGTGCGCTGTGATCCACTGGTCCAAAGAGATCCTAGCCTGCTCATAGGCAAGGGCAATGCAGTCCATCACCCAAGTGGACAGAGCTTTCTTAGTCACTGGGAGTGCCAGTTGACTGGGGTGATAGGATACGAAAAGCTAAGGTGCTTTGCGGTGGACCGAGTCCATTGCAGATAGGACAGAGCCCTTTTACAATCCAAAGATTGAAGGACTGTCTCTGTCTTGCAGGTGTGAGGCCTCGGAAAGAAGGTGGGAAACACCACATGCTGACTGAGGTGGAAGGGGGACACCACCTTTGGAAGAAACTTGGGGTGTGTGCGAGTACCACACTGTTCTTGTGTAGGGAAGCTCTGCCATCAGAGCCTGGAGCTCGCTGACTCCGCGAGCTGATGTGAGTGCCATGAGAAAAACAACCTTTTAGGAGAGGTATCGCAAGTAGCAGGTAGCCAGAGGCTCAAATGGTGGCTTAGTAAGCTGTGAGAGCATCACACTGAGATCCCACTCCGCTGCTGGTAGGCGGACAGTGGGTTTGAATAGCATGAGGACCCGTAGGAACAGAGATACAAGCCGCTGGGCTGAGAAGGGTTTGCCCTCAATGGAATGGTGGTACACTGTGATAGTGCTCATATGCACTCAGAGTTTGAATTTAGCCCCCCCTGCGACAGGTGAAGTAGGTATTGGAGTACCATCTGCATCAAGCAGAACAGGTTTGCCCACCTCTTGGCGCAGCAGACCAAGAACTGGCATCACTTAAAGGCATATACCTTCCTCGCAGAGGCACTGAAGGACCTCATACACATCCTTTGGGAGGTTGAAGGGAGCTAGAGCTACCCTTTCAGCAGTCAAGCCATGAGTGACAGGGATCCCAGTATGGGGTGCAGGAGAGCGCCCTCCTCCTGTGAGAGAAGTCCTGGGGCGTGGTCCAGGGGAATCGACGATGCACCGACAGGCAGAGGAATAACAGGAACCAGGGTTGCCTGGGCCACTAGGGGGCTATCAGTATCAGTGATGCCCTATTATGCTAGACCATGAGAGGGTCTTGGAGACTAGTGGTGTCGGTGGGAAGACATAAAGGAGGCCTTCTGTCTGTGAGAGGAGGAACATGTGAGCAGAAACGGGCAACTGTCTGGCCTTGCGAACAGGTCCATAAGGGGGATGACCCAGAGTCGAAACAGCCGAGAGGCAACTCTGGGATCCAGGTACCACTCATGTGGCTGAAGGACTTTGCTCAGCTTGTCGACCAGGGCATTGTTCTGGCCCAAGAGACAGACCACCTTCAGGATCATCTCACTGTGTGTCACATATGAGCAGGGGGCTACCGCTTCCTGGCAGAGGGGGTACAACCCCGTGCCCCCCTGCTTGTTGACTCAGAACAGTGTGACTTGGTTGTTGGTCTGGACCAGCACAGACTGCTCCTGCAGTTGGTGGCAAAAGGCTTGGAGAGCCAAGAATATCGCCCAGAGCTCCAGAAGGTTGACCTGAAGCTGGGATTCAGCCTGGGACCAGCTGCCTTTTGTGCAGAGGTACTCGTAATGAGCTCCCCAGCTCAGAAAGGAGGTGTCCATGGTAAAGACCCTCTGGGAGGTGGGTGCCTGGAAGGTCATCCCAGCCTGAAGGTGTGGGGAATCTGCCACCAGTCAAATGAGTCCACTAGCTGGCAGGTCACTCTCACCCTGTCCCAAAGCCTGCCTGTGGCTTGTGTCCACTGAGAGCAAAGGCACCAATGGGCCACTTTCATGTGCAGGCGAACATAAGGAGTCATGTGTATCGTGGAGGCCATGTGGCCCAGCAGGCAGAGAAGATGGGCAGGTAGTGAGCGGCGGTGCTGTACCTCTGTGGCTAGCCCTCTGAGCTGCACTGCCCTTCTCCTGGGGGAGGACGGCCTTGGCCTCAAGGGTGTCTAGATGAGCCCCTAAGAACTCTAGGCACTAAGATAGGGGAGAGGTGTGACTTGGGGCAGTTGATGACGTATCCCAGGAGCTGCAGGACCTGCTTGGATGGTGCACTGGTAATTTGGCGCACCTTGCCAGTTGTGCCTCCTCTTATGAGCCAGTTATCCAGGGAGGGAAAGACAAAAACCTCTTGGAGACGAAGGTGGGCTGCGACCACTGCTAGGCAATTGGTTAAGACCCTTGGTGATGAAGCTAGCCTGAAGGGTAGCACCCTGTATTGATAGTGACCTCCTACTACCACAAACTGGAGGTATTTCCGGTGGCTTGGATGGATCAGGATGTGTGTATAAGCATCCTTTAGGTCTCCCTGCTGGAGGTATGGCAGAAGTTTTCCAAAGGAGAGCATCTTGAACTTCTCCCTCACCAGGAATCTGTTGGTCTAGGATGGGTCTGAAGCCCCCTGTTCGCCTGGGAACGAGGAAGTACCTGGAGTAGAAGGCTCTTGCCCCAGAGATATATGGGCACTGGCTCCACTGCCTTGTCCTCGAGGAGACCTGCGAGCTCGGTGAGGAGCAGAGTCTAGTGAAGGAGAGGTCTTATGGGCTCACCTGGAAAGTATGAGGGCACTGTCCGTTGCAGGTGAAGGAGGTAACCCTCCTCAGTCACTTGCAGTACTCAGGAATTGGTGGTGATGGTGGAGTACCTGTAGGCAAACAGGGCTGTTAAGGACCTCCTGGGGGAGAGGTGGTCATGCCCGACTCGTCAAAAGCTTCCCCAAGGCTGAGCTGGGGCCGGCACCTGGGACTTGGGGGTCTTCTGTTTGCAGGGACTGTGTCCTTGCCCCTTGTTCTGTTGTCCCTGCTGCGGGGCTGAGAAACTTTGGAACTGTGAAGCATTGCCGAAACCCCCTTCTTCCCCAAAGCCTTTTTATGGGGCTGCACCGAGGTCTTTTTAGACAGTCTAGTCCTGGTCAGGAACTCAGTCTATTTCTACAGCTTTGTCTGCAAGGGGTTTCCCAAAGAGATCCTCTCCAATACAGGGGATAGACGAGTTTGTCCTGAACCCATTGCTCGAGGTCAGACAACTGCAGCCATATCTGGCATTGGGCCCCGATGCCCATGGTGGCTACGCTGGCTGAAGACTTGAAGCCATTGTATGCTGTTCGGGATAAAAACTTTGAGCACTCTATGACTGTCGAGGCCAAAGGTGAACCTCTGGAGTGGTTCCCCATCAAGGCCTGCCGAGAAACTGGCGAGCTACCTCGCCAGGTCTTTGAGGTATATGCCGCTGTACAATTGATAGGACTGAACTTGGCATGTAAGCATCGAGCCCTGGAAGGCCTTTCAGCCGAGGGCCTGGGCCTTCATGCCAGGGGGCACCGAGGAATGTGTATTTTGGCTCTTGAGTCTGCGCACGGCAGACTCAACAACCATCAAGTTGTGTGGAAGTTGGGTTTTCTGGAACCCCGGGCTTTGGCGGACTCTGTACATGGAGTCAAGTCACTGGCTTAAAATTGGCATAGAAGTCAGTGTCTCCCACATACAGAGGAGGTGGAGTCTGACGATCGGAGGAATGGGTACAGTGAAGGCCTCCTTCAGAGGGGCCAATTACTGGAGGATCTTCAGTTCCTCCGTGCGAGGGTCTTCCTCTGCCTCGGTCTTGAAGGCGAGCACCTTAGCCATGACCCGCACAAAGTTGAGAAAGGTGACGGTGATGTTCTCGGGTGGGGACTGGCACCAGGTCACTGGGGGAGACAGGTCTGAGGGCACATCTCAGTGCCTCCGAGTGTCTGGGGACTCCTCATCCTCTGTCTCCCACTCAGACAAGTCGGAGGCTCTGCGGCTTCTGCGGTCGAGGCCTGAGCCCAAAGGCCTGCAACCTCTTGAGGACCTGCAGTCCGAGCCGCGTGTACTCGCTGGAGAGGACCAGAGTCCTGAAGAACGGGACTGGGACCAGGGCATTGTCCAATGCCGATAGCTTTCTTGAGGCCAGTGGCGCTTGAGGATCGGCTTGACATCCGGGGAAGCCCTCGATGTCGAGGGTCCCATCGTCAGGGCAGATGAACTGGAAGAACTGGACATAAACGCCCGCTGCTGGGCCAAGGGCAGATATACTGAGCTCCAAGGCCGCAATCCTGGTCTCGATGCCAGTTGGCTCCGCAGACTTTGATGCAGGCACTGAGGGTTTTGGGCCTGATGTAGGCTCTGTCAAGCAGGAGTCTTCAATGAAACTGGTCGCTGGTTGCTGACTTCTTCCAGGGCAGCTTGTGTGACCACTCATGCTCAGACTCACACCGGGGACTGCGGGGTCTAGAGCAGGATTCTCCCACCTTCCCAGACGCGGAGATTTCTTCTCGGAGGAACTGCGGCAGTGGGACTTCGAGAAATCCCGGGCCTCAAGGGGCACCAAGGAACCGGAGGGGGCCCCTGGAGTGCGGTGTCACCGAAGACTCTGGGGCAGAGTCAGACTTGTGGAAGAACTTCTCCTGGTGCAGCTGACAGCTCTTGATGGCCTTTGGGATCATGGCCTTGCAGAGTTCGGAGTCTGAGTCGATGTGGTCCAGCCCAAGGCAACAGAGACAGCAGTCATGTGGGTCAGTGAGGGACATCATCTTAACACACCAGTCACATCTCTTAAAGTTACTGGAGGCCATTGGGAAAAGGGGGGCCCTTCCGCCAAGCACGAGTCTGAGGTCTGTGGCCAAAATGGGGTGCGAAGTGCTGGTCAAGGAACACCTTGAGAAAAAAAAGAACCAACCCAAGGAGTGACGCCGAGGCGAGCTGGTTCAGGGGTGGGAAAGGAACCGGTATGCATACCGGATAAAACAAAACAAAAAGAGATAATTTTCCAAGGAAAATGGACAGATGTCTGGAGGGTTCCACAGAAAAGAGGAGAGTGAGGCAAGATGGCATCCTTGGGCGGGAAGGGGACCCATGGGTGGTGCATCTCCCAAAGGCTTTCTTTGAAAGATGGGTAGATGATTCCGTGCAGGCTTTGTCGGCGCCGACATCACCCATATATGAGGACTGACTTCCTGCTTGTTTCCGGAGAAAGAATGGTACAACCTCACACAAGATGAGAGAGACAGATGATGCGGATGTGCTTCCGAAGGTCTCCATGATGAAAAATGGACTGAAGAGAAATGTTGCTGTTGCGGCAAGGTGCGTGCATGTGTGGTGAAGCTATTTAAAAGCTTCTAGGAGCTGGGAAATGCTTCCACGTGAAGGCTCCATTGATGATGTCACCAATATGTGAGGACTTTATCCTCCTTGTCTACAGAGAATACACTGTTGTAAGTCTGTATACCACAATAATCCTTTTGAATATGCTTTTGCATGCCCTTTACAAATCTAAGCATGGCATTTACATCAGCCTTAGAGATAGTGTAAGTGATCGTGCCTAGATTTGCCACAACATAGTTGACTTTACAAAAAAGGTGTGATTGACACGTGAAAGTGCATGTTAAACTAGGCGCTCTTTATAAAATTGTCCTCAGAACGCTAATGAAAAATAAAAGCATGATGAGGTTGTATAAGAAAATAAAATCTTTTTGTTAGCTGTAGAAATCTGGGTTGTACTTGCATGCTATCAACTGTCTGAAGGTTCTGACTTATTTGTAGATTGTGTAAACCTGTGATAAAGGCATCCCAGTGTATGCACACTTATCTTATACAGCAGAATATTGTGCGAGATCAAAACAAATGATAAAGTACAAAGTTAACTTCCCATTCTTCCAAACAATGCAAATGAGGAGATGAAACCTTCAGAAAGCTAGTGAATACTTGTATTTACAACTTTTAAGTGCTAAGGTCCTTTTGTCAGACAAAATTGAGAAAAGGATCTCAGAAGTCTTCAAAACTTGCAATTCTAAAAATTCATGCTAATCATTTTCAGAAGCTATTTATGCAGATAAATAAGTATTTCTCCAGGAAAGCTGTCTGAAAACTGTTCATCCCTTACCTAGGCAAAATATATGCAAAGATCAACATGTACACTTTTAATCAGATTCAAAGCAAAAGTTCCCAAGGGTGTGTTTAAATCAGAATACACAAACAGCACATTTTTCTTACACATAAAAAGGCTGTTATAAAAATTACCCAGTGGTTGTGCAAGTAAAAGGACACAAAGTGACAAAAAGGTGCATACTTTTACACCTTTTGGATAGAGCACAGGCAGAGTCACAATTTATGCATATATTTTATAAAATACGCATGAGCATACTGATTGTATGCTCATATTTACATCCAAGTTGATGCAAAATGTCTGCAGCTTCAATCTAACCGCAATTCCTGTCAGACTATCTCTAGTATTTCGTAAAGCCTATGTGAGGTCATTTTAAAAGCCCAATTTGTGTTTTGGACGTCCAAAAACAGGCATAGAGATGTCCAAAGCACAGAGACATCTCCAGAGCCATTTTAGAAGCTGGCTCTGGGGACGTCCGAATCTGAATGGGAGCATTGAGACGGCATGCCTGGGACGTTCCTGAGAACCTGGAGGCGTGACCAAGGTGTTCCCAGGAATCGGGATGTTCCCACATCACTAAAACGTCATGGACATCCAGCATCTTATCTAACTTTAGACCTGCTCCACAGCACAAACAGCGACAAGTATTTGAAAAGTGCTCGTTTTAGCTGAAAAACATCCAGAGGATGTAGAGAAGAAAGCATTCAATCATCCCACTACTCGGTACAATGACAATGACAACAATAGTGGGATTTGAACCTTGGCTGCCCTGTTCCTAGCCAACTACTCTAACCATTAGGCTATCCTCAACATCTGGGTTCCGAAATACCGTTCTGAAGATGTTTATATAGATGCCCCCACAGACATCCAGACTTGTCTAGATTTGTGAAAACACATCCCAACCTGGACATGTCTGCATTTTTTTCAAACATTTTATTGTAGTAGTATTTATCTCACGCCTTTCCAGTAGTAGATCAAAAGCATGTTACAATCAGGTAATGTAGATATTGCAACTTACAATCTATGGTTGTACCTGAGGCAATGGAGGGTTAAGTGACTTGTCTAAGGCCACAAGGAGAGTCAGTGGGATTCAAACCCTAGTCTTTCTTGTCCCAGGCTGCTGCCCTAACCTCTAGGCTACTCCTCCACGTCTAAGTGCAATCTGAGACGTTCTGGCTTAGAAGTCTCAGACTGCACTTGGACAGCTCTTAAATAGGCACTTTATTACCCTTTTTACCTAGGTAACCTATTATAAAATCATCCCCAACATGTTCAAATCTAGGTATCTTCAAGGGAAAGTGCCCACAGAAGACAGGTGCAAAACTCAATTTTTCTTCCTTTGAAAATTATCCCAGGAAAAAAGTATACTTGTACTTTTCCTTTGAAAACTGGTGCAGAGCTTGTAAATAAAAGCACATGTAGACTTTGCACTGATGCAGGCAGATGTGAAAATCACCCCCATAAATGTTTCATTTCTTCCTTCTTTTTAAACTAGTTTTGTTTTGCATTGTAGCTTACATGGAAACGTTTACTGAAATCATTTTAGAGGGCATCAATAAACCTGAGTGACAATATATAAAGGACCTTAGTGGTTTATGCAGATCACTATTTGCTTTATAAAAAATAACCCCCCACACACACACAGAAATTAACATGGTCAAATTATCAAACCAATTATTGAAAATGTGATTAACTTTAGAAATGTAATTTTATCATTTCCACATCCATGCAAGAGAACCCAAAAAAATAAAACAGAAGAGAGTTTGAAAAAAAAAAAAAAGTTTTATTTATATTACACATGTACACTACCAAAAAACTGCCTCCAGTTTTGCAACTGATTCCTATAGATTTTGGGGTGCTGAATCCAGGAAAAATAGCCAAAATGTTCCATCACGTCACGTTTTCTTGCAAAATTAGATTTCTTACCCATATAAGGAATGTTCACATAATTTCTTTTTAGCCGACTGCAGTTTATTTTCTTGGCCCAAAATAGAGGTTGTAATGGTTAACTAACTAGAAACACTCCCTCATGATATTTTAGAGTGTTTTGTATTCATTTTATACATTAACAGGACAATTGGGAGGCGGGGGGCTAAATCCAGTACTCGTGCTGGCGCATGTTCTTTCCTGTTCGCCTCGCCTCGTTCGCTCGCTCAAACACGGTGGTTGCGACATGAACGTTCCTGTCAAATTTCAGTTTCTTGCAAGTTCATTATTACCTTTTGTTTGCTCAGTCGTAATCCAGCTTTATTCCGAAGTGGTTCACTACAGTTGTAGTTTGCAGTGCTGTGTATTTGTGATGGCTCACAGAGCCAGAGGTTGCGTCAACTCTCCGGACAGTTTTTGTTTTATTTGTGGGGAATATACCATGAAAAAGCGGCAGAGGAACATTTCTGCATTTATTAAAAAAGTATATTTCGCCTATTTCGGTTTGAAGTTAGGCGATCAAGACAAACCGTGGGCTCCTCACAAAGTGTGCAAGACATGTGAGGAAGATCTACGCTTATGGATGAAAGGTAAAAAACAAGCATTTCGTTTCAGAATACCTATGATGTGGCGTGAACAAAGAGACCACAGCAGTGACTGCTATTTTTGCTCTTGCATTGTGAAGGGATACAACTTAAAAAATAAGAACGTAATAAGTTACCCCAACCTTCCCTCAGCAATTAGGCCTATGCCTCATAGCAACGAAGTACCTGTGCCTGAACCACCAAAATCTTTGGATCATATTTGTGTGGACGGTTCTGATCATGATGAGACTCATCAGATGGCTTTTCCCGATGAGTCCAGTACTTCCGAGTTTGAAACTGAACCAGATCCGAAACCTGAACTTTTCTCTCAAGCTGAATTGAATGATTTAGTCCGGGATTTAGGACTCCCAAAAGATGCTGCCCAACTGCTAGGTTCTCAGCTTAAACAGAAAAATCTATTGTCACCAGGAACAACTTTTTATTGGTACCGCAACCGCGAGACACAATTTTTGAAGTATTTCAGCAAAGAGGAAGATTTGGTATTTTGCAACGATATATACGGAGTGATGGAAAAGTTTAAACTCAAGTATGATCCTGCTGAATGGCGGCTGTTCATTGATTCGTCAAAAGACAGCATAAAAGGTGTTCTTCTTCATAATGGCAACACATTCGCTTCAGTTCCTATTGCTCACTCTGTTATTCTCCAAGAAAAATACGAGAATTTGGCCCTGATTCTTCAGAAGATTCGTTATGATGAGCATAAGTGGATGATTTGTGGAGACTTTAAAATTCTATCCATGCTATTAGGGCAGCAATCCGGTTTCACCAAATATCCCTGCTTCCTTTGCTTGTGGGATAGCCGGGCCCGCGACCTACACTGGGGGAAAAAAGACTGGCCAATTCGGGAGTATTTGAGACCCGGTGAGAAAAATGTTCTTCATGAGAGCTTGGTACCTCGTGATAAAATTCTATTACCACCTCTCCACATTAAGTTGGGTCTCATTAAGCAATTCATCAAGTCCCTTCCAAAAGATGGTGAGTGCTTTCGGTCCCTTTGCTCAAAGTTCCCCCGACTTTCTGAAGCAAAGCTAAAGGAAGGAGTGTTTGTTGGCCCTGATATAAGGAAACTCATTTCAGATGGAGCATTCGCTGAAACGATGTCTGAGAAGGAAAAAGAAGCCTGGGATTCCTTCAAGGATGTTGTTCTCAAATTCTTGGGGAACAGGCGGGATGAGAACTATAAGGATATTGTTGCCAGGATGCTCAATGCCTTCAAAGAACAAGGCTGTAACATGAGCCTGAAAGTCCATTTCTTGCACTCCCATGTGAACTACTTTCCCGAAAACGTGGGGGCGTACAGTGAAGAACAAGGTGAAAGGTTTCACCAGGACATCAAGGACGCAGAGAGAAGGTACCAAGGAAGATGGAACACCACTATGATGGCTGATTTCTGTTGGTTGCTGCTGCGGGAAACCCCAGATGAAAAATACGCCAAGCAGCGCACCAAGAGAAGCATTCGGGGGAAGAAGAAACGGGCCCACCAGGAGATTGATTGACCCAAGAATGACTTTAAAATCTAAACTGTGTTGACAAATATCGTGTTTTTACTAAACTTTGAAATAAAAATTTGCTAGTTATTACCACAGTCTCGGATCTCATTTATTAGAATTTTATTTTCACACCATCGGGTGTTTGTCTTCATGTATTGCAATGGTGCGGTTTGCGTTTTCTATTCTTACATACATACCTGTACAACATTTTTTGCACATTTCTTTGCTTTGCTTTGTGTCTAACCTCGCTCTTATATGCTCAATGTTTGTGCACATGTATGTGGCTGTTTTAAGTGCAGACAATTTTGCTACCATCACAGTGTGTTTTGTTGACATTACTCTATTCTTATGTGCTGCCTTGTTACAATTTTCTTTATTCTTATTTGAATAACTACTAAACAATTAGTATAAAGAATTCATCCAAGAAACTTTTATCTCGATCGCACTCAATCTGAAACGTTCACCTCAAACTGCTAACCCAATGTAGCAAAAAATCTGTACGTGATGGAGCAAATTGGTTACCAGATTTGGATTCAGCGCACCAAAAAATGTAAAAATCAATCGAAACAGAGGCAGTTTAAAAAAAGTTTTTTTAGTGTACCTGTGTTATTAATATATATATATATATATATATACACACACACACACACACACACACACACAGAAAGAGAATATACCAGACCTAAGCTCCTTTGTCTGTAGATCTATGGGATCATGTGTTTCGCTGTCCATGTGAAAGCGGACCTCTGGAGAAGAAAGCGTCAATGCTCTAAAAAAACAAAACAAAAAACCTTCAAGAATCTGTTGTGTAGAGAGCAGTAACGAACTACATTTTTTAAATCAATTAGAGAGCAATTAAAACAAATTCAGATGGTAGCTAACATGAACCTAGGTCCCTTCGATTTATATTTTATTCTTGAAGAGAGATTAGTACTCAGAAAGCGTAGTTACTCACCTGTAACAGGTGATCTCCAGGAACAGCAGGAATCAGTCTTCACATATAGGTGACGTCGGCACAGATAGAGCCCACGCGGAAATGCTCCCCAGTGTCCAATAGGAAAGCCAGTGGGAGTACTCCACTCCACTGCACCAACATATCTGCTTTCCTACCTTCCCAACTCCTCGCCTCAGTTGAGTTTGCAGCTGGGAGGAAGAGAAAAAATAAACCAACCCTACAACTCCTAGGGGAGGACGGCAGGTTGTGAAGATTGATTCATACTGTTCCCAGGGATCATCTATTACAGGTGAGTAACTACGCTATCTCCAGGAACAAGCAGGAATGCAGTCTTCACATATGGGACTTACTAGCTCCCAGGTAGCAGACTGGCATGATCCCTGAGGCTAAAGTATAGAGCCAAAGATATACTCCCTCTAATTATAGTCTGGTCTCTTGTAGAAGGCCGGGACAGAGGGTAGGAGTTGAGATTAAGTTCCAAAGAGGTGCTAAAGTACAGCTTGGCCAAAGAAAGTGGCCTGATGGGAGACCCTGTCCAGACAATAATGTGCAACAAAAGTATGAATGGAGGGACCAGGTAGCTGCCCGACAGATCTCGTCAATGGATACTGAATGAAAGTTGGCTATGGCGGTTGCCATAGCCTGCACATTATGAGCAGTAACATGACCCTCCAGGAAGAGTCCTGCCTGTGTATAAGCAAAAGAAATACTCTATCCAGATGGATAAAGTAGCAGATTGTATGTTTTGTCACCGGTAGGCCAAGATGACTGGGATTAAAGAAAATGAAAACTTGAGAGGATCTTCTGTGAATTTTAGTTCTATCCAAGTAGTAAGCTAGTGCTTGCTTATAGTCTAAGGATGGTAGCGCTGCTTCAGTCCGACATGCATGTGGTCTCAGGAAGAAAGTCGGTAGGATTATCGATTTGTTCAGACGGAAGGAGGAGACCACATTCGGAAAGAAGTGTGGATGGGTACGAAGGACCACCTTGTCATGGTGGAACAGGGTATATGGCAGATCTGCCACCAGAGCTTGCAGTTCACTTTTGTGTCGAGCTGATGTGATGGCGGATAAGGAAAATTACCTTCCAAGACAATAACTTTAGTGAAGTGGCAGCTAAAGGCTCAAAAGGAGGCTTTAGAAGTTGAGCTAGAACCACGATGAGCTCCCAGGCCACCGGAGGTGGCTTAATGGATGGCTTGAACAGCAGGAGACCCCGCATGAAGCATGGTACTAAGGGATGTGAGGAGATAGTGCCATTGCAGCCCAAGATGATCTCTGACTGAGTTAGTCTTAAGACCAGCTAAGGACAAGTAGGAGATATTGTAGAAGAGATTCCACCGGGGAGACAAATCAGTCAATGCCCTTTGGGAAGCACCAGAGGACAAAACTTTGCCATTTGAAGGCATAAGATTGCTTGGTGGACTGCTTGCATGATGCATGCAGAATATTTTTGACCTCCTATGACACATCGAGGTCAGCGAGCACTATCCCTTCAGCAGTCATGCCATGAGGCGAAGGGCATGAAGATTGGGATGGAGAAGCATCTTTTGGCCCTGGGAGAGAAGTTCAGGTGCACATCAGAGCCTGAGAAGTTGAGTCTGCACAAGGTGAAGAAGCAGAGGAAACCACAGTTGACAGGGCCAAAAAGGGGCTAGGAGAAGCATTTTGGGTATCAAGGAGATAGGAGGGAATACATTGAGTAGACCCTGTCCCCAATGGAAAAGGAAGGCGTACGGGGTCTGTCTGTGCAGGACGGATGCCTGTAGCAGAACAGTGGAAGCCGTTTGTTCACACAGAATATGGCAACCTGGCTGTCTGTCCTGACTAATACCTGTTGCCCCGATAGTTGGGGATGAAAAACCCAAAGGGCATTTGCAAAAACCTGTAGTTCTAGGCGGTTGATCTGCAGAGCAGATTCCTGTTAGTTCCACAGTCCCTGTGTGATTAGGTTGTTCAGGTGTGTTCCCGAACCCAGCTTGAAGGCATCCGGTGTCAGGGTGCATTGAGGTGGAGGCATTTGAAAAGGTGAACCGCTGAGTAGGTTCGATGGAGAAGAGACTTGGTCAGTTGAGGGGTGATGTGGATTCTAGTCTCTGAGACACCCCTTTGCTTGCAGTCACTGAGAAGATGAATAGTGGGGTTGTACGTCTCGGTTGGATGTGCATCCACTGCTATTTGCAGGGACCGTAATCAACACCTTTGCCTACCCGCACATACTGTGCCATTGTGCAAGGAGCACTGGATGGGGGTCGGAGAGAGGTGGAGCAGGGGAGTGGCAAAGTGGCTGGATGTACAGGGCCTATTCACGTCAGGGCCCTCTACGTCCAGCAGCATCTACATGGACACCTGGATTATTCCACCTTGTAAGTGGAATAAGTGCCAGGCGTCCCTACAATTGTGGGCTGCAGCCCCTCCCTACCCCAGTGCACCACTGTGGGGATGGTCCCAGTGGACAATCCCCATTTTGGGGGACCCCCCACCCCTGAGGGCTGGGCGGCAGGATGAAGGGGTTTTACCACAGCAGGGAACTTTGTTGCTCCGGCTGGATGTTTCTGTGCCATGGCAACAAGGCATCGCTGCACTAGCACACCAGCCGGAGTGTTGGGAGGGCTGGCCTGGCAGCAGGCTGGAGTCTCCTGCTGCAGAATAGGGGGCACACCGGACTGTCTAGGTGCCCTGATTTTGCACCCACGGGAACGTATGGCTCCCATGGTTGCAGAGTAAGGTACAAAACAGCTACATCTATCTTTTGGCCGTCCGGACGTGCCCCTGTCTGAATCGGCCTCCATGTTTCCCAACAGATGGACATTTCTCGAGCCGTTATGCAGCTTTGCTGTTGCATTTGTTTCACCAGCTCTATGAGGCAGGCACAGTGATCTTGTGGAAGAAAAACATGGGCCTGTTGAGTGTCCAAGAATGCTCCAATGAACTCCAAAGATGAGACTTTGGAAAGTTTAGGTCAAATCCCAGATGTTGGAGCACCGTGATGGTGCGATGCAGGGAAATTTTACCTCCTGAGGGGAGTCTCCCCTGATTAGCCAGTTGTTTAGGTAAGGGAAGATGAAGACTCCACAAAATGTATAGCAGGAGTTACTGCCTATCTCTGCATTTTGGAACACCAACGGTGCAGAGGCTAAGTCAAAGGGCAGCACCCAGTATTGGTAGTGGTTCCCCTGAAACAAGTGCAGATACTGATCCATCCTCAGCACAGACAGTAAGTGCGTGTACGCCTCCTTTAGGTCTAGAGAACATAGCCAATCTTATCTCTGGAGGTATGGGAGACGAGTTCCCAGGGAAATCATTTTGAATTTTTCTAGGACCAGAAACTTGTTTAGGTCTTTGAGATTCAAGATATGCCTGAAGCCTCCTGTTTTCTTTGGAATGAGAAAATACGGGGAGTAGAAGTCCATCCCTTCTTGAGGAGGAGAAACTCTTTCTATGGCACTCTGGGACAACAGGGTGGACACCTCTTCTCTTAAGTGTGTGTTTTGAAGGGGATACATGGGATAGTCCCCTGTGAAGATGGTAGGTGGTAAGGTCTCAAAGTGAAGCAGATATCTCCTTTAGACAAATTTGCAAGTCCACTGTTTTGAAATTATGAGGTGCCACCTGTGAGCATAGGAAAAGTCTCTGCCTGCTATGTGGAGGGGCTGGGGACCGTCCAGAGGCAGAGTGGCAATGCTCTCTAGGAAGGAAAAACCAGGCACAGATTGTGCCTGAGCTGGTGGTTGAAGTTTGGGAGCCTTGGGCTATTTGGGCTGGCGAGGGCCCTGCCGCTGCTGCTGAGGCTGGTAAGCAGCTGAAGGTGGGTAGGAAGGATATTTCTCTTCTTCTTAGAATAGAAAGGTTTCCTGGGAAGAGTCTGCCTTTTGGAGGGGTCCACAGCTTTTCTAGAAAGACTCCTGAGGATGAGATCATCTGTCAATCTTTCCAGCCTTTTCACCCCAACCTTTTCCAAAAGGGTTTTTTCCCATACATGGGATGTTGGCCAGTTTGCCCTGGACCCACTGTTAGAGATGTGATGCTTGTGACCAGGCCATTCTCCCAGCCCCAATGAAGACTGCTGAAGCTCTACTGGTTGACAAAGGCATCAAAAGATGCCCTGGTAAGAAATTTTGAAGTATTCTGACTTTGTTCGATGAGTGTCTGGAATGCACTCCTCTTATCATCAGGAAGCATGGGGCAAATGTCTCCAGATCCCTGGTGACATCTTTTAGAAAAATGCCCATGTATAGCATGTAGGAGTTTATCCTAGAAGCCAGCATGCATGCCTAAAAGCACAGACGCTCAAAGGCATCGAGTGTCCTCGAGTCTCTACTCGGAGGCATGAAAGAGTGATTTTTTTTAACTTTTTATTCAGCGCATTACCAATTCTACCACCACTGAGTGGTGTGGGAGTTGAGGCTTCTGGAAGTTTGGACATTAACTCAGTACATAGTATCGAACCTCTTGCTGAAAGGCAGAACAGTGAGAGGGGCCTCCCACATGCAGAGCATAAGATCTTGTAAGATGCGATGCATTGGTAAAATAGCCGCCTCCTTGGGTGTGGGAGGACATTGGCTTATTTCCAATTCCTCTGCCCTTGGTTCCTGTGATGGCTAGTCTTGCTGCCATGTCACGGATAAGTCTGGGAAGACATATCCTCTGGTGGGGACCTGCGCCACTCATGTGGAGGGGATGGGTCTGAACTTACATGTCTGTAAGTTCTTGGGAATCTAGTGATCCCTAGTCAGAATCTGAAGAACTGGAATCTGAGTCTGACAAAAAGTTGAAATATCGGCGGTCTTGTATTTGACCTTGAAGCTTCATTGACAGAGGGCCAATGCAGATACAGACACTCAAGTGTATCGGCATCAGCAGCCATGGCAGTCTTAGCCTGTTCAGTACTGGTGGTATCAGTCAGTTCCAACAGAAGTACTGGCCTCGGGAGTTCCAACGATGTGAGCTCAAGGGCCAGCATTGGGGCCGATACACTTGGCAATAGGCAGGGTGCCGAAAAGCCTGCACTGCTGGAGATGTCGATACTATCTATGCCGAGGCTGCTAGAAGCGTGGCCAAACGCCTCTCGAGAGCCAGCATACGGTGGGTCCAGTGAGATGGCCAACGTCTGGGTGGAATCACCAACAGGGCTTTGAGCCACCATCCAAGAACATGGAACCGGTAGCCCTCCAGAGGTCAATTCCTTGGGAACGTCCCGGAGCCCATCATGTGCTTTGGAGGACAGGTCCTTCCTGCTGGGGCTACTTGGCTGGCCGGTCTGCATCGGAAGCACCCCTAGAGGAGTCTCAATGCTTATGTTGTGATTTTCCTCTGGTCTCAGTATGTTTTCAATGTCGATGCTCTTTTTAGAACTCACAGACTTACTCTTATATTTGGACTTCGAAGAGACCTGAGACCCACTAGAGGAGGTCAATGTCCTCGATGTGGAAGACACTGGAATCAAGTCTGGAGTGAACAGGGATCCACATTGTCTGGCTCTGTTCTTTAGGTCTCTTTGTCATTTGTTGGCACACAGGACAAGAATTTGGTAAATGGCCAAACATTGTCGACACCAATCATGTTTATCCGTGACCGATATGGTATCAGTATATTTAGTACTTTTTTTTTTTAAACCACTATTTGGATTTTCCATTTTAGAAAAAATATCCCTCAGGATTAAAAGATATGAAGGCCTGAAGGCCTAGTTAGCGGTTAACCAGTGGGAAAAGAAATAGAAAATGTTATAACTAAAAAAGAGAAATTCAGGACCGGTGTCAATTCTGACGGAACCAGTGTCGATGGAAAGGCAGAGCATAGTAGCACACCAAAAAAGAAAAGTTTTTCAGCGGTGACAGGATTTTGCAACCTGTTAGCTCTGCATAAAATGAAGAACTAAGGAGTGGAATTCGGAAGGCAGACACGCAGGCACAGTGCAGCGCTCCCAAAGGCTTTCCTATTGGACGCTGGGGAGTGTTCCTGTGTGGGCTCCGTCGGTGCAGATGTCACCTATACGTTAAGGCCGCATTCCTGCTTGTTCCTGGAGATTACTTGAATGTAGCAACTATCACTATCATAAATCTGAGTAAACTCCGGGTGCTGCTGTGGAGATCCAGATCAGAACTTTCCAATATATCACAGCCAACTACAGGGTAGACTCTGAGAAGAGATGTTTCAATAAAAGAGCTAGATTTACTCATCTGTGTTATTGTGTTAGCATGAACTAATGCAGTTAATATAAGTTATTAGTGCATAGGTTTTACTGCATGAATACTCCTGCTAGAACTCTGCACACAATTCAAAGTTATGCACTTGGTGATATTTTTTTTCTCTATTGTATTTTTAAAATTTAGTATCAAACACACTCAAAAACAATATGTGTTTTTATTTTGCCAAACAAAACATGGGGAGTATTGCATAATTCAGACCTTTTGACACTGAAGGTGAAATTAGACCTTACCAACTAATTTTCTTTCCTGGAGCCTCTCCAGTCCAATCCAGACACAAGGATTATGTTCATCCACCAGCAGATGGATACAAACACTGAGTTGAAACACTCCTCCATAAGTAGCTTGTGCCCTTACATTAAGCCAGCATGAAACTCACCAAGCAGAAGAATGGAGACCTCCCCAAAGCCGCATACCTCACAACCAGCATCTCAGTCAAACTTTGAATCATAAGTCTGCAACTGCAACAAAGGCGCCCTATTTTCTTTTTCTTTAAATGAACTGCAATAACCCTTCTTCCTGAGGACCAGGAGCCTCGGCAGAGGAGGCAGAAAAAAAAGCCTCTAATCCCACAGCCACTCTCTGTGGCCTTGGACAAGCCACTTAACCCTCCAGGTACACTTAGATTGTAAGCCCTTCGGGGACAAGGGAATAAAAAGCGTAAGTTTGTAAACCGCTCTGATACACAGGGTAAAGGGCGGTATATCAAGTGCCTAAACCATAAGAAAAACCATAATTCAAAATGCGGTCGCATCATGGAATGATACAGAGGCATTATGATATCCTTTGTTTTATTCTCCATTCCTTTCCTTATGATACCTAGCACTCTATTGGCTCTCTTGGCTGCTGCTGCTGCACACTGGGTGGAGGGTTTCAACATGTCCACGCCGCCGCCTACATCTTCTTCCTGGGTGGTGGTTCCTAATGTGGAACCTTGCATTGTGTAACCATAGCTTGGGTCGTTCTTTCCTAGGTGCATAACTTTGCACTTGTCCATATTAAATTCATCTGCCATTTGGACGCCCAGTCTTCCAATTTATCAAGATCCTCCTGCAATTTTCCACAATCCTCATGGGTTTTTAACAACTTTGAATAGTTTTGTGTCATCTGCAAATTTGATTATCTCACTCGTTATTCCCATTTCCAGGTCATTTATGAATATGTTAAAAAGCAGTGGACCCAGCACAGATTCCTGGGGTACTCCACTATTCACCTTTCTCCACTGGGAAAAATGGCCATTTAGCCCTACATTCTGCTTTCTTTTAACCACTTCCTGGTCCACAATAGTACACTGCCTCCCATCCCATGAGTTTTTAATTTCACCAAATGTCTCTCATGAGGGACCTTGACAAAGGCTTTCTGAAAATTCAGATACACTATATCAACCGACTCACTTTTATCTACCTGTTTATTCACACCTTCAAAAAAACATAACAGATTAGTAAGACAAGATCTTCCTTGGCTAAAGCTAAAGTCGTGTTGGCTGTCTCCCATTAAGCCATGACTATCTACCTTGAGGCCTGTGCCGAAGGGCCAGGGTCCTCCTGAGAACCTGCGGTCCAAGTCTCAGAAACTGGCTGGAGAGGACCGGATACTCAAGGAATGGGACTGGGACCTCAATGGGGGCTGAGGATTTACCATTCAGAGCTCGGCTCGACGACCGGGGACTGCCCTGAAGTTGGGGGGGGGTTCCGGTCATCAGGGCAGATGTGGACGAACCAGCCATCATTACCTGCTGTATGGCCAGGATAGCAGCGATGCTCTGCTCCATGGCTGCCATTCTGGTTTCCAAGCCAGAAGGCTCTGCAGCTGTTGGCACAGGCACAGAGGATTTTGGGCCCCGTGCCGGCACTCTTGCAAGTGTGTCCTCCACAAGGACTACAGCCTCGAGGAATCTTGCACGATCTCTGCCGGCCGAGGAATCCTTTTTAAGGGCCTTGTTGAGACGCTTCTTAGAGTCGCTCGAGTCCCTCCAGGCAGTCTTACCGGGGACGCTTGGCCCTCACGGGAAGTGCTGGACTTGGAACTTGGCATCAGAAAGGCTGTTGCAGAGTCAGACCTGGAGAACAGTTTCTCCTGCGATTCCGACCTCTTTTTATTGGTTTTAAGCATCATGGCCTGGAACAGGTCGCAGGAGGTGCTATCATGGTCCGGTCCCAGGCAGCATAGGTAGCAGTCATGAGTGTCGGTGACAGACAGTTTGATTGCAGCGGTCATGTTTTTTGAACTGTCACCACCTCGTCCTCCCTAGGCGGTTGCCTAGGTGTATGAAGCAGTGAGAGTCTTTATTTATAATAATGCCTATGGTTGTAGTTGTATAAATGGCAAATAATTCCAGCCGAGCAGTGATATTGGCACACAGGATTTTTATTCTTCTCAAAGTCAAAAGGGGTTCTTTGCACACAGTCCCCAAATATCAAACACAAAAGGTGGGTATTTCAAATAACGCAACAAAAATAAGTAGCTTTCACAATGCAGCTTGTCAGTGAACTCAGAACAAAGTATTTCTTCATACAAATGAAAACAGGGTTGGAGAAAAAAAACCTTCTTCCCAAAATGGCTTTTAAAACATATGCAGTTTCTTCAGCAGTTTAGCAATGCAAAACTCTCCCTGCATAATGTCCTTCTTCCTCTCCCAAACCAGGTTTCTCAGCTTGCTCTCTAGCAGGCTCTGTATACTTTGTAAACAATCTTTCACAGCAAGAGTTAAGCTTTTCAGGATTTCTAGCAAACCTCATTTGCATAACCTCTTCAACTCAGCGTTCTGAACACATCTTCTAGTTTCACATTTCACAAACACTTTAACACTTAGCTACAATGGAGCATTCCATCTCATTATCAGAATTAAGCTCTTGGGCTATGGAAGTTTCAAAGTCCATGCTTTCAGCTTCAGATTCTGTTACAGAAACATTAGGTTTGAATCCAGCTCTCCCTGGCTGCAAACCTTCTAAAATTCTCAGAACCTTCTTTAAGGCAGACTCTCCCTTTCTCTGAGAAATGCCTTTCCTCTCAGACAACTCCTTGCCTTTCAAACGGTTATTAAAAGTCCTTGCCAAGCTCACCTGATCTCGGGGAAATAAGCCTCTAGCTGACTTTACAGCTGTTTGCTCAGTCTCCATGAAATCCTCTGGGGAACGCTGTCGGTTACTCCCATGGCTTATGAACTCTCTCTGGCAAGCTTTAACACCTCGGGCTGGTTTGCCCTCTCTGCCTGGAGTTTCTGGAAAGATTTCTTTCCCTCTGCGAGTGCCTTTCTTTGGTAGTCCCACTGAACTCCTAGGGCCTCTTCCCCTCCTGGAATTCTCTGACCCGATTACCTCAAGACTGGGCTCAGTGCTGGAACTCCTGTTTCTCCTTTCACTTTCAATGGAGGATTCACAGTCCCTGGAAGCTGGTCTCTCAAAGCACCTTTCCTTCAGGCTGCCTTTCCCTGCAGTGTACCTCCTTCCTGCACCCTGAGCACCTCCCTCTCGGGCACTTCTTGGCTGGGCAGTTTGAGGACTTTTCTGTGGGCTCTCCAGACACTTCCACGAGCTCCTTCCTTCCTGCTGAGGACTCCTCCCTCGGCTCTGCACTCCTCCCTTGCACTCTTGCTACTGCTCTTGCTGCCTTCCTGTTCAAAGTTCCTGCGTTTATATCTGCAGTTTCTCTTACTGCCTGCTAACTCCACCCCCAACTCTCTCCTATGCACGGGGTTGGTAACTAGGGAACCTGGGCGTGTCCCTTGACTACCAGCTTTCTGTGTGGAGTTTTTTTTCAGAATCAGAGGTTTTAACCCCTGACTTTCTGGTTTTTCTCCCCTTCTCTGGGAAAATCACTGTATTTCTCTCCTCTTTCTTATGCTGTTTCTGGCCTTCGCCGTCACAGAACCCACCAGGGGACATGGTGGGAAACACCTAGCCAGGATTGACAACTCCCAGGCAAAAAACAGCACGAACGCCGGTCAAGGCAAGCCTCTATCCAAAAAAGGGGAAACGAGCTGAGAACAGTGCCGGGCCCAGTGCCGGCTCCAGCTCGAGGTGGGAAGAGGAACCAGTATGCAAACCGGGAACAGCTAATTTTTAAGGATATAGCAAGGATTTTTTCCCAGGGAAACTGGACTGATGTCAGTTGGGCTCCGCAGAAAAAAGGAAACTGAGCAAGATGGCACCCTTGGGCAGGAAGGGGACCACGCATGTGTGGTAGCATGTCCCAAAGGCTTTCTTTGAAAGCTGGGGAAATGCTCCACACACAGGCTCCATCAGCGCAGACATCACCCATATATGAGGACTGACTTCCTGCTTGTTCCTGGAGAAATACTGGCTAGTTATGTTTCAACTTGGTGTTTCTCAGTCTCCATGTGCTGATCATAACCCAGGCATTTGGACTGGACAGATGGTTAGGAAGTTTGAGTTTTGTTTGCAAAATTACAGCAGGAGTAAGGCAACTTGTGGTTAACGCTGCACATTAATGCGCACTGGTGTATAGTGACACAGTAGACCTTTTAATCAATATAGTACTAAAACTGTAATCATGTTTAAACAAATTACAAATGTGCAAACTTACTGTAAAGAGCAAACTATGCTGTCATTTTTTCCTATTAAGTTTACAGATAATCAGTAATAAACAATTGCATTATGAAAAATAGGGGTAAGTAAGAATACAAGTCATAAGAAAATAAAATACAAAAGGAAAGAAAAGAAATACCTTACACCAAGTTAGTTTACAATATAGGGCAAAAAGGAAAACAATGGAGTTTAAATAGAGGAAATCAAAGAAAACAAGATATACACAGATACAAATTTATACTTTAAGTCACAAATATTACCAGTGTCAAGCCTAACTTAGGTGGGGATAGAATTGAAGACCACCACCACCCTGGAAGCCATCTCAAGAACTGCAACAGGTCAAAAAATATACTTGGCTCCCTGGAAACAAATACATTTACAGGGATACCTCAACAAGAAAACAGCACCCAGTTGGACAACTTTTGGTCCTCGAGCAATAATGGTCTTCCATGAGATGCAAAACAGAAGACATCAGAAAATATCCTAACTGTGCAACCCAGAGAAAGGATGAATCTTTAAACTAGAAAAATGATTTTAACAACCTATCAGAATCTAAAGCAAACTGAATTAAGGTTGATGGGATGGACGGAATCTCTCCAGACTGTTCCAAAAAATTAGTCTATTCAAGGCTATCCAAAGGATTACTAGGCTCCACCATATCACCTGGAACTGCAGTCTTAGCCTGTGGCAAATAAACCTTGTAAACAATGGGGAAAGCAGAAACCATCAAAACATCCAGAAACTAGTCTTTAAACATTTCATATGGAGACTGACAATATCAGCTTGGGAAAATTAATGAGCCACAAATTCTTATAGCAGGTCATGCTTTCCAGAAATTCCATCTTCCCTCATGAAACCAGCTTGTTCTGCACCAATACAGCCTCATTAGTTTCTATTTTTGAGACTCCTGCAAATGACTATATTTTTCATTCAACTGACCCAAATCTTCTTTCTGTAGGAGAGTCTATCAAAAGTTGTTATAAGTGGAAGAACAAAGATTGGATTTCCTCTATTGGAAATTTTTGTATTTCCTGGATCACCTTCCATAAAACATTAAAGTCCATAGTCCAACTTAGCTCAATGGCTTTAGAAATAAATACCAGCAGCATTAGTTAAACTCACATTTGCTGAGCTCAGGCTCTTCACGCTTAAGTCTGCCATACTCCCACCAACTTGCTGCTCCGTTAGACTACTTTGATTGGCAGCCAAAGCATCCTTGAAGTCATGGCTTTCTCCTCCCTTTGGTCCACAGAAACCTGCAATGCATCATCGGCCAAAGGCAGGTTTTGCGACATGCATGCTCCCTTGCTCACCAGCTGCACGGAAGGCAACTCGCTCCCTGGGAGACAACAATACCTCCCCCAAAGGTGAGGAAAAGGTCTCCAGCACTTCACTTCCACTTGACAGCCAGCACTGCACTGGAAAATGAACAGAGGGTCTCTGGCCCACAAAGGAATCCATTAGACCAGGTAACTACTGCACTGATTTGGGAGGCTTCCTCTGGGCTGACCCTTGCTTTTCAACATTTTGGCACAGAAAGTTCTTACAGTGGTAGTTTTGCATCCGCCATCTTGAAACACCCCAAACTGAATCTTTAAGCTGTAAGCTTATACTCAATCTTTGTATATACAATCAAATATTCCAGTGATAAGTAGGCAGCAAACAACAGAAAATTTAATACTCTTTTCAAAAACATTTAGACTTCTGCACATTTACACCTCCAATATCCTATTACACTTTTTAAACTGAACTGTTGGATATATCTTGGAGACTCGAAGGCACCACAAGGTTATCACTAAAGTGGAACCATCAGCGCTTCCTCCTCTTTTCTTGCAGCTGCAAATGCACAGAACAGTTTTTGTTCTGATTTTGGTAGCAAAAGATCGTGCTGGTGTTAGTGGCAGTTTGTTTTTTTCTTCTTCTTGCAGCTTCTCTGGTGACAGTTAGTGGGATCCCTGAAATAAGAGGTTGAGATTGGTGCTAGTAGGAAAGACTGAAGGAATGTTTCTATGCGTGGAATGAATCTATGAAGAAAGTGAGTTCTGGCTATTTTTAGAGGCACCTTCTTAATGGTGTCAGTCTTTCTAATCTCTCCATTTTGAGCTCAAGAGCTCATTAAGACTCAGTAAATGCCATTGTCTTGTTCCAGACCACCTGGCAACTTGAAGAAATATGGGCTATAAACCCAGTTCCCCAGAAAAATAAAATTCCCAAGGATATATTCCAATTGTTTTAATCCTCTAGAGATCTGAATTTTTGTGGTCAATCCTAGACCTGAAATATTTTAATCTTTATGTAAGGATCAGTCTTGTCAAGATGCAATTGCAATGCTCCCTTTTAGGCAATTTTCACCAGATTAGCTAGGCTGAATGGATGGGCAGGATGTCTACTTTCAAATACTAATAGAAAGTGTCATAAAACATAGTGATTTTTTTTGCATACTAGACTTCCATTTTTAGTACATATCTCAGGTTTTTTTTACATTTTTTATTTATAACATTTTCAAAGTGCATAATCACAAAATAGAATAATTAGAAAACAGAAAAAGTCCATATATATAATTATTTTTAAAAAAAAGCATCAACACTAGACTTACAACATGGAGGAACCTAAAAAAATTCCATGCCAAAAAAGAAAAAGAAGTTAGGAGCATGAGGATATCTTCACGTGGAAGTCTGTATGAGACGCATCCTCTAACCCTCAGGAGCATTCTCTCATATAAGTAAAAATTCTCCCAGCAGTTTGGATTCAAAGAAAAAAATCACCAAGATTCATACAAAATAATACATTTACATAGGTATTTCAACAAAAAAGTAGCCCCCAGAGCAGTGACTGGCAATATACCAGAATATCTCTCCTCTTTTGCCGAGTTTCTCTAGAAAAGTCAGGAAAAATAGATTTTCACCCAAATCATACTAAAGATATTGTATAGCTTGGCACAGCGTGGTCTCTGCACTGGAGTGCATGCTTGGGAGATCAACATACAAACGAGATTTTATGATCCTTCCCAGAATCGTATCCATCTGGGTGCTCACGTCCTCTCTTATCAATGCTCATTATCAAAAGGAACAGTGGGTAAGAGTTCTGGTAGGTGCAAGTTCAGAGATCAACAGTAGCAGGCATTTGCCTTCAAGTATTGGGCTGTCAGGAAGTCTACATCGGGAGTTAGAGAGCAGCAGAAGCGAACAGCCCCGCGGTGCGAAGATTAAGGTAAGACACCGCAAGACTGTTTGCTATCATTGCCGCTGCTGCAGGTCCTGGAGAGGGGGTGGCAGCGGCGGCAATGAACATGAGTGGGGGGGGGGGCAGGGTGCAAAGGATGAGGTTCACCTGGGGCACCTTATCTCCTTGCGCCAGTCTTGGCTGCTTCCCTTCACAAGTGCAGCACAATGAGTTGTGAGCAAAACCCATCTGCCAGGTTTCACCTGCGATGCTCTTCATAGGCCAGACATATTCTCCAACTTTCCTCAATGAGATCTTGCTGCCTATTCAACTTTGTGTACCCCTGAGGTATCTTGCCCTCCTCTGTCTCCCCAGGCTTGTTACCCACTGGATCACTCTTAATTTGCCTTCTTTATTTTCTGAACTTTAAATTTTAGTAGCATTGTAGCTTTTTGCTCCCACTATTCTAGCTTCCTCACAAAAGCAGGAGAGGAGGGCAGGGTTTCCAAAAGAGATAGGAGGAATAGTGGAGGAGGCAATTGACTGGATGCAGATGGGTTCTGTGCCCCATGCCCGGTGGCTAATCAGGTTGAAGCTCTCTTGGATCGCCCCAATGCTCTGAAGGGAAAGCCCTCATATGAGGCTGTTGCACCTGAGAGCCCTCCTAAAGTTCTCTGGCCTTTAGATGTCTGATTCTGCACAGGTATGCTTATTTAGCATCTGCTGGAGACAGAAATAGAGACAGTGAAGGATGCACAGGGTCTTATATAAAGGTGATGTCAAACTCAGTTCTCTGTCTCCATCTGCTGGTAGAGGAGCATAAATCCACACATCCAGACTGGCCTAAAGATAAGGAATGTATCATGTGACCTACAGTTTTCTTTAACTGCTGAGTTATATGATCCACCAATGCAACCATTACATATAATTATCACTGTAGAAAAAAATTACAGCAAATTAAAACAGCATAGCCTAAAGCCAAAAAAAGAAGGAATACCACATACTACACTATGGAATGATCTGTGCTCTATTTCCTTCTTTCTTTATAATAACTGGTACCAAGATTGCCTTGGTACACTTTAGTGGGAACACAGATACTGGGTGCAAAATAAATATGAAAACAATGGTGAAATTAGGACTTACCTGCTAATTGACTTTCCTTGAGTACATCCAGTCCAGTCCCATACCTGTGGGTAGTCACACCTCACCAGCAGCTTGGAGACTGAGTATATCAATGCTGATGACATCACCCCTCAAAGGCAGCTGCCATCTTACCAACCCTCAGTATACTATTGACAAAGCAGACTCACCTGAGTAATATTCAAGGAAAGAAAGAAAACTATGCCAGATTACTGATGAACCACCCCCAACCAAGGCAGGCAACAAAACCACCCTGTGGAGCGCAAGAGAACCGTCTGAAAAGGTCAGGTCAAGCGACCACGAACACCATATGCTACTGATAAGCGTCCCTAGAACGTTTCTATTTGATTCATAATTTAAACTTCCTTCACCCTGCCAATGTGAATTGGGAGAGAACGGAGCACAATGGTAACCAAACAAGGATTACGTTCCATTCAAGACCTGTTCTTTTGATCCAGATTGACCATAATCGATGTCCTTAAACGGTCAGGATCACCACATTGAAAAAAATTTCTGGGAGGGTTCCGGGACTGGAATGGACTGGAGATACTCAAGGAAAGCCAATTAGCAGGTAAGTCCTAATTTCACCTTCCTTATCATCCCTCCAATCCAGTCCCGTACCTGTAGGATGTACCATAGGACTACTAACCCTGGGAGGGACCTGCGAGCCTGGAATGAATCACATCCGCACTGAATCTCGCATCCCCTACCACCTGTACATCCAGGTGATAATGATGCACAAAAGTATAGAAGATGACCTAGTAGCCGCCCTGCAGATGTCCACTGGGGGGACTAGGCTAGCCTCCACCCATGATGTGGCTTGCGCTCTGGCGAAATGAACCTGCAACCCTTTGGGCAAGGCTCAACGTCGTAAAAGATAAGTCAAGGAGATGATCTTCTTCACGCACCTAGAAATGGATGTCTTGGAGGCTGCCTCTCCGTTACGCGGCCCTCCAAACAGTACAAACAAATGGTCTGACTTTCGAAATGGTGCTGTGCGTTTTGAGATAGCGCTTGAGCAATTGGCGGACGTCCAGAAGACCGAGCTGGGCATTTTCCGCACCCATTCTGGACTCTGAAAATACCAGATGAGAGACTGGTTGATTGAGGTGAAAGGCGGAGATTGCCTTAGGCAGAAAAGACAGCACTGCCCTTAAAACAACATTTTCCTTGGATATTGTAAGGAGAGGCTTGAGGCATGAAAGTGCCCACAACTCCAAAATTCTGCGAGCCAAACAGATCGTCATCAAAAAGAGTCTTCAAAGTCAGATCCTTCAAGGAACAATTACTGATAGGGGAGGCACCTTTCGAGCCAAACACCGCCAAAATCAAGTTGAAATCCCAGGGGGGCACCACAGGCCTAAGTAGTGGCTGGAGCTGCTTTACGGCCCGAAGGAAGCGCACTACGTTTGGATGAGCAGCCAAGGAGATGCCCTGGACTTTTCCATGGTAACATATTAGAGCCGCTACCTGAACTCACAGGAACTTCAGGCGAGCCCCTTTTCAAACTGGACTGCAGGAAAGTCAACACCTCTGGAACAGATGTCGCCAAGGGCCAGCAGTGACATTCTTCACAACAGCCTTCGAACACTCACCAAAAGCGCACATACGACAGACTGATCGAATGTTTCCGGGTCTTCAATAAAGTACCAATTACCGGGGCCATATATCCCCGCTTTTCTCAACCGAGCCCGCTCAATAGCCAGGCCGTTCAGTGAGAACTGCACCACCTGAGGCTTCCGGACTGGGCCTTGAGACAGGAGATCGCTCAGTCTGTCTGCCAGGTAATTCTCCTGTCCAGGGAGATAGACCGCTTTGAGAAGTATGCCATGATTGACTGCCCAGGAGCACAGGTTCTGCGCTTCCTGGCATAGAATGCGGGACCCCGTGCCCCCTTGTTGTTTACATAGAACATAGCAACTTGATTGTCTGTCTGAACTAAGACGGACTGGTGAGAGATGAGATGAGAGAAGGACCTCAGGGCTAAGCTTGAACAAGCTTCTAATCAGATCATAAAAGGGCATCCACCAAATATGCTGCTCAGGACTCTAACTTGGATGCCTCCGGAGGCGCCACCTCTCCTGCTGTTTCCAAAATTCCTTACATCCATTGCAAGCACGCACGGACCACAAAGGCCCCACAGAAGGATGCCTGTAAGGACAATGCATTGATATCAAGCGCCTGCTTAAGTAATGTCTTTAATCTTCAGTCTTGCACATCCTTGTACTGCACTTTACCGGGATCGTGGTCTTCTTTGTGCCCGCCGAGGCTACCGCATTCACCTTAGGTGAGCAGAGGAGCTCCTTTCTCTGAGTCTGGTAAGGGATACAGTCTTGCCATCATACGCGTGCCCTTAAGAGTGGCCTCCCGTATCTCCCATTCATCTTGGATCATCTGCTTGATCACATGATGGAGGGGGAACACGGTTAGAGACTTCCACACTGCCTGGAACAATGGGCCCTCTAGTGGCTCCTCCTCCAGTGGTGCTTCCAACATATTAAGGGCACTTAGCGAATGAGCGATCAATGCTGCCAACTGCTCCCGACAAAATCCTTGCCTAGTCTCCCTGCATGATTTCTCCTTCCTCATGTTCGGTGGGCTCCTCGCCCATGTCTACCCCCCGAGTCTCCTTCCTCCTCTGAGTGAAGGGATCCTGTATCCTACACATCTCTAGCTCGGACCGGGCTCCCCCTTGGCCTGCTGCCTCTGAAAGCCCCCTCTTCCTAGACTCCCCAGAGAGCCTCTGTTGGTCATCCTCCTGTTGCTGCTTCATGCAAAAAGCCTTATGCATGAGTAACACAAACTCAGGGGTAAACCTGCTACAGGTTAGTTCTTCAGCCATATTCCTGGACATGGAGGGTCTGGGAGATTGAACCCCTGCACTATGCCCCTCCAAAAGGGGCGGGGGGTATCTGCTCTATCAGGAAGCGTTACACGCCTGGCCTTCCCAGTGGGTGACTAGCATTCTCCTGACCGCTGAGAAGGACCTTCGGCCCTCCCAAGGGACCGTTCCTTCCCCACCTTATCTCCTGGAGCATCTAGATGCTCCTACAGTGACTGGGACTCTGCCTGGCAGCCATGACAAAACCCGCTGTCGAAATAGAGCCCCTCCGGGCACGTGAACATTTTGGGCATGCTGGTGCCAAGGCCACACCCCACTGCTAGAGCCAACCAGCCTAGGCAACCTCAGTGCCTGCTACTGTGGTGCTTCGTGCCTCCTTTAATTCCTTTTCTTTTTCTGCTTTTTTTTTTTGTTTATAGCCTATTCAACAGGTCAATACCCAAGGGAACTACAAAACAACAAAATGTGGTGTAAGTAAAACCCTGCATCTGAATCCAAAATGTCCTCTGACACTAAAATTGCGCCATTTCCTGCACCGCACAACTCAACTGCTCCCTCCTTTGCGCAAACTCCCCCGGCTCAGTAACGCCGCTTGCACCACAGTGGGGAGTGAGAAGAAAAACAAATCAAAGCCAAGGAAACCAAACCACGCACAGAAAAACTCACGGTTCATCTGCTCTTTTGGATCTCCCGACACACACTCTGCCCTTCTTTGTTGGCGTCATCGAGAGTCCCCTGAGGCACTAATGACAGGCCTTGCTCTGGAGCGGGTCCACCTTTTGGGTTTGGGAGTTGCTGCTTCTTGGAGATCACGGCCCCAGCCCTTCCAGAGGGCAGCTCAAGCTCCACCTGCTGCCTCGCCAAACTGCCATCTTGTTGTTTTTTTTCTTTAATCTTAGTATCTACTCAAAGTAGCTGCCTGCCCTGCCTTAAAGGCAAAGTAGTCCCACTCAAAGGGAATAACCAGGACTGGACAAAGTCAATTTCTCTGAGCTATCCCTCAGAGAGTCCACCCTGGGGAGTCACACCTTTCAGCTGCATGGAGACTGAGAATATTGGGGGATGGTAAGATGGTAACTGTCTATGAGGGGTAGAAAAACAGTGGGCAAAACTGAAAGGGGGTATTTTAAAGGCAACCAACCTTTTTGTTAAAATGGTAAATAAAGGCAAAAGGAACAGGAGACCACTATGGTTTTCGAAGGAAGTAGCTGAAAAAGTGAAGAAAAAGAGGGAGGCCTTCATGAAATACAAGAGATCACAGAGAGAGGAAGACAGGCATCTGTATTTGGAAAAACTTAGAGAAGCTAGCAAAGTAGTCAAGAAGGCAAAGATTCAAAAGGAGGAGGAAATAGCCAATGCAATAAAATGGGGGGATAAGACATTTTTCAGATATATTAGTGAGAAGAGGAAGGGCAAAAGTGGTATTGTCAGACTCAAGGGTGCAGGGGGGGAATATGTAGAAGCTGATAAGGATAAAGCGGAATTGCTTAACAAATATTTTTGTTCTGTGTTCACAGATGAAGAACCAGGAGCAGGACCTCAGAAAACACCCACAAATAAGAACAGAAGCGAGGGACATCTTGAACAATTTTCAGAAGACTGTTCGTGAGAAACTAGCTCAACTTAAAGTAGACAAAGCGATGGGACCGGATGGGATACACCCTAGAATACTGAGGGAACTTGGGGACGTTCTAGCAGCTCCACTGACTGACCTTTTCAATGCCTCGTTGGAGTCGGGAGTGGTGCCAAAGGACTGGAGAGAGGCTCATGTGGTGCCTTTACACAAAAGCGGAAGTAAGGATGTGGTTGAAAACTACAGGCCGGTTAGTTTAACTTCAGTGGTGAGTAAATTATTGGAAACGCTGCTGAAAGAGAAAATAGTGAGGTTTCTGGAGTCCGGCGGATTACAGGATCCGAGGCAGTATGGATTCACCAGAGGCAGGTCTTGTCAGACAAATCTGATTGATTTCTTTGACTGGGTGACCAGGGAGTTGGACCGAGGGAGAGCTCTAGATGTGGTGTATTTAGATTTCAGTAAAGCCTTTGACACTGTTAAGAACATAAGAACATAAGAAATGCCATACTGGGTCAGACCGAGGTCCATCAAGCCCAGTATCCTGTTTCCAACAGTGGCCAATCTAGGTCATACGTACCTAGCAGTTTCCCCAAAAGACACAGGTTCTGCAGTGCTTGTACTAGGCCAAGCATTGATATCCTGGGTCCCTTTTTAATAGTGGTTTATGGACCTTTCCTCCAGGAACTTGTCCAAACCTTTTTTAAACCCAGCTATACTAACAGCCCTTACTACATCCTCCGGTAACAGATTCCAGAATTTGATTACACGTTGAGAGAAGAAATATTTTCTCCTATTTGTCTTAAATAGTTTACCCTGTAGCTTCATTACATGCCCCCTAGTCCTTCTATATTCTGATAGCGTAAACAATTTATCCACGTTTATCCGTTCCACTCCATTCATTAATTTATACACCTCTATCATATCTCCCCTCAGCCGCCTCTTTTCTAGGTTAAAGAGCCCTAACCTTTTTAGCCTCTCTTCATAGGAGTAGCCTTCCATCCCCTTCACCAATTTGGTGGCTCTTCTCTGTACTTTTTCTAATAACTCTATGTCCTTTTTAAGATACGGTGACCAGAATTGCACACAATATTCAAGGTGCGGTCGTACCATGGAGCGATACAGAGGCATTATAATATCCTTTGTTTTATTCTCCATCCTTTCCTTAGGATACCTAGCATTCTATTTGCTTTCTTGGCCGCCGCTGCACACTGGGCGGAGGGTTTTAACATGTTATCCACGATGACTCCTAAATCTTTTTCCTGGGTGGTGGTTTCTAATGTGGAGCCTTGCATCTTGTAACTATAGTGTGGGTTGTTCTTTCCTAGGTGCATAACTTTGCACTTGTCCACATTAAATTTCATCTGCCATTTGGATGCCCAGTCTTCCAATTTATCCAGATCCTCCTGCAGTTTTCCACAATCCTCTTGGGTTTTAACAACTTTAAACAGTTTTGTGTCATCTGCAAATTTGATTACCTCACTAGTTATTCCCTTTTCCAGGTCATTTATGAATATGTCAAAAAGTAGCGGACCCAGTACAGATCCCTGGGGTACTCCACTATTCACCTTTTTCCATTGGGAATATTGGCCATTTAGCCCTACCCTCTGCTTTCTATCTTTTAACCAGTTCCCGATCCACAATAGTACACTGCCTCCTATCCCATGACTTTTTAGCTTCGCCAAAAGTCTCTGATGGGGGACCTTGTCAAAAGCTTTCTGAACGTCCAGATACACTATATCAACCGACTCACCTTTGTCTACCTGTTTATGCACACCTTCAAAAAAACAGATCAGATTAGTAAGACAAGATCTGCCTTGTCTAAAGCCATGTTGGCTGTCTCCCATTAGGCCATGACTATCTACATGCTGTGTAATTTTGTTCTTTATGATGGCTTCTACCATTTTCCCTGGTACTGACGTCAGGCTCACCGGTCTGTAATTTCCCGGGTCACCCCTGGAACCCTTTTTAAAAATTGGTGTTACGTTGGCGACCCTCCAATCTTCAGGTATTACAGATGATTTTAATGAAAGTTCACAGATTACCAATAACAGGTCTGCAATCTCATATTTCAGTTCTTTCAACACTCTGGGATGTATACCATCCGGTCCAGGTGATTTGCTACTATTCAGTTTATCAAATAGTTGTAATATATCTTCCCGGTGTAGCGATATTTCTCTCAATTCCTCTGCAGTATCACCTTTAAATACCACTTCAGTCTTGGGTAACACCCCTACATCTTCCTCAGTAAAGACCGAAGCAAAGAATTCATTCAGTCTCTCTGCTATAGCCTTGTCTCCTCTTACTGCCCCTTTTACCCCTCTATCATCTAATGGTCCAATTGACTCTCTCACAGGCCTTTTGCTACGAATGTACTTGAAAAAGTCTTTATTTCGTGTTTTTGCTTCCGTAGCAAGTTTCTTCTCAAATTCCCGCTTTGCCTGCCTTATCAATGCTTTGCATTTAACTTGCCAGTGCTTGTGCTGTTTCCAGTTTTCATCATTTGGCTCTTTTTTCCATTTTCTGAAGGTTGCTCTTTTGGCAGCAACAGCCTCTCTGACCTCACCTTTAAACCATGCTGGCAGTTTTTTGGACTTTCTTCCACTTTTCTTAATGCGTGGAATACAGCTGGTCTGGGCTTCGAGGATAGTATTTTTAAATAACACCCAAGCTTGCTGTAAGTCTTTAACCTTTGGAACCGCTCCTTTTAGTTTTTTCCGAACTATATTCCTCATTCTATCATAGTCACCCTTTTGAAAGTTAAAAGGTAGTACTGTGGATTCCTTTACTATCTGTCCTCCACTGATTAAATCAAACATGATCATACTATGATCACTATTGCCAAGTGGTCCCAACACCCTTATTTCTTGCACCAGATCTGGCGTTCCACTAAGGACTAGGTCCAGTATGGCTTCCCCTCTGGTCGGTTCATGAACCAGCTGCTCCAAGAAGCAGTCATTTATTTCATCTAGAAACTTTATCTCTTTAGCTTGTCCTGCTGTGACACTGTCCCAGTCGATACCGGGGTAATTGAAATCACCCATTATTACTACTCTGTTGTGGCTTTTGTTAGCTTCCTTGATTTCTTTGAGCATTTCATCATCCATTTGTTCATTCTGGCCAGGTGGTCGATAGTATACTCCCACTGCCATCACCTTCCCCTTCATAAATGGAATTTCAATCCATAGAGATTCTACAGCATATTTTGTTCCCTGCAAAACTTTAATCCTTTCTGACTCAATGCCCTCTCTAACATAGAGCGCAACCCCTCCACCAATTTGTTCAGCTCTATCATTACGATATAGTTTGTATCCAGGTATCACAGTGTCCCACTGGTTATCCTCCTTCCACCATGTCTCTGAGAGTGCAATCATATCTAACCTCTCATTTAATGCTATATATTCTAATTCTCCCATCTTATTGTTTAGACTTCTAGCATTGGCATACAAGCATTTTAGAGACTGTATTTTATTAATATTAATCTGGCTATTGGTAGGCATGGGTAATTGGGAATCTTTATGCTCTGTCTGCTCCTTACTCAAGGGCATTTGGGCTACTATACTCCCTTTTGGAACCTCACTGCTTTTGGTAGTATCCTTCAAGGATACCTTTGTCCGAACCGTGCGCTCCTGGGTGACTGTCGGCTTTCCCCTATTTTCTAGTTTAAAAGCTTCTCTATCTCTTTTTTAAAGGTTAATGCCAGCAGTCTGGTCCCATCCTGATTAAGGTGAAGCCCATCCCTTCGGAAGAGCCCCCCCTTTCCCCAGAATGTTCCCCAGTTCCTAACAAATCCAAAACCCTCATCCTTGCACCATTGTCTCATCCACGCATTGAGACTCCGGAGCTCTGCCTGTCTTTTGGGTCCTGCACGTGGAACAGGAAGCATTTCGGAGAACGCTATCCTGGAAGTTCCGGATTTCAACTTCCTACCTAAAAGCTTAAATTTAGCCTCCAGAACTTCCCTACCACATTTTCCTATGTCATTGGTACCAACATGTACCAAGACAGCAGACTCCCCCCCAGCACTATCTATGATCCTATCTAGGCGGTGCGTGAGATCTGCTACCTTCGCACCAGGCAGGCATGTTACCAGGCGATCCTCACGTCCACCAGCCACCCAGCTATCTACATTCCTAATGATTGAATCACCAACTATAACAGCTGTCCTGACCCTCCCCTCATGGGGACATGGCCCTGGAGAAACGTCCTCGGTGCGAGAGGGTTTTACATCACCTGGAGGACAGGTCCTAGTTACAGGATCACTTCCTGCCACACCAGGGTGATGCTCTCCTGTCACGTGACCTCTCCTCCATGGCAACAGGGATGCTGCCAGACTGGAGGTGGGACTTCAGGACTATATCCCTGTAGGTCTCGTCCATGTACTTCTCTGTCTTTCTTATGTCTTCCAGGTCTGCTACTCTAGCCTCTAGAGAACGGACTCGTTCCTGAGAGCAAAGAGCTCCCTGCACTTAGTGCATATGTAGGACCTCTCACCAACTGGGAGATAATCATACATGTGACACTCGATGCAAAAGACTGGAGAACCCCCATCTCGTTGCTGGACCTCTGACTGCATCTTAGTTTAAAGCTTGTGTTTAGGTCTTTTAAATCGGTATATAATAAGGATTGGTGTAGATGTTTATACTAATAAAAGTGTATCTAATACCCCTAATACACCCTGTGTACCTGAAGCTAATTAATCACAGGTCCTCTGTGTATGACTGATTTGGATTAAGAGCTGCACCTGAGAGCAGCCCCTTTCCTCTAAGATGTCCAAGTACCTATAAAACTACAATTTCCCCAGGGGTGGGTGGGTGCTGGGGAGGGAGGGGGGGGAGATAAGTCCTATTAAAGAGGGCAGTTACAAGGTACCCTGTCCTGAACCCTCAGCAGGGGGATGGGGGTACCACACAAGGCCCAGTTAATTGAGAGAGGCAAGGTAAGTACAGCTGAGAAGGCTGAAACTTGCACACCACTAAGACAAACACTAAATAATTAAACAAACAACAGTTAGACAAACAGTAAATAATTAAATAAACAGCTAGAACTCACAGTAAGATGTCCCAGGAGGCAAAAATCCACTCACTAGCAGAGCTCTGTAAAAGTTCAGCCTTTCTCTGATCAGAGAAAAGCAAACTAAAACAGCCTATGCACACGTGGAGAAAACAGGAACAAGGTTACAGGATACCTCAGGGGGAGGGGGTCAGGGGGAGGAGTCACTCAGGCAGGCAAGGACAGGAAAAAGCTTAACAACAGCAGGCTCTGGGGAGAGAGATTAATTCAAAATGGCTACCACACACACAGGGGGAGGAGTCACTCAGGCAGGCAAGGACAGGAAAAGCTTAACAACAGCAGGCTCTGGGGAGAGAGATTAATTCAAAATGGCTACCACACAAGGCCCAGTTAATTGAGAGAGGCAAGGTAAGTACAGCTGAGAAGGCTGAAACTTGCACACCACTAAGACAAACACTAAATAATTAAACAAACAACAGTTAGACAAACAGTAAATAATTAAATAAACAGCTAGAACTCACAGTAAGATGTCCCAGGAGGCAAAAATCCACTCACTAGCAGAGCTCTGTAAAAGTTCAGCCTTTCTCTGATCAGAGAAAAGCAAACTAAAACAGCCTATGCACACGTGGAGAAAACAGGAACAAGGTTACAGGATACCTCAGGGGGAGGGGGTCAGGGGGAGGAGTCACTCAGGCAGGCAAGGACAGGAAAAAGCTTAACAACAGCAGGCTCTGGGGAGAGAGATTAATTCAAAATGGCTACCACACACACAGGGGGAGGAGTCACTCAGGCAGGCAAGGACAGGAAAAGCTTAACAACAGCAGGCTCTGGGGAGAGAGATTAATTCAAAATGGCTACCACACAAGGCCCAGTTAATTGAGAGAGGCAAGGTAAGTACAGCTGAGAAGGCTGAAACTTGCACACCACTAAGACAAACACTAAATAATTAAACAAACAACAGTTAGACAAACAGTAAATAATTAAATAAACAGCTAGAACTCACAGTAAGATGTCCCAGGAGGCAAAAATCCACTCACTAGCAGAGCTCTGTAAAAGTTCAGCCTTTCTCTGATCAGGCGACTTATAAACAAACTGAGCACCCTAGGGATGGACCCTAAAGTTACTGCTTGGGTTAGAAATTGGTTGGGTGGGAGGTGACAAAGAGTACAAGTAAATGGAGCTCACTCTGAGGAGAAGGATGTTACCAGTGGTGTGCCCCAGGGATCTGTCCTTGGTCCGATTCTTTTTAACATCTTTGTTAGTGATATAGCGGAAGGGCTGTCAGGTAAGGTTTGCCTCTTTGCGGATGATACCAAAATCTGCAATAGAGTAGACACCCAGGAAGGTGTAGATAACATGAGGAGGGATCTAGCTAAGCTTGAAGAATGGTCTAGAATTTGGTAGCTGGGATTTAATGTTAAAAATGTAAGGTCATGCATTTGGGCTGCAGCAATCCAAGGGAGCAATACAGTATAGGAGGTGAAGTACTTTTGTCCACTAAAGAAGAGCGGGACCTAGGCGTGGTTGTGTCTGATGATCTTAAAGTAGCTAAACAGGTAGAAAAGGCGACGGCAAAAGCTAGAAGGATGCTTGGGTGCATACGGAGAGGAATGGCTAGCAGAAAAAAGGAGGTGATAATGCCTCTGTATAAGTCTTTGGTGCGACCTCATTTGGAGTATGGTGTGCAATTCTGGAGACCACACCTTCAAAAGGATGTGAACAGGATGGAGTCGGTGCAGAGGGTTGCTACTAAAATGATTAATGGCTTCATTATAAAGCATATGAGGACAGACTAAAGGATCTTAATATGTACACCTTAGAGGAAAGGCGGGATAGAGGTGATATGATTGAGATGTTTAAATACCTCCGTGGCATAAATGTGCAGGGAGAGAGCCTCTTTCAATTGAAAGCAAGTTCTGCGACGAGGGGACATGGGATGAGGGTGAAGGGAGATAGATTCAGGAGTGATATGCGGAAATATTTCTTTACGGAAAGAGTAGTGGATCCGTGGAATAGTCTCCCAGTGGAGGTGGTAGAGATGAGGACAGTAACTGAATTCAAAAAAGCATGGGACCAATACAGAGGATCTCTAAAGGTAAAAAGTGGACTGTTGTAGTTGTTGTTATGGAAGGACAGACTAGATGGGCCTTGTGGTCTTTTTCTGTCATCATGTTTCTATGTTTCTAATGTTATCAGCATTGACATGCTCAGTCTCCAAGGTGCTGGTGAAGTGTGACTACCCACAGGTACAGGGCTGGACTTGAGGGACGATAAGGAACTAGCATTAAGATAGAGAGACATGGAGTTCCTTTGCCTCGTAACCTTTGACAGACAATCAAAGAGACTTACCCTTTATCTATTCGATGCTTCTTCAGAATCTTTGCTAATTTGTTCAGTCCCCGAAGGCTCTTGGTAATGTCATCGTTCATACTTATGGAATCAATTCTCATCTGTGCTTCAGCATAGGTAAGTGATGCCTCCAGAAAAAAAAATCAAATGTTTCATTGTAACAATGAATCCATACACATAGTAAAGACTAAACTACTGTAACTGATCTATACATATCTTACAAATAAATAATGAATTTAAAGATGTTTGACTTCTGAGCATTCCTAGGTTAAGAGAAAAAAAGTGGCTGTGCACAACATAAGCAACGTCTTATAATCGTGAACAATAATCGGTTATTACCCCAACTTACTTAGGGTTTCCTTTCTTTCTCCAGTGAATGAATCTCTAAGAATAAAGCATCTCAGTCTCCTGGCTTATTGCAGAGGAGACATGGAAACAGAGATGGGTTTCCTTATGAAGGGGTTGAGGCCTGAATCAGCATAATGCACACTTCCTACTTTCCATTCTAACTCATGGGCTATAGCTTGTCAAAATCTATCAAATGTTTAAGACAAGAGGATGGCACTACGGTTAGCATGAAATTATCCCAAACAATGCAGAAATGATTTTCATTTCAAGGGCCAAGAATCACAAATAAAACCGCATCTCTCAGGGAATGTGATACTTTGATATTCACCGGAGCACTAGGTAAACTTTACAATTTTTCTCATTTTGTCCTCTCCCTCATCATTTTGAATTTGCTCATTTTCCTGGAGCAGCAAATCAATGCCCTAAAATCCCTTCAATCTTCACTTCTTGTGAAACTCTTCATGACTGTACTCTTGAGATACCCTGACAACTACAAAAACCTTTTTCCTCATTAAAAAACAAAATGAAATTCTAAGTACAAACCTTGGAGCGAATAACACTTTTGGTAAACTTAGTGCTTAAAATTTCAGCATTGTGATTCATCTCCCATATACAGGAAAATGCAAGTCTAAAAAAACCACAAACATAATTATTAAACTATAATATTATGTAACTATTATAATAAACACACAATTATTAAACTATTAACAATAAAGGCTCCATTATCTGAGAGGCTTGGAGAACAAGCTGCACCAATCACTATACCGTTATCTGAGATTTCACATAAACACTAAAACAGCAGGTGAGTAGCTTGCTCATGCTTTACCCCCCCCCCCCCACCCCGTTTTCTGTCCTCTCTCCTCCCACAGTATTCACCCTTTTCTTGTGCTTTCTCTCTCTTACCTTTAAATGTTAATTAAATCTTCTAGTTAGCAGCCTTGCCAATCTTCCCTCATTTAATGCTCAATGTGGTGCTGCTGCACTTTAACAGATGTGTGCACACTCACTTCCACAAAGAAATACATTAATAAAGTTGCACTGCAAAATGTTGATTTGAGCTCCTGCTAATGGGACTTTATGGCATTAGCAACAAATTGTAGCTGCCCTTTTAGTCCACTTGGTTATATGGAAATTAGGGCCAACAAACAAGTCGTACATGATCTCTTTTTATTGGCCTAACTTAATAGGCATATCCAAGAATGGTTTAAATATCCTCCACAGCAGACTGGCTAACGTACTGAAGAGAACTTTAAACTACGTTCATCAGGGATGGGTTAACAAGATCCACAGGTAGATTTAAAAAACTCAGTTAAGTAAAACATGGTGAAATTAGATCTTACCTGTTAATTTTTTTCCTGGAGTCCCTTCAAGTCCAGTCGAGTAAGCTATTCACCAACCAGCAGGTGGAGACTGAGAAACAAGCTCAGAGCCTGGTATAAGTAGCCTGTGCCATCTGACCAAAGCCAGTATAAAACTCACCAAGCAGAGACAAAACAGAGCCCCAAGACTAACATTCTCTGCCAGATACATCCACCTCAGTAAAGGAATAAGACCAAGCAGCGGCAATAGCTGACTAATAAGAAAGTAACCCTTCTTCCAGCAGCTTACCCTTTTTCTTTTTTTTCCCAAAACAAGTATGAACTTGACAATGTGAAGACCACACAGGCGGACCTCAACCAAAAAACCTGTCTGCTCCAACTCTAAATCCTTAAGAGCAAAAAACAGAATAGTCTCAACGATAGCAGCACAATTTCCCGGGGAAGGTCCTGGATGGAACTGGAGGGACTCCAAGAGAGAAAATTAGCAGGTAAAGCCCAATTTCACCTTCCAAATCATCCCTCCAGATCAATCCAGAGAGGTGGCACGTAGCAAAGCAGTACAAACAGATGGGAATCGAGAAACTGGCCTGCAGCAAGCACGCTCCAAAGGCCTCTTCCTGCCGTGCCTGAACATCCAGGCAGTAATGTCCCATAAAGGAATGAAGCGATAACCACGTTGCTGCTTTAGTAATGTCCAGGGGAGGCACCAACTTTACCCCCACCCAGGATGAAACCCTAGCCCTTGTAGAGTGAGCCTGCAAGTCTACAGGGACAGAGTGTCCATTTAACAGATAAGCTGATGCAATAGCCTCCCAAATCTAATGGGAAATAGAAACCTTGGAAGACATCTCACCCCTCCTAGGGCCCCCAAAGAAAACAGAGTCTCTCAGAGGCCTAAACGCCTAAGTTACCACCTGTCATTCCATGACCACCTCTCCCTGCTCATCCGGTGTTCCTTCTGTTTTCTTAGACGAATTTGTGCTGTCCATCCATTTCTGTCCTCTTCTCTGAGCACCTTGCTTCTATCCCTTGTCATGTCGCATATTGATTACTACAATGTTGTCCTCACTTGGTCTTTCCAATATCAGCTCTGTCGCCTTCAGAAACGTCAGAATACAGCAACCTGGATCATTTTGTATGTTATTCGCTATGACCACATTACCCATTACTTATCCATCTTCACTGGCTCCTCATCAAATTCAGTATTCACTACAAAATCCTCACTTTGGTTCAGAAATCCATCTACACTCATACTCCCCTAAGACTCTCTTCATTTCCATGCTCCACAATGTGCCATACACTCCTCTCATTTGAGCCGCTTACATCTCCCCCCGTCTCCCAAGCTCATCTTGATTCAACTCGCCAGTTTGCTTTCTTTTTCCTAGGCCTTTCCCTGTTGAACTCATTACCCACCAACCTCTGTCTTAAACCTTATTTTTCTAAATTCAAGTCATTACTCAAAACTCACGTCTTTCACTCTGCATTCGACCTCCCCTCCTCTAATGATCCCTCTTTCTCATGCTCCCTCCACTCTCTCTTCTGTATGAATGTGCTCTCCTTTCCTATCTACTAATGGCATTCTTTTCCCTTCTGATGACAGCCACTATGTTGTATTTGTAAACTGCTCTGATGTTTGTGGAGGGAGGTATATTAAGTTCCAAAATAAAGATAAAAATGGGTACTTCTTAAGTGATCGACGAACATTCAGCTTGTGCAGCAGACAAGTCTCTGTGGAATTCTGTGGCCCAGGAAAGGACGGCAGAGTCACCATCTGATTGAGATGAAATACTGAAACCACTTCAGCAAAAAAGAAGGAACCCGTCAGAAGACCACCTTCTCCTTAAAGAAAACCAAATAAGATTCTCTGCAAGACAAAGCCTGAAGCTCTGAAATACGGTGGGCAGAGCAGATCACCACCAAAACAACCACCTTCAAGGTCAGATCCTTCACCGAGGCCCCCCCAGAGGCTCGAAGGAGGGACCCTCCAGAGCTAACACTATCAAATTGAGGTTCCAAGCGGGCACCACAGATCAACATGGTGGACGAAGATGCTTTATGCCCCGTAGGAAATCAACACCATCCCCATGGGCTGCAAAGCTATAACCTTTGGCTCCTGAAACAGGACAATGCTGCCACGTAAAACCCAAAGCGAGCCCAGGGCTAAGCCTTTCTCCAGGCCTGACTGCAGGAAGGCCAGGATGGCTGGAATAGTCTCGCCTAGGGGATGAACTCTGCGCTCCGCACACCAGGCCTCAAATATGGCTTGGGAACCAAGAGAACGGTGTTCCATTGTCACTATCACTCTTTATGGCCTTGGGCAAGTCACTTAACATTTCACTGCCTCGGAAGAATTCAAGTTATCAAAGTCCCTGCTTAATGTACATTACCAAGCTTAAGTTACGATGTAAACTGCTTTGACTAAAATGATAAAGTGGTATTAAAAAATCTCTTAAATAAAATAAATAAATATGCGCTAAACTCTCACATAAACCAAAGAGGTTGACCGCCAGTGCATCTGCATCAAAATGTTAATCTGAGGCAGGTAACCTCTGTGTCTCAACCAAGCTCTCTCAAGAGCCAAGCTGTAAGCAAGAATTGACCCACGTCTATCATTCGTACCGGCCCCTGCATCAGTAGATCTACATCCTCCAGTAGATGAAAAGGCTCTGCCACCAGTAGTTGAACGAGATCCACATACCAAGGCTGACAAGGCCAGTCCAGGGCTATCAGCAGCACCTGACCGATCAGGGGCCATGGCAGAAACACATACAGGAGAGGTCTACACTGGGCCATGGCTGCACCAGAGTATTGAGGCCCTTGGACATATGAGTTCTGCGGTGACTGAAGAAGAGACTGGACTTGGCATTTGACAAAGATGCCATCAGGTCCATTGCAGCAGCTCCCCAGTGGTCCTCTAGTAACCGCAATACCAACTCTGAGAGAGACACCATTCCCCGGGTCCAGAATGCTGTGACTCAGGTAATCCACACCTGCCCTCCGGAATCCTTTGAGACCATCACAGACAGGCCCTAGCCACATAAGCACCACATATGGTCCCTGCAGAGCCAGAGCAGACATCTTGAAGGTCTACTTGAGCAATGCCTTGATGCGCCAATCGCAGGAATTCTTCAAGGCAGCACCACCTCTACAGGAATGGTGGTCTACGCATGACTGCTTTATTTATTTATTTTATTTATTTAACATTTTTTATATACCGCACTATTCATCATCAGTGCGGTTTACATTGAACAACAACATACCTGTCAATACATGACTGATCTAGGTTTACAGATAACAGGGAGGATAACCTGGGTGTAAACTGGGGATAACTATCTACAGAATTATACATAATTATATATACATTAGATAGGTTACATCAAAATTTGAGTTTGACAAGAATACAGTGTTATTACGTTTTGATTTTTTGTTCTGGGTTGTTGTTATGTGTAGGAGTTATCTGAGTGAGGTGGGGGCCGGTTCTATTGGGTGTATGGTAGCCTGAAGTGCAGAGTGAATAAGTAGTGCTTGACTGCTGCCACCAGCGCACCAACCCAGGGCAAACAACTTTTTGTTCTCCTCCGGGGAGTTTGTATATAGCCTTGCCATGCTCCGCCTGATACATAAGCCCACATTCGGGGAGTTCCACTCCTAAGCAATCAAACCTTCAAGGCCCTATGGATAGGAAAGGACTGTGGAGGCCTACAAATACCTTCAATCAATGGGTCTTCCATGGGCTTCTGGGACTCTGGCCTAGGATCCTCCATGATACACAATATCACCAGGGACTCAGCAATAAGAGCAGTTGGATTCTCTTCACCTGGGAGCTCCCCCTCCTCCAATTCCTCCTAGGCTGTTCCTCCAGGAGATTTGCTGGCCCTTCCAACGGACCCAAGGAGTCCACTGACCTGAAACCCAAGCCTTCCTCCAGCCAATCCTGACAGGGATGCTTGGCCCAGCCACACCGCTCTGCCCCTTACCCACAGAAACCTTAGAGAAGTAGAAGATCCTTCACTCAAGCCTGGTGAAGTACGAGTACAAATTTGGGGAAGAAAGGAGAGCCTCCACCTTCCAAGCCCCCATTCCAGGCAAGTCAGCCAATTTCCCCAGCGTCAAAATCTAAGCTCGACTGAAGCGCGAGAGGTCAGAGCTCTTGAGCCCTGCATGACATGCAGGATCCAAAATTGCAGCGGTTCCTGCCAAAACCGCGGTGCCGCCGCCATCGTCTGAGGTACTGATGCATTCTGGTGCTCCTGGACTCTGGATCTCCTGGGCTGCCCCCGAGACCTTCTGCTGCAATCATGCCTTCTCTAAGGCAGCCGCAGCAAAGCCTGGTGTCTGACAGCTGTGCTAGATATAGGGTTAATGGGTTTAGATCTCACTTGGTAATACTGTTTTGTCTTGCCTCCATCTCTTCAGTGAGTAGCACTGGAGGATCCGGTTGGCAGAGTGCAGAAGAGCACACTATGGTGACAGCGAAAGGAACCTGAAGTGGGATTCAAGAGGGGAATGAGGGAAAAATGAATCCCCCTTCAGGTACCACAGCCCCATATTAGACCACTGTCTTCCATCTTGTGATAACGTCTTCAGCTCTAAGCCTAAGTAAGAAACAGCTTGCTGACCTTTTCACCCTGGAACTGCAGAATTAGCAGCTTGGGCTATGGAATGTGTTGAAATCCTGAAACCACAGAGCTGACACAATGGAAGGTGCTGATCTTAACAGCTTTGAAAACTACACAGCTATTGAAACTGTCACCTAGACCTAGTGACCATGAACAAGGAGACAAAAAGAAGAACTAGGTGGCAGGATGTAGCTAAAGCACATCAACATCTGTAGACAAACTGGAGTAAACTGTCAGTGTAAGACAAGGAACTGCAAGGATGGCAAGAAAAACAGGATGCCATAACAGGAAGGTAGAGGGCAAAAGGTTAAGGAACACAGATATTTGAAAACAGGGAACGAGGGAAAGGAAACTTGACTGCAAGCGGTGCAGATTTACAAGCCCAAAACTGAATATAAATATAGGAGACCACCACTAGTATTTGGACAGACTCTGGCAGACCCTCAGAGAGCAACGCTACTCTGTCCCCAGGACTCTTCATAGGAGACCTCAGGTGCTTTGCGCATAAAGACAATTTTATATTCATTTTCCTGTTTCATGCTGATTTGTAATATAGAGATTAGAGCATTGACTTTTACTTGCGAAGCTTGTGATATTACACACCTGACAATAAAATTTCTACTTTACTTCAGTGGCATAATACTTTATTTGAAAGAGGGCCCTGTGCTTTATACTTATGTTGGGGTAAACCCTGCAGCAACGACAATTAACAAGAGGACGAAAATCCCCAACAACTGGTGCTGCCAAGTGGACTTATCGGGCTGTCCGCCCCCTAAAGACTGGGCGCTCCCAAAGCCAGTCTCCAAACTGCTTTAGTTCCTGCCTCTTTTTTTTTCTTTAAAACAGACTTGAGCGCCTGCGCTCTTGCTCTAACCTCTGGCCTCCTCCCAGGAGTTTGGGAGGAGGAGAAGGAGCTAGCTGGAGGGGGAGACACCCAACACCACCATATTCTGCACTCCAGGCCTGTTAATGAGCTACAGCCAGGCTCCAAAGACCAGCATGCACCTGCTGGAGACTGAGAAATACTTATTTTGGTTGGACAGTACAGGCTACTTATATCAGGCTCTGAGTTTATGTTTCCCAGTCTCCACCTGAGCATAACCCCCTTGTCTGGAATGGACTGGAGGGACAATTTGGAATAAATACCTCTGTGGAAATAGGAAAAAGGGCAACATCTGGAAAAAGTGTGTACTAATGCCTGAAGCATGGGAAATGAGTGGATCTAGAAGCTATAATGACATCTTTGAGGCATCAACACAAAAGAGACAGTGGCGAATTTCCTAGGGAGGATCCAGGACCAGTCTAGGAGGATTCTAGGAAATGAAATTACCAGTCAAGTAAAATTTCAACTTCCAGATCACCCTGCTAGACCAATACAGACAAGTGGGAAGTGCCAAAACAATGACTCAACTGGGCGGGAAGAAGACACGGCTGCCTTGAGAACCTGTACTCTCAAGACTGCATCCACCTGTATAGCGCAGTTACTCATCTGTAACAGGTGATCTCCGGGAACAGCAGGAATTTAGTCTTCACATATGGGTATCGTCGGTACCGACTGAGCCCGCGCGGGAACGCTCCCCAGCATCCAATAGGAAAGCTTTTGGGAGCATCCCATAGTGCATGCGTGCTGCCTTCCCGCCTCTGTACCTCTCACTTCAGTTGAGTTTATAGCTGAGCCCAAAGGAGAGAAGTAGAGAGAGAGAAAGAGACAACTCCTAGGGGAGGTGGGTGGGTTGTGAAGACTAAATTCCTGCTGTTCCCGGAGATCACCTGTTACAGGTGAGTAACTATGCTATCTCCAGGAACAAGCAGGAATGTAGTCTTCACATATGGGGACTCCCCAGCTGAAAGATGCCAAGGGGTGACCCCAGCTAGCTGCGAACCCAGGTGAGATTGGTCATGCTTCCTCCCATGGACCTTAGGCATCCAAACTGTGGATGGTGGGTAGGAGTTGTATTAAGTATGGAAGAGATGTTGTAGAACAGCCTGGTCAAAGGAGGCATCCCGACGGGAGTCCTTCTCTAAGCAACAGTGGGCTGTGAAGGTATGTACTGAAGTCCAAGTGGCTGCTTTGTAGATGTCATCAACAGAGACAGAACGAAGGTTAGCCGTTGAGGCTGCCATTGCTCTCACATTGTGAGCCGTGACATGGCCTTCGAGAGAAAGTCCCTTACTCTGATATGTATAGGATATGCAATCTGCAATCCAATTTGACAGTTATTTTAGAAACTGGAAGTCCCAAATGACTAGAGTCAAAAGCCACAAAAAGCTGAGAAAATTTTCTATGTGGCTTAGTTCTTTGGAGATAAAAAGCCAAGGCTCTTTTTACAATCCAATGTGTGAAGATTCCTTTCCGCACTGGAGGCATGAGGCCTAGGGAAGAATATAGGAAGATAAACTGACTGGTTTAAATGAAAAGGCAAAACCACCTTTGGCAGAAAGTGAGGACGGGTCCTGAGGACTACTTTATTATGGTGAAACCTTGTATAAGGAGGGTCAGCTACTAACGCCTGTAGTTCACTAATGCGTCTTGCAGAAGTGATGGTAATTAGGAAAATAACTTTCCATGAAAGAAACTTTAGGTCTGAAGTGGTTAAAGGTTCAAAGGGCGGTTTCATAAGCTGACCAAGAACAAGATTTAGATCCCATGTCACCGGTGGTGGTTTAATGGTTTTGTTAAAAGTAGGCCTCTCATAAATCTTGATATAAGTGGCTGAGAGGAAATAGGTTGTCCATCGAAAGGTTTATGAAAAGCAGCAATAGCACTAAGATGGACCCTAACTGAATTTGTCTTCAGACTAGAAGTTGATAATTGTAGAAGATACTCTAGTAGCAACTCTACAGGTACTAACAGGGGGTTAAGTCCCTTTTGTGAACACCAGATAGAGAACCTGTTCCACTTGAAAGCGTAGGAATGTCTTGTGGAGGGTTTTCTGGAAGCCAGGAGGATATCCTTTACTTGTTGAGAAAGGTTAACATCCTGGAATTCTAGGCTTTCAGTAACCAGGCCCTGAGATGTAGGGCCTGGGGATTGGAATGCAGTAAAGATCAGTCCTCCTGCAACAGGAGATCTGGAGCATTCCCCAACTCCAGAGGAGTGGTTTGAGAGAGACGCAGAAGAGGATACCACGTGACCAACGTGGAGCTATGAGTATCATCCGACCTCTGTCTCTCTGATGCTTGAATAAAGTCTTGGGAATGAGGGGAATGGGTGGGAAGGCATAGAGGAAGTCCTGTCCCCAGTGGAGTAGGAAAGCATCTCTTGTCTGACAGTTTTGAGCCAGAACTCTGGAACAGAATTGGGGAAGTTTGGCATTCTGTGGACTTGCAAAGAGGTCTATATCCGGAGTTCCCCAGATTTGAAACACTCGAGCAAGCTGGTATGAGTGGAGGGACCACTCGTGTGGAAGCAGTATTCGACTGAGTTTGTTGCCCACAAGTTTTGAATGCCCAGAAGGTATACCGCAAACAGGTGAATTTGTAACTCTCTGGCAAGGACCCATATTCGCAAAGCTTCGTTGCATAGCGACAGAGAGCCTGTTCCGCCTTGATTGTTCACATAGAACATAGCTACCTGATTGTCAGTTTGGACCAGAACTGTTTTGTTGCTGAGATGGCCCTGAAAGACTTGAATAGCATTGAAAATGGCTCTCACCTCTAGGAGGCTTATGTGAAGGGGAACCTCCTGTGAGGTCCAAAGACCCTGAGTGGAGAGATCGTGCAAGTGGGCTCCCCAACCCATCTTAGACGCATCTGTCGTCAGAGTGGTTTGGCATAGAGGCTGCTGGAAAGGAGAGCCTACAAGGAGGTTTTCCAGGGGTTGCCACCATTGCAGGGACGAAATAAGACGTGTGGTAGTTCTGATTTTGTCTGTTAGTCGACCCGAGGCTTGTGACCACTGAGAGGAAAGGGTCCACTGGGCTGCTCGCATGTGGAGGCGAGCAAAGGGAACCACATGGACAGTGGATGCCATGTGTCCCAGCAGTTGAAGCATCTCCCGAGCAGAAAGAATACCTTCATAGATGCTTGAGATGCTAGTTGTATTATATTATTATTATTATTTCAATTTATTATATACCGCACTATTTATAATCAGCGCGGTTTACAGAGAACACAAAGACCAGAACAACAGGCTGTTCGGTATTACATAAAACAGGAAGATAAACTTGGATAATATGGGAGAACTATATACAAAGAATATTGATCTGTAGACAACGTGGCTGGGGAAGGAAAGCCCTTGAGTGCCATGTGTCTAGACGAGCCCCTATGAATTCTAGAGACTGAGAGGGGGTGAGATGAGATTTTGGGAGGTTTATGACCAGTCCCAAGTATTGAAGAATTCTCATTGCTCGAGAGAGAGCGAAGCTGGCCTCTGGAGCTGTCGATGCTCAAATGAGCCAATCATCTAAGTAAGGGAAGATGATTATTCCCAGAGTCCTCATAAATGCTGCTACCACTGCCATGCATTTTGTGAAGACTCTTGGAGCAGAGGCTAGTCCGAAGGGAAGAACTCTGTACTGGAAGTGTCTTCCTTGGACCAAGAATCAAAGGAACTTCCTGTGATCGGAGTGGATGAGAATATGCGTGTACGCATCTCTTAGATCTAGAGAACATAGCCAGTCCTGACTTTGGAGGTATGGTAAAAAGTGTTCCGAGGGAGATCATTTTGAACTTTTCTTGGAACAAATATTTGTTTAATTTTCTGAGGTCTAATATAGGTCTGTGTCCCCCTATCTTCTTTGGAATAAGAAAGTAGGGGGAGTAAAACCCTGTCTCCTGTTGGGGAATGGGTACTTCTTTGATTGCTCCTTGAGCTAGAAGTGATGTGACCTCCTGCCACAAGAGGTCGATGGCAGGGCCCTGAGAATTGAACTGTTTTATTATTGTATGTGGGGGCAAGTTGAGAAAATGAAGCTTGTACCCCAGTTGTACAATGGACAGAGTCCAATTTTCTGATGTTATTTGTTGCCATCTTTTGGCGAAAAAGCATAGTCTTCCTGGAATGGTGAAGGGTTCTGGACCTTTTAGGGGCAGAATGGCTAAGTTCTCTAGATAGAAGTCAAAGACCCTGAGGGGGCTGGGTCTGTTGAGCCAGTTGAGCTTGCGGCTTTCTTTGCTGTCTATTCTGTTGTTGCCCCTTCTGGGGAACATGGAGTGGACAGTGAGTTTGATGGGTGTAAGATTGGTAGGGATTCTTTTTTTTACTGAAAGGGTCTTTTTGAATATTTTCTTCTTTGCTGGGTTGGCTGCAGACTTTGACAATCTGTTTAAAGTAGTATTGTCAGATTCAAGCTGATTAGCCTTGTCCTGCCAGTCCTTGCCAAAGACATTTTCTCCAGTGCAAGGAATGTTTCCCAGCTTTTCTTGCACCCACTGTTCTAAGTCTGATGCTTGAAGACAAGCAATACGACGTGCTCCCATGGATATAGCAGAGGTTCTGCTAATACATTCAAAGCAATCAAAGGTAGCATGGTTCATGAATTTTGAGACATTCTGGGCATGCTTGACCAGAATAAGGTAGTCTGCTCTTTTTTCCTTTGAAACACAAGGACTAAGGAGCTCTAAGTCTTTTGTGACTTCTTCCAGGAACATTCCCATATAAAGAATGTAGGAACTGATCCTGGCTCCTAGCATGGAGGATTGAAAGCATCGACGGCCAAAGACATCGAGAATCCTGGATTCACGGCCTGGAGGATTAGAAGAATGTGTTTTAGCACTCTTGATCCTTCGCATGGCCGACTCCACTACCATTGAATGGTGTGGTAACTGTGTTTTTTGAAAACCAGGACAACTTGGCACTCGGTACATAGTGTCAAGGCGTCGGGAATGTGAAGATATTGTTAAAGGAGTTTCCCACATTCTCAAAATTAGATCATGTAAAATCTTGTGAATGGGAAGCATAGCTGCTTCCTTGGGAGCCATAGGGTATTGTAGAATTCTTAATTCTTCTGCCCTAGGTTCCTTTTCTGGAATCACAGTGATTGCAAGACCCTTTGCTAAATCACGTATGAAATCCTGGAAGGACACATCCTCTGGAGGAGACATTCTGTGTTGAGAAGAAGGAACTGAATCTTCTAATAGATTCACTCTGGTACGAGTAGAATTGTACTAACTATCTAACTTATCTTCCAACAGTGGTCAATCCAATCAGGTTCCCATAAGTTAGATAGATTCCACTTGTCTGGTCGGGTCTAGCAGGACAATACGAAATGAACTTTTCCCATCCAGGTACTTGTGCAAACCTCTTAAGCCCAGCTACATTAACAGCTTTTACTACATCCTCTGTCAATAAATTACATAGTTTTGATTACGCATTAAATGAAAAAATATATTCTCTGATTAGTCCTAACTGTACCTTCATTGAGTGTTCCCTAGTCTTTCTACTTCTTGAAGGAGTAAACAATTGATCTATGTTTACCCGTTCCTTTCCACTCATTATCTAGACCTTTATCATATCTTCCGTCAGCTCTCTCTTCTCCAAGCTGAAGAACCCTAACCTTTTAAGCTTTCCTCTTAGGGGTATCCTTCCATCCCCTTTATCAATTTCTCGCTCTTTGTACCTTTTCTTATTCCGCTATATCCTTTTTAAGACATGGTGTGCAATTCTGTTTACCCTATTAGAGGTGCAATCGCACCATGGAGGAATATAGAGGCATTATAATAGCCTTGGTTTTATTCTTTATTCCTTTCCTTATGATTCCTAGCATTTTATTTGCTTTCTTAGCAGATACTGCACACTGTATTATCCACGATGTGGATAGCCGCTGCCACTAAACTCTATATCTGGATATTCAATGTGGGGCCATATCTGGACTCCAGCACTGAATATCTGGGTTGGCCAAATTGCAGGGAAGTAGCGATATTCAGTCACTGCCCGATTAGCTTCTGTGGTGAGTTTTGCCACATGTCAGTAAGGGCTGGTCTAAATCAGGTGCAGTAATTGGATAGAGGCTCAATATTGCCATTGCTTGGTTATCAATAGGTACCGCCCCAAATGTTTCCAGCACACCCTGATGCTAACCAGCTAGTATTGAAGTGTGCAGAGGTAGCAGCCGCAGATTTAGTGGTTTGCTTAGTGACACCAGCTGCCAGTGTGTCCACTTTGGGGAAACTCTGCCAACTGTCCATGTCAGTTTGAGGCAGAGCGTAAAGCTGGGCTAAAATATTTACATCTCAAAGAGAAATATCAGGGGGTTCACATTCCACCAAGATCTTGCACTTGACCATCTGCAAAAGAAGAAAGGCCTTAGCAAGTTTATGGAGACCCTGCAAAGGTAACATTTTACTTACTAGACAATGTCCTTTCCTCAAGTCCTCCTATACCAGTCTAGACAAGTAGGTTGTGCTCCCCTACCAGTAGATTGATGGAGACAAAGAACCAATGAAAATCCCAGGTTTCAATGAAATTACTCCTATGCCTCTATTTGCTTCATCAGGGGCCATAGAGGAAATATGTACAGCAGGTGTTGACCTGACCAAGGGAGGTCAGGGGGTCAATGCCCTCGGACCGTGTCTCAGTGTGGCGGCGACTGAAGAAGTGGTAAACTTTGGCAATGGAGTGGGTCACTGTCAGATCAGTTTCAAGGCAACCCCAGCGGTGCAGAAAGCATAGTTACTCACATGTAACAAGTGTTCTCCGGGGACAGCAGGAATCAGTCCTCACATATGGGCGATGTCGACACCTACGGAGCCCTCGCAGAAGCATCTCCCCATCTTTCAAAGAAAGCCTTTCGGAGATGCCACCACGCATGCGTGTTCCCCTTATCGCCCAAGGGTGCCATCTTGCTCAGTCAGATGACATAGCTAGAGCAGACAAAAGATGGAAAAATACAGCAACTCCACGGGGAGGAGGGAGGGTTGTGAGGACCGATTCCTGCTGTCCCCAGAGAACACCTGTTACAGGTAAGTAACTTGCTTTCTCTAGGAACAAGCAGGAAGTCAGTCCTCACTTATGGGACTCCCTAGCTACAGGCTACCACGAACCTATAGAAAACCATGGTCAAGCCGTAAGCAGCAGCACATGAGCCTGAAGGGCAGACTTTGAAAAGACCCCAGTGTCCAGGGAGAACCATCACTCCGGTAGTCAGAACAAGAAAAGTCGGAAGATAGGAGTTGCCTAGACTCCGAAGAGATTAGAGTACAGCCTGGCCAAAGGTGCTGTCCTGTCAGAACTCCCTCTCCAGGCAGTAGTGAGCTGCAAAGGTGTGGACTGAGGACCAGGTGGCGGCCCGGCAAATGTCTGATGAGGACAGAGCACAAGTTTGCAACAGAGGTTGTCATAGCCCTGATGCTGAGTGTCATAACCCAGCGTTCCCGAAGGAGCCCTGCCTGTTTGTAGGCGAGGGCAATGCAGTTGGCCACTCAGGTAGACAGGGTCTGCTTAGTTACTGCATCCCCCAGCCGACTGAGGTCATGGGAGATAAAAAGATGGAGGCTTTGCAGTGGCCCTGGGTACACTGCAAGCAGAAGAACATGGCTCTCTTACAATCCAGGATATGGAGGACAACTGCCATCTTGTTGACGTGAGGCTATGGAAAGAAGGTGGGAAGCACCACCTTCTGACTGAGGTGGAATGGAGACACCACCTTCGGAAGGAATTTAGGGTGCATGCAAAGCATGAGCCTGTTCTTATAGAACCTGGTGTAGGGTGGCTCTGCCAAGGCTTGAAGCTCACTGATCCTGCAAATGGATGTGAGAGCCACCAAGAAGACAACCCTCCAGGAGAGGTACCATAGATGGCAAGAAACCAGTGGCTCGAATGGCGGTCCACTGAGCCATGACAGTACCACATTAAGGTCCCATTCTGCCAGAGGTAAGAAATGGGGGTTTTAGAGAGCAGGAGGCCCTGTAAGAACGGGATAACGAGAGGCTGTGCAGAGAGGGGTTTGCCCTCAATAAGGTAGTGGTGCTCCGAAAGAGCACACAAGTGTACCCTGACGGAGTTGGGCTTGAATCCAGCCTGCGAGAGGTGAAGTAGGTACTGCAGTAACATCTGCAGCGGGAAGAACGAGTTGATCCATTGCTCTGTGCACCACACCGTGAATCTGCGCCACTTGAAGGCACAGGTATGCCTCATGGAGATCTTACAAGAAGCCAGGAGGACCTCCTCCACCTCCCTCTGGAGGTGGGAGCCAAGGCTACCCATTCAGGAGCCATGCTGTTAGCATCAGAGACCCCAGGTTGGGGTGAAAGAGAGAACCATCCTCTTGAGTCAGTAATCCCAGGGCATTCCCCAGAGGGAATGGGGGCTCCGTCGATAGGTGGAGCAGCAGCGGGAACCAAAGCTGCCTGGTCCACCTCAAAGCCACCAGGATCAGCAATGCTTTGTCCCAAAGTACACTGAAAAGGTGACCAGTGGCGTGGGAAGGAAGGCGTACAGGAGGACCTCCAAACATGGGATGAGAAAGGCATCCGCAGCCACCCAAGATGGGTGAGGCTGGCGAGATGAGAAGCGGGGCAGCTGAGCATTGATCAGACTGGCAAAGAGGTCTACTCGTGGGGTGTCCCAGAGATGGAAGAGCCGATGGGCTATCCGGGGGTCTAGCCACTACTCGTGCAGCTGTAGGACCCTGCTCAGTCTGTCCACCAGAGCACTGTCCTGGCCTGGCAGGTACACCACCCTCAGGAGCATTCCTTGACTGATTGCATACGAGCAGAGGGCTATTACTTCCTGGCAGTGTGTGTAAAACCCTGTACCTCGCGGCTTGTTGAGGTAGAACATCACGACCCGGTTGTCCATATGGACCAGCACCGACAAGTGCTGTAGACAGTGGCAGAAAGCTTTGAGCACCAGGAATATGGCCCTGAGCTCCTGCAGGTTGATCTGTTGCTGGCTCTCTGCCCTGGACCAGTTGCCTTGTGTGCAGAGACTCTCGCAATGGGCCCCCCCACTCCAGTAAGGAGGCATCCGTGGTGAGGACCCACTGGAGCGCTGGGTTCTGGAAAGGCATGCCTGTCTGTAGGTGCTATGTGGCTTTCCACCAGTTGAGCGACTCTGCCAGTGGGTGAGTCACACACATCCTGTCCCGAAGCTGACCCATGACCTGTGTCCACTGGGAGTGGAGGCCCCACCTAGCTGCCCTCATATGAAGGCAGGCGTTGGGAACAATAGACTGTTGATGCCATGTGGCCGAGTAGATGGAGCAGGAAGTGAGCAGGCACAGAACAGCTGTGCTGTACCTCTGTGGCCAAAGCTACGAGGTGACTTGCTTCTAGGGGAAGGAAGGAAGGCCTTGACCTGGAGAGTGTCCAGTTGAGCCCCTATGAATTCCAGATCCTGTTAAGGGTCAGGTGGGACTTGAGGTGGTTTATCATGATGCCCAGGTGTTGCAGGACATTGATGGTGCAGGCCTGGGCCTGCTGCACCTCTGCAACCATGCCCCCCTTTATGAGCCTGTTGTCCAGATAGAGGAAAGCTACCACCACTGCTAGGCATTTGGTGAAGACTCTGAGTGCAGAGGCTAGACTGAATAGTAACACCCTGTACTGGTAGTGGTCGCACCCAACCATGAATGAGGATGTGGGTATAAGCATCCTTTAGATCCAAGGGGCATAGCCAATCTCCCTGCTGGAGGTATGGCAGCAATGTTCCAAGGGGGAGCTACTTGAACTTCTCCCGCACCAGGAACTTGTTTAGGTTTTGCAGGTCTAGGATAGGCCTTAGGCCCCAAGTTCGTTTTGGGACTAGGAAAGGGCCGTGAATAGAATCCCTTGCCCCTTAGGTGATGGGGCACTGGTTCCATGGCTTTGTCTGTGAGAAGACCTGCAAGTTCCTGCAGTAGCAGGGCCCGGTGCTTCGGCCAGGCTGTGTTCCGTAACCTTTTCGGGGTCTAGGCAACTCCTGCCCTCCGACCCTTCTGTGCTTAGGCTACCGGAGTGCTGGTTTCAGCAGACACAGTGGTCCTACTATAGTCTGTGTGCATGGACTAAAATTGCTGCTGCTTGTGGCTCCTCTCGCGGGAGCCCTGTTTTTGCTATGGGTTTTCGGTAGCCTGTAGCTGGGAAGTCCCATATGTGAGGACTGACTTCCTGCTTGTTCCCAGAGAAAGCGTAGTTACTAACCTGTAACAGGTATTCTCCGGGGACAGCAGGAATCAGTCTTCACAACCTTCCTTCCTCCCCCTGGAGTTGTTCCTTTTACCATCTTTTATTATTGCCGTCTTTTAGCTATGTCGTCTGACTGAGCAAGATGGCACCTTTTGGGCGGGGAGGGGACCGCGCATGCGTGGTAGCATCTCCCCAAGGCTTTCTTTGAAAGCTGGGGGGATGCTTCCGCGAGGGCTCAGTCGCTGCCGACGTCACCCATATGTGAGGACTGACTTCCTGCTGTCCCCGGAGAACACCTGTTACAGGTGAGTAACTACACTTTCTTGACTACTTTCCCAGCTAGACCAATCCAGACAAGTGGGTAGTGTCCCCCTGCCAGTATATGATAGAGACAGAGAAATCCTGAAGATTCCAGTGATATCATCACTAATACTATGCCTGGTGCAGCAAGGGGCACCTTTCAATATTTCTTTGTCTTCAGCAGAAGGTGGTTGCTGGACTGGTGCAACTTCAGATTCCCATGGATCCCGGATAGCCATCCTGCAGGATGCCTCTCCAATTGAGTCGTGATATGTGATAGGAGTCTCCAGAATATATCCAAGGATACCCCTCTGGAGATCCCATCAAGACATGGGGGTTTCTTGGCTCCCCGTCAGCTGTCAATGGCCAGTTGAGCCATAAAGACCTTAAAACAGGAGTGGTAAGCCGGTCCCATAAGATACGGCGACCAGAATTGCACACAATATTCAAGGTGCGGTCTCACCATGGAACGATATAAGAGGCATTATAATATCTTTTGTTTTATTTTCCATTCCTTTCCTTATGATACCTAGCATTCTATTTGCTTTCTTGGCCGCCGCTGCACACTGGGCCGAGGGTTCTAACATGTTATCCACAATGACGCCTAAATCGTTTTCCTGGGTGGTGGTTCCTAATGTGGAACCTTGCATCGTGTAACCATAGTTTGGGTTGTTCATCCCTAGGTGCATAACTTTGCACTTGTCCACATTAAATTTCATCTGCCATTTTGATGCCCAATCTTCCAATTTATCAAGATCCTCTTGCAATTTTCCACAATCCTCTTGGGTTTTAACAACTTTAAATAGTTTTGTGTCATCTGCAAACAAGAAGTACACAAAACAATGGGGCTTGATAGGATATACCTGGGAATATTGAAGGAACTTATTAGCTCTGTCGTCTGACCTTTTCAATGCTTCTTTAGAGTCAGGAGAGGCCGCAGAGGGCTTGAAAAGGCAGCATGTAGTCCCCTCCATACAAAAGCAGAAATAAGGATTAGGCTAGAAACTACAGGCCAGTTAGTATGACCTCTGTGGAAGGAGATTAATGAAAAGGTTGCTAAAACAGAGGATAGTGACGTTTATGGATTCCAATGGATTGCATGATCTGAGGCAGCATGGTTTTACTAGAGGTAGGTCTTGTCAGACAAATCTGATTAATTTCTTTGACTGAGTGACCACAGACATAAATAGACAGAAGGTGAGCTCTAGATGTGGTGTACTTAGATTTCAGCAAATCCTTTGACATGATTACGCACAGGCAACTTATAAATTGAGCACCCTAGGGATGGGCCCTAAACTGACTGACTGGTTGAGTGGGAGGCGACAAAAGGTATTGGTAAATGGAGTTTGCTCTGAGGATAAGAAGAGATCGGTCCTTGATCCGATTTTCTTTTTTTATAAATGTTTTGGTAAGTGATATTGTGGAAGAGCTCTCTGGCAAGGTTTGCCTCTTTGCCGATGATACTAAAATCTACAATAGGGTACACAATTGAGAAGGTGGAGATAACTCAAAAAAAGGGATCTAACAAAGCCTGAAGAATGACTGAGAATTTGACAACTGAGATTTAATGCTAACATGCAAGGTCATGCATTTGGGGTGCAAAAATTCAAGAGTGCGGAAGGGGGTTTCTGTTCATGAAAGAAGAGTAAGACCCGGGGGGGGGGGGGGGGGGAGGTATTGTTTCTGATGATCTTAAAGGTGGCCAAACAGCAAAAGCCAGAAGTATGCTTGGGTGAATAGGGAGAGAAATGGCCATCAGGAAAGTGGTGGCGATGGTACTTCTGTATAAGTCTCTGGTAAGATTTCATTTGGAGTAGTTTGCAAAAGGCAGAAGAGGGGAGGTACAATGTTATTGTTAAGTGCCGTCGAATCAGTGCCAACTCACGGCAACCTTCTGGATAGCTGTCAAACTGTATTCGGTCTTCAGTCAGGCAGTTCATTGTCAATAGAGTGGCATCCGTAGCTGCTGTTATTGTATTGATCCATCTCATTGCTGGCCCTCTTTTGCATTGACCTTCAATCTTGCCAAGCATGTCGTCTCTCTCTAATGATCTCTCTCGCCGCATAATGTGTCCGAAGTATGAAAATCGAAGTCTTGTTATCCGAGCTTCTAAAGAAAGCTTTGGTTTGATCTCCTCTAGTACTGACTGTTTTTTCTTTAGGCAGTCCATGGTATACACATTAGGAGCTACAAAGCTACAATAGAGACATTAAAATACCTCTGTGACATAAATGCATAGGAGGAGAGCATCTTTCAATTGGAAAAATAAAAATTCTGGAATGAGGGAGTATAAAATGAAGATGAAAGGGGATAGACTCAGGAGTAATCTGAGGAATTTTTATTTGTAAAAAATAAAAAAAAAGTGATGCATGTGAGTAATAGCCTCCCCAGTGGAGGTGGTAGAGATGAGGACTATTTGAATTCAAGAAAGCATGGGGGAAAATACAAAGAATCTCTATGGGAAAAGGAGGGCTTCTAGAGCTTAGTTCTTGGTATGGATGGGCAAACTGGAAAGGTTATGTAGTCTTTATCTGTTGTCATTTTTCTGTTTCTTTGATAAACTTTCAAGAAGAGAATAATGTTCAAAAGCTTGATACAGAGATACTAATTTAGTCTTAAAATAGTATCATCTAGTAAAAGCTCTACCTGCATGATAGCTGCCTTCTAACCCATAGGTCACTGGTTCAAACTTTGAAGGGGATAACAGATTTTTCCAGGGATTGGTTCTGAGACTGAAACTGTTCAATTTATTTGTGAGTGATATTGCTGAAGGACTGAAGGAAAAAGTCTGGCTTTTAGCAGATGACACAAACATTTGCAACAGAGTGGACTCCTCTGAGGGAGTGGACAACACGAGGAAAGATCTACAAAAGATGGAAGAATGGTCCAGTGCTTGGCAGTTAAGATTTAATGTGAAGAAATGCAGAGTCATGCACTTGGGATGCTGAAATCTATAAGGAAATTGTATACAATAGGGGGTGAGAGGTTGGTATGCATAGACCAAAAGGACCTCAGAGTGATTGAGGATCTTAAGATGGTGAAACAACAATGTGACAAGGCAGTGGCCAAAGCCAGAAGGATGCTAGGTTGCTAGAGGAATAACCAGCAAAGAGAAGGGGAAATTAATGCCGCTGTACAAGTCATTGTTGAGGCCTCACTTGGAGTATTATGTTCATTTTGGAGACCATATCTCACAAAGGATATAAAGACTTGAAATGGTTCAGAGGAAGGAGACCAAAATGATTTGGAGTCTGCGCCAGAAGTCATAAGAGAAGAGACTAGAAGACCTAAATATGTATAACCTAGAGGAGAGGAGTGACAGGGGAAATATGATACCCTTTAAGTATTTAAACATCTGTATCAACGAACAAATCTTTTTCAAAGAAGGGGAAGCTGTAAAACTAGAGGGCATAAAATGAAGCTGCAAGGAGGTAAACTGAAAAGCAACATCAGGAAATACTTTTTCACTCAAAGGGTGGTGGATGCTTGGAATGTCTCCCCATAGGAGGTAGTGAGGGCAAATACAGTGACAAATTCAAAATGGCATGAGACAGACACAGTGGATCCCTTTATAGCAGTGGTTCTTAACCAGTCCTCCTTGAACCCCTAGGCCAGTCGGGTGTTCAGGATAGCCCTAATGAATATGCATGAGATATATATGCATTAGAGATATTCTGCCAACCTGACTGGTTTGGGGCCCTCTAGGGCTGGATTTGGAGACCCCTGCCTTACACCTCTGTCATTTAAGACTGTGAGTGGGCAAGGTGCAGATGTCCTAGACATCAAAAGGGTAGATAGAATGTGCCACATGCCTCCTCAATTCTCACCACCACCAAAATGTTGTCTAATAGACAATATTTTGGTTGTGGTGAGAAGCAAAGAGGCATGTGACAAATTCTATCTAACCTTTTGATGTCTCGGAGATCTGCACCTTGCCCACTCACAATCTTAAATGACAGAGGTGTAAGGCAGGGATCTCCAAATCCAGCCCTAGAGGGCCACAAACCAGTCAGGTTGGCAGGATCTCTCTAATGCATATATATCTCATGCATATTCATTAGGGCTATCCTGAACACCCGACTGGCCTAGGGGTTCAAGGAGGACTGGTTCAGAACCACTGCTTTATAGCAAGAGGATAAAATTAAAATAAACGTACTATTTCTTATACCTCAATAAATAGAGAGGGGTGCCTTGCACAGAGTGGCGGGTACACTTACTCTAGCTACCTTACTGCACAGTCTAGAAGAACCACATTGGTCTTTATCTGCTGTCATATACTACAGTAAGTTACTATCTATAACTTGTGCGTTGTTCCTCAAACCCCAAAAAGGTACGAGCATACCTGTCTCCATCAGACCGCAGGGAGCACAAATTGGAGCTAAGCAGATCTGGAACCATGTCAATCCTCTGTTATTAAAAAAAAAAAATTAGTACAACTGACATTTAACAAGGGAGCATACTATATAGTGTGTCTCAACATATACAAATAACTTGAGAAAGAAATGGACACAAAAACATGGACACATACGATTTTGTGGCTACCAGCCAAAATTAAGCTTAACTTTGTTGAATTATCAAAACTCTCACAGGTAGTCTATTTAAAAGCACAAGATGATTAAATCTACAAAATACAATAAAAGTTGCTTACCTCCAACAGGTGTTCTCTGAAGAAGAGTTCAATTATGGGAGCGAGTTACATGACTGTGTTCAGATGCAAAATGATGATCATTTCAGAGCTACTGGAAAGGCCTAAAAAGGTATATTGCACATACTTTGGAGATCCCATACGGCTGTAGTCCCACGTTCATAGTAACATAGTATATGACGACAGATAAAGACTTGGCAGTTACATTAAAGTCTGACTGAAAGAAGGCACGAGAACACTTGGCAAATTGAGGAGCAAAGTAAACTGCTTTCTTCAGAGAACACCCGTTAGACATAAGCTACCTTGTTTTCCTGAAAACAAGCAGCTTCACCAAATAACTGGAGTAGATTCCCCAAAAAGAAAGGTTTCCTCAAAATGTCACAGGGGAACAAAGAACCAGCAACAAAACCACCAATGGGAAAACCACTAATGCTGGGCAAACATTTTTGGGCATGTTTCTTGAAAGAGAACCTGCCTATTGTTGAGGGTGTCAGTCCATGCCGACCCCCTTCTTTTGCACTGGTCCAGATGTCTGCTCCATTTGCTGGATGAGAAATATAACTTACTTGTTTGATGGTTCTGATAATGCTGATAAGGAATAGATCAGTGCTTCCCAAACATTTTTCTGGTGTGACCCCATTTTAGCTGAGGAAAATTCATGTGACTCTAGATGCTAATAAAATAAAATTATCACTCAAACAACATAAATATAAAAATGTAAATTTATGTTTTTTTAAAAAGCTAGTGGGCTTTGAGGTCCCCTCCCAGAGTTTTGCCCGGAGCTGGTCCCCAGTCATATCTAATAGCCAGTCCTGGCAGATATACATTCCAAAAGCTCACATATTCCAATCACTAAATAGAAAATAAAATTGTTTTTTTTACCTTGTTTTTTGGCTATTTTATTTTTCTAATCGTGTGGCTCTGGTTTCTCTTTCCTCTGTTTTCTCTTAACTCTTGTTTCCAGGGTCACCTGTCTATTTGCATTTTCTTCTTTCTCCTCCTGCCTTCCGTGTTCTCGTCTTTTCCTTTTTCTTTCTTTTGCTTTTACTATTTAGCTGTCAAGTCTCCCAATTTTTACTGCATTTACCCACAACTTTCCATCATCCAGACCTCCCATGCCTCTCTCTCCTTCCCAAGCCTATTATTGTCCATTCTGTTAATGTATACTGTTCTACTAATACTTGTTCTATGTAATACGCTGTTCATGTTCAATGTAAACAGCTTTGATATAATGAAAAGCCGTAAAAAAGAATCGTCAAATAAATATTAAATTCTCTCACACTTACTCTCTCCACCCCTCCTCCAACTGTGTCCAGCATCTTCGCTTTCTCCTTATCTTCCCCATCCAGATCTCTTTCCTCTCTATCCCATGTTTAGTAACGCTTTTTTGCCTCTCTAGTCCCCACCAACACATGTCCAGCTTCTCTTCTGTCTTCCAAGCCCAGCTTCCATATCAGCATCTCCTCCCAGGCCCCACCCTTAATTTTCAGTCTCACCAGTCATTGCACCCTCCATATCCAGCATCTTTTCTCTCTTGCCTCCCCAGTACCCCCCCCCCCAATGTCAAACATCTCCTGCCTTTCTCCTTTCTTCCTATATCCAGAATTCCTCTGTTTCCATAGTTTCTCCCCAAAATAAAAGCATTTCCTCCGTCTTTCTCACTATCCAGTACCCCCAACATGTCAAGCATCTCCTGTCTCCCTCGTACCCTCTCCCCCATGTCCAGCATATCCTGTCTCCCTGTCCTGCACCACCCCATCAGGCATCTCCCTGCAATACGACCTTTTCTACCCCACAACATGTCAAGCATGTGTAAATTAGACTTACCTGCTAATTGTAGTTCCTGAAGGAACTCCAGTCTAGTCCCGGAAACTCTAGGGTTGTCATCCTCTTCCAGCAGCTTGGAGACTGATAGATGTCATTCTTTGATGACGCTGGTATAAGGACACAGGCACCGGCTCCTCCCACTCCAGTAACCTATTGACAAAGTAGACTCACCAGAGCAACAATTACTTTTGAACAGACACTGAAGCTAGTGCCTACTAACTATACAACTACCGAACGATAACCAAACAGCAAAATAACATCCCCCACAATCATATTTAGCTTGACTGTTAAGCGTCTCGTTTCCCTGCCAGGAAGAGAAAAATTGTCTGGAGTCTCTCAAACCCTATAAGACTCCCAACCCGCCCCCTGAACCCAAAGCTCCACAGTTCTCCATGTGCTCTTACCTGTAAAATCGGTGCTTCAGGCTCAAACTCTCTGAAAAAATCGGGACGGGATCCGGGACTAGACTGGAGTTCCTTCAGGAACTACAATTAGCAGGTAAGTCTAATTTACACTTCCTTATCATCCCTCCAGTCTAGTCCCGGAAACTCTAGGGATGTAACAGAGCAGTAAAAGAACTCAATGGGTGGGACCTGCTAGAGCAGCCTGAAGCACCGCTGACCCAAAACAGGTATCCCGACTCGCCTGAATATCCAAACGATAGTGCTTCACAAAGGAATTCAACGAAGACCACGTCGCGGCCTTGCAAATTTCGGCCGCTGGTACAAAACTGTATTCCGCCCAGGACGCTGCTTGCGCTCTAGTAGAGTGCGCTCTTAAACCTTCCAGCACCGATTTTCCTTTTAGGAGGTATGCCGAACCGATTGCTTCCTTTATCCATCTAGCAATCGACGCTTTGGATGCAGCTTCCCCTTTGCGAGGACCGCCGAACAAGACAAACAATCTGTCAGACTTTCTGAAATTCGCCGTGCGCTTGAGATATCTTTTCAATGCCCTCCGCACATCCAAAAGATGCAACTGCGGATTCACAGAACCATCTGCTGTATGGAACACCGGCAGCAAAACAACCTGATTCACATGAAAAGACGACAGGACTTTTGGCAAAAAGGATGGAACCGGCCGTAAGACCACTTTCGACTCATGAAAGGCCAAGAACGGCTCCCTACAAGATAACGACTGCAACTCCGAAATTCGCCTCGCCGACGTAATGGCTACTAAGAACACTACCTTCAGAGTAAGATCCTTCAAGGTCGCTTTCGCCAAAGGCTCAAACGGCTGAGAACCTAACGCCGTCAACACCAACTGCAGATCCCACGTCGGAACTACATGCCTGCACGGTGGTCTCAACACACCCACCGCTTTCAGAAATCTTTTAACATCTGGATGGGAACACAGCGCCTGCCCCTTAATCTTCCCTCTATAACAGGAAAGCGCTGCTAACTGCACTTTCAAGGATGCCGCCGCTAATCCTTTTTGGAACCCATCCTGCAAAAACGCCAACACCTGCGGTATACTGGCCCGCAAGGCTTCACAGTTCCTATCTACACACCAAGCTTCAAAAACGCGCCACACGCGAACATACGCCAACGAAGCAGACCTTCTGCGCGCCCTCAACAACGTCACAATCACTTCTGCCGAATATCCTTTAGCTCTTAACCTCGCCCTCTCAAGAGCCAGGCCGTAAGCGAGAACCGAGCTACCTGGAGGCATACACAACGGACCTTGTTTCAGGAGATCCTGCCTGTCCGGTAGACGCCACAGCTTCCCCACTACTAGTCTCCGGAGATCCACGTACCAAGGCCTTCTCGGCCAATCCGGCGCTATCAGAATCACGAAGCCTCTGTGACGCTCGATTCGCCGCACTACCCAGCTGATTAACACCCATGGCGGAAAGACGTAAAGAAGCTGATCTGCTGGCCACTCTTGGACAAGAGCATCCAGACCCTCTGACATCCTCTCTCTGCGCCTGCTGAAAAACCATTCCACCTTCGCGGAATTGAATGTCGCCATGAGATCCATAACGGGCGTCCCCCATCGCCAAACTACCGCCTCGCAAACCTCCGGATGAAGTGTCCACTCTCCTGGATCTACTCTCACCCGACTTAGAAAATCGGCCGCTACATTTTCCACTCCTGTGACATGCGCCGCCGACAGCACCTGAAGGTTTTGCTCGACCCAATGAAACAACTGATCTGCCTCGGCCTCTAAGGGAGAACTGCCGGTGCCCCCTTGCCTGTTGATGTAAGCTACTGTCGTCGCATTGTCCGAAAACACTCTGATCGCTGCTCCCTTCAGATACCGCTGGAACTCCAGCAATGCCAATCCCACCGCTCAAAGTTCCAACCTGTTGATCGACTAAGATTTCTCCTGAACTGTCCACTGTCCTTGCGCGAACCTTCCTTGAAAGTGCGCCCCCCAACCTAGGAGACTTGCATCCGTAGTCAGCGGCACCCAGTCTGGCACGTCCAAGGGCATGCCCTTCTCCAGAGATCCCGGAAGTAACCACCACTGCAACGCTGCTCGTGTCGCGTCTGGGCAAAGCAGCCTCTTGGAGAGTGGATCGCTTTGATGAGACCATCTCCTGAGCAACGCCCTTTGCAAGGGTCTCATATGTGCTCTCACCCAGGGCACCAAGTCGATCGTTGCCGCCATCGTCCCTAGGACTTGTAAGTAATGCCACGCTGTCGGACGCGGTCGGCCGAGGAACCGCCGAATCAATCTTTGCAAGGCTAACACTCGATGTGGGGGCAGAAAAACTCTGCCTATCCCGGTGTGGAAACGTGCCCCTAAATACTCGAGATCCTGAGAAGGAACCAAACTGCTCTTGGCCACATTGACCACCCAACCTAGCTGCTGCAGACAGTTGACCACCTTGGCAGTAGCCTCCTCGCTTTCCTTGCGGGACTTCGCCCTAATCAACCAGTCGTCCAGATACGGATGCACCAGAACACCCTTCTTCCGCAGTTCCGCTGCCACGACCACCATGACCTTGGTAAAGGTTCTTGGCGCCGTTGCTAGTCCAAAGGGTAGCGCTCGAAACTTTAAATGTCCCATTGGTAGAGCAAACCTGAGGAACGTCCGATGCTCGTGCCGAATCGGAATGTGCAGATATGCCTCGGACAAATCCAGGGAAGTCAGATACTCTCCTTTCCTGACTGCCCCAATGACCGACCTCAGAGTTTCCATGTGAAAGTGAGAAACTCTGAAACACTTGTTTACCTTTTTTAAATCCAAAATTGGACGATAAGTTCCCTCTTTTTTGGGAACCACAAAATAAATGGAGTATCGACCTAACCCGCATTGATCCGGAGGCACCGGCACTACCGCCTTGAGATCTAGCAATCTTTGCAAGGTCTGTTTGACTGCCTCGCGTTTGCAACGGGCCTTGCAAGGAGACTGAATGAAAGCATCGGTCACCGGCCTTTGAAACTCTGAGGCATAGCTTTCTCGAATCACTTCCAGCACCCACTGATCTGACGTAATCCTGACCCAGGCAGCGTAAAACTCTTGAAGACGACCCCCTACTGCTACGTCCACCTGGGCCTCCCTGACTTCATTGTGGCTTTTTGGCACCCGAAGTGGCGGCAGCAGCAAAACCTCTGCTGGCACCTCGGAAGCCCCAAAAGCTTTGGCCTCGAAATGAAAAGCGCCCTCGCTGATTCTGGGGAAACCTGGAGGGGCGAAACCGCCGAAAATCTCTCTGAGGAAATCTAGCCAACGGCGGGAATTTTCCCTGCTTCTGTTTATCTTCTGGTAGCCTTCCTCCTTTGGACTCTCCCAGATCTTTAACTATCTTTTCCAAATCCTCTCCAAATAACAGTCGTCCTTTGAAGGGAAGTTTACTTAACCTGGCCTTGGAAGAAGCATCCGCTGCCCAATTCCGCAGCCAGAGATATCTCCTTGCGGCCACCGCCGAAGCCATACTGTTCGATAGCCCTCTTATGAGATCATAATGAATATCTGCCAAATATGCAGCTCCAGACTCCAAGCGAGCTGCCTCACTAACTGAGTCCTCAGCTTGCTCTCCCCCTGAACTCTCTGAGCCCAACAGAGACAGGCTCTAGCCACCCAAGCTCCAAAAATGGAAGCTTGCATCGAAAGAGCATTAACCTCAAAAACCTGCCTTAACAAAACATCCAGCTTCCTATCCTGAGTATCCTTAAGAGCCGCACTGCCTTCCACCGGGATGATGGTCTTCTTGGTCACCGCTGAAACAACCGCATCCACTTTGGGCGACTTAAAGAGCTCCTTATCTTGTTCCACTAACGGATAAAGACGAGACATCACCCGCGAGCCTCTGAGTGTGGACTCAGGCATATCCCACTCACCTTGTATCCTCTCTTTAATAACTCTATGCATGGGGAAAGCTTTTTGCGTCTTACGAAAGGCCTACAATAGAGGATCTTCCAAGGCAGCCTCCTTCACCGGCTCCGACACTGGCACATTTAACACCTTCAGTGTCTCCGCAATCAGCGCGGGTAACTCCTCTTGTCAAAAAATACGGACTACTCTAGCCTGATCCTCCTGTTCCGTAATCTCTCCTTCTTCCAGCTCCTCTTCCATCTCTGGATCATGCTCTTCACCTTCCATGAGCATATCCTCCGAAAACTCGGACCGACACCGCTTATCCGGCTCTACCCGGGACCTCTTTGGCCCTAAGGTCGAAGGAGTCCCCAGTAGTGGAGTGCCCAGCCTCTTCTGCCCCAAATCTGCCGCCATGAACGCCCTTTGAATAAGAGCTATAAAGTCTGGAGAAAAGATTGATGTCAAATCACCTGCCAAGGGGGCCGAAGCCCGCGGGACCTCCGGAGCCGAAGAGGGACCGGGCACCGGTTCTACGGGGTCTGCAAGAGGAGACATCGGGACCTGCGCCACTACCTCCCAGGTCCTCCGCCGAATCTAAGCGTTGGTGCCCCCCTGCTGAGACCTGGCTACAGGTCTTACAGATGCCTGCTTCTGACACTACAGACCGCTTGGCTCCACATAGCACAAGGTCTTTGCAGGCATCCTACTTGCAAATGTGTCCACTCAATGCTTCAAAACCCTTAAAGTTTTCAAAAACAAAGACACTCACACAGAACTAGCAGAAATATTCAACTGAGACCTGCCCTCAAAGAACTCAACGGGCGGCATCTCAGACCCAATTTTTTTTTTTTAAATATAAATGAAAGCAGGAAAGCCCCCGACCTGAAATCTACCCAAAATACTCAAAAACGAAGCTTCCTGACCTCACAACCTCAAGTTGCTTCCCCGAAGCCTCTACCGGCTTTTCCCGCCCAAAACGGGACACGGCGGGAAACTGCTGCCTAGCCGGGCCTGAATCCCCGACCAACAGCTTCAAGTTCACCAGCCAAGGTAATTAAAACGCAGCTTACCTTACCTCTCAGAATCGAGGAAAAAAACAGTCTGGGCTGCTCCACAACACCGTGCCCAATTCGGAAAGGCAAAAGTGCTGCGATCAAGAGCACAACAGAGACCTGTGTGCTATCGTTTTCCCCCCGCTGCTGAACTGAACCAAGCGCCTGCAGGCACCCCTTCTGCGTTGCGCTGGAGTCGGCTGGCAAAATGAATTCGGGCCTAACCCAGTCCTTAAATCTTCTTACCCTCTGACTCTCTGCTAAGAGGGAGGAAGCATGGAAGAGAGGCCCTGCAGCCGCCAAAAATTAAAGTGGTACAGCCCTTGAAAGAAAATAATAAAGTAAAAATAAAATTCCAGTGAGCACAAATATGCCCAATTAGATTTAACTCAACCCCCCTGAACTAAAATAACTACACTAAGTCCTTAATTGTTCCTCTTGGGAGCCAGAAACTCTGGCTCACATCTTCCAGCTGCTTGGAGACTGATATAACTGGAGTGGGAGGAGCTGGTGCCTGTGTCCTTATACCAGTGTCATCAAAGAATGACATCTATCAGTCTCCAAGCTGTTATTGTATATAGTTCCCCTGTTAGCCAAGTTGAATCTCCTGTTCATATGTAAACACAAAGTACTATTGGAAATGTGTGTGTTCATTGTTTACTGTAAACCGCGCTGATGCTGAATAGCGCGGTATAGAAAAGACTATAAATAAATAAATAAATAAATAAACCCTAGAGTTTCCAGGACTAGACTGGAGGGATGATAAGGAACCTCCTTATTTCCCCTTTCCTGATGGTCTAGCATCCAACCTTCCTTCCCCCTCCTTGCTGATCCAACATCTTTCCCCAGCTCTGCACATCTCCCCCAGTTCTCTTTGGGACCAGGAAATATCTGGAGTAGAGGCCCTTTCCCCATAGGTGTTTGGGTACAGGCTCTAACTGCGTTGTCCCTGAGTAGACTTGCAAGGTTGGAGTGCAGGAGGGTCTGGTGATGGCAAGGTTGCACCGGCTCTCCTGGAAAAAACCTGGGTGGTACCTGTTTAGGTGGAGGAGATACCCTTCCTGCACCACCTGCAGAAACCACTGGTCCGAGGTGACCTCAGACACCTGTGGGCAAAGAGTGCCAGGCAAACCCCTTGTGGGCTGCAGAGGGTCTCCCGGCAATCAAAAGCTCCCCTTGGCCTGGACAGGAGCTGGGGTCTGGGGCTTCTGTGTCTTTCGGACACCATGGCCCTGGCTTTTTGGTGAGATTCCTGTTGCTGGTCCGAGAAGGGCTGGTAGTGGTGACTCTGATGAAACTGCCCATTTTTCTTTGAGAGCAGGGGTCTTTTCCCTGAGGGTTTCTTTCAGGGAAGGGATGAGGTCTTCTTGGAGAGCTTCTGCCGAGTCACCACGTTGGCCTCTATCTTGGCCGCCTTGTCGGCCATGGGCTTGCCGAACAGGTTCTCCCCGATTCAGAGGACATCTAGCAGCTTTTCCTGGACCCATTGCTCGAGGTCCGAAGTCTGCAGCCAGACTTGGTGCAGGACCCTGATGCCTGCCACTACTACTCGAGCCGCTGACTCAAAGCCATCATAGGTTGCCCGGGAAAGGAACTTGGAACAGTCCTTCATCCTGGAGGTCAGAGATTGGAACCATTTGAGGGGTTCCCTGGCGAGCCCTGTTGAAAACCCAGAGAACTCCTGGGTCAGAGCCTTGAGGTACATGCCTATGTACAGTTCATAGGCCTGTATCCTATCTGGCACCCCAACATCGAACCCTGGTAGCACTTTTGCCCGAAAGCTCTAGGCTCCGTACAATGGGGGAAGGAAGAGTAGATCTTCTGAATCTTCAATTTTTGCATAATTGACTCAACAACTATGGAGTTGTGTAGAGGTTGGGGTTTTTGGAACCCGGGCCCTTTCCTGACATGGTACATGGCATTGAGGTGTCGGCTGACCACCGGCACCGTGAGAGTCTCCTTGGGTGGGGAGGATTTCCAGTTCTTTGGTGTGCGGGTCTTCCTCTGCTTCTGTATACACCAAGAGGGCTCAGGCCAAATCTCTGACAAAGCCATGGAAAGCCATGTCCTCTGGAGGCGAATGGCGCTGGGGCGCTGGGGGAGAGGGCTCTGAGGGGATGTTCCAGCGCCAACTAGTTTCCGGGGAGGCCTAGCCATCAGTCTCCCACTCTAAGTCGAGGGGTGACAACATAAGAACATAAGATATGCCATACTGGGTCAGACCAAGGTCCATCAAGCCCAGTATCCTGTTTCCAACAGTGCCCAATCTAGGTCATACATACCTAGCAGTATCCCCAAGAGACACAGGTTCCACAATGCTTGTATTGGGTCAAGCATTGATATCCTGGGTCCCTTTTTAATAATGGTTTATGGACCTTTCCTCCAAGAACTTGTCCAAACCTTTTTTAAACCCAGCTACACTAACAGCTCTTACTACATCCTCCGGTAACAAATTCCAGAGTTTGATTACATGTTGAGTGGAAAAATATTTTCTCTTATTTGTCTTAAATAGTTTACCCTGTAGCTTCATTGCATGTCCCCTAGTCTTTCTATATTCTGACAGCGTAAACAATTGATCTACGTTTACCCGTTCCACTCCGTTCATTAATTTATAGACCTCTATCATATCTCCCCTCAGTCGTCTCTTTTCCAGGTTGAAGAGCCCTAACCTTTGTAGCCTCTCTTCATAGGAGTAGCCTTCCATCCCCTTTACCATTTTGGTGGCTCTTCTCTGTAGCTTTTCTAATAATGCTATGTCCTTTTTAAGATACGGCGACCAGAATTGCACACAATATTCAAGGTGCGGTCGTACCATGGAACAATACAGAGGCATTATAATATCCTTTGTTTAATTTTTCATTCCTTTCCTTATGATACCTAGCATTCTATTTGCTTTCTTGGCTGCCACTGCACACTGGGCGGAGGGTTTTAACATGTTATCCACGATGACTCCTAAATCTTTTTCCTGGGTGGTGGTTCCCAATGTGGAACCTTGCATTGTGTAACCATAGTGTGGGTTGTACTTTTCTAGGTGCATAACTTTGCACTTGTCCACATTAAATTTCATCTGCCATTTGGATGCCCAGTCTTCCAATTTATCCAGATCCTCCTGCAGTTTTCCACAGTCCTCTTGGGTTTTAACAACTTTAAATAGTTTTGTGTCATCTGCAAATTTGATAACCTCACTAGTTATTCCCTTTTCCAGGTCATTTATGAATATGTCAAAAAGTAGCGGACCCAGTACAGATCCCTGGATTACTCCACTATTCACCTTTTTCCATTGGGAAAATTGGCCATTTAGACCAACCCTCTGCTTTCTATCTTTTAACCAGTTCCCGATCCACAATAGTACACTGCCTCCTATCCCATGACTTTTTAGTTTTGCTAAAAGTCTCTGATGAGGGACCTTGTCAAAGGCTTTCTGAAAGTCCAGATACACTATATCAACCGACTCACCTTTGTATACCTGTTTATTCACAGCTTCAAAAAAACATATCAGAATAGTAAGACAAGATCTTCCTTGTCTAAAGCCATGTTGGCTGTCTCCCATTAGGCCATGACTGTCTACATGCTGTGTAATTTTGTTCTTTATGATGGTTTCTACCATTTCCCCCCGGTACTGACGTCAGGCTCACCGGTCTGTAATTTCCCGGATCACCCTTGGAACCCTTTTTAAAAACTGGCGTTAAAGTGGCGATCCTCCAATCTTCAGGTATTACAGATGATTTTAATGAAAGTTCACAGATTACTAATAGCAGGTCTGCAATCTCATATTTCAGTTCTTTCAACACTCTTGGATGTATACCATCCGGTCCACGTGATTTACTACTATTCAATCCGAGTCTGAGGCCCTGCAACTCCTTGCCTCAAGGCCTGCCCCGAGGGGCTGGGGGCCTCCAGAGAACTTAGGGTCCGAGTCTCGGAAATTGGTCAGGGAGGATCGGATGCCCGAGGAACGGGACTGAGACCTCGACCGACAGAGGGCTTACCCAGGGCAGATGGCGCTCAGAGCTCGGCTTGACACCTGGGGACTCCCCCGCAGTTGGAGGCCCGGTTGCCGGGGCAGATGATGCAGACAAACCAGCCATCATTGCCTGCTGCAGTGCCAGGATAGCAGAGATATTCTGCTCTAGGGCTGCCATTCTGATTTCCAAGCCAGAAGGCTCCGCAGCTTTTGGCGTGAGCACTGAGGATCTTGGAACCGACACTGGAACTCTCGTGAGTGCGTTCGACAAGGACCATGGCCTCAAGGAACCCCACATGGTCTCCGCCAGCCAAGGAATCATTTTTGAGGACCTTGGTAGGGCGCTGCTCAGAGCTGCCAGAGTCCCTCAGAGGAGTTTTCCCGGGTTTCTCCGGAGGCGCCTCAACGGGCTTTGAGAGGTTTTTCTTCTCTCCCTCAGGGTCCGCGGTCTTCTTGGAAGAGCCACCACTGTGGGACTCTGAGGATGCCTGTGCCTCACAGGAAGTGCTGGGCTTGGAGCTCAGCATCGGGGAGGCTGGTGCAGAAGCACATCTTGGGAACAGTTTCTCAGGCAACTCCGACCTCCTGGCCTGGCATAGGTCGCAGGAGGTACTGTCATGGTCCGGGTCCCAGGCAGCGAAGACAGCAGTCATGGGTGTCGGTTACTGACATGGTTTGATTGCATTGGTCACATTTTTGAACTCACCGGGGGACATGGTGGGAGGCAACCGGCCGGGGTTGACGACTCCCGGGTGAAAAAGGGTGCAAACGCCAGTCGAGGTGAGCCCCTAACAAAAAAAAAAAAAAAAAAGGGAAAAGCGCCAAGAGCAGCGTCGGAACAGACACCGTCTCGAGGTGGGAAGAGGAACCGGTACGCAATGAGGGAAAAACACAACTTTTAAGGATTTAGCAAAGATTTTTCCAGGGAAACAGGACAGATGTCCGTTGGGCTCCGCGGAAAAAAGGAGACTGAGCAAGATGGTAGCATGTTCCAAAGGCTTTCTTTGAAAGCTGGGGAAATGCTCATTGCGGACTCCGTCGGCACTTACATCACCCATATGTGAGGGCTGACTTCCTGCTTGTCGCTGGAGATAGCAACAAATCAATCACAAAAGGATATCATTCATTCATTCATTTTTTTGTAAATTTCTATACCGCATTTTTTCCAGTGGATCAAAAGCAGTTTACAGCAAACAATTTGAATATTACAGAAGTATTCAGTTACAGGGAACATTTTCTTCTTAACTATATACAGTATATGCATATACATAATAATGTTAAAATAATGGTGAGTGCAGTTACTCTTTAAGCATCTCTATCAAACTATTTACAAGTTTAGAGGAATTTTCAGTGTTCAGTATGTCTATTTTTGGTATGTCGTTAGCCGGTCTGGATGTTTTGTATTTCCATTACAATTTAGTGTGTGATGGGGTGGAGTGCTGTGAAGTGGTGGTGGGGGGGGGGGGGGAGGTTGTGCATTGTTTTTGCTTCGTGTGCCAAAGTGGAGGGTAAATAGGTGGGTTTTAAGATGCTTTCGGAACATTTTGAGGTCATTTATTTCTCTTATGTGGTCTGGGGGCGCATTCCAGAGGCTGGGTGAAACGTGAGAGAATGCTTTGTTGTTGGTTGTCTTCGTTGCTTTTCTGAAATCAAGTGGTATAGATATTTTATTCTTGTTGCAGTCTCGTTGGGAGTGGGAGTTGGTTTCTTTTTGAATGAGTGTAGAGAGGTGTGAGGGAGAGATATCGCTGATTACTTTAATGGCTGCGATGAGTATTTTGTAGGTTATGCGGCTTTGTATAGGAAGCCAGTGGAGGTCGAATAGTATTGGGTCTCATACACCCCCTGGGATCTAAAGTGGCTGAGTTACATTGCAAGACTGGGCAGGAGCTATAGGCCTCCACAGGCCTCTCTGGAAGAATTCAGGAACAGAAGAAAATCACCACCATCTGCTGAGACAGAGAAAATACCGAGGGTTCCCTCTAGCTGTACTAGGTTTTATACCATTGGTAATGTTACAGCATAGTTTTGCTTTCTTTTCTGTCTCCCATCTGCTGGCAGGGGAAAATAACCCACTAGTCTGGACTGGTCTAGTAGGAAGAAATGGAATGGTTCTTTCTGGAGGCACATAGATAACACTTACTTTTTCACAGAGGTATACAGTAGTTCCTCTGTTTGCAGATTCCTGATCCAAAGCATTTCCTGGTCGAATAAAATAGCTCACATCTGCAATGTGCACACCAACCTGCAACACAAAACACTGTTATTTCAAATCACAGTAAGAATTATCTAAATAATGCATGCACTGAAAATCTATTGTTAGCAATAAAAAAAAAAACATACCCATAACAATAATCTGGGCTTATACAGTGCCTTCCATTTAAAGAGCATTCAAATTACCTGTGGTTTTTCAAAATGCCCCCTCCCCCCCAGTAATCATATGCATGGAACAATTATATATATACTGTATATATATTCATACCTCTAGAGTGCCATTTTCTAGGTCACGACAATGTAAAGCATCATCAATATCAGTGCAGCCGGGAGGGTCAACACTGCAAACACACAAATATCTTAAGTCCTCTCTATGCTTCATGTCCTATAAGGTTAAAAGAAATATAGCACGTTTTCAATAATAAACCAAGTATAGATGGTAATAGTCAGAAGGATTATGTCTACCACACATCAACAGGTTTAGATTTCCACAAGCTCAATAAGGTGAAATTAGCCTTGATCTGCTAATTTTCTTTCCTGGAGTCCCTCCAGTTTCAGTCCAGACACATGGGTTATGCTCACCAACAGCAGATGGAGACAGACATTGACTTGAAACATCCTCCCATAAGAAGTCTGTCTCACCTAGCCAGTCAGTATGAACCTCACAAAGCGGAAAGATTAGAGCCCCAAACCCCAAATCTCCATCAGCGCTACCCAAACAAAAGGGGAAACAGCAGAACTCCCAATAACAAACTGTAACAACTGGAAGCCCCATCAGAACAGATTGCTCTGGCCTCACCTGCTCAAGCACTGTAATTTCTTTTTCCCTTTCTGCCTTAGAGCTTTTATTTATATTGTAAACTGCCCGATGTAATGGGGGGGGGGGGGGTATATCAAGTGTACAATAAACAATACTGACTGGAAGAGTCTTACCCCAAATTCCGCTCTCTTCTCAAAACTCATTTCTTCTCCTCTGCTTTTGATGTTTCCCTGTGAATCTTCATGCCCTCATTCCCCCTTCTTGCTCTAATCTGCTCTTCCTCTCCATCTTCTCTTTCCTGTAAGTTATTGTAATTTCTTTTTCCCTTTCTGCCTTAGAACTTTTATTTATATTGTAAACCGCCCCGATATAATGGGGGGCGGTATATCAAGTGTACAATAAACAAACAATAAGCAACAGCATCCTTCAAAGGTAGACAAGAGACAGAAAGGCAACTCACAGCAAAAGTCCCAGATGGGTCCTTGACTGGACTGCAGGAACTCCAAGAAAGGAAGTTAGTTGGTTAGGCCTAAATTTCACCTTCCTAATTGTCCCACTAGTCCAGTCCAGATAGGTGGGACATACCAAAGTAGTATTAATAATGGGCAGGTACTCAGATGCCAGCCTGTAACACCTGCACACCAAAGGCTGTGTCCTGCCTGGACTGCACATCATACTGATGAAGACACATGAGTGTGAAGGGATGACCACATTGCCATTGTGCAAATGTCTTGGGGGGCAGAACAAGACCAACTTCTGCCAATGAAGATGCCTGAGCCCTTGTGGAATGAGTCTGCAAACCTGCAGGCATGGCTCGATTCCTCAGCAAATAAGTAGATACAATAGCTCCCCTTATCCAAGAGAAATAGAGGCCTTAGAAACATCTTCGTCCTTCCATGGACCACCAAACAGGACAAAAAGCCGTTGCAAACGCCTGAACACTTGAGTAATCTTCAAGTACCTCTTGAACTATCTGTGAACATCAAGCAAATGCAGAATCCTAGACTCAGCAGTCTCCTGCAACCCAGGAAAAGCTGGCAATGAGATGACCTGACTGAGATGGAAAGCCAATCCAAAAGAAAAAAAAAAATCACTAGTGCAGTGCACTATAATTTTTGTCAGGCCAGAAGGTCAGGAGAGGGGTAAAACATTCCCCCTCTCAGATGACCATAATGATCCTTTGTTTGTCAGAGTGTTTGGTCATCCTGCTGAAGAAACACTGTCTACACTTGATACAGAGCCGGGAGCAGGCTCGAAACATGTATGTCGTGTGATACAGAACTCGGAGGATCATTTTCATGCCATGAATTTCCTTTTACACTGTTTGGACTGCCTTTCAGATAAGTGAAGACGTTTTAATTGACATTTGAATAAAAAGGGACATTTGAATAAAAGGGACGTTATTGTCACCAGAGGGGGAATGTTTGTACCCCCTCTCCTGACCTTCTGGCCCGACAAAAATTATAGTGCAGTGCACAGTACACAGGGTGATCTTTTCTTTTGGGTTGCATTATTGTGATCACTTTGTTGGTTTGGGGGTTTGTTTTTTTCGAGATGGAAAGCTGGCACCTCCTTCGGCAGAAACGAAGATACTGGGAGAATCACTACCTTTTCCTTAGAGATTACTAAATAGAGCTCCATATACAACAGAGCCTGCAATTCGGAAATTTGACATGACAAGCAAATAATGATCAACACCACTACCTTTAGCGTCAGATCCTTCAGGGAAGCACTCTTAAAAGGTTCAAAAAGGAGACGCCACCAAAGCTGAAAGCATCAAATTAAAATCCCAGGATGGGACAATGGGAAAAGGCAGTCTCAGATGTTTAACTCCCCTAAGGAAACTAACCACATCCGCATGAGAAGCAGGGTCTGACACTGAACCTGACCTTGGAAATAGGCCAAAGTCAAGACTTGCAGCTTCAAGAACTCAAGACCAACCCCTTCTCCAGCTCCACTTACAAGAACACAAAAACATCAGGAAAGCAAAGCCCCAAAAGGGCCACACTCCGTGCTCTCAATACCAAGCTTAAAATATGTGCCACACACACACAAATAGGCCAGCAAGGTCGAATGCCTTTTAGCCTGTAGCAAAGTGTCAGTCACCTGAAGAGAATACTCTCTGTGCCTTAAAACGCGCCCTTTCAAAAGTCAGGCCGTAAGCAAGAAACAATCTATGTCAGGCATACGAACAGGCCCCTGTGTCAGGAGATCCTCCGCCATCGGGGGCAGGAAAGGATTTGCCACCCAACAGATGAATGAGATCTGCATAACAAGGCTGCCATGGCCAATCTGCAGCCACCAACACCACTCACCTGGGGTGAGACTCCATTCGCTGAAGGGTCCTCCTTATCAACAGCCACAGAGGAAACACAGAAAAGGCTGGACCAGAGCAGAGCATCAAGCCCTTCTGCCATGCGCTCTCTGCATCTGCTGAAGAACATGCTCGCCTTGGCATTCATTGTGCCCGCCACCAAATCCATCGTCGGCACTCCCCAACACTCCACTGTTAGCTGTGACCACTCCCCCAAATCAACAAGTAGTGACTCAAATAATCCACTTGCACATTCTCCTTTCTGGCCACATGAGCCACAAAGTGCCAGCAGGTGAACCTCCACCCACTGCAGAAGTGGACTCACTTCCGCAGCTGAGTGAGCTCTGCAAGCTGCCCCAACGATTGATGTAAGCCATCGTCACACTGTCAGAAAAGACTCTCGCCATCCTGTTCCACATAAGAGGAAGGAAAACTTGCAGAGTCAGATGCACTACTCGTGTCTACAGATTACTGATAAGCCAGAGGCTCTCCTGAGACTATGTGCTCTGAGCCACCTGAGAAAATGTACCCCCCCCCCAGCCGACCAGACTGGCATCCATGGTCACCACCACTCAGTCCAGGGACTTGAGAGAGACATCCCTTCCACAAGCTGTGCTGGATACAGCCACCTGCAAGCTCATTCTGGCCTCAACCCGTAGAGAAAGCTGGACTGCCATGGACTATGACTGTGGTGACCAACAAGACAGCAGTAGTGCATGAAGAGGCCACATGTGCAAGCTGGCACAGGATTCCAACTCCAGCACAGACACCATCAAGCCTAACACCTAAAAATAATCCCACAGCCTTGGGCAAAGAACTCTCAGCAGCGCAAGCACCTGGGATTGCAGCTTTGCAATTCTGCCCTACAGCAAGAACCCCATGCCCTGTGTATTGAAGTGAGCCCCCATATGTTCCAAGGATTGAGAGGCACTATTCTGCTCTCTGCAAATTCGACCACCTAACCTAATTCCTGAAGGCAACCAACTACCAGGGCCGCTGCCTCTCAATTTTTCTGAGAGTAATTCGCCCAAATCAATCAATTGCCCAAGTAAAGATGGACCAAAAATCCCTGCTACCATAGGGCAGCCGCCCCCACACCACCATCACCTTGGTGAACACCCAAGGAGCTATTGCCAGGCCCAATGGCAGGGCCTGAAACTAGAAATGCTCCATCGAGACTGCAAATCGTAGAAAATGCCGGTGCTTGGGATGAATGGGAATGTGAAGATAATCTTTTTAGATGTGATCGAGGCTTAAGAACTCCCTCTTTTGGACGGCCGCTATCATGGACCAAGGAGTCTCCCTGCAGAAATGGGGAACCTTTAAGGCCGTGTTCATGACTTGAGATTCAAACTAGGCTGCCAAGACCCCTCTTTTTTGAGAGCAACAAGGTATATTGAATATTGACCTGTACCCCATTCGTCCTGCAACAGGCTGCCTAGAGTAACCTGCACTGCCAACAAGGAGAGACCATAAAGGCATCCGAGAGGGGCCGTGCCAACATGAGGGCATAGCTGTCCCAGATCACCTCCAACACCCAGGCTTCAGATGTGAACCGCCACAGATGACCACTTACTGGCTGTATCCCTGTTAGGGCACAAAACATTCGGGCCAATGCAGAAAGCCGGCACTAGACCCGTGCTGGATCGATTTTTTACATTCCTGACAACACACACATTTTAACATGCGATGCAGGAGATGCAGGATGGATGGGGTATGCAAATACCCATTGCGGTAACTGTACGTATGCAAATGAGCCACCGCATCCTTAAACTGGGAGAGCAAGCCAAACACATGCGCACAAGAAGTCTGCGCTAGTTTGGTTTGCTCTGCTCTGCGGGCACAGCATGGCTATTTGCATATCAGCCCCAACAGTATTTTGATGGCATCGGGGATGATTGCAGCATTGGGGAAAAGCCCCTGATGCTATCAAAATACTGTCGGGGACAGTGTCCCGACAAAAATGAATCCCTAGTGGCACGGTGCCTGCCCCCCCAACAGTATTTTGATGGCATCGGGGACGATCGCAAAAGGCCCTGACCACAACCTCTGCAGATGGCCCCCTTCAGGGCCACAGACAAGACTTCAAATGACTGCTTGAGAAGGGCCTCCATTCGACAGTCCTGTGGGTCCTTCAAGATAATCATACCAGTGGAAGGTGGTGCTGTCTTCTTGGTGACTGCTGCCACTGGTGTGTCCATGCATGAAAAGGCATAAACTCTCCCTCTTCTCAGGAGGAATAGGATAAATCTTCGCCATTCTCCAGCTAACCCACAACCTGGGAATCTGCTGCAATCATCTCCTTTTATAGTCCTAAGGGGCCAAAGGGGGAAAAAAAGTGTGGTGGCTTCCAGATACTCTCAAGCAGCAGATCCTCTCCATCTCTGAGGGCTCCAGTCGAGGCTCCTTGACAATGTGCAATGCTGCCAAAGTCTGCACATTCAGAGGGCAGTTAATCTTTGTGAAAAGTCACATTACTGCCAGATTCTCCTCCAACTCCTGAAGCTGCTCTTCCAAGGACCTTCCAATGGCTCCAAAGAGTCCAACTACCCCATGGAAGCTGGACTCACATAAGGGGGAGAATCATCCTCATCCAACTTCACTTCGCTGCTGCAGGGATACCATGCCCCCTGGATAAAGGGCGTAACCAGGATGGCAGACCCTTATCCCAGACCTTGCTTCAAGCAGCGGCCTGGTGAAGTAAAATCACAAACTCTGGAGTGAAAGGAGAGCGCCCTCCTCCAACACTTCTTCCAGCCATCCCAGCTACAGTCCTGGGGGTCAGTAACTGCATAGACTGCAACACTCAACATGGCAGCGGTTCCCATCAAAACCACTGGACCTTCTGATTCCAAAACAGTATGATCGCGGTCAGAAAAACCTCCATTAATATAGTCGCGGCACAGCTCAGACTTCAGAAACCTGTGCTTGAGAGCTGCCATAGGCTGCACTCTGGGTCAGGAATGTGCACTGCAGCCTGGACCCTCATGGCATGCTCTCCCCAGTCAAATCACCCCCTCACCAGCGCTGATCCCAGACTTACAGGGGCCACACTCAGAGGCCAACTGTACTGCTGCTGTTCTCACTTTGTGTGATGGATTTTTTTTTTTTTTTTTTTAAACAAAGAAGCTTTAAAGCCACCCACAAGGAAAACTCAACCTCTGGCCTCCTCCCAAAGGGAGCTGCCACCAACCTTGCTACCAAAGAGGAATCTGGCTGAACAGCGGCTAGGGGAGAAGAGACCCAGCTTCACCGGCTTATGCACCTCGGGCCTGCTAGAACTGCTGTGGCCCAAACCATGAACTCTAGGTTCCACTCTGCACGGCTATGCTCATCCACCAGTTTCCAGAGACTAAGAAATACTGACCATGGATTGGTAGCACAGGCTTCTTACAGGATGGTGTTTCAAGCTAGTGTGTCTCAAGACTCCAACTGCTGGTAGGTGAGCATATCCCACATGTCTGGACTGGCTGGAGGGACAATTAGGAACTTCTATTAAATCTAAAAATGAGGCATACCTTTCCTAATGCAGTTTAATTTTGAAAAATCTAGATTATCTATGGTCATATGAAATCCCATTAAAAAACTAGCAAAGCAAACCTGCAAGCAGTAGATATATGCCATTAGTGGCTATATACAGTTATATCTTGCATGCAGTTTTAACACTCAGAAAAAATTATGAGATCTCTCGGTTTCTCACATTTCTGTGGACATGTCTTGCTGCAGAATTGCAGTCCCACACAGAACAGGAAAGCAACGGTGGTTCTGGGGATAAGAAGGCAGCAGGTGGTCATACCAACTGTATGTACTTCATCCTCCACCATTTGTGTGCAGATAAGACACAAGTAAGAGTAAGACACAGCCCAAGGCACCACTGTTCTCCTACTGCCACATGATCACCAAGCGGAGAGGCAGAATTGATTTGGGGGAGGGGGGAGAGCAGGTGAAAAACAATGGGAATGGTGTTAGAGAGGCAGGTGACAGGACAGAGGCAAGATGTGTGTGCCAAATAAAGATGGCAAAGGGTGGCGTAAACATGCGAGAGTAAGGGATCAGTGCCAGGGTGTGTAAATTTGAGAAGGGATCAGCATAATATGGTGGAGGAATCCCACCTCCTTTTCCCCTTCTTTGCCAGCCCTGGATTTCCCTCTCGCTATTCTTCCATGAACCTAGATCCCCCTGCCTTTCTCCTACCCCTCCTCCATGGATTCTCTTCTCTCCTTCCCCCAACTTCTCACCAATTTCCAATCCAATACATCCTCCCCTCCTCCATCTCAGATTGTCTCTTTCTTCTCTCTCCACCTGTTCTCTGTTCTTTTCTTTGCCCATCCCTATCACAATCTTCTTTCCTGCCTTCCTTGTAGCAATCACTAAAATCCCATTTCAAGACGACCCTGGACAAAATGAAAAAGGGAAACCAAGTAACTTGTGTAACTAAGAAAGTCCAAAAAATTACTACTTTTATAAAGTAAAGTCTGCATTATTTAATATGCATTATGAAAAATAAATGTGCCACAGAGTTTTCCAATTCTAGCTGGAGAATCAACCCTGAACTGCAGTAGGAAACTGGGTTCTGCGATTATGATTGTATCTTGGGTGGCACTATCCTGCATATATATTTTTGCAAACTTACTGCATTGTTCATAGGTAGTTACTTCATTTGGATTTAGCGCTTGTTTTTTCATTGGTAGTTCAAGATGAGTTACATGCAAATACAGTCGGTATTTCTTTCCCCAGAGGGCTTACAACGTAAAAACTTCATTCACTAACCTGCGTTAAATGTTTTAACACTTGCTAATGTGAGTTATATGCTTAAGAACCTATTTACTAAACCATATTAGTGTTTAATGTGTGTTTTAACAGGTATTACTGAGTGCTAATGTGGAAATTCATATGAGTGAGGACTGTGCCTTGCAGTTAACCATACTTTAGCAGTTAGTGCAGTTAATTACACTTCTAGAGATGGCAGATAATTGTGAACTGTTCACAATTATCTGCCATCTCTAGAGGTGTAATTAACTGTATTCTGCATTAGCAGCTGTGCCGCTAATGTGCAGTAGTGACCACTACCTTTCACTAGTGGTACAACTATCTTCCCATATGTGCCGTCAATGCCTCTCACATTTATTGCAGAGGTTTTACACTTAATGCGTATTAATAGCCAAAGTTAAAATGCATTAAGTGCAAAACATTAGCACAGCTTGGTAAATGAGGGCTTGTGCTAAGTAATGTGCGTTAACTTCCATTAACACCTGTTAGTTAAATGAGGCTATAAACTTTACTTGATGCACTGATGGGTGAAATGACTTGCCCAAAATCACAAGGAACATCACTGGGAGAAGGGGGAGGGCGATATGATCTCTGATTCCCATGGGTCTCAGCCTGCTACTCTAAATATTAGGCATCTATTCCACTTGGTGGATACCTGAAAGATGCAAAGCATCAAGGGTTATATATAAGCATACCACCAACCACAAAGCTTTTATTCTGCTGTGTTGGACTGAATAGCATTGCAACATTCACTCACATTGACAGGATACCACATATGGTGAAATCCATTTGGTTGCCAATTTTAGTGAAAGTGGGGGTCCTGTACCTTATCTGTAATGCTCCATGGCATCTTTGGCAGGAAGCTCAGAACGGCCTGGGAGAAAGGCTGGTGGGGAACATCGTGTTCAAGCAGCAGTACTTCAGTCTCAGTCTCTTTATCTCCAGCTGTACCCAAGCTCCTTACAAAGTGACCCTGAAACCCAAAAGAAATGTCTGAGATATTCTGAATGTGCACATTGTTATTTTATGCTTCCATTCATTCATGTGACAAGAGGTACTTCTGAGGAAATTTTGCACCACCACGCATTGCAGAACTTGTGCAGAATTCTACACTTGCCACACAGAATTCTGCACAGGAATCACGAGGCAGTGGCAATTCACACTGTTGCCTGTCTCCCAATACAGCTCCACCCATCCTGGCACTTAGCTGTGTGTGGCTTTCTGAGGCCTCACAACTTGTTCATCCTGCTGCCTTCCCTGCTGAAGGTATGCCATTTTTAAATGCATCACACAGGCCACACCATTTCCCATTTTGTATTCCCCCACCATAACATGTATACCCCCTCCCCCAGTTCAGAACCTATGCTTGCAGTCAGAGCCAGTGTTGGAGAAAGACGTGGACTGATGCAGCATCTGCCACTTGTGCCTATCAGTGTTGAGGGGTAGGTGCGAGAGAGCTACAGTAAAGTGCAGTTACTCACCTGTAACAGGTGATCTCTGGGAACAGCAGGAATCAGTCTTCACATACGGGTGACGTCGGCACCAATGGATCCTGGCTGGGGAACTCTCCCCAGCATCCAAAAGGAATGTTTTTGGGAGCATTCCTCCACGCATGCATGACTATCTTCCCTTTTTCCCTCCAGGTCTCCTCAGTCAGGTGAATAGCAGAGAAATAAAACCTTTTTGTAGAATAGGAATGAAAAGAAAAATGGGCAACTTAATGGGGAGGTGGACAGGCTGTGAAGATAGATTCCTGCTGTTCCTGGAGATCACCTGCTACAGGTGAGCAACTATGCTATCTCCAGGAACAAGTAGGAAGTCTGTCATCACATATGGGACTCCCTAGCCCAAGACAACCGAGCAAGAGAGGAATACTGGTGCAGCTAGAGGTTGCAACAGGGATCCGACAGACACAGCCTGTTTGGAGAACTCATCGCAAGGTAGTTGGACGGTGGGCAAGTTGTCTAAATTTGAAAAAGATTACCTAGAACAGCCTGTCCGAATTGACCATCAACTCGGGAGTCTTTGTCCAGGCAATAGTGCGCTGGGGAAGTATGCAGCAAAGACGATGTAGCTGCTTGGCAGATTTCTGAGATAGGGACAGACCAGAGGTTAGCTACTGTAGTAGGCATGGCGCTGACATTATGAGCTGAAACATGGTGTGGTAGAGACAGCCAAGCCTGCGAATAAGCGAAAGATATGCAATCTGTTAGCCAGTTTGAAAGGGTTCTCTTGGATACTGGTGCTCCTAGATGACTTTGATCAAAGGAGACAAACAACTGAGAGGATTGGCGATAGGCCTTAGTATGGTCTAGATAAAATGCCAACACTCTCTTGCAATCTAGGGTATGAAGTCTGGCCCTAGCTGGAGAGGTGTGATGCCTTGGAAAGAATGTTGGTAGTGAGACAGATTGGTTCAAGTGGAAGGAGGTGATGACCTTCGGCAAGAACTTAGGATGTGTGCGAATGACCACCTTGTCACAGTGAAAAGTGGTAAAGGGAGCATAGCTCACCAAAGCCTGCCGTTCGCTGACTCTGAACTGACATGACTGCTATGAGAAAAAGAAGCTTCCATGTTACACACTTTAAAGAAGCTGAAACCATTGGTTCAAAAGGACTGCGCATGAGTTGTGCAAGAAAAACATTTAGATCCCACGGTGCAGAAGGTGGGCGAAGACCCCGTATAAATCTGACCACGAAAGGGTGTGCAGAGATAGGGCATTCTATAAAGTGGGAGGCCACAATGGCGGATAAAGCGTAGCTACTCACCTGTAACAGGTCTTCTCTGGGGACAGCAGGAATCAGTCCTCACATATGGATGAGGTCGGCACCGACTGAGCCCTCGAGGAAGCAAACTCCCAGCTTTCAAAGAAAGCCTTTGGGAGATGCCAGCACGCATGCGTGGTCCCCTTCCCGCCCAAGCATGCCATCTTGCTCAGTCAGATGACATAGCTAAAAGACGGCAAAAATAAAGATGGTAAACGAGCAACTCCAAGGGGAGGAGGGAGGGTTGTGAGGACTGATTCCTGCTGTCCCCAGAGAACACCTGTTACAGGTGAGTAACTACTCTTTCTCCAGGAACAAGCAGGAAGTCAGTCCTCACATATGGGACTCCCCAGCTATAGGCTACCAAAAGCCCATAGCAAAAACAAGGCTCACTCATGGGGAGCCACAAGCAGCAGCAATTGAGTCTGCACCCACAGACCACAGTAGGACTCATGTGTCCGATGAAACTAGCACTCTGGTAGTCTAAACACAGAAGGGTCGGAGGGTAGGAGTTGCCTAAACCCCGAAGAGGTTACGGAGCACAGCCTGGCCGAGGGCAATGTCCCATCATGATTCTCATTCCAGGGACTAATGGGCCGCCACCTGGTCTTCAGTCTATACCTTTTATAGACTGAAGACCAGGTGGCGGCCCAACAGATGTACGCCATCGAGACAGAGCACAAGTTTGCCACCGAGGCCACCATGATCCTGACACGGTGTGCTGTGACGTGGGCTTCCAGCGGCAGCCTCATCCGCTCACAAGAGGGTGCAATACAGCCCGCCACCCATGTGGACAGCGTACGCTTGGTCACCACCTCCCCCAGCCTACTGGGGTCATAGGAGATGAAAAGCTAAGAAGCTTTACGATGGCCTAGAGTGCGTTGGATATAGAAGGACAGAGCCCTCTTACAGTCCAAGGTGTGAAGGACTGTCTCCGCCCAGATGAAGCGAGGTCATGGAAAGAAGGAAGGGAGTACCACTTCCTGCTTGAGATGGAAGGGCGACACTACCTTCGGAAGGAATTTGGGGTGCGTGTGGAGCACCACTCTGTTCTTGCAGAGCCTGGTATAGGGCGCCTCCGCCACCAGGGCCTGAAGCTTGCTAATTCTGTGAGAGGAGGTTAAGCGCGACCAGGAAAGCCACCTTCTTGGAGCAGCTGGTTCATGAACCGACCAGAGAGGAAGCCATTTTGGACCTAGTCCTTAGTGGAACACCAGATATGGTGCAAGAGATAACGGTGTTGGGGCCACTTGGCAATAGTGATCATAGCATGATCGCGTTTGACTTAATTAATGGAGGAGAGATGGTAAGGAAATCCACAGTACTACTTTTTAACTTTCGAAAGGGAGACTATGATAAGATGAGGAAAATAGTTAAAAAAAATACTAAAAGGAGCAGCTGCAAAGGTTAAAGACTTACATCATGCTTGGGTGTTGTTTAAAAATGCTATCTTGAAAGCCCAGACCAGCTGTATTCCATGTTTTAAGAAAAGTGGAAGGAAGTCCAAAAAACTGCCAGCATGGTTTAAAGGTGAGGTCAGAGAGGCTGTTGCTGCCAAAAAAAAGCATCTTTCAGGAAATGGAAAAAAAGAGCCAAATGACAAAAACTGGAAACAGCACAAGCACTGGCAAATTAAATGCAAGGCATTGATAAGGCAGGCAAAGAGAGAATTTGAGAAGCTTGCTGTAGAAGCAAAAACGCTTGAAAGACTTTTTTCAAGTACATCCATAGCAAAAAACCTGTGAGAGAGTCAGTTGGACCATTAGATGACAGAGGGGTAAAAGGGGACTTAAGAAGGGACAAGGCCATAGAGGAGAGACTGAATGAATTCTTTGCTTCGGTCTTTACTGAGGAAGATGTAGGAATGTTACCCATGACTGAAGTGGTATTTAAAAATAATAATACGGTCGAAGAATTGAAAGAAATATCGATACAATGGGAAGATGTATTACAACTATTTGATAAACTGAAGAGTAGCAAATCACCTGGACCGGATGGTATATATCCAAGGGTGTTGAAAGAACTGAAATATGAGATTGCAGACCTGCTATTGGTAATCTGTGAACTATCATTAAAATAATCTGTAATACCTGAAGATTGGAGGATGGCCAATGTAGCACAATTTTTAAAAAGAGTTCAGGGGCGATCCGGGAAACTACAGACCGGTGAGCCTGATGTCAGTACCGGGAGAAATGGAAGACACCATAATAATTACTGAACATGTAGATAGTCATGGCTTAATGGGAGACAGCCAACATGGATTTAGACAAGTAAGATAAGTAAATTAGATTTACCTGCTAATTGTTGTTCCTTGAGTAACTCTAGTCCAGTCCCGGAACCATAGAGTTTAGAACCTCTACCAGCAGCTTTGGAGACTGAAACACTTCATCTCTTTGATGACCTCTGTATAAATAGGCAAGGACCGCCCCTCTCCATCAGTACCTATTGACAAAGCAGACTCAGCAGAGCAACAAATAAGTAGTGAAACAATAGCAATACAGGAACTCACTACCTAACTGACCACCTAACCCGAAAACTCACCCCTTCAGGTAGGAAATTTTTTTTTTTTTTTTATTTGTTTTTATCTCGCTTTTTTTTTTCTTTTTTTACAAAAGCTGCAAACTCTGACTTCCCCTGCCTGAAGCAGTGTTGTGAAAGGAATCCTATAACTGGAAGCTCCTCCGAAAAGCTCCCCCAATAGCAACCCCAAACATACGGAAGAATACTCTTAAGGCTGGGATTCCAAACAAAGGGCGGGATCCGGGACTGAACTAGAGTTACTCAAGGAACAACAATTAGCAGGTAAGTCTAATTTACTTTTCCTTCTCGTCCCTCTAGTCCAGTCCCGGAACCATAGAGGATGTAACAGAGCAGTACCTATCCACGGGAGGGCCCTGCAAGCCCAGCCTGAAGCACCGCTGATCCAAAACGCACATCCCCCTCCGCCTGCACATCCAGTTGATAATGCCGAGCAAAGGCATGCAAGGAAGACCAAGTCGCCGCCCTACAAATGTCCCCTGCCGGCACCAAGCTAAACTCCGCCCAAGACGCAGCTTGCGCCCTGGTAGAATGGGCCCGAAGTCCTTCCGGCACGCACTTGCATTTCAAAAGGTAAGCAGCTGCGATCGCCTCCTTCAGCCACCTGGAAATAGACGATTTTGCAGCCGCCTCCCCCTTCCGTGGCCCCCCAAAAGCCACAAACAACCTGTCGGACTTACGAAAGGACTCCGTTCTCCGGAGATACTTACGCAGAGAGCGTTTCACATCCAGCAGACGCAACCTACTATCCGCCTTTTCCAGCCCACCACCGGAAAACACTGGCAACGACACCACTTGATTAACATGGAACACCGACACTACCTTAGGCAAGAACGCTGGCACAGTACGCAACTCCACATTGCGATCGAAGAACGAGAGAAACGGCTCTTTACAGGACAAGGCCTGAAACTCCGAAATTCTCCGAGCCGAACAAATAGCCACTAAAAATACCGTCTTTAGCGTCAAATCCTTGAGGGAAGCCTCCCCCAATGGCTCAAAGGGCCTCCGAACCAACGCTTCCAAAACCAAATTCAGGTCCCATGGCGGTACTACACACCGACGCGGCGGACGCATGAGCAACACGGCCCGCAAAAACCTACGGATGTCCCCGTGAGCTCCCAATACCTGCCCTTGCACCTTGCCCCGAAAACAGGCAAGAGCCGCCAACTGCACTCTCAAGGAACTAGGAGCAAGGCCTTTCTCCACCCCATCCTGCAGAAAGGCCAGGATGTGCGGGACCGACGATCGTAAAGGAGACAACTCCCGCTCCGAACACCAATACTCAAAAATGCGCCAAACTCTCACATATGCTAACGAAGTAGAACGCCTACGCGATCTCAACAAGGTGGCAATGACTGCCGCTGAATAACCTTTGGCCCTCATCCTAGCCCTCTCAAGAGCCAAGCCGTAAGCAAGAATCGACTCACCTGGGGCATGCGCAACGGACCCTGCATCAACAGATCGTCCCGTTGCGGAAGCCTGAACGGGTCGTCCGCTAGCAACCGCACTAGGTCCGCATACCACGGCCGTCGGGGCCAGTCGGGCACAATCAGCACTACGGGACCCCGGTGACTCTCCACCCGCTGCACGACTCTGCCTATGAGAGCCCACGGAGGGAAGACGTAAAGAAGACCTCCCAACGGCCACTTCTATGCCAAAGCATCGAGCCCCTCCGACATGCGCTCTCGCTTCCTGCTGAAAAAACGCGACGCCTTTGCGGACTCGAACGTGGCCATGAGGTCCATGATCGGGGGCCCCCATCGGCGCACCAGCAGAGCGAACACCTCCGGGTGAAGCACCCACTCCCCCGGATCTATGCGGGGGCGACTGAGAAAGTCTGTCTCGACGTTGTCCACGCCCGCCACGTGCTGTGCCGACAACCCCGCCAGATGCTGCTCCGCCCAACATAAGAGCTGACTCGCTTCCGCCTCCAAGGTCGAACTGGACGTGCCGCCCTGCCGATTGATGTAAGCCACTCTCGTGGCATTGTCGGACAGCACTCTCACTGCCGAGCGAGCCAACCACCTCTGAAACTCCTTGAGCGCCAAAAACACAGATCTCCAATCAGTTGATGGACCATCCTTTTTCTACCGGAGACCACCGCCCCTGAGCTAATCTTCCTTCGCAATGCGCCCCCAGCCCAGTAGACTCGCATCTGTCGTCAGAAGTCTCCAGGAGGGAGGCTCCAGAGACACCCCTGCTTCCAACTTGTCCCTCTGTAGCCACCAGCGAAGCTGCTTCCGAACTTCCAGAGGACAAACCAGGCGGAGCGACAGCGCATCCGACTGATGGGACCATTGCCGCAGTAGAGCTCTCTGCAACGGCCGCATGTGCGCCCTGGCCCATGGCACCACCTCGATTGTAGCTGCCATCGTTCCCAAGAGCTGCAGATACTGCCACGCCGTGGGCGCCCGCTGAGCTAAAAATTGCCTCAGCAACCTTCGTAAACGGTGAACCCGGGGTTCCGGGAGGAACACTGCTCCTATCTGTGTCTCGAAACGCGCCCCTAAGTACTCCAGGGACTGCGAGGGTACGAGCTTGCTTTTGGCGTGGTTCACCACCCAGCCCAATCTCTCTAACACCTGCACCACCCGGGCGGTGGCCACCACACTCTCCTCCTTCGACTTCGCTCGAATCAACCAATCGTCCAGGTAGGGATGCACCAGCACCCCCTCTTTCCGAAGCGACGCCGCCACCACTACCATAATCTTGGTGAACACTCGGGGAGCTGTCGCCAGACCGAACGGCATCGCTTGAAACTGAAAATGTCCCATAGGAACCGCAAACCGCAGAAACCTCTGATGCTCCTGTCGGATCGGGATATGCAGATAAGCCTCTGTCAGATCCAGCGACGTTAAAAACTCCCCCTTTTGGACTGACGCAATCACGGAATGCAGCGTTTCCATCCGGAAATGGGTAACCCGAAGACACCGATTTACCCTCTTTAAATCGAGAATTGGACGATACGCGCCTTCCTTCTTTGGCACCACAAAATAAATCGAGTATCGACCGAAACCGACCTGATCGGGAGGAACGGGTACCACCGCCCGGAGCTGCAGGAGGCGCTGCAGCGTGAGGGTGACCGCGCGGACCTTGGTGCGAGCCCTGCAGGGAGAGCGAACAAAGGAATCTAACACGGGCCGGTGGAGCTCCAACGCATAGCCCCTTCGCACGACCTCTAAGACCCACTCGTCTGTCGTAAGGCGGACCCAGGCAGGGTAGAAGTCCCGCAACCTTCCCCCCACGGGCACAACCGCTGCCTGAGCCCCCCCTCATATTATTGCGACTTCCTTGACACTGAGGACTGAAAAGGAGCAAACCCCCTACCTGCTCCCCGAAATCCCCGGAAACCCTGACCCCGCAGCGGAAACCGTCCCCGTTGCGGCTGGCCAAAACGCGAGGGCCGGAACTTACGAAAATCATGTTGGGACCCCCTGGCCCCCGGGGCTCCTTGGCCCATTTTAGGCCTATCTTCCGGAAGCTGACCGCCCTTGGACTCACCAAGATCCTTCACCAAATCCTCCCCGAACAACAGCTTACCCCTAAAAGGAAGCTTACTGAGGCGAGCCTTAAACAAACCGTCCGCCGCCCAGTTACGCAACCAGAGACAGCGCCGAGCCGCCACCACCGACGCCATACTCTTCGCCAACACCCTGATGAGGTCATAATGAATGTCCGCCAAGTATGCAGTGCCGGACTCCAACCGTGGTAATTCTTCCACGGACTCCGCGGTTTGGCCCCCCTGCAACCGTTGGGACCAACGCAAGGACGCTCTGGCTACCCATGCACCCGCAATCGAGGCCTGCAGGGACAGCGCACTAATGTCAAAGACTTGCTTCAACAAAGTGTCCAATTTCCTGTCCTGTACATCCCTCAAGGCCGCAGCCCCCTCAACCGGGATCGTGGTCTTCTTAGTAACCGCGGAAACTGCCGCATCCACCTTAGGCGAGCGGAAAAGCTCCCTATCTTGCTCCGAAAGCGGGTAGAGGCGAGCTATTGCCCGGGAACCCCTGAGGGCCGACTCCGGCACATCCCACTCTTCCTGGATCATATTCTTGAATACTCTATGAACTGGAAACACCCGCTGGGACGTGCGCACAGCCTGCAATAAGGGATCTTCCAAAATCTCCTCTGCTGACGGTACTACCGAGGGCATATTAAGCGTCTTCAGCGTCTCAGAAATTAAAGCAGGCAGCTCTTCCTTTCTAAAGACCCTGACTACCCTATTTTGCTGTTCTGCATCCGGTAACTCCCCCTCTTCCAACTCCTCATCGGAATCCCCCAGGACCTCCTCGTCCCCGGACTCCAGGTCTTCAGCTAACTCGTCTTCCTTCAATCTAGGATGCTTAGACCGGCCAGGCACCTCCCCCGAGGGCCCCGGACGCTTCTGTCCCCGAAGGACTGGAGGAGAAGCGTCTCCCGCCGGCTGCAACAGCGCGAAGGCCTGTTGCAGCAGGGAAAGGAAGCCTGGAGGAATACCGGAAACTTCAAGTGACTGACTAGCGACGGCCTGAGCAATTAAACCTCCCTCCGAAGAAGACCCCGCTATCGGCTCCGCCGGGATCCCCGAGGAAGACCGGGCTGCAGTGCCCTCCAGCGCACTCTCCTCTGCGCTGGTTTCAGGCAGAGGCCTGTCTCTTGCCATGGCATCGAGGGAACAGAACTCACAAACCCCAGAGTCCAACAACGTGCCTTGCCGCGATCCACACACGAGGCAACGCGGCTTGGCCGGCATCGTGCCTAATGCCTCTTCAGAAGGGAAAAAACGTAAGCTGCTTTTATCCAACAGCTACACCCCGAGGCTGCACAGTGGGTTTCTTTTTTTTTTTTTTAATTTTGAATGAAAACAGACTCCTCTCTAATAGGCTACCTGCCCCCCACTGCACCACCCAGAAAACGATGCCTTTGAACCCCTTAACGGGTCCAGCAAAAAACCTCCGCGGCAACCCGCGGTGCACAAAATGGCCGCCGCAGCGTTTTCCCGCCGAAACCAACGCTACCGGCCCATTCCTGACACAGTCAAACTAATTCTGCTCACCCAGGCCTAAGGCATTTGGAACTCCCCGTGCTCTCACCTTCAGGTACTACTAAGCCCCGACGACCACAGCCGGAGATGGGAGGAGGCTCTCTCTGCGCCGGAGCTCAGCCGAACTGCGGCTTCGGCGAGGGTAAGACAGACAGCTGTGCTGCGATCTGCTCTCCTGCTCCTCACCCGTTAATGCGGGTTCGGGAGACAGGATGACCAGTGCTGCTCTCACACCCCCCAATGCTCGTTTTAACGACGGGTGCCAAAGGGGGGGGGAGGGGGCTAAGAGGGAAGAGAAAGAAGCAAGAAGAAAGAAAACAAAGGAAAGGCAAAGAGTCAGAGATAGAGAGAGAAACACAGCCTCTGTCGAGGAACCCAATCAGGGACACCTTCCACAGCAGCACCGGTTCTGTAAACAATAGAAATAGTACTGAATTATTCTGTGAAAACACCTCCAGATCAACACCTATCTCTGCTTATTTGTGCTGAGCTAGCCCAGTCTCGGGCTCAGAACTGCCTCCAGCTGCTTTGGAGACTGAAGTACTGATGGAGAGGGGCGGTCCTTGCCTATTTATACAGAGGTCATCAAAGAGATGAAGTGTTTCAGTCTCCAAAGCTGCTGGTGGAGGTTCTAAACTCTATGGTTCCGGGACTGGACTAGAGAGACGAGAAGGAACCTGTCTTACTAAACTGCTATGTTTTTCTGAAGGTGTGAATAAACAGGTAGACAAAGGTGAGTCAGTTGATATAGTGTATATGGACTTTCAGAAAGCCTTTGACAAGGTATGTTACTATGTCCCTCATCAGAGACTTTTGGCAAAACTAAAAAGTCATGGGATAGGAGGCAGTGTACTATTGTGGATAAGGAACTGGTAAAAAGATAGAAAGCAGAGGGTAGGGCTAAATGGCCAATTTTCCCAATGGAGAAAGGTGAATAGTGGAGTACCCCAGGGATCTGTGCTGGGTCCGTTGCTTTTTGACATATTCATAAATTACCTGGAAAAGGGAATAATAAGTGAGGCTATCAAATTTGCAGATGACACAAAACTAAAGTTGTTAAAACCCATGAGGATTGTGGAAAATTGCAAGAGGCTCATGATAAATTGGAAGACTGGGCATCAAAATGGCAGATGAAATTTAATGTGGACAAGTGCAAAGTTATGCATCTAGAAAAGAAAAACCCAAACTATGGTTACACGATGCAAGGTTCCACATTAGGAACCACCACCACGAAAAGGTTTTAGGTGTCATCGTGAATAACATGTTAAAACCCTCCGCGCAGTGTGTAGCGGCGGCCAAGAGAGCAAATAGAATGCTAGGTATCAAAAGGAAAGGAATGGAAAATAAAACCAATGTTATTAAAATGCCTCTGTATCATTCCATGATGCAACCGCACCTTGAATATTGTGTGCAGTTCTGGTCGCCGTAACTTAAAAAGGATATAGCGTTAGCAGAAAAGGTACAGAGAAGAGCCACCAAAATGGTAAAGGGGATGGAAGGATACCCCTATGAACAGAGGCTAAAAAGGTTAGGGCTCTTCAACCTGGAAAAGAGACGGCTGAGGGGAGATATGATAGAGGTCTATAAATTAATGAATAGAGTGGAATGGGTAAACCTAGATCGATTGTTTACATCATCAGAATATAGAAAGACTAGGGGACATGCAATTAAGCTACAGGGTAAACTATTTAAGACTAATAAGAGAAAATATTTTTTCACTCAACGTGTAATCAAACTCTGGAATTTGTTACCGGAGGATGTAGTAAAAGCTGTTAGTGTAGCTGGGTTTAAAAAAGGTTTAGACAAGTTCCTGGAGGAAAGGTCCATAAACCGTTATTAAAAGGGACCCGGGATATCACTGCTTGACCCACTACAAGCATTGTGGAACCTGTGTCTTTTGGGGAAACTGTTAGGTACTTATGACCTAGATTGGCCACTGTTAGAAATAGGATACTGGGCTTGATGGACTCTGGCCTGAACCAGTATGGCATATCTCACATCCTTATGTACTTCCAAGAGAGGTAGCGAAGGTGGCTAGTGATTCGAAGGGCGGGCGACTGAGCTGGTCCGACACCACGTTGAGGCCCCATTTGGTTGCCGGAAGGCGAACCAGGGGCTTCGATAAGAGCAGCCCTGAAGAAAACAGGTCACCAATGGTTGGACCGAAAGGGGCTTACCATCCATCGGATAGTGGTGTGCTGCCAAGGCACTGAGGTGCACTTGGACAGAATTAGACTTGAGCCCAGACAGAGAGGTGGAGAAGGTACTGCAACACCAAAGCCACCGGACAGGAGAATGGTGCGCCGATCACAGGGCTGACTAATAGAGAACCTGCACCATTTGAGGGCATAAGCCTTCCTAATAGAGGCCTCACGAGAGGCCAGCAGGATGTCCTCCACTTTAGCCAGGAAGTTGAAGGGGCCAGAGTCACTTTCTCAACAGCCACGCTGTCAGCGACAGGGACCCCAGACTGGAATGAAAGAGAGAGTCCCCCTCCTGAGATAGGAGTCCCGGGACAGTCTCCAAGGGGATGGGTGTGTCTACCGTCAACTGTAGAAGCAACTACTACTACTACTACTACTACTGAGTATTTGAATAGCGCTACAAGTCATGCGCAGAGATGCACAAACAAGTAAGAGACAGTCCCTGCTCATCAGAGCTCACAATCTAGTCAAGACAGGCAACACAGAAGGTGTAGACAGGGATAAAACAAGGGGGAAATGTAAAGAAACAAGATCAGGTGAGTCAAGATCCAAAAGCAGCAGCCGAGTTTTCAGCCTGGATTTGAAAAGGGTCAGAGAAGGTGCCTGGCCTACAGATATAGGCACTTTGTTCCAGGCGTAAGGTGCAGCAAGATGAAAGGAGCAAAGTCTGGAGTTAGCAATAGAAAAGAAGGGCACAGATAGAAGCAGTTTACCAGAAGAACGGAGTTCCGGGGGGGGGGGAGGGTGTAAGGAGAGATAAGAGAAGAAAGGTAGTGAGGAGCAGCAGAGTAGAATGCATTTATAGGTCAGCAGGAGAAGTTTGAACTGGATGCGGAAACGGATAGGGAACCAATGAAGTGACTTGAGAAGAGGGGCAATATGGGCATTACAAGGCTGGCAGAAGATTAGCCACACAGCAGAGTGTTGAACAGATTGAAGGGGAAAGAGATGATTCAAAGGGAGACCAGCAAGGAGTAGGTTACAGTAGCCAAGACGGGAGGTGATCAAGGAGTGGATAAGCGTCTTAGTAGTGTGTTCAGAAAGGAATGAGCGGATTTTGTTGATGTTACAGAGAAAGAAACGACAGGTCTTAGCTATAAGATGAATGTGTGTGGAGGAGAGAGGGGAGTCAAAGACAACCCCAAGATTGCGAGCTGAGGAAACAGGAAGGAATAGAGAGTTATCAACAGAGACTGAGAAAGGAGGAAGAGGAGAGGGGGTTTTAGGGGGAAAGATAAGAAATTCAGTCTTGGCCATGTTCAATTTCAAGCGGCGGTGAGACATCCAAGTAGCAATGTCAGAAAGGCAGACAGAGATCCGGGTCTGGATTGCTGGAGAGATTTCAGGCGTAGAGAGACAGATCTGGGAGTCATCAGCATAAAGATGGTACTGAAAGTCATGGGAAGAGATAAGTGCACCAAGGGACTGGGTGCAGAGAGAGAAAAGGAGCAGACCCAAGACAGATCCTTGGGGTACACCAACTGGGAGTGGGATAGCAGAAGAGGAGGAGCCACCAGAACTAACACTGAAAGAGCGATGGGAAAAATAGGAGGAGAACCAGGATAGTACAGAGCCCTTAAAACCAAACGAGGACAGGGTATAGAGGAGAAGGTTGTGGTCAACAGTGTGAAAAGCAGCAGAGAGGTCAAGAAGGATGAGGACAGAGTAAAGGCCCTTGGATTTTGCCAGGAATAAGTCACTGGACTTTGGCAAGAGCCGTTTCAGTAGTGTAAAGGACAAAAGCCAGACTGTAAAGGATCCAGGAAGGCATGAGAGGAGAGGAAGTCGAGGCAGCGGCAGTGAACCGCACGTTCAAGTAGTTTAGAAACAAAGGGAAGGAGGGAGATAAGGCGATAATTAGAAGGACAAGTAGGATCAAGTGAGGGTTTCTTGAGGAGAGGTGTGACCACAGCATGCTTGAAGGCTGCAGGGACAGTTGCAGTGGAGAGCGATAGGTTGAGAATATGAGAGATGGTAGGGACAACAGTGGAGAAGATGGGGCTTAGGAGACGGGTGGAGATAGGATCAGAGGAGCAGGTGATGAGTTTGGAGGAAGAAAGGTGGTGTGCAGTTTCCTCTTCAGAGATCACAGGGAAGGAAGAGAGGGTAGCAGAGGATGGGGGGGGGGGGGGGCGGGGGAGAAGGTTGTGAGTGAAGAGGGGGAGGAAGGGAAGTAGCTGAATTTGTGGGGAATTGGAGGATGATCTTGTGGATTTTGTCATGGAAATAGTTAGCCAGGGTTTGGGCAGAAAGAGAGAAAGGGGTCAGAGGCAGAGGCACTTTGAGGAGAGAGCTGAGAGTCATAAAGAGACGGCGAGGGTCAGAGGCAAGAGAGTTAGTCAGATGGACGTAATAGTCTTGTTTGACGAGTGCTATGGCTGACTGGAAAGAGACAAGCATGAATTTGAAGTGTACAAAGTCCACAAGGGAGCGGGATTTGAGCCAAGCACACTCGGCACAACGGGCACAGGAACGTAGATAGCAGATAGTGAATGAAAGCCAGGGCTGGGGTGCAGAACGTCTCACAGGATGTGGCATGGGTGGAGCGAGAGTATCCAGAGCAGAGGAGAGTGCAACATTATAGGAAGCTACTGCCTCGTCAGACTTAGATGACAGAGGAGGAAAGAGATGAAGAAACAGTGGAAGAGAGAACCAAAGGATCAATAGCATGAAGATTTCTAAATAGGTTGGAGGAGACAGGACAAGGTTGAGGCAGCGGGTGATGAAGATTGAAGCTTAAAAGGTGATGGTCAGATAAGGGAAGAACTGAGCTACAGAGGTTTGAGGGTAAGCAACTAGAGAAAAATACCAGGTCAAGGCAGTGGCCATACTGGTGAGTGGGGGCAGTAGAGCAAAGCTGGAAGTCAAACGAGGAGGTAAGGGAGAGGAGCTTTAAAGCATAAGGATTAGAGAGCCTATCAACATGAATGTTAAAATCCCTGAGAATAAGAGTGTGGGGGGGGGGGGGGAAGAGGAATCCAGAAAGAAGAAAAGCCACGAGTCAAAGTCAGTGAGAATGGTAGAAATAGACTTTTCAGGAGGTCGATAAATAACAGCTACCCGAAGAAAGTGAGGCAACGGGAGCTACGGTTGCGTGGGCCACTGAGAAGCTATCAGGATGAGATAGGCCCTGTCGTGGAGGGTCCTGAATAAGGTCTTGGTGATCAGCGGCATAGGAGGGAAGGCGTACATGAGGTCTTTCGACCATGAGACCAGAAACGCGTCCGCTGCCACCCTGGAGGAGTGGGCCTGCCGGGAGCAGAAGTAGGGCAACTGAAAGTTATCCAGGCTGGCAAACAGGTTCATCACGGGTTCTCCCTAGAGCTGGAAGAGGCAAATGGCTACTGTGGGGTCCAGCTGCCACTCGTGCGGATGAAGAACACTGCTGTGCCATCGGCCAACTGCTTGTCCTGACCGGGCAGGTACACTGTCTGCAGGATGATACCCTGTTGGATTGCATACGAGCAGAGGGCTACAGCCTCCTGACAAAGGGTATGAGTTCCCTGTGCTCCCTTGTTTGTTCACGTAGAACATCGCCACCTGGTTGTCTGTATGGACCAGAACTGGCTGCTGACGCAGGTGGTGACGGAAGACCCTCAGGGCTACGTATATGGCTCAGAGCTCCAAGAGGTTGATCTGCTGGGCACCCTCGTCTGGTGACTAGTTACCCTGGGTGCGGAGATCTCTACAGTGGGCTCCCTAGCAAAGCAGGGAGGCATCCGTGGTGAGGACCCTCAAGGGGCTTGGAGCCTGAAAGGGCATGCTCGCCTCGAGATGCCATGGCGACTGTCACCAGACCAGGGAGTCTGCCAATTGGCGGGTCACAGAAACTGTTTCAGAGGCGGCCTGTGGCCTGAGACCACTGGTCCCAGAGACACCACTGCGCCGCCCTCATGCGGCGGCAAGCGCCTGGGGTGATGTAGTTCGTGGAGGCCATGTGCCCGAGAAGGCGTAGGAGAAGCCGGGTGGGCACCGAGGGACGGTACTGTACGTTCTGAGCTAGAGATCTGAGATGTTCAGCTCAGTCCCTGGGCAAGAAAGCCTTCGATTGGAGAGTATTGATCTTTGCTCCAATGAACTCCAGACACTGTGTCGGGAGAAGGTGAGACTTGGGGGAGTTTATGACAAAGCCCAAGTGTTGCAGAACCTGGATGGTGCATATGGTGGCCTGCTGCACCTAAGGATGTGCCTCTCTTTATGAGCCAGTCATCCAGGTAGAGAAAAATGAAGATCCCCTGGAAACGGAGGAAGGCGGCCATGACTGCCAGTCATTTTGTGAAGAATCTTGGGGTCGAGGCTAGGCTGAAGGGGAGCACCCTATACTGAAAGTGCTTGCCCCCCACTACAAACTGCAGGTACTGCCTGTGGTTGGGATGGATGAGGATGTGAGTATAAGCATCCTTGAGGTTTAAGGAGTATAGCCAGTCTCCCTGCTGAAGGTATGGCAGCAATGTTCCAAGGGAGAGCATCTTGAACTTCTCCCTCACCAGGAATTTGTTGAGGTTGTGCAGGTCGAGGATGGGCCTTAGACCCCCTGTCCTCTTTGGCACAAGGACGTTTCTGGAGTAGAACCTCTTGCTCTTGAGGTGGTAGGGCACTGGTTCCGACGTATTGTCCTCGAGAAGACCTGCTAACTCCTTCAGAAGGCCCATTATTATAAAGGACCCAGGATATCACTGCTTGACCCAATACAAGCATTGTGGAACCTGTGTCTTTTGTAGAAACTACTAGGTACTTATGACCTATATTGCCACGGTTGGAAACAGGATACTGGGGCTTGATGGACCTTGGCCTGATCCAGTATGGAATCTCTTATGTTCTTATGTCCCGGTGGAGGGGAGATCCGGGTAGCTCTCTCGGGAAATAAGGGGGACGCGTCAGAGACAGGTGGAGGAGGTAACTCTCCCTGACTACCCTTAGTGCCCAGGAATCGGTGGTGATGGTCACCCACTTCTGAGCATAGAGGGCCATACGTCCCCCTGTAGGCTGGCAGACTCATTGGGGTAGAGAGGCTATGCTCAAGGAGTCAAAAACTACCCCCTGGCTGGGCTGTAGCCGGTGCCTGGGGTTTTGGGGCCTTCTGCTTACATGGGCCATGCCCATGTCCCTTGGCCAACTGACCCTGTTGGGGAGCTGGGGAGGCCTGATAAGGTGGGTAGTTTCCAGCTCAAGAGCCTTGTTAGTCATGGGTTTGCCAAAGAGGTTCTTTCCTTGGCAGGGGACATCAACCAATTTGTCCTGAACCCACTGCTCGAGGTTGGATGACTGTAGACAAGCTTGGCAGTGTGTACCAATGCCAGCCGCTGCTACTCGAGCCACCGACTCAAACCCATCACAGGCCACCCGAGACATGAATTTGGAGCACTCATGGACTGCTTTGGCCAGGCTCTTGAACCTCTGCAAGGGGTTCCTCGGAGAGACCAGCCGAGAACCCGGCGAGTTCCTTCGCCAGATCTCTCAGGTACATGCCCATGTACAGCCAAAAAGCCTAGATGCGGCTGATGAGCATTGAGCTCTGGTAGCATTTTCTGCCGAGGGCGTCCAGGGTACGGGCCTTCCTGCCGTGGGGCACTGAGAAGTGCGTCTTCTGGCTTTTCAGCAGACGCATATCCGACTCCACCACCATGGAGTTATGCGGCAGCTGCGACTTCTGGAAGCCTGGGCTCTGGCAGACTCGATGCATCGGTCAAGCCGCTTGCTTACCGCCGGCATCGAAGCTGGGGTCTCCCACATTCGGAGCATCAGCCGTTCCAGGATGGGCACCGTGAGTGATTCCCGCAGAGGGGACTCGTATTGAAGGATTTCCAACTCATCCGTCCGAGGGTCCTCCTTCGACTCGGTCGGGAACGCCACAGCTTTAGACATGTCCCTGACAAAGTCTAGGGACCTCATATCCTCAGGCGGGGACCGCCGCCGAGGCTCCAAGACGGGAAACTCAGATGGGACGTTGCAGTAGCGATGGGTATCGAGGGACTCCTCGTCCTCCGTCTCACACTTGGTATAGTCCATTGAGGACTCATAGGAGGGCTGCTCTGTGGACCTCGAGGCCCCCAATACCCTGCGGCTGATGCCCGGTAAACTTGCCGGGGATGACCACGATCCCGTTGAGCGAGACTCAGATCGTGACCTCGGCTGAGGATCGACTCGAGGCCTAAGGACCTCGAGAATCGGCTCGGCCTCCAGGGACATCTTGGACGTCGAGGGCCTGGTAGTTGGGGAGGATGAACCGGCCGTGCCGGACAATAGCACCCACTGCTGGTCCATGAAGGCGGACAAGCTGCGCTCCAGGGTCACCATTCTGGACTCCACATCAGAAGGCTCCGCAGCCTTCGGCATGGGCACCGAGGAACTTGGGCCTGATGACGGTTCTCCGAAAGGAGAATCCTTGAGAAGGATAGTGTCTGGGGACTGGGGCCAGTCTGTGGTCGTATCCTTCCGGGGGACCTTTGCAGGCAGCTCCTTCTCCAATGCCTTGGACTACGGGACTGAGCAAAAGGAGCACCTGGCTGGTTGGAACCGTTCTAGGACTCCGCCTTCGAGGGTTTCTTTTTCCTGGGCTGCCTCGAGGGAGACCTCCTTTCTGAGAACCCATGACGAGGCTCGGGTTCGGAGGGCTACGCCCTAGATGTCAGGGCCCCAGACGAGGCCCTGGACTTCGGAGGCACCGGGGACCCGGGGAAAAACTCCTCATGCTGATGCTGGCGGCTCTTGAGACACCCTCTTATAGAGACCGCAGACTACTGGGTCGTGGTCTGGCCCGGGGCACCAGAGACAGCAGTCATGTGTCAGTCAAGGACATAATTTTGGAGCACCGATCACACTTCTTAAAGCCACTGGTAGCCATGGGGTGAAAAAGTACCCCTGCGAGGTCAAAGACTCTCTGGACTGCCAGTGGAAGAAAAAAGGAGTGAAAATGCTAGGAAAGAAAAACTACAAAAATGGACCAAACTCCATGCCGAGGCAGCAAGGTCAGTAGGCGGGAAGAGTACCGGTACGATACTGGAGGAGAGTATGAAATTCGGAGAGAAAAATCAACTTTTTCTGGGGATAAGCCAGACGAATGTCTGAAGGGCTCCGCAGAAAAAAAAGCAGACTGAGCGAGATGGCACCCTTGTGCGGGAAGGGGACCATGCATGTGTGGTGGCATCTGCCAAAGGCTTTCTTTGAAAGCTGGGGGGATGCTTCATCGAGGGCTCTGTCGTTGCCAACGTCACCCATATGTGAGGACTGACTTCCTGCTTGTTCTCAGGGAAATGTACTTGCACAGAGTTTGTCTTAAGTCCAGAGGAGAATAAATGGAGCAGGTAATGGATTAAGTCCGGAATGGGACATGTGAAAGAATCTAGCGGTTTTAAATGAACACCAGATGGAAAACCTGCGCCATTTAAAAGCGTAAGAACGTCTGGTCGAATCTTTTCTGGAAGACAGGAGCACATACGTCCTCTTGAAGATCTAAGTGTGAAAGGGCAAAGTGCTCAGCCTCCATGCCATCAAATGAAGTGTCTTGAGGCTGGGGTTCCGAAGGGCTCCCTACTCCTGAGAGAGTAGGGGTGAATAACCCAGAATCAGGAGGTGCTTGAGCAAGTTGAAGAAGCAGAGGAAACCATGGTTGTCTGGGCCAGCAAGGGGCAATGAGAATTATTTCTCCCTGGTCGGCCTGGAGCTTGAAGGTTATTTTTGCTATGAGTGGAAGGTGAGGGAAAGCATAGAGGAGATCCTGTTCCCAATGGATGAGGAACACATTTGACGTCTCCCTGTGAGGGGAAGGAACCCTTGAGCAAAAATGAGGTAGTTGGGCATTGAGAGAAGCAAAAGAGGTTAAGTAGAGATGTCCCCCAAAGCTGGAACAAGTATTGCGCTACTTAAGTTTCCAGCATCTCTCGTGTGGATGGAGGATCCAACTTAGCCTGTTGGCTAAGTGGTTCTCTGCTCCTGAAAGGTATACCGCATGAAGATGAATTCCTTGAGGATTTGTCCAGTTCCAAAGGTGAATGGCTTCTGTACATAGGGGCCGGGAGCCTGTTCCCCCTTGCTTGTTTATATAAAACATAGCCACCTGGTTGTCTGACTGTATGAGAACAGACTGTCCCCTGAGTTGGGGAGAGAAAACTCTGATGGCACTGAAGATCACCCTGAACTTTAGGAGACTGATCTGGAGGAGCACTTCCTCAGAAGACCAAAGGCCTTGTGTTGTGAAGCCGTTGAGATGGGCTCCCCAGCCTAGTTTTGATGCATCGGTCGTTAGGGTATACTGCGGTGCAGAATTCTGAAAGGTGACCCTATGACAAGGTTCTGTGGTGTATACCACCACTGAAGGGCCTTTTTCATCTGTGGAGTGATGTTGATGGAGGTCGGAAAGGCAACCTGTAGACTGCTTCCACTGTTGTGAGAGAGTCCACTATTAGATCCTCATGTTGAGACGGGTGTGGGGCACGAACAGTGGAAGCCCTGTGGCCTAAGAGGCATAGAAATGTTCTGGCTATAACTGGTGATTGTTGCTGGACCTGTGTGGCTAAGGCAATGAGATGGAGGGGTCTGTCCTCTGGCAGAAACGCTCTGCTTCTTACAGTGTTTAATAGAGCTCCCATGAACTCGAGGTCCTGGGTTGGCATGAGATGTGATTTTGGATAATTTATGATGAAACCTATCTCCTGGAGAATATGGATGGTTTGATTTAGGGCAGAGGTGACTGCTGAAGCAATATTTGCCCTTAGCAGCCAGTCATCTAAGTAGGGGAACAAAAAGATCCTCAAAGTTTGAAGGTAGACTGCTATGACAGCCAAACACTTTGTGAAGACTCTGGGTGCTGAGGCCAGTCCAAATGGGAGGACTCTATACTGATAGTGGTTGTTCTGAAATACGAACCTGAGAAACTTTCTGTAGTTTGGGTGGATTAGGATGTGTGCCTAAGCATCCTTTAGATCCAGAGGAGCATAGCCAATCGTTTTGTTGGAGGTACAGCAGAAGAGTGCCTAGAGAAATCATCTTGAATTTCTCCTTGATGAGAAATTTGTTGAGACTTTGGAGATATAATATAGGCATGTGACCTCCCGTCTTTTTTGGAATTAGGAAGTATTGAGAGTAGAATCCCAGGGCTGATGAGATGGCGGAACCTCCTCTATAGCCCCTTGTTTCAACAGTGAGAGAATCTCCTGCTGAAGCAAGAAGGAGTGATGGAGATCCAAGGAGGGTTGTGCCACAAAGTGAGTGGGAGGAAGATACTTGAATTTCAGTGGAGGCCCTGACTGTCTAGATGTAAAGTCCAGGGCTTGGAAGTGATGTTGATCCAACGGTGTGCGAAATGCACCAGTTTTCCTGGGATCATGTGAGGAAAAGGAAAGATTATGGGAGAATTGGCCATGCTCTTTTTGAAGCAGTCAAAAACTCTGAGGAGGTTGAGTAGTAGCTGCAGGCTGTGGTTTTGTAACCTTGGGTTTCCTGGATTTTTTCTGTCCCTGCTGTCTCTGTTGCTGTTGTGGGGCAGAATAACCAGAATAGGAATGATATGGTGGATAAAGCCTCTTCTTCTTAGGGAAGACAGGGTTTTTCAGTGGCAGTCTTCTTCTTAGAAGAGTCTGCCATCTTCTTTGAAAGCCTCTTCATGGTGAGGTCGTCAGTCTATCTCTCCGGCCTTCTCCCTCCACCTCCAGCCAGAGAGGTTCTCACCATTACAGGGTTTGTTAATTAGCTTGTCCTGGATCCACTATTCTAGGTCAGATGCTTGAAGCCATGATGTTTTAGCTCCAATGCAGGCTGCAGCAGATCTACTATTGGTCTCAAATGTATCGAATGCCGCTCTTGTTAAACTTTGATGTGTTCTGGGCATGAGTTACTAAGACTTGATGAGCTGCCTGCTTGTCAGGGGGCAGCAGGGTGGTAAACTGACAAGTTCCTTGAGACATCCTTGAGAAACATGCCCATATATAGCATATAGGAGTCTATCCTAGAGGCTAGCATGGTAGCTTGGAATGCCTGCCTTTCAAATGCATCTGGGATCCTGGCATCTCTCCCAAGGAGCACTGAGGAGTGATTTTTCTGGCTCTTTATCTTCCTCATGGCAGATTCCACCACCATGGAGTGGTGGGGGAGCTGTGGCTTCTGGAAATTTGTGGAGGAAGGGACCCTATAAAGGGTATCAATCCTCTTACTCGCCACAAAGGTTGACATGGGGGACTCCCACATCAGAGTCATTAGATTTCTTTAAGCTGTTATGCACCGGGAGGGTAGCAGCCTCTTTTGGTGCCGATGGGTATTGGAGAATATCAAGCTCCTCAGTTCTTGGTTCCATTTCAGTAGTCATGTCCTTAATAAAGTCCTGAAAGGACAAGTCCTCGGATGGTGAATATCGACATTCATAGGGCAGCGATAGATCTGATGGTATATCTCTATGGGTATCGTAACCAATATATTGCACCTCAGAGGCCTCCGATTCAGAATTAGAGTCTGGAATGAAGTCAAAATAACTCTTATGAGATGTTTGATATCTTTGATGCTCAGAGCTTTGCTGCTTCGATGTAGAGAGTGGTGCCAAGCTGCTCTGTGGAGCTATGCAAGGCAGGGGATGCCTGCGTAAGCATGCCAGGCTCTGTGTCCGTCATCGGCATCAGAGGAACAGATGCCGGCTACGGAGTACTTGATGTCGTCAGAGTTACTGCCACTAAGAGCGCAGCAATGCTGCGCTCAATGTCTATGACACGGTCATCCAATGATGGTACTGGGGGAGGAGTGATTCCGGATATAGCTGCGTGGGCCGCAAATCACGATGCCGGTATCAGGGGCTCCACAGAGGATTAAACCTGGGGGCATCCCTGAACTCCTGTGTGACTTTGGAGGGTGAAATCTTCCAGGGTAGCTTCAATGGACAGTCTGCATCGGAGTCGATGCATGACAATGCTGATGCCAATGCTCAGTGTCCGAAGCTGACACAGACCTGGAAGTCAAGGATCTCTATGCCGCGGCTGATGTCTTCTTTTTCTTAAGCACTAGTGACTGAGCGATGCTTTTCCTTTACTGGTGAGGACTTGGACACATAGAAAGACTTTGGAGTCGACGCCCCCAAGGAGCTGAGTCTGTAGAAAACAGCTTAGCCTTCTGTTTGTCCCGGTTCTTTCTACCTCTAGAAGTCATATGGCAACAGAAGGAACAAAAATAGACATTGTGGTCTAGGCTTAAACATTTTAGACACCAAGAATGTTCATCAGTGATAGAAATTGTGCTGGAACATAGGCACCTGGGTGTCTTTATAAAATACTAAGGTCAAAGCAGGTGTGTTCTGTGGACATTAGGAATAAGTCCTCATGTATTGGTGATGCTTCTCAGCTTCTATTAGAAGCTTTTGGAAGGCTCCTGTGTGCCTGCCTTCCCGCCTGCCATAGCGCCATCTTCCCCAGTATGATACAAAAGCTCGATGAGTAGATAATTCCTCAGGGAGGTAGGAGGGATGTGAGGACTTATTCCTGCTGTCCACGGAGAACACCTGCTATAGGTAAGTAATTATGCCTTCTCCATGGACAGGCAGAAGTCAGTTCTCACGTAGAAACAATATGGAGTAGCAGAGGTAGTCTCCCGGAGGAACTCACTGACTCGTAATCCACTTCATACAGCTCCACACATGAGAGCTCTTTCTCCACAAGGAATCTCTTTTTGGTAGCCTGGATGGACGAAGGCTCTTGGTGGGAAGGAGCTGAACCTAGTCCCCAAAGAGATGTCGTGACGGGAATCTCCTTCCAGACAATAATGTCTTGTGAATGTGTAGATGGAAGACCACATTGCAGCCCTGCAGATTTCTTCCATGGAAACAGAGCACAAGTTGGCCACCAACGTAATCATGGCTCTGACATCATGAGCCGTGACATGCCCAACATAGCTCAGGTCAGCCTGGCCATAAGCAAACAAGATGCAGTCTGCTATCCACATTGACAAAGTGCATTTGGAAACAGCAGCCCCAAGCCTGCTGGAGTCAAAAGGGTCAAACAGTTAGATGGACCTTTGGTGAGTCTGCATCCATTCAAGATAGAAAGCCAAGGCTTGCTTGCAGTCCAGCGTGTGTGAGGCCTGGGAAAGAAAGTGGACAATACGACTGCATGGCTAAGATGGAAAGCAGAAACCACCTTCGGGAGGAAACGCAGCCGTGCATGTAAGACTACTCTGTTATGATGTAATCTGGTGCAGGGCGAATGAGCCACCAGGGCCTGGAGCTCACTGATACAGTGAGACGAGGTAACCACCAACAGAAATGAGACCTTCCAGGTCTGGAACTTCAGAGGACAGGAAGAGAGCGGCTCAGAGGTTGCCTATATGAGCTGCATCAAAACCACATTGAGATCCCAAGCCACTGCTGGGGGCCTGAGAGGAGGCTTAGAGAGGAGCAGACCTCGAATAAAGCGAACCAGTAGAGGTTCAGCAGAGATGGACTTTCCTCCCTATTCATGACGGTAGACCCAGATCACGCTCAGGTGAACCCGGACAGAACTGCACTTGAGACTTGACTCAGAAGTGCAGGAGGTACTCAAGCAACCAGTTGATGGAGCAAGAGAAGGGATCCAGAGCCCGGTCAGCACACCAGGCAGTGAACTGTTTCCACTTGAAGGCATAAGATCTCCTCATTGAAGCTTTTCTGAAAGCCAACAGGACCTCTGTGACACCCTCAGGCAGGTTGAGCTCCAATAGGATTATCCACTCAATGTTTATGCCATTAAGGGCCAAGGACTGGACACTGGGGTGGAGTAGAGTCCCATCCTCATGAGAGGTAAGGTCCGGAGCGGAGCCCAACCACAGAAGCTCCCGACGAGAGAGATGTAGCAGCAGAGAAAACTACAGCAGTCTGGGCCAAATAAGAGTGATTAGAATCATCGAGCCCTTGTCTGCCTGAGGCTTTTACAGGATATTCGCTATGACAGGAATGGTGGGATATGCATAGAGCAGGCCCACTCCCTCAGTGCAGAAGGAAGGCATCCAGTGTGAGCTGGTCTTTTGAGGCCATCCTGGAACAGAACTGATCCACTTGGGCATTGCATGGAATAGTAAACAGATCTATTGAGAGGGTACCCCAAGACTGAAAGATCTGGGCCATGACCTCCCTGTTCAGAGTCCACTGGTGTGGCTGTAAGACACGGCTTAGCTGATCTGCCAAGGAATTGGAGCTCCCGTGGCATCCACAAGCAGACTGCCTCCCAGCACAGGAGATACGACCTTCTACTACCCCCCCTACTTGCTGATGCAGAACATTGTCACCTGATTGTTGGTCTGTGTCAGGACAATCTGGTTGGCAAGGTGGTCCTTAAACACTCTGAGGGCATTTGCTATGGCACAGAGCTCCAGGAAGTTGATCTGGTAAAGGCTCTCTTGAACAGACCACACTCCTTGCGTGCGAATGCCGTCCAGATGTGCTTGCCAGACCAGCTTGGACACATCCATCGTCATTAGCCACTGGGGGGCCATACCTGGCATGGGAGATCCCTGAGGAGGTTCTAAGAATCCAGTCACCAGTGCAGGGATTGGACCAGAGACGTGGTGAACACTACCCAGTCATGGAGACGGCTAGTGACCTGTTTCCACTGAGTACAGAGAGTACATTGAGCTTGTCTCATCAACAGATGAGTTAGAGGAGTGACGAGTACTGTTGAGGCCATATGCCTGAGCTCTCAGCATCCTATGAGCCATTATCTGGCACCTCTATTGGACATTAAGGACAAAGGCTGTCAGCCTCTGTAGACGGTCCAGTGGAAAAAAAGACTCTAGCTTGAGTGGTGTCGAGGAAGGCCCCGATGAACTCCAGCTGCTGAGAGGGCTGGAGGTGGGACTTGGGGTAGCTGATTACGAACCTTAACAGCTCGAGTACCTGGGTGGTCAGTTGAGTTGACTAACTCCATCCAGAGTGGAGCTCCGATTGAGCCAGTCATCCAAGAAGGGATCGACGAATACCCCCAATGTCCGGAGATAAGCGGCCACTACTGCAAGGCCAAAGGGAAGAATACAGTACTGGAAGTGCTGGCCCCCCAGGACAAACTGGAGATATTTCCTGTGGGCGGGATTGATGGGGATGTGTGTATATGCATCCTTGAAATCCAGGGAACATAGCAAATTGTTTCTCTGAAGGTAAGGGAGCAGAGTCCCCAGCGAGACCATCTTGAACTTTTCTTGCATCAGAAAATGGTTGAGGTCTCGGAGGTCCAGGATGGGCTGAAGCCCCTCCTGTCTTCTTGGGGACCAGGAAGTACCTGGCTTAGAACCTCACCCTATCTGAGAGGGAAGCACGGGCTCTATGGCAAGATCGCTAGGAGGGTGGAGATCTCTCCTTGCAACAGGTTGAGGTGCAGAGGGTCCAGGGGAAATTCCCTTGGGCGGGGGAGGGTGGCAGTGGATCAGTGAGGAGCAGCATATAGCCACTCTGGGCTATCTGTAACACCAATGAGTCAAAGGCAACGAGAGGACACCTGTGGGCAAAGTGGACAAGCAGCCCCCCCACCCCCCACCCCCACCGGGAGGTGCCCATCTGCAGAAATGGGCAGATTGATTATGCTTCACAGGAACCAGTCAAAACCCCACCCCTGGCCTGGGCTGTGGGGCGAACTGAGCCTTCTGAGGCTTCCCCTGTTGCTACTGGCGAGCGGCCTGTGTCTTTTGCTGCAAGCTTTGAGGGCTCAGAAAGTACCTGCACTCACACTGGCAATACAATTTCTTTGGTTCATGATACCTCTTGCAAGAGGGATCAGCAATCTCTCTCGAGAGCCTGGAGAAAGTGATGTGCTGCTTCTCTATATCAGCAGCCTTGGCCTCCATCTGCTCCCCGATGAGGTTCTCCCCTCTCCACGGCACATCTGCCAACTTATTCTGGGCCAACTGCTCCAAGTCAGAGGACTGAAACAAGGCAAGCCATCAGGCCCCAATGCCCACCATTGCTGCTCTGCAAACTGACTCAAAAGCATCACAGATTGCTCAGACCATGTACTTGAAGCAATCCTTGCTGTGGACCACCAGGGCACAGTAGACATCCAGCTGCTCTGGGGGGCATGAATGTGCCCAGCTACGCAAGGTACAGCTTGATGTCCTTTAGGAACATGCTCATGTGGAGTTGGTACGACAAGATGCTGGCCACCAACATGGAACTCTGGAAGCTTTGCCATCTAAAGGAATCCAGCATCCGCATCTCCCTAACCAGGGGCATCGAGGAGCAAGTCTTACTGCTCTTGATTCTTTTCAGGGCAGACTCCACCACCAGAGAGTAGTGTGGAAGCAGAGGTTTCTCAAACCCGGGGCCTTCTGAACCAGACACATCAAGTCCAGCCTCCTGCTGATAGGGAGGTACCATGAGGGGGTTCTCCCACATCCTCATCTGCAAGATTCGGTGCACCGTCACCATCTCCGTTGGGGCAGAGGAGTGCTGGAGGATCTTCAGCTCATCTGCCCTGGACTCATCCTCCACCCCCACGGAAAAGGGGATAGCCTTGGTCATATCCCTGATGAAATCCTGAAAGGACATGCCCTCGGGAGGTGACTTCTGGCATTCATAAGTTGAAGGGTCCAATGGAAGCTCAGGGGACCTGCTGACTGCGAGGCAAGGGGGAGCATCAACAGGATCAAATGCTTCATGGGTTTCACCAGGACATCAGACCCCGATACCTGATAGCAAAACAGCTGTGGGAACCAGGGTCGGTGGATACCCCGCAACTGTCTGAGGCAACATGTGGGTCTCAAGTATCAGTTGGACCATATGCAGTGACGATAACATCGGCGCTGTGGGCCCAGCCTGTCCCGCATCAGCACCACCGTCATGTGGGCCTCGAGGGCCCAGAGGCACTTCTGAAGACCTCAGAGCGGGAACAGCTTCGGCCACCATCTTCAGCATCCGAATGGGGGCATCGGACCCTGAAAGGGGGAAAAAAGAAAGACATGTTTACTGTGGTAATGAAAACCCATCTTAGTGACTCTGTGGAAAACGAAGACTAGGGAAGATGGTGTCACGGAAGGTACGCCTGTGTGGTGTAGCCGCTAAAAAGCTTCCAATAGAAGCTGGAGAATGTTCCCGCGTGGGGCTCTGTCTGTGACATCACCCATACATGAGGACTTTCTGCTTGTCCATAGAGAATCACAGCTAGACTGAAGCCATGGACATTTGCACCTGTTTGGGAGCAGGCGTAAAATGTTAGCACAAAGTATATGCATGCAGGCATACTTTATAAACAATGCACACTGTGACACTGCCTAAGCACCAATCCTGAACACACAGGTCACACAAAAGCATGCAACTTCTTGTAACTGCGCCCACTTTTGTGCACATAACCCCTGAGATAATTTTGTAAAAAAAAAAGATTGTATGAGTGAAAAAGTCTTCATATAAATTACTTTCTAAAGGGAAATTTTATGAAGGATTTTTCATGCATTTATTTATTTATTATTTATTTATTTATTACAGTTTCTTATATACCGCGCTATTTAGAATCAGCGCGGTTTACATTATAACAAAACGACCATAACGACAAACTGTCAGGTTTTACATTGAACAGGAGTACAAACTTGGATAACTGGGTTAACTATATACATAAACTATTTACACTGCAGTGTGAGGGCATTTCTAGATTGGGTCATTTCTTGGAGGGGATATCTAGTTCAGTTGCTGTCTGGGAAATATTGGCAGAAAAGGTATGTTTTGCATTCATTTGAATTTAGCTCAAGGCGCATTACATTCAGGGGCAGTGGTTAATTTCCTGTCCCCAGACAGCTTACAATTTAACAAGTCATTATTTAACTTGTCACGCCCTTGCCCCTTGCCTCAGGCTTAGAGGGGCGAGGTTGCGGTTAACGTCTCTTATAAAGCTTAGATAAACTATCTTTCCCTAGATGCATGCTGGGAGTTGTAGTTTGGCCTTTTAAGATGAAGTGTAGTCATGAAACCAAAGGTGAAGGCAAATGACAGAATTTATTTCAAAACGCAAACAAAAGTCCATGTAGACCGTAACAGGATACTTCTCCATTCATTCGCTCAGGATTATTTACAACGCAGCATGGATGAGCTTCACTATGGCTTCACAGTCATTAACTATATGCAGCTGCTTAACAATGTAACTGATATGGGAAACACAGCTTCTTCCCTCAACAAAGTAAAAATGTCTTCTTTTTAACTTTGTCTTCGCTAAGCATTTAATAGCACATGTAACAGGTATCTCCCCATTAGAAGAGCAAATTCCTACCTTCACTTCAGGCTAGGTTTCAATACACTGCTTCTAGGAGACTTTCACCTTTTCAGCTATCCTTTAGCATAGGGATTCAACGCTAGTAACCTAGCATAGAGTACAGTCCATGGGCATTTCTGGAGGCAGTAAATCCTGCTCAATAGGCTCAACCTGCATCTTCCTCTGGCTCTGATAATGCAGTGCCCTGCTCTGAGCTCTTAAAGTATGTCTCCGGGTGTATTCTCTCTGAGGATCCCCGTGTCTCTCCTGAGCCCAGCTCCACCCGGTAAGGACATATTGTACCTGAAGCTGTGGACACTTCTCCCTGGCTGTATTCACTTGCCTCTCTCCAGCCTCTCGGAAACAGTTCTTGGTTCGCTTCTCTGAGTTCCCTCTTGGAGCTCTGCCAATGCTCCCTATTCCAAGCTTGGCTCCTTTGACTCTTGTGCTGAGTCCTGGGCTCCCACCTCTGAGCTCTCCGAACCTTCTGATCAAGAACCTGGTTCTGAACCCGTTCCTGCTCCTCTGTTTCCAGCAGTTCTTGCTTCCTCTCCTGCTTCTTCTCCTGCTTCCTCCCTTGCTTTGACTTTAGCAAAGATTTATATCCCTGCTTCCAGGGCACTAACCTTTCCTCTCTGCTCAGATGCTTGTAATTATCTCTCAAGCCTGCAACTACGTCAGCAGAGCTTGGGTGTGCCAGCCTAGGTTTAGTTTCTCTCAGCTTACTTTCTTTATGTAGAAGCTGAAATCCATGCACTGCAGGGATTTCACTTTTCCTCAAAGCCAATTCATCACCTTTTCCTATTTTCATAAGCTCAATACAAGCTTCCTTGTCACAAACTGCAGCAGCTAGTTAAATATAATCCGGATTTTGGTACTCTTCTGCTGTACCAAGTTATGCATATTGTTTTCTGGATAGCAGTCTACCAACTGGATTCATTCTTTGGAATACTGATCCTTAGGTTTTTACCTGAGGTAAGTGACTTGCCCAAGATCACAAGGATCATGAGTTGGATTTGTACCCTGGCTTTTCTGGTTCTCCGCCCTCTCTGCTTTAACCACTAGGTTACTCTTCCACTTCAATCTACATGCACAAAATGCCTCTTTGTAAGATTACCACACATATGCAAGTATGTGCGATGACAGGAACACCCATATTTGTAAGTTATTGATGTAATCATGTTGAGGGACAGATTTTCGATGAGCATGGGTAGATTCACAATTTACACGCGTTCTTTATAAAAATATTCTCATATATTTATACTACCTTAGGAGATGGAACAAATGTACATGGGTTCATCATAACCACAATTTCTACAGGATTTGTACTAGCATTTTATAGATACACATAGATGCCTATAAAAAAAAGCATAAAAAGGTGCCCACTTGGTCTCTTCACCTAGGTGGCCTGTTACAAAATTACTGTTTATATGCGTATCTACAACAACTTAGATGGACAATTTGTACCTGTTTCAAGAGGCAGTGTCAACATCTGTGCCTACTTTCTAGGGAGCTACTTTATAAAGACAAACAGGTGCATACGGTGCCTTTACAGTATATCACAGATGCAACATCAGCCATTTATCTATGTAAAACGGCTTTTCAAAAGAGGGGGGGGGGAGGAGTGGCTCAGTGGTTGGGACAGGTTATCTCAGGCTGGAGGGCCAGGGGTTCAATTCCCACATAGGGACAAGTAACCTCAGGCTGGAGGCAAGCCACTTAACCCTCCATTGCCTCAGGTACACTTAGATTGTGAGCCCTTTGGGGACAAGGGAATAAAAAGTGCCTGTTAGCATATATCTGTAAACCACTTTGACCTGGTAAAAAGAGGTATATAAGCACAGCTAAATAAAATAAACAAATAAGTAAATAAATAATTGTTCATTCTGTATTTGGGCAAAAGTATGCGCTTAGCTCCACAGTGAGTATACTTTAATGCCTCCACTGAGTGCAGATGAATGGGGCAAGAGGGCCAGGGTTAAGGGAAGTTTTGCTACGGTGTGCATAGTTTTGCTTTTTCAAAATTATACACCTTGTTTTAATGGGAGAAAGTACTCATGATAAAAAGGGAGGTGAAAGTATTGTGTGGGCACTTTTCATTTTGGCAATTTTCAAAGAGAAAGTAGGTGCCTATATTCACTGAAAACTGGTGCAAAGATTGCAGCCAAAAAGTTAGACATTGCCCTCATTAAGGCTTTCTTTGAAATCAATGGTTTACAAATTCAAATTAAATGCTATGAAAATGTTTGCTTACATTAGGATATCTGGAGTTTCTGGGCCAGCCATCAATAGCCACAATAATCCGCTGTCCCTCAAGTATGGAAGACTGCCTGGTCTCTATCCGGATTCGAGGGATTCTACGATCCGCAGGTGTGAACAAATGTTTTGTAGCCTACAGAGAATAATCATTGAACTTCTTCAACTAAAAGACTTCAAGACCATGATCTGTACATTTGTATGTTTTTCAATTTCAATTAAACAAAACAGTGGTCTCTAAACCCTCTTGCTATGAAAATTACACTTTTTTTATTTACACAGATACATTTTAAAATACAGCCTCCAGGGCAGTTAAGGTGAAATTAGAACTTATCTGCTCATTTTCTTTCCTGGGGTCCCTCCATTCTAGTTCAGATGCGTGGGTTATGCTCACCCACCTGCAGATGTAGACTGAGAAAAACACTGGAGTGTAAAGCAGCCCTCTAAGAAGCCTGCACACCCTCACTCAACCAGTATGACCATAACAAAGCAGAGCTGGAGTCCCAAACCCCAAGTCTCTGCTAGCCCATACAGCACTAAACATAGCATTAAAATTCCTCAGACTAAACAAATAGGAGTTCATGTTATATAATAATTTTAAAAAAAAACCCAAGAAGCTCATAGCAATGCAATACAGCAGGATCCCAGCAAGCAAGGCAGCAGCTGGAACAGAATAGCCTCAAGCCACACCAAAACCTTACTCGAAGTCAAAAAACAAGAAAACAATGCAGAATCCCGGGTGGTTTCTGGACTGGACTGGAGAGAATCCAGGAAAGAAAATTAGTAGATAAGGTTTAATTTCACCTTCTTATTCATCCCTCCAGTCCAGTCCAGTCCAGACGCGTGGGATATATCAAAAGCAGTACTTTTGGGTGGGACCAGAAAAAACAGTCTGGAAAACCAGAGCACCAAAAGCCGCGTCCCGCCAGGCCTGCACATCCAACAAATAATGACGCGCAAAGCAATGAAGAGAAGACCAAGTCACGAACTTACAAACATCCTGAGGTGGAATACGGCCAAACTCCGCCCAGGAGGTGGCCTGAGCTGAAGTGGAATATGCCCGCAAACCAGATGGGACAGACCGACCCATCACCAAATACACAGACACAATGGCCTCTCAGATCCAGCGAGAGAGAAAAGAATGCCTTGGAGGCTACCTTTCCCTTCCACGGACCTCCAAACAGCACAAAAAAGCCGGTACGACTTCCTAAACTCCTACGTGACTCAAGTACCCCTTGAAAGCCCTGTGCACATCCAGCAAATGCAAGACTCACGAATCAACAGAGTCCAGCGCCCCGGAAAATACCAGCAAAGTAACCATCTGATTAAGGTGGAAAACACTACCATCTTAGGTAGAAAGGAAGGTATTGGACAAAACACCACTTTTTCCTTAGACATCACCAAATAAGGCTCCCTACTGGATAAAGCCTTCAATTCAGAAATCCAGCGTGCTGAATAAATTGATACCAAACACACCACCTTCAGCGTCAAATCCTTGAGAGGTGGTCTATCAAAAGGGACCTTCACCAAGTCAGAAAGGACCAAATTCAGATTCCACGATAGAGCCATCAAGCGGCAAGGAGGCCAGAGATGCTTGATCCCCTTGATAAAATGCATCATCTGTGTGCACAGCAAGGGACTGCCCCTGCACCCTGCTGCGAAAACAGGCCAAAGCTGCTACTTGCACCCTCAAGGAACTTGAGGACAAACCCTTCTCCAGGTACACGTGCAAAGAAGGCTAAAACATCCAGAAGAGAGGACGAAAAACAACCACATCCCATGCTCCTCACACCAAGCCTCAAAAATTTGCCATATGCGAATATAAGCTAAGGATGTGGAATGATATTTTGCATGCAGCAAAATATCAACCACTTTCAGGGAGTAGCCTCTGTGGCTCAAACGCATTCAACAGCCAAGCTGCAAGCAAGAATTGATCCACCGCCAGCATTAAGATTGGGCCCAGAGACACGAGGATAAAAGGGTTCGCTACCAACAGATGCACGTGGCCCACAAACCAAGGCCACCGCAGCCAATTCAGGGCCACCAATGCCATTAGTCCAGGATGCACCTTCACTCTCTGAAGCACTCTGACAATCAACGGCCAGGGCATAAACAGAGAAGCCCGGTACCAGGATGAACCAGAGCATTGATCTCTTCTACCATGTGCTCTCTGCACCAGCTGAAGAACCAGGAGACCTCGGCATTGGCCATGGTCGCCATTAGATCCATTGTGGGCATTCCCCAATACCACACGATTTACTGGAAAACCAACTGAGAGAGAGACCATTCTCCCGGTTCCAACAGATGTCGGCTCAGGTAATCCACCTGAACATTCTCCTTTTCCACCGTATGGGCTGCTGAGAGTGCCAGCAGGTGACGTTGTGTCCACTGAAGAAGCGGGAGCGCTTCCACCGACGCTAGCAAACTACTTGTGCCCCCCTAACGACTGATGTAAAATGACCGTTGTCGCATTGGCAGACAGGACTCTCACCGCCCTGCCCTGCACAAGGGGAAAAAAAAGACCTGCAGGGCCAAGAACACCTGCCCTGAGCCACCTTTGACAGACAATGCCCCCCCCCCCCAGCTCACCAGACTAGCATCTGTGGTCACCACCACCCAATCTGGTGGCTCAAGAGACACTCCTGCCGAGAACGGAACCGGATCCAACCACCAATGAAAGCTCACCCTGGCCATTCCCTGCAGAGTCACCGGCATCTCCCATGTACTGAGTCTGCGAGGACCAAAGCAATAGAAACGCCAACTGCAAAAGACACAAATGCAGCTGCGTAAAGGGAATGAGCCCCAAGGTCACTGCCATTGACTCCAGGAGAACTGTAGGTAATCCCACACCCTCAGGCATGAGACCCTCAGCAAGGCCCTGATCTGAGATTGCAACTTCACAATCCTGCCCTCCGACAACACCAAGTTGCTCTGCATGTTGAAATGAGCCCCCAAATACTCCAGGGACTGTGAGGGGACCATCCTGCTCTTCAGAAAGTTGACCACCCAGCCCAGTTCCGGCAGGCACTGGACAACAAGCTCATTGCCCCCCCCAACTCTCCTGCGAGGAATTTGCCCACATCAACCAATCATCCAGGTATGGAAGGACCAGGATCCTCTGTTTTTGCAGTGGCCGCTACTTTCACCATCACTTTGGTAAACACACATGGCACAGTAGCTAGGCCGAAGGGAAGAGTCTGGAACTGAAAAATGGCCCATCGAGACCGCAAAACACAGGTATCGCTGATGTTTGAGGCGAATGGGAATATGAAGACAGGCTTTTGTGAGATATTCCCTCTTTTGAACAGCCACTATCACCAACCACAGGGTCTCATACGGAAACAGGGAAGCTTCAGAGCCCTGTTCATCCTTTTGAGATCTTGGATGGGTTGCCAGGCTCCCTCCTTCTTGGGAACCACAAAATAGAGTACCGGTCCATGCCCTAGTTGGACTTTGGCATTGTATGATGGCTTTAAGCTGCAAGAGACATTCCAGGGTGACACAAACTACCTTCACTTTGTTGGGAGTCTGACAAGAGTGAAGGCATGAAGGTATCTACAAAAGGCTGCTGTAACTCAAGCACATAACCTTCCCAACACCCAAGCGTCAGACGTGATTTGGGCCCAGGCAGGGCAAAATCACTGTAAATGGCTGCCCACCAGCAGTACCCCTGCTGGAGCCCGCAAATCTTCACTGGGAAGGCTTGTGGACCCCTAAAACTCAGACAGGCCCATCTCTGCCACCTCGGCGATCTCCTCGAAAGGGCTGGCCCCAAGGCAAATATCTGAACTTTTGCACGTTACCACCTCTAGCAGTCTGGAACCTCTGAAAATCACGACCCCTGCCCTAGGAGGGAGCCCCCTTCCCTGAGCAATTGTGTCAACTTCAGGAAGCCGAGGCACCTTTGACTCGCAAAGGTCCTTGACCAGCTTCTCCAAGTCCACACCAAACAGCAACTGCCCCATAAAGGGGAATTATCTGAGCCACGTTTTAGAGGCAACAACGTCTGCCAACCAATTACAAAGCCACAAAAATTGCCAAGCGGCTACCACCATGACCATGTTCTTTGCAAAGGCACAAATTAAATCAGAAAATTTGCAAGAAAGGCAGTACCAGACTAGGTGATCAGCCTCTGCCACTCCTGTAAACTCAACCAAGGAACCCTCTGCAACCACTGGAGACCAACCCTGACCACATAGGCCCTGCAGACCAATGCCTACAGTGTCAGGGCAGAGATCTCAAAAGACTGCTTGAGCAAGGCCATCATTTGATGATCCTGTGGCTCCTTTAAGGCAGCCCTGCCTTCCACAGGAATGGTAATCTTCCTAGTGAACCCCGCCACCAAGGTGTCTACCCATGGTAGTCTCAACTTCTCTTTCTCTTCAGAGATGATAGACTAAATCCTCACCATAGTTCTACCAATGTGCAGTCCTGCGTCGAGAACCTTCCACTGTCTCTATGAGCTCTTTCATGGCATTGTGAAAGGGGAAAGCCCTGGCCAGTTTTTGGATCTCCTGCCATTTCAGAAGGTGCCTTCCGTGGCTTCTCAGAGATCCTCAGCTCTGCCTAAGTATGAGAAATGAGAGAGGGCAACTTGGTCCTGTGGAAGATCCACACAATTGTCAGGTCCTCACCCACCGGGAGCTCACCCTCCTTCAAGTCCTCCTGCAGGAGCTCATCGAGGAGACTAGAAGGGCCTTCCAGAGTCCCTAAGGAGTCCAGCGACCCCATGGAGACCACATCCTCCTGCACGTCCAGCGGCTTCATGCAAGATCGCTTGACCACTGTAGGAAAGGCTCTCCTCTAGGCACCAGGAAACCCCCTACTCGCAGAGGGCCCTCCCCCTTGGCCCTGCTTGAGACAAAAGGCCCGGTGCAGCAGGAGCACAAATATAGGAGAAAAAGGAAAGGCCCCCGACACTGGGGCCTGTTCTGACCCTCCAGCCCCATGGACTGAGATCGGCTGCACAACTGGGAGTTTCCCTGTTCACCGCCTGGCTTGCTGCAGCCTCTTCCAATATGGCGCTGTTCCTGTATGGGGCCTACATCAATAATAAATGCGCAATTGCGATCATTGGGCATCCTCTCAATCGACCCCTACACAATCTGGCCTCTGGAGAGAAGATCCACGGCTGCACTGCTTTCCCTCATATAGCCATGGCCCTTCTGCAGAAAGCTGTGCCCAACGGCTGCCGCACATCACGCACTAGCTGCGAACTTCCAGGTTGGCCATGTGCACTCATAGCGCTCCGCTGCCCCAATTGCCCACACCCAATCAAGCACCGGCTCTGCTTACCAGGCAACTTTGCTAAGAGAAAACTGCACTGCTGCTGCTCACAGAACTTCCTGGTCTGCTTTTTTTTTTTTTTTTTTTTTTAAACGTTATGGAGAAAGCAATGCAACGACTGCATGTGCCTCAACCCCGGGCCCCCTCCTAAAGGTTGGGGAGGAGGAACAGAGGAGCTCCAGGTGTAGCTAGGAGAGAATGGAGGGAGGGACCATGCAAGAAAAGCCCAAGTGGTCCCAATGCCACTAATCAATCCAATTCAGACCAGAGGCTAAGCTCATATACCATCTGCTGAAACTACTGGCTGAGTGAAGGTACAAGTTTCTTATAGGGCTGCTTTCAGCTCAGTTTTTTCTCAGTCCATCTGCTGGTGGGTGAGCATAAAGCACAGTTACTTACCTGTAACAGGTGATCTCTGGGAACAGCAGGAATAAGTCTTCACATATGGGTATCGTCGGTACCGACGGAGCCTGCGCGGGAACGCTCCCCAGCGTCCAGTAAGAAAGCTTTTGGAAGCATCCCACAGCGAGTTTTAAAGCTGAGACAAAGAGAGAGAGAGGAAAGGAAAGATAGATAGAGAGATACAACTCCTAGGGGAGGTGGGTGGGTTGTGAAGACTTATTCCTGCTTGTTCCTGGAGATAGCACAGTTACTTACCTGTAACAGGTGATCTCTGGGAACAGCAGGAATGAGTCTTCACATATGGGGACTCCCTAGCTGCAGATGCCAGGGGAAGACCCCAGGTTGTGTGTCCTTGAAAAGGACTCTACCTCCCCCCATGGATCTCTGGCATCCAACCAGGGTAGGTGGGTAGGAGTTGATTAGGAATGGAACAGGTGTTTGAGAACAGCCTGACCAAACGAGGCATCCCGGCGGGAGTCCTTGTCCAAACAGTAATGGGCTGTGAAGGTATGAACCGAGGCCCAGGTGGCCGCTCGACAGATATGGTCGATGGACACAGAGTTTAGATGAGCCATTGAGGCTGCCATGGCTCTCACATTGTGAGCTGTGACATGGCCCTCCAGAGAAAGGTTCCTACTCTGGTAGGCGAAAGAAATACACTGAGCAATCCAGTTGGACAGTGTTCTCTTAGAAACTGGAAGTCCTAAATGAGAAGGATCAAAAGCAACAAAGAGTTGAGAAGACTTTCTATGTTGCTGTGTTCTTTGTAAGTAAAAAGCAAGAGCTCTCTTACAATCCAAGGTATGAAGATTCCTCTCTGCACCTGATGCATGAGGTCCTGGAAAAAAGACAGGTAAATATACCTCTTGGTTTAGATGAAAAGGCGAGACCACTTTGGGCATAAAGTGTGGATTGGTCCTGAGGACTACCTTATCATGATGGAACCTTGTATAAGGTGGATTAGCCACCAAAGCTTGGAATTCACTGATGCGGCGTGCTGAGGTGACTGCAATGAGAAAGATAACTTTCCAAGAAAGAAATTTCAAGGAGGTGGTGGCTAAGGGTTCAAAGGGTGGCTTCATAAGCTGGCCAAGAACCAGGTTTAAGTCCCATGCCACTGGAGGTGGTCTAATGGGAGGTTTAGTTAGAAGAAGGACTCTCATGAATTTTGTTATAAGAGGATGAGAGGAAATAGGCTATCCATTGAGAGGCTTGAGGGACGCTGCAATAGCACTCAAATGGACTCTTACTGAATTTGTTTTAAGACCTGCATGGGATAAATGCAGGAGATACTCTAGTAAAGAATTCAAAGGTATTGCAAGAGGGATAAGACCCTTCTCTGAACACCAAATGGTAAATCTTTTCCATTTGAAAGCATAGGAACGTCTAGTAGAAGGCTTTCTAGAGGCATGAATAATATCTCTGACTTGCTGAGAGAGATGAAAACCTTGAAGGTCTAGGCCTTCAGCAACCAAGCCCTGAGATGAAGAGACTGAGGGTTTGGGTGCCACAACGTTCCCTCCTCCTGGGATAGAAGGTCTGGTGCAGAGCCCAAGTCCAGGGAAGGAGCTTGAGAGAGATGCAGACGTAGAGGATAGCACACTTGGTGTGGCCAATGTGGTGCTATGAGAATCATGGTCCCTTGATCTCTCTGAAGCTTGAATAGTGTTTTGGGAATTAGGGGAATGGGTGGAAAGGCATAAAGGAAGTCTTGACCCCAGTGAAGGAGGAAGGCATCCTTGGCCTGAACTCCCTGACACGGAATTCTGGAACAGAACCGGGGAAGTTTGGCATTCCATGGACTTGCAAAGAGGTCTATGTCCGGGGTTCCCCAAATTCGAAAAATCCTGGCTACCGGGTCCATGTGGAGGGACCACTCGTGTGGAAGCAGAACTCGACTGAGTCTGTCTGCCCAAGAGTTTTGAACGCCTGGAAGATATACTGCCAGAAGATGAATGTGATGCTCTCTGGCGAAAGCCCACAGTTGCAAAGCTTCGTTGCAAAGCGACAGAGAGCCAGTCCCGCCCTGCTTGTTTACATAGAACATGGCTACTTGGTTGTCCGTATGGATGAGGACTGTCCTGTAGCTGAGCAGGGAATGGAACACTCTGAGAGCTAAGAATATTGCTCTGAGTTCCAAGAGATTGATATGTAGAGAAGTCTCCTGTGGAGACCAGATGCCCTGGGTGGAGAGATCCTGCAGATGAGCTCCCCAACCCATTGGAGAAGCATCTGTTGTAAGAGTTGCTTGGGGTAGTGATTGCTGAAAAGGGGACCCCAGCAACAGATTTGGAGAGGACTTCCACCACTGGAGAGACCAAAAAAGGCGACTGGAGTTTGCTATTTTGTCTGACAGGCAACCTGATGCCCGAGTCCATTGGGTGGACAAAGTCCATTGAGCTGCCCTCATGTGAAGGCGAGCATATGGAACCACGTGCACGGTGGATGCCATGTGGCCTAAGAGTTGTAACATCTCTTGAGCAGTTAAATGGGACTTTAACTGTATCTGGGAGGCTAACTGCACCAAGCGTAGGCAACGGGCCTGAGGAAGATAGGACCTTGCAGTTGTGGTATCCAGCAAGGCCCCTATAAAATCCAGAGACTGAGTAGGGGTGAGATTTGATTTTGGGATGTTTATTACCAGTCCCAAATACTGAAGAACACGCATTGTGCAGATTAGACAATTCTGGGCCTCTGACTGGGATGGAGCTCGAATGAGCCAGTCGTCCAGGTATGGGAAAACGAATATTCCGAGAGTGCGTAGAAATGCAGCTACTACTGCCATGCATTTCATGAACACCCTTGGTGCAGAGGCCAGACCGAAAGGAAGCACCCTGTATTGGTAGTGCTTTCCTTGAAAAAGGAACCAAAGGAACCTTCTGTGTGTTGGATGGATGAGGACATGGGTGTACGCATCCTTGAGATCTAGAGAACAAAGCCAGTCCTGACTCTGAAGGTATGGAAGTAGAGCACCGAGAGAAATCATCTTGAATTTCTCCTTGAATAGAAACTTGTTCAATTCTCTGAGATCTAATATGGGTCTGTAGCCCCCTGTTTTCTTTGGGATAAGAAAATAAGGGGAGTAGAACCCTGAGCCCTGTTGAAGAAGAGGTACTTCTTTTATTGCCCCTTGGGCAAGAAGGGTGGCAATCTCCTGACCCAGAAGGTTGAGGAGAGATGTTGGAGAATTGAACTGTTGCACCATGGTGCGAGGAGGAAGGCTTAAGAAATGAAGCTTGTACCCTTCCCTTATGATGGAGAGGGTCCATTGCTCTGCTGTGATTTGTTCCCATCTGGGAGCAAAGTAAGCCAACCTTCCTGGAATGGTGAGGGGCTCTGGCTTTTCCAGGGCTAGAAAGGCTAAGTTCTCTAGTTGCAAGCAAAGGCCCTGAGGAGGCTGAGGCTGCTGGGCCGTGGAAGGCCTAGCAGCCTTTGACTTGGCCTGTTTAGGTGGTTGCTGACGTTTTGTAGCAAAACGACCTGCAGAAGATGCCTGATGACCATAAACAGGATAATATCTTCCCGTTTTAGAAAAAGATGTCTTTTTGAACAATCTTTTCTTAACAGGAGCAGGGGTGGACTTTGAAAGTCGATCCAAAGCAGAGTTCTCAGCATCCATCTGAGTGGCCTTTGCTTGCCAATCCTTGCCAAAAAGGTTTTCACCTGTACAAGGAAGATTTCCTAATTCATCTTGGACCCAGAGTTCCAAATCAGTAGCTTGTAGCCAAGCAATTCTGCGTGCACCTATGGCAATAGCCGAGGCTCTGCTTACACACTCAAAAGAGTCAAGGCTGCACGGTTGGAAAATTTGGAAACATCCTGGGCATGTTTGAGCCAAGTGAGAAACTCCTGCCTTTTATCTTCTGAAATAAAAGGGGTTAAAGTCTGCAGATGATCTGTGACTTCTTTTAGAAACATCCCTATATAGAGGCTATAGGAGTTGATTCTGGCAGCTAGCATAGAAGCTTGAAAAACCCTACGGCCAAAAGCATCTAGGGTCCTGCATTCACGTCCTGGAGGATTAGATGAGTGTCTTTTTGCACTCTTTATCTTTCTCATGGCAGACTCTACCACAATAGAGTGGTGAGGAAGCTGAGTCTTATGAAAGCCAGGACAAGGAGGGACACGATACATGGTGTCTAACCTGCGAGAATGAGGCGAGGTGGTAAGAGGTGTCTCCCACATGCTCAACATGAGATCATACAAAATCTCATGAATAGGTAAAGTAGCTACCTCTTTAGGAGCTTTAGGATATTGTAAAATATCCAGCTGCTTGGCTCTGACTCAGGGGCCACTGTGATGGAGAGGTCCCTAGCCACTTCCCTAATGAAGTCTTGAAAAGACAAGTCTTCTGGAGGAGACATTCTTCGTTTAGGAGAAGAAGACTCCTGAGGAAGAAGTATCGATGCCTCGATGGATCCTTCAGACTCCTCAGAGTCTTTGGAGGAATTGAAGTATCGCCTGTCTGGATGCTCCTGTAAAGCCCGATATGCGTACCGAGTGGGATCGACATCGGGAGTAACCGGTACCGGTTCAGTACCAATGGGCATCATAGGACAGGGTACCATTGCAGTCGACACCGAAGCCGATGTCGATGCAATCAGTACCGGCACCGGGAATGATGCCGGTGCCGGAGCCGGTACCGGCAACGGGGATTGTTGCGGTACCGGAGGCGTCGCAGCCTGCATGAAGGCTGTCAGGGTGCGCTGCATGGTCAGAATCTTCTGATCCATCGACGCCACCAAAGTCTGGATGTCGGTACCAGTGGGAGCCACCGGTACCCCAGAACACGGCTACAGGTGATCGGTCGAGGCCAAGCCATCGATGTCAACCTGTGACCCCATAGACAATGCTTTGGAAGCCTGAACTTCCCGCCGGGGTAATTTTGCCGGTGCGGAGTCCTCGAGGACAAGCCCGGAGGCATCTCGATGCTTAGAGGGAGATTTGCCCTTCGAGGACCGGCCAGATTTATGCTTGGTTACCTGAGATCCATGGGAGGAAGAAGCAGCCCTGGAAGACGTCGATGCCACCGAAGCTGCATCAGAGGGAAACAGGGTACTGAGCTTGGCTGCTCGGTTCTGCCGACCTCTTTTAGACATCATGGTACAGGACATACAATCCGTGATGGAATGGTCAGGACCCAAACATTTTAGACACCAATCATGGGTGTCGGTGACAGAAATAGTACTGCCACATTTTGTGCACTTTTTAAACCCGGAGGCGGGCTTCTCCATGAGGAGAAAATTTTTAGGCCTAAGGCCCAAAAACTGAAAATGCACAGTGAAGAAAGTATAGGTTGTTGTTTTTTTTTTTTTAAAGAAAGAAAAGAAAAGACCGGCGGTACCGGTCAGACGTCGAAGAAGGCAGACGCGACACAAAAGAATAAAGAAAAAATAAAGAACTTCTTCTGCGGTGACAGGAAGACAACCTGCTGGCTCCGCGGAAAAGAAGAACTGGAGAGAGGCGGTTGGGAAAGGCGGGAAGGCAGCGCGCAGGCGCTGTGGGATGCTCCCAAAAGCTTTCTTACTGGATGCTGGGGAGCGTTCCCGCGCAGGCTCCGTCGGTAACGACGATACCCATATGTGAAGACTCATTCCTGCTTGTTCCTGGAGATCCCATGCATCTGGACTGGAGGGACGAATAGGATTACGTTTGTCCAGTTTGCACGTATGCCTTTTTTGTGTGTGTAGTTCTGCAGATGCAGATGAGGAGAATAAAACTCCAGGACCCCCAGACTTAGTGGAATAAGTATACTGCACTACAGACTTATAAAATGGTCAAGACTAAAAGTATAAGTTCTAGAGATGTAGGAAGTGAGAACTTTGATATAGAAAAATCTAGGAATAGTATGGAACTTTATTATTTTGAAATTAGTAAGTATTACCAGGGCTGGATTTACCTTGAGTGAGGCCCTATGCCAACAAAAATTGTGGGCCCCCAGCAGGGGCGGCCCAAGGGGGGTGTGGGCCTCATTTGCATAAGGGGCCTCATTTGCATAAATATTTGCATAATGTTACCATATACTAACTTTTAGTAAACGTGCCTCTTAATGAGTGTATGGATAAAGAAAGACTAAAAGATTTCTACATTACTATAATCCAGTGCCAACTGCCAGACACATTAGGAACTACTACAAACACTGCCCATTTAGAACCCATAGCAAACCCGCCGTATCCTAACAGCACTACCAGGACTCACAAAGCACCATACTCTACCAATCAAAAGGCAACACTGCAAATATTAAACCAATACATTTCAGAGAACAACAATACATGACCTACTGGGGAAAGAGAACAAGTGGCAATGTCAAATAGGAATTATATAAACAGAACACCTCAGCTCAGTTACACATGCAGAACATAGACCATCACCAAACAAGTAATCACATTTTAGAAACAGGAAGACAATAATTAAACTGGGAATCCCAAAAGCCAAACTTGGAATGTACAACACTGTAGAAATAAAACTATACATTAATTTGCTCTTGTACTAAACAAAGCGCAGACGTTAATGATGCACATTTACCAGAGCTGACATATTCCAATTAATAAATTCAAAATAAAGAGATATTTTTCTACCTTTTGTGCATTTTTTTCAGCTGCAATTGCTCCAGCCACTTTCTTCTGGTTTCTTCATGTCTTCTGCTAACTCTCCATCGTCTGCTGTCCATTTGTCCTTTCTTCTCTCTTCTAGTTTTTTTCCATTCTCTCTCTACATCTGCTTTAACATACTAATCTTTCTCCTTTTGCTCTTTCCTCATTCCTATTTCATCCACTCAAATTTTACCCCTCCATCCTCAATCCCCACTTACTCTCCCAATACCCGGCCAATTGTAGATTTTTTTATCCCTCCCACACAAAATATTTTTCCCTTCTCCATTTTACTCTTCCAGCCCCATCCCATTCTAATCCTCCCCCAACATCAGCTCCCTTCTAGTTCCAGCCTCACCCAGCATCCATTCCCTTCTAGTCCCTGCATCAGCCCATTTCCAGTCCTAGCCACCCATCAGCCCATTTCCAGTCCTAGCAACCCCCCAACCCAATACCAGTCCTAACCCCCCATCACCCCATTTTCAGTTTAAGCCCCCCCTATAACCCATTACCAGTCCTAACCCCCATCAGCCCACTTCCAGTCCTAACCCCATCAACCCATTTCCAGTCAGCCCCCCATAGCCCATTGCCAGTCCTAACCCCCCCCATCAGCCCATCAGCCCACAGCCCATTACCAGTCCTAACCCCATCAGCCCACCTCCAGTCTTAACCCCCCCAGCCCATTTCCAGTCCTAACCCCCCCATAGCCCATTACCAGACAGCCCCCATCAGCCCACAGCCCATTACCAGTCTTAACCCCCCCAAAGCCCATTACCAGTTCTAAACCCCCCCAACAGCCCATTATCAGTCCTAACCCCATCAGCCCACCTCCAGTCTTAACCCCCCAGCCCATTTCCAGTCCTAGCCCCCCCATAGCCCATTACCAGACAGCCCCCATCAGCCCACAGCCCATTACCAGTCTAAACCCCCAACACCCAGTACCAGTTCTAAACCCCCCCCAACAGCCCATTTACAGTCCTAACCCCATCAGCCCACCTCCAGTCTTAACCCCCCCAGCCCATTTCCAGTCCTAGCCCCCCCCATAGCCCATTACCAGACAGCCCCCATCAGCCCACAGCCCATTACCAGTCTTAACCCCCCCAAAGCCCATTACCAGTTCTAACCCCCCCCAACAGCCCACAGCCCATTACCAGTCCTAACCTCATCAGCCCACCTCCAGCCTTAATCCCCCCAACCCATTTCCAGTCCCAGTCCCAGCCCATTTCCAGTCCCAGTCCCAACCCATTTCCAGCCCCAGTCCCAGCCCCCCAATTACCAGTCCTACCCCCTCCCCCTCCCCCGGCCTAAAGTAAAATTTAATTAAAAAAAAAAAAACCTGCTGGCTGCCGCCGCGGGGCCCCCTCTGCTGCCGCGGCAGCATGGACTGACCCGCGGGGGCCCCCTCTGTAAGCTCGGTCCCTCCCTCCGTGCCTCCGTGTCTCCCTCCGTGCAGGCTGTGAGAGACGCGAAGGCAGAATGTCTCCTTCGCGTCTCTGTTAAGCCCGCAGGGGCTGATGGGAAATTTCCCAACAGCCCCTGCGGGCTTAACACAGACCCGAACCAGACAGTCTCCCTTCCCGACTCTCACACCCTGCACGGAGGGACACACGCAGGCACGGAGGGAGGGACCCAGCTTACACAGGGCGCCCCCCCGGGTCAGACCATGCTGCCGCGGCAGCAGAGGGGGCCCCGCGGCGGCAGCCAGCAGGTTTTTTTTTATTTTATTAAAAAAAAAAAGCCTAACTAGTTCAATTTTTGTGGGCCCTTTGCAGCTGTGGGCCCTACGCCATGGCGTACATGGCGTATAGCTAAATCCGGCCCTGAGTATTACATGACTTATATCTCAACTGTTAGCTGATAACTGTAAAGTCTGTGTGTTGAAAAGCTTGTTTTGAACACAACATAAAGTAGGAACCTGCTATATTAGAGAAAAACTTTTATAAACGCTGCCCTAAAAGATGTAAGCTGAAATAGTGCTCCATCTGTAACAGACTGACTCTTCTCAGAAATCTGTGTCTTTCTTGAAATAAAGTTCTGCCTGACAAAGTCCCGATTAGAGCGAAATCTTTTCCCCTTCTACAGCATGGAAGTCCCAAATCTTACTCGGATTAAGAAAAGAAAAAACGCCTTCAGAAATTAAGAGAATCTGTTGGGAAACAAATCACAGAAAATTTCTGAAGGAGAAACAAAGATGCAACACACACCTTTTTTTTTGTTATGCCTGCAGAAAGTGCTTCCACTTACCTCCTTTATTTGTGACTTGGACAACATGCCACAATAAGGCCTCCAGTTTCTTTTGATAATGCCCACTATTCTTCCTGAAGGTCTCAACATACTCTTGCTGGAAATACTCTTTAGCTAGGGGGTAAGGATAAAAAGGTATTGTGTTTGAATTTAAGACTTTAATTGCTATATGTATTAGGAAATAAAAAGCATGAATTTTGATTACATTATTTAATCATCCCCTTTCTTTATTATGACACTATTGCATAGCAACATGACTTACAGCAAGCCTATAGAAGTTGCCCATAACTTATTAACTTTTGTTCTATGAACAGACATAACATTTGATTCCGTTGCCAGAGTTTAGATGAAAATAAAACCTATGAAAGCATAATGTACATGCCATCTCTCAGTCATCCCTATTTAAGTTGAACTCTGTTCTGTACTGTTGTTTTGGATTCTGGTCCATGCTGTCCCTTTTCATGATACTCAACTGATCAGCATGGCATCGGTGATTGCACACTGTTGGGTTCCAAAGTTCTATGCCAAAATGAGGACTTATTCTATCTATGGGCTAAAGGGCAGCTCTACTGGGTAGAAATACACCAGGTTAGATAAGAGTTTGAAACATATTGTAAATTACTCCGATATATCCATGAAGAAAGTATATCAAATTTTAATAAACAAATATTTATTAGCTGGAAAAAGCTTGAATGAACTTTTCTCCTTTAATATAAATATATACAAGAAAATACTGCAGAGGACTAAATGATATTTAGGTCTGAGCTGGATAACTACATCCAAGTCTTCAGCTACCTAGATGGCTTCCTAAAAGGGCAGCCCTGGCATAAAGCCAAGTGACTTCCTGGTAAATTATTTTAGAGTGTGACAAATGCTACCATGGCATCCAGAATTTTCTTACCCCATGATAGCCTCCACAACAGACACCTTCAGAACAGGACCTGTGTGGCTCTTACTCTTGAGAGCCAGGTGCTGCCAGAATTTCCATTCTGATCCTCCTTTCTCAAGTCAGTGTGGACACTGCACAAACTCACTGAGAACTGTGTGGTGCTGAACCAGGAACAAACAGCTGTTTCAGAGACCACAACAGCAACACAGCCAACCAGGTGGAAGCAGCAGAACCAGAGGAGGGAGGACTGGTTGGCTGCTGGAGTTAAGGGGAGGCCAGACGAGTAGTTGGCTAGAGGATTGAATAACGTGGCAAGATGCTCACCTGGGTTTCGATCTTTTCTAATTGCTCAGGAGCTTCTTCCTTCTCCTCTCAGCCTCTGCTCTATGGTGTTCCCCAAGGTTCCGTTTTAGCTCTTCTCTTGTTTAATCTCTTCCTGATTCCATTAGCTTTTCTGGTCCAGCAACATGGTATTTCAGCTCACTATTACACAGATGATATCCTTCTACTCCATCATACTAATCTATTTTCTCTAGACCTCTCTCCCATCAACACTGGCCAATCTTCTATCTGCACCTGATTGATCGATAATTTCTTACATCTCAACCCTAACAAGTCTGCAGCAATCTGGTTTAGATTTGGCAGTCCTTCCCTATCCTTAGCTCCCTCTTTTCTTGGCTCAGCAATTACACTATTCAATACCTTCTGTTACTTAGGAGTTACTTTAGACTCTGTTACCATTCCATACCCATCTTTCCTCGTTAGTTTGCCGTTCCTTCCTCACAGTCTGTCAAATTTGCACCATTCGCCCCTTTCTCTCACCTTCATCCCTGACCACTCTTCTGCTCACACAATAATCTAACTTGGAGATAAGTGATATTGTTTTCTTCGGTATCCCTCAGTATCAACTTCACCTGTTACAACTCATCCAGAATACTGCAGTTCGTGTCCTTACCCATGCCTCTCACTTTGACCATATGTCTCCCCTGCTAGTCCACTACCATTGGCTCCCTATCAAATACCACCTACAATACAAGCTCCTTACCCTAGTTCACAGTGCACTCTACACAGGTTTCCCCTACTACCTCTGGTGCCCTGCTACTTCACTCTCCATATGGTGTCCTCCGTAATAGTCACTTGAACCGCTTACATCTTCCCTTCGCCACGCAAGCAAAGCTAGAATCCACCCACGCCTCTGCTTTTTAATTTCTTGCCCCTGCCACATGGAATGCACTCCCCTCTGTCCGTCGATTGGAACCTTCATACTCCAAGTTCAAAACACCCCTGAAAACTCATATCTAACATGGCACATGACCTACTGCTTTAATTTTTTCCTCAAGTCCCTATTCTCTCTCCCTTTTTGTGCCAGTCTGTCTCCTTTCCCAGCCTTCTCATTTTCTCCCCTTTTAGTATGAATGTTTTTAATCCTTTCCCGTTTATGTATGGCGTCTTTTCCTCATCTGGCTTTTAATTGAATTTTTAGACTTTGTGAAGGGCGGTTAACCAAATCCTAACAAACAAACAAGAGATGGGATAAAGGAGGGAAACTGGTGGAAAGGGGGGGGGGGCTGAGAAAGGAAGATGGGGGGATAAGAATAGGACAAGATGGGTGCACAGAGAAAGGGAGGCTGCTGGAAAAAGGACAGAGCAGAATGGAGGTTAAAGATAGACACTGGGTGGGGAGATACAAATAGAGATTTATAGTGACCTGTGCCATAGTAAATTGGTGAAGGAAGCAGCTGCAGTTCTCAGTAGGACACCACAACTTTACTGGCAGCATACTTGGTGGCAGGGAGTAGGATGGGGGTGAGGGAAAGGGAGGGCTGATTTACTAAGTTCCTCTCCCCCCCCCCACCCCCCAAAGAGACAGAACAGGAAAAACAAATCTTAGGATATCAGCACCCAAAAGGAGCTTTGGCCAACCTTGGAAGGGGAACCCAGTATTCTGCCATTTGCCTCTAGTCTTCACGTTTAGTGAGGATGAGGGTGAATGTGGGAATACATAAGAGATCTCAGATGCGGTCTCCAAATTTTAGGCTGGTTCATGCAGCCTAAGAGAATTTGTCAAAGCCCGTTTTAGCTAAAATTATCCAAACAACTGCAGGAAGGAAAATAACAAAGGCCCTGGCTGAAAAATCAAAACTTCATACCTACGGGACCCATATTGTAAAAAGTATACACCAAGGAATGAGGAATAAGCCTCAGACAGGGATTTCGGGATCTGTTATTGCAGGACATAGCCTATTTAGAGGCACGGATATCAAAAACTTGGGAAGTCTTATAATTTGATTTACCCATGTTATCAAGCATTATGACAACTTAGGGCCCAAACGGACTTAGTGATCAAGCCTGCGGACAAGGGTGGTTCTATAGTCATCCAACAGAGATCAGTACATGAGCGAGGCGCGTCATCAGCTTTCGGATATTATTACCAACCTTTGAGAACAGATCCCCATGTGATTTTCAGACCTTAGCTTTTCATGTTCTTCAAAACGCCCTGCAGTCTGGGATTCTTATGATACAAGAGTACAAATATTTACGGGTTCAACATCCACTTGTCCCTGTTTTTTTACACAATTCCAAAAGTACATAAAACTTTGCCATCACCTTCTGGGTGTCCTTATAGTTTCAGGTCATGCATCGTTATTGGAACCTTTATCAATGTTTCTTGAACATTTTTTGCAGCCTAGTGTCAAATGTGCTAAATCTTATCTTCAAGACACATGTGATTTTTTTGACAACATTATCACAGGTTCCATTTGAGTTGCTTCATGACATTTTGGTAACTTCCGCATTATATACCAATATCCCTCAATCTGCAGCTTTAACATTGCTGAACCAGTTATTTATTCAACGCCCCTCTACAGAATGCATCACATCTCAATTTTTGATGTAATTGGCAGAATTTGTAGTTACTAAGAATTATTTCCGCTTTGGACAAGATAGCGTAGTTACTCACCTGTAACCGGCGTTCTCCAGAAACAGCAGGAATCAGTCCTCACTCATGGGTGATATTGGCGCTGATGGAGCCCTCGTGCGGAGCAAATCCCCAGCTTTCTAAGAAAGCCTTTGGGAATTGCATCATGCATGCGCGGTCCCCTTCCTGCCCAAGGGTGCCATCTTGCTCAGTCAAATGACATAAAGCAAAAGGTATATATCCCTCCAAATTAACCTAAAGGTTAAGTAAGTTGAACCTCAACTAAAGCTGCAAACCAATTCAGTAAAATAATAAGGATAATAATAATGGAAAACCGGGGTCTCAGACTTTATCAGCAACTTCCCCGATATTGTCTCCTTAGGGAATATGTTGCTTTATTTGCATCAATGACCTCTCCGGTTCCTGAAAGTTGTTTAAATGTAACAGGTATACAGCGTTCTGAGTAACCTTTAGTGTTATTCAAAGTTGCAATCTTCACAGTTAATAATTTTAACTCATTCGTTGCTGAGATTTCAAACTGCTAAGTTACGGACAATTCCAACTAGTGCGCAAGAGAGTTTTCCAGGACATATGAAATGTGGCAGTTGCAATATCTGCTCCATAACCAAAGAAATTACTGAGTTCACCTCTCATGGTAACATCTATAGGTTACGAAATTCCACTACGTGTAGTTCTGATCATCTGGTTTATGGGATTAAATGCCCATGTGGTTTGATATATGTGGGAAAGCACAGTTACTTACCTGTAACAGGTGATCTCTGGGAACAGCAGGAATTAGTCCTCACATATGGGTACGTCGGTACCGACGGAGCCCGTGCGGGAAAGCTCCCCAGCTTCTTAGAATAGAAGCTTTTGGGACCTCCCACTGCACATGCGCACTGCCTTCCCGCCTTCCTGAACAGCTCTCCTCAGTTTCGAGTTTATAGCTGAGTCAACAGAGAGAGGACAGGAAGATAGATAGATAAAAGATACAACTCCTAGGGGAGGTGGGTGGGTTGTGAGGACTAATTCCTGCTGTTCCCAGAGATCACCTGTTACAGGTAAGTAACTGTGCTATCTCCAGGAACAAGCAGGAATAAGTCCTCACATATGGGGACTCCCTAGCTTAGATGCATGGGATCCCCTGTAAAGGTTCGCCATCTTCGTATGGATCTCAGGCATCCATTCTGGGAAGGTGGGCAGGAGTTGTTTAGGAATGGAACAGGTGCTTGAGGACAGCCTGGCCAAACAAGGCATCCCGGCGGGAGTCCTTGTCCAAACAGTAATGGGCTGTGAAGGTATGAACCGAGGCCCAGGTAGCGGCTCGACAGATCTGATCTATGGAAACAGAGTGCAGATGAGCCATAGAAGTTGCCATGGCCCTCACATTGTGAGCAGTGACATGGCCTTCCAGAGAAATGTTTTTGCTCTGGTAAGCAAAAGAAATACACTGAGCAATCCAATTGGAAAGTGTACGCTTGGAGACTGGAAGTCCCAAATGGGAAGGATCAAAGGCCACAAAAAGTTGAGAAGACTTTCGATGTGGCTGAGTCCTATTAAGGTAAAAAGCGAGAGCTCTTTTACAATCCAGAGTATGAAGGTTCCTCTCTGCATTGGATGCATGAGGAGCTGGAAAAAAGACAGGTAGATATACCTCTTGATTAAGATGAAAAGGCGAGACCACTTTAGGCATAAAGTGGGGATTCGTCCTAAGGACCACCTTATCATGATGAAATCTTGTGTAAGGTGGATTAGCCACTAAAGCCTGCAGCTCACTGATGCGGCGAGCCGAAGTGACTGCAATGAGGAAGATGACCTTCCAGGAAAGAAATTTCAAGGAGGTGGAAAACATTGGCTCAAAAGGTGGCTTCATAAGTTGACCGAGCACTAGATTCAAATCCCATGCGACCGGGGGTGGTCTGATGGGAGGTTTAGTGAGAGTCAGGCCTCTCATGAATCTTGCAACAAGAGGATGAGAGGAGATAGGTTGTCCATTTATATGTTTCAAGGATGCTGCAATAGCACTTAAATGGACTCTTACCGAATTCGTCTTGAGGCCTGCATTGGATAGATGCAGGAGATAATCAAGAAGAGAATTCAAAGGAAGTGCCAGAGGGTCAAGACCCTGCTGAGCACACCAAATGGAAAAACGTTTCCATTTGAAAGCATAGGAACGCCTGGTAGAGGGTTTCCTAGAGGCAGAAAGGATATCTTTCACTGGTTGGGAAAGATGAAAGTCTTGAAGGCTTAAGCCTTCAGTAACCAAGCACTGAGGTGAAGGGATTTGGGGTTTGGGTGCCACAAAGTCCCTTCCTCCTGAGACAGGAGGTCTGGCGCAGCTCCCAGATCCAAGTAGGATCCCTGGGAGAGCTGTAGAAGTAGAGGGAACCACACTTGGCGTGGCCAGCGTGGAGCTATGAGGATCATAGTTCCATGATCCCTCTGGAGTTTGAACAGAGTCTTGGGAATCAAAGGAATGGGTGGAAAGGCATATAGGAATGCCTGATTCCAATTCAGGAGAAAGGCGTCCGTAGCCTGAGCTCCCTGACACGGAGTTCTGGAACAGAACCGGGGAAGTTTGGCATTCCACGGACTTGCAAAGAGGTCTATGTCCGGGGTCCCCCATTCCTGAAAGATTCGGTTTATTTGGTCCAAATGTAGGGACCATTCGTGTGGCAGCAGAACTCGACTGAGCCTGTCTGCCCGAGAGTTTTGAACTCCTGGGAGATACACTGCTAGCAGGTGAATCTGATGCTCTCTGGCGAAGGCCCATAGTCTTAGAGCTTCGTTGCAAAGCGACAGAGAGCCCGTCCCTCCTTGTTTGTTTATGTAAAACATGGCCACCTGATTGTCCGTCTGAACTAGGACAGTGAGGTTGGCTAGGAGGGAGTGGAAGACCTTGAGGGCAAGGTAAATTGCTCGCAGTTCCAGAAGATTGATATGAAGGGTGGTCTCCTGTAGAGACCAAGTGCCCTGAGTGGAGAGAGTTTGCAGATGGGCTCCCCACCCTGTTTGGGAGGCATCTGTTGTGAGGGTTGCTTGGGGTAGCAATGGTTGAAATGGAGCCCCCAACAACAGATTCTTGGTGGAAGTCCACCAGTGGAGGGACCAAAACAGACGATCGGAGGTTTGTATTTGGTCTGAGAGCGCTCCTGACGCCTGAGTCCACTGAGTGGCCAGGGTCCATTGAGCTGCTCTCATATGAAGACGAGCATAGGGTACCACATGCACTGTGGAGGCCATATGACCCAGTAGGCGTAGCATTTCCCTGGCTGTCAAGTGAGTGCTGGACTGAGCTTGGGAGGCCAAACTCAGGAGGCGCTGGCCTCGAACATGTGGAAGGTAGGCCCTTGCAGTGATGGTGTCCAACTGGGCCCCTATGAATTCTAGAGATTGAGTAGGGATGAGTTGGGACTTGGGAAGGTTTACTACCAGTCCCAGATACTGCAAAAGGCTCCTTGTGTGGTCCAGGGAAATCTGGGCCTGTGACTGAGTTGGAGCTCGGATGAGCCAGTCGTCCAGATATGGGAAGACAAAGATTCCCATGCCTCTTAGAAATGCGGCTACGACTGCCATGCATTTTGTGAATACTCTTGGAGCAGAGGCTAGACCGAAGGGGAGTACTCTGTATTGGAAATGTTTTCCCTGAAACAGAAAGCGAAGATACTTTCTGTGGGATGGATGGATGAGTATATGTGTATACGCATCCTGTAGGTCTAGAGAACAAAGCCAGTCCTGACCCTGGAGGTAAGGAAGGAGAATGCCGAGAGACAGCATTTTGAATTTCTCCTTGAAGAGAAATTTGTTCAATTCTCTCAGATCTAGGATTGGTCTGAATCCCCCTGTCTTCTTTGGAATGAGAAAATAAGGGGAGTAGAAACCGGACCCTTGTTGAGGAAGAGGAACCTCTTCTATGGCCCCTTGGGCAAGAAGAGAGGAAACCTCTTGACCCAACAGGGTTAGGAGAGATGGGGGAGAATTGAATGGTCTCACCATATGATGGGGAGGAAGGCTGGAGAAATGAAGTTTGTAACCCTCTCGAATGATAGAGAGGGTCCATTGTTCTGTTGTGATTTGTTCCCATCTGGGAGCAAAGTGAACTAACCTTCCGGGTATGGTGAGAGGTTCTGGTTGTGTTAGAACCAGAAGTGGCAAGTTCCCTAGGAGCAAGTCAAAACCCCTGAGGGGTTGGAGCCTGCTGAGCTACAGTAGCTGCTGCAGGCTTAGCTCGTGCTTGTTTGGATTGCTGACGCTTAGCAGTATAGCGAGGTTGAGAAGACTGCTGGCCAGTATTTGAAGCAACTCTGGCCTTCTTATAGTAAGGCCTTTTAAAAGACTTTTTCTTAGTAGGAATTGAAGTGGACTTTGAAAGTCTTTCCAAGGTGGCATTTTCAGCATCCATCTGGGTGGCTTTGATTTGCCACTCTTCCCCAAATAAGTTCTCACCTGTACAGGGCAGATTCCGTAAGCCATCTAGAACCCAAGGTTCCAGATCAGAGGCCTGGAGCCAAGCAAGACGTCGGGCTGCAATAGCAATGCCCGAAGCCCTACTGGCTCCCTCAAAGGAATCATATGCTGCCCTATTAGAGAACTTAGAAACCTCTAAGAGTTGTTTCACTAGGGAAAGGAATCCCTGCTTTTTATCCTCAGGGATAAAGGGGGCAAAATGCCGCACCTTTTTGGCAAGTTCCTCCAGGAACATGCCCATATAGAGACTGTAGGAATTAATCCTGGCTATAAGCATACTAGCCTGGAAAATTTTCCTACCAAAAGAGTCCAAAGTCTTACATTCCCGTCCTGGAGGGGTGGAAGAGTGCCTTTTGGTACTCCTAATCTTCTTCATTGCAGACTTCACCACAATAGAGTGGTGGGGCAATTGAGTCTTTTGGAAACCAGGAGAAGGAGGGACCCTATACATGGTGTCCAACCTACGGGAATAAGGAGACAAAGTCAAAGGATTTTCCCAGAAATCCATCAGTTGTTCTTGAAGGATTTCATGGATAGGCAGGGTAACTGCCTCCTTAGGGGCCTTTGAGTATCCCAAAATATCCAGTTTTTTGGATCTGGGTTCCTTTTCAGAGGATGTGGTAATAGAAAGGGCTGTAGCCATATCTAAAACAAAGTCCTGGAAGGACAAATCCTCTGGAGGGGACATTCTCCTTTTAGGAGAAGAGGGCTCCTCAGGTAAGTTGAGTGAAAACTCAGCAGAATCATCAGAGGAGTGAAAATCCTCAGAGGAATCGGTGCTTTCCTCTAACGCACGATACGCGTACCGATCGGTATTGATATCGGGCGTATCGGGTATGGAACCGGTATGGAGCGAAAGCCCATACGGTACCGACTTGCGTTTAGAGGTGGACGGCCTCGATACCGGCATGGCGGACGATACCGGTATCGGGCCCGGAACCGCTGAAAGCGGAACCGATGGCGTTGCAGCTTTAATGAAAGCCATGACGGCCTGCTGCATGGACTGTACAGTATCGCCCATGGACGCCATAGCTGCCTGGATGTCGGTACCGGAGTGACCCGGTACCCCAGAGCAGGCTAACAGGTGATCTGTCGAGGCCGTAGCATCGATATCAACCTGAGACCCCTGAATTGGCGTTTTTGGAAGTTGGACTTCCCGCCGGGGTTGTTTGGCTGGGGCAGGGTCCTCAAGTTCTAAGCTAAGAGCCTCTCGATGCTTTGAAGGAGATTTGCTCTTTGAGGACTTGCCCACAGAAGGTTTGGTTACCTGAGATCCATCCGGAGAAGAAGACCTGGATGACTGTGATGCTGTATTCTCTGAAGCAAACAGCACATGGAATTTGTTGGCCCGGTTCTGCAGCCCACGTTTAGACATGTGGGAGCAAGATGGGCAGTCCGGTATGGAATGGTCAGGCCCCAAACATTTCAGACACCATTCATGGGTGTCTGTGACTGAAATAACAGCATTACATTTGGTACACTTCTTAAATCCAGGGGCTGGCTTCTCCATGAGGAGAAATTGAGTAGGCCGAGAGGCCTCTCTGAAGTGACCAAAAAGCTAAAAAATAAGAAAAAAGAATTATAATTTTTTAAAGAAAGAAAGAAAAGACCGGCGATACCGGTATCGGTATGGGGAAGGCAGGTACGCGGTCTAAAGAAACAAATAAAATAACAATTTCTTCAGCGGTGACAGGAACACGACCTGCTGGCTCCGCGGAAAAAGAGAAACTGAGGAGAGCTGTTCAGGAAGGCGGGAAGGCAGTGCGCATGTGCAGTGGGAGGTCCCAAAAGCTTCTATTCTAAGAAGCTGGGGAGCTTTCCCGCACGGGCTCCGTCGGTACCGACGTACCCATATGTGAGGACTTATTCCTGCTTGTTCCTGGAGATAAACCATTAGACAATTTCGAGTCCGTATGAACGAGCACCGGAGCAGACTCAAATGTCACGTTCAGGAAGCCCCCTTAGTAGCACACTGTACACAACACCACCATACATTTGATGAATTGAGATGTTTCGGTATTGAAGCAGTGAGGGCAGGGAGAGCAAGAAAATCCAGAGCTAAAACTTTGTTCATTCAAGAACAAATGTGGATCTGCAAATTACAATCTGTTATACCCGGGGGTTTAAACAATATGATAGAATGGAGTGCCTGTGTCTGAATTGAACAAATCTGCAAACAGAGAACAGAATGGATACATACAAATTCATTTTATGTTTGTCACACACGCACGTCAACGTGCAGTTATTTAAATTTCACTCAACATCAATGGTCCACATGCGCGGCGTCTGAGAGAAAGCTAGTGAGCTAACAGACAGCCTTGAGATTATCCATTGCTTCTCAAACCTACCTACAAGGAGAACCAACGGTAGGAACATGCTGTTTCTTTGAGTACATACTGTCTCTTTGAGTATCTTCTTTACTAACATATTTAGGCAAATAAGCTGGGACTTTTTAGAGTTTCTAACTTTGCTACTTTGTTCATGAACAGTGCTACTACACGAACAAATGGTCCCCCCTGAGGAAGAATCGAAACGCAAAGCTGGTACCTAAATGGTGGCGTTGGGGAAGTTCGCTATTTTTGAGATAAGCACGTTTACTTTAATTATCATGATAGCAACAGTTTGAAATCTCAGCAACGAATGAGTTAAAAATATTAACTGTGAAGATTGCAACTTTGAATAACACTAAAGGTTACTCAGAACGCTGTATACCTGTTACATTTAAACAACTTTCAGGAACCGGAGAGGTCATTGATGCAAATAAAGCAACATATTCCCTAAGGAGACAATATCGGGGAAGTTGCTGATAAAGTCTGAGACTCCGCTTTTCCATTATTATTATATTTATTTAATTTAATTTCTTATATACCGCACTATTCAGCATCAGCGCGGTTCACAAGGAACAACGAACCATAATGAACAAAAATCAGTTTTACAGAGAACAGGGAAATACAACTTGGATAACTTAGGGAAACATTATTATTTTACTGAATTGGTTTGCAGCTTCAGTTGAGGTTCAGCTTACTTAACCCTTTAGGTTAATTTGGAGGGATATATACCTTTTGCTTTGGTTACCCTGATCCCTCTGTACAGAAAGCCGTACTTTACCGTGTGTATACACAGTCAAATGACATAGCTAAAAAGATGGCAAAAGAATAAAAATTAATAATAGGACTGCAACTCCAAGGGGAGGAGGGAAGGTCGCGAGGACTGATTTCTGCTGTCCCTGGAGAACACCTGTTACAGGTGAGTAACTACTCTTTCTCCAGGAACAAGCAGGAAGTCATTCCTCACATATGGGACTCCCCAGCTATAGGCTACAGAGAACCCACAGCTGAAAAATAGGCTCCCTTTACGAGAGTCGCAAGAAGCCACAATAGGAATCTAACTGAGAGTAACACTCCGGTAGGCTGACACCAAAGGGCCGGAGGGTAGGAGTTGCCTAGACCTCGAAAAGGTTATGGAGTACAGCCTGGCCGAAAGCACCGTCCCATTGGGACTCTGTCCAAGCAGTAATGGGCTGTGAAGGTCTGACCCGAAGACCAGGTGGCGGCCCAGCATATGTCTGCCAGCGGAACAGAGTAGAATTGAGCCACTGATACTGTCTTAGCCATGACCCGATGGGTCGTAACATGACCCTGCAACAGAAAGTCGGTCGCCCTGTATGCCCAGATACAGTCTGCCACCCAGGTAGACAGCGTATGTTGGGAGACGGCCATCCCCAGCTTACTGGGGTCATAGGATATGAAGAGCTGCGAAGCCCTTCTATGGCCTTGTGTACACTGAATGTAGAAAGCCTGCGCCATCCTACAGTCCAGGGTATGCAGAACTGTCTCTGCCCGACTGGCATGCGGCCTGGGAAAGAAGATAGGTAATACTACCTCCTGATTGAGGTGGAATGAAGAGACCACCTTAGGGAGGAACTTGGGGTGAGTGTGGAGCACTACCCGGTTCCTATAGAACCTTGTATAAGGCCTTTCGGACACCAGATACATACCTAGCCGACATGAGTGCCACCAAGAACACTACCTACCAAGAAAGGTAGCGTAGATGGCAAGTTGTCATCGGTTCAAATGGCGGCCGAGTAAGCTGCCCTAAGACCACATTCAAATCCCATTCAGTCGCCGGAGGGCGAACCGGGGGCTTCAGCAGAAGTAGGCCTCTCAGGAACCTGGACACCAAAGGATGTGCAGAGAGGCTTTCCCTCCACTGGGAAGTGGTGTGCTGCTAAGGCACTGAGGTGAACTCTGACGGAGTTGGACTTAAGGCCCAAATCCAAGAGATGGAGAAGATATTGCAAGACCACTGCAACCTGGCAAGAGAAAGGATCTTCTTTCTGCTTTTCGCACCACACCCCGAACCTACGCCACCTGAAAACATAGGTCCGTCTAGTTGATTTGCCTCCTTGAGGCCAGTAGAACTTCTTCCACATCTTTGGGAAGGAGAAATGGTGCGAGAACTACCCTTTCAGCAGCCATGCCATCACGTTGAGTGATTCGAGGGTGGGGTGCAGAAGAATGCCCCCCTCCTGAGACAGGAGGTTGGGATAGGATCCCAGAGGGATTGGAGCCTCCACCGCCAGTTGAAGTAGAAGCAGAAACCAGGGTTGCCTCGGCCATCTGGGGGCTACCAGAAGGACCGAGGCTCTGTCCTGGAAATTTTTGAAAAGGGTTTTGGCCACCAGAGGTGTTGGAGGAAACGCATACAGGAGGCCCACAGACCACGAGATGAGAAAGGCATCGGCAGCCACTCTGTTTGGATGTGGCTGTCTGGAGCAAAACCTGGACAACTGGTAGTTGTGTGGGCTCGCAAACAAGTCCAGCTTCAGCTGTCCCCAGATGTGAAAGAGCCATTGGGCCATATTCGTATCCAGCTGCCACTCGTGGGGCTGGAGAATCCTGCTGAGCTTGTCGGCTAAGTAGTTTTCCTGGTCTGGCAGATAAACTGCTTTCAGATGCATGTCGTGCCGGACTTCAAAGGAGCAGAGGTCTAGAGTTTCCTGACAGAGACTGCGGGACCCCGTGCCTCCCTGTTTGTTCGCATAGAACATCGCTACTTGGTGATCCGGTCTGTATTAAGACAGACTGATGAGCCAAAGTTTGGCAAAAAGCTTGTAGAGCTAGGCGAATGGCATGAAGTTCCAGGAGGTTGATCTGCTGTGTGGTCTCGTGCGGAGACCACACTCCTTGAGTGCACAGTCCTTGGCAATGGGCTCCCCAGCCCAGCAAGGACGCATCTGTGGTTAGGATCCTCATGTGTTGAGGAGCTTGGAAGGCAACCCCCACCTCCAAGTGTTTTGGTTGAAGCTACCAGGCCAAGGCTTTTACCAGTTTTTTTGGACACTTTGACTCTGTCTCGAAGTCTGCCTGTGGCTTGTGTCCAATGGTTCCTGAGACACCACTGATCTGTTCTCATGTGGAGACTGGCATTTGGTGTCACATGTACCGTGGAGGCCATGTGGCCTAAGAGGTGCAGGAAATGTCTTGCTGATATGCGAGACCTGCGGCTCACTTGATGTGCGAGGGCCAGGAGTCTCTGCACCCTGTCCACTGGCAGGTAGGCCCTTGCCTGAATGGTATTTAGTTTGGCCCCAATGAACTCTAGTTGTTGAGTTGGGACTAGGGTAGACTTTGGATAATTGATTACAAATCCCAGGTTTTGGAGCACCTGAATGGTGCGATCTGTGGCCTGTTGGACCTCCCCAGCTGACGTGGCTCTCATGAGCCAATCGTCTAGGTAGGGGAAGACAAAAACTCCTTGTATTCTGAGGAAGGCGGCCACCATCGCTAGGCACTTTGTGAACACCCTGGGGGCGGAAGCTAGGTCAAAGGGAAGCACTCTGTACTGGTAGTGTCTTCCCCCTACCACAAAGTGTAGATATTGTCTGTGGAAGAATTAGGATATGTGTATATGCATCCTTTAGGTCTAAGGAGCATAGCCAGTCTCCCTGACGGAGTAAGGCAGCAACATTCCAAGGGAAAGCATTTTGAACTTCCTTCACCAGGAATTAGTTTACGTTGCGCAGGTCGAGGATGGGCCTTAGGCCTCCTGTCCTTTTTGGTATTAGAAAGTACCTGGAATAGAAGCCTTTGCCCTGTAGGTGGTGGGGCACCAGTTCTACCGCCTGGTCGTCGAGGAGACCTGCTAACTCCTTCAGAAGGTGGTCCCGGTGAAGGGGAGACCTGAAAGACTCTCCTGGAAAGTAGGGGGGTGGCACTTGGGTCAAATGAAGTAGATAGCCCTGATGGACTATCTGAAGAACCCAAGTGTCTGTGGTGATGGCTGGCCACCTGTGGGCATACAGGGCAAGCCTTCCCCCTGTGCACTGCCTTTCTCCTAAAGGTGAGAGGGGCTATGTTCTGAGAGTCAAAAGCCACTACCAGGCTGGGATGGAGCCAGTGCCTGGGCTCTGGAGGCTTTCTGCTTACACGGGCCATGCCCCTGTCCCTTGGTCTGCTGCCCCTGTTGGGGAGCTGGGGAAGCCTGAAATGGGGGGTAGCTTCGGTAAGCAGCATCCTTTCTCGGGAAAAAGGGCTTCTTACTCGAGCCCTTCTTTTTAGAAGGGGCAGAAGTCTTCTTCGAGAGCCGTGTCCTGGTCAGGTACTCGGACTCTTATCTCAGCAGCCTTCTCGGTCATGGGTTTGCCGAAGAGGTTTTCACCACGGCATGGGACATCGACCAACTTGTCCTAAACCCACTGTTCTAGGTCTGATGACTGTAGCCATGCATGGCGGTGTGCACCGATGCCAGCCGCAGCCACTCGGGCTGATGCCTCAAACACGTCGTAAGCTGCTCGAGTCATGAACTTCGAGCACTCACGGACTCCGGTGGACAGGGTCTTGAAGCACTGAAAAGGTCCCTCAGAGAGCCCAGCTGAGAACCCGGCGATTTCCTTCGCCAGGTCTCGCAAGTACATGCCCATGTACAGCTGGTAAGCCTGGATCTGACATGCCAGCATAGAAACCTGGTAGCACTTCCTGCCGAGGGCATCCAAGTTGTGGGCCTCCCTGCCAGGAGGCACCGAGGAGTGTGTCTTCTGGCTCTTGAGCCGGCGCATGGCCGATTCCACAACTATGAAGTTGTGCGGCAGTTGAGCTTTTTGGAACCCAGGGCTCTTGCGGACTTGATACATCGCGGGCGTCTCCCACATCCAGAGAATCAGTCATTCCAGGATCGGAGGCACTGGTACGGTAAGGGCTTCCCGAGGGGGAAAGCCATACTGGTTGATCTAGAGCTCCTCGGCTCGAGGCTCCTCCTCGGACTCCGTAGGGAATGCCAAAGCCTTTGACATGTCCTTAACGAAGTCCAAGAACCGAGTGTCCTCCAGGGGGGGGGGGGGGACCTTCTCCGAGGTTCAGACACCGGGGAATCAGATGGAACGTACTTGGTCTTGTAGATGTCCGGGGACTCTTCGTCCTCCATCTCCCAGTCTGACTCCAAAGAGGAGTTGTGTGGCTCCGGCCTAGAGGGCTTAGGCTTCGACCGCCCCGACGCCGGTGGCACCGGTTTCAACGACCTTGGTCCCAAATGGGAGGTCGAGGGGGACCTCGGCCGAAGATCGACTCGAGTCCGTATGGTCTCTAGGATCGGCTTGGCCTCTGGGGTCAACTTGGACGTTGGGTGCCTGGTGGTAGGGGCGGAAGAACCGGTGAGACTGGCTATCAGTGCCCGCTGCTGGTTCATGAAGGCAGACATGCTGAACTCCAAGGCCACCATTTTGAGACCGAGCTCAGAAGGCTCTGCAGCCCCCGGGTCGGGTCCCGATGCCGGTTCTCGCGGAGGAGAGTCCACAATGAGGACAGTGGTTATCTGCCTCGGCTGATTCGGGTCCTTTCGAGGACGTTTCGCTGGGCGCTCCAACTCCGAAGATCCGGGCCAACTGTCAGGGCTCCATGACCGATCCTGCTGAAAAACTTGATCGGACTCGACACCGGCGTACCAAGCCTGAAGGCAGGAAGGGGAACCGGTGTCAAACCGAAGGAAAAGAGAAACTTTTCAAGTATTTTCAAACACTTTTTTCGTGACGGCACAAGGACCATGTCTGAAGGGCTCCGCAAAAAAAAGGAGACTGAGCAAGATGGTACCCTTGGGCGTGATGCAATTCCCAAAGGCTTTCTTAGAAAGCTGGGGATTTGCTCCGCACGAGGGCTCAGTCTGCACCACCGTCACTCATACGTGAGGACTGACTTCCTGCTTGTTCCTGGAGAATTATATTTACAAATACAAGGAGTCTCAGTAGGTGCTACGGTAGCCCCCTCTATAGAGCATTTATATGTATCCAACTTTGAAGAAAAAATTTTATATCCATCGGTATGGCATACACATATTAAGTGTTGAATACGGTTTATTGACTATATCTTTTGTATTTGGATGGAGACTGCTATTTTGCTGCAGGAATTTGCTCAATGGCTGAACCAGCAAGATAGGAATCTACAGTTTACTATGGAGCATTCTACTACACAAATTTCATGTTTGGACGTTTGTTAAAGTAGGCATCAGCCATCTTAATACATCTTTGTATAGGAAAAGATTGCATTAAGTTGTTACACTTTAATTCACACCATCCATTCAAATTAAAAATGGGCTTTTCCCATTGGACAAATCTTGAAGTTGTGCTGTATCTGCTCAGAGCAGAAGGATTTTCAGGCACAAGCAAAAGCACTTACAGAGCGTCTACTTCTTAGGGGTTACCCACATAAAGTGTTTCAGCAGGTACATTTAAGAGCTAAATATGCTAATAGATCACTTTTACTACAAAATCATAAACCAGATGTTATGGAGAAACAGATTTGTGTGCTCCAGTACACTGATTATGCTCATCATCTGGTAAAAGTATTTACCATCACTGGCATGTTTTGGAACTTCATAAGATTTTTCAAGGGGGCCCATGCATAGCTTTTACTTGAGCAAGGAACTTGGGGGATGTTAGTTCATTCGGATATCATTACCCAAGACGTAAGTAAGCAGTTGCCGAGACGTCACAAAGCATGTGGACGTTGTGCCATGTGTCCAAAAACTCTCTCTACTCAGGCATGTACTGATCCACGATCCGTAGTAGTCTACCCCCCTTGAAGTTATCCACTACTTACCAATCTATATGGGTGATCTATGTGATAGTGTACCCTTGACCTAAGGTATATGTGGGTTGCACATCACAGAGAGTACAGACACGACTCACCGAACATAAATCCTGCCTCAGCAATGAAATTCTGACAGCACCCATCGTGCAACATTGTATCGATTTTGGTCATCAGTGGGCAAGATTTGTATTGGTTGGTTCTGGATGGGATATCTGATCTCTCTCAAAGTCGTCTGGAAAAACATTTAACCAGGTTGGAAGAGAGGTGGATTTTTACCCTCAATACCATGCAACCAATGGGCTTGAATGAGACATTAGACTGGTACACAGCTTTGTGACGTCATGTTTCACCTGCCCTTTTGGTTTGCTCATTTGTCGGTCCTGCCTCCATTTAAACAGCTCCTGGTAAGAGAAGGGTATTCCCTGGATAATTTTACCACAGACACCGTTAGAAAGTCCTGATACAGCCTGGTTGAATGAGAAGGGCAAAACGCGAGTTGACAGTTGTCTCCTGTGTGGTTGGGGTCTCAGGAACCTGCAAAGAGAGTGGGCTCTTGTTGCCAGATAAGTGCTTTCTTTTACTTTTTCGATAGTTTTGAATGCATTTGAAAAAATGTAAAAACTGATTCTGCACTTTAAGCCTATGAATGACATCAGAGGGATTTCAGCAGGGTTATATTGCTCTACGTTGCCAGGAACCCCCGTCTGAGGCTTATCATTCCTTGGTGTATACTTTTTACAATATGGGTCCCATAGGTTTGAGGTTTTGATTTTTCAACCAGGCCTTGTTTATTGTTTTCCTTCCTGCAGTTGTTTGGATTGTATCCTCCTAATACCGAAACAGAGTTTAGTTTATTAGTAGTGTATTAGCTAAAAAAACACCCAACACAAAACTACTGTTTTGCAGGCAAACAGATTTTGGAAATTAGGTCTCTGGAAACGACAGATGAAGTACAAGTGCAGTCTGACGCAAACCCAAAGTCAGAGGTGCCATGAAGATGGGGATTTCAGCCTCAAAGAGGAAAAAAATACTACATAAGAAGCATCACTGAAAGAGGCAAGGGGAACTAAAATGGAATAGAGTCTTCCTGCAATAGAATGGCACCTTTATTTTATTTATTTAGACAGTTTTGTATACCACCTTATCCTTCAATCAAAGTGGTCACAACACAATTGGGGGATATATTTAACACGAGGGGATATGAGACACATACACTAATACTTACAGGGAACATGGGCAATGGAGGGTTAAGTGGCTTGCCCAAGACCATAAGGAGCACCTGTGGGACTAGAAACCCGTGTCCTTCCGGCCCAAGGTTGCTGTCCTCTAGTGGAATTTGAACCCCCGACCTTCCAGCCTGAGGTAACTTGTCCCAACCACTAGGCCACCTTAGCAAAGGATGCCTATTGACATGGCAGTAGAGAGGCAACTAGTCGGAACTTAATTGAACCCTATCTAGAAGGGGAACATTAACCAGGAAAAAAAGCAAATCTACATATTTCTTTACCAACTTTTCTTTCTCCTCTTCGTTTTCCATATCTTCATTTTGGCCCTCATCCTGCAAGATAATGGCAGATGGGGCCATCCACTGATCTTTTGCCAGCATTTCCACTGCTACAATGTCTTCATGAACTGCTCTGTTCAAGTTCCTAAGTCCCTGTATGATTATCTGTTGTAGTATTAAAAGAAAAAAAAACTACATAAATTTATAGGATCAGTTTTATTTGCAATACAAAAACAAGCTGCTAAGTATAGCAGCTAAATTTAGAGGGTATTTTTTTAAACAGGCCTCTTAACTTATGCAGCATATATGAGCATAGGTTTTCAAAAGGAAATGTGTGTACACACTTTCCCTTTCAAAATTACCCCATCAAAACTACACGTATGCATTTATACTCGTCAAGAAAAATTTGCATGCATATTTTTGAAAATACAAAAGTAGGCACATAAATCAAAGCCCTGTCCCAGTTCCTCCCCCAGGAAAGCATGGTTACTCACCTGTAACAGGTGATCTCCGGGAACAGCAGTAATTTAGTCCTCACATATGGGTATCGTCGGTACCGACGGAGCCTGCGCGGGAATGCTCCCCAGCGTCCAATTAGAAAGCTTTTGGGAGCATCCAACAGCGCCTGCGTGCTGCCTTCCCGCCTTTCCCAACTGCCTCTCTCCAGTTGAGTTTTAAAGCTGAGACAAAGAGAGAGAGAGGGAAAGGGAAAGAGATAGATAGAGAGATACAACTCCTAGGGGAGGTGGGTGGGTGGGTTGTGAGGACTAAATTCCTGCTGTTCCCGGAGATCACCTGTTACAGGTGAGTAACCATGCTATCTCCAGGAATAAGCAGGAATGTAGTCATCACATATTGGGACTCCCTAGATTTAGATGCCAGGGAGAGACCCCAGAAGTTGGGCGTCCCTGAGAAGGGCTCCACTTCCCCCCATGGATCTCTGGCATCCTACCAGGGATGGTGGGTAGGAGTTGATTAGGTATGGAACAGGTGTTGGAGAACAGCCTGACCAAACAAGGCATCCCGGCGGGAGTCCTTGTCCAAGCAGTAATGGGCTGTGAAGGTATGAACTGAGGCCCAGGTGGCTGCTCGACAGATGTCGTCGATAGACACAGAGTGCAGATGAGCCATTGAAGCTGCCATGGCTCTCACATTGTGAGCTGTGACATGGCCCTCCAGAGGAAGATTCTTGCTCTGATAGGCAAAGGAAATACCCTGAGCAATCCAGTTAGATAAAGTTCTCTTGGAGACTGGAAATCCCAAACGAGAAGGATCAAAAGCAACAAAGAGTTGAGAGGAATATCTATGCTGCTGTGTTCTTTATAAGTAAAAGGCTAAAGCTCTTTTACAGTCCAAAGTATGAAGGTTCCTTTCTGCATTCGATGCATGAGGCCTTGGAAAGGACACAGGTAGGTAGACCGCTTGGTTTAGATGAAAAGGCGAGACCACCTTTGGCATAAAGCGTGGATGAGTCCTAAGGACTACCTTGTCATGATGGAACCTTGTATAAGGAGGATCAGCTAATAGTGCTTGCAACTCACTGATGCGGCGTGCTGATGTGATTGCAATGAGAAAGATAACCTTCCAAGAAAGGAATTTCAAGGAGGTAGTAGCTAAGGGTTCAAAAGGTGGCTTCATGAGCCGACCAAGAACCAAATTTAAGTCCCATGCCACAGGAGGCGGCTTTATGGGAGGCTTAGTTAACAGAAGGCCTCTCATAAATCTTGCTATAAGAGGATGGGAGGAAATAGGTTGTCCATTTAGGGGCTTGAAGGAAGCTGCAATAGCACTCAAATGGACCCTCACTGAGTTAGTCTTAAGTCCTGCATTGGATAAATGAAGGAGATACTCAAGTAATGATTCCAGAGGTATGGCAATAGGGTTAAGACCCTTCTGCGAACACCATATGGTAAACCTTTTCCACTTGAAAGCATAAGAACATCTTGTGGAAGGCTTCCTGGAAGCATAAAGGATATCCTTTATTTGCTGAGGGAGGTTAAGATCATGGAGGTCTAGGCCTTCAGCAACCAAGCCATAACATTCCTGAGATAGGAGATCTGGAGCAGACCCTAACTCCAGGGAGGGAGCTTGAGAGAGATGTAGAAGCAGAGGGTACCACACTTGCCGTGGTCAATGTGGAGCTATGAGAATCATATGGCCTCTGTCTCTCTGAAGCTTGAACAGGGTTTTGGGAATTAGGGGAATGGGTGGAAAGGCATACAGGAAGTCTTGACCCCAATGAAGGAGGACAGCATCCCTGGCCTGAGCCCCCTGAACCGGAATTCTGGAACAGAACTGGGGAAGTTTGGCATTCCACAGACTTGCAAAGTGGTCTATGTCCGGGGTTCCCCAAATTTGAAAAATCTTGGCCACCTGGTCTGCATGCAGAGACCACTCGTGTGGAAGCAGAACTCAACTGAGTCTGTCTGCCCAAGAGTTTTGTATGCCTGGAAGATACACTGCCAGGAGATGAATCTAATGCTCTCTGGCGAGAGCCCATAGTCGCAAAGCTTTGTTGCAAAGCGACAGAGAGCCTGTTCCCCCCTGCTTGTTCACGTAGAACATGGCTACTTGATTGTCCGTATGAATGAGGACTGACTTGTAGCTGAGCAGGGTGTGGAACACTCGAAGAGCAAGGAAGATTGCTCTTGAGCTCCAAGAGATTGATATGTAGATGAGTCTCCTGTGGAGACCAGGTGCCTTGGGTGGAGAGGTCTTGCAGATGAGCTCCCCAACCCATCGGAGAAGCATCTGTCGTGAGAGTTGCCGGAGGTAAGGGTTATTGAAAAGGGGACCCCAGCAACAGGTTTTGAGTGGACCTCCACCACTGGAGGGACAAAATAAGACGACTCGTGTTAGCTATTTTGTCTGACAGGCATCCTGATGCCTGGGTCCATTGAGTGGATAAAGTCCACTGGGCTGCCCTCATATGGAGGGGAGCATAGGGAACCACATGCACAGTAGATGCCATGTGGCCTAGTAGTTGTAGCATTTCTCGGGCAGTGGGATGAGGCTTCAGCACTGCTTGAGAAGCTAACTGCACCATGATAAGGCAACGGGCCTGGGGGAGATAGGCCCTTGCCTTTCTGGTATCCAGCAAAGCTCCTATGAACTCTAAAGACTGAGTGGGAGTTAGACTGGATTTTGGGATGTTTATTACCAGACCCAAATACTGAAGGATACGCATTGTGCAGGATAGAGAAGTCCTGGCCTCTGACTCTGTTGGGGCTCGAATGAGCCAGTCATCTAAGTAGGGGAAGACGAATATCCCTAGAGTGCGTAGAAATGCTGCTACCACAGCCATGCATTTCGTGAACACCCTTGGTGCTGAGGCCAAGCCAAATGGAAGCACCCTGTATTGGTAGTGCTTTTCTTGAAAAAGGAACCGAAGGAACCTTCTGCGAGTTGGATGGATGAGAGAACATGGGTGTACGCATCCTTGAGATCTAGAGAACAAAGCCAATCCTGACTCTTGTCATGACCCCAGCCCCGGCCGAGGGCCTAGAGTCATAGGGCTGCCAATTTTAGTCCTCTAATAAAGGAATTAAACATTATTCTTGTCCACAGGGAGGCGTTCTGGGACTTGTAGTTTTTCCTCGTTCAAGGATAGTCGTGTAAGCCAAGGGTTAAAGGCAAAGACAAAAGTTTATTTTTCCCCAAAAAGCACTAAAGGTTCAAACACACAACGTCAGGATATTCTTCTCCAAGCAATACTTCAGAAATTATACATAAGCTGGAACTGAGGAAGGTTCATAAGCTTTTAAAAAACATGTGCAGTTTTCATAAGGTAATCAGCAAAACAAAATACAGCTTCTCTGTTTAAGCAAAGTTAAATGTCCTCATTTACCTTCTGCTCCTTTAAACACAAAAATGTAGAAGCTGGCAACGTTCTCTTGGGTTAGTAGGTATTTCTTAGCAAAACAAAACTAGGTTCATTCACACTGCTTCTCAAGACCTTTCTTTATCAAGCATTTCTTATCAACAGACTTTCATAGCTTCTGTCTGGCATAATGTACAATCCATTGGCAATTCACCTGATATGGAGTTTTGCTCCGCACAGTCCACTTGCATATCCTCTTGTTCTAAAGCATATACGTCTGGCTCTGAACTCCCACAATCTGCTCCTCGGTGAATGCTCCGGGGAAATCCCTGGACCTCCCTCCAGCACTGATTTCCCCGGTAAGGAATGTCTGTACCTCTAGTATGGGATATCTCTCCCTGGTTCAGTTGCCTTGGTTCCTCTCCACTGTTCAGCCACGGTTCTTTGCTCCAGGCGGGGTTCTGGTTACTTCTTGTTCACCCACCTTTGAGCAGCTTGAAACCTTTGGTCCGAGACCCAAGGTAGAAGACTTCCCTGCTTTCTTTCTCTAAGCAAAGCACACGTGGTTTCTTGGCTCTCAGGCTCCTTCCACGTCCTTCTCCTTCCCCTGATGTTTCCTCCTCTGAGTTCCTCTCTCTGAACTTCTGGAACAGCTGAAACACGCTGAACTCTCTGAACCTGCCCACGATTCTGGACTGGAACCGGAACACAAACAGTTTGAACCGCAACCTGATCCTGAACCCCCTTCTCCCCTTCTGAGCAGGGTTTATAAGGCTGCTTCTTAGCTAGCCTTTCTCTGTCTCTGCACAGGTGTTTGCCATTACCCCCTAAGCTTGCACTTACGTCAGCAGAGCTTGGGTGTGGCCAACTGGCTCTATCAACTCCGTGCTTTCTTTCTTTGACTGCAGTCTGGAACCTGTGAATTTCAGGAATGTCTCTTTCCTTAAAGGTATATTCACTATCTTTTCCTATTTCCATAGGTTCAGTAGGGCTCTCCTCATCACACTCTGAAGGTATGGCAGCAGAGTTCCAAGAGAAATCATCTTGAATTTCTCTTTGACAAGGAATTTGTTCAATTCTCTGAGGTCCAAGATAGGTCTGTATCCCCCTGTTTTCTTTGGGATAAGGAAATAGGGGGAGTAAAACCCTGTACCCTGCTGATGGATGGGTACTTCTTCTATTGCCCCTTGGGCAAGAAGCATAGTGACATTCTGACCTAATAGGTTGATGAGAGAGGTCAGAGAATTGAACTGCCTTATCATTGTGGGAGGGGGCATGCTTGAAAAATGAAGCTTGTACCCCTCTTATGATGGAGAGTGTCCAATGCTCTGCTGTTATTTGCCCCCATCTGGGGGCAAAGTGACACAACCTTCCTGGAATGGTGGAAGGCTCTGTTCCAATGAGAGCCAGGAAGATTAAGTTCTCTAGCTGAAAGTCAAAGGCCTTGTGGCGGCTGAGACTGCTGGGACGGCTGAGGCTTAGCAGTCTTTGCTTTTCTTTGTTTGGGTGGTTGCTGACCTTTCCTGACAAGCTGACCTGCAGAACGTCCCTGCTGAGAATAAGCAGGATAATACTTTTTCTTTTTAGAAAAGAATGGTTTCTTAAAAGATTTCTTTCTTGCAGGATCAGCTGTGGACTTGGACAATCTATGCAAAGTGGAGTTGTCAGCATCCAACTCATTGGCCCTTTCCTGCCAATCCTTACCAAACAGGTTCTCACCAGTACAAGGAATATTTCCCAGTTTATCTTGTACCCAGAGCTCCAGATCAGATGCCTGGAGCCAAGCAATTCTACGTGCACCTATGGCAAATGGCAGAGGTTCTGCTTATGCATTCAAAACAGTCAAAAGCTGCACGGTTGACAAATTTAGAAACATCTTGGGCATGTTTGACCAATGTAAGAAAATCCTGTCTTCTATCCTCAGGAAGAAGAGGACTCAAAGCCTCTAAATCACCTGCGACTTCCTTCAGGAACATTCCCATATATAGACTATAGGAACTGATCCTGGCAGAAAGCATGGAAGACACGACGTCCAAAAGCATCAAAAGTTCTGCACTCATGTCCTGGAGGATTAGAGGCATGCCTCTTTGCACTCTTGATCCTTCTCATAGCTGATTCCACTACAATAGAGTGGTGAGGAAGCTGAGTTTTCTGGAAACCAGGACAAGGAGGGACTCAATACAGAGTATCCTGTCTACGAGAATAAGGAGAGGTGGTAAGAGGTGTCTCCCACATTCTTAACATGAGATCATGCAAGATCTCATGGATAGGCAAGGTAACTGCCTCCTTAGGAGTTTTAGGATATTGTAAAATTTCCAACTCCTTTGCTCTGGGCTCTGTTTCAGGTGCCACAGTAATGGACAGACCTCGAGCCACCTCCCTGATGAAATCCTGAAAGGAAATGTCCTCTGGAGGAGACATCCTACGTTTAGGGGAGGAAGGCTCCTCTGGGAGAAGCATTCCCGCATCGACAGAACTGTCAGAATCCTCAGATTCCTCTGAGGCCTCGAAGTACCTTCTGTCAGGATGCTCTTGAAGAGCCCGATACCCGTACCGAACGAAGTCGGTACTGGGAGTAATCGGTACCGGAGTATTGGTACCGGAAGGCATCAGATGACTGGGTGCCGGCAATGCGGACACCGATGTCGATGCTATCAGTACTGATACCGATGTCAGTGCTGGTTGAAAAGTCTGATGCTGTTCCGAGGGTGTCGATGCTGCAAGGAGAGCCGCCAGACTACGCTCAATAGCCAGGACTCTCTGGTCTATCGATGCTGCCGATGCCTGGATGTCGGTACCAGAAAAGACCGCCGGTACCCCAGAGCATGGCACCAGTAGTTCTGCCGAGCTCGAGGCCTCGAGAACATCCTGGAGCCCCGATAATGCTTTGGAAGCCGAAGCCTCCCGCCAGGGCAATTTTGCCGGTGCAGAATCCTCAAGGGCAACGTCAGAGGCATCTCAATGCTTAGAAGGAGATCTACTCTTTGAGGACTGGCTAGACTTATGTTTAGTTACCTGAGATCCACGGGAGGAAGACGAAGCCCTGGAAGACGTCGATACCACCGAAGCTGCATCAGAGGGAAACAGGGTACTGAGCTTGGCGGCTCGGTTCTGTCGACCTCTCTTGGACATCATGGCACAGGCCATACACTCCGAGATGGAATGGTCAGGACCTAAACATTTCAGACACCACTCATGGGTGTCAGTGACGGAGATGGTACCGCCACACTTGGTGCACTTTTTAAAACCCGAGGAGGGTTTTTCCAGTATGGAAAAAATCTTGGGCCTAAGGCCCAAAATGGCACGTGCACCTGGAAAAAATGGAAAAGTACTAAGAATTTTTTTTTTTTTTTAAAGAAAAGAAAGAAAGAAAAAAACGGTGGTACCGGTAAAGCGTCGAGGAAGGCAGACGCGACCACAAAAAAGGAAGGAAAGTTTTCTGCGATGACAGGAACACGACCTGCTGGCTCTGCGGAAAACGAAGAACTGGAGAGAGGCAGTTGGGAAAGGCGGGAAGGCAGCACGCAGGTGCTGTGGGATGCTCCCAAAAGCTTTCTAATTGGATGCTGGGGAGCGTTCCCACGCAGGCTCCGTCGGTACCAACGATACCCATATGTGATGACTACATTTCTGCTTGTTCCTGGAGATTACTTCAGCCTGTCGTGTGTAAAAGCATGTGTGAAATGGCATGTGTGTATTTTTTTACTTGCATATACATCGGGCAATTTTATAAACAAGACTGCATATCAATTTCTGGTTTTGTAATGGAAATTTAAAGTCACCTCCTGGCCTAGTTAGATTTAAATAAAACAGACTGGAAATATGAGCAAAGGTAAACTTTTACAGAAGGATTACAAAAACAAAACACACACCCCCCTCACATGCATATGCTCTTAAAAGGAAAGGAATCTTTTAACTTTATTAAAATGCTTGATTGACTGCCCTTCAGAAGTCATCTGAGCGGTTTACAATAGTATAAACTAACAGGGGCTGAAGCCAAAAAAGAACTACAATATCAGATAGGAAAGCACAGAGTCATATCAGAGCCTAGGAAAGGGGGAGAGAGCAGTTTAGGCAGAGTGAGATGGAGAGGGGTCAGGAGAGGGGAGGTCATGGGCAGCACAGAAGAGATGGGTCTTGAGGCGGGACTTGAAATTGGGGAAATATCTTTATTTAAATGCTTGATGTTCAAGATGAAAGTATTTTGTTGATTTATCCAGAAATTGTCTTATGTTCTATATATCCAGCAAAAGGAATTTTGAGGCCATTTCCTTTTTGCTTTGTCACCTGGGTTTGTGTTTACTATTACAAGGGTTTCTGGGTAAGAAGAGCGACAAAGTGTTTCATCACTCTGCAGCTCCTTACTGCCTATTTTCTTTCCTCTCCTTGCATCCTTCCTTATGAACTCTGTGCCTTTCTCTTTGATAACACTTGCCTTGGCATTTTCCACCTTGCTGCACTGTATGCCTGGAAGAAACTTCCCAAGATGATGCATCATGCTCTCTCTCTGCCATATTCATATATCCACTCTCAAGAAAATATGCCCGTTTAAAGCTGTTGTACTTATAAAGAAGCTTTAAGGACATTTCCTATGTGTATGTTTGTCTTGACTAAACTATAAGCTCCACAGAGCAGTGGCAGTCTCTTATGTGCATCTTAATCTTTACAGTACAGATTATGTCTAGTAGCTAAGAAATTTAAAAACAAAAATACACATACACAACCCCCCACCCCACCCCACCCCCCTTTTCAAGCAGAAAAATCTGAATTTAACTTCTACCAGGATAAGGAACACAATGTGACATATTACTTACCAGATAATGCCCTTTCCTTGACCCTGCTAGACCAGTCCAGACAAGTGGATTGTTTTCCCCTACCAGCAGATTGGTGGTAATATTAAAAAAAAAATAAAATAAAATAAAAAAAACCCACACAAAACAACAACAAAAAAAACAATCCAATGAAAAGCCCAAGTTTCAATGACATCACTCCCTTGTCTCTATCCACCTCAGCCAGAGATCTCCTCAGTATTCATCTCAAAGTATATGGCAAGTATCATAAAACCTCAACATGAACAACGAGTAATCATCAGTAGAGAACTATGTACAGAAAAGCATAAACAGAAGGTCATCCATAGAAGATAAACCCAAGCATATAAATCATATTAGAGCCAAGGGTACTATCAAAGAACAGAGCAAATGGTTCTAGGAGGCAGGCCTTGGACTGGTCTAGCAGGATTCAAGGAAAGGATATTATCTGGTAAGTAAAATGTCACTTTCCACATCGCCCTCCTAGACTGGTCCAGACAAGTGGCATATACCAAGGCTACCACTCCACTGGGCAGGAAGAACATAAGATATGCCATACTGGGTCAGACCAAGGTCCATCAAGCCCAGTATCCTGTTTCCAACAGTGGCCAATCTAGGTCATACGTACCTAGCAGTTTCCCCAAAAGTCACAGGTTCCGCAATGCTTGTACTGGGAAGACAATACAGCAGCTCGCAAAACCTTAGAGCCAAAGGCAGTGGCACCCGAGCGTGGACATCTAAGCGGATGTGCTTGACCGAAATGGAAAACAATTCCCCTGTGGCTGCTTGACAAATGTCTGCAGGGGCTAACGAGGTCCACTCTGTCCACAGAGATGCTAGTGCTCGGGTAGAACGGAGCATGCAAACCCTCTAGAACAGGCTGGTTCCATAACAGATCCGCCGAGGCAGCAGCCTCCTTAACCAAGCACCCCAATGCAGACTTGGCCGCACATCATCTTGAGCAGGCCAACAAATAGCATAAAAAGATGATCTGACTTATGAAAAGAATTCATAACCTCCAACAGGAGAGGCACCCTCCAGACATCCACAAGGCGAAGATCCTGACCATTCCTCTGACCCTGCTCCTTAGAGAAAGGGAACAGAAAACAGAGAAAACACTTCAGGGAAGAAGGAAGGCACAAGCCAAAAGGAAAAACGGCCTCCTCAGAAAATGATAAGTAAGGATCTTGGCAAGACAGCTATCAGCTCAGAATTCGCCTTAGAACATAGGAACATAAGAAATACCATACAGGGTCAGACCAAGGTCCATCAAAGCCCAGTATCCTGTTTCCAGAGGCCAATCTAGGTCACAAGTATCTGGCCAGTTCCCAAAAAGGCACGCAGGTTCCACAATTCTTGTCCCAGGGCAAGCAGTGGATTTCCCAGGTCCTCTTTGATAATGGTTTATGGACCTTTCCTCCAGGAACTTGTCCAAGCCTTTTTTACACTCAGCTACACTAACAGCCTTCACTACATCCTCTGGTAACAAATTCCAGAGTTTGATTATGCGTTGAGCGAAAAAAATATTATTTTCTCTTATTAGTCTTAAATGGGTTACATTGTAACTTCACTATCTACTTTATGATGGCATAAACAACCAATCTACATTTACCCGTTCTACTCCATTCAATAATTTATAGACCTCTTTCATATCTCCCTTCAACCATCTCTTTTCCAGGGTGAAAAACCCTAAACTTTTAAGCCTTTCCTCATAGGAGTATCCTGCCATCTCCTTCACCATTTTGGTGGCTCTTCTCTTTACCTTTTCTAATTCTGCTTTATCCTTTTTAAGACATGGCAACCAGAATTGCACTCAATATTCAAGGTGTGGTCGCACCATGGAACGATACAGAAGCATTATAAAGTCCTTGGTGTTATTCTCCATTCCTTATGATTCCTAGATTTCTATTTGCTTTCTTGGCTGCTGCTACACACCAAGTGGGGGGTTTCAACATATTATCCATGATGACCCCTAAATCTTTTTCCTGGGTGGTGATTCCTAAAGTGGGGCCTTATATCATGTAACCATAGTATGGGTTATTCTTTCCTAGGTGCATAATTTTGCACTTGTTCACATTAAATTTCATCTGCCATTTGGACGTCCAGTCTTCTAATTTATCGAGGTCCTCTTGCAATTTTTCACAGTCTTCTTTTGTTTTAACAACTTTGAATAATTTTGCGTTATCTGCAAATTTGATCACCTCACTTGTTATTTCCATTTCCAGGTCAATTATGAATATGTTAAAAAGCAGTGGGCCCAGTACTCCACTATTCACCTTTCTCCATTGAGAAAATTGGCCATTTAGCCTTACTCTCTGCTTTCTATCTTTTAACCTGTTTCTGATCAACAAAACTACATTGGCTCCAATCCCATGACTTTTTAAATATGGATAAGAGTCTCTCATCAGGGATCTTGTCAAAGCTTTCTAAAACTCCAGTTACATTATAATCAACCAGCTCACCTTGGTCTGTTTGTTTATTAACATCTCCAAAAAAATATAACAGATTAGTAAGACAAGACTTTCCTTGGATAAATCCATGTTGGCTTTTTATTCTTTATAATGGTTTTTACCGTTTTGCCCAGTATTGACGTAAGACTCACCAGACCTGGAATTGCCCAGTATTGACCTGACTCACCCCTGGAATCCTTAAAAATCAGCATTACATTGGCCATTCTCCAAATTTCAGATATTACAAATGATTTTAATGATTGTTCATAGATTACTAATGGTAGGTTTGCAATCAAAGTTCTTTCAACACTCTTGGATGTATGCCATCCGGTCGAGATGATTTGCTACCCCTTCAGTTGATCAAATACTTGTAATACATCTTCCCAGTTTATCAATATTTCTTTCAATTCTTTAAATACCATTTGAGGCATGGGAAACTTCCCTACATCTTCTTCAGTAAAGACTGAAGCAAAGAATACATTCAATCTCTCCGCTATGAACTTGTCCTTCTTTAGTGCCCCTTTTCCCCCTCTTTCATTTAATGGTCCAACTGATTCTGACAAATGTTTTGGCTATTAATGTATTTGAAAAAGTTCTTATTGTGTATTTTTGCTTCCACAACAAGCTTCTTCACAAATGCTCTTTGCCTGCCTCATCAATGCCGTGCATCTACAGTAACTTGCCAGTGCTTACATTTTCCATTTTCATCATTTGGCTCCTTTTTCCATTTCCTGAAAGATGATTTTTTTTGGCTACAACAGCCTCTCTGACCACGCTGGCAGTTTTTTGGCCTTCTTTAAACTTTTCTTAAAGCGTGGAATACATCTGGTCTGGGTTTCCGAGATTGTTTAAAAATACTATGCCCATGGTCTGATGTAAATCTCTAATCTTTGCAGCTGCTCCTTTATTTTTTTCTTAACTATTTTCCTCATTTTAATATAGTTTCCCTTTTGAAAGTTAAAAGGTAGTACTGTGAATTTCATTGCCATCCTGCTTCCATTTATTAAATCAAACACAATCATAGAATAGTCACTATTGCCAAGTGGCCCCAACACCCTTATGTCTTGCACTATATCCTGTGTTCTACAAAGGACTAGGTCCAAAATAGCTTCCTCTCTTTCTTTTGGAACAGCTGGTTCATGAACCAACAGTCATTTATTTCATCTAGAAACGATCTCCCTAGCATGTCCTGCAGTGACACTGACCCAGTCATACCAGGATAACTGAAAATCACCCATTATTACTGTGTTGAAACACTAAGAGAAATCAGAAGCTAACAAAAGTTAAATCATCCATCATTCTGGCCAGACAGTTGGTAGTACACCTCCCACTGCCATCGCCTCCTCCTTTTTACATGGGATTTCTATCTATAGAGATTCTACAGTGTATTTTGTTTCCTCCAAAACGTTAATCCTGTGTGACTCAATGCGCTCGTTAACATACAGTGCAACTCCTTCACCAATTTTATCTACCCTATCATTGCAATATAGTTTGTACCCAGGTATCACAGTGTCCCACTGGTTGTCCTCCTTCCACCAGGTCTCTGAAATACCAATCATATCTAATCTTTTATTTAGTGTTATATATTCTAGCTCTCTCGTCTTACTTTTAAAACTTCTAGCAGATGCATACAGGCATTTCATAGGTTGTATTTTATTTATATTAATATGGTTATCAGTTGATAGAGGTAATTTAGAATCTTTCAGCTCTGTATTTAAGGGCATCTAGGTTACTTTTTACTTTATTGGAACCTCTCTTGGGATGCCCTAACTGCTAGTATCCTTCAAGGATATCCTTCCGAACCATGCGCTCTTGGATGAATGTTGGCTTTCCTCTGTTTCCTAGTTTAAAAGCTGCTCTCTCTCCTTTTTAAAGCTTAATGCCAGCAGCTTGGTTCCATTCTGGTTAAGGTGGAGCTCATCACTTTGGAAAATCCCTCCTTCCTTAGAATGTTACCCAGTTCCTAACTTATCCAAAACCCTCTTCTTTGCACCATCATCTCATTCACACATTGAGAATCTGGAGCTCTGCCTGCCTTTTCGGTCCTGTGTGTGGAACGGGAAGCATTTCAGAGAATGCTACCCTGAAAAGTTCTGGATTTCAACTCCCTACCTAAAAGGGTAAATTTGGCCTCCAGAACCTCCCTTTCACACTGTCCTATATCACTGGTAGCAATGTTTACCAAGATAGCAGACTCCTCCCCAGCACTAACTAAAACCTTGTCTAGGTGGTGCGTGAGGCCACTACCTTCACACCGGGCAGACATATTATCAAGTGATTCTCACATCCATCAGCCACCCAGCTATCAACATGCCTAATGATTGAATCTACAACTTTAACAACTGTCCTAACCCTTCCCTCATGGGTGTATGGCCCTAGAGAAACCGCCTCGAAGCGAGAGAGTTTCACATCACCTGGAAGATAGGTCCTAGCTACAGAATCACTACCTGCCACATCAAGGTTATGCCCTCCTTTCATGTGACCTCTCTCCTTCATGGCAACTGAGAGGATGCTAGACTAAAGGTGGGACTTCAGTTCTACATCTCTATTTATGTCTTGTCTGTATACCTCTGTCTTCCTTAGGTCTTCCAAGTCGGCCACTCTAGCTTCAAGAGTTTGGACTCGTTCCCTGAGGGCAAAGAACTCCTTGTATCTAGTGCACACATGAGACCCCTCACAAACTGGGAGAAAATCGTACATGTGACACTGAATGCAGAAGTCTGGATAGCCCCCATCTCGCTTCTGGATGGCTGTCTGCATCTTAGTTTTAAGGTTATGTTTAGCCATTTAAATCATATACTTAAAGTTGCTAGGGATACTTGCACTGATACAACTAAACCTAATAAATTTAAGGGATTTGGTTTTCCTCAATTTTAATCAATCTATTCCTGGTGAGGATAACCAGCTGAACCAGACAGTGAATTTGACCACTTCTTCTCCTTTAATAGGTTTAAGAGCCTATAAAGCTAAGATTATGTCTGGGGGAGAGGGAAAAGAACCCTCAGTAAAAGCTAGCTTTCAAATTTCAAAAGGGAGCATTTCAAATTGCCCCTTTGAGCTGTCATTTGGCTTTAACACATATAATTATTTTAAATATGTGCTAAAGCCAAATGACAGCTCAAAGGGGCAATTTGAAAGGCTCCCTTTTGAAATTTATAATTTATAATTTCACAGGTCTTGTGCCCCCCCAAAATGGTAAAGGGGATAGAAGGATACCCCTATGAAGAGAGGCTAAAAAGGTTAGGGCTCTTCAACCTTGAAAAGAGATGACTGAGGGGAGACATGATAGTGGTCTATAAATTAATGAATGGAGTGGAACGGGTAAACGTAGATAGATTGTTTACGCCATCAAAATATAGAAAGACTAGGGGACATGCAATGAAGCTACAGGGTAACCTATTTAAGACTAATAAGAGAAAATATTTTTTCACTCAACGTGTATTCAAACTCTGGAATTTGCTACTGGAGGATGTAGTAAAAGCTGCTAGTGTAGCTGGGTTTAAAAAAGGTTTGGACAAGTTCCTGGAAAAAAAGGTCCATAAACCATTATTAAAGTGGATCCAGAATATCCACTGCTTGCCCCAATACAAGCATTGTGGAACCTATGCCTTGGGGAAACTGCTAGGTACTTGTGACCTAGATTGGCCACTGTTGGAAACAGAATACTGGGCTTGATGGATCTTGGTCTGACCCAGTATGGCATATGTTATGCTCTTATGTTCTTAACTGGAAGGTCTCTTGGCAAAGGTTTCTAGAAACAATTTCTTTTTTTCAACTCAAAGAATATTTACGCTATTCTTCCTTCTATGCAAAACTATACACTAATTTGATTTAAATTAAAATCTCCCTGCTGCTACTGAATCCTGACTGAGTTAGCAAATAAATCTGTGTACTTTAGAATCCAGTGTATCAGTTTTTAACCCAAAGAATTCTCTTTTCCCTAAGATTTAGAGAATTTCCCAGACCCTGCAGTAAAAATATCTGTGCTACGGCTGGTTGTGAAATCCTCTATGCATGTCTCTGCATTGGGCATAGCCATGACTTGCATACCAGGAATGCTGATACAGTCAAACCTCGGTTTTCATGATTACTCCGTTCTAACAAGTCTGACTAAAACCGAAACGTACGAAAACTGAAGCAATATTTCCCATAGGAAATAATGTAAATTCAATTAATCCGTTCCAGACACCCAGCTCCTGTCACTTCTCTCACCTGCCCGATCGTCCACAGGACAGCAAACACACAGATATTGTACTGTACGGCACTGTAATCTGATCGCTGGCTCCGTCTCAACAGCAATTTGCAAGCGTACCCTGCAAGAGAAAGAACTGCCTCCCACATTCATGCAACATCTCCTGCTTACATTGACAGCTACCCTGCTACCTCCGAGCCTGAGGGGGCGCTCCAGAGAACAGGCAGGCGGTGGAGAGATCGGGGCCTTCCTCTCTGTGCAATCCTTGCATCTCTGACTCTGGCTCGAGGATGTTTCTCAGCTGACTTTCGCTTCTCAACACGCGATCGGTGAGTCCGGGGGGTAGTGCTGCCGGGACTGGGCGGGCAGTATATACAGACCAGCGTGAGGGTGTATGTATTGCCTTCTATCCCATGACACTTCTTCAGGAGTTGTATATAGGTTTTTAGATCTGGCAGCACTGGCTCACCTAATTCCACATTCTTTACGAAAACCGAGGCGATATCCGATAACCGAGACAAAATCTCAGTCAGAAAAGACGTCGAAAACCGAAACGTACGAAAACCAGGGCAAACGAAAACCGAGGTTTGACTGTACTCCAATCACACCGTAAAGTGCAGATAAGCCTCTGTGATATCCAAGGAGGTAAGAAATTCGCCTTGGCGTATTGCCACAATCACCGACCGCAGGGTTTCCATGCGATAACATGGTACTCTGAGCTGTGTTGACCTCTTTGGGATCTAGAATAGAATGCCAGGATCATTCCTATCGAGGCCCCAGTCGGCCCACAGGATGGACACCACTGCTTCGAGCTGCAACAGGCACGTGAGAATCTCCTGCACCACGCTCACCTTCTGGGCCGATCTGCAAGGGGAGAACATGAAGAGATCTGGCAGGGGCCAGGCAAATTAGAGTGTAGCCTTCGTGGATATTCTCTAAAACTCAGGCATCTGAGGTGATCTGGGCCCAGGTGGGAAGGAAGCGCTGCAGGTGACCACCTACCAGCTGCACCCCTGCTGGGGCCCCCAAATCTTCACTGGGAGAATTTGACTGCAGCAGCAGGGACATACCTTCGACCATCCCAGGCCCCTCCTCGAAAGGACAAGCCCCACTGCAGGAACTGGGTTCTCTGGAGGTTCCCCCAACCAGGAGGGCTGGAAACCTTGAAAACTGCCACCGCGACGCTGGATCGAGCTACCTCTTTGGGCATATCTTCCGGCAGCTGGGGCAATTCAGATTCACCCAAGGCCTGGGGCAACTTCTCCAGATTCTCCCCAGAAGGCAACTTGCCTGCAAAAGGCGAGCTTAGTGAGCTTAGTCTTGGAAACCACATCAGCTGACCAATTCCGCAGACACAGAAGGCAGTGGCCATACTCTTTGGGGACACCCTCAAGAGGTCATACAGCAAGTCTGTCAGGAAAGCGGTCCCAGACTCCAGACAGACATCCACCGACCGACCTGCAGCACTGTCTGCCTCCTGTGGTCCCTGCAACCAGCCAAGATAAGTGGGAGCCACATAAGTGCCAAAGACTGTGCCCTGCTGGCCCAGGGCCGACACTTCGAAGACCTGTTGAGCAATGCTTCTATGCGCCAGTCCTGCTGCACTTTCCTCCACCAGGATGGTGGTCTTTTGCATGACCACAGTCACCACGGCATCTATTTTGGAAAGGTTCAGCTTCTCCTTGGCTGGGAGAGGGTAGACCTGAGCCATGCTACGTCCTACATGGAGGCCTGCGTCTGGAGTGCTCTACTCCTCACTGATCATGGCTCGTGAGAGGCCTGTGCAGAGGTGAGAAAATGAGCCAGATCACAGACAGTGCAGAGTAATTCTTAACAAAAAGGCAGTAAGGAAAGCAGATGGTAAGATCCTCACTTGGGGGGAGGTCTTGCTTCGTCCGCTGCCTTGCAGACTCCCGAACCTGGCAGCAGGTGATGAGTTGTGCATTTGCCAGAGCCGGTATTTAGTGCCCTCTGGGGATCAGTCACTGTAGCCTGCAACATCTGATCTGCAGGAGTATTCCATGAGCAGCCGTTTACTGCGTTATTAGAACCCTTGTGTTTACCCGTATTGATCCCTGATGCAGGCTAGTTCACCAAAACTCAGATGCTTGATTGGTCTTTGCTGTGCCTTGCGTCTACCTCCATTTCCACTTGTTTTTGATTTTTTCCGTATTTTAGAGGTTCCTTCTTCCTTGTTTGGTATCTTGGGTATATCAGTGAAAAACTCTTAATGAGTTTAGATAGCAGAATGTGGAAAATATACAAGGATATCAAGACTTTTGCAAAGCACAATACCTATGGGGTTTTCCCTAAAGTGGACAGTCTGGAAATTGTCCCCTTTATGTAGCTAACAGTATATATGTTGATCCAAAAAACACATTCAGTCACATTATAAGGAATTGATTCTGATGGTTTGCTCAGGTTGGGAGAGGAAATACATGCATGTAGATTTCATATTCAAATCTACATGTACTTTTCTATCAAAAAAGTAATAAAAAAACAGGTACAAGTGTTTATGGGTATCTTTGTATCTATAATACGTTTCAAAGGAAAAAAACCCCAACAACAATTATCCATGAGAAAATACTTTTCCTTTGAGAACTGCTGCAAGGACTATAGCTAAAAAATACCCATAAACTTAGTCCTAATGGAGACAGTTTGAAAATTGCCCTAGAAAGTTTTAGCTATTGTTTTGAAACTTGCATGACAAAAGGTTCAATTACTGTTCTTAGAGACCACGGCAAGCTGAATTTTAAGAACATAAGATATGCCATATTGGGTCAGACCAAGGTCCATCAAGCCCAATATCCTGTTTCCAACAGTGGCCAATCTAGGTCATAGGTACCTAGCAGTTTCCCCAAAAGACACAGGTGCCACAGTGCTTGTACTGGGTCAAGCATTGATATCCTGGGTCCCTTTTTAATAATGGTTTATGGACCTTTCCTCCAGGAACTTGTCCAAACCTTTTTTAAACCCAGCTACACTAACAGCCTTTACTACATCCTCTGGTAACAAATTCCAGAGTTTGATTACACGTTGAGTGAAAAAATATTTTCTCTTAAATTTTAAACAAGGATCCTCCTACTCCCTTAAGTGGCAACATATTGTGGACCTATCATTGGCTCAACTACAAAAAACAAAGGGAGGGACAATCAGAAAGTGGAAATGTCAAGAAACCGAAGATCATCATTACTATAAGATAAATAAAACAATATGAGCGTTGAGTAAAAGATAAAGAAGGATTTTAAGAGAAGGTGTCATTAGAATGTAGAAGAAAAACAAACAACATTGGTTTTGAAATATAAAAACACATAACAGTATGGATTTATGATACCAACAAATTAGAACATGATCCAAACAGAAAAGTGAACCAAAGAGGAAGAGTGAGATTCCAGCTACGAGAATAAGATAAGAGCGAGTACATCTACTCCAGTCTTTATATTCTCTTTGTGCACCTCTAAGCCTCTTTGTTTCCCCTTCTTCCACATCTTTATATTCACCTAAACAATAACAGAAATGATGCCGGCAGAAAAAAAGTGGAAGAGGGAGACAATCCTGAGACATATCACTGATGGAGAACATTTAGGATGGTTTTTAAAAGGCTCAGGAGCCTAATTTTGGAGTCAGGCTTCTAAATGTGTTCCTTTGAAATCTCACTAGGGCTCAGTCTCTAAATTTAGGCTCCTTGCATCAGAAGCTCCTAAAAAGCAAATTAATATTCAAAATGGGGCAGAGACAGGTTGGGGGAAAAGTTAGATGCTTAGTTCCAATTTACAAGTCTAAGCATCTAACACAGAGAGTCTCTAACGTGAATTATCGGGTCAACGTGCACAAACACCATTAACATGCAACATTAGGAAATGGGCCCCACAGGATAAAATAGAACCCACGGTAAGCAGCTCACTAATACAGTATGCCCTTTAGTAAATCCAGCCCTATGGCTCAAATTTAGGTGAATGAATAGCAAGTAGAAATTTAGAACCCTAAGTTTAAGAGTCCTAATTTAAGGGGCATGTTTACTAAAGTTCAACGCATGTTACGTGCAACTGCGTCCACAGAAATAAGGAGAAGTTTCACTTACCGTTAATTTCCTTTCCTGGAATCCTGCTAGACCAGTCCAGACAAGCGGGTTAAGTCCCCCTGCCAGCAGACGTTGGAGACAGAGAAAAAAACCCTCCAGAAACCTGATTGGTTGGGCTCTGGTAGGTACAGGCATACCCCTAGGAGTCCCCTTCAGTATACTCTGACAAGCAACAAATGTCACTATTGAATCTGGCTAGCAAAGGCCAACTATGTACATGTGAGAAGACACGCTCACGACAGCTACTGAGGCACTGCCTGATAGATGAGTGTTGGCTCCACTGCACAGTCACCACTCAAACTGAAAACCGGGTGGGTCCTGGACTGGTCTAGCAGGATTCCAGGAAAGGAAGTTAGCGGCAAGTGAAATTTCTCCTTCCAGTTCATCCTGCTAGAGCAGTCCAGACAAGCGGGAAATACCCAAGCTAATGACCTTCGGGTGGGCAGAGAGAGCCGCTGAAAGCACCCTGGCTCCAAACTGACAGTCCTCTCGTGCCTGGATGTCAAGCCAATAGTGCTGAACGAACGTGGACAAGGAAGACCAGGTTGCTGCGCGACAGATATCAAGAGGAGCGACTTGAGAGCATTCGGCCCAAGAAGTTGCATGGGCTCGAGTGGAGTGCGCCTGGAGACCAGCAGGCACCGGCCTACCCTGACCAATATAGGCTGCCTCAATGGTCTGCCGGAGCTATTTAGCAATGGTGGATTTAGAGGCCACGAGACCCCTCCAAGGGCCCGCAAAAAGTACAAAGAGATGGTCAGACTGACGAAACAAATTGGTCACCTTCAAATAGCGGTACAGAATTCTCTTGAGATCCACCGCTCAAAGATTCTTATGCTGACCTGAACACTGCTCTTTAGAAAAGGCAGGCAGCAGGAGAGGTTGATTCAGATGGAAAGGCGTAAGAACCTTTGGTAAGGAAGAGGGAACGACATGCAGAGGCATGCCCCCACAGAGAAGGAAAGGTACAGGTCCCGACAAGAGAGGGCTTGCAATTCAGAGATCCTGCGAGCCGACGTAATTGCCACCAAGAAAACTGCTTTAAGGGTTAAGTCCCGCAGAGAGACCTCTTTGAGGGGTTCAAAGGGTCGGCTCATAAGAGCCTTGAGTACCAGAGCGAGATCCCAGGAGGACACCACTGGATGGACTGTTGGGCGCAAAACTCTGGCACCCTTGAGAAACCGTGACACGTCCATGTGCGACGCAAGGGAGCACCTGCGCACCGGCCCCCGGATGGACATTAGGGCCGAAACCTGCACCAGAAGGGTCCCGAGGGCTAGACCCTTATCAAGACCATCCTGAAGACAGGCGAGAACCTTTGGGAGTCCGGTGTGCCACGGCAAGACCTGGTGCCGTGAACACCATGACTCAAAAATGCGCTACACGTGAGCGTATGCTAGAGTTGTCAGAGATCGCCAAGCGTTGAGCAGAGTGGCAACTACTCCGCAAGAGTAACCTTTATGCTCAGCTGGCGGCGTTCAAGAGCCAAGCCGTAAGTGAATAGGGAGCGGGGTTTTCCATGGTGATCGGACCTTGATGTAGAAGGCCCGAGGGAACTCCCAGCCGCAGAGGACCTGCCCGAGAAAACCTCACGAGATCTGCATACCAGGGCCTCCGAGGCCAGTTTGGACGCACCAGAATCACCGGTCCCTGGTGCACAGCGATTTGGTGGAGAACCTTCCCAATCATGGCCCAAGGCGGGAAAACGTAGAGGAGAACTTGCTTCAGCCATGGCTGTGCTAGGGCATCTAACCCTTGTGATCCGTGCTCCCTCCAGCGACTGAAGAAGGCCGGCACCTTGGCGTTCGATGCCAATGCCATGAGATCCATCACCGGCCGACACCACCTTTGTACTATTTGCTGAAAGGCTTCATGAGCAAAACGCACCGGGATAGAGGGCATGTCGGCTGAGAAAGTCGGCCTTTACATTGCTCGTTCCCACGATATGCTGTGCAGAGAGGACCTGTAAGTGCTTCTCTGCCCAAGGGAAAAGGAGAGCCATTTCCTTTGACACCCCCGTGCATTTTGTGCCTACTTGGTGGTTGAGATAGGCCACCATAGTCGCATTGTCGGAGAGAACTTGAAGTGCCTGAGCTCTGTCAGACGGATGCCTGGGTGAGAATGTTCACAGTCTTGGCAAAGGCATATATGAATATGATTTGCAAGGGATTGTGGGAAATGTAGTCCATTCACACCAGACACAGCCGTTCACAATAATTAGTTGTGCTTGAGTGTAAAGCCAATAAGATATTTATTTATGGGGTTATTTCTCCCAACACAGATATGCTTGGTAGCACATAAAACAGGATACTTGCTTTCAGTGTTAAACTTAGAAAAACAAAATCAGGAAAACAACAGCTGAACTTGTCAGGCAATCAAATCAAAAGAATAAAGACCTGGTTGGTAACAAACTGGTCTTTTCTGTAGGCTCTAGCTAATATTTTCTTAGCAGTGCATCAAACAACAAGCAAAACCTACAAAGTAGGGAAAAACTGTTCTTTTCAGGTTAACTTCTTATATCTTCACACATAGACTCAGAAGTGATTCCCTCAGAGCTCACAAGCAATTAGGTAAGGCTCAATTGCTAGCAGTTATCCAGCTGAAACCCCTTAGCTGGCTTACTTTCTACTGCCTGGCTCAAATCCTACTCAGGAGCTTTTCTGAGTAGATTTAAAGAACAAGTTTGTATTTCTTTGTGATGGTTGTTGTACTTTGTAACAGTAAATTACCAAAGGAGTTTAGACAGAGAGCAATCCATGTATTCACAGCCTGTATCTATAACCTCTCCCCCTTCTTCAACAATCATGGGTTCAATATCATGGATTGGCACAGAGGAATTTCTCAATGGAGCACTCTCAGGAGAATACTTGTTTCCCTGCTGTCTTTCAAGGGTATAGCTAGGGCATAGATCAGTGTTCATACCTGAGCTTCCATTGCTGTTAGAGTTCCTCTCTAAATAGCCTGGCCAGTATGTAATCCAGTTCTTATGTCCAGCCTTCCAATCCAGATCCCTGGACACTGGATCTCTCTTCACATACCTTCTGGCACGGGTCCTAGGGTCCCTTCCAAGTGCAGCCGTCTCCCTCACAGGTACCGTCTGGAGATTCCTAGCTCTGCAGCACCACTCCTCTGGTTTTCCCCAGTCCAATGGTGTATGCTGGCCTTTTGAATGTCTCCCAGTATGCGTACTGCTCTGGACTCCTTTAGACCTCCCAAATGCTTTTCTCTTCTTTCTTCCAAAGGGTTTCTTGCCCTCTCTGGCTTCTGCTTCTGATGATCCTTCAGATGATGAAGCTGTCCAAGATGAGGATCTCCAAGATGAATCTGAGGATAATTCTCTGTAGAATAAACAATACCTTTATTCTGCTTAGATGAGTGCTCCACCCTAGCACAGCGCAGCTGTGCTGAATCAGGCCCTGCCCTTTGAGATGAGTGCTTGGGGATTACCTCATAGCCCTCCTGATTGAGCACACGTTTCCCCACTTCAGCTCCTCTAATGGCTGTTGGAAACCTGGTGCATTCTGGGACTGGTAGTCATAAGAACATAACATAAGATATGTCATACTGGGTCAGACCAAGGTCCATCAAGCCCAGTATTCTGTTTCCAACAGTGGCCAATCTAGGTCATATGTACCTAGCAGTTTCCCCAAGGGACACAGGTTCGACAATGCTTGCATTGGTTCAAGCATTGATATCCTGGGTCCCTTCTTAATAATGGCTTATGGACCTTTCCTCCAGGAACTTGTCCAAACCTTTTTTAAACCCAGCTACACTAACAGCCTTTACTACATCCTCCGGTAACAAATTCCAGAGTTTGATTACACGTTGAGTGAAAAAATATTTTCTTTTATTAGTCTTAAATAGTTTACCCTGTAGCTTCATTGCATGTCCCCTAGTCTTTCTATATTCTGATAAGGTAAACAAATCGATCTACGTTTACCCGTTCCACTCCGCTCATTAATTTATAGACTTCTATCATATCTCCCCTCAGCCGTCTCTTTTCCAGGTTAAAAGCCCTAACCTTTTTAGCCTTTCTTCATAGGAGTATCCTTCCATCCCCTTTACCATTTTGGTGGCTCTTCTCTGAACCTTTTCTAATAACTCTATATCCTTTTTAAGATACGGCGACCAGAATTGCACACAATATTCAAGGTGCGGTCTCACCATGGAACGATATAGAGACATTATAATATCCTTTGTTTTATTTTCCATTCCTTTCCTTATCGTACCTAGCATTCTATTTGCTCTCTTGGCCGCCGCTGCACACTGGGCCGAGGGTTTTAACATGATATCCACAATGACGCCTAAATCTTTTTCCTGGGTGGTGGTTCCTAATGTGGAACCTTGCATCGTGTAACCATAGTTTGGGTTGTTCTTCCCTAGGTGCATAACCTTGCACTTGTCCACATTAAATTTCATCTGCCATTTTGATGCCCAGTCTTCCAATCTATCAAGATCCTCTTGCAATTTTCCACAATCCTCTTGGGTTTTAACAACTTTAGTTTTGTGTCATCTGCAAATTTGATAACCTCACTCGTTATTCCACTTTCCAGGTCATTTATGAATATGTCAAAAAGCAGCGGACCCAGCACAGATCCCTGGTCTTTTATGGAAAAATTCTGTTTTCTTATTTCTACCAGAACTGACAGGTTGCTTGTTCAGAGTCACTTCACCTTTACTATAGCTCCTTCCTGAGCTATGATAAGCTTCCTTATCACAGCTCGCAGGAGAGGAAGAAAGCCCCGTAAGGTAAGGCGGACCGCCCACGCCTCCAAACGATTGATAGTCCACTGAGACTAGCGTGGGGACAACCACCAACGAAGGCTGCGTCTGACTGATGGTAGGAGCGGGAGACGAAGGTCATAATTCTCCGACACTGGCGACCATCGAGAGAGAAGCGCCTTCTGGAGACAGTGCATGTGTGCCCTGGCCCAAGGGACCACCTCGATGGTAGCTTCCATGGTTCCCAGGACCTGAAGTTAATCCCAAGCTCGAGGACTGTCCTGAAGCAGGAACAGACAGAGTTGGGACGAAAGCTTGACGAAGCGCTCTTGTGTCAGAAATACTCGGCCCTGGTGGGTGTCAAATCGTGCTCCGAGAAAGTCGAGTTGTTGAGACAGCCGAAGGCAGCTCTTGGCACGATTGACTACCCAGCCCAAATCCTCGAAGAAGGAGACTACCTTGGAAACGGTGTTGTGGGCTTCCGAGAAGGAATCTGCCCGAATAAGCCAATCGTCCAAGTAAGGGTGCACCCGGATACCTTGCTTGCGCAAGGCCGCTGCTACCACCCACCATTACCTTGGGAAAAGTCCAAGGCGAGGCCAAACGGCATTGCCCGAAACTGAAAATGCTGCCCAAGAATGGAGAATCATAAGAAAACGCTGGTGTTCGGTCTGAATGGGAATATGAAAGTATGCTTCTGCGAGATTGAGAGAAGCAAGAAACTCTCCCTTGTGCACCGCCTGGATGACCGAGCGGAGCGTCTCCAACTGGAAGTGAGGCACTCGAAGGCTGCAGTTGACTTCTTTGAGATCCAGAATGGGACAAAAGGAGCAGTCTTTCTTGGGCAACACAAAATAGATGGAGTAACGGCCCAATGCTCTTTCCAAGTACGGAACAGGACGGATGGCGTTGAGTAGAAGTCGTCTCTGAATGGTGGTGCGAAAGACCATCCTCTTTCCGAACAACCCTCCTGGAGAGACAAGGAAGGCGTCGCGAATGGGACGCCAGCAATCGAGAGAAAAACCCCAAGTGACGATGTTGAGGACCCACTGATCAGAGGTTATGAGCATCCACTGTTGAGAAAGGAAGCCGGTTGGCTCTTTTTTACTGGCGGCAAGGTCTCGAGTGGGCCCCCCGTCCCATCAGCGGGAAGGGTGCGTGGTACCGGAGAACTTTTCTGGACAGGAATCACTGCCTTTCCGGGCTCCTCGAAAGGACTGCGATCTCCGCCCAAAGCGGCCGGAAGGAGCCCAGAGGGCGTCGGTTTATATGAACGGTATCTACGGGAATCGCGGGACCTAGAAGATCTTCCAGAATTCAGGGAATAAAAACGAGATGATCGGCGAGAAAAGGCCTTAGGCCTATCCTCCGGCAAATGCTGAGGCTTAACCTCACCTAGGTCCTTCACTAGTTTATCTAGATCCTCGCCAAAGAGGAGCCTTCCCTTAAAGGGAAGCTTTGAGAGATGCGTCTTGGAGGCAACATCTGCTGCCCACTGTCGCAGGCAGATCCACCTCCTTGCTACCGTCACCGCTGCCACTGAGCGAGCGGAGAGAGATGCAAAAGATCATAGAAGGCGTCTGCCAAGAACGCAGTGACAGATTCTAAAGCACCCCATAGTTGGATCTTCCAGCAGGCGCTGAATCCACCGCAACAAGGCACGGGCCGCTAGGACCCCGCAAATAGTCGCCTGGAGTGATAGAGGAGATGATGAGAAGACTCTCAACGTTACGGTCTTGTTGGTCTCGAAGCGCTACCACACCTTCAACTGGAATGGTTGTATGCTTGGTAATTCCGGTCACCAACGCGTCCACCTTCAGATATGAGAGCCACCGCTCCATTTCTGCCAGAGACCAGAGGTAGAGCTGGCCCAGACGGCATGTTGTACGCAAAGGTATCTGGAGTTTCCCACTTCCGAGACACCATTTGCTGCAGTTCTGCCGGAAAAGGAAAAGCCTTGGAAGGCTTACGTATGCCCTGTAAAATGGGATCCGCCTGAGACTGTGGCTGGGATTGCTGCAGCTCGGGCAGGTCAGCGAGGCACAACACCTCTACAACCTGCACAATCAAGGGGGGTAATTCATCCTTTCGAAAAAGCCGGATATCCTGCGAGTCTTCCTGGCCAGCCACAGAGGCGTTTGACGGAGAGCACTCTCCATCCTCACGATCTGAAGATCCTAGACTCCCTTCCGCTGAAGATCTGCCTTCTTCAGGGGCCAACGAACCCTCTTTTAAGACCCATGAAACCCCTTTGGGAGGGCATCTCCCCTTGAGCTCTGAGCCCTTTTGCGTAGGCTTGCGAGGGGTAGGAGCTACTGTACTCCTGTCAGGTGCAGAAAGATGCTCTGAGAGGACATCTGAGGAGTCAGAGCACCACAGAGCCCATGCCTGGTGAAAGAGCACCAGGAACTGGACATCTGAGGAATGAGAAGCAGGCTCAAGCTGCACGTAAGATGAAGGCTGCAGGAACAGGACTGGAGCAATTTGTGATCCTTCTGCAGGTGAAGAGAGCTGCGGCCCATCCAGAGGAGGGGGCGCTGAGGCTGAGCTATCAGAAGAAGTAAGGGCAATGGGGGGGGGGGCCCTGGACGATTCCCCCAGATGAGAGGAGCATGCAGAGCACACTCTTGTCTCTTAGCTCCTTCTGCTTCCTGCTGCAGACCTGACATCTCTGCAAGGAGGAAGGCAAGGAGAGTAAAGGTAATGGCTGCTTTTAAACTAATTGCTGGTCCTGGCAGAATGCAGGAGCAGGGCAGAAACTCGAGGGCAGGCTGAGAAAGATGCCAGCGCAAAGAGAAAAAAAGCTTCCCGCCAGAAAATGGCCGCCGGGAGCACAACCGCGCGATCACGAAAATGGCCACCGTTCAAAAAAGCTCCGCGAAAACAAAACAAAAGACCCAATCGCAAGGAATTGATCTATGAAAAAATGTCATATCGCAGCGAAAGAACACCGAGCAGGGAGAAGTGGAGTGCTGGCGGCGGCCCAGGATCGGAGGCAATGGCGGTTCTGAGGGGGGCGGTTGTCACTCACAGCTGCCGAACAGAGAAGCTGAGGCACGGAGCAGGACAGGACAGCCTAGCTTAAAATTAAAGATACAGGCTGCGGAGTCCTGAAAGTTTTGTCCTCCATCCAGCAGACAGACCCTCGTGGCTAGGAGCTGGGGCTTCCCTGATGGAGGGAGCTCAACTGATCCTTGTGATCAGAAGCTCACCTCAGGATTAGCTCAGTGCCCAGTGCAGGAATAGGGGTGTTGGGAAACCCAGAGAGACACCTCTTTTGCGCTCTGGGTACAACCAGCAAAAGAAAGAAAGAAATTAATAAAAGTTGAAGAGAAACGAAATAAACACCCATCATCTGCTGGAGACAGAGAAAATACTGAAGGGGAACCCTAGGGGTATGCCTATACCTACCAGAGCCCAATCAATCAGGTTTCTGATGTGTTTTTTTTGTCTCCAAAATCTGCTGGCAGGGGGACTAACCCACTTGTCTGAACTGGCCTAGCAGAATGAACTGGAAAAAGGACTGTGGATACTTTACACGTGCTAATTTCATTAATGTACTTTAAAACCTTTAGTAAAACATGCCTCTAAGTGTATTTTCAGTGGAAAACATAGGCTCTTAAGTTTGGATAAAAACGCACCAAAAACATTGGAGATCAGGGTTGTGGTTTTGTTTTGTTTTTTTAAAGATATTGATCTCATTAATACCACCAGAACCCAGAGCGCAACAGCCATATCTAGATGTTAAATTCAATTACCGATCTGCAAACGCACTTGCCTCCTTGTTCTCTTCTGCATCTCCATGAACCCACACTGTGGCTTCCAGGTAATTATCTCTGCTGGCTCTGAAAGTTCCTTGAAGGTAAGCACCAGATTTTATACCTTGCTGTAACCTAGAAAGAACAATGTGTTCTGAGAAAATGACTCTTCCAGATTCTACTTCATTCTGGTGAAACAAACAAAGAAGATTATATAAAGTGGAAGCTTGCCTCACTTTCTCAGTTACAATCTAATAGCAACAGCACAAATACAGAACACAGTGAATTTTAGAAACTTTAAGCACTTATCTACACATACTGTATAAAACACAGATTTATATGCATAAGCTGTCATATATGCATGAGTAGCAATTTCAGAAAAGACACTACTTATATGCATACACAGCAGCAGCACACAGATTTAAAAGAGTACTAAGCGAGCCTTCCTGACACAGAATATATATGTATTTTAGAATTGCAACACACACAATACTTCGGAAATTTTACCTACTGGCATTTATGTCTGCTCAAAGTCACTCACAACCCTGAGAAAGCTTATTTTTTTAGACCTGGGATGTGGAAGACTGTTTGATAGTGGTGGTGATAGTTTCTACTAGCTCTTCTATGGGCATATGTACAAAATTTGCCACTTAAATATGCATGCACGGAGCACCGCTTGTGTCACAGCTGCTTATAAATCATGGCAAACGCGTGTGTTCATTTACTCTTCTGTGCTGCATAGAAGAGTGAGCAACAGGAGTCAAAATGAAATACCAATGCATTTCTCAGCCTGCACACTTTGGCCCCTCCTAGGGCCACTTTAACCACTTATACGGCACCTGGACAAAATTTTGAGGATTGACTCTTTTTTTTACTTTTCTCACATTAATCTCACCCCCCTAGTATACAAAGGAACTTCAGACCATTAGGAAATGTATTTTAAAGCAATGTTCATTACATACCGGAATGATCATTAGAAAAGCATTCAATACAAAAAATCTCTCCTTTCTGTATCCCTTTCCACACCCTCTCACACGCACTTGCCTCCCTTCTCACACAAATGCTTTTGTTTTGTTGTCCCAGACATACACATACTACACTTTCTTGCTCTCTTTCTGCTGCCCCCAATATTTACAACCTCTCTGATTAAATTTTTGCTCTCCTTTGATTCACACAATATCCTCTTGCTATCTTTTCTGTGTCTCCACCCTCACTTTCTTTGCTCCCCCCCCCCCCCCACAACATGCAGATAATCCAGGCTCTTCCTTCTCTCTCCCAGTGCCTCCCCTTATGCATTTACATTCAAATCTCCCTCTCACACACACCTACACACAATGTCTTGTCTTCTCTTGTCTGTGCCTCCATCCTTGCTCACTCTTGTTCTCTTCTCTTTTCTTCACCCCACCAACATACATATACTCTCCAGCTCTCTCCTCTGGCCTTCCCATATACGTTCAGTCTTAATTCTCCTTCATACACAGAGCTACAAAACATCCTATTGCTTTCTCTCTGCCCCCACGCTTACTCATCCACCCTATTGCTCTCTCTTGTCTTTGGTACCCACTCACACTCTTCTTGCTCTCTCTCCAGTCTTCTTGTACTCGGATGCCTATATTCTCAAATAGAAAACTTGAAAAAAACATAACCAGACGCTATGGTTTAGCTAACCATAATCTGACACATCACAACACTGCTAGAACTCTAAAGCAATCTAGACAAGTTCTCTTCTGGCCTTCCCTGTCTGTGCTGTACACACACATACTATGACTGACTATCTGCACACTTTGATGGCTGCTACTTGAGTATTTCTTTCTTATTCTTGAATTCTCATTGGCCCGGTTGCAAGCACCTTCCGTTGACTAATTGCACTGGAAACACCATATGCCCACATCCACCGCATGCATGCAGTGTGCCAGCTAGCCAATACTCTCATGTGAACAGGCTTGGCCTATGGCTGCTCAGCTCTTATGTTTTGCCTCATTCTCCTGCACAAAAGCATTTTGAACAACTGCATATAGTCTTGAGTGGAGGCAGAGTGACTTAGCAAGCAAGGAGTGACTCAAGTTTAGAGCATCTGAATCGCAGACACAGCAGCTACCCCTGATCTGCAAGTGACTGCACATTTTTTTAATGTTTTCTAGGCAAAGATAGAGCTTGACCTCAACTGCACTTCTTAGAGTCATCACTGCTGCACTGAAAAAACAGTGTGAATGCACAAAGGAGGAGCGTTTAGCAGCCTGCACACTCTGAGCTGAATTTTTACCTATGGGCAGTTGGGCCCTCATTATGCAGCTGCCTCTTTTGCTCATAGGTAAAAGCAGTCCTGGCCCTTCCCCATCACTGTCTTCTTTGCCCATGGTTAAAAGTATTCATGCTGTCAGCAGTGCACATTATTTTTTGCCACAGAGGGCCCATGACAACTTTTAAACGGGGTGTTCTCTGCAGGTAAAGAGTAGTTACTCACCTGTAACAGGTGTTCTCCAGGAGCAGCAGGAATCAGTCCTCACTTATGGGTGACGTCGCCGACGGAGCCCTCGCGGAGCAATTTCCCCAGCTTTCGCAGAAAGCCTTTGGGAATTGCAGCGCGCATGCGCGGTCCCCTTCCCGCCCAGGGATGCCATCTTGCTCAGTCTGATGACATAGCAGAAAGACAGCAAAAGTTAGCAAAATATGCAATAAGAATGACTGCAACTCCAAGGGGAGGAGGGAGGGTAGTGAGGACTGATTCCTGCTGCTCCTGGAGAACACCTGCTACAGGTGAGTAACTACTCTTTCTCCAGGACCAAGCAGGAAGTCAGTCCTCACTTATGGGACTCCCAAGCTTAAGGCTACCGGAGACCTCAAGCCTAAAGAGCTCCCTCAAGCTCAACAGTACAGAGGGAAGGAACCTTCTCTGAATACGAATCCGGCCGGTAGCCCAACACTAGGGCCGGAGGGAGGAGTTGCCTAAACCTCAAAGAGGTTGTGGAGAACTGCCTGACCGAAAGCGCTGTCCCTGCGGGACTCCCTTTCAAGGCAGTAATGAGCAGCAAAGGTCTGGCCTGAAGACCAAGTAGCGGCCCGGCAAATGTCTGCCAATGGAACAGAGCGGAGATGAGCCACAGACGCGGCCTTCGCCCTGACCCGATGAGCCGTGACACGACTTTCCAAGGAGAGGCCGGCTGCCCCGTAAGTCCAGGCGATACAGTCGGCTACCCAGGAGGACAGAGTACGCTTAGAGACAGGTACCCCCAACCGGTTGGGGTCAAAGGATACGAAAAACTGGACGGCCTTTCTATGCCCTCGCGTACGGTCAAGGTAGAAGGATAAGGCTCTTCTACAGTCCAGGGTGTGCAGCACAGTTTCTACTCGGCTGGCGTGCGGCCTGGGAAAGAAGGTCGGAAGAACCACCTCCTGGTTGATGTGAAAGGGGGAGACCACCTTTGGAAGAAACTTGGGGTGGGTCCGCAGTACCACCCTATTCTTGTAGAACCTAGTGTACGGAGGCTCCGACACTAGGGCTTGTAGCTCACTCACGCGCCTCGCGGAAGTGAGGGCCACCAAGAAGAGAGTTTTCCAGGAGAGAAAACGGAGAGGGCAGGTAGCCATGGGCTCAAAAGGCGGACAGGTAAGCCTTTGCAGAACCACGTTGAGGTCCCAGTCAGGGGCTGGGGGGTGCAACGAAGGTTTAAGCAGAAGGAGGCCTCTGAAGAAACGCGCCACCAAGGGATGCGAGGAGAGAGGCCGGCCTTCGACCGTAGAACGATGTGCAGAGAGAGCACTTAGGTGGACTCGGACAGAGTTGGATTTGAGACCGAGATCGGAGAGGTGAAGCAAATATTGCAGCACCACCGATACTAAAACAGGCAAAGGGGTCCTCAGATCGCTGAGAACACCAGACCGAGAAGCGACGCCATTTGAGGGCGTACGACTTCCGGGTGGAGGGACGCCGAGAAGCTAGGACGACGGCTTCCACCTCCGGGGCTAGCCATAGCGGAGCTAGGACTACCCTTTCAGCAGCCAGGCCGTCAGGTGTAGGGCCCTGAGGTTGGGGTGCAGAAGAGTGCCCCGATCCTGGGTCAGGAGGTCGGGCTGGAACCCCAGAGGAAGAGGGGTGTCCACCGCCAGCTGTAGTAGTAGAGGGAACCACGGCTGTCTCGGCCACCGAGGCGCCACCAGGATCTCGAAGGCCCTGTCCTGGACAACTTTGAACAATGTCCGGGCCACCAGCGGCGTAGGAGGGAAGGCATACAACAGACCCGTGGACCACGGGATGAGGAAAGCATCCGGCGCCTCCCGCGAAGGATGGGGGTGCCGGGAGCAGAATCTGGGGAGCTGCCTGTTCAGGAGACTGGCAAAAAGATCCACAGTGGGAGAGCCCCACCGGCGTAAGATCTGCTGGACCACCTCGGGGTTCAATTTCCACTCGTGCGGTAGCAGCATCCGACTCAGCTTGTCCGCCAGGCAGTTGTCCTGCCCTGGCAGGTAAACTGCTTTGAGGAGAATGTCGTGATCGACAGCCCAAGAGCACAGCCTCCGGGCTTCCCGACATAGAAGGAGGGAGCCCGTGCCCCCCTGTTTGTTCACGTAGAACATTGCAACCTGATTGTCCGTCTGTACCAGTACGGACTGGCCGAACGTCAGGTGAGAGAAGGCCCGCAGAGCTAGGCGGATCGCCCGGAGCTCCAGGAAGTTTATCTGCTGGGCGGCCTCCCAAGGCGTCCAAAGGCCCTGCATGCATGTCCCTCGACAGTGCGCCCCCCATCCCAGGAGGGAGGCATCTGTCGTGAGCACCCGGGACGGTGGGGGAGACTGAAAAGGCAGGCCGAGCACTAGGTTGGGCAGGTGAAGCCACCAGTGCAGGGAGGAGACCAGACGGTCGGAAATCTGTATCAGGTCCGACAGCCTCCCTGTGGCCTGACGCCACTGAGTGCGAAGGCTCCACTGAGCAGGCCGCATATGTAGACGGGCGTTCGGAGTGACATGGACCGTGGAGGCCATGTGTCCGAGTAGCTGCAGGAACTGCCTGGCCGAGACTGGCGACCTGCCGCTGAATCTGCCGGCTAGAGCCGTGAGCCTGTTGGCCCTTTCCAGAGGCAAGAAGGCACGAGCCTGCCGAGTGTCCAGCCGTGCCCCTATGAACTCGAGGTCCTGGGAGGGGAGCAAAGCGGACTTCTCGAAGTTTATGACGAAGCCCAAGTGCTGAAGCAGGGCCACCGTATGCTGGGTGGCTTGGGCGACCCCCGGAGCAGACGATGCCCGGATGAGCCAATCGTCCAGGTATGGGAAGACGAAGAGGCCCTGAAGCCTTAGAAAGGTGGCTACCACCACCAGGCACTTCGTGAACACCCTGGGCGCGGAGGACAGGCCAAAGGGCAGTACCCGGTACTGATAATGACTCCCCGCCACCACAAACCTTAGGTATTGTCGGTGGTCCGGATGAATAAGGATGTGGGTATAAGCATCCTTTAGATCCAAGGAGCATAGACAATCTCCCCGCTGAAGGTAGGGCAGCAGGGTTCTAAGGGTAAGCATCTTGAACTTTTCCCGCTGCAGGAACTTGTTGAGGTTGCGTAGGTCTAGAATGGGCCTGAGGCCTCCTGTTCTCTTTGGAACCAGGAAGTACCTCGAGTAAAACCCGTGGCCCCACAAGTGTTGGGGCACGGACTCCACCGCCCGTTCCCGAAGCAGACTTTGCAGCTCCTGAAGGAGTAAGTCCCTGTGCAGAGGGGGTCTCGGAGGCTCCCCTGGGAAGTAGGTGGGAGGCACCTGGTGAAAATGCAGGAGGTAGCCCTCTCGAACTACCTGCAATACCCAGGCATCGGATGTTATGGCTGACCACCTGTGGGCAAAGTGGGTCAGCCGACCCCCCGTACCGGACGGAGGCCCCTGAGGGGGAGGGGCTATGCTGGCATAGTCAAAACCCCCCGCCCTGTTGGGCCGGGGCCTGCGTGGCGGATTTGGGGGCCTTCTGCTTCCGGGATCCGTTACCCTGTCCCCTAGGCCGCTGCCCCTGAAGGGGGGTTGTGGCCGGGTATTGTGGTTGGTGATGTGTATAAGCAAACACCTTCCTCGGGTAAAAGGGCTTTTTCCCTGAGCCCTTCTTCTTCTGTGAAGGGGTAGAGGACTTTCTAGAAAGGCGAGTCCTGGTGAGAGTCTCCGACTCGAGCTCCGCCGCCTTTTCGGCCATGGGTTTGCCGAAGAGGTTTTCACCTCTGCAGGGGACATCGACCAACTTGTCCTGCACCCAGGGCTCGAGGTCGGAGGACTGAAGCCAAGCCTGGCGGCGAGCCCCGATGCCCGCTCCGGCTACTCGAGCCGAGGCCTCGAAGCCATCATAGGCCGCTCGAGAAATGAACTTCGAACACTCTCGAATCCCGGAGGACAAGGCTTGGAACCGCTGCAGGGGTTCCTCGGAGAGACCGGCAGAGAAACCCTGAAGTTCTTTCGCCAGGTCTCGGAGGTACATACCCATGTACAGTTGATATGTCTGGACCCGACAAGCAAGCATAGAGCCCTGGAAGCACTTCCTACCGAGGGCATCCAGGCTCCGGGCCTCCTTCCCCGGGGGCATCGAGGAGTGCATCTTTTGACTCTTAAGTCGATGCATGGCTGACTCCACCACCATGGAGTGGTGTGGAAGTTGCGCCTTCTGGAACCCGGGGCTCTTGCGGACTCGATACATGGAATCGATCCGCTTGCTCAACACTGGCGTCGAGGCTGGGCTCTCCCACATGCGGAAGAGAAGCCGCTCCAGCATCGGGGGAACCGGTACAGTGAAGGCCTCCCTCGGGGGGAAGTCGTATTGGAGGGCCTCGAGCTCTTCGGCTCGGGGCTCCTCCTCCGGATCCGCAGGGAAGGCCAAAGCCTTGGCCATATCCCTCACGAAATCGGAGAACCGGGTATCCTCCGGGGGGACCGCCTCCGAGGATCCGACTCGAGCGAGTCGGAGGAGACGCACCAAGTCTGAAAAGAACCGGGTGACTCGTCCTCCTCCGTGTCCCAGCCCGACTCCTCCGAGGAGGAATCGCGCGGCTCCGCGCGTGCGAGGCCCGGGGACCTCCGCCCCGATGCTGAGGCCGGCGTCGAGGACCTCGGTCCCGAACGGGAAGCCGAGGGAGACCTAGGCCGAGGATCGACTCGAGCTCGTATGGACTCGAGGATCGGCTCGGCCTCCGGGGTCGACTCGAGCGTCGACGTCCCGGTGGTCTGGGCAGATGCACTGGCGAGGTCGGTGATCCATGCCCGCTGCTGGTCCATGAAGGCAGATATACTGCGCTCCAAGGTCGTCAGTCTGAGATTGAGCTCAGAGGACCCAGCAGCTGTCGACTCGGGCCCCGACGGCGTCGGGCCCGACATCGGCTCATCCGTGGGGGAGTCCAGGAGGACTATATCACTCACGTGTCCAGGCGACTCCACTCCGAGACGAGGAATCTTCGAAGGCCTCTCCTCCTCCGAGGGCCCGGGTTGTCGGACCGAGCTAAGCGACCTGGCCCTAGAAGGACCAGGCTCGCCGCTCAGTTCTGCCCTCGCGGGCCGCTTCTCCCGCCGGTGCTTCCGGCTGGGGAAGCCCCGTTCAGAAGAACTCCTACGATGCTCCGAACCGGAGCCACGAGGTATAGAGGCCTCTGACGAGGTCTGCGCGGAGTCAGAGAAGATCCGTTCCCTCTGCGACTGCCGACTCCGCAGCGCCTTTGAGGACATCTTGCCGCACGGGCCGCAGTCATAGGGTCATGCTCGGCCCCAAGGCAGTGGAGGCAGCAGTCATGCGTGTCAGTAAGAGACATGAGCCTGACACAGCGATCACACTTTTTAAAACCGCTGGCAGCCATCGGGGGGAAAAGGGCCCCTGCAAGGTCGAAAGACCGCGCTGCCAGGGATGAAGGGAAAAGTGGCGGGAACGCCAGTTGGGAAAAAAACAAAAACATAAACGGGCCCAATAGGGATATCGAGGCCCGGCGGGCAGAGGAACACACGAACCGAGAAAAAAATGTTTTAACGAAACAAATCAAAGAAATCAACTTTTCAGCGGCGTTAACAGACACATCTGTAGGGCTCCGCGGAAAAAAGAAGACTGAGCAAGATGGCATCCCTGGGCAGGAAGGGGACCGCGCATGCGCGCTGCAATTCCCAAAGGCTTTCTGCGAAAGCTGGGGAAATTGCTCCGCGAGGGCTCCGTCGGCGACGTCACCCATAAGTGAGGACTGACTTCCTGCTTGGTCCTGGAGAAATCACCTGACTACCCACAGAGAAGCCTTTAAAAAAAACCTGATCCATAAAGAAAAGACTGCAATGATATATCTGTATATGTGCAACAAAATACACTGGCTCCTTTGCTTCCAAAACATTTTATAGGCCTAGACCTGCATAACAGCTGGATCAGTATGAGGGTCAGTTATTTCTTCTGGTATTTATATCAGTTGTGAAACACTATTTGGAGAAAGTGGTCTTGAAAGCTTAGGTGTCAGTTTTTTTGTTGGTCTTTGAAAATGCATCACAGCCTATGAAGCCCATTTCTTTCCAGACCCAGCACATATTCCATGATGACACCATAGTTCTGAGACAGAAATTTGCATAAGCAAGTGTCATTAACAGTTTGTGTGGCATTAGGAGTAATTCACTGTCAGCCATGAACAAAATCCTAATAAAAAGCACATTAAAAAAACCAAACCAAAAAAATCCCACATACTTGCTCATCAGAGACGCAAGCAAGGCGATCAACAAGTTCAGGATTTGCTACCAAGCTCTTTATGTACTCTTCACCTGTAAGCGAAAACAAAACATTTTACCCAGTAGCCACAAAAGCATGGTCTCTGAAACATGGAAGCAAGGACAAATTTTAACGGCAGTGTTTTCAAGTGAACTTACAAGTGTATGCTGTTATCCCTGCTTCCACAGCCTTCTCCTTGTTCCTTCTGTCATTTGTTATTAAAATTGCCTGCAGTGCTTCTGCGCTGTCTTTTCTCAAATGTTCATTGTACCATTTTACTGCTGTTCGGATGGCTCTGTCATTACGGTCATTGGCACTTTCACCTTGCTCTCGTTCTATGTAGGTTTCTCTGAATGAGAAAAGATGAGATTTTACAAGAAGGTTAAGGGACATGTTTACTAAAATGTGCCAAGCAGTTAATGTGCATTTTAATAATTGGTAACTATTAGTGTGCACCCATGATAATGGTTACTGTGTGATAAAAATAGCCAGTGCATTAAAAATCCCACTTTAACTAACCGATAGGACGGGGCAGGGGCAGGGGCAGAGAGTGGGTGTAGAATGCACACTATTAATTAGTGCACATTAATTAGATGGTGCACCGGAACTGTCAATTTTGCAGTTTTCTAAAAGAGGCATTAAGGGTGCCTGCGCTAACTATAAATGAACTTAATGCATGGTAAGGAACTTTTCAGTGCAGTAAAAGTAGAGGACATGCAGGCCACACTCCCAACAGTTAATGCATGGCCCTTATACTTACCACAGGACCTTGCGCATGGGCTTTGTCGAGACCTGGATAACCCACTTGTCTGGACTAGTCTAGCAGAATAGTAAGGAACATATGTACCTGCCACCACTCACACATTAAGTTCAGGATTTCATAGATGTTTTCCGTATAAGAGGAGACAATTAACAAGTCTAGCAAAATAACATGAGCCTTTTTTTCTAAAATTTTGAAGGTGGTGTTAAGACATCATGGAGGTCAGAACAATTACCCTCTCAGTCACTGCTGGAGACCTGAGGTCCAAACAAGCAGGTAGCTGAACACTATTAGGTCATTCTGAGGCACGGATAGTTGGGGGATGGACTTCCCGTTGGGAAGTCCATCCCCACTAATCGTGCCTCTTCACGGTCCATTTACCTTCCCCTCGTCTTCTACGGGGAAGGTAGACAGGGGTGGGAAAGGGGCAGATTGGGGATGGCGTTAGGGCAGACAGTGGGTGGTCATCGGCCCCGGACATACAGGGCCGATTCTAATGTTGGCCCTATACGTCCGGGGCCAGCGACTTGCACAGGGAACTTATTCCACCTCCGAGGTGGAAAAAGTTCCCCTGTTCGGCGGGCCCGGGGTGCGGATGAGACAGGTGGTGCCGAGGACATTCCCCGCAACCAGACCCTGGCCTTAGGAGGCCAGATCGGGGGTCGGGCTGCGGGGAATTCGCTTCTGGAGCTGGGGAACGTGGTTCTTCAATGGAGCAGTGGTGCCATGGCAACCGGCGCCATGGCGTATGACTCCATTGAAGAGCCCTGACTGAATTAGCTAGGGAAGGCCTGTAAGTGCAGGCCAGATGGAATTGGGGTCCCGGCTTGCACGTACAGGGCGTTTCATTATTCTGATCCCCTAGGGCTAGACATGTCCCGCGAGATCAGAATCGTGATTCCCTCTGTGTATCTGGTTCTGGCAGGATGCACAGAGGGCCTGGATGTGCAGGATGGAATTGGGCCCTATATGAATGCCTCTGAGCAGGGTTTTTTTTTTTTTAAATATACATGTACTCTCACTGCAAAATAAACATTTTTTTAGATCGTGCCTCTGTGCGCCCCCATGGCAATTCTAGATGTAAATTGCTGCATTCCAAAATCGGCATCTATACACATATATGATTTACATATGTAAAGTTTATAACATGACTTCCATAATCATTCACCAAGATCCTTCTTTAACATTTACGGGGCTGATGCAGAAAGACCAAACGTGCCCTTTGCGAGAAGATAAAAACTTGTGCTTATAAGTTTCGACAGGCCAAATGCAAAAGAGAGACTGAAGCACACATAAACAGTAAAGGAAAAGCAAGCGCACACATTAAAGCCAAGCGTATTTAAGTCATAGGCAAATGAGCTGCGTGTATTAAAATGGCATGCTAATATTGTCTGCACCCAATGAAGAGAAAATTGAAATTACACTTACCTGGTAATTGTAGTTCCTTGAGTGAATCCAGTTTAGTCCTCCACCTCTGGGTAGTGTACTTCCTCCTGCAGCTTGGAGACTGGGTATGTCAAAACTCGTGACATCACTGGACATAGCCTGCTGGCACCACCCATTATCCCCAGTGCACTATTGAAAAAGCAGACTCAAAGGAGCAACAAGTAGCTAAAATTAAATTCCGACCAGAAACTACAACTAACTCAAACCTTCAACAAGACCTTGGCCTTTACATATGTAGTCATTGATAACGCCAGATTTTTTTTAATTTTTTTTAATTTTTTATTTTTTTATAAGGACACTCTTACTTTCTGCCATCCTTTTACCTTCTCTATGCCACCCTCCAACCGAACCAAGGAACGGAAACTATGAAAAACAGCCATACTCACCACGATCCAGAGAGCGATAGAAGCCCCTTAGCCTCCACAACAAATTCACTTCTACATCTGTAAAGAACCCAAAAACTGAACATCCAAAGGACGGGAGGAGGACTAAACTGGATTCATTCAAGGAACTACAATTACCAGGTAAGTGTAATTTCAATTTCCTTATCGTTCCTCCAGTTTAGTCCTCCACCTCTGGGATGTATCAGAGCAGTAATCACTGGGAGGGACCCTTGCACCCGGATCGCAACACAGGCATCGCTCGCTGCCAAAAGATCCAGACGATAATGTTTACTGAAAGTATGCAGAGAGGACCAAGGGGCCGCTCTACAAATTTCCGCTGGCGGAATCAAACTGTGTTCCACCCAGGAAGTCGCCTGTGCCCTAGTAGAGTGAGCTCGTAGCCCCACCGGCACCGGTTGATCCTGCAAAATATATGCTGATGTAATCGCCTCCTTTATCCATCTGGAGATGGATGCTTTCGCCGCCGCCTCCCCTTTATGAGGACCTGCGAACAGTACGAAGAGACAGTCCGATTTGCAAAAAGTTTCATTCAAATACTGCCGCAGCACTCTCGAAATATCCAAACGACGCAAACTATGGTCCGAGCCGTTGCCCTCAGTAGAAAGAAGCGTTGGAAAGGAAATCGTTTGATTTAAATGAAATGGTGACACTATCTTTGGCAAAAACGACGGTACTGGTCTCAACACCACCTTTTCTCTTGAAAAAGATAGAAATGGCTCTTCTACATGACAACGCCTGCAACTCTGAAATGCGTCTTGCCGAACAGATAGCCACCAAAAACACTGCTTTTAAAGTTAAATCCTTGACCGTCACCTGGTGCAATGGCTCAAAAGGCGCCTTAACCAATGCCCCTAACACTAAATTGAGATCCCATGATGGAATCATTATTCTGCGAGAGGGACGCAGCCTAGTAACTACTTTGAGAAAACGGAACACATCCGGATGCACTCCCAAAGTCACGCCCTGTACCTTGCCTCTACTCCGCCAACTGAACTTTCAATGAACTGGCCGCCAGACCTTTATAAGCCATCTTGCAAAAAACTCAACACTATCGGCATGGCTACAGTAGCTGCGCGTACCTGCCTCCGAGAACACCAATCCTCAAATATATGCCAAATACACACATAAGCCAGAGATGTGGAACTTTTTCCCGCCCGAAGCAAGGCAGCAATGACTGCTGCTGAGTAACCTCTTTTCTTTAACCTTGCCCTTTCAATGGCCATACCGTAAGCGAGAATCAATCCACTTGAAGCATTCGGAGGGGACCCTGAAGTAAAAGGTCCTCCAACGCCGGTAACCTTCAGGGGATCCCCGTCGAGTAAGCGAATGAGATCAGTGTACCACAGGCACCTTGGCCAATCCAGAGCCACTAACACTGTTCCCGAGTGAGCTTCGATTCACTGAATCACTCACCCCAGCAGTGCCAACGGCGGAAAGACATAAAGGAGGCCTGACTACGGCCAAGGCTAAATCAAGGCGTCGATCCCCTCAGACATCCTTTCTCGTCACCTGCTGAAAAAACAATTTGTCATATCATAAGGAAAGGAATGGAAAATAAAACAAAAGATATTATAATGCCTCTATATCGTTCCATGATAAGACCGCACCTTGAATAGTGTGTGCAATTCTGGTCGCCTTATCTTAAAAAGGATATAGCGTTATTAGAAAAGGTTCAGAGAAGAGCCACCAAAATGGTAAAGGGGGTGGAAGGATACACCTATGAAGAAAGGCTAAAAAGATTAGGGCTCTTTAACCTGGAAAAGAGACGGCTTGGGGGAGATATGATAGAAGTCTATAAATTAATGAACGTATTGGAACGGGTAAACGTAGATCGATTGTTTACGTTATCAGAATATAGAAAGACTAGGGGACATGCAATGAAGCTACAGGGTAAACTATTTAAGACTAATAAAAGAAAATATTTTTTCACTCAACGTGTAATCAAACTCTGGAATTTGTTACCGGAGAATGTAGTAAAGGCTGTTAGTGTAGCTGGGTTTAAAAAAGGTTTGGACAAGTTCCTGGAGGAAAGGTCCATAAACCATTATTAAGAAGGGACCCAGGATATCAATGCTTGACCCAGTACAAGCATTGCGGAACCTGTGTCTTTTGGGGAAACTGCTAGATACGTATGACCTAGATTGGCCATTGTTGGAAACAGGATACTGGGCTTGATGGACCTTGGTCTGACCCAGTATGGCATATCTTATGTTCTTTGCTAACCGAAAAGTTGCCATGAGATCCATGATTGGAGAACCCATCTGCGAACTATCTGCGCATAGATGCGCAGATGCAGCTCCCATTCTCCGGCATCCACCCAAACTCTGCTGAGAAAATTGGCCATTACATTGTCAGCCGCCGAGACTGCTGGAAGTCGAGTCTCTACCCAAACGAACAGCGTCTTCGCTTCCTCTTCTATGGCCACACTTCCTGTACCTCCTTGTTGATTGATGTAGGCCACCGTCACGGAGTTGTCGGAAAGGACTCGTACCACTTGCCCCATTACTGTAGTTTCGAATGTCCGTAATGCTAGAGAGACCGCTCTCAACTCCACGCGGTTGATTGACCATGTCCTTTCTTGTTCTGTCCAAGTGCCTTGCGCGAAGAGAGCATCACAATGTACTCCCCATCCCGCTAGATTTGCATCCGTGAGCAAGGGAAGCCACTGCGGCTGTTCCAGCGCCACTCCTGCCGCCAGAGACTCCGGACAAAGCCACCATCGAAGCGATTCCCTGACTGGAGAGGGCAGGGGAGCCGTTTGTTCAATGAATGTAACTGATGTGACCAATGGTGAAGCAACGACCTCTGTAAGGGTCTCATATGAAATCCGGCCCACAGCACTACCTCCAAGGTCGCCGCCATCATCCCCAGCACCTGAAGATAAGTCCATGCTGAGGGTGCCTGCTTCATTCTGAACTTGCGCACCAACTGCTACAGAGCTTGTACTCACCGCTTCAGAAGACACACCAGCCCTCTCTGCGTGTCGAAGCGAACCCCCAGATACTCGAGGTCCTGGGATGGAACTAAACGACTCTTGGCCGCATTGACCACCCAGCCAAGAATCTGCAGGAACTTCACCACCTTGGCCGTAACCTTAATGCTCTCGGGTCTTGCCTTTGCGCAAATCAGCCAATTGTCGAGATAAGGATGGACCAAAATTCCTTCCTTTCGTAGAGCCGCCACGACCACTACCATGATCTTGGTAAAGGTTCGTGGAGCTGTCGCCAGACCAAAAAGGTAATGCCTGGAACTGATAATGACCTCAAGGCAGAGCAAAGCGTAGCTACATTTGATGACTCTCTCGTATCGGGATGTGTAAATACACCTCCGTAAGATCTAGCGACGTCAAGAATTCCCCTTGACGCACCGATACAATGACTGACCGCAACGTTTCCATTCCGAAATGAGGTACTCGCAGACAATGATTTACCCCTTTGAGATCCAGAATAGGATGGACCGATCCGCCTTTCTTTGGCGCCACGAAATAGATAAGAGTATCAACCCATGCCGTAATCTGCTCTTGGCACCGGTGTGACCGCTCCCAACTGTAAACAGCCGGTCTAATGTTTTTCGAATTTCCAAAGCTTTCTGTTGTCCTTTGCAAGGAGACATCACAAAAGAATCTAGAATCGGCTTTGCCAATTCCAGCACATATCCTTCGCGAATGATCTCCAATACCCACTGGTTGGATGTGATTTGGGCCCAGGCAGGAAGAAACCCCCGAAGACGCCCCCCGATCGGTAGATTTCCCACCAGAGCCCGCCCCCTTTCATTGTGGTTTTCGAAATGTCGCAGAGGAAGATGTCATGAAACCTCTACTGGCTCCTCGAAACCCACGAAAGCCCGGGGCTCTAGAAGCAAATCTTCCCCTTTGAAATCCACCTAGCCGAGACGTACAAAATCTCCTGAAATCCCTAAACTGCCCCTGAAAAGACGGCAGGGATTTCCCTTGTTTAGGCTTATCCTCTGGAAGCCTTCCACCTTGGATTCACCTAACTCCTTGACCAACTTAGAGGTCTTCGCTGAACAACAATTTCCCTTTAAAAGGCAGCTTATTGAGTCGTGCCTTAGATGACCCATGGGCCGCCCAGTTTTTTTTTAGCCACAGGGATCTCCGGGCGGCCACTAAGGAAGCCATACTATTAGCCAGTGCTCTGATCAAATTGTAGTGCACATCTGCCATATATGTGGATCCAGATTCAAGTCGATCTAGTTACCTAATACTCTCCTGTTCTAAGTGTGGAGACTGAAGCAAATGTTGTGACCATCAGAGACAAGCTCTCGCCACCCAAGCTCCACAGATGGAAGACTGCAAGGAGAGCGCGTCAGCTTCAAACGATTGTTTCAAGAAACCATCAACCTTCTTGTCCTGCACATCCTTTAAAGCCGTGCTACCTTCCACCGGGATGGTGGTCTTCTTTGTCACTGCTGTGACTGCCACATCAATCCATGGAGATCGGAACCTCTCCTTGTCCGTATCTGCCAATGGATAGAGCCTGTTCACGGTCCTGACTCCCCTTAGACCTGCCTCAGGCTGATCCCATTCATCTTGGATCATGCGCTCCACAACGCGATGGACGGGAAACACAACCTGAGCCTGTCTCACTGCTTGAATGACCGGATCTTCTGCCTCCTCGTTTTACGCTGGCTGTGCTGTAGCAAGCCTCAACGTCTGAAGCGATTCCGTGATAAGAGCCGTCAGTTCCTCCTTCCGGAACACCTGAAGGATTTTTGCCTGATCCTCTGGCTTCAGTATCTCTCCTTCTTCCAAGCCATCCTCACCAGTTTTGAGTCCCTCCTCCATCTCATCTGTCTCGGGCCAGGCCACGTCTGAGGGAGAAGGTTCGGCAGACCGAACTCTTTTAGGGGCTGGTGGCGCCGCCCCACTAGGATCTCCAGTTCGGGGTTGTGGCGCAGAGTTTGCCATCTGCAAAGACTCAGGCAACCTCCCTTGATGCCTCATACAGAACGCTTGATGCATAATCAACACAAAATCTGGACAAAACTCCTCTATCGGTTGCGTCAAGGACATCATAGATGGTGCATAAGATGGTCCCCCAAGGTCCTCTGTACTGGGCCCTGGCTGCGCAACCGCCAGCACCTCTTCTCCAGCTGCAGCCGCCAGCTCCGGAGCGTCCAAAATTACATTAGATTTCATCTGCTGTTCCACACTGCTCGATGCAGACACACAGGCTTGACAGATGCCTGTGTCTGCCACTGTCCCACTGCGTGCGCCACAGACCACACACTGTGGTCTCCACAACATCCATTCGAATCCCTAGTAGCTGACTAACCTAGCCAGGGACTTTTTTTTTTTTTCTTCAAACTCCAAATTAAAATTCACAGACAAATGAAAAATAAACACCCACCTGTCCAAAACAGTTGAAAAGACAAAGGAACAGCTTAACTCTTTTCCGCGGGCTGTAAACCCACGGGCCGACGAAACCTCAGACACGCGGTTACACAAAATGGTGCTGCTATGCTCAGGCCTTATTTGGCGCCAAAAATAGTGTGTGAAGAAAGCCATCTGCAAATGGCTGCTACTTCTCCCCCGGCCCTGGCAGTGTTACAGGCAGAAGAGATGCGGCCCCCGTTTACCGCAGCGCTCAACTTACCTCGGAGTGCGAACTAGCTCTCTTGCAGACAGCCGCGTCTCTGTCCCGAGCTGCCGCCGCAGCTCTATGTGCCTCGTCGTTACTGACAGCGCGCTGTAACTCAAGCAACGCCTGCGGCCAACCGACACCTCGTATGCCGATGGGACACCTAGGGCTCTCCCCCGTACATTCCGGGGGGAGAGATCCCGGTTGAGAACTGTCTCCGTAGAGTAATGGAAAAGGAGAGACAAAGAGCCTTTCTTAAAGGGACAGGACCCCCAAAATAAATATAAAAGGATGTAAAAGTAACTCCTTTAACAACAGAAATTGAAAAGCAACTATAAGGTAATTTAACAGAAATCTCCAAATAAATTTAAAGGAACCTAAAAGTAATTAAAAGCAATTTAAAGTAGGATTTTAAAAGTAATTTAAAGGCAATGGGATTCAAACAGTGCTCCCTATACAGATAAAACCTAACTAAGTGCTCCTTAATTGTTCCTCAAGTGAGCCCAGCACCTAGGCTCACTACATCCTCCTGCTGCATGGAGATTGGACACACTGGGGATGATGGGTGGTGCCAGCAGGCTATGTCCAGTGATGTCACGAGTTTTGACATGCCCAGTCTCCAAGCTGCAGAAGAAGGTACATTACCCAGAGGTGGAGGACTAAACTGGAGGAACGATAAGGAACTTGTAGAGGATTTCATAACCAGCTGAAGCACCAATTCTCTATGCCTGGGTCTAAGGTGGCTTAAAACGTGTTGCCATCAAAATACTGTCGGGGGCACATGCATCGGGGGCTTTCCTTGATGCCTGGATCATCTGAGGTAAAGAGCCAAACGTCCCCTCAGATGATCCAGGCATTGAGGAAAGCCCCCAATGCCATCAAAATACTGCTGCAGGGCATATGCAAATTAGCCACGCGGTGCCCGTTTCTCTGGGAGGACATGCAGAACTTGCACAGACTTCTGTGCGCATGTCTTTGGCTTGCTCTCCCAGTTTAATGCTGCCATATGCACCATCATTTAACACATGGTTAATTTGCATATGCGCCCCTTTCTGCATTCCAGTGCTGAAGTCGTGCACTGCACGGAGGCGTACAGAGTTGATAGTTTGCAACTTCAGAGCTGGCTTTTTGCATCAGTCCTAAAACATTTGTAAATCAAATTGCAGAAAAATGTGAAAATGCACTTTATTCACAGTGCATATAACCGAATATCTATAGTGAGTAAATAAAACAGCTGAGATAAGTTTGATTTTTGTTATATTAATACAATCTTATCTGCATATCGAAATGAAAATGCAGAACAGTATCCTTTATAAAATACTTAAGTGTATAAATGTTTTTATTACCTATGATGCTCATTAGTGAAGGTATAGAAATGTTTCTCAGGCTTGCTAATCACATCCTTAATTCTCTTGTAAACTGGTGCACTCCGGCTTCTCACTTCCTGAAGAACCGTCTGTAGGACAATCACATTCTGAATAACGGGATCCTCAAGTATATCAATCTAAAAGATACAAAATATAATGTTGAACTGTATTGTGTTTTAGAAACAGGTTTTCCCAGACTTGGCTGTGAGAAACATAGTCCAATAAAGTAATAAGAATGACGAGAGGCAAAATAGTTTGGGGGGGGGGGGGGGGAGGAGACAGAAAGAGGTCAAATGATAGATTAAACAAATATTTAAAAAAAAATACATAAAAAAGAAGGATTTCAAAGAATGCATGAAATAATTAAAAATGACACACTCAAGACATACAAACATTTCTCCTTAACCATACTAATAATATTCTAATACAACTAAAAATCTATTTTATACAGAAATAGACATTGTGTCTCTCTCTTGAAAGATATCAGTCCAATTAAATTGTTTTAATTCACTTTCTGAAGTTAAGTTAGTCAATCTAATTCACATTTCTAAAGATCCTGCAAAGATATTCCACAAATCTGGTCTAGCAACTAAAAAATATGACATTTTCCTTGAGACCTGCTAGACCAGCCCAGCTGAGTGGGTTGTGTTCTCCTACTAGCAGATGTGAGAACAGAGAAGAGTTCCAGAGGCTTCTTATGACATAGGGGCATAAACCAGTATCCATATCCAAGCTTATGGTCAGGGATCTCCGACCAAACACAACCTCAGTGCGGATAACAAGGATCAACATACCAGGAACTTCAACAGAGAGCTTGTCAGAAGAGTATGAGCCTGTAGGGCCAACCACAGAGTACAGCAGACCAAAACAAGTTCCAGGGGCAGGTCCTGGAGTGGTCTAGCAGAACTCAAGGAAAGGACATTATCTGGTAAGTAAAATGTCACCTTCTTATCATCTTGCTAGACCAGTCCAGACAAGTGAGACATACCAAAGTTACAACTTCACTGGGTGGGAAGACACGGCAGCTTTTTATAACTTCTGAGCCAAAGGCAGTGTCCACCTGAGCATGAGCAACCAAGCAGTAGTGCTTGACAAAAGTGGAAAGCGAAGACTACGATGCCGCCCGACAAAACGTCTGAGGGGCGAACAAGCTATGTTCCGCCCACAAGGATGCTTGCGCCTAAGTGGAATGCACATGCAAACTCTCTCAGATGCTGTGGCTGCTGCCATTGCAGGCTGGATACCACCTCTAACTGGAGGGGGAAGCTTGACCACCACCGAGTCAGCAAGGACCTCTGAAGTAGCCTCATATGAAGCTCATGTCCAAGGCATCATTTCAATCGCTGCTGCCATCAAGCCGTGAAGCTGTACATAATCTCAAACCTTAGGAGCCTGCTCAGATCAGAAGGATGCCAGCTGGGCCAATAATGTTTACACTCTCTCCTCAGGAGGACTTTGCCTATTCGAGTGTTGAAAATGTGCTCCCAGATATTCCAGTGATTAGGAAGGTTCTAAGTGGCTCTTTCCTTAATTGATCACCCAGCCAAGACTCTCGAGGAACTGCAACACACGGATCGAAATCAGAGATGCTGCGGACTTGTGACCTGGCCTGGATGAACAAACTGTCTAGATATGGGTGAAGAGAGATCAGCTGATGCCTCAGTACAGCAGCCACCATCACCATGACTTTCGAGAACATCCTTGATGCGATGGAGAGGCCAAAAGGGAAGAGCAGCAAATTGAAAATGAGAGACAAGCATGGCAAAACAGAAAGTGCTGCTAATCCTCTCAGAAAGGTATGTGGAAATAAGCTTTGGCTAGATCCAGAGATGCAAGTAACTTCCCGTGGCATATTGCCTAGTTCACTATCTGTTGGGTCTCCATAGAGAAGTGTAGGGTGCGCAGGTGAGCACAAACTCCCTTGAGATTGAGGACTGGCTGAAAAGAGCCATCTTTCTTTGCACCACAAAGCAGATGGAGTATCAGCCCTTGCCCTGCTTTGCAGACGGAATTAGGACCACCAACCTGCAGATGGAGCAACCTGTTCAGCATGATCTGAATGTGGTTCTCTTAGCCACATAACCATATAGGGAGATAATGAAGGCATCCAGGATAGGCTCTCTGCATTCCAGAACATAGCTGTGCTGGATGGTGTCTAGTACCAAGTGATCCTTGACCTGGAAATACTCCTGATAGAAAAGGTGAGCCTGCAGCCCACTGTCCCGGAATAGACCCCCAATTTGTCATTGCCCAGACAGGAGGTGGCACTTCTGGAGATGGTAGAATCGCAGGGGCCTGTAAACCACACAAAAAGACTTAGTCTAAGACTGAAAACCAGAAGAAGAGAAGGAGAGCTTTCTGGGGCAGTACCTACAGGGGTCCCGGGAATCTCGGAAGTCCAAGTAGCGTGAACAAAGGAAAAAAAAGGCATACGTCAAGGAAGACTATGCACCCATATGCTTCCCAGGCCCCTTTACCTATCTTTTGGGAGGCAATGAGGTTTGGACTTGCCCAAATCCTTAACCAGTTTCTCAAAGTTCGCCCCACACAAAAGCTTCCCTTTAAAGACTAATTAGGACATATCCATCAGTGACAAAGCTATATCCAACATTGCATCACTGTCGACAGAGCAATAATCGTCAGCTGCCAAGCGGACAAGATCATACATAGTGTCCACCAGAAAGGCTGTTGTCGACTCCAAAAGAGGAGTATTATCCTCTGGGGTGAAAGACTGAATCCAATGGAAAAGAACAAGATGTTATCCTCCAGATGGCGCTGTATGCAGTCATAACAGTGGAAGCTGCAAACATTCTTCAGGAGAGAGAGTCCATCTTATGATCCAGGAGGTCTTTTAGGGCTGTTCCATCCTCCACTGAAATGTGCATCCACTCTCCGTATGCTGAACCATGTGGTGCAGTCCTTCTGTGGCAGGGTGTAAAACCTTTTCAAACCCTAAGCCCCTTTACTGGGGAGCTGGGAAAGTCCCACTCTGAGTCGTTCATGCTTTTAAATAAACTTTGGAAAAGGAAAGGCAGTCATAGACTTCCGAACCCCTTGCAGAAGGGGATCGATATGTAGCCCTTGCTCAGCCACTGGAGGAACAACACTTGAGCAATCAGAGCTGCTAGTTCAACCTTCCTGAACAGGTTGATAATACTGGATTTGTAGAGATCTTCAAAGAAAGTCATCTCGTCCACCAATACTGGACTCTGGTGACTCGGATCAAATCTTTGTTGGGAACGTTTAGCATCTGGTTCAGGTGCTGTCTTCTAACTTGCCATCTGCCCCTCTTCCGAGTGAGCAGAAAGATCGAGAGGACCTGGAGGTTCCAGGGTCTGAGTTTCCATGCCAGAAAGACCAAGCTTACTGCAGAAAGGAGAATTCTGGGGAGGACAATCCAAGAACCGGGAGCTCCCTGCCAAGCATATGACCCTATCCTTGGGGGAAACAGCAGTCACCGGACCCTTACGATAAGGAAAGCAGCCAGAGTGAGCGCTGGAACTCAAAGCCTGCAATCATCCTTTTTCATAGCATCATCCGCCAACTCCTGCAGCAAAGATAAGGCCAGGGCACCCATGTCTCCTTGTTGCAAGGGGAGAGATGGGCCCTCTAAAGGTGCATCAAAAGCTTCCATGAAAGAAGTGCAGCTCCTAAAATCCAGCAATGAGGCTCTCTGCAGACAAGAAAGTGCTGCTTAGAAGCTGGCATATTAATCTCCACTGCTATAGATAGTGTATCTTGAGCCTGTGTTGGCTGGCTAACATGGTGCGGAGCGGTGTGCTGCAGACTAAAGCTGTTCAGAAAAGTAATAGCGTGTGCTAAGAGCCGCGCAGGCAGTAATAGTGTTTGCTAGGGATGTGCAGGCAAGATAGCACATGCTACAGATGCACACCAGGGAAAGCGCGTAAGAGGTGTGGCAAAGCGTGGGAAGCGCAAATGCGCACAGGCAGTTGGACAAGGTAGGAAAACATAGGCACCGAATCAACTGATGCCATGAGAAGCCCAACCAGAGTTATGCACCATCAGCAGACAAGGTCGGGAACCCCCACAAAACAAGTCAGGAAGAGACTTAGTTTTGGTACTCACCCCCGGGGAACTTCAAGGCAGGTAAAACCCCGTGCCAGGCTCGGCGCTACACCCCTGCCACCAGACCTGCAATTATACCTTTGAAGAGCCTTCATCAAATCTTTGGGGGAAAGCAGGGGAAGGAGAAGGAAGGGGGCACTGAGATTATGTGCAGTTTTGAAGAATACTTTCCAGTCTTCTGACTGCTCAACAAGCACTTAACATAAGGATGCAGAACATAACCAAATTTCCTATCTCCTTATGGCATCCATAAAGAACACCAGTTTTAAGGGTGTTTAGTGTAACCTCCTGCGTCACGCTCCAGTGAGAAAGAACAACAAGGGTGGTCGCTCATGAGCAAAATCATTCTGTATTTTTCCAGATTTCATCAGAACTGAAAAACTTGCATCCACCATCTGATGGAGATGGAGAAACACTGGTAGGAGGTTAAAAGAAATTGGACTAGATAGAAATAAGAATAAAAACAGTCTAAGGCAGTATTCATTGATCATACAAGGTTGTCATGCAGAATGATTTTCCCAAACTTTTTCCCTTTACCTGTGGAGTCCCACAGTCTTCAATTCTTTCTCCTATATTCAACATTTTCATGGACCCTCTTGCGACAATGATCCAGGACCTTGGCTTTGGAGTCCATTATGTCACGATATCCAGATTATTATGTTGTAACTCATGGGATTTGTCCTTCCAGAGTAACCTCTCTGCCCACCTTGATAAAACTCACTCCTCCGTTCCAACTTGTGCTCACCATTAGCAAATCTTCAGCCACCTGGTTTAGCAAGGATGGCTCTGCTTATGAATTTTCCCCTTGCATCTCTAGCACCACATTCCAATCAAAGAAGATATTACTGCATTAGGAGTCATTTGAGATAATAAATTAACCTTCAAGCTGCATGTTTCCTACCTAATACAAAAATACTTCCCAACCCTACATATTTGATTAAGCACTATTTGGATGTAAAATTATTAAAAACTCTTAACATAAAGAGATGCCATACTAGGTTAGACCAAGATTCATGAAGTTCCATATCCTGTTTCCAACAGTGGCCAATCCAGGTCATAGGTACCTGTCAGATTCTACAATGCTTGTCCCTGTCTAAACAATGGATTTCTCTGGCCTTCTTTAATAATGGTTTATGGACCTTTCCTCCAGGAACTTGCCTAAACCTTTTTTAAACCCAGCGACACTAACAACCGTTACTACGTCCTCCAGTAATGAATTCCAGAGTTTCATTACGCATTGAGTGAAAAAAAAATATTTTCTCTTATTAGGTTTAAATAGGTTACAATGTAGCTTCATTGTGTCCCCCTAGCCTTTCTACTTTTGATGGAAGCAAACAACTGATCTACGTTTACCCGTTCCACTGCATTCATTAATTTATAGACATCTATCATATCTCCCCTCAGCCGTCTTTTTTCAAAGTTGAAGAGCCCTAACCTTTTAAGCAGTGGTGGGATTCGATCCGAACAGGAACTGGTTTGGATCAATCTCGCCACGGACAACTAAGCGGGTGACAGCACAGCATGTGCTTGGGTTGCCAGCGTTGCACACTCGGGTCGTTGGTAGCCACCGCAGGGCAGCAACTCCCTGGTGGCCCAGTAGCCTGATCTCCCCACCCACCAGTGGTTTGACGGCATCGGGTGCTTCCCACGATGCCACGGTCCTCTGATGCTGTCAAACCACTGGCGGGTAGGGGAATTCCACCAGTGCAGCAGTGGCATCAAGATGCTGTTTTTGGCCCGGTTCGGCGAATGCGGCAGGAACTGGTTTGTGCGAACTGGCTGTATTCCACCACTGCTTTAAGCCTTTGCTTATAGGGGCAATCCTTCCACCTCCTTTATCAAGGGGAAATAGAAATTACACTTACTTGGTAATTGTAGTTCCTGGAGGGTCCGTTTAGTCCTCCACAGCGGGTAGTGCACCTCCTCCTGCAGCTAGGAGACTGGACCAATCAAATTCTTCCCTGTGAGGATGTAAACTGCTGGAGCTTCCATCAGCCCCCCAGTGAACTGTCAACAAGCAAACTTAAGAGAGTAATATATAGAACAGTAAGGAAACCCCTCCCAAAACTAACTCGACTCCTTCCCCAAACGAGGGAGCCGTAACTGCGCACATCGCGTCCCACTGGACCACTGAGCAAAAAGAAGGCACTGCCACACCATCAAAGAAAAAGAATAAACGAGCAAGGAGAGCGGAGGACCCTGGACTCGAGGGATCCCAGACAAACAGCATAAGCAGCTCTATCTCACCCGGTAGCAGTGCGCCGGACAGAAAGAAGGAATCTCTCGGGAGGGAATGAGGACTAAACTGGACCCTCCAGGAACTACAATTACCAGGTAAGTGTAATTTATATTTCCTGAGCGGTTCTCCAGTTTAGTCCTCCACAGCGGGATGTAACAGAGCAGTAATCAGCGGGAGGGACCAACCCACCCGGCGCGCAAAACCGCAGAACCAAAGCAGGAATCCCTGGATGCCAAAATATCCAGCCGGTAGTGCTTACTAAAGGCATGGAGCGACGACCAAGTAGCCGCTCTACAAATGTCCACTGGCGGAACCAAACTGTGCTCCGCCCACGACGTCGCCTGCGCCCGAGTAGAATGGGCCCGCAAACCCAGCGGAACCACCCTGCCATGCAAAATGTACGCCGACGCAATTGCTTCCTTAATCCATCTAGCAATGGAAGACTTTGACGCCGCCTCCCCCTTACGTTTACCACCGAATAGGACGAACAGGCAGTCCGTCTTACGGATCGACTCGGTGACTCTGAGATATCGGCGGAGCACCCGCCGAACGTCCAAACGATGCAGCTCGCGAGCCGCGTCCGTATCCGGGGAGTCAAAGACCGGGAGAAAAACGGCCTGATTCAGATGAAAAGGAGAAACCACCTTAGGAAGGAAAGAAGGAACAGGTCGCAAGACCACTCTGTCCCTAGAGAACGATAAGAATGGCTCTCGACAGGAAAGCGCCTGCAATTCTGAGATACGCTGAGCCGAACAGATGGCCACCAAGAACACCGTCTTCAATGTCAGATCCTTGAGAGACGCATGGCGAAGGGGCTCAAAGGGCTTCTGAACCAAAGAGTGCAACACTAAATTCAAATCCCATGGAGGAATGGAAACCCTGCGCGAAGGACGCAGACGAAGCACGGCCCTCAGGAAACGTTGCACATCCATGTGAACCCCCAGGGGAACCCCCAAGACCTTACCCCTGTAACACGCTAGGGCTGCCAATTGTACTTTCAGAGAGCTAGCAGCAAGACCCTTGTCAAAGCCGTCTTGCAAAAAACTGAGAATGGCCGGAATGGAAGCAGTCGCGGCCCGGAGATCGCGCCGCGAACACCAATCTTCAAAAATGCGCCATACGCGCACATACGCGAGCGACGTAGAAGGTTTACGCGCACAAAGAAGAGTTGCAATAACAGCCGAAGAATAGCCCTTCCGTCTCAACCGAGCCCTTTCAATAGCCATACCGTAAGTGAGAACCGAGCCACCTGCGGCATCCGAAGCGGCCCCTGAATCAAGAGATCCTGCAAGAGCGGCAACCGCCACGGGACCCCGTCGAGAAGCCGAATCAGATCCGCGTACCACGGACGGCGGGGCCAATCTGGAGCCACCAGAAGAATCTTTCCCGGATGAGCCTCTATGCGTTGAATCACCCGTCCGATCAACGCCCACGGAGGAAAGACGTAGAGGAGCCCGGAGGTCGGCCACGGGTGAATGAAAGCGTCTATGCCCTCGGACATGGGTTCCCTGCGCCTGCTGAAGAACCGAGACATTTTGGCCGACTGAAAGGTCGCCATGAGATCCATGATCGGCGGCCCCCATCTGCGTACTATTTGAGAGTACACTTGCGGGTGGAGTTCCCACTCTCCGGCATCCACCCGCACCCTGCTGAGGAAATCCGCCATCACATTCTCCTTCCCGGCGATATGCACCGCCGAAATTGCTAGAAGTCGAGGTTCCACCCATTGGAACAACAAGTCGGTCTCTTCCTCCATCGCTCTGCTTCCCGTGCCGCCCTGACGGTTGAGATATGCCACTGTTGCCGAGTTGTCGGAGAGAATCCGCACTGCCCGGCCTATCACCGAGGATTCGAACGCCTGAAGCGCCCACCTCACCGCTCGCAACTCGAGGCGGTTGATCGACCAAGACGCTTCCAGGGCCGACCACGCTCCCTGCACGAAGCGACTGTCGCAATGAGCCCCCCAGCCCGTCAGGCTCGCATCCGTTATGACCGGCAGCCAGAGCAGCTGTTCCAGAGGAACCCCTGCCTGCAACGTCTTCGAGCTCAGCCACCAACGTAATGACTGCCGCACTCGCCTCAGGCAAGGCAACCGCCTGCTCATCGAATCCGTTTGAGTCGACCAACGCCGCAATAGGGCTCGTTGCAGTGGACGAAACCTGGCCCAGGGGACCACATCCAGAGTCGCCGCCATTGTTCCCAAGACACAAAGGTACCACCAAGCTGACGGGGCCGGAAACGTTAAAAACGTTCGAACCAGAAGGTGCAAAGCTTGAGCCCGGCGATCCGGCAGAAAAACCAACCCTTTCGCCGTATCGAAGCGAACTCCGAGATATTCGAGGGACTGAGTCGGTACTAAATGACTCTTTTTGTGGTTGACCACCCAACCGAGAGTCTGCAGCAGAGTTATGACTTTGTTCGTGGCTTGCAAACTCTCCGTCTCGTTCTTTGCGCGAATTAACCAATCGTCGAGATAAGGGTGAACCAAAACACCTTCCTTCCGCAACGCCGCTGCGACGACCACCATGACCTTGGTAAAAACACGGGGCGCCGTGGCCAGGCCGAAGGGCAGCGCCTGAAACTGGTAATGACCCCACGGAAGGGCAAACCGTAGAAACTTTTGATGAGCCGCCCTGATCGGAATATGCAAGTAGGCCTCCGAAAGATTGAGAGACGTAAGGAACTCTCCCTGACGCACCGCAACCAGGACGGATCTGAGAGTTTCCATGCGAAAATGAGGCACCCGAAGGCAACGATTCACCCCCTGGAGATCCAGGATAGGACGAAGGGAACCGTCCTTCTTTGGCACCACGAAATAAATAGAGTACCGACCCGCACCGAGATTGGAAGCTGGAACAGGCACCACCGCTCCCAAGTCTAGCAAGCGGTTCAACGTTACGTGGACGACGGACACTTTCTGAGGGCTCTTGCAGGGCGACAGAACGAAGACATCCCGTAGAGGACAAGCAAATTCCAGCGCGTACCCCTCCCGGATGATTTCGAGGACCCACTGGTCCGAAGTTATGTGGACCCAGGAAGAAAGAAAATGACGAAGACGACCCCCGATCACTAGACTTTCCCACGGGGTCCGCCTCGCTTCATTGCGGTTTGCAATTAAAGGAAGAGGAGGACGAAGGAGAGGCAGTCGAGAAACCTCTTCCCGCTCCTCGAAACCCCGAGGATCGAGAAGCCAGTCATCCGCGCTGGAAACCCCCAAGTCTGGAAGACCGGAATCGGCGAAAATCCCGAAACTGACCTCTAGTCGAAGACAGACCTCTAATCTGGCGAGGCTTATCCTCCAGAAGCCTCCCACCCTTAGATTCTCCGAGGTCCTTGACCAACTTATCCAGGTCGTCTCCGAACAACAGCTTGCCTTTAAAGGGAAGCTTACTGAGACGCGCCTTCGAGGATCCATCAGCAGCCCAATTACGAAGCCAGATAGATCGGCGCACCGCCACGACGGAAGCCATACTGTTAGCCAAAGTCCGGATCAAGTCATAGTGAACATCTGCCAAATATGCGGATCCCGATTCTAAGCGAGCAACTTCCAGCAACCCCTGTTGGTCTAGATGGGAGTCCTGACGCAAATGCTGAGCCCATCGCAAACAAGCCCGGGAAACCCAGGCCCCACAAATAGAAGCCTGCAAGGCCAAGGCATTAGTCTCAAAGGCCTGCTTCAATAAACCATCCACCTTTCTATCCTGGGTGTCCTTCAAGGCCGCACTGCTCTCAACCGGAATTGTGGTCTTTTTAGTCACCACCGAAACCGCAGCGTCAATCCGTGGTGAACGAAATTTCTCTTTGTCCTTGTCCGCCAGAGGATAAAGACGATTCATCGTTCGGATACCCTTCAATCCGGAGTCAGGGTGATCCCACTCAGCCTGAATCATCTGATCAACCACCCTGTGCACCGGGAACACTGTTTGAGAATCACGGACCGCCTGAATGAGAGGGTCCTCCAAAACCTCTTCTTCCCCGTGACGCCCGACCGTCAGATTCAGGGGTTGCAAAGACTCGGTAATCAAGGGAATCAGTTCTTCCCTGCGAAAAACACGGATGATCCGAGCCTGTTCCTCCGGCTCCGGAATCACTCCTTCTTCCAAGTCTTCGACCCGGTCTTCAGGTTCCACATCAGACCAGTCCGGCTCAGTCCACGGGATATCCGTGAGTTCAACTTCAGGAACTCGGAGCCGCTTGGCTGCCTTAGGGGCACCTCCCCTCGGCTCTTCCGCCCGGAGAGACGGCGGAGCCGATGGGACCGCGCACGGATCAGATCCTTTCCCCAAACGGCCCTTCTGAAAAGCTTGATGGATAAGAAGTACAAACTCAGGAGAAAAATCCCCCCAGGAAACCTCGCTAGGCCCTCTTGGTGGAGCACTCCCTGGCGCAGAGGGGGTAGGCAGAAGGGAAGGGACGAGAGCCTCTGGAGTCAGCTCTACCCCCCCTGAAACTGGAGAGTCCCCAGATTCCTGAGGGACACTGGTGTCCATGGGCTGCTGTAGTACTGGTGGACTGCAGGCGCAGCCCTTGCAAACCCCCGCGTCAGAAACAGAGCCTTTGCGGGAGCCACAAATGATGCACTGCGGTCGTCGGGACATGGAGAGAAAACCACAAGAGTGCAGAGAGGTTGGAAGAAAAAGGCAGGGCCAACCACAAACAAATGTGCAGCACACACACAGCCCGTCCAGCAACGGAACAATATTATGGCTTTTTTCTTTTTTTTTTTTTTCTTTTTTTTATATAGAGGCAGCGCAGCACCCTGCTCACAGCCTAAAAGAAATCAAAAATAAAATTGTCCCAGCCAAGCCAGGCCGCACAGCACAGAACACACCGCAGCACGGCCCCCGAATAAGAAACGGGAGCCGAAAAACAAAATGGCCGCCGGCACATCGAGGCACCGAAAAAAAGGCGCGAAAAGCCAAAGAAAGGAAAATGAAAGTAAAATGAAAGAAACAAACCAAAACGCAGCGATCTCGCAGACCCGAAGAAGGTTGGACACTGAGAAATCGGCCCAAAATGACACTTACCCCGAAGTGAGGAAGGAGCACAGCAACGGAGCTTACCCAGATGAGAAGCAAGCTGCAATGGCCCCGCGGTGAGAGGAAACACCGACCGGGGCACTAAGCTAACTGGGATCCTCTGAGTCGTGGCATCACCTAGAAAAAAGCCCCCAAATCAGGAGATGGTGATGGTGGTGGCCAGAGTCTCCCTCCGATCTGTCCTGGAGGAGAGATCACAGGCAAAGAAACTGCAGCCGACGTGCCTTAGCTGAGCAGTAAGCAGACGGGCAGTGCAAGCTCGGCTCCCTCCTACAAAGGTATTTAAAGGTACAGACCCCTAAAGAATAAAAGAAAAGGCACAAGGGCAAAACGAATGAAAGAAAAACAAATGTATGAGACCTAAAAACCCCAAAGTGAGCCCGTAGAAGGCTCACACCGCCTCCTGCTGCAAGGAGACTGGACACACTGAGGGGCTGATGGGAGCTCCAGCAGTATACATCCTCACAGGGAAGAATTTGATTGGTCCAGTCTCCTAGCTGCAGGAGGAGGTGCACTACCCGCTGTGGAGGACTAAACTGGAGAACCGCTCAGGAAAAGGCATTTTTAAAGGAGGGTCTCTACCCTCCTTATCATGAGGGTTTCTGAGCACAGCACCCCCTTCCACCGGGACGGTTGTGCGCTTATCAGCACTATGACCAGGGCATCCACTCGATGGAGTGCAAAAAGCCGATCCAGCTCATCCTGAAGCAGGGAGTACAGCCGAGACAGAATTTTAGGACCTCTAAAACCCAGTTCTGGTATCTCTCATCTAGAGACAAGGAGCTGACGCTTAGTTTTAGGGAGTGGAAAAATTCTGATGCCATCTAAAATAAAAGGGTCCACAGGTGAAGCTTGTACCAGAGCAGGCTCGGCTATATGCAGAGCCGCCATCACATCCTGTATCAGGGCAGGGAGGTCCTCTCTGTGAAGCAGATGGATCACAGAAGGATATTCGACTTCAATGAGGGGAAGCTCCTTTTCCTCCTCAAACTTACCTTCCAGGGAGAAAGAATACTCTTATTCCAGACAAGCCAGGATCCTCCGTACAGGAGGCCTGGCCCTGAATGCTACTGGACGTCCCAGAGGGCAAGTACTAGCTAGAGCCTGCGGCCTCCTCACCAGGTGACCCCTCTGAGTGACACCATGTGGGATCCAAAATGACCACTGGTCCCATGGGCAGGAATATCATGGGAGAATCAAAAGGGGCCTCAGAGGTGGCACTGAGCCCCATGGCCCCCACAGGGGTCACTAAAATGGCAAAACATAAAGGGCTCTTGCTGTGTCACCACCACACATGAGGCAAAAAGAACCCAATAGTTGAACAGCAAGAGGAGCAGCGCCAGTCTCATGGCATCATGGCAGAGCAGCAAGACAGCAGGTGGCAAAATTAAGAAACAAGCCTGCCAAAAAGAATTGAGAAAAAGAAACTAGACAATAACAAAAAGGGAATCTCAAGCATCTGTAATGCTGGTTGGCTGATACTGGCCCCTTCAGTCTGAAGCCCAGCTGTTGGAGAGAGAAAGAAAGCCCCTCTTATTTTTAAACTTGGAAGTACTTTATTAAAAAGTGTAAGAGCACCAAATAGAGCCTATAGAAAAGAATAGGCTTTGAATCTCTTCCCAGGGGGAAAAAAAAAAAAAAAAGATACATGAAGTTAAGAGAGCAGAAATGGGACAGCCAGAGGGAAGAGGGCTTGGGCCCAACTTTTGAACCCCCCCCCCCCCAGGGGCCCTGTGGGATCCCCCTGTCTGTTCTTCAGCCTACCAAGAGTTAAGAACCCCTGGGTAGTAGTATAGGACTCAGGGCAAGCTGTCAGTTCAAGGAGACAGGGGCATATCCAAGCTCCGAGCAATATTAGGCCCACTGGTATCTGCCACAATGGCCACTGGGCCAGAGGAGACAGAAATATCTGCACTGCTGCATCAGTTCTAAGACCTTGCCACCTGCTGAAAGAAGACAAATACTGTTTTTTTCTCAGTGCTGCATCAACATATATACAAAATGATGACATCAATGAAAGTTTCTTTTGTCTGCCTCCACATGCTGGCTGGGGAGCACAGCCCACTCGCCTGGGCTGGTCTGGCAGGCTAAGGAAGGTGAAATCAGACCTTATCTGCTATTTTATTTTCCTGGAGTCCCTCCAGTCCAGTCAAGTGGGTTACGCTCATCTAACAGCAAGTGGAGAATGAGAACACAACTTAAAGTATGCAATAAGTAGCCTGTGCCACTGACAATAGCCAGTATGAACCCCACAAAGCAGAGAAAATGGAGCCAACTCCAATTCTCCAAGCCTGTACACCCAGATGGTAATGTCATGCAAAAGAATGAAGAAATGACCACGTCACCACTTTACAAATGTCCTGGAGAAACCAGACCAAACTTTGCCCAAGAGAATGCCTGAGCCCATCTGGGGTGGGCCCGCAAGCCTGAGGGCGCTGAGTGCACCTTCAACAGATACGTGGATACAATAGCCTCCCAAATCCACAGAAGCTGCCTCGCCTTTCTGAGGATTGCCAAACACGACAAAGAGCCTTTCGGAACATCAAAAGGACTAAGTCTCCTTCAAGAACTGCTTGAGGGACCTGTAGACATCCAGCTTATGCAGAAGACAGGCCTCATCAGAATCCTGCGACCCAGAAAAGGTCGTTAATGAGACCATCTGAGTGAGGTGAAAGCTGTACACAACCATCGGCAAAAAGGAAAGCATTGGAGTGGAGGAGTGGCCTAGTGGTTGGGGCAAGGTACTTCAGGTCGGAAGGTCGGGGGTTCAAATCCCACTAGAGGACAGCAACCTTGGGCTGGAAGGACTGGGGTTTCTAGTCCTATGGGTGCTCCTTGTGGTCTTGGGCAAGCCACTTAATCCTCAACAGCCCATGTTCCCTGTAAAATAGTTATCTCCAAGTTATAATGCCCTGTTCAATGTAATTTCAGTTTGTTCAATGTAAACCACACTGATGCAGAATAGCGCGGTATATAAGAGAATGTAAATAATAAAGAAGAAGCACCATCTTCTTCGAAAACACCAAGTAAGACTCCTTACAAGACAAAGCCTGGAGCTCCGAAACTCAACAGGTTAAACAAATCAATACCAAAAGCACTATCTTCAATGTCAAGTCCTTCACTGTGGCTCCTCCGAATGGCTCAAAGATCAAAGCAGAGAGCACCAAATTAAAGGTCCCATGAGAAAACCATGGTCAGACATGGGGGACAAAGATGCTTAATGCTTCGAAAGAAACAAATCAGATCCTCATACATCGACAGGGCTTGACCCTGAACACATACCAAAGCCGCCACATGGACCCTCAATGAGCCCAAGGCCAAACCTCTCTCCAACCTGGCTTGCAGAAAAGCCAGAGTATCAGAAGTGAGGCCTTAAGGGGGCGAACGCTATGCTCTCGGCACCAAACTTCAAAAAAACTATGCCAGATCCATGTAGGCCAATGATGCTAATCACATGCGAGCCTGCAACAAGGTATCAATGACATCAGATAAATAGCCTCTGTGCCTCAGTCGACCCTTCTCAAGAGCCAAATCATAACAAGAACCAACCCATGTCCAGCATCTGCACCAGCCCCTGGGTAAACAAGTCCACATCTTGCTTACCCAGCTATCAGCAGTTGCACAAGCTCTGCATACCAAGGACGTTGAGGCCAGTCCAGTGCAAATTAGCACCACTTGCCCCTGATGGGACTCTTATTTGCTGCTGGACCAGACCGATCAGAGGCCACAGAGGAAACACATACAGCAGATCTACACTCAGCCAATGCTGAACCAGGGCATCCATTCCCTCTGACATATGCGTTCTGTGGCAACCTAAGAAACGATCGACCTTGGTATTCTCCAGAGACGCCATCAAGTCCATCGCCAGCAGCCCCCAGCAATCCACAATCTGCTGGAATGCAAACTGCAACAGAGCCCACTCCTCGGGATCCAGAGAGTTGCGACTCAAATAATCCACCTGAACATTCTTCTTCCTAGTGACGTGGGTCACAGAGAGTGCCAGCCAGTGGGCTTCTGTCCACTGCAGCAACAGAAACACCTATGCCACTACCATTGAGCTCCAAGTGCTGTCCTGCTGACTGATATATACCACTGTCATGGCATTGTCCGACAGCACTCACACCACTCTGCAACTCAGCAATAGAGGAAACACCTCAAAGGCCAGATGCACTGCCCCGTCTCCACGCAACTGAGTGACCAATTCCTCTCCTCTTAGTTACTGCCACTGATATCTCCACAGACCAGTTCATCAATATTCGGTTAGTGTAGGGGCCGTGCGACCACTGTCTGGATAATAGTGACACTTATCCAGATAAGTGGGTAGTTTGGGCCAATGAAAAAGCTGGCCTAAACTACTATCTGGATAACTTATCTGATAGCAGTTAAAAATCACCACTTATTTGGATAAATGCCTTACAATATGGTTATTCAGCAGCAGCCACTCTCCACACAGTGATTCTGAATAGCCAAAGGATATTTAAATGCAATAGCTGATCACTGTGATGTTTAGCTCTGGAATTTGTTACCAGAGGATGTAGTAAAAGCTGTTAGTGTAGCTGAATTTAAGAGGTTTGGACAAAGTTCCTGAAGGAAAAGTCCATAAACCATTATTAAAGAGGATCAGAGAAATCCACTGCTTACCCCGGGATAAGCAAAGAGGAATCTGCGTACCTTTTTGGGAACTGATAGGTACCCGAGACCTGGATTGGCAGCTGTTGGAAACAGGACCCTGGGCTTAATGGACCCTTGGTCTGACCCAGTATGGCATCTGTTATGTTCTTGTATCAACGGCTTTGAATATCATCCTTTTTACTTTTATATCAGTGGTTCTCAACCCAGTCCTCTGGGACCCCCAGGGTAGTCAGATTTCAGGATATCCACAATGAATATGCACGAGATAGATCTACATACAATGGAAGCAGTGCATGGTGGATCTCTCTCATGCATATTCATTGTGGATACCCTGAAAATCCAACTGCACTAGGGGTCCCAGAGGGCTGGGTTGAGAACCACTGTTTTATATCAAGGCATGCCAGGAAAATAAAGATTAGTACATAAGAGACAAAACAATACAATATATGTTCAAATGGACTAACATGGCAGGGTACTACTTTATGCCCCGATGAAACATTTGCCAAATCAATTTTGGGGCAACAGGGATTTCCCATTATTGCTGAGTTTTCAGTTTAATAGCTTGCCTAATCTCCATTCGAATTTCACACGCTCAAATCGATGCAGCAAACTGCACTATTTATTTGAGCAGTTTTATATACCGCCTTTCAGCAAAATCAAAGCTGTTTACATCAAACAAAACGAGAACATTTCATTATAACTTATTTGAAGAGGCAACTTATCAATAACATATGTAAGAAAGGTAGGATTGTCTTGACATATTTACATGAGGTGACAAAGTGAGATACTTAACATATTTACATCTGGGTGATGATATATTTAATATTTACAGCTAAGTAAAAATACTGACATGGTTTGCAGAACACAGTCACAAGTGAGTTATTACATTTTACCACTCTTCAATGTGACATATTGCATTGTAGATGTAGTTGATTATTTACATATTCTACAGGTATCAAATACATTTATATATTCAGAAGCATTGTGATATTTACTGGTGGCTATAGTGGATTTAGCTATAGTAACATACAAAGTTAGAAATATACTTCCTGCCATGGTCTATGTGGAATGTCTTAGTATCTTATGGATGGTTGATGTTTAGGGATCTGTTGTACTGTGGTGCCAGGGTGTGTGTCTGGGTCTAAGTGGGAAATAATTCTTCAACTGGCTCTGAAATACCAAAGTGCTCTATAAAAAGATGGGTTTTGAGGCCTTTTCTGAAGGTCAGTGGTAGCTCTCAGTCTGTCTGGCAGGGCATTCCATAATGAAGGGGCTGAGAAGCTGAATGCTTTGTTAGTTAATGCTTTAGTGAGTTTTCTAAAAGAGTTGGGAACGAGTAGAGTGTTCTGGCTGCGTTGCCTCCTTGAGGTGTTGCTTATTAGCCCAGATAAGAGAGAGAGCACCATCACATCTAACAGTTTAAACGTAGTCATGATTATTTTATATTTAATCCTGCTTTGTATAGGTAACCAGTGGAGTTTGAATAGAATTGGAGTAATGTGCTCAGATGCACTTGCTTTAGTGAGCATTCTGGCAGAAACATGTTGAGCTACCTTTAGTTGGTGTAGTGCTTGTTTTGGGAGACCTTGAAGGGTAGTGTTACTGAAGTCAATGTGAGGTAGAATTAGTGCTTGGAGGACAGATCTAAAGTCCTGTTGTGATAATAAGGGGGTCTAAGTGGGAAATAATTCTCTATGTATTTTGCTTGAGATTTTCATATGGTAGTCTTGCTCCCTGATGCAGGAAGCAAGCTAAAGTGGGAAAATTGCAAGCAAAACCATTGATGGCTGCAGCTGAAACGGAGGCAACTCCGAAGACTTCCCTTCACGCTTCAGTTATGCCTCTATGCAGTAACCGAATCAGGGAGGGTTCCGGGACTGGACTGGAGGTACTCAAGGAAAGACAATTAACAGGTAAGTCCTGATTTCACCTTCCTTATCGTCTCTCCAGTCCAGTCCAGTCCAGTCCCGTACCTCTGGGATGCAACCTAGCAGCCCTATTGATGGGAGGGGCCCACAAGCCCGGCCTGAATTACCATTGTACCAAACCTTGTGTCCCTCACTGCCTGCACATCCAGGCGATAATTATTTATTTTATTTAACAGGTCTTCTATACCACCTTCTCCTATAATCAAAGCAGTTTACATGTCAACTCAAATACAATTACATGGAATTTCAACTCATTACATAGTGAGATGGGGAGACATGCGGGTGGTACTTAGAAGTAAACTTATTTACAAAGATGAATATTTACAGTATGTACAGAGGAATGCCATGAGGTAGGGGGTGCAAGTGTCACAGGGGACTGATAGTGGAGTCTATGGGTGTGGTGGGGTGCTATGCATTAGGTGATGGCTCCAAAGTGATCTCTGAAGAGGAAGGGTTTCAGCTTCTTCCTGAAATCCTTGGCATTGGTAGTAGCTCTCAAGTCATCCAGAAGGGAGTTCCATAGAACCAGTGCTGAGAGGGACAGGGCCTTTATGGATGTGGACCAGGTGGTTTTGATGTAGGTGCTCGGAGTTAGGATAGCGTCCATACTGTTACGTCTTCTGGGGCTGAGAACCAGTTACACCTTTTGGACATCTGGTGGGTTTTGTGGCGAGAGGACCACATGGCCGCTGTACACATCTCCCAGCAGAACTAAACCATAGTCCGCCCACGAGTCAGCCTGAGCCCTGGTCAAATGAGCCCGCAGCCCTGTCATCCTTCTCAACAAATATGCTGACACAATAGCCTCTTTAATCCATCTAGAGCTGGAGGCCTTGGCTACTGTCTCCCCCTTAAGCGAACCTCCATACAGGATGAACAAACAAACTGACTTCCAAAACGGGGCAGTCCTCTTCAAATAATGCCACAACACCCGTCAGATGTCCAAAAGGCGTAACTGTGGTTCTGAGCCCTCTTCCAGTACCTTCGAGAGCGCTAGCAGAGTGACCGTGCTGGTTCAGGTAAAAAACAGAGAGGACCTTAGACAAAAAACAAGGGCACTGGACAGAGCACTACCTTTGCCTTTGAGATGGAGAGAAAGCACTCTCTACATGAAAGAGCTTGGAGCTCCGAAATGGTCCAGGCGGAACAAATTGCAATCAGGAAAACCGTCTTAAGCGTTAAGTCCTTCAGAGTGCATGATCTCAGAGGCTCAAAGGGCTCTTCCACCAACACTGATAACACCAAGTTGAAGTCCCAAGGAGGGACCACTGACCACAGCAGTGGACTGAGCTGCTTCACTGCCCTCAGAAAACTGGCCATGTCTGGGTGTGCCCCCAACGACACCCCTTGGATCCTGCCACCTGCATGCCAAACCTTTCTCCAATCCGGACTGCAGGAAGGATAGCACCTCCGGCACTGTTGCCAACAAAGATTTACACTGTCATTCTATACACCAGGCCTCAAAGATCCGCCACACTCTATATATGACAGCGAGGTGGACCTTTTCTGAGCCTTCAACAATATTGAAATTACCGGTCCCAAATAGCCTCGGTTTCTCAACCCAGCCCTCTCAAGAGCTATGGATGGGAGGAGTGGTCTAGTGGTTAGGACAAGGTACTTCAGGCCGGAGGGCCGGAGGCTCAAGTCCCACCTGGGGACAGCAATCTCAGGCTGGAGGGACTGGGATTTCTAGTCCTATAGGCACTCCTTGTGGTCTTGGGCAAGCCACTTAACCCTCCATTGCCCATGTTCCCTGTAAGTATTAGCGAATGTGTGTCATATCCCCTCATGTTAAATGTATCCTCCAATTGACAGCTTTGACCTGGTGAAAAGTGGGATATAAATACAGCTAAATAAATAATAAATAAATAAATGCCATAAGCAAGAATCGATCCACCTAAGGCATTAGTAGCAGCACCTAGGCCGAAGTCGGCTCAGAATGGCAGCCGCCATAGCTGGTACACCGTCAGCTGGACCTTGTCTACATACCATGAGCGCCTCAGCCAGTCGGGGGCAATCAGAATAACCATCCCCCGGTGAGCTTTGACCCGCCGTACCATGTGGCCTATGACAGCCAAAAGAGGAAAGACAGCAGGTAACGCAACAGTGGTGCACACCAATCATGGATCTAATGGAGGAGACATCTGTTACACAATTCCGTAGCCATAGATAATGGCGTGCTGCCACTACCGACACCATGCTCTTCGAAAGACCTCTGATGAGATCATAGAAGGCCGTCCACGAGATACATGGTCTCGGAGTCCAGTCTTGTCAGTGCTGCTGAGAGTTCCTGAGATTCTTCGCTCGGCTCCAGTAGCTCCTGCACCCACCACAGGCAGGCCCTGGCCACTAATGAACATCTGTAAAGACAGAGCATTGATATCAAATGCCTGTTTCAACAAGGTATTCAACTTCCTATCCTGCACATCCTTGAGCACTGTTCTGTCCTCCACAGGGATTGTGGTCTCCTTAGTCATGGCAGAGTCCGTGGCATCTACCTTCGGGGATCGAAGCATCTCCCACTTCTGTTCTGGCAGTGGGTAAAGACGGATCATGGTCCTACTGCCCCTCATTCCAGCTTCCGGGAGGGTCCCACTCATCCTGGAACATCTGCTTGATCATCTGATGCAAGGGAAACACACTCTGTAGTTTTCAGAGGCCTGAAATAGTGGGTCTTCCAGTGCATCCTCCCCAGGCAGGCGCCCTGATGGCATGTTAAGCGTTTTCAATGACTCAGTTATGAGCACCACCAACTCCTCCCAATGGAAGATACAGACTATTCAAAACGCCTCTTCCTGTGGGATCTCACCCTATTCCAGCACCTCTGCATCCGTGCCCAACTCTGCTTCCTCCAAATCTTCCTGCTCCTCCGAGTAACGGGCCCCCACTAATCAAATGAGTCACCCTTGAGCCTTAACCTGCCCAAGAACGGCTTCTCGTCTGTCGCCTGCTCCATGTCTGTTGCCAGCCTCTTTTTGACCAATCCAGACATGAAGGAAAGATTTTGTCTCCCGCTACTTCATGCAGAAAGTCTTATGTATGAGGACGACAAATTTGGGTGAACCCCCCCCAGGGGCATGCTCTCCTCTCTGCCCCTGGGAGATTGAAGGCCTTGGTGAGGTGTGCTCCCTGCTGTACGGTTCTAACACTGGAGGGGGCAGATCCAGCTCTTCCCGTCGCCCCTGTGTCCTGGCCCTCCTTGTATTGCAAGCTGCACCCAGCAGCCCCAGAGGGCCCTGCTCACCCTGAGGTGTCTGAGCTTCTGCCTTGGAGCCTCAGCAAATGCCTGTCACAGAGACCATTCCTCACTGCGCCCTGCAAGTCAAACTCTGTGACCTGGCAGGCATAGGTCAGACTGGAGAATAAGGAAGGCTCTATTACCCCTTCCATGCCCCTGTCAGCTTCTTTTTTCCTGTTTTTTTCCTTTATTTTTTTTCTTCAATAAATGGAAGCTGTCTGAATTTCCTTGAAGGCTCCCTACAAACAAGTCACATAATCAGAAGTACAATAAAAAAAATCACAGAGGTGCAGACCCTGAATCTGTGGATCCCTCCTCCCCCCCCCCCCCCCCACTCCTAACGGCATGTGCTGGAAGTTACAAAATGGCACAGAATCCCATGCTGCAGTGAAACCCACGAAAAAAGCCACGCGGTGACAGGCTAGCGTTCGGAACCACGCAGAGAAACTTCCCCGGCTACCGCTGTGCTTACCCTATGCCTCTTCAAAAGCTGCCAAAGAGCAGACTGCTTTCCCTTCTCCCCGCTTCGCGTTCAGCCCTTCCTGCTGGCTGCGGCGGAAGTCCTCCAGAGGGTCACTTGATCGGGTGCCAGTTTCCTAGCGGCTCCTCATCCGATAATTGATTCAGGAGCCACGGCTACTAGCTCTCCAGGATCAGAGGCCTCCTCTTCCTCTGGAGGGAGAGCCCCTGCCCCACTTGAACCCCGTTAGCTGGCTTTTTAGTTATTTTTAGGCTTATTTTCCCCCCAAAAAAACTTAATGTGTCAGACACAACTGATCTAGGAATCCTAATCCCTGACTGCCCAGCCAAGAGAAACCCGTATCTCCAGATTTAAAAAGGAGGAGAGATCAAAAATAAGAAAAGCTCCTTAGCTGTCCCTAGAGTAGGTCCAGAACTCTGGGATCACCAGCTCTGGCTGCTTCGAGACTGAGCTTACTGCAGCTCATAGGTGGTGCCAGCTGTCTAGTATACTGATGCCATCAAAAGAGGACATGCTCAGTCTCCAAGCTGCATGGTTGACTACCCAGAAGTACAGGACTAGACTAGAGGGACAATAAGAAAAGGGAATAACGAGTGAAGTAATCAAATCTGCAGATGACACAAAATTATTCAAAGTTCTTAAAACCTAAGAGAATTGTGAAAATTTGCAAGAGGACCTTAATAAACTGGAAGACTGGATGTTCAAATGGAAGATTAAATTAATGTGAACAAGTGCAAAGTTACGCACCTAGGAAAGAACAACCTAAACTATGGTTACACAATGCAAGGTTTCACATTAAGTATCACCACCCAGGAAAAGGATTTAGGCATTGGAGACAAAAGCATGGACACCCCCTTCGGCAGTTTACTGGAATATTATGAATTATTTCTGTAGTTACAGATGGATAGTATAAGCTTGTATTAGTAATATTATAAATTATGTTCACAGTACCCTTTAAGGAGAAAGCAGCTTATCTTAACCAGGAATGTGAGGCCCTCTATTGCTCATTTGCTCTGAATAGGTGCCAGAGAATCTGTGAAGGTGTCACTCTGGAATTTATCCAATTGAATTACTAGTCAAGTCTATCGCAGGACAAGAGATGCTATAATTTGTTACCAGGACCTGTTTCTCTTCATAGATTTCTGTTTGTGCCGATTTATGCAAATATTTCAATAAAAGGGCCAACTGAAAGAGTAACAAGCTGAAGCATAAGAACATAAGATAAGCCATACTGGGTCAGACCAAGGTCCATCAAGCCCAGTATCCTGTTTCCAACAGGGGCCAATCTAGGTCATACGTACCTAGCAGTTTCTCCAAAAGACACAGGTTCTGCAATGCTTATAACTGGGTCAAGCATTGATATCCTGGGTCTCTTCTTAATAATGGTTTATGGACCTTTCCTCCAGGAACTTGTCCAAACCTTTTTTAAACCCAGCTACACTAACAGCCTTTACTACATCCTCCGGTAACAAATTCCAGAGTTTGATTACACATTGAGTGAAAAAATATTTTTTTTTATTAGTCTTGAATAGTTTACCCTGTAGCTTCATTGCATGCCCCCTAGTCTTTCTATATTCTGATAACGTAAACAATCAATCTACGTTTACCCGTTCCACTCCATTCATTAATTTATAGACCTCTATCATAGCTCCCCTCAGCCGTCTCTTTTCCAGGTTAAAGAGCCTTAACCTTTTTAGCCTTTCTTCATAGGAGTATCCTTCCATCCCCTTTACCATTTTGGTGGCTCTTCTCTGAACCTTTTCTAATAACGCTATATCCATTTTAAGATACGGCGACCAGAATGGCATACAATATTCAAGGTGCGGTCTCACTATGGAACGATATAGAGGCATAATATCATCTTTTATTTTCCATTCCTTTCCTTATGATACCTAGCATTCTATTTGCTCTCTTGGCTGCCACTGCACACTGGGCCGAGGGTTTTAACATGTTATCCACAATGACGCCTAAATCTTTTTCCTGGGTGGTGGTTCCTAATGTGGAACCTTGCATTGTGTAACCATAGTTTGGGTTGTTCTTCCCTAGGTACATAACTTTGCACTTGTCCACATTAAATTTCATCTGCCATTTTGATGCCCAGTCTTCCAATTTATCAAGATCCTCTTGCAATTTTCCACAATCCTCTTGGGTTTTAACAACTTTAAATAGTTTTGTGTCATCTGCAAATTTGATAACCTCACTCGTTATTCCACTTTCCAGGTCATTTATGAATATGTCAAAAAGCAGCGGACCGAGCACAGATCCCTGGGGTATACCACTATTCACCTTTCTCCATTGGGAAAATTGGCCATTTAGCCCAACCCTCTGCTTTCTATCTTTAAGCAGATGGGGAGAAGCTGCATACTTAGTAGTCTCCCCATTTCCTCTTCGGCCTAAGATTTTATACAAACTACTATCAAGTGTCTGTGTTTTTCTTTATGATTAAGAGACATTCCTCCTGTCCAGCCATACGAAGAAGCAAGGATATACAAAAGCCTGGAAGCTGTTTGAAGTTACTCTAAGTTCTAAAATCTACAGGCATCATGGTGGATAACACGTTGAAACCCTCCACAGTGTGCGCAGCGGCAACCAAGAAGGCAAATAGAATGCTAGGAATCGTAAGGGAAAGAATGGAGAATAAAACAAAGGATATTATAATGCCTCTATCATTCCATGGTGTGACCGCACCTTGAATATTGTGTGCAATTCTAGTTGCTGTATTTTAAAAAGTAAACCACTACCAATGGACGTACATACTATAAATACAGACTGTAGATAAGTGTAAATTGATGTACATAGTTACCACCAGTTGAATTTTCCAAGTTAATCTACCCTGTTCATTGTAAGTGCATTTACTGCACAATACTGTTGTATGTAAACCGAACTGATTTTTAAGAGTGCGGTATAAAAGAACAATAAATAAATATAGCAGAATTAGAAAAGGCACAGAGAAGAGTCACCAAAATGGAAAAAAAGGATGGAAGAATACCCCCATGGAGGAGAGACTTAAAACGTTGGGGCTCTTCAACCTAGCAGAGACGGCTGAGGGGATAAGATAGAAATCTATAAAATTAATGAACTGAGTAGAACAGGTAAACATAGATTGATGTTTACGCCATCAAAAAGTAGAAAAAGACTAGGGGACATGTAGTGAAGCTACAGTGTAACCTGTACATTAAGAGAAAATATTTTTTCACTCCACACACAAATCAATCAAACTCTGGAATTCATTACCGGAGGATGTAGTAACAGCGGTTAGAGTAGCTGGGTGTAAAAAAGTCTTGGACAAGTTCCTGGAGGAAAGGTCCATAAACCATTATTAAAAAGGGGACCTTGGAAATCCACTGCTTGCCTCAATACAAGCATTGTGGAACCTGTGTGTCTTTTTGGGAAACTACTAGGTACTTGTGACCTGGACTGGTCACTGTTGTTAACAGGATACTGGGTTTGATGGACCTTGGTCTCAGTATGGTATATCTTATGCTCTTATGACATCACCTGATGCCACAAAGATGCACCCAGTGAGCTCAGTCTTCCATATAGAGCAAAAAGTGCTTTATATGGCAGGCTGCATCCTGGGGCACATTATCATAGACCCCTGTGTCTGGCTTACCCCCCCCCCCCCCCTCACTTAGTGCAGACTTTTGACACACAGCTTATTTGCATGCTGTTTGCATTAAACTTGTGTTAGGAAACCCTATAATAGAGCTTTATTTAGCACTAGGTTCAAGGGCAGAGTTTCTGCATTTGAGCTGTGTTTCATCCTCCTTGTTTAGTGGATAACTTTGGAACAGATTCCGAACATAAACAGAAAAAAAACCCCTACACTGGCTCCTGAGGTAAAAACCCTGTAAATACAGCAGGAAAGGAAACCTTAACTGTCTTACAAGTAGTACAGCGGTCATATACGTTGATATCTATCCTCTTAATTCGACCACATGCCTTGTATTCAGTGCAATAAATTGTGGTGCCTTCATTCTGAGACTAATAATCTGGAACCTAAGAGCTTGCCCTATATGCCTCAAGTTGGCAGCCATACAAAATGAATTGACTCTATTAAGGGAAGAAGTAGCTGCAATGAAACACACTTCTAGGATACAAACCAAACAAAGTCCCCTGCCGCTCCCACAGAAACTCAAACATCCCAGGAACAAATGGATCACAGTGGGCTCTGGTAGACTATGTCCGGTAATGCAGAAACACCCTGTACATCAAGAGATATCACTGCATAGTGCCTTCTCTGCTTTGGTTAATGAGGATGCCAAAGCCAGGGAAGCTCAAGGGCCCTTAAATAAGATAGTCAATGCCCAATCTCCTGATAAAGCACCAATTATGAAGAAAGACTCAAGGAACAGAAAACTACTACTACTTGGTGATTCCATCATCAGAGGTACCAACTTGGAAACACAGTTCAAAGGAGGGAAGTTAGTCAAATGCTTCCTAAGCTCTTCATCTAGTAAGAATACAAACCAAATTGTTGATGTACTTAGCGTTGAAAGTGAGCACTCCAAAATTGATGTTATCATCCACTTGGGTACAAATGACCTGGCTAGAAAAAGATTTATAGGCGACTGGGGAAACAGATGGACCAACAAGAGACTATACTGTGCTGATAAGATTCTTCTCTCTGCAACACAGAATGTGGTCCAAGTGAAAAATTCAGCCAGTATGTGGATACCCATTTAAACTAGAAAAAGGGGGTGACGGATGGGGAAGGTCAAGTTCTGGACGTCACTCCCTGCAAAAGCAGAACAACATCAGAAACAGACACACTTTTAAACCACACATCAAAAACAAGTGGGAAGTAGACAGCACAAAATCAATGCAAAACACACACAAACCAGTTAAATGCTGGAAAGCAATGAGCACAAATGCTCGAAGCTTATACAATAAAGTTCTAGACTTGGAAGCCCTAATGGTGGAAATGGACTTGGACATTGTGGCCATTACAGAAACATGGTTTAATGAATCGCATGATTGGGATATAGCCATAGCTGGCTATCATCTATTCATAAGAGACAGAGAAAATGGAATAGGAGGAGGAGTAGCCTTGTATGTCAAAAGCAATATTAAAGCTACTGAAATGCAGGGGGCATGGGGAAAAGAAGAAGCACTCTGGGTTGTGTTGGAGATGGCACTGTCACCCATACTGCTGTAGTCTACAGACCTCTGACTCAAATCGAAGAGCTAGATAACAAATTGATTACAGAAATTGTCAAAATAGCCACAAAGGGGGAAGCGATCATATTGGGTGACTTTAATCTACCCGATGTGGATTGGATTACTCCTTCTGCAAATCTGGAAAGAAGCAAAAAAAACAAAACAAAAAACAAAACAAAACAAAACAAAACTGTGGATGCTCTGCAAGATGCATTACTTAGAGAAATGGTGATGGAATCAACAAGGGAAAGCTCAATGCTGGATTTAGTCCTCACCAACGGTGATAGAGTGTCAAATGTCTGGGTGGGTGCACCTGTGAGCAGCAGCGATCATCACACAGTGTGGTTTGAGATAAAAACCAAGGTGCAGTCCAACTATAGCAAGCTCAAAGTCATGAACTTCAAAAACACTGACTTCAATAAAATGACCATGTACCTAAAAGGAGGAGTTGACAGAGTGGAAGGAGATAAGGGAAGTGGAATTGCAATGGGCTAAACTAAAGGTGGCAATAAAAGGGGCAACAGATAAATATGTAAGAAAAGTAAATAAAAACAAAAGGAGAAGGAAACCTATTTGGTTTTCCAAAGATGTGGCTGCTCAAATAAAGGCAAAAGACACAGCTTTCGCAAAATTCAAAAGCTTGCAAACAGAGGAACACAGAAACGAATACAGGATCAAACTCAAAGAGACAAAAAGAGAAATAAGGAAAGCAAAATCAAAGGCAGAGGAAAAGATGGCTAAAGATGTTAAGGGTGGCAACAAAACTTTCTTCAGGTATATTCGGGAAAGGAAGAATCGCAGGACTCAGAAGTGCTGGGAATGGACTCATGGAAAGGGACTTTGAAAAAGCGAAATTGCTAAACAAATACTTCTGCTCTGTTTTTACTAAAGAAAATCCTGGAGAAGGACCAACTGTGACTCCCAAATATAAAGATGGGAATGAAGTAGATACCACACCATTCACAGAAGATGATGTGTTAGAACAACTTGCGAAACTGAAAGTGGACAAGGCCATGGGACCGGATGGGATACATCCCAGGATACTGAAAGAGCTCAGAGATGTTCTTGCAGGGCCGTTGAAGGATGTTTTCAACAGATCCTTGGAAACAGGAGAGGTTCCTCAGGACTGGAGAATGGCTGATGTCGTACCTCTACACAAAAGTGGTGACAGGGAAGAAGTGTCAAACTACAGGCCCGTGAGCCTTACCTCGGTGGCGGGCAAAGTAATGGAGGCACTTCTGAAGGAGCGAATAGTGAACTTTCTCAAAACCAACAGGTTGTAAGATCCGAGGCAACATGGTTTTACCGAAGGACGATCTTGCCAAACAAATCTGATTGAGTTCTTTGACTGGGTGACCAGAGAACTAGATCAGGGGCATGTGATGGATGTCATCTACCTGGATTTCAGCAAAGCCTTTGATACTGTTCCTCATAGGAGGCTTATCAATAAACTCAGTAGTTTGGGGATAGGTCCCAAGGTGGTAAACTGGATCAGAAATTGGTTGACTGATAGACCACAGAAGGTGATGGTAAATGGAGGAAAGAAAGGTGATTAGCGGGGTGTCCAGGATTCGGTCCTGGGCCCGGCACTGTTCAATGTATTTGTGAGTGGTATTGCTGAAAGACTGAATGGAAAGGTCTGTCTTTTTGCAGATGACACAAAAATTTGCAGCAGAGTGGACTCCCCTGAGGGAGTCCTTAATATGAGAAAAGATATACAAAAGCTGGAAGGATGGTCAAATGCTTGGCAATTAAGATTGAATGCAAAGAAGTGCAGAGTCATGCACTTGGGTAGCAGAAACCCAAGAAAAATTACACGATAGGGGGCGAGAGGTTGGTGTGCATGGATCAGGAGAAAGACCTTGGTGTGATTATTTCTGTAGATCTTAAGGTGGCAAAACAGTGCGACAAGGCGGTGGCAAAAATACCACTGTATAAGTCACTGGTGAGGCCTCACTTGGAATACTGTGTTCAGTTTTGGAGACCGTATCTTGCAAAGGATGTAAAAAGAATGGAAACTGTTCAGAGAAAGGCAACCAAAATGATTTGGAGCCTGCATCAGAAGCCTTATGAGAAGAGACTTTGGAGGAGAGGAGGGATAGGGGAGATATGATTCAAACCTTTAAAATACTTAAGGAGAAATAATGAACAAACCAACCTCTTCCAAAGACGGGGAAGCTGTAAAATGAGAGGGCATAACATGAAGCTGCAAGGTGGAAAATTGAAAGGCAATATCATGAAACACTTTTTCACTGAGAGGGTGGTGGATGCTTGGAATGCCCTCCCGATAGAGGTGGTGGGGCAAATACAGTGACAGAATTCAAAATGGCATGGGACAGACACAATGGATCCATTTATAGCAACAGAATACAATCAAAATAAACGGAACCATCTAACTTCTCAACAAATAGGGGTGTCCTGCATGGAGCGGTAGGTTCACCCCTAAACAAAGACATGGGGAGGGGTGGCCTGAACAGAGTGGCACCTATTCCTGCCATCTTACTCCGGCTATCTTACTGGGCAGACTAGATGGACCATACTGGTCTTTATCTGCCATCATTTACTATGTTACTATGTACAGTAACTTTAATGAGAAAAAGCATAGACTATTTTAATTTGTAATAACTAGGTCACAGATACATACCCCTCATCGCTACTTTTACTCTCAAAGGTTGTATATATAAACCATATACGAGTTTCGGAAATATAGGATGGACGTGGTGGTGGGGATTCAAGACATGTTAAATTTAATGGTTAGCCGCCTAATGCAACAAACACAGTGTGGTAGGCTATGGCCTATATAATAGCCGGTACATGTATGAGAGGCCTGCAAGCTAGGTCTGAGTCCCCACCCCCTTAGAAATAGTAGTGCTGAGAAAGATCAGAGTCAGTGAAGTTCTGAGGATCTGCCTTAAACCGCTCTAAACTGCTTTTGATAAGTTTGTGTTAATCCTTATTCAATTCTTTTATGCTGATGATAGATATGTTCCAGTGTTTTGCATTCTCAAATTCTCTGAGCCTAGAGGCGACCTTGTAGTAGGGATGTGTTTATGTCTAGAAACTGAGCCTTTGTTAGAATAGCCTGAGAAGGAGGAACAGGGTGACCCAGAGAGGGTCCCCGATTGGAGAGATGCAGGGGGCGTTGGAACCAATAGAAAGTCTGCATGTATCAAGCTGAAGAAAAGGTATAAATGAGTATGTCTCTGTAAGAATGGGGCTCAGTCTTTTTGAAGCTTGTCGCTCTGAGCCATGTGCACAATAAATTGGCTTGGATCTTTGAACTGACTCCTGGTTTTATTTATTGCATGCTTATCAGCTGCTACATATTCTTGGTGCGTTGGCCAGAATGTGCGAGTGGGGGATGGTATGCAGGTGAATATACCACAACTTCTCGCCTCAAAGGTTTGGTCCGGTTGGAACCATGTCTGTCCGACTGCAGGGGAATTCTCAGGCGCCGCCAGTCTTATTGTATCGGAGAGGGTTTCGCCTTGCCTCGGCAGGCCACTGGGTCCAGCTGGCCAACACCTCCGAACCTGAGGGGAGTCCAGGATCCAATCCATGTAATGGTTTGATATCGGGAACCGGATCCGGTGAGTAGCAATTTTCTGCTAATCAGTCAGTCTGTCAGCCGGTCGGGAGCCTGGAATAAGCGCTTCAGAGTCTGATCACCTCTCGGGGCGGTCCTAGTAGGTCTCAGAAGTCTTAAAGGTATAAGCAGAGACTGAACCCACCAACCCCTCAGCCAGTCAGGTTTTATTGGGATTTATTCTGTTTTGAATGTCTGCGTGTGTGAATGAGAGGTCTTGAATACAGACCAAGCGAGGTGCTGGCTCCTGACTAGTGCATTGCCAGGTTGCGAAAAGGAGAAAGTGTTTGGTGTTTGTCTCTGGTTTTGTTATCTGTTGAAACAGTTTACCGACTGAAAAAGGACGAGGAGAAATAAAGCAACAAACTAACTCAGGAGTCATTTTTCAGTAAAGATGCTGTTTCACTCATTCCAGCACAGCGAAGACAAGCTGTCTCTGTGATTTTATTTTTCTTCAGCATAGCGTGAGATGGGCAAGCAGAGAGAGAAGGGGCGTGTCTGTACAAAGGAATGTGTAGTATCTTTTAACCCTGTGAAGGCTTATTTTCAACGTTCTGTAGCTAGGTTACTTTGTGCTTATTTCAGGAAAATCGTACCTGTTTTATTCAATATGTTCTAATAGTGATGTTCCTTCTGCTATGGTCATGTATTATATATCATTTAAGAGGAATGTTTAGTCAGGATTTTGGATCCCGACAGTTTTGGGCTCAGCCTGGAAAGGGTTGAGTTCTCCCCTGTTCTTGTATGGACAGCAAACACTGTTCAAACAGAAATGATAGCAGAATTAAGGAAACCACTTTTGTTTTTCCTTTGACCTACAAAGTAGAGGTTAAGAGCCCTGACAGGACAATGAAGCATCCTGAGCCAGCTATCGCGTAAGACGGGATCTTTTTATTTATTTAGTGTTTACAGCTGCTCTGTAATTTACGGCTGCTTTGAAAGTCAGGAAAGAGAACTACTGTTTATTTTGTTAAGATAATGCCCGTCTTTCCCGAACTGTAAGATGTGTTGGTGTCCAGAGAAACAATGTACTGTGTTTTGAAAGGTCTTTTAAAATCTCAGTTTCAGAAGTACAGTCTTAGTTTAAAGCCTAGGTTTAGACAATTGCTATTTAGAATAAGCACACACATCCATTATGTTTAGTCCACCAGAAAATGCAGCCTGACTGCCTGCCCCCTCTGTCTGTTGACAAGTACGTCATCATGTGGGGGAAGGGGTCGGAGTCCACGTAGTGGCCAGTGTTAGCTACTTCATGGCCCTTGAGGGCACCTTTGACGTTTCCCATGTTCATCAGATTGTACAGAAAATGTTCCCTGATCAGTTCCCCTACATAGACTCCTGGTTAAATGTTTGTGAGAAAAAAAAAAAAAGAACCTGCCCGTTTATTATAGGAGGACGTGCACCCCCTCATGACCGGAAGCCCCGGTTCAGTTTAAAGTACTCCGTGTGGGCCACAGTCCACCGATGATACTACAAGCAGGGATTCATTTGCCGGTTCAGGGTCACTCACAGCCAGCGCCCGAGAACGTGAAGTGGAACCCAGACAGTCCCGATTGCTGTATACCTTCAGAAGCACAACTACCAGTAAAAGGGATGGTCACATTAATACCGAAAGCCAGCCGACCAGCCTTGTTTACTGAACTAAAAGATGCATTATGCCTCCTACACTGAGAAGCCTTAGGATTTGATTGAACTAATGAACAGTATTAAGCAGACCCATCAGCTTTGATGGCCTCAAGTGGGATCCAAATAGTGCAAGCAGCCCCCACTATATACCCCATGCGATCCAGCAGCCCAGGAGAATTTGTGTATGGTAAACGCAGCTTTTGTCAGTCAGTCCCAGAGAGATATAAAACAATAATTACAGAAAATGGATGGATTTGTGGGCATGAATACAGCCCAGTTAATGGAAGTTGCTCAGAAAGTATGTGAATCGTGAAAATGAATGTGACAGAGAAAGTGAATGAAAGCAGATCTTCTTGCTGCTGCTTTAGTTGAACGACGTAGAGAAGGAGCAGAGGAAGTGGAAGGGGTCGTGAAAATGATCGGCCCCCACTGGGTGCGAATCAGTGCGCCCATTGCAGAGAAGAAGGACATTAGAGAAGTGAATACCCGCATCTTGATTCCACCCCCAGGAAGGGAGGAGGGAGCACTTGGAGAACAGGAGTCATGGAAGAATAAACCGAGCACAGTGTTCCAGCAAGAGAGGGAAGCAGCTATAGAGTGAGTGGCAGCCGAAGAGGGCTACAGCATGGATGAAGACCAGGCCAGACCGGGCTCCAAGTTTTCCCTGGGTCCCCAGGAGCCTAGGTGGACAGAAAATAACGCACCAATTCTTGTATATGACTGAATGCCCTATTCCACTTTTAGGCCGAGATCTGCTTGCAAAGCTCCAGGCACAGATATCCTTTGCTGAAGGGGGATAAATGCAAATGACTGTGAACCCAAAGCATGCTGGATTGATGGTGCTGACTGTTCCCCGAGAAGAAGAGTAGCGGTTCTATAGTGCATCTCCAATCAAGCCAGCTAGTTCCTGTATACCTCCTAACCTTTTAGCCCCACCTGAAGTATGGGCAGAAGATAATCCACCTGGCCTAGCGAAGAACATAGCCCCTGTCATCGTCACCCTCAAGCCAGGAGCGGAACCAGTGCATGTGAAGCAGTATCCTCTTCCCCGACCAGCCATTGAAGGTATCCACTGCCATCTGATGAAACTGTTGAAGTATGGACTTCTCAAGGAGTGCCAGTCACCTTGGAACACCCCCCCCTTCTCCCAGTCAAGAAACCTGGGACAGGAGATTACCGCCCAGTACAAGATCTAAGGCGGGTAAATGATGCAGTTGAAACTATACACCCAGTGGTACCAAATCCTTATATTCTCTTGCGACTGATCCCCGCTGAGACTCCTCATTTCACTGTCCTGGACCAGAAAGATGCCTTTTTCTGCGTACGCTTAGCCCCCACCAGTCAACTTTTGTTTGCTTTTGAATGGCAAGACCCCACAACAGGAAGGCGGGGCCAACTCACCTGGACTCGATTACCCCAAGAATTTAAGGATTCACCTACTCTCTTCAGTGCCGCCCTGAATCAGGATCTTTCAAGCTACTATGTGAACCCCCAGGAGAAAGGGTTCTTCTCCAGTATATGGACAATTTGCTCATAACCACCAACTCAGAAAGTGAATATCTACAAGTCACCAGTGAACTCTTGCACCTTTTTAATGAGGCTGGATACAAAGTCTCAAGAGCCAAGGCGCAATTATGTCAAACAAGTTAAATATCTGGGATTCCAGTTGTCCAGCGGAATTCAACGCCTGGGACCAGAACGCCAAGAAGCTGTATGCAGTATTCCTGCTCCAACCACCAGGAGGCAAGTGAGAGCCTTCTTGGGTGCCACGGGGTACTGTCGTATATGGATTCCCAATTTTGCGCTGCTAGCCAAACCCTTGTATCAAGCTACCAAAGGAATGGAAAAGCCTCCATTGGAATGGGGACTTGAACAGGATGCAGCCTTTCGATCTTTGAAAACCGCTCTGATGTTATCACCAGCTCTGGGTCTACCAGATGTCCATAAAACCTTTCAGTCTCTATGTTCATGAGTCACAAGGAAATGTTCTAGGAGTGTTGACTCAATCTCTTGGATCTTGGCAACAGCCAGTAGCCTACTTATCAAAACAATTGGATGTAGTTGCAGAAGGCTGGCCCCCTTGTTTGAGAGCTGTTGCAGCTACAGCCCTCCTAGTGAGCAAAGCAGACAAGCTGACTTTGAGACAGAATCTTCAAGTTACTGTACCACACTCTGTTCTGACCCTTATGGAACACAAAGGAAGTTTTTGGCTCACGCATTCACGGATGTTGAAGTATCAGAGCATGTTGTGTGATAACCCCCAGATACAACTGAAGGTCAGTCAAGCTTTGAATCCTGCTACGCTGTTACCAGTTGGTCTCGACCCCCCCCTGATCATGACTGTCTAGAAACTATGGGCACTATATTCTCAAGCAGCCCGGATTTGACCAATGTTCCTTTGGAGAACCCTGAATGGACTTTCTTTGTAGATGGAAGCAGTCTTGTCATCATTACTGTGCCGGATATGCAGTGGTGACCCTTGATCTGGTAGTTGAGTCCACAGCTCTGGCCCCAGGAACTTCAGCACAGAAAGCTGAACTGATAGTTCTTACTAGAGCACTGACAATAGGAGAAGGGCTCTGTCTAAATGTATACACAGATTCCAAGTATGCCCCTACAACCTTGCATGCACATGGGGCCCTGTACAAAGAATGAGGGTTGATAACCTCAGGAAGCAAGTCCATTAAGAATGGCCCCAAGATATTTACCTTATCAGATGCATACTGCCTACAGACCTCAGAGTTTAGGAAGAGTAGACCGTATGAATAGAACCCTGGAATCACAGTTATCTAATCTTTGTCAAGAGGTTCACCTGAAGTGGCCCCAGTTCTGAGTTCTTTCTATAGACTTTCTTAGGATATGCTTTGCCCCTATTAAGTCTTTAGGAGTTTCCCCTTTTGAGATTCTGTATGGGCGACCCCCGCCTTTGCACAAGGAATAAAAGGAGATATGCAACAGATTAGATGAAATTACTAGACAAGAACTATTGGTTTTAAGTTCTGTTTTGCAGAGCCTTCAGAAATGGATAGAAGCTCAGTTGCCCATCCATCTAACAGAACCCCTGCATCCTCTCAAGCTTGGAGTCTCGGTGTGGATCAAAGAGTGGAGAAAGACAACGTTGGCACCGCATTGGAAGGGACCTTTTGTTGTCATCTTATTAACCCCAACAGCAGTTAGTTACAGAACTCAAACCCTGGATTCATCACAGTCGAATAAAGTCAGCAGCCATTGATAGCACCGTAGAACGGAAGGCAGCTACAAAAGTTTTAGCTATGTGGCAATATTACCCTATACCCCAAAATGATGCTTTTACGCAAGTATAATATGTGATTTAATTCTCACCCTTACTCACTAGCGGATGAGAATAATCAAAGGGGGGAATGTGGTAGGCTATGGCCTATATAATAGCCGGTACATGTATGAGAGGCCTGCAAGCTAGCTCTGAGTCCCCACCCCCACTTAGAAATAGTAGTGCTGAGAAAGATCAGAGTCAGTGAAGGTCTGAGGATCTGCCTTAAACCGCTCTAAACTGCTTTTGATAAGTTTGTGTTAATCCTTATTCAATTCTTTTATGCTGATGATAGATATGTTCCAGTGTTTTGCATTCTCACATTCTCTGAGCCTAGAGGCGACCTTGTAGTAGGGATGTGTTTATGTCTAGAAGCTGAGCCTTTGTTAGAATAGCCTGAGAAGGGGGAACAGGGTGACCCAGAGAGGGTCCCCGATTGGAGAGATGCAGGGGGCGTTGGAACCAATAGAAAGTCTGCATGTATCAAGCTGAAGAAAAGGTATAAATGAGTATGTCTCTGTAAGAATGGGGCTCAGTCTTTTTGAAGCTTGTTTCTCTAAGCCATGTGCACAATAAATTGGCTTGGATCTTTGAACTGACTCCTGGTTTTATTTATTGCATGCTTATCAGCTGCTACAACAGAATCGCATAACTGTGTTCCGTACCTGATGCAAAAGCACGTTGGTATCGGGCAAAATGTAGTGCGAAGCGCCACACAGCGCGCTCTCCAGGATGGGCTCCGGCTGTAGCACAGGGCTCTCCTGCGGACACATGCCACATCCTGCGCAACCACACCAAATATCGTCCCGCAGGTAATGTTCTCGCACAATTTTCAGCACCCCTCCCGATCGCGTTTTCTTCACAAAGGTCTTGGATTTCAGCATCTCTGTTTTTTTCGTCCTCTGATGTTTCCCAAGAAAGGTTGGCTCACATGCGTAATTTAACACACATTAAACTGACACAAAGCCAGATGCGAAAAAAAATCTTTTGCAGAGGTCGCATTGAACATGCGCAATGGTCACATTGTTTCCGCGGTACGGAAAACGAGAGAGATCAAACCAGAACAATCACATAACTTTTACAGATCACCTTTTCTCTCTTGAGTACAAAAGTGTAATTCGCGCTGCATTGATCTAGCTTCATTAAATCTCAGAATAATTGTTCATTAAAAATAAAATACCATCTATGAGCCCATCGCGGTTCGCTTGAGATTCGCATGAATGTGCTCGCTGGGGAAAGCGGAAGTGATATAGCTGGTGACTGATTGAACGTGAGGGCGTTTGTTTAGGGTTTTGAGCGTTGGGCGCGCGGGCTACGGGGCGGCAGAAACCCGGAGAGTGTGTGCTTAGTGCGGTTTCTGCTTCGCTGTACCCGCAGCAGGAGAGGAAGAGGGTGAAGGGCTCGATTCGCTTTCCTTCTTGGGAGAAAAAGAGTCAGTTTGTTATCCGCCAGGTGATTCTGTCGAGCTTTCTGTATCCCTATTTTAGCGATAAGCTCTGTAAGGAGATGTCAGAGGCTGAAGCTTGCGTTGAATTCCTAGGTGATGGTCATTGCACAGGCGGTTTAAATTGACCCTGGGAGACAACATTTGCTAGACAGTGGAAAAGCATACATGGTATTTGCAGAGATGTATGCGCTGTCTTACCAAATTTCAGTTATTTAATTTTATTATTATTTATTGCTTTGATAGACTGCCATACATGCTATGATGGCACTTCACAATAATTTGCTGGTATAAGAAGCGTGTTGCTTACCTATAACAGTTTTCCCTAGACAACACAATTAAGACACGAAGTGGGTGACGTCATCTGACGGCGTCGCGATGTAGCTGCTCTCAGCTCAGAAATAGTAGCGGTGTTTATAAACAATATTCTGCATGGAATAGCATTGATGTTTATACACAAGATAGTATTCCAGCACATGCAAATAATATTGTTCAAGTACGCCTCTACTGCTGTTTTTAGAAATTCCTCACCAGTGTTGATCTAAGAGATAACCCTTTATGCTTCCTCAGACCTTGTTAAAATCTTGTCATTGAGCTCAGCCTTCTAGTCTTCTGCACACTTCTGTGCATTTGTGCTGACTAGCTTCTTTAACATACTGCTAAACTAGTCCAGGCAAGTGGGTTATGCTCCCTTGCCAGCAGATGGAAGCAAACCTGAGCAACTTATAGTGTTGTCATGCCTTGATACATCATCTGGTGCAGCCCTGAGAGAGGCCGGTAGTTTCTGCCTCCAACAGATGTGTAGACTGGTGCAGATAGGCCTGACTTTCCTGACCCACATTACTTAGTAACATAGTATATGACAGCAGATAAAGACCAGTATGGTCCATCTAGTCTGCCCAGCAAGGTGGCAAGAGTAGATGCACCTGCAGGTCACCCCTCCCCATGCCTTTGTTTAGGGGTGTACCCTCTGCTCCTTGTAGGTCACCCCTATTTGTTCAGATACAAGAGATAGTTATGTTTATTTTTATTTTATCCCGTTGCCATAATGGGATCCACTGTGCCTCATGCCTTTTTGAAATCTGACACTGTATTTGCCCCCACCACTTCCATCAGGAGGGCATTCCAAGAATCCACCACCCTTTCAGTGAAGAAGTATTTCCTGACATTGCCTTTCATTTTACCTCCTTGCAGCTTCATATTATGCCCTCGAGTTTTACAGCTTCCTCTTCTTTGGAAGAGGTTTGTTTGTTCATTAATGCTCTTTAAGTATTTAAAGGTCTGTCCCTCCTCTCCTCCAGAGTGTACATATTGAGGTCTTTAAGTCTCTTCTCATAAGTCTTTTGATGCAGGCTACAAATCATTTTGGTCGCCTTCCTTTGAACTGCTTCCAGCAATGATTGATAGATATGGAATTCAGAGATGACCTTTGTAAGAAACTTGAGATATCTTCTAAGAACCACTCTTGTGATAAAATCGGGAATAAAGGATAATGAGCCAGCACTTGAAGCTCGCTCACTCTTCTTGCAGATGATTATTGACACCAGAAATATGGTTTTCCAACTGAGATGCTCGAGGGATAAAAGGCCTAGTCACATGTCTCAAAATGTGTTTGCATAAGCTGGACTAAAAAAACAATGTCTCAAGCCAAGGAGGGTAGGTTTACTGGTGGGTTTAGTGTTTAAGACCCTTGAGCTTCTAAACCAAATGATTTGTGGAGATGGCTACCCATCATGACTGTGTCTGTGGAAAGTCTATGGTCAAAAAGTGAAGCCTAACAGGATGTTTTATTACGGTGCAGGGGTTTCAGGACTGAGTCCTGAAGGGCCCAAAGATGCTCAAAGCAAAGCTACCCCCTTGATTCCTTGATCCAGACACTCTTCGTCCAGCACCGTTTCACATGGCTATGAGAGGTTGGTGGCCCTGAAGCGTGGTAGATCGAAACTTCAGGGCTGAGGGGGGCTGATGAGTTAGGCCAAGGTCTCCTTTCCCTCTTGCTGTTCTTATTGCCATGCTCTGATTTTTGTTTTTATACTTATTTTCTATGTGGCTTTTTTGCTCACTGATTTCAATGGGCAGCCTCTGGCTCTGCTGTTTTAAATAAAGCAGCTTTGATCTTAAAATAAATAAATAAAGCAAGCGAACAGGCTTCTTCAGCAGCTGTGCCTCACAGGCTTGTGAGGGCCTCTGGAGCTTCCCTACTCTGTTTCTGAAGTCTTGGGATTTCCTTTTCGGGACTCTCTGTTCAGCAGAACCAGAGATGGTGCAAGGGGGGTTCATGGCCAGGTGCGGAGACTCATTGTGGGGCCTCATTTGCATACTGCATTTATTTGGTCAATGCTATGACTAAGATAATGATAAGGAGGGAAGATATATAATGTGAAAACAAATTCTAATAGCAAAACATGCTTGCCTTACCAGCATAAAGTCCAAGGACTCAAATTGCACCAGTTCTAGCATATTTGCAGTACTTTACAGATAGAACACCAATACACTTCTGTGGTATAGTGTGGCATTCAGTGGCAAGGGGCTTTTAAAATATCAGGCAAACAGTTCAGGGCTAAACAAAAAACACTTTTATTGCCCTTCTGTTATCCAGCAAAAATTCCACAGCTTGTTACCTTCACAAGGCTGGTTCTCAGTGCCCTTCCCCTGACCCACAACTTAAGCTCAGAATTAATTTCAGCACAAATTCCAGTCAGTCACTTTGGCTTCAGTGTCTAAATATAGTTCCCACCTCCTGACTTGCCTACCTTACACCCAGACTCCTCTCCCAGCCCTGCTTGGAAAGAGCTTGTTTCCATGGGCCTCTCCTTCCTTTGTGCACACAGCTGGCTTCTTAAGTCCTCTGTCTGAGTCACACCCTCCCAGCCCTGAGTTCTGAGCTTTAGACTCTTTTAAGGTGGACGGTTGATGGTGCCTTTGCAGAGGGACGGGTACCTTTCTATATACCCTATCACATACCCCCCCCCCCCCTTCAGCTCAACCATGCCCTGTTGAGCGCTTGCTGCACCCAGAACCACCACCCAGGAAAGAACTCCTTGAATCTATCGACAAGCACAAAAGATATTGTTGAGCTTATATACAACTGGAACAATAGTATCTCTAGAATTGTAACAAGATCCCAAATACTGCATCCCACTAGCAAGAACAACACAAAACAATGGTACTCATATGACATAAGATTACTAAAAAGAAAGCTGAGAAAACTAGAACTCATCTGGCGCTCAATGAAAACAATGGAAAATAGAGAAAAATACTTAGCTATGCTAGCCATATTCAGGCAACATATTAATAATGTTAAAAAAGAATACCATGCTAAACGCTTACTGAATTCTATAAATAAACTTAAGTATCTATTCTTCATCATTAAATCCCTCACAAACCAACCAAGAGACTTCACTGAGCCACAAGCTATTTCTTCACAAGCATTAGCGGACTACTATATGTCAAAACTAAACCCCCTGATTAACCCCTCCTTGCAGCCCACCACCAATATAACTCCGTATTTAGAAATATGGAAGAGTTACATCTTGCATACTTAGACCCTTTCAAAAAAGATCATCTCGACCATGAACACAACTACTTCCAAAGCTGATCCCTGCCCAGTAGCCTGGATTAAGGCAGCCTGTGATGAACTAACACCCATCATTCTAACAATGGTCAATCAGTCCCTGACACAAGGCCATATGCCTAGAGAACTCAAGAAAGCTATCATCCGCCCCATTCTAAAATATAAATCACTCAACAAAAAGTGCCCTACTTCCTACAGACCTATATCTAGCCTACCATTCTTGGCCAAAATAATCGAGAAAAATGTCCACATCCACCTCCAAGACCACATTGACCAACATGCCTCTGGACGACAATCAATATGGCTTTAGACCTTTCCACAGTGTAGAAACATTAAAGCTAGCATTATTCAACAGTAGAATAAAAGGAATAGACAACCCCAACCAAGCTTTCATCTTAATATTCCTTGATATTGCTGCAGCCTTTGATTCAGTAATTCATGCCTTACTGATACAAAGGCTTTAACAAATTGGCGTATATGACACTACCCTAAAATGGTTTATATCATATCTAACAGACAGAGCACAACAGGTCAGCATAGACCAACAATGTTCTAACGCCTAAGAACACAAGGCTCAGCACTGTCAGCTCTCTTGTTTAATATTTACATTCAGCCGATATGCCAAATAATAATAAAAAAAAATTGAAGTTGAATATGCCATCTACGCAGATGACATAATGCTATATATGCCTTTCAATGTAACTAAACCTGTACTCAAGCCCATTATATCATGTTTCAAGGAAATATTTATTTGGCTCAAATCCCATGGTCTAATCATAAACTATAAAAAGGCGAAAGCACTTATTACCAGGAATCAAAACTACACACCACCCATCACCATTGATGTCAATGAAGCCATTCTTGAAGTTAAAGAGGAAGTTAAATATCTGGGTGTTACAATCAACAAACACCTTGCTCTCAAAACCCATATCAAAAACACAACAAGGGACATATTCAACAAAATCTGATTACTACAGCATGTAAAACTATTACTACAAAGTAACTATTTCAGAACAGTAATGCAAGCAATGATAGTCCCACATATTGACTATTGTAGCAGTCTACTACATGCGCTACCCAAACAAACACTTAATATCCTTCAAATGGCCCAGCATATGGCTGCACATGTTATCTATAATTCACGCCATACAGAGCATAACACCCATACTTTGCGTACTACACTGGTTACCGGTCCAGAGTAGAATAAAATACAAATTAATCATGACTATGTTTAAAATAATCAGAAACATGGTGCCGTCAACTCTAACTCACCTAATCAGGGCAACACCCAATGACTGACAAAGAAGAAGGCGAATGATTAATACCCTTTTAACCCCAGCTGACTACCACAAGACCAAAGCAACATTGCAGTAACAGAGCATTTTAATACTTATCTCCAACACTATGTAACTCATTATCAGTAAGGCTTAGATCCTTAACAGACCTTCCCACGTTCCGCACCCATCTCAAAACATTTATATTCATAGAGCAGTTTGGACACTATGAAGAACCCTCTAACAGTGACCTGACATAATCTACAGTCCTCAGCACATCATACATTACGACCCTCACTACACACTACTATTTCCTACTTAGATATGATATCCACGAATATCCAAATATAAAAGCCAATGATGTCATTTACTTAGAAAAATTATAAACTAGTTAACGAAAGTGTGAGAATCATGTACATATCTGTGATTGATAGTTATCTGCACCTGTTACTACTGTTTAAAAGGTTTACTGTATCTCTGTTTATAATGTAAACTGCTACATATGATTACTCGAAATGGCGGTATAAAAGTCACATAAATAAAATAAAATAAAAATAAATATAGGTGAACTTGACCTGCCCGATGAACCCATTAATGGTAGGGCTGGAGACTTGGAAACCACCATAGAATATGGCCAATGGACTCCTTATGTCAAGCCAGCCATTTGAGGGGTTGGTGGTTCATAACCAGTGTAAATGGATGGCTCAGCAAGTAGTTCTTGAAGGTTTCAAGTGCCCACTTAGAAACATGATGGCAGAAAAAGTCCACATGGCTTATCTAGTCTGCCCTTCCATTTCAACTACAATAGTTCACTTTTTACCTTTAGAGATCCTCTGTTTTGTCCCATGTTTTTTATAATTCAGATACTGTCCTCTTGTCCACCACTTCCACTGGGAGACTATTTCATGCATCTACCACTCTTTCTGTAAAGAAAAATTTCTGCATATTCAACATGTATGATGTGGTTGGATCAAAGCCCTCGGGACGTATGACTGCTGATGTAGCTGCGCATGAAATGAGAGTCAGAAGCTGCAAAGATGTCTTACATATTGGGACATGAAATGTACAAAGCATGAACCAAGAGAAGTTGGAGGTGGTCAAGAATGAAGTGGAACATGTACAACTCGATCTGTTGGGTGTCTGAAATGGACTGGCATCGGGCACTTTGCATCTGATGATCACATGGTCTACTAAGCTGGAAATGAAAGACAAAGAAGAAATGGTGTTACATTTATAATTAAGAATAAATTTGCAAGAACTGTAACGAAATGCAATGCAGTCAGTGAACGCTTAATTTCTATTCGTCTATGAGGAATGGCCATCAACTCAACTATAATTAAAGTATATGCCCCAATAACAGCTGCAGAGGAGGATGAAGTTGATGAGTTCTACAAACAAGTGCAAGCTGAAATTGACAAAATATGTAAACAGGATATCCTGATAGTCATGGGTCAAAGTTGGCAACAAAGAAGAATGCAGAGTGGTTGGAAAATATGGACTTGACAACAGAAATGAAGCTGGAGAAAGACTGATAGAATTCTGCAAGACCAACGATCTATTCATCTTAAACACCTTTTTCCAGCAACACAAGCAGTGACTGTACACATGGACTTTACCTATCCTCCTATGTTATCCCGTATGACCCATCACAGTGTTTGAGATTGTTACAAGATAATCTGTTGGTCCTTCCATCCCCTGCCAAAATCACACACGAATCAACCCGCCATTCTGCCTTTTTGTACCTAACCCCCGCCCTTTGGAACTGTCTCCCAGCAAAGGTGTGGATGGAACCTTCTTTTCAATTATTTAAGCAGGCTTTGAAAGCTCACCCCTTCAGGCAGGCATTCGATATTGATCCCGCTTCGTGTACTGCAGACCAGAGGATATTTTTGTTGCTTGATTTTTTTTTTTAATGATATTATTTAGAACCTTTGATTCTTTTTTTTCCTATACTTATTGTAGTAGTTCTTCTATATTATATTATATTTTTTGTTTTTATTTCCTGGTTTTGTAATATATTATGTTTGTTTTTATAGTAAACCGCCCTGCCTTCTTAGTAAAGGGCAGTCTATCAAAACTGATTAAACCATAAACCCGTCCAGGGAGGAGCCAGAGATTTCCGGTATTTTCTCATTATTAGGTTCCTCTCATCCCAGCGAGGGTGTGTCCAGTACAGGGGCCAGTCCTTTTGTAGCAGAGGGTTCAACCGAGGCTTCGGTAGCTCAGCCACTGCATCATCTGCTAAGAAGCTGCAGTGAGGCGAGGCGAGGCAGGCCTGGGGGGTGCGGACCAGCTGATAGGCATCCGCTTGCAGTGTTTTTACCATTCCTGGGTCCACATCACGATGGATCAGTGGGTCCTAGAAATCATCAGGGAAGCGTATGCCTTGGAGTTTGCTTGACTTCTTCCCAATGCCTATATGCTTCCCCCCCCCCCTGGAAATCCCAGTTAAAGGCAAGGGCAGTAGGACAGACACTTCAGTGGTTCTGGAACTTAGGGGCAGTTATCGAGATGCCAGGTGAACAATTAGGCACTGGTCGATACTCTATCTATTTCGTGGCTTCCAAGAAAAAGGGATCCTTTCGGCCTATTCTGGATTCGAGCATTCCTCTTTCATTTGGAGATGTTGCGCTCCATCATGGTAGCCATTCAAAATGGGGAGTATCTGACGGCTCTAGATCTCAAGGAGGCCTATCTGCACATTCCCATTCCTCTCGAACATCAGAAGTTCTTGCGGTTCGCTCTGCTAGTGGGTCATTTTCAGTTTCAGGCGATGCCCTTTGGGCTGGCAACTGCTCGTAGGCCATTCACCAAGGTGATGGTGGTAGCGGAGGCTGCTCTCAGGCAGCGGGAATTTTGATGCACCTGTAACTGAACGATTGGCCGATCCATTCAAAATCGAGGGAGGAGAGTCAGCGAGTGATGGATCAAGTGATCTCCTTTCTCCAGGAACTAGATTGGGTCATCAGTGTATCCAAGCGCAAGCTTGTTCTGGCTCAAAGGTTGGTCTACTTGGAGGCACAATTTGTGGCCTAGGGCTTGGTGTCTATCATGCAAGAGAAGGTGAACAAGCAAAGGAGAATGGTTCAATGATTCAGGAAGAAGACAACACCTTCGGCGTGGCATTATCAACAAGTGCTCAGCTTGATGGCGATGACCGTGGACCTGATGCCCTGGGTGAAGGCTCACATGAGGCCTCTTCAGAGAACATTGCTCTTGAGCTGGTCCCCCTGAAACCATTCCCTCTCCCAGAAGACTTTGGTGCCCACGGGAGGTGAAGGACGGTCTGCAGTGGTGGTTGTCTCAGGAGAATATGCTAAAAGGGGTTCTTTTAGAAACTCCGGACTGGCTTGTTGCCAGTCTGGGCAGTTGGGGAGCACACTGTCTGGCTCAGGTGACAGTGGTCCGTGGAAGAGAACTCTTGGTCGATCAATCATCTGGAGATCTGAGCAGTTTGGATGGTGTTCCAGCAATTCGCCCCCCCCCCTTCTGAGGAGCAGAGCAGTGAGTGTGTTCTCCGACAATGCTGTGGCAGTAGCCTACATCAGCAGGCAAGGGGGCCCGGGCAGCGTGCTGCTGGCAGCGGAGGTGGCCCTGATTCTGCTGTGGTCAGAGGACAACTTGGTGGCCCTCTCGGCCATGCATGTGGCAGGCAAGGGCAATGTTCAGGCGGATTACCTTAGCAGACATTGACTGGACCCTGTGGAGTGGGCCCTGAAGGACTCTGTCTTCCAGACTCTGGTCCGCCATTTGGGGCAACCGGTTATGGATCTGATGGCCTCCGTTCTCAACGCAAAGGCCAGTCAGTTTTTAAGTCGAAGGCACAATCATATGTCGGAGGGCTTAGATGCTCTGACACAACAGTGGTTGCGGGAGGGACTCCTGTATGTGTGCCCTCTGTGGGCGCTGATAGGGTGCCTGATGCAGGGGATTGCACGTCACGAGGGACTGGTTCTCCTGATAGCTCCTGACTGGCCTCATCGGACGTGGGATGCGGACTTGGTTTGCTTGTTGGTAGAGAGTCCATGGAGGTTTCCAGCCTGCCCAGATCTTCTGATGCAGGATCCCATTTTCATGCCACAGGTGGATCGATTTCTCGCTTATGGACTGACTATTGAAAGGGCAAAGCTTAGGCAGCAATAGTCATTTCTACCCTGTTGAAGGCTCGCAAGTGGTCGTCGCTGTCCTGTGTGCAGGTCTGGCGCGTGTTTGAGAGCTGGTATGAGGAGCTAGTGTCTAGGGGCCTTTAGGGCCTCAGTGGAGGAAGTTTTGGCCTTCCTGCAGGCCAGCCTGGATAAGGGCTTGACATGGAGTTCCCTTAGGGTATAGGTGGTAGCACTTACCTGTTGTCGTGGGAAGGTGCAGGGGCTTTCATTGGCCTCTCATCAGAATGTGGTTCGGTTCCTCAAAGCGATTAGGCAGGTTAGGCGTCCTCTCCAGCAAGTGGTTTCCCCTTGGGATCTTAATCTCATCCTCACTGTACTTATGGAGCAGCCGTTTGCGCCTTTGGGGGGGTGTTTCATTGATGGATCTGACGCTGAAGGTGGTCTTCTCGGTGACAATTTGTTCGGCATGGCGTATATCGGTGTGATAGGCGATGGCCTAATTTATCCTGTAGGTAGTAGAGGCCTGTATATTAGGCCTGAGCCCCCCTCCCCTACTTTAGAATATTATAAATGCCGCTTTGGAAACTTAAGCTGAACAGGACAGAAATGCCAGTAGTTAGAGAAACAGCCTTGCTCTGCTTTTGATAAGAATGCTTCTGATAAGCAAAAGTAAAACTTTTCCACTGTTTTTTGTTATGGTTTAACCACAGATGTCTTTTCAGTATTATGCTTTCACGCTGTAGCCCTGTTAGCACACACTGACCTTGTAGAGAATAGCAGCATGTATCCTTGAAGAATATATTTTGTCTAAGCATTTGAGCCATGGCTAGAAAGATTTGCACGGGGGAAACAGGTACAAGCCAGATCAGAGATGGCTATTGGGAGAGAGAGAGGGGGCCACCAAGATCAATGAGGAGTTTTGCCTGTATTAGACTGGAGAAGAACAGTATATAAACTGTCGTTTTTCTGAGCGCAGGGCTCAGACATTTTGTATGTGACATTGGCCTGAGTCTGTGCACATTAAACTGGTTTGAATTCTAGTCAATAGACTCCTGGTTTTATTGGTTGCGGACACTTCGCTATTACATATTCTTGGTGCATTGGCCGGGAATGGCGTAATATGCGAATAGTACGCAAGTGAATACTACCACGTATTACCGCCTCCAGGTTTGGTCCGGCTGGGCCCACAGCCGACCGACGTGGAGAGGATCCCAGGTGCCGACCGGTCCCTTGCATCGGAGGGTTCCGCCGTGCCTCGGCGGCCTGCTGGGTCCGGCTGGCCAACACCTCGAACCCAGGGGAGTCCAGGATTCAACCCAAGGTGGAACTGGTTGTGCAGCGCATTAGCTACCGGATCCGGTGAGTATTGATTTTTCTGGTTCTTAGTCAGTTAGCTCTGGGAAAGTCTCGAGACTGATTTGGTACAGTAACAGGTAAAGGAAGTTTGATCAACTTCCAGGGTGATCCTAGTACCCCTGCAGGAGTATGCGCGGGGCGAAGCCATCGACCCTTTTGGTTTGGTAATTTAGGTTCAGTCAGTTAGCCCGGGAATTTGGAATTTGGTAAATGCTAGCAAGTTTGGTTGTGTGAAGTGTGATTGAGAGGTCTTGCAATACAGGCCAAGCGAGAGCGGACTCCTAAGTAGCGCAGTTCCTGACCGGGCAACCCTGTTCAGGTCGTGAACAGGAGGAAGCGTTTGTTGTTTGTCCCCTCATTGTTTTGTGGGCTACACGGACCCCTTACCCGTAGCCATCCTACCTACCCTTTCTGTTTGCTGTCTTGTACGTTATACGTTATAATGGGAGGGGCGGTGTCCGTACAAATTCCGCTGAACTGTATGATCACGAATTTTAAGAAAGGATTTAGTGGTGATTATGGGGTGAAAATGTCACCGACCCGCTTAGAAATATTGTGTAGTAGGGTGTGGCCGGCGCTGGACGCCGGGTGGCCACCAGAAGGTACTTTTGATATCCAAATTGTGTCCCGTGTGCACAAGGTAGTGCGCAGCTATAGTCCCGAACAGTTTTCCTATATAGACTCATGGTTAGGGATATGTGAGAAACAGCCCTCTTGGATGAAGCGTTGCTGTGAGGGACAGAGTAAAATTATGTTAGCAACTGCCACGAGAGTCCCTGCCAAGAAAGACAAACTCCCTATTTATGTAGCCCAAGAGTCTCCAGAGACCCCAAGGTATCCACCCGCCTTTCTGTATACTCCTGTCCCATCAGCTCCGCCTGTACTCCAAGAACCCCCGCTAATACCCCGAGTAGAGCCAGAGGAAGTGAGCGTACCTCCAGCTGAGGTGCCTCCACCTGATCACCCACCTCCAAATCTTGAAGAGCGGACCAGTCCCCGAAGAAGTTGGAGCCCTAGTCCTGAGCAGCGCTCTGAGGTGGAACAATCATCCCCTGAAGAATCCGCTAGTGGAGAGTTAGATGCCAGTCCAGGGTCATCCACTGGTCCAGGTGCCAGTAGCGGCGTCACCCAAAAGTCCACTGAAATGCGCTATGATTTCAGAAGTAGAACGAGAGAAACTCACCAACTGCCGCTGCGGCAGGTCCCGGGATTACCCATTCAAGAGAACGGTCAGGTTGTGGTCGGACCCTTCTCCACAACAGATTTATTAAACTGGAAAACGCATTATGCCTCCTATACTGAAAAGCCCTAAGATTTAACAGAGTTAATGTCTAGTATTATGCAAACCCATCAGCCCACCTGGTCTGACTGTCGCCAGCTTTTGGCTACCCTCTTTACTACCGAAGAGCGGGCACGGATAGTGCGAGCGACCACTCGATGGTTGGAAGAGAACCCTGAAGTGGGGAGAAACCTAGATCACAGACAGGCGGCAGCCACAGATTTCCCAAATGAAGATCCCGTGTGGAACCCAAATAGTGATGTAGGAGAAAAGGCCCTCACCCGGTTCCGCCAGGCTCTACTGCAGGGCCTAAAGAAAGGAGGCCAGAGAGCTATGAATATTGGGAAAGTAGCGGACGTTCTTCAGCGCCCAGATGAGAGTCCAGCTGCTTTCTATGAACGATTAACTGAAGCTTATAGACTTTACACCCCCTATGACCCAGCAGCCCAGGAGAATTTACGCATGGTGAATGCCGCTTTTGTGAGTCAGTCCCAGGGAGACATAAAATGAAAACTGCAAAAATTAGAAGGATTTGCGGGCATGAACGCAACACAGTTAATGGAAGTCGCACAAAAGGTATATGTGAATCGTGATCAAGAAAGCAAACGGGAAAGTGAAAGAAGGATGAGGAAGAAAGTGGATCTGCTCACTGCAGCACTAGTTGAAGGACGCGGAGGAGGATATCCTAACAGAAGAGCCAGGGGATGGGGAAGGGGCCGAGGGAGTGCTCGGCCCCCCTTAGGTGCAAATCAGTGCAAGTTGAAGTTTAGAATAATGTATACAACCACAAGTGATAAATGATATAATTTGTAAATATCTACAATGTATATAAGTTCTAATAGTTTAATTTGTAAATATCTACAATGTATATAAGTTCTAATAGTTTAATGTTCAAACTTTTATATTGTTCTAATAGTTTAATGTTCAAACTTTATATTGTACCTGTATCTAATTCCACCTGTTCTATGTAAAATGACTTGGTATGATATTACCCATACCATATTACATACTGTTCTTTGTAAACCGCACTTGATACTTGGGAAAGAGCGGTATAGAAATAATTGTTAAATAAATAAATAAATAAATAATAAAGAGGAAGGACATTGGAAGGATGCGTGCCCGAACATGAGCTCCACCCCCTGGAGGGGACGCGGGAGCGCCAGGAGAGCGGGGGGGGGGGCAATTCCAGCAGCGAGGGGGGATGCAGCGCACACAGTTTCAGCAGTTCCAGCAAAATGAAACTGCCATGCAGGGAGTGGCAGTCACCGAAGCAGATTTCATGGATGATGTTGGCTAGGCCAGACCGGGCTCCAAGTTCTTCTTAGGTCTCCAGGAGCTTATGGTCAATGTAAAAATTGGAGACCAGCATATGGACTTTATGGTAGACACAGTGGCCGAGCATTCAGTAGTAGCCAAGCCGGTGGTCCCTGTGTCCTCTCGATCTGTTACAATCGTGGGAGCTACAGGAACAAGAACCACGAGACCCTTTCTGCAGAACCGCGCCTGTGAACTAGGGGGACAGAAGATAACACACCAGTTCTTGTACATGCCTGAATGCCCAGTTCCCCTGTTGGGCCGAGACATGCTTGCAAAGCTTCAAGCACAGATATCCTTTGTTGAAGGGGGAAAAATGGAAATGACTATAAACTCAAAACCTGCCAGCCTGATGGTGTTGGCTGACCCCCGAGAAGAAGAATGGCGGTTCTATTCATCTGAATCCAAAGCAGTAAGCCTCTGTACAGCTCTCAACATTGCAGCCCCGCCTGGAGTATGGGTAGAGAATAATCCACCTGGCCTAGCGAAAAATATAGCTCCTGTACTTGTTACCCTTAAGCCAGGAGCAGAACCAGTGCATGTGCGTCAGTATCCCCTCCCACGACCAGCAATTGAAGGTATTCATCGCCATCTGAAGAAATTACTGCAGTATGGACTTCTTAGAGAATGCCAATCACCCTGGAACACCCCCCTTCTCCCAATCAAGAAGCCTGGGACAGGTGACTACCGCCCAGTGCAGGATCTACGTCAAGTAAACAGTGCAGTTGAAGCTATACATCTAGTAGTACCAAATCCTTACACCCTCCTGGGACTGATTCCAGCAGAAGCCACTCATTTCACTGTTTTGGACTTGAAAGATGCCTTTTTCTGTATACGCCTGGCAGAGGCTAGTCAGCTTTTGTTTGCATTTGAATGGGAAAACCCTACCACAGGAAGACGAGGACAACTCACTTGGACTCGCTTGCCACAAGGATTCAAGAATTCACCCACCATCTTCAGTGCAGCCCTCAGTCAAGATCTGTCAAGTTACCCTGTAACTCCGGGAAAAAGAATATTACTCCAATATGTGGATGATTTGCTTATAGCCACCAACAATGAAACTGATTGTGTGCAAGTTACCCCAAGAACCTCAAGCTGCTAGCCCTTAACAGGGCATTATTCATAGGAAAATGACTTTTTGCTGCTAGCCCTCTCTGGGGCATTACCAGTAGGAATATGACTTTGCACCTCTACCTCATTTGTCTACCTCATTACACCCCATTTGTCTACCTCATTGCAATGGGCCCTCTTTTATATCACAAGTAACTCAACAGCTAGCCCATGCCCTGCAAATACAATGGAAGTTGCACACAGCCTACAGGCCCCAGAGTTCAGGGAAAGTAGAGAGAATGAACCAAACCCTAAAATCTCAGTTATCCAAACTTTGTCAGGAAGCCCACTTGAAGTGGCCCCAAGCTCTTCCCGTAGCCCTTCTCCGAATACGTTCAGCCCCCACCACGCCATTAGGGGTATCCCCATTTGAGATTTTGTATGGGAGGCCCCCGCCCATAGTACAGGGGATAAGAGGGGATATGAATCAAATTGGATCCGTAATTACTAGGCAAGAATTGTTGGTTCTAAGTTCTGTTTTGCAGAGCCTTCATACCTGGGTGCAGGACCAGTTGCCTATCAATCTAACAGAGCCCTTGCATCCTTTCAAGCCTGGAGCCTCGGTGTGGGTAAAGGAGTGGAAGAAGACACCGTTGGCGCCTCATTGGAAGGGACCGTATATCGTTTTGCTATCAACCCCAACAGCAGTTAAAGTGGCCGAGATCGACTCCTGGATTCATCACAGTTGAGTGAAACCAGCAACAGTTCCTGAGAATCGCCCCTGGACTTCAATCGCTAATCCTACATCACCGTTGCAACTCACGCTGCGAAGGAGAGATCCCTCATCGTAAAGACTTTGCCAGCTTGCTCCTGAACATTTACATTTCAGACTCTATCTTCTATCTATCTACCTCAATCAACCATTAACTACCTCATTAATCATCAAAGACTATAATGATGATGATTACTAATTGCTGCTATTTCCTTCTTGCGGTAGCCCTGGGACACTTGAGAACCACTCTTGCTTTGCCCCCTTGTGCAGCCTGTATAACCACCACCTGAACTGGTATGCAAGTTACTCATACTTTGCTTTATCACTCTTATTATACTTGTACCGGTATAGTCAGCAGGTGTATCTATAATGGTACAGAACTGAATGTCTGCACAAAGGGAAAGACTCGTACTTGCTTTAGACCTCGCCAGAATCCATCTTACTATGTCCTGGAACTGAGATGGAATGATGAAGATGGAGCCCTCATCAACTCCACAAGTCAACTCTCTGATCCTAACCAACCTGTTTACCTGTATTTTGATGCTTGTGACTTGATTAATAGAAATAATTACTACAGGTGTGGATCATGGGAGCAAGCTTACTATTATGATGAGAAGTATATGTGTCCTGAAGGTGTGTATAATTGGGGAATATGCACTGGGATACATTCCCCAACAACATATAGCAAATCAGCAGAAGCAGACTATTTCTGTCCGTAATGGGATTGTGTGTACTATGCTACCTGGTCTGGTAGCCCTACAGGACAGACTGGAGATGATCGCAAGGCGCTGCTGGAAAGATTACCCTTACTGAGACCTGAACAGTGCAAGAAAAGCGCCTGCAATCCCCTACGACTTCAGATCTTCGACCCCAGCAAGTGGAAGCAAGGATTTCGATTCGGCCTGCGCATAGCAGGAGGTGGAACTGATCCTGGAACCATCGTATTCATCCAGCTGAATGTAAAGACTCATGTTTCTTCACCTTATCGCATACATCATACCTTCCACGAGGCCATGAAGGCAGAATTTGTTGTTCCCCACGCTTCGCAGAATTTGTTCATCAAACTAGCTGGAGCTGTGGCATCCAGCCTCCATGTCTCGGACTGTCTCTTTTGTGGAGGAACTCAGATGGGAGACCAATGGCCTTGGGAAGCACAAGAACTAAACTATTCCGTACCATATAACCAAACTGATGTGCATAACACTACCAGTGAATGGGTCCTCGCCCACTCCATAGTGGGTAAACTATGTTTTGCATGAGCAGGACCACAATTGAATGCACCTGTGGGACAGTTGGTCTGTTTGAACCAGAAATATTACAATGCCACTACTGGGAAGACTTCTTGGTGGTCAGGTGCCAATACTCCGGGACCATCTAACCCTCTGATCATCTTTCCTTATTTGGCCGGGATATGGACAAATCTGGCTACACACAGCACTTGGCAAGCCCCACCTGGACTATATTGGATTTGTGGCACCAGAGCATATGCTAAACTCCCTGCCAATTGGGGAGGAGCGTGTGTTCTAGGAACTATACGACCATCTTTCTTTCTTTTGCCCCTTTTCCATGGAGAACAATTAGGGTTTCCTGTATATAAAAGTCGACAGAAACGAGAAGCTCTGAAAATCGGCCAGTGGGACAAATGGGATGCAACCTCTGAAGAATGGCCGCCAGAGAGAATTGTTTCTTACTATGGACCTGCTACCTGGGCGCAAGATGGTTCTTGGGGCTACCGCACCCCTGTATATGTTAGACCGTATTATACGTTTACAAGCTGTTGTTGAAATTATAACCAATGAAACTAGTAGAGCGCTAACCTTGTTAGCTAAAGAAGCCACACAGATGCGTACAGCCATTTACCAGAACCGCTTAGCTTTAGATTATCTGCTTGCAGCTGAAGGAGGAGTATGTGGCAAGCTGAATTTAACTAACTGCTGCTTGCAAATAGATAATGAAGGACAGGTTGTAGAAGATATAGCCAATCACATGAGAAAGCAAACTTATGTCCCAGTCCAAACGTGGCATGGCTTGCAACTAGATGGCTGGTTTGGTTCTTGGTTTTCAGGCCTAGGCGGCCTGAAGACACTTATAGTGCTTGTATTTTTGATTGTGACTGTTTGCTTATATATCCCATGTTTCCTTCCCCTATGCTTGCGTATGCTACACTCCATTATTGATAATATTATTGACCGCAAGGCAGCAGCACAAATATTAGCAATGTGGGACTACTACCCTATACCACGGAGTGATCCCTCTACCATAGTCTAAAGTACTTTAATATATGTGTGATTTGATTCTCACCCTTTCTCACTTGCGGGTGTGGATAATCAAAAGGGGGGAATGTGATAGGCGATGGCCTAATTCATCCTGTAGGTAGTAGAGGCCTGTATATTAGGCCTGAGCCACCCTCCCCTACTTTAGAATATTATAAATGCCGCTTTGGAAAATTAAGCTGAACAGGACAGAAATGCCAGTAGTTAGAGAAACAGCCTTGTTCTGCTTTTGATAAGAATGCTTCTGATAAGCAAAAGTAAAACTTTTCCACTGTTTTTTGTTATGGTTTAACCACAGATGTCTTTTCAGTATTATGCTTTCACGCTGTAGCCCTGTTAGCACACACTGACCTTGTAGAGAATAGCAGCATGTATTCTTAAAGAATATATTTTGTCTAAGCATTTGAGCCATGGCTAGAAAGATTTGCACGGGGGAAACAGGTACAAGCCAGATCAGAGATGGCTATTGGGAGAGAGAGAGAGGGGGGCCACCAAGACCAATGAGGAGTTTTGCCTGTATTAGACTGGAGAAGAACAGTATATAAACTGTCGTTTTTCTGAGCTCAGGGCTCAGACATTTTGTATGTGACATTGGCCTGAGTCTGTGCACATTAAACTGGTTTGAATTCTAGTCAATAGACTCCTGGTTTTATTGGTTGCAGACACTTCGCTATTACATCGGAGTTGCAGGCCTTGTCTTGCAGGGAACCATACTTTTCTATCCAGAAGGAGAAGGTGGTCTTGAGGCCAGTACCATCCTTTCTTCCGAAGGTTTTGTCAGCTTTTCACACTAACCAGGGGCTGAATCTGCCATGTTTGAGGCAAAGGCAGGAGGACCTGACAGTAAGCGCCTCCATTCCCTGGACGTGCACAGGGCTTTAAAGATATATTTGAAGTGTACCTGATCTTTCAGGAAGTCAGATAGGCTGCTCATGCTATTTGAGGGTCCACATAAAGGGGAAGCAGCTTCCAAGGTCTCCATATTCAGGTGGGTGAGGGAGGCTATTTCTTTGGCATATTTGCTACGACACAAACAGGTGCTAGCAGGATTGCGCACCCATTCCACCAGTGCACAAGCGGCATCTTGGGCTGAGTTTCGCTTGGTACCTCCTGCAGATATTTGTAAGACGGCGACGTGGTTGTCGCTACATACCTTTGCGAAGCACTATAGGTTGGACATACAGTCTTGGCAGGATGCATGTTTTGGTGTGCAGGAGTTGTGGGCAGAGCTCGCTGGTCCCTCCTGGTCTTAGATACTGCTGTGGTACCTGGACTGGACTGGAGGGACAGGAATGAAGGTGAAATTAGAGCTTAGCTGCTATTTTTCTTTCATGGAGTCCCTCAAGTCCAGTCCAGGACCCACCCAATTATGGTTCTTCTCCTGTTTCATGTTGACCTTGGTGAGCCCCTGGAGATGGGGTGGTGAAGCAGAATCTGAGCCACCATGTTGCATGGTGGATGTCAGTTGCACAGGGGTGATTCCCCTAAGGGGGGGTTTCCTCAGAAAGGCTCGTAAGACAAATAAAAAGGGGGGGGGGGGAAGTGGCACCCCCGTTGGAGAGATGCAGGAAATTTGGGAGGGTCAGTTCCAGTGGTCCTGCTCACCATACATTTGGGAGTGTACAACTGCCAATTTAATTGATTGTTCTGGTGGTTTGTTTCTGCTCGGCAGTTCTGTGTGTGTGGAAAGCTGCTTTGACATTCATATACTGAGGTGGCAGAGAAGCATAGGGGCTCTTATAGGATGACATCATCAAATATTTGAATATTCAGTCTGCAGCTGATGGTGGACTGGACTGGAAGTACACCATGAAATAAAATTAGCAGATAAGGTCTAATTTCACCTTCGGTCTTCAGTCAGGCAGCTCATTGTTGATACATCCATAGTTGCTGTAATTGTATCGATTCATCTCATTGCTGGCCTTTCTCATTTGCATTGACCTTGAAACTTTCCAAAGATGACAAAATCAAAATGGAAATTTTATACAATTTCTAAGTTTTCTGCTTCTATCCTTGGGAACAAAAAATGTTCTTTCCCCCATATCTTTTTTTTTTCTCCAAGAGCTTCAAACTTTTAAAAGCAGTAATGTCTGATCATGGATTTGCCATACATTTTTTTGCTTGAAGGTACTGTTCTGCATGTATGGTGGCCCTGTTGTAAAATAGCACTTTTGTATCCTGTAATGCCTATCTATCCTCACTTGGTTTGCAGCTTGTCATGCTGTGAGGACTTGTGTGCATCAGTGATGCTGAGGGCTAAGCTATCAGTGGCTTAACTACTGGTAGGGTCTCCCATGATGGCGAGGTCTCAGTTGAGGTGCTATACCAAGGCAAACCACCCATCTGGGCAGCAGTAGAATGGGACGGTGTTGGTGGCGGAGGATCACATTTCTGTGACAACAGCAACAACACTAGAATTAAACTACGTGGAAGAAAGGCCTGGCAATCTACTTCCATATCTTGCCATGAAAATCCAATGGATAGTCACAACAAAACAAATTGCAGTATAGTGCTGGAAGATGAGGCCCACAGGTCGGAAGGAACTCAACTGGCTACTGGGGAGGAGCTGAAGCCTTTTCAGAGTAAAGACAGCATTTATGATGTGGTTGGATCAAAGCCCTCTGGACGTCTGATTGCTGATATAGCTGCACATAAATTGAGAGTCAGAAGCTGCAAAGATGTCTTATGTATTGGGACATAGAACGTATGAAGCATGAACCAAGGGAAGTTGGAGGTGGTCAAGAATGAAATGGAACGGGTACAACTCAGTCTGTTGGGTATCAGCGAACTGAAATGGACTGGCATCAGGCACTTTGCATCTGATGCTCACATAGTTTACTATGCTGAAAATGAAAGACAAAGAATAAATGGTGTTGTGTTTATAATTAAGAAGAAACTTGCAAGAACTGTAATGAAATCCAGTGCAATCAGTGAAAGTTTAATTTCTATTAGTCTATAAGGAATGCTCATCAACACAACTATAATTCAAGTATATGCCCCAACAATAGCTGCAGAAGAGGACAAAGTTGATAAGTTCTACGAACAAGTACAAGTTGAAATCAACAGAACATTCAAAGAAGATATCCTGATAATCATGGGTGACTGGAACGCAAAGGTTGGCAACAAAGAAGAAGGCTAAGTGGTTGGAAAATATGGACTTTGCAACAGAAATGAAGCTGAAGAAAGACTGATAGAATTCTGCAAGATCAACGATCTATTCATCTCAAACACCTTCTTCCAGCAACACAAGCGGCGACAGTACACATGGACTTCACCCAATGGATTGTACAAAAATCAAATTGACTACATCTGTGAAAGTCAATGATGGAAAAGCTCTATAACATCAACAAAGACAATCCTGGAGCTGATTGTGATACAAATCACCAACTACTAGTATGAAAATTCAAGCTGAAGTTGAAAAAGAGCAAGCCACTCATGAATGTAGCAAAATATGACCTTGAGAATATACCACCGGATAAAGTCTGGCTGCAAAATTGATTTGCTGCTTTAGATATAAATGATAGAGCTCCAGAAGAGTTACGGGATGACATCAAGAAGGTTGTGTTGGAAGAAAGTGAGAAGTCTCTACAAAAGGTGAAAAAGCAAAAAACAGCCAAAATGGATGACCGAAGAAACTCTGAAAATTGGCCAGAAACAGAGAAGCTAAAGCCAGAGGAGAAAAAGAGGTAATTGCAGAACTTAACAGAGATTTCCAACGTGCAGCAAGACAACACAAGGAGAAGTACTACAATGGCGCATGCAAGGAAATAGAAGCAGAAACTATTAGAGGAAGAACAAGATTGGTTTTCCTAAAGCTACGAGAGTTAAAGAAAAAATTCCAGCCTCGAATTGGAATGTTACAAGATGTTCAAGGATCCATGTTGAATGATGCTGAAAAGATCAAGAAAACGTTGAAAGAATATACAGTCATTATATGATAAAGATCATGTGGACCAACAGCTGTTTCAATCTGTACCTTATGATCAGGAACCATTGGTGATGAAAGAAGAAGTCGAAGCAGCATTGAAAGCCTTATCAAAGAGCAAAGCACCTGGCATTGATGGCATTCCCATTGAAGTATTACAGCAATAGGATGCAGCTGTTACCATATTTACAAGGTTCTGCCAGGAAATTTGGAAGACAACATCATGGCCAACTGACTGGAAAAGATCTGTGTTTATACAAATACTAAAGAAAGGTGATCCAACGGGCTGAGGAAATTATCACACAATTGCTCTGATCCTACATGCCTGAAAGATTCTACTGAAGATTATTCAGCAGAGACTATAACCATACCTGGAACAGGAACTGCATGAAGTGCAAACAGAATTTAGGAAAGGGCGAGGAACGAGAGACATCATCGCAGAAGTGAGATGGATCCTTGAAAAGACTAAAGAATACCAAAAGAATATCTATGTGTTTAATGACTACAGCAAGGCTTTTGACTGTGTAAACCATGAAAAACTCTGGGCCAAATCAAGAAGAATGGGTTTACTAGAACACCTGATAGTTCTCTTGCACAACCTTTACATTGATGAAGAAGCAACAGTTTGAACAGAACAAGGAGAAACAGAATGGTTTAAAATCAGCAAAGGTGTATGACAAGTCTGCATACTTTCACCCTATCTGTTTAATTTATATTCAGAACAAATCATCAGAGAAGCACGGTTGTATGAAGACAATGGAGGTGTGAAGATTGGTGAAAGACTCATCAACAACCTTTGCTATGCTGATGATACCGCATTACTGCTGAAAGTGAAGTTGATCTGAAATATCTGCTTCTCAAGATCAAGGAACATAGTTTTAAAATGGGCCTGCACCTTAATGTAAAGAAGACAAAGGTCCTGACAAATGGCAAAATCAGTAAGTTTATCGTTGATGGAGAAGAAATCGAAATAGTGGACAACTTTAACCTGCTTTGATCAACTATCAAGAAGCAACAAGCACTCAAGAAATCTGATGACGCATTGCTCTTGGCAGAATGGCTATGAAGGACCTAGAGAAGATTCTCAAGAGCAGAGATGTCTCTCTCCAGACAAAGATTTAACTCGTTCAAGCCATGGTATTTTCAATAACGTCATATGGATGCCAAAGTTGGACAGTGAAAAAGATAGACAGGAAGAAAATTGATGCCTTTGAATTATGTTGCTGGTGACGAATACTGTGTATACCATGGAATGCCCAAAGAACAATCCAGTCAATACTAGAGGAGATCAAACCTAGACTTTCTTTAGAAGCTCAGATGACTAGACTTTGATTTTCATACTTTGGACACATCATGCAAAGAGAGAGATCATTAGAGAAAGACAACATGCTTGGCAAGATAGAAGGTCAACACAAAAGAGGAAGGCCAGCAATGAGATGGATCAATACAATAGCAGCAGCTATGGGTGCCATTCTGTCAACAATGAGCCGCCTGATTGAAGACCGAACACAGTTTAGGACAACTATCCATAGGGTCGCCATGAGTCAACACCGATTCGACGGCACTTAACAACAATGCCTATCTGAATGCTAGTATTTTGTTTCTTCTGCAATCAGTCTGCCTTTAATTGCCATATTATGTTTTAATAGTTGTAATAGCAGTGTGATATTATTTAAGTATCTGTATATTTATTTTTCTACATCGAAGCAAGGGTGAAACATCACCTGTGTTTTTTTTTGTTTCTCTTTTATAGAAAGTGTTTATTGAATATAGTTCATGCTGAAAGTGGTTTCATGGTGGAATTTTTTGTCTTGTTTTTGTTTGCTTCATATTATAAATGTGAGAATGAATAATAAGGTAGTAACAGATTACAAACCATTTTTATAACATATCAAACCATTTTTTCTTTTTATTTAGAAAAAATTGAAATATACACTTAAGACACAATTCTTGAAAGGCAAATCAAAATCCACATAGTATACTAAAATGATCAATTAAGTAACAAACAAGCAAGAAATCAATATTCCTATGTGAATTGTATTGTAAGACTTCAAAATAAGGGGGACATTATACAAAAATATAAGGCTGCTGATAATCAAAGAGAATAGGAAAAAGATAGCTTCTTAAACAGAATCCATAACAAATAGGTCCCTCCACTGAATCCTCCAGTATTAGGATATAAGTAAAGAAGGGTATTTATTATCTAGCAAATGTTTTAACTGATGCGGTTCATAAGAAAGTATATTTCATAACTGATAATTTCATTCAGAAACCTGGAAAACAGAGCAAAAAAGAAGCTTTGCAAGAAATAGCTCTCCCTTAACTCTAGAAAGACCTTTTACCTTTAATTAAAATATGCATAATATTTAATTTGATGTTCTCCTGTGCTTCAAAATTTGATTTACGGTATTAACTGATAATATCAACTTAAAATATATTTTTTTCATTCCAAAAGGTGGTCAGAAACGTTTACTACCAAAACATTGATTTCTACAGAAAGCTGAGATGTCACGCAAGATCTCAAAAAAAGTGAACGTCTCTAGTTCCCTGGAGTCTGAGGATATTAGCTTGGAAACTTCAGTACCGACAGATGAAATTTCTTCATCTGAAGAAAGAGAAGGGGGCACCAAGATCACCAAGCAACTGATTGAGAGGAAGGAGCTTCTCCATAATCTACAGCTACTGAAAATAGAACTATCTCAGAAAAATCTGATGATTGACAACTTGAAAGTTGACTACTTGACAAAGGTAGGCAGTTTGAGGAAAAAAACATTGCTGTGTTTAATTTGCACATCCTATGTAGAAAAAGCTGTCTTTATCAGTGTTTTTCCCACTGCTTTTGGTTCATTTCTCTCCAAATTTATTTAAACAACTTGCAGAAAAATATCAAAATGAGATGTGTTTGCTTGTTGCAGTGAATTTACAAAACTTCCAGGTTGTCATGCTAGACCAGTCCAGACAAAAGGGTTGTGTTCCCCCTGCCAGTAGAGGTGGAGACAGAAAACAACTAGAAACTTTTAGTGACATCATTCTGCTACTTGAGCCAGTACAGCTAGGGGCATACTCTAGTAGTATTTCTCTTTCTCCAGCAGATGGTGGATGCAAGATCAGTACAGCTCAGTTTTGGAAGCTGATTGGCTCTTGGGCAACTGTACCAAGGGGCACCCGTAGACCTACCTTGATGTCTCCATGGTGTATCTAAGGGTACCCTGCTGGAGTTTCTTGCGTGAAGGGGAAAATGGGTGTCCTCTCAGTCAGTATCTCTGACTGATTGAGAGCCCAAGATTCAGACAGATGACCATGTCTTCACACAGACCTCAACCTTCCTTCCTTTCTGACCCTCAGCCCCTCACAGCAATGATCAGAAGGAGAGAATATATGTGAGAAAATGCAGAGCACCTGGGAGCGGTCCGAGTCCAGCACTGTCCTGTGTCCTGGGCTCTGTGGGAGTAAATGCAGTCTCTGCCTTGTTTGGTGTGCCTGCTTTTGTCAGCCACTGTCATGAGGGGTGGCCCAACCTCCTGTAGCAGCGCCTTTTGTCGGGTTTGGCGTTTTGTGTGTTTTTCGTTGCTAATCCCTTCTTTTCCCAATGTGTTTAACTGGTATGCTATTGCGTGCACATGTAAGTTGCATGTGCAAAGTAATGCATTCATGTTTGCACATGCAAATATGCACATGTAAGTCTGTTGAACATTTTTGTGCTGAGAAGCAGACACCACATGTCAGCCCTTGAGAAGCGTTGTTTGGGCTGTGGTAAACGCCAAGCCGGACCTATGAATTCTCTGTGTAAACACTGCACGATGGAAGAAGATGAACTTTTGGCAATATACCCAGTGGGCAACGATGCTTCCCAGTTAGGATTCTCAGCCCAGGAAGGCTTGCATAGAGTTCCTGCTCAGCCTTGCACCACCTTCTTCCCCTCGGCTGCTCACCCAGCCAGGGTCTGGAAACGAATAGCCATCTTCGGTGATCAAGGGGATAGCCTCGATTCTGCCTTCGGGTTCAGGGCCCCCCACCTTTGGACTTCTTATCTTTCTTCCACCTCCTTCTCCAGGGAGTTCATAGACCTGCCAAGGCTTTTCCCTTTTCACAGGTTCTCCAGGACATGATCTTGGAAAAGTGAGATTCTCCAGATACCTCAGTGAGAGGTGCCAGAGTCCTGAACAAGCTGTATGCTCTTCCTTAGCAGGAGTTGGATAAGTGGTTGTGTTTTCTGAAGGTGGATGCACATATTGCAGCTGTCACCAGGTGTATCCCCATCCCAGTTTAGGATGGTGTCACCCTTAAGGATCAGCTGAATTTAAGGTGGAGATGCTCCATAAGATTGGGTTCTCAGTCTTGTCCCTTATCCTTCAGGCAGCAATATGTGAAGGTTTAACTGCATGGGCTTTCCTTCAGTGGATGCAGTTGCCCCAGGAAGATGATGCTTCAGCTCAGTTGGAGTCGGCTGCAGCCTACCTGGCCAGTGCCATGTCCTAATCTTGTCCTTCTAGCCAATCGGGACATTATAGTGACTTTGGCACGATGCAAGTACTACGCCGAGCATTAGCAGTACATTTGAGAGACTGAGATCATACTCCTCAAATCCTGGCTTAGAGGTGAGGTTCATGACTGTCATGGTATGCGCAAAACTCACCCATTTGGAGAAATTGCCCCGCAAGAAGATGGCTCTGGCTGCAGAACTGGGCAGTGGACATGTGCTCTAAATCCTGTCTGACCAAGCTCGCCTTTAAGGGTAAGCTCTTCTTCAGTGAGGATCTCAAGAAGTTTGTAAAAGACCTTCAAGTGCCAGATTATTATGGAAGATAGGCCCAGAGGATCCTGGAGATGTGCTCTCTTTTCGTCTTCCACCCTCATGTTTTACCTCTGTCTCTCTTCAGGGGCTCTTGACTGTACTGTCCAGGAAAGTTGGTCCTTGCCTTCTTAGGAACCCGGGCCAGGACTCTGTCCTTCCGTGGGGTGGGCATTTCCAGTGAGACTTCCTCCTTGAGGGCCAACCCTCTCATCCAATGCAATGACGAGTGGGGGGCTCATTCCAAGTTACTTCCAATGGGTGGCTGTCTATGTCTGTTTCACCTGGAATGGGCCCGGGTCACCATGTATCATTGGATGCTCTATGTCCTTCAGTGCAGCTATGTCCTAAAGTGCAAGGAGCCTATTTTTGATACCTTTGTGGTTCTGACAGCAAGAAGACTGTAGTTCCGGCTGACCTGGAAAGACTGATGTGCCTCCAATCCATTGTTCCTCTACCCCCTCCCCCCCCCCGCTCAGTGGGACTGTGGAAGGTATGCCATATACTTCATCATATCGAAGGAGGACTGTTCCTTCAGGCACATCCTCATCTTGAAAGGAGTAAATGCTTCTTTGAGGGTTCTTCGTTTCAGGATGGAAACGCTCCTGTCTATCATTCAGGCTGTCTGGCAAGGAGTATCTCACCTCACTAGATCTGACGAGGTATACTTCCACATTCCCATCTGGGAAGGCCAGCAAAGGTTTTGTGCTTTGGCCTTGCCACAGCCCCGAGAATCTTTTCCAAAGTCATGATAGTGGAAGCTGCAACTCTGCGGCACGAGAGCCTCTGTTACATCCTTACCTTAATCGATGGCTGATTCCTGCCAGGTTGCACTCAGAAGCTGTCAAGATGACAGCATAAGTGGCACAATTTCTGGAAGGCTTCGGTTGGATGGTGAATAGAGGGCAAGAGTCACCTGGACCACCTCAATCCTTGGAATATCTTTGGACTCTGTTCAATATCCACATTGGCAGAGTTTTCTTGACCACCAAGAAAGTTTCCAATTTTTTGGTGCAGTTGGATTTCCAGCAACAATGAGCTACCCAGGTTTGGGACGATCTTTAGCTCCTGGACTTTATGGCAGCTACCCTGGAATTGGTCCTTTGGGCAAGGGTCCACATGTGATCTCTCCAACGGGCCCTTCTGTCACGTTGGCCATCTTGCTTGCAGGACTTCGAGATCAGGCTCCCCTTTCTGCCTTCATTCGTGACCAACCTGATTTGAGGTCTCAGCCTCCAATTTGAACAAGAGAATACCTCTGGATGATCCTCCCATCATTGAATGCCAGTCTGTTCAGCTGGGGGCCTCACCGTTGGTCCAGGCACGAGGTGACTTGGTCCATCAATTGCCTGGAAGCACATGCCATTCGCCTGGCCCTCTGGCATCTTTTCCACATGGTTGTAGATTGAGCTGTCTGGTGTTCTCGGACAATGCCACAGTGGTGGCATGCGTCTATAACCAGGGCGGCACCAGTTTTGTGGGAGTGGCCCTGGAGATGGCCCTCTTGTTCCCATAGGCAGAGCAGAATCTTCTGGCCCTGTCAGCGCAGGTCATCACGGGCATGGACATATAGAATTGGACGTTCTCAGTTGTCACACCCTTGATCCGGGGGAGTGGGAGCTAGCGCTGTCCACATTCTGGCAGACCCTTTACCATTGGGGCAGTGTCTGCCATTGCCAAAGTGGAGAGATTTGTCAGTCGATGCAGAGGCACGTGCCCAGGGTTTTGATGCCCTGGTTCAGCCTTGGCCTTGAAAGCTTATTCTGTATGTATTTCCGCTGTGGCCTTTGGTCGAGCAAGTGCTTTGTCAGCTAGAGCCTCACCCAGGACTGGTGATTCTGGTGGAGTCTGATTGGCTGAGAAGACCTTGGTTTGCAGACCTGTTATGGCTCCTGGACATTCTGCCTCTTTGCCTTCCATTGGCCCAGGATCTGTTGAGCCAGAGGCTTGTCCTGATGGAAGATCTGGCTCCCTTCTCACTTATGGCTTGGGGGCAGCATTTAGCTCCTAAGGGCTATTTGCTGGCCATGATTTCCACTCTCTCGAAGGCAAAGTGAGGTTCCACCTGTCTGACTTATGTGTCAGGCTGGTGTTGGGAGTGCCATTTTCTCCCTCAAAAAGCGGAGATGCTGTCCTCATTAGCCTTCCTGTATGATGGGTTTGATAAGAGAATGCGTCTCAGTTCACTGAGGGTACAGATTGTGGCCTTACCTTGTTTTCGAGGACCAGTAGTGGGCGGTTCCATCATCTCGCACCTGAATGTGTTATGCTTTCTAGAGGACTGTGCCATTTATGGCCCCTCTTTGCGCTCGGACGTTCCTTCGTGATATTAGTCTACCCCTTTTGAACACGTAATGTGGGCTACTTTTAAGGATCTTTTGCTTAAAGTAGTACATTTATTTGGTTTATCATATTTCAGAGTTGCAGGCTCTCTTGTGCAGTGACCTTACCAGTCCTTTTCGGAGAAGAGGCCATGTCGATCCAGCCGGTCCCCTCCTCCTTTCCTAAGGTAGTATCAGTCTTCCATGTTAATCAATGGTCTGCCTTCTATTCTTTTTGGCAAGGTGTAAGGTCCTTTGTGTAAGGTGAAGGATTAAGATCTTCGTTTTCTTGACATTTGCAGGGTGCTTCTTAGATACCTGAAGGTCACCCATTCTTTCTTGGATAGATAGTTTATTGTACTCTTTGCGGGCCCACATAAGGGCCAGCATCCTCTAAGAGCACCTTGGCCTGATGGATTAAAGAGGCTGTTTCTGTAGCCTATCTTTTGTAGAATTGTGCTGTCCTGGAGGGTTTGCGGGCACACTTTATGTGGGCTTAGGCCTCATCCTGGTTGGAGCGAAGCTCTCTCGCCCCTATTGACATTTGCAGGATGGCGACTTGGTCAACCTTGTTGACCGTTGTCAAGTACTACCACTTGAATGTCCAAGCTAAAGTGGACGCGGCCTTCGGTGCAGAAATTTTAAAGGCAGCCGTATCTTCTTCCTGCCTCATGGAGTACTTCTGTAGGGATTATTAGTAGCACAAAAATAAGTTAGACTCTCTGTTGTCCAGGGGAAATAGCTACTAATACCCAGCCCAAAGTTCGGTGAGTTATTCTGGCAATGAGCCACGAAAGAAGTCTGGTCTGCAGATATATTAGACTTTATTATAGGCAACCAGGTAGAAAAATACACACACACATATAGCTAATTAGAAACATGAGGTAGAAATTGGTTATAGTACAGATGTACAATTGGACAACGTAATAAATCACTGATTAGTAACCAGACGTCACTGATTCGCTCTGCACTGAGGAAAAGTAAGAAATATATTGCTAACCCCTTGCCCATCCGGAGGAGGGGAGATAAGCCAGTACCTTAGCTCCGTCGGGCACTCAGGAACAGCACAGTCCAAGGAGGCAGCTCCTAGCTAATGCAGGCTCCAGCCTCGTCAGGCGAGCCGCAGTAAGTCCGAACCGGAGGTATCTGTGAAAGTCTTATCTCAGACCTTTGGAGGACGGCCTAGCCCACACTTAGTGGCCGTCTTGCGGAAGGCTCAGGTCGCAGGAATCAGGTACGCAGTGCACAGCAGGAAGGAACCGGTGCAGAAGTCTGTATGAACAGGTGGGAAAAGCCCCCAACTCTCTTACTAAAGTTCCAGTGCAGACTGCATTATTCTCTGTAAGAATCTTCCGTCATAGGTCCGATGATTGGTTGGCACCAGGTAGTCTGAGGTGTTCTCAGCGAATCAGGAGGTAGATGATGGGCATCTTCTTGCAAACAAAGGAGCCATAGTAAGAAGTCAGGCAGAGGCAACAGTATGTAACTTCTGGGCATGTACAAGTGTCCAAGGCCAGCCACGGACAATAGCTTCTGTCTGCACACTTAGAAACGCTGCGCAAGCAGTTGCTTAGAGGTCGTTTGTAGCTGAACACAGCAAAAGTGTAGTGAAGAATCCATCTTGTCTGTTCAGTTTGGTTCAGGCCTGAGTTGCTGAGCAGGCCGGAGATTTGCATGTAGAATTGCAGGGGTACCAGCCCTACATCTCCCCCCCCTTGTAAGATGGAGGATGCTACAAGGGAGTACACTCCATCGTACAAAGCCTAACTAGCAGTACTACCATGCAGGTCAGAACCAAATGACAAATGGTTGACTAAGGCATGATAAGCGGATAATACATCAAGCACAAAAGATGCATGAAAGCAATACAGCATAAGGAATAATACAGTGAATACTCTTAAGCAATAAAAGAAGCTAAAATAAAATGACATAGATACAGTCAAGTCAATGCAATTAAGAGAAGACGGGTTAACGTCAAACTGAAGAATATATATATAGTATCCAAACCAAAAATGCATATCAGTAATGCAATATAATGGGTTAGTGTAACACAAGGTGAACACTCAAAAGTAATGAGAAGCAATGTGTAACAGTGTTAGTAAAAGAAACACATGCTATCTATGAAAAAACAACTCAATTAAGAGTAATGGATAACATTCAAAGAAAAAGGTGACACTTATTCAAAAGTGTGACGTTCCAGCAAATCCTGCAGACGCATGGCAGGCAGCAGAGGTGCAGGACGCATAGAGCGACGAAGAGCACAAATCTGTCTCTGTTGATACAAGGAGATAAGAAACTGGAGCACCAACAGAAAGAAAAGACCAGGCACAATGACATGTGACATAAAATCAGTTTGTAAAATGTCCACATCACGGGAATCAAAGTTATAATCAGCAATGGCAAGGTTGTCTAGGGCAATAGACAGTTCAACTGTGTGAGAGTCCTTATAGTCCAAAAGATAGGTCAAGGCTGCAGTGAAGTCAATCTCATGACCTCGAAACACATCCAATATCTGGAGCTCTGTCGAAACAGGGTCAGCATCTAGATAAAACAAGGAAACTCCACCAACATTAACAATGGAGTTCTTGGGAACATCAATCAAGCAAACATTGTTGACAACAGCAACTTTAGTCTCTGAAAAGTCATCGTACTTGGTCATGGTAACTTTACATTGTTCTTTCACATTTTCAGCAGACAACCCACAAAGAGCCGTAGAAGTGTCCTTCAGGAAAGGTTTACCAGGACACAACCAATGAATGTCTTTAGAGCGTTGGCACATGCCAAGATTAGGTACTGTTGTATATTAGTGATGCGTACAACAGACGATCCAAAATGTTTCTGTAAAACATGTCGGGGATCTAGGGACACAAAAACTTTCTGTGGGACAGTCTGGGACTGTGTAATCAGGAAACCAGGCGCATCCTGTAGCACGACACCAGAAAGTGGGCCAGGCTCAATCAATCTGGCAACCTCGGATCCCGCTAACATCAAAATCAGGAACAGGACCGTCAAAGTCCGGGACTCCATCTGTAAAAGAAAATAAACAGGCTATGCTGCCTCAAGGTTAGTATCACTCACTGCATCATGAGGTTCTTCAGGAAGGAGCTTACTGGGATGACGCGGTCTAAGCTGATTAATGTGGACCCATTTAAGGGAGCCTTCCCTCTCAGTACCTGACTTCATTCGAATTTGATAAGCAACAGGGGAGACTTTATCCACAATAGGAAATGGACCGTTCCAGCTAGGTAGAAATTTACAGTCTTTGACCTTATTCTTACCAAAATTGTAGTAGAATACCTTATCGCCAATCTGGTATTCGTTAGAGGTAGTCCTCAAATCATAGTAGGCCTTCCTACCCCTAGCAGCAGTGTCCAAATTCTTTTGGGCAAAGGCAAAGGCACTTTGCAAGTGTTGTCTTAAATGGGCAACATATTCATGAGCAGTTGTAGCAGCAGCGAGATTCACATCATTAGTCCTGTAAAGAAGATGAAGGGGTAAAACCATGTCCCTACCTGTCATCATCTCAAAAGGGGACACACCAGTAGCACGATGACGCGTGGCTCTGATAGCCATCAGGACCAAGGGCAGTTTGATGTCCCAGTCCTTCCCAGAGGAAGAAACATACTTTTTCAAGATACTGATGATAGTTTTGTTTGCTCTCTCCACTTGTCCAGAGGATTGTGGACGATAAGCAATGTGGACTTTGGCCTTCACACCTAGTACCTTCCACAGATGCTTAATGACTTGTCCCGTGAAGTGGGAACCCTGGTCGGATTCCACTCGCATGGGGAGGCCCCACCTGCTGAAAACATGGTTTAACAACAAGGTGGCCGTGGTCTCGGCGGTACAGTTGGGTGCTGGGATGCACTCGACCCACTTAGTAAATAAGCAGGTAACTGTCAACATATATTTGTTGCCTCGAGAGGATCGGGGCACGGGGCCAATCCAATCAATCTGGAGATCAGACCAAGGCATGGTCAGACCTCTGTTTCTCAGAGGAGCTCTATGAGAAGGAGCCGCAGGTTGAAATCTGCAACAGGTCAGACAACCTTTAGTATACAATTGTACATCTTGGTACATGTGGGGCCAGTAGGCCACTTGTTTCAATGTTTCATAGGTTATTCGGTCACCTCTATGACCGGCACAAGGTTCATCATGAGCGTGCTGTAACATAACTCCTCGGAAGGCCCGAGGTACCACCCATTGCACAATACCATGCTTACTCGTCCGTATCAACAGATCTTTCTGGAGATGAAACATGTCCTTGGAGATGTAGAGGATCCTCAGTTCCTCATCGTCCTGACAATCCTCCAGAGTTAATGGGTGTTCCTGGGGGTTCTGCAGAAAAAGGTAGAAACGTCCAAGAGTAGGATCTTGTTTCTGGGCTTGCACGAGGTCGAGATCTGTGCTCTCGCCACACCATTGAACCACAGGGGGCATGGTGGATAATTGAGCTTGTCGCCGGGTAACCGCCGTCACAATTCGAAGCCCATTGGTCTCGGGGGCCTCCAACTGCCAGAGGTCTCCAGAGACAGCACCCTCCTTGGCAAGCTGATCAGCTAGATCATTTCCAATCTTGTCAGGATTATCAACACGGGAATGACCTTTCACTTTCTTCCAGTAGATGGTCATGTCATTTTCATGAACTACCTTGTCCAAGGCCAGAATCAATCCGGCATGTATGACAGGTTTCCCTTTGGAATTCAGCATATTGTTAGATTTCCAAATGGGTAAGTGGGAAACAAAATTCTGTCGGACGTAGTCTGAATCAGTACAGATGGTTAGGGTGTGAACCCCTTCCCGAGCAGCGGACTGGAGAGCTGCCAGGGCTGCAGCTAGCTCTGCATACTGATTAGTCTTGGTACCCAGATGGTACTTGAAGGGTTCACAAGGGTGGTTCTGGTTCCAAACTACACCTATACCTGCTACCAGTGCATGGTCAGGCTCTCGACGGTAAGCACAACCGTCCACATACACCTTGGGGTAGCCTTTACAGAGGTTCTCATCGTAAGGACGATGACGATAAGGCTCAGGCGTACATGACTCCATATCGGTGTCTAAATTACCCACTAAAGGTTCTCTGGCAGTGCAATCGTGCAATTCAGCCAAGCCCTGTGCGGCGGCATCCTTGCGGTTTTGAGCATACCTGACCTCCAGGGGCCAGCCCTGAAGTGCTAAGGTCCAGGAAACAATGCGACTGTTTGACACTTGTCCCGATTTAATCCGATCACTGCCTAGGAACTTGATGGGTTGGTGATGAGTCTCAACAACCAGCCTCTCACCTTGGATATAACTGCGGAAATATTGGAGGGCCCAGACTGTGGACAACAAGGATTTCTCACAGTCAGAATATTTCTTCTCCACTTCCATTAAAGCTTTGCTGGCATAGGCAATAACTTTCCTATCTGTGTCATGCATCTGGTACAGAACAGCACTCATAGAGTGATCGGTGAAACCTAGTTCCACGAAGAATTCTCTGCCACTCTCTGGATAGGCAAGACAGGGAGCTCGACTCAAAGCTGCCTTCAGCTCTTCTATAGCTGCCTCTTGGTCGGGATTCCATGCCCAAGGTTCATCTCTTTTGAGGAGTTTGACCAGGGGTCGGGAAATCTCCGCATATTGATCCACAAATTGGCGTGAAAAATTGCAAATGCCCAAGAATGAGCGCAGCTCACTCACGTTGGTCGGACGTTTGAGTTGTTGCAAGGCCGCAATTCTCTTCCTTTGAGGCCGCAGTCCCTCAGCAGAAACTTCGTAACCCAAATAATTGAGGGATTTCCGGCACCATTGGCCCTTTGACAAGGACAGCTTTGCTCCCGCAGCTTTCAGTTGCTGGAAAACATGCTCTATTTATTGCAAATGGTCAGTGAAACTGGTGCTCTTCACCAGAATGTCGTCTACATAGACGAGGGTGCCTCTAGTCTCGGCATCAGGGAGAGCCTTATGCAGGAAAATGTTGAAGTCTGCTGGGGCATTCAAATAACCATATGGTGTCCGATTCCAAGTATATTGTCGCCTACCGAAGGTAAAAGCCAGCTTATGCTGATCTTCTGGATGGACAGGTATAGTCCAAAATCCTGAGGCCAGATCCAGGCTTGTAAAGTACCTTGCACCCTTGATGGTGGCTAAGTTCTGTTCCAGATGTGCCATAGGCCATCTGGATAGAGGTACCTTTTTATTAAGCTGGCGATAGTCCAAAGCTAAGCGCCAGCTAGAATCCTTCTTGATGACAGGCCACAGTGGGGCATTGTAAGTACTGTTGCATTGACGTATAATTCCCTTTTGTTCCAGGGAATTAATGATTTCCTGAACGAATTCATAGGAGGCCAATGGGATTTTATACTGCCTCACAAAGACGGGTTTACTGTTTGGATCCGTAGGAGTACGGGTGACATGTAGGTCAGTGAGACCACAGTCATAGGTGTCAGTGGCAAACAGGTCCTTGTGACGGTACAGCAGTTCTTTTAATTGGGCCTTGTCTGACTCATCAGTGCAGGCGTCTGCTTCAGCAAGTTTTCCCACAACTATTTCGTCAAATCCCAGAACAGGTTTGTTTGAGGGTATTTCAACCTTCTCCTCAATCTCATCTTGGAGAGAGGAGACCTGGATGGCTTGGACAGCCTGGGGCTCCCCCCCCTGGTGGGTGAGGAAACTAACAGCCTCATCGAGTTTACTGGACAAAATCAGATGGTCAGACTCGAGGACCACCTGAGAGGTCACAGCACTATGTGGCCAGACAAACTGTAAGGTGAGGAGGCCTCGGGGTGAGGATCGTACACACGCAGGGGTTCCCCCCCCCCCCTTCACCGTTGTTCCAGGAAACAGGGGCTTCCCCAATAATCTGGAGACTCAATTCCACACTTGGGAACGATTGTCCCACTAGGAATCCCAGAGGTTCGCCTTTCACAAGGTGAATGTGATCTGGGTTTGGATTGGTGAGCAATAAGTGTAAGGAGGGAGCTGTGGCCTCCATGCAGGGTATGGGACCCATGGCTAGGCCCAGCTCCTCAAAACGGGAATTTGTACTGAAGAAGACCAAGTTGTCTGAGACCACATGTCCTCGGGTCACCTGTATCGGCAGGGGAAAATCCTGTACCCTCCCAGGTATGTGGGTGTCTTCTGCAATGACCACTTCACAGACTTGAGGAATAGTCTGACCAGCCCGTAGGGATGGGCGGGCACCAGAGAAATCCACCGGATCTCCTTCCATCCTACTCCAGAGGATGTTGTTCACAAAATCCACATAAGTTCCCAGTCGAACAAGGCAATCTGAGCCTAAGGAGAGGGGCACCTCAAGTCCTCTGATGATGGAGAAGGTGTGCAGAAAACCTTTGACCCCAACTTGCAAGGGGAGATTGCAGTAGCCCATTAATGTCTTGAGCCCTTCCCCAGGCACTTGGAACGAAGTCTTCGCTCCTATTACCCAATCAAGGGTAAGCTGTTGTTTGAGCCGATAGAAAAGCGTCTCACTGATGAGGGAGTGGTCACAGTGGGGTAATAGGTAGGCCCTTTCCTTTTGGGACATGCCCTCCTGCACATATATAAAGGGACCTTTCTCAGCCGAGAATATGTCCGTCAGTCTCCTAGGGTGATCTAGGCAGGGATGGAATGGAGGAGGGGTTTGCACCTCACAACCTTCCACAGGTTCCTTCAGGAATATCTGCAGGCAGTCAGTATCAAGGACAATGTTAGCTACTGAACCCACTGCAATGGCAACCACATCGCTGATGCCCTGATCCTCATTTCCAGCCCTTTCATACTGGAGCTGAAGGATTTGGGGATCAGCTGACCTCTGGAAATTAATCCTGATGGGCTTGTTTGTGCGTTCCACCGAACAAGGACCACTGACTCTGCTGTCATGTTTTACCCTAGCATAAGGTATGGGATGCGTGACCTGTGTCCATATCACTTCCTGGACGTAGTCCAGAATGGGGCGTAACCGTTTCAGGAGCTCATTGCCAATCAAGAATTCTTCCCCAGGGCACTTAGTAATGATGACAGGATGTTTCACCTGTAATTTTCCAATTTGGAGGTTAAGCCAGATCTGCCCCATAGACTCTATGGGCTGATTCCCATAAGCTGCGAGTGACAAATCACTGGGTGTGACTTGTAGGGTCCTCTGACTCCCCAAGGAAGCAGTGAGTCTATCAAAGAGACTCGAGGTAATCAGGGTAGCCTCAGAGGCAGAATCTATCAGGCCCTCACAGAGAAAAGCCTGCTGAATTGTAACAGGAACAGTGTACCTCTGTCCTTTTGGCTTGAGTTTACCCAGAAAGTACTTGTGCTTCCTGATGGTGTCAAAGGCTGGACCCTCGCTGTCCATTGCGGGACTGTCACTCTGTGTCCATGGGGTGGCATCTCCAGCTGGCTGCACCCGTGCAATAGTGACCTGTGGGACAGAAACAAAGTCGGTTAGTCATTCAGTCGCATTAGAAGGGGAAGAGGAGTCAACCAGTTCCTCCTCTGGCTTCTGAGGCTTTGCTCGTGGCTTAGGTGGCGCACTACTAGCAGAAGCCTCCTGTGAGGAGCTGAATGCAATGGTAGCCTTCATCATATCTGTCAACTCGCTTATTCTCTTCTCCAGCTCCTGGAATTTGTCAAAACCTGGCTTTCTCTTCCAGTTCCGGTTCTGCGGAGTGAAACTCTGATTCCCAGAGCGCTGCTTAGACCCAGATGACTGGTTATTCTGGGGTGGCCTGGGAGGATTCTGTGGAGCAGAAGGAGAAGAGTTATTTTCCAACGAAAGGGTAGATTTTACAGCACTAACACACTGTTTTGGCTCTTTGGCTTTGCTTGGAGCCCTTACTGTGCTGCCAGTATTGGTTGCTCTCATGTTGGGAACAGCTTCCCAAATCCACTCAGCATGTTCTATCACACGTGACAGGGGTTCGTGACGCTTGTCAGACATATAAGGCTTAATGGATGGAAGGAGCAACTGACAGAAAAGATTACGAAACTCCTGATGGTGCTCTATCGTTTCCCAAGAAGGGTCACTCTGGAAGAAGGTCTGCCTAAGTCTGTAAGCAAACTCTCGGGGTGTTTCATTTTCCCTATGAGTCATACTAAATGCTGCCTGCTTTGCAGCGATATCATCAGGGTATGGCCCATAATGTTTCTTTAGTGCCTGTTCAAAGATGACGATGTCCTTCTTTTCATCGTCTGCCATGGCCCTGATAAACTGCTGACAAGGTACATCAAAGGACCATGGAAGATACAGAACCATGTCCTCCCCCCTGGTAATGTTCAGTGCCCGAAAGGCATCTTTGACTGCAGCTAAATGTTCATTTATGGTGGCACGACCATTTTTCTCAAAAGGTGTGATCATGCTCCACAAGGTCTTGATAATTTGTAATTGGGCGACAGAAGCACCTTCATTTGTTTGTTTTCCTTGCAGGACACGGGAGCATAGAGGATTTCGCTTGCCTTCAGCTCCCTCTGGTGGTCGCTGCTGGTACAGTTTGCCATCACTAGGGGGACTTCCCACCCCCCCTCACCGCTCCCTGTATGGGGAGGGGTCGAGAGTAGGGTGTTTCACTCCGCCCTGTTTCTCTCCTGTGCTCATGCGCTGATGGGAGAGAACTGAGTTTATGCTGGAAAAGCTGCCTTTCAGCACTGAGCAGGGTTTCCAGTGGCAAACAGCCGTCATCTACCCTTCGGTAATTTGAGAAGCCTAGAGGGATCAAATTATCCCTGTACTCTGTCTCATTACTCTGAGAGGTGGACACACATGCCAATTCAAAACAATCAGCTCTTAATTGCTGGATTTCGAGGTTAACTCTCTGTATTTCCTGCCCACATTCCTGATGTGCAACAGCAAGCTCCCTTTGCAGATCGGCTGTAAGCCGTTTCGCTGCACTGAGAGCAGTCTCTGCAGACTCGAGCTCAGCCATCAGAGCTCTCTCTCGCTGCTCATAAAGAGCAGCGACATCTGTTAGTCTCCTGGTCTGGGCGGCTAGTTCAGTTCTACAAACTGTCAGAAATTGCAATTCCGTTTGATCCAGAGCATTCCGCTTCCTGAGAGCGGAAACCTGATCCACCCAGCTTTCTGTGTGAACCATCGTTACAAACACAGGAATAGCTGCTAGAATTACGCTGACTCAGTAAGACGCAACTCATTCAGAGATCCTGTAATGTGGGTTCCAAACCCGTCTCAACAGACACCTCTCTAGCCACAAACCTCAGCATAAACAGCTGCTTGGACCACAATAGGACAATTCAGAAATATTACACAAATTCTGAGAGACGTAGCACATTCAGAAATACTCATCCCGGACGAGCCCCCATTATTATGTAGGGATTATTAGTAGCACAAAAATAAGTTAGACTCTCTGTTGTCCAGGGGAAATAGCTACTAATACCCAGCCAAACGTTCGGTGAGTTATTCTGGCAATGAGCCATGAAAGAAGTCTGGTCTGCAGATATATATTAGACTTTATTATAGGCAACCAGGTAGAAAAATATACACACACACATATAGCTAATTAGAAACATGAGGTAGAAATTGGTTATAGTACAGATGTACAATTGGACAACGTAATAAATCACTGATTAGTAACCAGACGTCACTGATTCGCTCTGCACTGAGGAAAAGTAAGAAATATATTGCTAACCCCTTGCCCATCCGGAGGAGGGGAGATAAGCCAGTACCTTAACTCCGTCGGGCACTCAGGAACAGCACAGTCCAAGGAGGCAGCTCCTAGCTAATGCAGGCTCCAGCCTCGTCAGGCGAGCCGCAGTAAGTCCGAACCGGAGGTATCTGTGAAAGTCTTATCTCAGACCTTTGGAGGACGGCCTAGCCCACACTTAGTGGCCGTCTTGCGGAAGGCTCAGGTCGCAGGAATCAGGTACGCAGTGCACAGCAGGAAGGAACCGGTGCAGAAGTCTGTATGAACAGGTGGGAAAAGCCCCCAACTCTCTTACTAAAGTTCCAGTGCAGACTGCATTATTCTCTGTAAGAATCCTCCATCATAGGTCCAATGATTGGTTGGCACCAGGCAGTCTGAGGTGTTCTCAGCGAATCAGGAGGTAGATGATGGGCATCTTCTTGCAAACAAAGGAGCCATAGTAAGAAGTCAGGCAGAGGCAACAGTATGTAACTTCTTGGCATGTACAAGTGTCCAAGGCCAGCCACGGACAATAGCTTCTGTCTGCACACTTAGAAACGCTGCGCAAGCAGTTGCTTAGAGGTCGTTTGTAGCTGAACACAGCAAAAGTGTAGTGAAGAATCCATCTTGTCTGTTCAGTTTGGTTCAGGCCTGAGTTGCTGAGCAGGCCGGAGATTTGCATGTAGAATTGCAGGGGTACCAGCCCTACACTTCCTACTTGTTTGGACTAATCTAGTAGGATGTTCTGGAAGATGACATTTTATTTACCAGAGTCCCAGATAATGGAGTCCTGTTAGATCAGTCTGTATGCTCTGTTATCTCTGCAGTTAATCTTCCAGGCTTTGATCTTCTGACAATTGCTCTGTGTGGTAGTTGTACTTAATTCTGTCTTGTTTCCCTCTATAAAGTCATGTGCGGTCATGTTCTTAACCACTTACTTGGGTACGAATACAGGAGTATGTTCCTAGCTGTACTGACTCAAGTAGCAGGATGATGTCACTAGAAGTTTCTAGTTGTCCTCTTTCTTCACTCTGCAGGCAGGGAAACATAACCCACTTGTCTGGACTAGTCTAGCAGAACTCCAGGAAAAAAACATTATCTAATAAGTAAAAATGTTACCTTTCCTAAGAGGTTCTGGGAGATGATTCACTTAAGGATGTAGTAAACATTTGCAAACTGCTGTATTCACTGTGTTATGCAAATGAACGCTCCTTATCCTGCTAAATCCAGTCCAGACATGTGGCTTACTGTATGCTCCCTTGCCAGCAGGTGGATGCAGACTTGATCATCTTTCAATTATGTCATCAAAAGGCATAACCACTGGTTCAGCAATAAGAGAAGCCAGTAATTGTTTGCCTCCAGCAGATGGCAAGGTACTTGGACTAGTGCAGCAATGCAGATAGGCCTGACTTTTCTGGTCCACACTATAGTGCTGTAGTAATTGTAATTGAATCTGCTAGGGCACGTTGTTGCTTGGAACTTAGGTATGCCCCTGCCTCCTGGAACCAAAAGCTGCCTCTGTCTAGTTCTGTTTTCCATGGGTTTCAAGCATTTGGTGTGCTGGAGAGGAGCCGGAAGACACCACGGGGTCCCTGAGGAAGGCTGTCAGAACCAAGCCCCCTCCTTCTTTTTGCTGTCCTTGATTTGTATACTTTCATTTTTCCCTATAGTTTTGCTTGTTATTTTTTTTCCTCCCATTGATTTCAGTGGGCTGTTTTGGTTGGCTTTCTTGCTGCATTTAAATAAAGCGGCTCCAATTTTAAAAGCAAAAAAGATTTTGATCAGCAACTGGGCAGTCTCTTTTTAATCTTTGCCGCTGCAGTGTTCAGCTGTGCAGTCCTGTTGCAGTCTGCGACCCCCAGCGTTTTTTTCCATGGCTGGTGTTTTTGTCCTGATTGTGGCTGGGATGTGTGGGGTACCTTTTTTTTTCAGCATTTTGGTACCCCCCTCCATGTAGGGGGGCCATTACCTGATGCCATTTATGTGATCCCTGCCGCTTTAAGAATACAGCTGCTGCTGGACATCCCAGAGAATAATAGTGGGTGTGGACCGCCTAGGTGGCAGGTGCCCTCCATAGCTTGATCAGATTGTCTTCCAGATCCATGGGAAGCGGTGGTAGTAGCCAGACCATAGCTCCGGTTCTGCGCTTGGTCAGCAGTTGCTGTCAAGTAACTCCCTTTAAGGACATCATGAAATGATATAAAGCCTTCCATAGGCTTGCCCACAGAGATGCCTGGGGAATAAACCTCGAAGGACCAGGAGTGCCTCTTGTAGGGCTATGGGTAGAGCCTAGAGGTGACCTTGGATTGCTGAGATTCTGGATAGGGCTTGTTCATCCTTTAGGTCTCAGTCCAAGAAATGGCAGTCCTTTCTGATTTTGCAGCGTGCTCGTGTCACCACCACGGCTGAATTGGAGCCAGTTATCCCCATTCACTGGTTTCTGCTATGTCCCTCCTGAGTTACGACCGGATGGGATGTGGCTTGTCTGTTTTTCTTTGAAGGGACCCATACCACATCAAACCAGTAGATCCTCGGAATCCTCAATCAAGGCCGAAGCCGTGTTGGTTCTTCCTGCAAAACACCGGCATTCTAACCCTAAAGTCACTAGCCTTAAGTTAAAAAGCAAAAAGCAAAAAATTTAGGTTTCCATTAATTATGGCAGTCTCCCTGTGGCTCCCCACTCAAGTGGTGATGTTTGAGGACACTTTTAGGATATTCTATCCTGCCCTTAGTAGAACAGGCTCAGGGAAGTAAACATAGAAACATGACAGCAGAAAAAGACCATATGGCCTATCCAGTCTGCCCTACAATACCAACTACCTTTTTATCCTTTAAAGATCTTCTGTGTTGATCCCATGCTTTCTTGAATTCAGATACTGTTTTGGTCTCTACTACCTCCACTGGGAGACTGTTCCATGCATCTACCACTTTTTCCGTAAAGAAATATTTCCGCATATTACTCTTGAATCTATCCCCTTTCACCTTCATCCTATGCCCCTTCGTTGCAGAGCTTTCTTTCAATTGAAAGAGGTTCTTCTCCTATGCATTATTGCCATGAAGGTATTTAAACGTCTCAATTATATCTCCTCTCTCCTGCCTTTCCTCCAAAATATACATATTGAGATCTTTAAGTCTGTTCCCATATGCCTTATGACGAAGTCCACTGATCGTTTTGGTAGCCACTCTTTGCACAGACTCCATCCTGTTTATATCCTTTTGAAAGTGTGGTCTCCAGAATTGCACACAATACTCCAAATGAGGTCTCACTAAAGACTTAAGCAGAGACACTATCACCTCCTCCTTCCTGCTGGCCATTCCTCTCCCTATGCACCCAAGCATCCTTCTAGCTTTTGCCATCACCTTTTCTACCTGTATTCCATTTGCATCATGTTGCCCAGGAAGGGAAGCTTCTTGTGATCTATCCTGGACCTAAAGGCAGTCCGAGCCAAGCTCCGAGTCCCTCATTTCCAGAAGAGGACCATTTGGTTTGTCATAACATTGGTAAGGCAAGAGGAGTTACTCACCTCTCTAGCTCTTGCCAAGGTGTGTATTCACTTTACCATGTGGGAGCATCATCAGTGGCTTTCGGCTTTGTGTTCTCCCTGTTTTTTGGTATAGCCACACTTTCACCTTTTCTAATCTAAAATCATGCTACTGTGCTACTGGCATTACTGTGCAAACAGGGAGTCTTGATTCCCTTGTTCTAGATAACTGGCTATTCTCCGGGACCAAGCAGGAAGTCAGTCCTCACTTTTTGGGTGATGTCACTGATGGAGCCCTCGTGGAGGAACCTTCCCCAGCCTTCACAGAAAGCCTTTGGGAGATCCAGCATGCATGCATGATCGCCTTCCTGCCTGAATGGCTCCATCTTTTCCTTATCATTCCTCCAGTTTAGTCCTCCACCTCTGGGTTGTGTACCTCCTCCTGAAGCTTGGAGACTGGGCATGTCAAAGTCGTGACATCACTGGATATAGCCTGCTGGTATCTCCCATCAGTCCTCAGTGTGTCCAATCTCCAGGCAGCAGGAGGACGTAGTGAGCCTACCTTCTGGGCTCACTTGGGGTTTAGATAGGGAACAGCTAGACAGGAGTTATTCTTGGTTTTAAGTTGGTTTTACTTTTCTGTTGGTTTTAATTTTGGTCCAGCTTAATTAGGAAATTATTGATTATTAGTTTTAATTGTCTTGCTGTTTAGCTTTCTTTGGGCTAATGACTTTAAAGTTAGTCTAATCCCTGCCAGTTTATTCACTTTAATACTTTTTAATGTTAATAATATTTTATTCCTTTAATAATCTATTTTAGTTTAGTTTTAATTGCCTTAGCTTAGTTGAGAGCAGTCTGTTTAAAATAAGCATTTCCCGCCTAGATCTGTGACCGTTGGGGGGTGCGGCCTTAGCGGCCTCCAGCTTCGGGCAATTGCTGTTGTTTCCCCAAGGCGTCTTCGCCTTTATGCGGGTCGGCTCTCCCCTTCCGGACGATACGGAGGGGAGCCCGACAGAGGATGAGATGAGCGGCGCTCGCGCTGCCCCAAGTTGCTCGGGGCAGTGGAATAAGCTGCAAGATCGCCATGCCTGGCCCTTTCGGTGCATGCTGCTCGCACGGGGATCGAGCAGCGTAGCGCTTGCTGTGTGGCGATTTCATCTCCATTTGTGGAAGCTGTGGGGGCCGAATCCGCAAGATGGCTGCCAGGCCTGTGAAGCATTGCCCCGTCGGTGCGGCTTGAGCGGCGGAGGCCGTTTGAGCGCGAAATGGGGCCACGCGGGATCGGAGCCTTTCCCGCGTTCTGCGGCCTCGTGGCAGCACTGGCGATCAGCTGAACGTTCAGGCTGAGGAGGGGGCATACTAAGGTTTGTTTTTTGTATGACATATTTTCATAGTGATAATTTAACAGGGTACTGCTGAGGAAAAAAAAAAAAAAGAGAGGCGGGAAATGAGAAGAGTGGTTAACAGTTTATATCCTGACTTTGCTGGCCTCTTAGGAAATTATATATATCTTATATGCTTTCTGCAAAGCTAGTCTATTGTAAAATGTGTATAGCCCGAAAACCCGTGGTTTCACGGGAGCAGCTTTATGAAATTTAAAAAAAAAGAAAAAAAAAAGAATGAAAGTCAAACCTTCTTAACACAGAGATCTGTAATACAGCCACTGGTCACCTTAGGGCGGCAAGTTCACTCAATAGTGCCCTGCTGTGACCGGGTATATAGCTTTCCTCAGTCTGGTCACGGTCAGTCAGCGGAGCATGGCCACTAGGCTGCCTACTGGGTTCTCAGGGTTGCTGGGTACACCAATAAAGGTAAAATACTGTGAATCAGCTTAAATGACAACGCTGAGCTTCTGTATCGTTTCTCGGATTGAAGTACCCTATCGGCCACAAGCTGGCAGCGCTGCTCACGAATTGCATATAGTGATATAGCGGAAGGGCTGTCGGGTAAGGTTTGCCTCTTTGCGGATGATACCAAAATCTGCAATAGAGTAGACACCCAGGAAGGCGTAGATAACATGAGGAGGGATCTAGCTAAGCTTGAAGAATGGTCTAGAATTTGGCAGCTGGGATTTAATGTTAAAAAATGTAAGGTCATGCATTTGGGCTGCAGCAATCCAAGGGAGCAATACAGTATAGGAGGTGAAGTACTTTTGTCCACTAAAGAAGAGCGGGACCTAGGCGTGGTTGTGTCTGATGATCTTAAAGTAGCTAAACAGGTAGAAAAGGCGACGGCAAAAGCTAGAAGGATGCTTGGGTGCATACGGAGAGGAATGGCTAGCAGAAAAAAGGAGGTGATAATGCCTCTGGTGATAATGCCTTTGGTGCGACCTCATTTGGAGTATGGTGTGCAATTCTGGAGACCACACCTTCAAAAGGATGTGAACAGGATGGAGTCGGTGCAGAGGGTTGCTATTAAAATGATTAATGGGCTTCATTATAAAGCATATGAGGACAGACTTAAGGATCTTAATATGTACACCTTAGAGGAAAGGCGGGATAGAGTTGATATGATTGAGATGTTTAAATACCTCCGTGGCATAAATGTTCAGGGAGAGAGCCTCTTTCAATTGAAAGCAAGTTCTGCTACGAGGGGACATAGGATGAGGGTGAAGGGAAATAGATTCAGGAGTGATATGCGGAAATATTTCTTTACGGAAAGAGTAGTGGATCCATGGAATAGTCTCCCAGTGGAGGTGGTAGAGATGAGGACAGTAACTGAATTCAAAAAAGCATGGGACCAACACAGAGGATCTCTAAAGTTAAAAAGTGGACTGTTGTAGTTGTTGTTATGGAAGGACAGACTAGATAGGCCATGTGGTCTTTTTCTGTCATCATGTTTCTATGTTTCTATTGTTCAGTGCTCCCTCTCTGTGGTGGTTGGTAAGGCGCGAAGTTCATTCATCTTCCGGTTCACGCAGGCAGAATCGTCCTAAGACCTCCGGTGGCAAGGATGTCTGGGTATCCCACACCTAGATCTCTGCTTACAGGGTTGCCGGGGGAGGGGTACCTATGTGGTTCCTAGCGCCCTCAACATACACATCCCAGGTACAGAAGCTGCCTCTTCGCTTGGTCGGCAGATAAGGGGTTCTCTTGGGTGCTAGCAGGTGCAAGATATTCTCATCTGTGTCTAGAACCAGTGAAATCAGTATAGAATTTTTAGCACTTAGCAGGGCCCTGGCCCTTCTGTACCAGTTTGTTACATGGCTTTTGGAGGATAAGGAGAAGTCCTTCTGCATAGCACTGCCTAGGGCTTATCGCTCCAGGGCACTGGAAGGTTTCTTGGCTAAAGTCACTACTTTTTCTGCCCTATCATGTCCACCTATGTTCAAGTATGCTCCCTGCCCTGGTTTTTGGGTGATAGGAGCTGTTTCACCCGGGTATGTAGATGTGCATTTGGTATGTGCTCGGATGGGTTTAGGCATGATTTTGTATGCACTCACTATAGAGTGCCGCGGATTGCTTTTCCTCAGGCTGAATTCTCAGGCTAGGTTAATTTGCCAGCAATGGGGGATACCGATATGATAATGTGGGAGGTCATCCCGATGTTACTCGGGGTTGGAGGTGCTGTCATGGAATCCGGTATGGAATGACCCGGCCTGCGGGAATGCAGTGTCACAGGCACCGGCTTCTCTTTACCTTTGGCTTTGCCCCAGTTCTTAGCCCCTCTACGTCTTGGCTGTTCAGGACGCGAGGCTCCAGGCCCTATGGTCAATCTATTCCCGGCTTTTCTCAAACCTGGCAGAAGGACTGGGGGAACGGGAAAATGAGACCACAGAACAGCACCGGCCCTACTGTCAATCCATTGCCAGAGTTGTTAAAAGTCAGGTGTTCCCAGTCCTGTGTACAAGTCAAGGTGGCATACGTTCCGATATTGTATTTATATCCTTGGGTCTGAAGGGCTCACAATTTTAGTTTTGGTGTCTGAGGCAAAGAGAGTTCAGTAGTTTATTCAAGGCCAGAGAGTCCAATTGGGGGGCCAGAAAACCCCAGTTCTTAGGGACTAGTGGTGCTATTCTCGAGTGGGATTCAAACCCTGGGCCCTCTGTCAGCCTGCCTCCACCACTGGCCCTCCCCTCTCTGCAAGGCATCTCGGTGCCTTACTGCTTCTGTTTAACAGACTCTGCCCGTGTGAGTTAGTCACAGGGTCCTAGGGCTAGACGCAGCCTGTTACATCCAAGGGAGAGAGCTTGTGGGGGATCCATCCATCAGAAGGCAAAAAAAAAAAAAATTCCCTACTGAAGCAGGCAAGCTAGCTTGAGCTCAGTGTCCTGTTTCCAATAGTAGCCAATCCAGGTCTCAATTACCTAGCAGTTGCCCAAGACGACAAATAGGCTCCACAATACTGGGGTCGGAGCAGGTAGTGAGTTCAGGTTCCTATTCAAAGACTTTTGTTACCTGTGTAACAGATGTGGCACTCGCTTGGCTTAAGTGCCTTGTAGGCCATCTTGAATTGTAGGAAGATGATATATCTCAAAGCAGTTAGTTGAACTAGTAATCGTTCCAGTTTGTCTTTAATACAGTTTATGAGCCTTTACTCCAGGAGCGTGGCCAAACCCTTGTTGAATTCATTTACGGGGCACAGGTCTTTTCACGCAAGGCTCTTAGAGTATGCCGGAGATCCAGTGGTCTATCAACCAAATGGGCCTGCGCGCGGTATGACTGGTGTTGCAGGCGTTCAAAGCTACGGTGACAGGTCGGGCGGTGCCTGTGCTGTCCGACAACTCCGCAGCGATAACTTACAGCAACTGGCAGTGCGGAACTGAAAATGGAGTCCTGGAGGCCGAGGCAGAGGGTCTGTTTGCTTGCTTAGTGCCTTGACTTCCAGCGATTTTGGAGACGCATGTTGCGGGAAAGGACAAGATGACGGCGAATTTCCTCAGCAGGGGCCGAGTAGAGACTGGAGAATGAAAGGTGCTCCGGAGGTGTTGCATGGGCGTGCCAAGCGTTCGGTTCCGAACCGAAGGATTGGGCAGGGCGCACTCTTCCCGGCAATTCCGAATTAGGGCTTTGCCTAGAACAGCAGGGAGGTTCAGGTAGGGCGGTCAGGTAAGAGGGCTCTGAGGCTCTGTTTGCTTTGGTGCAATCTCAACGGCAGGCGCTTATTGTGGCGCTCATTGCAGAAGCGGACAAGGTGGTGGCGTCAGCTGGAAGTGTGCCCACAGATAGTCTTTAGGTGGGGTCTTCTTTTATATGGAGCGGTGGTTGCGGTCTGCATATCATTTGGGGGTAGATCGGTGGCAATGAATTTTTATGATTAACTTTTATGATTCAATATATAATAGGTCTCCCTTCCTCTGGTTCACAGATAATGGCACCTTGAATTTTGAATCTGGGTGATCCCTTGGATGAGATTGGATTAAATGGGTTGCCACATGGATACAGTGAAGCACTACATTTTCAAGTGCATGTGTGGTGTTAAGAGCTATGTCCTACTTCTCCACACCCAGATATTTGGCTGGGGGTGTAAAGTTGAGGGAAAGCAAAGGGTGCAAAAGCATAGGCAACAGATAAGCTTACAAGCGATTTGGCTTAGCTAAGCTCATAGCTGCAAACTAACTAACTTCAGCCATCCAGGGTGAGTTGAAGTCATTTTGATTTTCGTATTTGAAACGCTATCTTCTAGGTTTGTCTTGCTTCTGTCAAGAGCGGAAGTCCAGGAGGGTTTAGCAAGCAAAGTTGCTAATTTGCTTGGATCAAGCCATTTCAATGGTCTAGAGTAGGTTAGCGATCCTGTAGTACACAGGGTAACTAGAGGGAGGCGTGGTCTAGTGGTTAGGACAAGGTACTTCAGGCCGGAGGGTCGGGGGTTCAAGTCCCACCTGGGGACAGCAATCTCAGGCCGGAGGGATTGGGATTTCTAGTCCTATAGGCACTCCTTGTGGTCTTGGGCAAGCCACTTAACCCTCCAATGCCCATGTTCCCTGTATGTATTAGTGTGTGTGTCTCATATCCCCTCGTGTTAAATGTATCCCCCAATTGACCGCTTTGACCCGGTGAAAAGCGGGATATAAATACAGCTAAATAAATAAAGCTAAATAAATAAACTCTAGCATAAATACTTACAAGAATTTATTTCCGGGTGTGGGCTGGCAGCCAGTTCTTTAAATGTTCAGGTAACAGCTCGGTCTTGCTATATAGGCAAAGTTCAGGGGCTGGCCCTGGGTTCTCACGCAGATGAGTTGCGTATCTTAAAGCAGTCTCCAGGCTACGGCCGTTGTGTAGCATATTGGTTCCACTGTGGAATCTCAACGTGGTTTTAGGGGCAAACGGTTGCTCTTTTAGCTCTAGGTTTGGCGCAGGGGAGCGTCTTGGACTGTGGTTTGCGCCACTTGCACATAGAGAGAGTGCTGCGGCACTATTTAAGAGTTTAAGAATCTTCGCAGTTGCGACCGTCTATTTTTCCTAGTCAGGGGTTTCCGCAAAGGGGAAGTGGCGGCGAAGGCATCCATCGCCAAAGGAATGGAAGAGGCGAGGGCGTGAGCCTTATGGTGCTAGGCTGTCCGGGGCCAGTGGGCATACGAGTTCACTTTAGGGGAGCACAAACGATATCCTGAGCAGAATACAGTTTGGTTACGATACTGGCATTTTGTGGACCGGTCTCCTGATCGGCTTTCTTTTTGTACTTGCAGTAGCCTTCGCCATCTGGATATTCTGGCGGCGAGTGATGCCTGTTTGGGTTTGGCGGAATAGCGATCCGGGTGGAAAGGTCCCTCCCAATAATTACTGCTCTGATACATCCCAGAGGTGGAGGACTAAACTGGAGGAATGATAAGGAAATAGAAATTACACTTACCTGGTAATTATCGTTCCTTGAGTGAAGACAGTTTAATCCTCATTCCTGCCCGGGAGGTAATTTCTTCAGAGTTTATTTTCAGATGGAGTGGAGCATCAATTTCAAGGATTGGGGAGATCCTTTCAGACTCTGGATCGCAGTGAGTATTCCTCTCTGATCTGTTTCTTCCTTCTCTCTTATTTAAGTGAGGGGGTGGCACAGGAAAAGTGCTAAAATAAAAGAGACGTGAACATAAAAAAAATAAAGTAATAAAATAAAAAAATAAAAAATAAGAATAATAAAGTTACAAAGGTCCCTCAGATTGAGGAATGGATAGTTTGGTTAAAGTTATGGTATAACTACTTGTTTGCTCTTCCTTTGAGTTTGCTTTGTCAAGAGTACACTGGGGGCTGATGGGAGATACTGCAGCAGGCTATATCCAGTGATGTCACGATTTTGATATGCCCAGTTTCCAAGCTGCAGGAGGAGGTACACAACCCAGAGGTGGAGGACTAAACAGTCGTCACTCAAGGAACGACAATTACCAGGTAAGTGTAATTTATATTTTTCCACAGAGCCCTCCAGACGTCAGTTTGTATCCTGGAAAAAATATTTTTTTTACCTGTCAGTTGTTTTTTTTGCTGCTCGGTACTCTCTCTTTTTTTGCCTTCCTGTGCCTCCCGGTATCTTTGCTGCCTCAGTGCCACGTTCTTTTTCAGACTTTTAATGTCTTTTTCTTTTCTTCATTTTCAACACGTGGGTTTTTTCTCACGCCCTCCTGGTTGGGGCATTGGAGTCTTTTGACCTGGCAGAAGCCATCTTCCCCGACATTTCCACTCCGACCAGTGGTTTTAAGAAGTACGCCTCATGTGGCCAGACCATTTCCATCCTGTACCACCATAACTGGTGCCTTCAGTGCCTCGGGCCCGACCACGTGCCTTCTATATGAGCTTTCAGCTTGTAGATGATGCACAAGAGGCTGAAGAACCATGAAAAGCAGCTGGAATTGCTGTTCGGCTCCAAGACTTCGGTATCCATTCTGACATTGACATTTGAATCGATGCCCTCGAAGGACACCGCCAAAGACTCTGCCTCACGTGGTGACCCGGATCTTTCGGCGCTGCAAGGTCGTGGGTCTCTTGAACAGAGACTCCCCCTTGAAGGAGAGCATCCCCGGAAGGACTGGACCCCATCTCAGTCATCGTTGAAGTGCTATGCCGAGTCCAGGGTGAAGACCATGGAAATCGCCATCGAAGCCCTCGACCTGACTCTGAAGGTGAAGTCTGGGAGCAGCCTTCAAAGCCACCCTGGCGGGAAGAGGTGCCCCCCGTGGCAGAGGGCTGACATGGGACTCCTGAGCCTGTTACCATCGGAGTCCCTGCCGAAGGAACTGGCATCAGCACCAAGGAGTGTGGCGCCAGTGTCAGCAGCTGTGGAACACTCCCTCCTGACGGAGCAATTGTTGACTCTTGAGTGCAGCCTGGTTGCCTTTATGTCACAGCACAATCCTTGGGAACCCTCTGGTTCCTCGGGGCCAGTGACTGCACCATCCACTGTGGGTACCTCACCAGTGGAGATAAACCAGTTCTCGCAAAATATGCTGGTCCCTTTGGTTCACGAGACCATTCTTGGTCCTGCACAGTGCAGCGGATCTCCACTCAGAGTGATTCAGGCTTAGACTACAGGGCAGGTTGCTCTCAACTCCACCACCAGGGCATCAATGTGGGTCTCACTCCTGTTGGTACTTTGACTTGGACTCCGAGTGGGAGACCAAGGATGAATCCTCAGAGACAATGCGGCATCGGGATGTTCCTTCAGATTCCTCACTACCGTATGAGGGCAGGAGATCCCATCCTGAGGACCTCTCCTTCTTGGAGTTCATCAGGGACATGGGGAAGGCTATTCCTACACCATTGAGGCCGAGGAGGAACCTCAGGTGGAGGAGTTGGAGATCCTCCAGTATCCAACTCTGCCGAAGGAAGCCATCACTGTCCCAGTGCATCCTATCCTGGAAAAGTTAATATTGAGGATGTGGGAGACCCTGGTTATGGCGCCAATTGTGAGCAGGCATCTTGATTCCATGTATCGAGTCTGCAAAAGCCCAGGCTTTGAGAAAACACAACTGCCTCGCAACTCCATGGTTGTGGAATTAGCCATGTGCTGTATTAAGAGTACCAAGGCACACTCCTCTGTGCCCCCTGGTAGGGAGGTATGTACCATGGATGGGTTGGGCAGGAAATGTTACCAGGGCTCAATGCTCGTGGCCTATATCTAAACGTACCAGCTGTACATGGGCATATACTTGAGAGACCTGGTGGGGGAGCTTGCTGGGCTCTTGGCTGGCTTATCTGGGGATCATCTTCAGCGCTCCCAGAGCCTGGTAGCTACGATCAAGGAATACTCGAAATACGTGACTCGTGCAGCCTACGATGGCTTTGAGTCTGTGGCTAGAGTGGCTGTGGTGGGCATTGGTGCCTGCTGCCTCACAAAGCTATAATCCTCAGACTTGGAGCAATGGGTTCATGACAAGCCGGTTGATGTACCTTATCAGGGAGAGAACCTCTTCGGCAAACCCATGACGGGGAAGGTCGTAGAGTTGAAGACTGAACAGGTCACCATGAACAGGCTCTCGAGGAAGATTGCTGATCCTTCCTGACGAAAGGCCTCAGGGAAAAAGTCTTCTACCCGAAGAAGAAGAAAGCTTGCGGTACTTAAGTCCCATACCATTCCTACCAGCAGTCCAAGGCCAGAAGCAACATCTGCCTAAAGCCCCTACTGTTGCCACAACCACAGCCTGGGAAGGGGGTGGGGGGATTTGACTCCCGGACAATGACCCTTCTTTCCCATTCAGGCCCAGTTCCGCAGCACATTGGGGAGCGTCTCACATCATTTGCCCATCCTTGGCCCCTCCCCCCCCCCCCCCCCACACACACACACATTCTTTCTAGGGGAGTATCTTTTGGAACCTTACCATTGCAAAATTCTTCAGCAAGAGCTCTAGGCTCTTTTATAAGAAAGAACAGTGGAGGTTGTTCCACCGTCTCAAATGGGAAGGGGATTCTGTGCCCGCTACTTCCTGGTTCCAAAGAAAACAGGTGGATTCTGTCCCATTCTGGATTTTTGCAATCTCAATCATTTTCTGGTGCGCGAGAAGTTCAAGATGGTATCCCTTGGAACGTTGCTGCCCTACTTCCAGCAGGAAGATTGGCTATGCTCCTTAGATCTAAAAGATGCCTATACCCACATTCTCATTCACCCCCTTCACCGGCAGTACCTCTGCTTCATCATCAGCGGACATAATTATCAATACAGGGTTCTACTTTTCGAACTGGCATCCTCCCCAAGGGTTTTTACAAAATGTCTGGCAGTTGTGGCTGCTTTCCTTTGGGTGCAGGGCACCTTCATCTTCCCCTATCTGGACGACTGGCTGATCATAGGCGGGATGCTGGGCATGGTCCGTTTTGTCCATACAACGTGCCATCCAGGTGCTGGAGCAGCTGGCTTTTGTAATCAACTACCAAAATTTTTACCTGCAACCCACTCAGTGCCTCATGTTTCTTGGGGCTCTCCTTGATAACACATCAGCCAGAGCCTTCCTTCCCTCGGACCGGGCCCAGCACCTCATTGCTGTTGCCCAAGACATCCAATGGTGCTTAATTGTCTCAGCTCGCCAAATACTTCACCTCCTGGGCCACATAGCCTCCACAGTCCATATAACTCCCTCTGCCTGGCTTCAGATACGACAGGCACAATGGACCCTCTGTACACAGTGGCATCAGGCAACAGACCGTCTCACAGACCGCATCAGGTTGAATTCGCCACCGAAGGACTCCCTTTTCTGGTGGCAGCAGCCAACTCATCTTCTAGCGGGACTTCCTTTCCAGACCCCGATGCACTAGCGGGTGCTCACCACAATGCCTCCAAACTGGGCCTGGGCGCCCATCTCGATGGCCTGTGTACCCTGGTGCTGGACGACAGGGGAGAGTCTTCATCAGATCAACTTCTTCAATCTCTAGGTGATTGCAAATGCCCTTCAAATTTTCCAGTAACAGCTGTCTAACCAGGTAGTCCTTATCCAGACGGACAATACCTTGGTGGACAGGCTCAGCAAGAGTGCTGCAGCTGCATGAGTGGACCCTCAATGCACAGGTAACTCACAACATCTTTAAGAAGTGGAGCACTCCATCCTTGGACCTTTTTGCTGCTCCTTAGAATGCCCAGTTGCTGCTGTTCTGCTCCAGAGTTCCCTGTCACAATCGGGTGGCCTCCGATGCATTCCTCCTGCACAGGGGCAAGGGCCTGCTTTATGCTTACCCACCAACTCCCTTAATGGCCAAGACTCTTTTCAAGGTCCAGGCGGACATAGCCACCATGATACTCATTGCCCCATGCTGGCCCAGGCAACCATGGTGCCCCCTGTTGCTTCACCTCTCCCGAGTGCCTCCTCAGCATGCCCCAAATGAGCTCTCTCAGGAGGAGGAGACCCTCCTCCACCCCAATCTCAAGTCTCTAGCCCTCACGGCTTGGATGCTGAGGGTAACTCTTGCTCACTTTCACCTACCAAGGGAGGTGGAGAATATTCTGTTCGTACCCTGCAAGGATTTAACTAGACGTGCATATGCCTTCAAAAGGTGCAGGTTCTCTGCCTGGTGTGTGGACAGAGCCCTTAACCCTTTTTCCTGCTCGGTGAGCAGGTTCTGTCATACCTTCTGCACCCTTCTCATGCTGACTTGGTCTCTCTGTTCAAGTACATCTTAGTGCTCTGGCAGCCTACCATCATGCGATAGATGGTCGGTCACTTTCCTCTCACCCTGTCATTGGACACTTATTATTATTAGCTGCATTTATATACCGCTTTTCACCGGGTCAAAGCGGTGTTACATATAGGGGTGGGGAGATTAAGTACGAGGGTAGGGCCAACACCGAGGAGGCAACATTAATGATTTTGGGATAGGACAGACTTTAGACAAAGACAGGTTAGTATAGCTTTGAGTCAGAGGTTCGTTGTGGGCGGGATCAGGGGTTTGTGGGTTTTTCGGTGGGATTCGTGTTGAAGCATTCCTGGAAAAGAATGGTTTCACTTCACGAGGGGCCTCTTGCTATCGCGTCCACTGATCGGACCACCGCAGGTGTCATGAGACATTAATGTGGTCCTCGGACAGCAGTTCACTCCACCTTTTAAGCCACTGGCCACCTGCCCTCTCAAGTTTCTGTCCTGGAAGGTCATTTTCTTGGTAGCGCTTACTTTGGTGCGCAGAGTCGGTGAACTACAGGCGTTAGGGGTTCTACAAAAATAGGGTGGTCCTCCGCACTCATCCTAAATTTTTGCCTAAGGTCATTTTACCTTTTTATCTCAACCAGTTGGTGGTACTTTCAGGTGAACAGGGCAGAGGCCTCTCTCCATACCCTGGATTGTAAGAGGGTGTTGACTTTCTATCTGGAGTAAATGAAAGCCCACCGCTGTTATTCCCGGCTTTTCATTTCGTATGATCCAAACTGGCTAGGCTTGGCAGTTTCTAAATACATCCTTTCCATTTGGGTGGCTGACTGCATCTCCTTTGCCTATGCCCAGGCTGGACATAGAATGTCATGTTATAGTGCATAATGTCCGTGCCATGGCAGCCTCTGTAGCTAATCTGTGTTTTAGTCTCCTTGCTGGAGGTCTGTAGAGCTGCAACATGGTCTTCTGTCCATACCTTCACAGCCCATTACTGCCTGGATGCGGATTCCCAGCTTGACAGCACCTTTGGCCAAGCTGCACTCTGGCACCTCTTTGGGAATTAATGCAACTCCTTCCCTCCGGCCTTTCTGTCTGTCCAGGCTACCGGAGAGTTGTTCTTTTGTTGATGCCTGAGCTATATGCCTATTCTTGGAATCTTTCAGTGTTTTTCCGCAGTTCTTCACGGTTCAGTTTCTCTGGTTGCCCCGTTGAGCGATTTACAGGGTTTTTTTGGTAGCCTGTAGCTAGAGAGTCCCATAAGTGAGGACTGACTCCCTGCTTGGTCCCAGAGAAAGTGTGGTTACTCACCTGTAACAGATGTTCTCCGGGAGCAGCATGAATCGGTCCTCACTACCCTCCCTCCTCCCCTTGGAGTTGTTGTTTTTTTCTGGCTTAATTAAGCTATGTCATCGTACTGAGGTAAGATGGCTCTGTTCGGGCGGGATGTCCCAAAGGTTTTCTGTGAAAACTGGGGAGGATTCAGCGCACGAGGGCTCTGTCGATGACGTCACCAGTAAGTGAGGACTGATTTCCTGCTGCTCTTGGAGAACACCTGTTACAGGTGAGTACCAGGCTATCTGATTAGACCTTAGGAAGTGCAAAGACGACACAGCCTTGTGGTGTTTGGCTGGAAAGACTGGGTTAGGGGTTCAGCTGTTCCAAGAACAGCCTGTTTCTCTCCTTGGAGTTCCTTGTGACTGTTGCATTCTCTTCTGTGTCGGGCTTCCTCACGATGAAGAGAGCTCTCAAGCTTCAGCCAACTCAAGGCATGGTGTGCTTAGTCTGCTCCATGGGCCTGGAACAACCTCCAGATCCTTGGTTCCCTGGCATCATTCTTGCAGCTGATTCCTTGGGCTAGGGCAAACATGTGCCCGCTGCAAGGGGCACCTGCTAACCTTTTGGTCTCCCTGTTCCCAGTTTGACTAGACCCTTCTTATACCCCGAGTAATCAAGGAGCAGTTGATAGAGTTGTTGCAGTCCTGCTATCTGATGGCTGGGATGCCGTTGGAAGCATTGTTTTGAGTGATTATCACCTCAGCTGCCAGCCTGGGGGGCTTGGATGCGTATTGTCTGGGTCAGTCCTCAGGAGGCCCCCAATTTGCTTGGTCCTGGAGTCCTAGTGGGCAAAGCAGTCTGGATATTCTCGAACAATGCCACGATAGTGGCATATGTCAACAAATGAGGCGGAACTCTCAGTACCAGAAGCTGACTTCCTAAGTCGGAACTCCATGAAGCCAAGTGAGTGGGAGCTTATCCCCTGTGTATGTGACCTCATAGTGCAGAAATGGGGCTTCCTAGTGTCTGACTTGGTTGCCACTCAGGAGAATGCCAATGTGGGAAACTTTTTCAGCTATGAGAAGGATCCATGGATGGTGGGATTGGATGCCCTTCTTCAGGAGTGGTCTCAGAAAGGGTTGTTGTATATCTCCCTCCCTAGCTGCTGATGAGCAGTCTTCTACGCAGATTTTGGGGCCTGTCCAGCCTAGTGATCCTAGTGGCCACAGATTAGCTTTGTAGGCTGTGGTACATGGATTTTTTTTTAACTGTTTGCATGACCTCCTCTCTTGCTACTTTAAGAAGATGGCCTATTGTGGCACAGGCTCTTGGTAATGGAGGGCCCCAATTTCTTCTTGTTCTAGGCCTGACCCTTGAAAGGCATAGGCTGTCCAGGAAGGGCTACCCTGGAGCAGTAATAGGTACTACTGAAGGCCTGTTCATCCTTAGCTTATGTGAGAGTCCTCCTTGCAGTCCGGCCTTGTCCAGGGTTTGGCCTTGAACTCTCAAGATTCAGGTGGCAGTCCAGCATGCTACAGGGGTTGCATCCAAGGGATTTCATTGGCAGTGCACCCCGATGAGCCCCATTTACTCAAGGGAGTGAAGTAGTTCTGCCAGCCTGTGTGCCCAGTTTTGAATCACTGGAGTCGCTATCTGGTGTTGAAGGCACTGAAAGGGTCTCCCTTTAAGCCTATTTGTAAAAACTCCCTCAAGGTTATTTTTCTCTAAGGTGGGTTTCCTGGGCTATAGCATTCACCAAGTGGATATCCTATCTGCAGTCTTTGTCTTGCAAGGGAACCTTTGGTCATCTCAACAACTTCTGTCTCTTTGCAGATGTTTCTGACTTTTCTCCCAAAGGCACTGTCTCCCTTTCATCTAAACCAATGGTTGTTCTGCCTTCCTTGGAGAAGGATCTTCGGAAGGACCCCTCACTGTGTCTGGTGGACATGTGGCATTTGTTGATCATATACCTGGCAAATGCTGGTTCCTTCCATTAGTCAGATCATCCTTTGTTCTCCTCAGTGGTCCTAGATCAGGAATGGCAGCAGCCAAATCCTCTATTGCCATGGATTAAGGAGGCCAGTGGGTCAGTGCACAATGTGACTGGTCACGGTCTCCTGGAGAGAGTCAAAGCTCACTCCACATGGGTGCAGATCTCCCAGGCGACGTCTGCCTTGGTACCTTCAAAGGACATCTTTATGGTGGCTACTTGGCCTTCTCTGAGTACTTTATGAAACACTACAGGTTGCACATGGGGTTGATACAGATGGTGCCTCTGTAAAGACAGCTCTGTCCTGAGCGTTGTGTTCCTCCCACGCTGGGTCCTAACTGGTTTGGTACATCCCACATATCTGGGCTGGTCTAGCAGGATGATAAGGAAGGAGGAATTTTACCTACCTGATAATTTATTTTTCTTGAATTCTTCTAGCCCAGTACAGGACCTGATCTAGAAGACACTTTTCTGCAGATATGGGAGTCTCTTGCCATAGAATTTATTGTCATTACTGTGGTCTGACACATATTTCACGGTGGTAAGAGAGCCTATTACTTGCTTGACATATTTGTTCCAAAGTTGTTTTGTTTTTTAATAATGTTTGAGTTTTTCAGTTGTGCTTACTGCTTGGGAAATGTCATACTGGCTTTTCTCAGTTCTGCACCAGTGGAGATACCGAGTGACGACATCACTGAAAGCTGCTCAAGTCTGCCTTCACCTGCTGGTAAGAGAGCATAACCCACTTGTCTGGACTGGTCTAGCAGAATTCAAGTAAAGCAAATTAACAGATATGTAAGATTTCTCCTTGCAAAACGATACCCATGGTGAAAAGATTTCCAGGCCTAAGTAGCCCTTTACCTTTGGGTTTGTTATTATGGGTAGGGAAATACTTACCCTTCTTGTCTCCTTTCTCTTCAAACTCTCAGAATTAAATGTGTTGTCTCTACCTCCATACGCAAAACTCTTTAGCCTGATACTGATGTTATAATCTCTTTCCCATCTGCTACTATCAAAAGGGTAGTCACTCACCTCCTTTCTGCTTTGCCATTGCTCCAAGAATTGCAGCTGTGAAGCCTACTATTGTGTGATCAGCGGTATATCGAATGAGTTTTATAATTAAAAATAAATAAATAAATATTCACACTATGACTCCTGCAGAATGGTTGTACTATCCTTCTGCTGGGGGTGTCAATAAGGCTGAGGGTTAGTTTGTGGTGGGACTAACCAGAAAGAGTGGAGTTGGAAGAGTGAGCACACATTTATTTTTGAAGCTTCTCTGTAAAGGGAAGGACTTAAGGCTAATTGTGTATTCTGGAAGGGAGGACTTTGGGCTAATTGCGATAGCAATAGGGAGGATTTTATTTATTTCAAATCATTTTTATTAGATTTTCACAAATAAACAAAGCATTGGGACAAACAGAGCCAGCCAACACAGCAACTAGTCAGAAAAGCAATACCTTACAGGCCACGTATACAATGTAATACAAGAAATCCACATAATAGCAGAATAGCAGATCAACTTTCCCCCTCCCTCTTCAGGCCACTCCCCCCCCCTCCCCGAACCCGCCCCGTCCCGCACTCCCGAGTACCCTAAACTCCAACCCCCCCACCCCCCCTCCCTAATTGCAGGCACTCCACTCCATAAGGCCTACTCCACAAACAGCCTCATCCAGGCATCCTCCTCACATTTGCTCCTGAGCACTCACCCACTGCAGATAGTGTTCTCCGCTTCCCCCAAGACCCCACGACTATGAAAATAGTGGTCCGTAACCCCCCTCCAGATATTATCATAGTCCGCTTGCTGCTTGGCCCCCAAACTCCTGGCTGTACGGATCTCATGGCTCTTCAAAAGTAATAGAGCCCTACACCACTCCCGAATACCCGGGGGGCGCTCATCCAGCCAATGGCGCAATATGCATTGTTTTGCAATTAAGAAGCCTCTAGTATAAAGCTTTCGAGTAGACACGCTAGTAGGGTCGGCAGGGGAGACGCCTCCCGTAGTGTCCCCCGCACTATGAGAGACCCCTAACGATATACACGTCCCCCCTTCAGAGGTGTCACCCAGCAGCCCAAACAAACACCATTCATACGAGAGGTCCCCTCCCAGAGGTCTACAGGCTCGTAACTCTGTATGCACCTTCTGCCAAAACTGGGTTACCAAAGCACAGCTCCAAAACCGATGGAGTAGCATCCCCCTATGAGTCCCACACAACTGGCAGACATCCGTCGAGAGCAGCCCCATCTTAACCGCCCAAGTGTTAGGTACGTATGCCCTCCATAACAATTTATATTGCATTTCCCGTAACTTAACGGATTCCGAGAGGAGCTTTATATGTTGAAAAGCATTTTGAAAGGTCCCTACCGTGAGGGACAGATTCTCTTCTCTACACCACTTCTGAACTAGTTTCTCTATCGGGGCTCAGTCCCCCCCAGGGTAGCACTCCTCCCGCCAGGTTCGTAACGAGAGCTTGCTATCGACATCCGCAATTAGGTCCCATATCCCTTTAACTCGAAATTGGAAACCCCTAGACCGTTGCAAGGCTCGTATATAGTGTCTCACTTGCAGATAAAAATAAAATGACTGAGGCGCAAGTTGATATCTCCGGTGCAGGGCTTGAAAGGAGTCCAACTCCTCTTGAGATTGCATCCGGAGTTGACCAAGATGCCCCAGACCCGCCGTTACCCAGCTCCCGGGAATTCCGCCATGACAACCAGGCACAAAATCCGCGTTGTCACGCAAGGGCAGACATTCAGTACTATACCAATGCACACCCTTTTTCTGGCAAAGAAATCGCCACGCCTGTCTCACCGCAGCAAGATAGATCGACTGCCTCCAAAACGGTGGTAAGACTGCAGTTCGGCTATGCAGCCAGTAAGCCGGATGGCAGGGCGCCGAGACTCCTTCAATTAACTCCCACGGCAATACTCTCTCGCCACCCATAATAAGATTTCGCAAGGGTCCCAACATAGCGAGAAAATTATAATCCCGAAGCGCAAACAGCCCAATCCCCCCCTCCTCCCCACTCCTTGTCAGGACTGATATCGGAATCCTCGATCTCCTACCTTTCCACAGAAATTGCACGACGTACTTTTGAAACAGCAGCACATCCCGTCTCAACAACCAGATGGGCAAATGACGCAATAAATACATCCATCTGGGCACCTCCATCATATGAAACAATGCAAGCCGCCCCATAAGCGATAGAGGGAGATCCTTCCATTTATGTAAGGTGGCCGCCATCCTGTGCAGCATAGGGCGAATATTGACATCATATAAGTTCGAAAGCTGATCCGGTATCTGAATCCCCAGATAACGGAATTCCCCAGGTGCCCATCGTAAAGGGAAGAACCCCTGCCACCGCCGCCGGGCACGGCCCCTACATCCAGCGCCACACACTTGCTCAGATTGATTTGTAACCCCGAAAAGGAACCAAAACGTTGGATCACGTCCAGGGCCCGTTCCAGCGAAGGCTGGGGGTTGCAGAGGCAGAGGAGCATATCATCTGCAAACGCGCTCACCTTTATGCCCCCCTGGGGCCATTCAATTCCCTGGATCCCCGCCTCTTTAAGTGTAAGGAGCAAAGGTTCCAACTGCAATACAAACAGAAGGGGGGACAACGGACAACCCTGGCGCGTGCCTCTACGGAGTTCAAAGGGTACGGAGCAGTCTCCCCCACTAGCCACACACGCCATTGGATTCGCATATAACGCCCTCACCCAAGAGAGAAAACCTCCCGCAAAACCAAATTTCCTAAAAACTTCGAACATATAGGACCACGACACTCTGTCAAAGGCCTTTTCGGCGTCTAGACTCACCAAGAGCAGAGGCAACTCCCGGTGCAAGCAATGTTCCATGCCTAGCAACACCTTACTAATGTTGGGAAAGGCAGTTCTGCCCTTGACAAAACCCGATTGGTGGCCCCCAATTAATCGCGGCAAGACCTTCTGCAGCCGTGCCGCCAGCACCGAGGCCACCAATTTCATATCATAATTGATTAGGGAGATGGGGCGATACGATGCCGGATCCTCCGGATCCCGGCCTTCCTTGGGGATGATGGTGATCGCCGCGGTACTCATATCTCTCGGATAGGAGCCTCGTTCTTGCGCTTCCTGATAGACAGCCATCAAGGTGGGCGTTATATGAGACATCAAGATCTTATAAAATTCTGCTCCATATCCATCAGGACCCGGAGCCTTGTGCGTTTTCCCTCGCTTTATCACTGCCTGAATTTCTTCGCAGGTTATCCTCGCATTTAAGTCATGCAGTTCAGCCTCCGTCACCTGGGGTAGTGACACGGCCGCCAAGAATTCGCTCTCGTGGATTCTATTCTCTTTATCAGGCGTATATAAGTCTTGGTAGTATTGACTAAACACTTGCACAATCTTCTGTAGCTCAGTCTGGTATACCCCCTGTCTATCTCGCACTCTTGCCACTCCCTGGATGCCACCCTTGCATTTCACTAAACGCGCCAGTAGGCCACCCGTCCGATCACCGAACCGGAATAGTTGATGTCGATAATACTGCAGCGATTGGACTGCACGTTCGTGAAGCACCTCATTTAAAGCTCTTTGCACCTCTAAATAGGACGAAATCCTCTTTGGGCGCGCCACAGCAGCGTGCTTGGCCTCTTGCAGTTTTCTCGACAGTTCTAAAAGGCGTGCATTAAGTCGTTTCCTTTCCTTCGCAACATAGGCGATGATGTGTCCCCGCAACACTGCTTTCCCGGCCTCCCAAAAGGTCGCCACGTCCACCTCCCCCGTGTCATTCAAATGGAGGTAGTCCTCCCAATGACGGATCAGGTAGGCCCGGAAATTCTCATTCTTCCAAAGGTGTCCCGGGAATGCCCAGCGTGCCCCTCCCGGAGATCTGCCCCTCCAATCTAAGACCACTTTAGCATGATCAGACACTACTATAGGTTCAATTTCTACTTTGATCACTTTCCCCAAGCTCTCTCTCGAAATCAGAATATAATCAATCCGAGACCAGGTTTGGTGCGCTCTCGACAGATGTGTATAATCCCTCTCTGCCCCATGCAAGATTCTCCAGGAGTCAATTAAGCCCCCCAAATTGCAAAGGTATCCCACCCCTTTCTTGCTCCAGGCTCCGCTAGGTCCTCCAGTGGTGGATTTATCTAAGACCGGGTCATGGGGACAGTTAAAATCCCCCGCTACTATCATAGGTATCTTCGGGGCCCCTAGTATTTTCCTCAGCAGTAGCTGAAAGAAGCAGTGATCATAAGTATTCGGGGCATAGATGTTGCCCAGAAAGAATTCCTGTCCCTGTATCTTGACATGCAGAAAGATAAACCTCCCATTGGGATCGGCCTCCACCCTAATCACGTCTACTGCTAAACCCCGTTTCACCAATATCGCCACTCCACGTTTCTTTACACTCGCAGATGCGGCAAAAACCTGTCCCACCCAGTCTTTCTTTAACTTGGCGTGTTCCACCGCATTTAAGTGCGTTTCTTGCAGTAATGCTATTTGTGTATGCCCCCTCTTCAGAGCCTGCAACATCTTCGTCCGTTTTACAGGGGTGTTCAATCCTCCCACATTCCATGAGACTATACGTAAATCATTACTCATTCTCCACAGCCAACATTCGTATCATCCAGCAACACCACCAAGCATACTTCTGTTCTGGGTCGCCCAGCCCCAACCCAGAACTGCAGATCAGCACTCTCTGTCTCCGAAGGAGCCTGTCTGCTAGCGTTAGGCTCTGTTCTTTACATAATAATACGTTCCTCATGGAGTTTCGGCCTTCTTCATGCACTGCACAACTATGCCACCCCCCCCCCCCACATCCCTCCCCACCCCCCCCCCCTGCTCCCCCCTTCTTCCCCCAAAGATCCTCCCATACAACCCTCTCTCTACCCACATTCTTCCTCTTTAACAGCTGTACCCTCCCCATCACCAAATGGTCATACCCCATAAAACCACAACTCCGTAACCCTCAGTTACCTCACTGAGGCGTGACCTCCCAAGCGGTGCTTCAGGGCCACCCCACCCCACCTCCTCTATCTCTCTCATTGCTCTCCCCACCCCCCTCCCCCAACTCCCCAATCCATAATAATAATAAGAAGAAACAGCATCAACTAACATTAACATTAACATTACAGTGGGCCTGACCAAAAACTGATCTCTCCTGAGCAGGTCTAACACATTTTTCAGCGTACTTGTGCACATGCGCGCACTACAAGCACATACATATGGGCCACAAAACAAGAGATTATTACATTAGGTTTGACCGAGCTCCGCTCTCTAGAGCGGGTCTGCAATCACGATAATCACATTTGGGCACTGCACACTCAGTCACATGGAGAGGCCCTGGTCGCCTAACTGACAGGGACCAGCAATCGCAGCCAAATGTCAGTTTTTACCTAGTAGCCACTGCTTTCCCTCCAGATAAAACCTTCATCGTCGCCTCCTCCCGGCGTGGGCCAGAATGATAGGGCGGTCACGCGGAGCTTTCAGCCGCTTCCCCGGACATGTGCTGAGCTAAGAATTTTTTCACCGCCGCCACCTGTTCGAAAGTGTGGTTCTGGCTATGTAGGGAGACCCGGAGTGTTGCCGGATAGGCCAAGGTGAAGCGGGCTTTCCGTCGAAACAGGTCCGAGCAGATTGGGGAGAATTCTCGCCGTCTAGCTGCAACCGCCGCCGAATAATCCTGGAAGATTAAAATCCTCCTGTTGTCCAGTGTGATTTCTCCTTTCTTGCGGTAGGCTTGCAGTATGCTCCATTTATGCTGAAAGTTCAACACCTTTAGGATCACCACGCGTGGCCGCTCCGCTCCTTCCCTACGGGTTCCCAGTCGATGTGCCCTCTCAATCTGGAAAGTACCTCGGAGTTCCGACAGGCCTAAGACCTCAGGCAGCCAGGTCTCCAGAAAATTCACCAGCTCCCGGTCCGGTCGGTCTTCTGCCAATCCCACCAAGCGTAGGTTATTCCGGCGGGATCGGTTCTCGAGATCCTCAAGCTTATTTTGAAGCTCAAGCAGGGCTTTCTGCTGCTTTTCCAGCTCCCGGTCTCGGCGGCTCTCTCCCTCCTCTACTCCAACCACGCAGTGCTCAAGCTCCTCCACGCGTTTGCCCACCTCATTCAGGGCTTCCTCCATGCCATCCAGTTTATGCATGAGTCGATCAAATTTGGGCTCTAAAAGACGGACCACCTCTTTCGCTAGCTCCTCCGAAGTGGAATCGCTGCTCTCCGCGCCGGGCGAAGCAGGCTGGACCGCCGGCACGGCAGAAGGCCCCGCTCTCAGCGGTTTTTCGCGCTGGTAGCGGCATCGTGGTCGCCCGCCGCAGTTGTTTTGCCCGACTCGGGTAAGAAACTCAGCCCGCTTCTGCTAATGGGAGGTGGGAGATTCAAGTAGATTAATTTAGCAGTTTTAGCGGTGAGGTGGCCCCGGAGCAAGAGCGACACATCTGCTCTCACTCACGCATCACCGGAAGTCATAGGGAGGATTTTAATGCAGACTGAGGTGCCAGCTGGGGCAGAAGTAGATGGATGGTGGATAGGGGACTTGTACACGTGTCCCTTTCCTGCACCTCGTTAATGGAAACAACATTTTTGATGCTGAATGGGATACCTGAAAATTAATCATTGGGAGGAAATGAATGAATGAGCACATTATCTCCATATTTACTTAATTTTAAATGCGGATTTAACACATTTTTTTCTTGGATAAATTATTTGTACATAGCATACTTAATTGTATGCATGCTAATGCTTTTGCTGTTCAGTGAATCTATGCATTTGTTTTTTATTTCCTAGATTGAAGAACTGGAGGAAAAGCTTAATGATACACTTCATCAGAAACACTTATTGTCTTTACGTCTTGAGAACCAGGCTAAGATACAGCAAGAAGATACCAGGTGGGAAGGAGAGCAGAATTTTGTAATAATGGAGCTGTTTTTATCTTGCTGAGAATGTTCTGAAATATTGTTTTTTACTTATTTTTATTTATTTTATTTATTCATTTGGTTTTCTATACCGCGCTATTTTAAATCAGTGCAGTTTACAGTATAACAACTCAGTACATAGAAGAGGTTTACATTGAACAAGTAACAGAGCTTAACAATTAGAACAAAACAACAGTAGAGTACATGGCAGAGTGATCATAGGATTAAGACTACCATAGCAGTAACTATTTACAGTCAGCAAGGAGATAATGTTTTCGGGCAATGGAAGTAGGTGAGGTAATAGTGGGCTATGTTACGTGGTCAAAGTATAGCTGGAAGAGATGTGTTTTTATTGCCTTTCTAAAGGTGGACAGGTCAGTGATAAGCCGTATTGGAGCAGGCAGAGGGAGTTCCAGAGCAGAGGGGCAAATGAGAAAGCTCTATGCCTAGTGTATTGGGAGGATTTACTAGCTAGAGAGGGAATGGCAAGGGTATTTGCTATGTTTGACCTCCTGATTCTGCTGTCAGGTGTCCAATGTAGGAGATCTTCTAAGGCAGTTGCAGAGAGATGGTGGAGGATTTTGAACGACATAAGGAGGGCTTTGTACTTGAAGCGACTGACTATAGGAAGCCAATGAAGCTGTCTTAGGAGAGGTGTCACATGCTCGTATCTCAAAATTCCATAGATGGTTCGTGCAGCAGTATTCATGGCCATTTGTAATGGATGGAGTGTATAGACAGGTAGGCCGTGTAGAATGATGTTAGCATAGTCAAAGTGAGGCATAATGAGAGCTTGGAAAACAGAACTGAAGTCAGTAGGTTCAAGTAGGGGTTGAAGCTGATGGAGGGAATGGATTTTGAGATAAACAGCTTTGGTGATGTTGCTTATGTGCGCTTCCATATTCAGGTGCTGGTCCAGAGTGATGCCTAGTTATCGAACCTCATGTTTAGTTTTCAGTTCGGTGTCCTTAACCTGTAGGAAGTAGGTTATGCACCCTTGCCAGCAGGTAGAGGTAGAATTGAGCAGTTTTCAGCAATGTCATTATTTGGAATATACACTGATGCAGCACTGAGAGAAGTTAGTATGTGTCTGCCTCTAGCAGGTGGCAAGGCGTTTGGATTGGTGCAGATAGGTCTGTCTCCTTTGGCCCACATCATGGTGCTGTGGCCTGTGTGAATGAGATCTATAAGATTCAACATTGCTTGGAGCGTGGGTACACCCCTATGTCCAGCGTTGTTACCCATGGATTTCTAGCGCTTGGTGGGCCAGAGAAGAGCAGGAGTCCCCCCAGAACCCTTGAGGGGGGCTAGTAAGTTGAGCCTAGGCCCCTCTTCCTTCTTGTTGTCCTCTATCTGCATGCTTTTGAGGTGTTTCCCCCTTTTTTTCTATTATATCTTTTATTTTCCCATTGATTTCAGTAGAAGGTATTTGGCTCTCTTCCTGCTTTTAATATAGCAGTTCTAAATTGGAAAAAGAAGTATTTTGCTTTTTGGCAGCTGGACCTCCCAGGCCTGTGTGGGTGTCTGGGGCTTCACTGCTCGGGTCTCCCTGGTCAGCCTGTCGGGGATATGCCCCATTGGAATTTTGCCCTAGATGTCCGGGAGAAGTGGGCCACCTGGAACATATTTTGTGGTCATGCCCTACGATCCAGAAATTTTGTGAGAACATACAGAATTACTTAACGGAAATATTGGGTAAAACAATGGCACTGCATGCTCTGCTGAATATTCAGAGGCATTGAGCATTAAAGAGAAATAGCAACACATATTCCCTCATAAAGCATACTTAGTAGAGAATGCATTTTGCAGAATTTGAGGGAGGTAAGTCTCCCTTTCTGGGCCTGGCAGAATCTGCTGCAAAGACATATTGATGGAGCAACTTGCTGCTCTTGCCTCCCATAATCATACAGTGAATTTTATGGAATTTTGGGGAGATTACCATACAACTTTATCCCCTAGAATGAAGAATGAACCTAATAATTTAACTTGAAGGGGAAGTATTTTGGGGGGTTAGTAAGTTTGTTAGACCTAATTATGGATGTATGGCTCCCATTATGTCTGTGATCAGTGGATAATCTCTCATAACTTTCATAACTTCCACTTGAGGAGGAATAGAAGTAATGCATCGTTAAAGATTATGCACTCTTTTTTTCTTGCTAGAGTGGAGGGAAGGAAGTGGGTAGTGTGTGTGTGTGTGTGGGGGGGGGGGGTGTTATACCATATGATGAATAAGTTTGTACTGAAATCTGAAGTGTCTGTATTAGGATAGTTTCTTGACGATTGAAATATATTCATTAAACCAAAGGAATGTAAGCTGAAATGCAGGAGGGTGTATGGGGGAACCTTTGTTTTTGGATGGGTGCTTTGAGAGTCTCCTGGCATATATAAGGAACCATATGTGTCAGGGGACACTATTGTATTTGTTGCATCTTAATAAACAGATTCCAACCATAAAGTATAGGAAGAGAGCTATAGGTAGTCCCTGGCGGTTAGAAGCATGGAATCTTCCTACTTTTTGGAATCCTGCCAGGTACCTACGAGCAGTATTGGACACTGTTGGAAACAGGATACTGGGTTTGATGGACCTTTGATCTGACCCAGTATGGCAGTTCCTAAGTTCTCTGTCAAATTGGCTAGCAGATTGCATCTCTTTCTCTTATACCTGAGCTCACAAAGTCAAAGCTCACAATGTTGGAACAGTAGAATACTTAAGGCCAATCTCTGTGGAGGAGATATATAAGGTTGCAACAGGCTTTGGTTTGTACATTCCAATCTCATTGTTTGGAAAAGGTTTCCTGATAAAATAGTGAGCTTGGTCAATCTATTCTGAGGAAATTCTTTGTGATTAGAATGAAATATCAATCAAGAGTCCATTGTTATGATTTCCAAGTTATCTTTATTTAAAAAGAAAGGAGGGGGACAAAAACAGAAAATCTAGTTGCTAAAAAGATGTATCTGCCTATTGGCAGTCTTTTTCTTCCATGTTTAAATCCTTTTTATATTTATGGCATCTGTAGATGGGGTGTCTCATTGGAGGGGACATCCCATCCTGCTTTTCCTTGGAGAAAACCATATTACTTACCTGCATTATATATTTTTAGTGGACAACAGAATAGAAATCCTCACACAATCCACCCACCTCCTCTAGGAGTTGTGTTTTTGAAGATGCAGCACAGGAACTTATACACATGCACAGTGAAGTGAAATATTTTGCTTCTAAAAAGGCTTAGGGAGAGCTTTCCTGTGTTCGGGCTCCATTAGTGATGTCATGATGGCTTCCATCTTGTTGTCCATGGAGAACATCCACTACAGTTAACTAATTTTTGAGTCAACAGTTTAACAGAGATGCAAGCATTTGCACAAAGGGCCTAAGGCAGGGCTTGAAAAATCCTGGGCACCAGGTTGCCATGGCACCTACAAACTGCACCCTGATGCCTGGGATTTGAAGACTGAAAGTTTTTTATAGCCTGGACCTGGTGCTGCTGTTCTACATCGCAGTTGGCTCTCTACATAGAAACTGAGCAGCGCAGTTCAGGACATTTGGCTGAACTCGCATTTTCAAGTTTGCAAGAAACAGCGAGATGAGCCAATCCTCCTACACAGCATGGCTCAACCTCTGATCACAGTGAGCAAGAAGGAAAGACTTTTCGATGCAGCAACGATGAGAGATACGAAGTGATGACTGGAGGGGGGCTATGATCGAGAGGGACTAGTTGTAGACAGGGTGAGGGGGCTATGGGAGTGTGTTTTGCTTCACATGTTACTAGTTCATGGTGATATATGAATCAAAAAAGGAAGTTGCCTCAGGTGCAGCTATAAAGAGTTATCAGTATACTTATGACAACCTACGTATTTATTGGGGATGGTGGGTGAGGGAGGAGGAGGAGAAAGGGTCACTGCCTTCTTTTGGTACTGTATAATGGCACATTAAGGGCTTGATTTATTAAGCTTTCTTTTCCCATTGGAAATGGGAAAACAGTAAATCAGGCCCATAAAAAAGGAGCTTCACTACACCTTTTGCAGAATGGAAGACACTGTGACCGAGATCTCGGTGGCCAGCTCCTAAATTTTTGAGCTGGCTCCTAGATTCCAAGAAAACTTGTCGAGGCCTGGACTAAGGGGAATGTCATCTAGGCACTACTATCTTGTCTCCAGATTTATCTCAGAAAGCTCCATGTCTCTTAGGTTGTTCCACAGAACATGGGGACATAATATCATTTCGTCCAATGATTCCTGGGAAGGATCTGCTTTTTGAACTGTTAGGCATTCAGAGGAAGAAGGCATCTCTGTGGGACTGCCATTTTACCTATTGCCTTCTCTTCCAAGAAGCGTGTTGCTTCCTAAGAGCTTTCATAGCCTAAGTTCATCCAGCAAGGAAGCAAACCTAGAACAGATTGTTTGCAGATTTGGTCTGCAAAAATTCATTGATTCATCAAGAGAAATTGACAGTGTCAATTCACGGATTACTACAGGAGTTGCCTGCAGCAGAGCTCAACATCCAACTTTCCTGACTCAAAAAATCTGGAACTAAAATATAGAGTTCATCAGGTCTCAGAACACAGCAAGGTCCAGTTGCCCCATTATTCAATTGTGGTAGAATCTGCATTGAAGAAAGCTAAAACCGTCAAGGCCCATTCCAGTACCAAGAGAGTGGATTCTGACTGTTTAGTCACTATAGGAATAAAGATCTGTCAAAGCTGTATGCTTAGTTAAAGAATCATAGCTTATCAGCTCTAGATGATACAGTTCATACATGGAGAAAATCTTGGAGTTAACAAGTGAACTCCCAGTAGATGTAAAGGTCACTTTTATACATCTCTATAAGGGAGAATTGGTATGCAATGCTTTTGATGTTTCAATAAAATCATGCATAGTTATAGGAGCCCACAGGCAAACCTGGCTGAGGAGACTGGATTGTGAGAAAACTTGGTAATGATATACATGCCTCTTGCACAGGGAATAGTCTCTTTGGAGAAAAAAGTGAAAGACAATGAGCGTAATTAAAATCCACTGTTGGATTCTCCAGATCATGGGCACCCAAACATTTTATGAGAAGGGCCACATTAAACACTTCAGATCATTGAGAGAATTGATGGAGTCCCAGTCAGACTTTGAACGTGGGCCCTCTTCATTTGAAATGCTCAAAGAGGCAGGTGTGCCAGTGGTGTGGCAAATAGACTGTCATTAATAACTCTTGGAAATTGACAGTATTTGCCATACCTGCTTGTAGTGATTGTAAACTACTCTGATGCCCTTCAGCCTGGGCGGTATATCGAGAAATTGCATGAAATATAAAACATGCCCTCAGGAATCTTGTCCCTACCCCTCACTTTCCCCAGCATGTTTATGGGTTGGCAGAGAGAGGATCATACATGGGGGAGGGGGAGGGCAAAAGTGAAGGGAGAAAAGGAAGAGGGACATCATTGGGGATTTGCAGCCTCATCTTCACATTTACTTAGACACCAGTCTCTTTTTTTCGTTAGTCCCCATTTTTTGATTTGGTTATAGCTGTTTTTATGCTGGTTTTAGTCCTTTTTATACACTGTTGTAGAGATATGGCGACTTGCATGAGTAAGTGCCTTTGTGCAATGAGCTCCAATATGCCTTTATATTTTGTTGTAGTATTTAGTTTATTATTTTAATTCTAACCTTTGTATTAGCATTTTTAATGGATTTTTCATTAGCCCCCTTTTTCTTTATTTGGTAATAGCTGTTTTTTATGCTAGTTTTAGTCTCTTTTTGTATGCAGCTATGTAAAAAGATGCTGTTTTATGAAAGTAGTTGCTTTTGTTTTAATATGCCTTTCAGATAACTTTGGTGTAATATGTTGCACTATATGGTGGCATTGCTCACTTTTGCTTCAATGTGTCTTTCCCGTTTTGTTTCCTAGAAATTTTTATTTATTTATTTTTTTAATATTTTATTTTTATAATCAAGTTTTTACATCCGACATAGCTCTCAAGTCTGCCCCTCCTCTCATGAGGGGTCAGAACATCCAAATAATCTTCTATACGGATACCCTGATCCTGCCCTCACCTTCCCCTCTCCCCCCCTTTCCCCCTTTCTACCCCAACAGGGTTCAATGTGTCCGTATATAGTTCTTAAGGGTCTCCATTGTTTATCGAAAGTTCCCCCCTTATTTCTGCTAAGCGTTGTCAAGCATTCCATGAGGGTCACTTTCCAGAGTCTGTATATCCAGTGCTCCAACTTCGGGGGTCGTGTCTGCTTCCATTGCCAAGCGATCTCGCAACAAGCTGTTATAATACATGCCTGTATCAGTCTACACCACCTATGTTGTAATCTGCTGGCCAAACCCCCAGTAGGAAGAACAGGGGGCATACATCCAGCACCACCCCAAAGATAGTTTGTATCTGCTCTCTGATTTGTTCCCAGTAAGCCTCAATCACCGGGCACTCCCACCATATATGTAGGAAAGTACCTTTAGCCCCACAGCCTTGCCAACAGCGATCCGAGGCCACCGGGAACATCGGTTGAAGCCTCACTGGGGATCGGCTGAAGCCTCACTGGGGATCGGCTGAAGCCTCACTGGGGATCGGCTGAAGCCTCACTGGGGATCGGCTGAAGCCTCACTGGGGATCGGCTGAAGCCTCACTGGGGATCGGCTGAAGCCTCACTGGGGATCGGCTGAAGCCTCACTGGGGATCGGCTGAAGCCTCACTGGGGATCGGCTGAAGCCTCACTGGGGATCGGCTGAAGCCTCACCGGGGATTGGCTGAAGCCTCACCGGGGTATAATACCATTTCATCAACAATTTATAGGCATTCTCCTTAATTGTTACACATAGTGCTGATTTTGCAGCCCCCAGACATATGGACTGCCATTCACCCTCATCCCAATAAACCCCTAAATCCTTTTCCCATTCCTTCATGTAGCCAAATTTCTCTCCCTCCCACCTCGAGACATGCAGGGGAGGGAGAGAAATATAGCATGTAGCAGGTGGATCAACCCTCTAGATTGATGATGCCCCAGCCATAAGGCTTCGAGTTCATTAAACCCTTCTTTATTTCTCTCCCGGTATTTATTTTGTTTCAAAAAAGAAACAAGCAAAATAATCCCGCGTTCCCAACTCATATTCCTCCATAAGCTTTTCAAAAGATTTTATTTCCCCTGACTCTAATAGTTTCTCAAAAGTATTCAAGCCCTGATTGGCCCACAGCTTAAAAATACCCTCCATTCCCAGACAAAAATCCCGAGTTGCTCCTATTGGAGCTAGCATCGAGACCATTTGGATGGAATCCACTCTCCGCCACCCCCTCCTCAATTCTCCCCACAGGTGGCAGATATAAGGATTCTCAGTCCACTCCCCTTGCAACGTACCTTTTGCCACCCACGGGAGATGGTAAAGCCTATAACCCCTTACCCAATATTGTTCCATGGACCAAGAACACTTGTCTTTCCCCTGTTCCCGCCATTCCATACCCTGTCACATTTGCGTTGCTAAATAATAGTCTGCTATGTCCGGCATCCCTAGCCCCCTTGTGTCTTGATGCATACAATACTCTCCTTGCTATCCGTGGTGGTCTATGTCGCCACACAAATAAAAACAGTTTCCTTTGAAGGCGTTGAAGCACCAATCGCGGTACCCGAAGTGGGAGAACCTGAAAAAACATAGAGCAAATGAGGTAAGATCATCATCTTAATAGTGAGAAGAGGAAGGGCAAAAGTGGTAATGTCAGACTCAAGGGTGAAGGGGAGGAATATGTAGAAGCTGATGAAGATAAAGCGGAATTGCTTAACAAATATTTCTGTTCTGTGTTCACAGATGAAGAACCAGGAACAGGACCTCAGAAAACACCCACAAACAGGAACAGAAGCGAGGGGCGTCTTGAACAATTTTCAGAAGACTGTGTTCGTGAGAAACTAGCTCAACTTGAAGTAGACAAAGCGATGGGACCGGATGGGATACACCCTAGAATACTGAGGGAACTTGGGGACGTTCTAGCAGCTCCACTGACTGACCTTTTCAATGCCTCGTTGGAGTTGGGAGTGGTGCCAAAGGACTGGAGTGAGGCTCATGTGGTGCCTTTACACAAAAGCGGAAGTAAGGATGTGGTTGAAAACTATAGGCTGGTTAATTTAACTTCGGTGAGAGTAAATTATTGGAAATGCTGCTGAAAGAGAAAATAGTGAGGTTTCTGGAGTCCAGCGGATTACAGGATGCAAGGCAGCATGGATTCACCAGAGGCAGGTCTTGTCAGACAAATCTGATTGATTTCTTTGGCTGGGTGACCAGGGAGTTGGACCGAGGGAGAGCCCTAGATGTGGTGTATTTAGATTTCAGTAAAACCTTTGACACCGTTCCTCACAGGCGACTTATGAACAAGCTGAGCACCCTAGGGATGGACCCTAAAGTTACTATTTGGGTTAGAAATTGGTTGAGTGGGAGGCGACAAAGGGTACAGGTAAATGGAGCTCACTCTGAGGAGAAGGAAGTTACCAGTGGTGTGCCCCAGGGATCTGTCCTTGGTCCGATTATTTTTAACATCTTTGTTAGTGATATAGCAGAAGGGCTCTCGGGTAAGGATTGCCTCTTTGTGGATGATACCAAAATCTGCAATAGAGTAGACACCCAGGAAGGTGTAGATAACATGAGGAGGGATTTAGCTAAGCTTGAAGAATGGTCTAGAATTTGGCAGCTGGGATTTAATGTTAAAAAATGCAAGGTCATGCATTTGGGCTGCAGCAATCCAAGGGAACAATATAGTATAGGGGGTGAAGTACTTTTGTCCACTAAAGAAGAGCGGGACCTAGGCGTGGTTGTGTCTGATGATCTTAAAGTGGCTAAACAGGTAGAAAAGGCGACAGCAAAAGCTAGAAGGATGCTTGGGTGCATACGGAGAGGAATGGCTAGCAGAAAAAAGGAGGTGATAGTGCCTTTGTATAAGTCTTTGGTGTGGCCTCATTTGGAGTATTGTGTGCAATTCTGGAGACCGCACCTTCAAAAGGATATAAATAGGATGGAGTTAGTACAGAGGGTGGCTACTAAAATGGTTAGTGGTCTTCATTATAAAGCATATGTGGACAGACTTAAGGATCTTAATATATGTACTCATTAGAGGAAAGGCGGGATAGAGGTGATATGATTGAGACGTTTAAATACCTCTGTGGCATAAATGCACAGGGGGAGAGCCTCTTTCAATTGAAAGTAAGTACTGCTACGAGGGGACATGGGATGAGGGTGAAAGGGGATAGATTCAGGAGTGATACGCGGAAATATTTCTTTACGGAAAGAGTGGCGGGTCCGTGGAATAGTCTCCCAGTGGAGGTGGTAGAGATGAGGACAGTATCTGAATTCAAAAAAGCATGGGACAAACACAGAGGATCTCTAAAGGAAAAAAGGGGACTGTTGTAGTTGTTGATATGGAAGGACAGACTAGATAGGCCTTGTGGTGTTTTTTTGTCATCATTTTTCTCTGTTTCTATAGCCGCTATCCGGCCAAACCAGGACAGTTCTTCTATATTCCATTTTTCTAAATCTCTTTCTATCTGCGCTATTAATGTTGGCTAGTTTGCCCCATACAGTCTCTCAGGATCCCAAGTGAGTTGTACCCCCAGATATTTAACTGACCGTGTAGCCCAGTGAAATGGATAAGCTCCCCTGTAGCTGTTTAGCCAAGGCATCCGACAGGTTAATACTCAACGCCTCTGTTTTGGCCCAGTTAATTTAAAATCTCGATACCATCCCAAATTGCTTTAACTCATGAAGAAATACCGGCAAAGCCAACAATGGACGAGTCACAAACAGCAAAATATCATCAGCGAATTGAGCCAGTTTATGTTCATCCTGACCTATCCGCAGCCCCTTCACGTCAAAATTACTTCTTATCCTCTCAGTCAAAAGTTTCATAACTAAGGCGAATAAAAAGGGTGATAAAGGACACCCCGCCTCGTTCCCTTCCCCAAGCGAAAAAACTCTGAATAATGGCTGTTAATTTTTATGGTATCTTCCGGGCTTGCGTATAATGCCTTTATCCATGCCATAGACCCAAGTCCTATCCCAACATTCCTCAGCACCGCAAACAGAAAGCTCCACTCCACACTATCAAACGTCTTCTCAGTATCAATGGCGAGAAGCAACATGTCCTGTTTTCCTTTTTTTGCTGCCTAGATCGCCTGGATTGCTCATCTGATGTTATCGCCTATATGCTGGCCCTTAATAAAGCAGGTCAGGTCAGGCTGCACCAGCTCTGGGAGGATACCCCCTAGCCGGTTCACCAGTATTTTCGCCAAGATCTTCCTGTCAGTATTTAAAAGGGATATAGGCCTGTAAGATCCACAGATCGCTGGATTTTTACCTGGCTTGGCCAAAACAGAAATTCCCACCTGTTGAATAGAAGATGCCAATGGGTTCCCCACCAGGACCCCATTAAACAACCTCCGTAGCACTGGTGCCAACAAGGCAACCATCCGCTGGTAAAAGCTTGCCAGCAATCCGTCAAGACCAGGAGATTTGCTAGGAGCCAGTCCTTTAATAACATTAATAATCTCCTCTAAGCTGACAGCTTGGTCAAGTGCTTCCCTATCCCTCTCATTAATATGGCTTAATTCACCCCTCCCTCTCAAATACTCATCTGCTGCTGTCCCCAAACCTTGACTGTCACTTTTATATAAATTCTGATAATATTGTACAAATTGCTCTCGAATTTCTTTAGGCCTAAACAGGAGCTGGTCCCCTGGGCCCTTGATTTTCACTATAGTAGACTGCCGTTCTTGGTCTTTCAACTTCATAGCTAGCAGCATGCTCGCTTTATTATTAAATTCATAATAATGTTGATTCACTTGCTGCAGGTGATATTGCACTGTTTCCAACTGCAATGTGGCTAGCTCTGTGCGGGCCTTATGAAGCTGCTCTAATTCCTTACTAATTCTCAGAAATCATTCTACCTTCTCCTGTCTTTCCCTTTTCTTACGCACAGCCCATCCCATATCATCTTGCCTTTCTTAGCAGCAGCTTTCATTATCTCTTCTTTCTGTTGATAACTGGTGAAGCACGCTACAATATCTCTAGGTTTGGAGCCAGGTAGAGTCCCCAATGCCCTATTTGCTCTCTCCAACGCTATCTCAGGCTTGTCCAACTCGGCCACCTGTTCACCATCTTTCAGCAGGGCCATGCAAATATTCTTTACTACCTGGCTTGCCTGTTTAAAATGCTCTTCCTCCGGGAACCCACAGACTCTAATATTGCAGCACCGAGAGCGATTCTTGAGGTCCTCAATCTTATCCCGCAGGCTTTCATGCTCCCTCTGCCACGCTTGCAATTTCATTTCCGCCTCCTATGCGTGCTCCTCGAGATGTTCTACTCTCTGTCCCAGGGCCTGTAAGTCTGCACGTAACTCAGCCATCACCTCTTTCGTGTAATTTTTAACTGCTGTGACTTCTCTCTTAATTTCTTTGCACCAGCGCCATAAGTCGTCCCTCGTACACTGTTCCTCAGCATGATCCAGCTACTCATCCGTCCCCGTATCAGCTTGTTCTCCCCTCTCTGCCATCTGCTGTTGTGATTTATTTGTGTAGGGAGACTGATAATGTTCCAATTTCTTCCTAGAGGACATGCTCAGGAGTAACGTATTGTTTCTCACCTTCATTGCTTACATCAGAGGACCCGGTGCGCTATTGCTTGCTAAAATTCCGCCGTCCCGATGAGAGCTCAGCGTTCAGGTGGCCATCCTGGTTGGTGACGTCACTTCCTCTCCTAGAAATTTTTATGCCATTGTGAAGGCTTAGTACTTGCCTGTGACTGTTTTATTTGTGGAAGCCATGGGTTTCTTATCAGTAAGTACACAGGTTAAGATTTGAGTTGATTTTTTTCAGTTTTTTTTTATGATATATATTTTTTATTGATTTGGTTTGTTGTGTCCTTTATAAAGGATATTACCCAATCGATGCCTGTGACTTCAACTATGACTTAGATTTTTTTTCAGTAAAGTTTGCTTTAACTTTTTATTTATTTATTTTTTCTGAGGTTTTTCTTGGGTTCTCATTGTCTGACCCTCCTCCATTCTATTTGTAGTGCTATTTTCTATTTATACGTATATAACTGTTTTATGGTATACTTTTTAAATTATTGTTAGTATGGAGAAGCAACCTCCCTCTCCCACCAATCCAGTCAACCACCCTCCAGCCGCAGCCCCCAAGTCCTTATGCCTGACCTAATTAGCCAGTTAGCTACACTCCTTCACTGAAGAAACAGGAAGTGCCTCATTTCATGTTTCTAACCTAGTGTTTGAGCAGGAACTGCCTCCATGCACAGCATGGCTGTGTGTGAGTCTGAGTTGCAGCTTGCAGGAACCCTCCTGTTGGTTTCTGGTTATTAAGTCTCGAGAAACCAATGTGTGGGTTTCTGCACAGCATGGATCAGACCCTCGCAGAGCCATGCTGTGCAGGGAGGAGGCAGCTCCTGCTTAAATAATAGGGTTTGCAACCAAGAAAAATAAAGGAGTGGGGGTTAGAAATATCTTAGGCACCAAATAGAAAGTTTTAGTAACCATGGAGTTCGGGCGTCAGGGATTTGACAAGGGATTTGGAGTGGAGGAGTGGCCTAGTGGTTGGGGCAAGGTACTTCAGGCCAGAAGGTCGGGGGTTCAAATCCCACTAGAGGACAGCAACCTTGGGCCGGAAGGACTGGGGTTTCTAGTCCCACAGGTGCTCCTTGTGGTCTTGGGCAAGCCACTTAACCCTCCATAGCCCATGTTCCCTGTAAAATAGTTATCTCCAAGTTATAATGCCCTGTTCAATGTAATTTCAGTTTGTTCAATGTAAACCGCACTGATGCAGAATAGCGCGGTATATAAGAGAATGTAAATAAATAAATAATACTGCCATAAGGTCCCCTATCTGTCCTCATATTCTGTGTTTCTCATCCATTCCAAATAGCCTTGTTTTAAATATTACTCCCAGGTGGGTAATTATGGGATTCCATGGTCTATGCAGGCATAGTTCATTGTCTGGTATATATCAAGAATTTGTCCCATTTTTTCCTTTCTTGGTTTCTTTAGAAGCTTGTTTTAACACTTTTTTGGGTAGTTGTCAGAAGGCCTGTACCAGTGGAGCAGCAAATATCTGTCAATGACATAGTTCTAAAGTATGGCTGTAGGTTTTACCTGCTCTTTTTTTTTCACTTTTTTGGCAAAGGTTTTCCTTTTCTGGGTTTCAATATGTTTTCCCTAGATGTGCTTAGAAGCAACTTTCTTGAATATGATTTTGAAATCTGCCCCCTTTTCTTTGATTTGCCTGTATATTGTTCACATTATTTCATTTACTAATGAAAAGCAGTGAGGTACTAATGGAAAGCACTCAGTTTGATTCTATCAGGAACTGACTTCAGCAGGTATTATATGAGCATTGATTGACAACAGCAAATAAGGAACTCTCAACTTTCTAATATATTTATACTGTGAAGAAACTGAATGTGGAATAAACCCCAAAGTTCCATGTCGTCCATCCAGTCCAGTCCAGACTCCTGGGTTTATCTCCCCTTTCCAGCAGATGGAGACTGAGAATTGCAGGCTTCTGTGATGTCACAGTATAAGGGAGCAGACAGTTCGCCCCTTAAGCCAGTATTTCTCAGTCTCCAGCAGTTGGAATAAGTTTAGCCAAATCTGGGCTGTACTGAAGGGATTTTTTGTATTACAAAAAATAATAATAATAATAAAGGAAGGAGGATAGGTTTATGATCTGGGAATTTGTTCTTTGTAGTGTAGGAAAGTTAGGTTTCTCGCTTGGTCTTTAAGATTTAATCTTCAGGTGAGTGAGCTGCCCCGATCCCCAGAGTGTTCAGTTGCACAGAGAAAGAGTGGGTGGGGCGGGAGTCTCAGGCTCTTATTTCCGGGCTGGTAGGTGCAGGGGGATGGATCGTGGTTCTGGACATGGTCTTCATTAGTGGGTCTGACTATCAGCAGTGATTTCTTGTATGCAGCTGCAATTTCTGTGTACAGCTTCAGTTCTGTGTTTTCCCTCTGATTTCAACATGCCGGCATCTGTGAAGGGGATCTGTGCGACGTGTGGCCGAAAACAAGGTCAGCTTTCAACTTTGGACTAATGCCATGGCTTTGAGTCTGAGAACTGTGCCACGGTAGAAGACCTTTGGTGGACATTTACTTCAGCAGGAGACCCTCCAGAGGGTCTGGTCTCACTGAGGCTAGATGAGATGTGTTCTCCTGATCGGGCCGTGGATTTGGTGGCAACCATGGCCATTTTGCAGTTCTCGAGCCAGGCTAGTCAGGCTGCTGTGGGGAGTCAGGATTCGGTTGCTGCTCCTCCCTGCAGATAGTGAGGACATCATGGGGGGCATTTTGCAGGAATGGAAACCTTTACCCCGGAGTTTGTCGTATTCCAACACCAGGCCTACTACTTGAAGCAGGACCTCGGGGAGAGTCCTCCTGCAACTGGAGCCATCTGGGATGTACCAGAAGCCATCCTCAGAGGCGCTAGGTGAAGAGCCAGACCTTTGTATGGTGTGGGGCATCTGAGGACCCATTGGAGGGAACCTGAGGCCTTGGTTCGGTGAAGTCTAGGGCAGACATTCAGGATGGTGAGATCCTTCCGGGTGATGACCACAGCATTGTCAGGATCTTCTGGCGGGAGAAACTGGCAGCATTGATAGAACACTCTCTTGCCGCTCTTAACATTTCTCAGAGGACTCAGGAACCGGAGTTCCGCTTGAAGGATCCGCTGCTGCAAGGCATCCGGACGTCGGAGGCAGCTTTCCTGGTGCACAGGGTGCTTAAGCAAATGCTAGAGTTGGAATGGGAGATACCAGAGGGCAGGTTTACGAGGTGGATGGGCAATGGCCCACTTGTATCCAATTCCAGCAGGAGAGAAGGAACTCTTGAAAGTGCCTAAGGTAGATGCCTTGGTCTCGGCAGACACCAAGAAGACCACATCCCATGGAAGGGGGGAGCAGCACTTAAGGACTTCCAAGATAAAAAATTGGAGACCTTGCTGAAACAAGCCTTCGAGATGAATGCCTTGGCCCTGAAGGCCTTGGTGTGTGGGTCCTATTTGGCTAGAGCCTATCTGTGCTGGTCTCAGATCTTACCCGAGGCATGTGATCAAGGGCAGCAGCAGCCATGGCCAGAGGTGGCTAAACTGGAGTCCAGGATGGCATACCTAGCAGAGGCCTTCTAAGATCTGCTGTGGGCTTCAGCCAAGAGCATGGCATTGGTAGTGGTGTCCCCACGCCTTCTGTGGTTATACAACTGGGCTACAGAAGTATCGTCAAAGACGTTAAAGCTAAACTCCTGTTCAAGGAGGCATTGGAAAAGCTGGTCAAGGACTTGGGGGAAACCAAGCCGGCTAAACTACCAGAGGACAAGCCAAAGAACCCTAAGAGGGGGCTTCATCGACCAGAGGTAGTCAAGGGATTTTCATTGGTTTAGAACGGTCCATTTTACACCCTACAAGCAGGAGCATTTTGCTTCCAAAAGGCTGTCCTATCAAAGCGGCCAAAGTACTGGGAGAGGTTTCCTTACAGGCTCCGATGCCACGGCCAAGAAGTCACAGTGAGATCAGGGGGGCTCAGGTGGGACTGGTGCCAATTGGCGGGATACTCTGTCTAATTTTATCCTGCCTGGGTCCACATTACCTTGGACCAATGGGTGCTAGAAGTTATATGAGAAGGCTATGCTCTAGAGTTTGCATGGCTGCTGGCCGATGCCTTTTTGTTGTTGCCCTACATGTCTCTGCCAAGTGGCAGGCCATGCAGGACACTTTGGAGAGGCTCATGCAGCTGGAGGCTATGGTGCTGGTCCCTACAGACCAGTTAGGACTCAGTCGGTACTCCATTTACTTTGTGGTCTCCAAAATGGAAGGGTCCTTTCGGCCGATTCTCGACCTCAAGTACGTCAATTGCGCATTACGAATACTTAATTTCCACATGGAGACGTTGACTTCGGTAATTGTCTAAAAAGGCAAGACCCTGACGGCTTTGGACCTTATGGAATCCTATATGCATGTTCCGGTTTGGGCCGAGCAACAGCGTTTCCTGCAGTTTGCAGTTCCCATGGGGCATTGTCAGTTTCAGGCCCTACCTTCAGCCCAGCGACGTCTCCGTGGACTTTTACCAAGATTATAGTGATAGTTGCAGCGGCTCTATGCTGCCAGGGAGTGCTAGTGCATCCCTGTCTGGACAACTGGTTGATATGGGTGAAATGATTGGAGGAGAACCTTGCAGGCACCTGAAGGGTATTAGACTGACTTCTTGTTTCGACACCAGAGTCTGTCATGTGTTTTTGCCCTAGTATCAAGAACAGAAGTTACAAAAGCAGATTCAATGGTTCTTGAACCAGCGGGCGCCAATGGCCTGGTTGTACCTTTAAGTCCTGGAGTTGATGGCAGCAACATTGGAGCTTTTACTTTGGGCACGAGTGCACATAAGGCCTCTCCAGAGGTCCCTGCTGATGCAATGGTTGCCTCAGGCACACCCACTAGAATGCTTTCAACAGGTGAGGTCCAACCTGGACTGGTGGTTGGATCCCTCCAAGCTGTTCACTTGTATGCCACCGGAACCACCGGACTGGATGGCTATGACTACCGACACCATCCTGACCGGTTGAGGAGTCCACTGTTTGTCACAGGTGGCGCAGAGTGTTTGGACTCTGGAGCAGAGCCGCTGGTCTGTCAATCGCCTGGAGATATAAGCAGTGCTTCTGGCTCTTCAAGCTTTTTACCGCTGGTGCAGAAAAAGGAGGTACGCATTTTTTCAGACAAAGCAATGATGGTTACATGCATCAATCATCAAGGTGGGAGAGGGAGTGCAGTCTTAGCAGAAGAGAGCAGGCCACTACTTTGCTGGGCGGAACTGAAATCTCCTGACATTGTCAGTGGTGCACGTGGTAGGAAAAGAAAATATGCAGGCCGACTACCTCAGCCGCCAATGGTTGAATCTAGGGGAGTGGAAGAGTCTATGTTTCATCAGATAATCCTTCGGTGGGGTACCCGGTGATGGGGCCTCATGGTGTCGGCAGCCAATGCGAAGGTGAGCAGGTTCTTCAGTTGCCAGCGACAGAGGATGTCCGAGGCCCTGTATGCCTTGGCACAGCCCTGGTATGCGAATCTGCTTCGTTTATTGGTGAGGATCTCGTGGCACCTTCCAGTGTGGTCCGACCTCTTGTCTCAGGTTTCCATTCTCATGCTTCAAGTGGATCGATTCTTGCTTACAGCCTGGCTCTTGAGAGAGCTTGGCTGAGAAAGAAGGGCTATTCTGCGCAGGTGATTTCAACCTTGTTGAAGGCACGCCAGCGATCCACCTCGCTGTCGTATATTCGTGTATGACATCTTTTTGACAGTTGGTGTGAGGATCGGAGACAGAGAGCACTGTCAGTGTCAATTCCGGAGATTTTGACCTTTTTACAGGCCGGTGCAGAAAAGGGCTGGCCCTTGGCTTGTTACTAGTGCAAGTGGTGGCTCTAGCCTGCTACAGCGGCTGCTTGCAAGGGGGTGTCTTTTGGCAATGCCCCCAAAATGTGGTTTGTTTCCTTCAGATGGTGAAACAGCTGAGGCCTCCGGTGTGGGCCATGGTTCCATCATGGGACCTTAAGCTGATCCTTTCGGTGCTAGCGGAAGCACCTTTTGAGCCCTTGGAAGCCACAGCACTGAAAGACCTTACCCTCAAGGTGGTTTTCTCAGTGGCGATTTCTTCTGCTTGCCGGATTTTGGAGTTACAGGCGTTATTGTGCAAGGAGCCTTTCCTGATGTTATCCAAAAAGAAGCTGGTGTTAAGGCCTGTCCCATCCTTACCAAAAATGGTATCGCCTTTTCATGTGAATCAGACGGTGGTCCTTCCAGTCTTGTCAGGTTCGGAAGTTGTAAGTTTTCATCTTCTGGATGTACGTCTGCTTCTTCGTTGGTACCTTAAACGCACAGCGTCCTTTAGAAAGTCAGATTGGCTGTTGGTGCTTTTTAGAGGACCTCGCAAGGGTGAGGCGGCCTTGAAGGCCTCTATTACCCATTGGGTAAAGCAGGCGATTGCTTCCACCTACTTGTTGCACCACCATACACTGCCGGTGGAGCTGAGAGCGCGCTCACCAGAGCGCAGGCGGCCTCCTAGGTGAAGTTTGCGTTAGTTCCACCTGCGGATATCTGCAGTGGCCACTTCGTCATCTCTGCACACCTTTGTGAGGCAGTACCGTTTGGATGTCCAGGCGTAAGGGAATGTGCGGTTTGGAGCGCGTGTGCTGCAGGCTGGGCTTGCTGGTTCCTCCCTCTTTTAGGTATTGCTCTGTTACATCCTAGGAGTCTGGACTGGAGGGACGAAATGGAAGGTGAAATTAGACCTTACCTGCTAATTTATTTTTCTTTGAGTCCCTCCAGTCCAGAACCCCCCCATGGAATTCTTGGAATGCAGCCCGGGATTCGGGTAGTCCAAGTCTGGGATTCTTTGATTACTCTCTTGGGGGGTTCGGAAGCTGATGCAGAGTCCTTTACTCTGAGGAGTTGGTTCTCTTTAGCACTAGTGTATATAGTTGTATATAGTTGGCTAGTGAGTAGCTTTGTTATGGTTATGCTGGCTTAAGGGGCAGACTGTCTGCTCCCTTATACTATTATATCACAGAAGCCTGCAATTCTCAGTCTCGATCTGCTGGAAGGAGGAGATAAACCCAGGGGTCTGGACTGGGAGGGACTCAAGGAAAGGAAATTAGCAGGTAAAGTCTAATTTCGCCTTTAATTAGGAAGCTCAGCACCTAGAAGAGATTCTCAAGGACAACTTAAACATTTGCTTGTTGCATAGTTTTATTTATAATTTTATTTATTTATACCGCTGCTTGCTGAAGCATTCACAGTGGCTTACAATAAAAATAGAAATACAATCTCATTGATCCCATCCAGCAGGATCCCTACACCCCCCCCCCCTTTTTACAAAAAAAGTGTTTAAGGTCCTGATCCTGATACCACCTGCCAAAAGGACAAGAAATCTCTGTCCAACCTCACGGAAAGAGGAAGGGTTTTAACACCTTCTGAAATAACAATAAATTTGTCTCCATCCTAAGTGCCAGAGGTAAGGTGTTCCACAGGGTTGGCAGGACCACCAAAAAAATTCTCACCCACCAGTGCTGCAAATGGACTTGAGACTTGATTGGAAGCCAATGCAATTGTCACAACACCCCAGTCGCCGAATCACGCCCCCGCAGATCACAGATGATCTGTGCGGATCTGCACCACCTGCAACTTACTCAATATATATGCAGGCAGCCCCACATACAAAGCGTTGCAATAGTCCAGGTGCAACAATACCAATGTCTGAACCATCCAACGCAAAGCATCTTGATCTAAATAGGGTCTAAGCTGTCGCACCAAGTGGAAATCAACAAAAGCAGCACGCACTGCCTGCGAGACCTGCTGATGAAGGCAGAGCTCGCCATCCAGGATGACACTTAAATTCTGTATCTCATTCTTCCAGAGCAACCGAACACCCTCAATAGTAAGCCCTGCACGCAACTATCTTCCTTTTATCCTCAGAGGGCTAGTATTACTGTGTGAATATGAAAATGTTTAGATTGCTTTTGTGACTTTGGATTTTTTTTTAGAATCCTTATTCATAATTTCCATGTTTAAAATCAGGCATTTATTTATTTAACATTTCTTATATACCGCCTTTCATGATATCAAGGCGGTTTACATTGAACAAACTGAAATTACATTGAACAGGGCATTATAACTTGGAGATAACTATTTCACAGGGAACTTGGGCAATGGAGGGTTAAGTGGCTTGCCAAGACCACAAGGAGCACCTGTGGGACTAGAAACCCCAGTCCTTCCAGCCCAAGGTTGCTGTCATCTAGTGGGATTTGAACCCCTGACCTTCCGGCCTGAGGTAACTTGCCCCAACCACTAGGCCACTCCTCCCACACATGGAAATGGCATCCATGTGGAAATGGCGATTTTAGAAAGGGCAGAATTTAAATGTGGATGTCCTTACTATTTAGAAATTGCAAAGGTACGCGTTGGGGATGTGGTAGAGAGTAGCTTGGGTGGGCCAAAAATCCACATGTGTATACTCCATTCCTCCAAACCTGGTGTATACCCTAGCCTTTCTGGTTTTTAGGATATCCACAATGAATATGCATGCAGTGGAGGCAGTGCAAGCAAATCTATCTCATACATATTCATTATGGGTATCCTAGAAAGAAGACTGGATAGGGGACACCAGGATCAGCTTGAAAAACACTGATATAGGGAATAATTGTGCATAATGGCAATTGTCCACATCAGGATTTATAGCTGCTTCTTGGCATGTATAGGTCTTTTTAAAAAGTGCAAGTTTAAAGCCAGCCCTTTACAGGAGGGATTAAGGGAGTTATCTTCCTTAATACCCCGTTGTTTATTTCCCTCTCCAAATTGAAATTAGATAAAGGTAGTGGCATCTGTAGTTAATTGGTGGCATTTATATATGAATTTGCAAAATGGCCAACATACATGTATAAATGTCGGCACTTACAGTCTTGGTTGTGAAGTGTCAACTTGAGTGTGTGAGTGCTGGTCTCTACACAGAGACGTTGCTGAGTTTCCCTTGTTGATATTTCCCAGGTGTAGATTTTGCAAAATGGGTCCTTTGGTTCCACGTATCGGCAAAAACATGTGCACTCCTGCACTGTTTTAGAACAGGCTCCATGTTTGGCAGGGCCTTTCCTAAAATACTGCTGGAGTTGTATACATGGTAACCTCAATGTCTCCATTCTGATCTTCATGCACTATATAAAATGTGCATTAAGGTCTATTACTTTGACAATGGAAATATGTTTCCAACAACTTGATCAATTGTAATCAATAATACTTAATTTAATATTTAAATAGAAAACATCAAGAACTAGTAAAACAGGAAATGGAAACAATTCTACTGAGACAGAAACAGTTGGAAGAAACAAACCGGCAATTACGGGAACGGGCAGGTGATATCCGTCGCAGCCTGCGTGACTTGGAGCTAACAGAAGAGCAGTATGAAGAACTGAAAGCACTTTCTGAGGACAAGCTTTCCATCACTGAATATGTGTCTGTGAGTATTTGGGATCATATATATCTCTAATCCCAAAATATATGCATAGCTTTTATTATTTTTATTTTGTTCCTTAACACTAGAAGCCCCAAAGTGCGTCAATTGACGTAAATGCATCTTCGAAGTTGTATACCAGCGCCACTGCTAGAACCATGTCAGTCATGTTCCATGACTTTGTTAGCAAGGTCAAGATGTTCAAATATGTGCATCGAAAATTAATGACAGATGCACCACCTAGCGGGAAAATTAATTTATACCTAGAAGCCCCAAAGTACGTCAATTGACGCACTCAGTTGTCTTGGATGCGTCAATTGACGTACTTTGGGGCTTCTAGGTATAAATTCATGTTCCCACTAGGTGGCGCATCTCAATCACTGTTTACAGTTTTACTCCGACATTACAAGCAATAAACACACAATGACGTCATGTAATGACGTCACATACTGCACGAATTTAACAAATAAGTAACTTCACATTAATTCACATCTGCATTTCATGCTAAACGCAGTCATCGTGATAATGCGTCAATTGATGCACTTTGGGGTTTCTAGGTAAAATTCCTTTTGGGGCTTCTAGTGTTAAACCTTTTAGAAGGCATTGTGTCCTTGTTGCTGACAGAATGGATTTCACTGGTAAGATGTATTTCCTTGTCATCCATGCCAAACCAGTCCAAACAAGTTGGTGGGGGGGCATCTCCCTCCATTTCGCAGACAGAGGTAAAGCAAAAGTCCCTGGCCTCACTATATAGCCTGGTGCAGCCGAGAAGACATTCAATATTCCCTGTCTCCAGCAGATGGCTTATCAAGTCCTATTCTTGCCAAATTATGACACAGAAATAGCGTGGGCCAGTAAGTTTAAAAACAAATGGTATAAGGCAATAGTTCCCTTAGGTGAAGGGTATTCTTGTTTAAAGTAGACTAACATCGGTGGTCTGGCAGCAGCAAGTACTTTCCAAGGCAAGCCACAGTAGAGCTGCACTCCTCAAATATGGAGGTGCAGCAAGCTGCTGCATTTGGGGTTTCTTATCAGTTCAGGACCACCCAGCGATATAATGGTTTTGAACAAGGATCACGGTCCAAAGAGCCAAGCTTTCTAGGGATATATATATATATATATATATATATGTATATATCTAGTGGCAGAGAAACGAGACAGAAGAGATACAGAGATACTGAACTATCTGCACAAGAGTTCCCACACGCCAAACTTCTATCTCCAGGAACAAGCAGGAGTGCCGTCTTCACATATGTGTATCATCTGCACCGACAGAGCCCGTGCGGGAACGCTCCCCAGCGTCCAATAGGAAAGCCTTTGGGAGCACTCCACTGTGCCTGCGCATCTGCCTTCCCGTCTTCCCAACTCCTTCGTTTTCTGCGGAGCCAGCAGGAAGACTTTCTGTCATCGCTGAAAAACTTATTTTTTGGTTTAATTCTGTGCTCTGCCTTTCCATCAACACCGGTATCTTCCCTGATACCGGCACCACTATTCTTTTTCTTTAATGGTTTTTTTTTTGTTCTTTCTGGCGGTTAACCGCTACCTTAGCCTCAGCCTAAATGTTTACATTTATCACCATAGACAAACACATCAGTGGTTTTAAAAAATGTTCCAAGTGCTCCCACTATGTCAGGCACTGATTCCCATGACTGGTGTCGGAAATGTTTGGGCCTAGACCATAGACTAGACAATTGTTCTTTGTGCAAACCAATGAACAAGCGAGGCCTAAAGAACAGAGCCAAGCAGTATGACTCACTGTTCGCCCCGGACTCTATTTCAGTGGTCTCTGCATCATCGAGGATGCCGGCCGCCTCAGCTGGTTTCCAGGTCTCCAAAAAGTCCAAACATGAATTAAAGACACAATCCTCGGCATCGAAATCCGATACTGAGCATTGAGCTAAGTCCCATATTCCACGAGATGCACTTGAAAAGGGCATCTGATGCTGACCGGCCTACCAAACAGCCCCGGTGGGAGGACCAGCCCTCCAAAGCCACACAAGGTTTCCAGGACGCTCCCGAGGCATCGACTTCCAGAGAGCTACTGGTACCGTGCTCTGGGACAGTGGCACACAGCCCCGTACTCGAATCCACCCAGGCATTGGTGTCCTCGATCAATCAGCATTTCTTAGCTATTGACAGAGCCTTGGCAGTACTCTGGCCGCTGCGGTACCAATGGTATTGACAGCCCCGGCAAATCTGGCACCGCCTTCCAGCTCAGCGTCAGTACCTCTGGGTCCGATGCCAGCCCTTGAACCAGTATTGGCGGTACCCCTCCCTCTGATACCTCTACTGGAACTAGTGGCGGCTCAAGACAATCTGCTGCCTGAGGCAATGGATAAGATGGCGCCCTCTCCCCCCAGAGAGGGGGGGATCTTTCTCAAAACTCCAGTCAAGGACTGAACCAAACCAAAATGCCGATTAGATAATATGGAGCAAATGCAAGATGTTCGCACACCAAGAAAGAGCGAGAACCACAGCAGTTTATAACTCCAAATTATAATTCATTTGTATTTTGTTTTTATAAACTGCGTTATGGTGCGTGCTTTTTCTTTTTTTCTTTTTTTTTCCATTTGTAAATAATCTTTATTATGAAAATAAAGTAGGATTACAATTCAAGTCCACATCAAGAGGACAATCACCAGAACAAACCAGAAAATTTACAAAGCAATAGGATCCAATCACTATCTAGCCCGAATTATACATGGAAAGGAAAAAGAAAATACAATTCAAACAGATTCCTTACTAATCAAGAAAGCCTCAAATTGCCCAACATCGAGGAAAACATATTTAATACCCTCCAATACCAAAATACATTTGCAAGGGTACTTTAAGAAAAAGGAAGCCCCTATGGCCAAAGTCCGTTTTTTCAAAGCCAAAAATGCTTTCCTGCGAATCTGAGTGGCCCTACTCACATCAGGAAATATTTGAATAGAATCTCCACAAAACGCTTGATCCTTTTTCAGAAAATACAAACGTAAAATCAAATGCTTATCCTAAAGTGATAAGAACGAGACAATTAAAGTAGCTCGTTGAGAGATCATATCTGTAGAAGATTCCAAAAACTGGGAAACATCTAAGGACTCGGCAACATTGGGAGTCCCTTTCCTTTCAGACCTTTCAAACTCTGGAGAGGAGGTCATGCCAGAGAAAACAGAAGGAACATAATATAATGAAGAAAATTTAATAAAATTCACATCTTCAATTAGCAAAACCTCCTTGAAATATTTCTGTAATAGTATCACAGGAGCAAGGTAATGGATCCGAGGAAAATTTAAAAAATGCAAATTTTTAGAACGATTAACATTTTCAAGAGATTCTAACTAATGATGAATAACAGCACTATCCTTAATAGATGAAGAAACTGCGGCCTCCAGTACTGAGAACCGCCCCTCCAATTTATTAAGAAATTTATTATTTTTAACATGCAGTAATTCATGTTCAGAAAGTTTTTGTACCACCTCTGTGGAAAACTGCTCAACTTGGGAGAAGGAAGCACGAAGAGAACCTTTCATACACGCTACCAACTCCCAAACATCCCGCAATGATACCTCAGCAGGAACAGACACATCTGTTAATCCAGAGGAAAATACCACCGGTGATGGAGCTTAACTTTCTGTTCCCCCGATGTTGACGGTAACGAGGCTTCTTGAACGAAATGAGGACCCTCACCAGGTACTCCCTCCCTGGAAGAAGAGTCCTCGACAAACACTTCCTTTCCGGGTTGGGCCACCCCCTGCGTATGAGAGGATAAATCTGACACAGTACTCACGGACTCCCCAGAATGTTCTTTCTCCGAAGATTCAATTCCAGCACCCAGAAGATGACGATCCATAGGGCCAACAGTCTTAATGACCTTGGCAGGGATAGCTGGGAACACCTTTTTTCTCCTTCTACCCATGAGAACGTGCAGAAGGCTCCTCAAGCTCTGAAGGGGCGCCAAAGGGGCATGGCCTGCCCCTTTGGTCACGCCCCTTCGGGCACGCACCAGCGGGTACGTGCCCGTGGGTCACGTTCCGCGACTGGCCGAAGCTGAAATACTGGCCCGGAGAGGGGTGGGGACACCAAACACCACCTCCTCCTGTACGCCGCACCGGGATCCTCAGGAAACAACAGGTAACTGTCCCACCTTGCCGCGACTGGCCAAAGCTGAAATACCGGCCCGAAGGGGGGGTGGGGACACCAAACTCCTCCTCCTCCTGTACGCCGCACCGGGATCCTCAGGAAACAACAGGTAACTGTCCCACCTTGCCGCGACTGGCCGAAGCTGAAATACTGGCCCGGAGGGGGGTGGGGACACCAAACTCCTCCTCCTCCTGTACGCCGCACCGGGATCCTCAGGAAACAACAGGTAACTGTCCCTGCTTTTTCTTTTTAAACATATATTTTGCATTCACAGAACTCCCTCCTCAACAATGAGTGCGGAGCAGAGATAGGACATTCACCCACAGAACTCAATATATTAAAAAAAAAAAAATCTGATTCTGGTCATCTCACCAACAACAAACATTCTCTAGTACCAGGCATATTGAGAACTAATATAAAACTCTACTCAAGTCACTGAAGATCTGCAAGCCAAATCTACCATACCGTACCAGCATACACTTTCAAAACTCATACAATAAGGGGCCTACCCAGAAAAAAGCAGCACTATAAACACTGCAATGGGCTCTAAAACATCCATGCACCTGTTTGAAAAGCTGTACATATCAAATTACTACAGTACAGATCCCCACATACAAACATCATGTTAACAGAACACCTGTCCTTGGTCACACATTCAGAACACAGACCCTCACAAGTACAGAATAAGTGTCCACATCCTAAAGCAAAAATAAAAATATGTAGACAAAAATTAAAATGAAACTCCAAGACGCCAGCCTCCGTATGCAGCGCCACACCAGATAAGATATGCAGTTCCCCATACTGTGTGACATATAGATAGCGCAAAGTCCAATCACTAAATTGAAAATAAAATTATTTTTTTCTACCTTTGTTGTCTGACGATTTTTCATCATGCTAGTCCGGATCTGAGGATTCTGTTTTCCTCTGTTTTCTCTTAGCTCTTTTTCTATGTTCTGTAGTCCATCTGCCATTTCTTGTCTTACCATTTTCTTCCATCACCTTTTTCCAGTCCCAGTATCAGCATCCTTTACAGCCTCCCCTTCCAGTGCCAACCCCCTTGCATTCCCAGTACTGCCACTGGTGTCTATTCCCTTCCAGTCCCTCTCCTTCCCATTCCCTTCCAGTCCCTCTCCTTCCCCACCATCCATCGCCTTCTAGTCAAAATATCATCCCTGGTATCAGCAAACTTCCAGTCCCAGTGCCCCCCTCCCATATCAGTTCCCTTCCAGTCACCCTCTTCTCTGTCTACCCGTCTTCCAGTGCCATCCCCAGTTGTCAGCTCCCTTCCAGCCCCCATCTTTCCTCTAGCCCCCTCCTTCCCCTCTTCCACTCCCTTCCAACCCCCATGTCAGCTCCCTTCCAGCCCCATCTTACGAGAAACAGGAAATGCTTATTCTTGCCTTTAGAAACTCCGCAACCCAGCAGTTTAAAAGTTAGCAGAACTGCAGAAACAGAGAAATGTTCCCGCGGCTGCTTTCTTTTCAGAAGTAGCGGCGGAGGCGACTTCGACCTCTCCGCCCGCACCCCTCCTGGTGCCCTCCTGCTGCGCTTGCCCGGCTTACCGGGTAGCGCCGGCCCTGCTGGAAGCTTGGCGGTTCTATCATTAAGCAGTTTCTAGGGAGCAGCAAATCAGAAATAAACACAGCCAGAGTTCCGCCCCTTAGAAACTGCCGCCTGAGGCCACCGCCTCAGTTGGCCTAATGATAGAACCGCCCCTGGCTGGAACCAATATCGGCGGGATCCCTCCCTCTGATTCCTCCACTGGAACCGGTATCGGTGGGACCCCCTCCCTCCGATTCCTCCGCTGTAACTGGTAAGCATCATCGGTACCCAATCAGTTCCCGGTTTGAGTACCACATGGGCTGAACATTGGTATTGAGCATCGACATCAGCTCGAGTCTTCTTCTGACTCTGAAGAGACATCAGAGGATTCCAGGGCCACCTGGGATATCCCCTCTGATCTCTCTCCTCCTCATGGGAGGCATCAGTCCCTGCCAAAGAACATGTCCTTTCAGGACTTCATGCGGGACATGGCAACAGGTCTCCAAATCACAGTTATATTGGAAACGAAACCGAGAGCTGAGGAATTGGAAATCCTCCAATACCCCTCGATGCCCAAGGTGGTGGCAACGTTACTGGTGCATCGGATTCTACAGGATCTAATGCTACGTATGTGGGAGGCCTCGCTAACAGTTCCGCCTATCAGTAAATGCCTTGATACCATCTACCAAGTTTCACCATGCCCAGGTTTTCAAAAGGCGCAACTACCACACCATTCTATGGTAGTGGAATTAGCAATGCAACTTCAGACTCCAGGAGGAAGGCTGCTACAAAGAAGTCATTCTAAACCAAAAAGAAGAGCTATTTTACTTCTTACCAACCTTCTGCTGGTTTTCAACCTCAGCAACAGCAGCAAAGGCCACAGGGTCCCAGTTAGCCTAAGAAGGTCAAGACTGCCAAACCCCAACCAGCTGCTCCTCCACAGCCAGCATCTGGTTTTTGACTCCTTCCTAGAGAGCATAGCTACTCTTCCTCTGCAGGGTCCCCAGCCCCTTCACATAGCAGGCAGACTTTGTGCTTGTGCCCATCACATCAGAGAAGTGGACTCTCAACATTGTCCAAAGGGGCTATTTTCTTCACTTTCAAAGCTTACCCCTAACCACCTCTACAAGTGATAATCCTGCAAACTCTTTTCAGGCCAATCTCCTGTTCTCCGAGGTAGCCACCTTTTAGCTCAGGGGGCTGTTGAAAGAGTCCCTACCACCCAAGAAGGCAAAAGCTTTTACTCTCCTTACTTTCTTATCCCAAAGAAAACAGGAGGCTTCAGACCCATTCTAGATCTGAGGGATCCCAATAAATTTCTCATTCGAGGAAAGTTCAAGATGATTTCCCTTTGCACCCTTCTGCTATACCTTCATAGGATTGGTTATGTTCTCTAGAACTCAAAGATGCTTACATGCATTTGCTGATACACCCTTACCACAGACAATATCTGCACTTCTGGGTTCAGCAAGTCCATTGCCAGTGTCGGGTGCTTCCCTTCGGGCTAGCTTCTGCACCCAGAATATTCACAAAATGTATTTATTTATTTATTTTTGTGATTTTGATACCGCCATATCGAGTAATCATAGCGGGTTACATCGAACAAAGTGGTAGTTACATGTGCATAGAATACTCTAAGGTAAATATATGATCAGTAAACATCAACAAGTAATCAAGAGTATATACATGATTATTCAATATAAACTATGTACAGATTATAAGGGTCCTGTATTTTTGTGTCTTGGGATGTAGAGTTGTGATTGTGTAGTTAAATTAAATGGAGTGAGGCTTCAGGAATCTTAGTGGGGTTGAGTCGAGTTGGTTGATGTATTTGCCTCGTTTTTATCAAAGTGTTCTATAAATAGGAAAGTCTTGAGTTGGGGCAAAAATGCATTGCAGACGTCGCAGCATACCTGCGTACTTTGGGGGATCTCTGTCTTCCCCTACTTAGACAATTGGCTGATAAGGGGAGAATCCCCAGAAGTCATAAAACAGTCGCTTTCTTCCTTCATCACGGTGCTCCAAAGTCTAGGCTTTATGTTAAACCTTCCAAAATCCCAGCTGCTTCCCTTACAGCAACTCGAGTTCATTGGAGCACTTCTCGATTCTCGTGAGGGCCGAACTTTCCTTCCTCGGGATCGCTCTGCTTGTCTCATCAAGCTGACCCTCACATATAAGGTCAGCATGCTGTGACAACTCTGTTCTGGCAGACATTTACCAGCTTCATTGCCTACAGTTATTGCAGAATACAGCTGCCCGGCTCCTCACCTATGCCTCGCGTACTGACCATGTGTCCCCCCTTCGTATGCATTTACATTGGCTTCCCCTTCAGTTCCGGTTTCAATCTAAGGTCCTCATCACTGTACATCGGGCAATTCACACTGGCACGCCTCAGTATTAGCTGACCTACTACATATGCATGCCCTTCCCTGTGCCCTCTGCTCCATTCATAACAATAGCCTGTCTCTTCCGTCTCCTGTCCATGCATGCCTAGAGCTCACATGCCATTCCGCATTCTTTTTCCTCGGTCCAGCCCTATGGAACTCATTACCACCTTTACTCCGTGCTCAGTAGTCATTCCCACGGTTCAAGGCGATGCTGAAGACCCACTTCTTCGGCATCGTCTTCGATATGTCCCCAACCCAGAATCAGACTACATGTTCCTCCTGACTTGTTGACTCTCTATGTATACATGCCTTTCTATCTTTTCTGTGTGCCTTATCGTCTCTACTGTCCTATCATAAATTTGGCGTTCTTTTCTCTCTTTAGTGGCATTTGTTTGTTTATTGTACACCGCCCTGATGCCTTGGACTGGGCAGTTAATCAAATGCTTGAATAAAGATAAAGATAACTATTGGGCAAACGCATCTTAGTCCAGACGTGCAACCAAGTAGCCATGTTATACATAAACAAGCAGGGAGGAACTGGTTCCTGTCCCCTCTGCCAGGAGGTCCTTTGACTCTGGTTCTTTGCCATTGCACACCGCATCCATCTCCGGGAGGTGTATCTCCCAGGCGAGCTCAATGTCCTCGAAGACAGCCACATCCTCCATCCACATGTGTGGACTTTAAAACAGGAGATGGCATCTTGGATCTTTCAAATGTAGGGGACCCCCAGAATAGATCTGTTCACCACTCAGGAGAATGCGCAAATACCACTCTTTTGCTCCAGACTCCCCTCCCGACACAGTCAGGCAGCGGATGTCTTTCTTCTGCATTGGGGCTCGAGCCTGTTTTATGCATTCCCACCGACACCCCCTCGTCCCCTCCCAATACCCAAAACTTTGTTCAAAATGAAGGCCGACAAGGCTCCATGATTCTAATAGCCCCTTACTGGCCCCATCACCCGTGGTTTCCTCTGCTGCTTCGTTTTCCCAGTTTAGGTCATGCCCTAGACCTCCTCTCAGGATCAGGGTCTACTCCTCCATCCCAATCCACATGCCCTCCATCTCAAGGCATGGCTGCTAAAAAGCATAACCATTGATGACCTGGATCTCCCTCAACCGGTCAAGAACATTTTGCTTGCATTGCGCAAGCCATCTACCAGGCGTTCTTATGCTTTCAAATGGCAATGGTTCACTCTTTGGTGCACAACAAAACAGATTGATCCATCTGACTGCCCAGTGGAACTTCTCCTGCAATATCTTCTTCACTTGTCCTCAACAGGACTTAAGACTAACTCTGTCAGAGTTCACCTCAGTGCCACTGCAGCCTGTCACAGGCCACCTTATAGGCATCCCATTTCCTTGCATCCCTTGGTGCAGCCATTCATGCAAGGTCTTCTGCTTTCCAAGCCACTGATCAAATCACACCTGGTGACTTGGGACCTCAAAATGGTCATAGCACAGCTTTTAAAAGCCCTGTTTGAGCCTTTGGTTACCATTTCTCCAAAATTTCTGCCTTGGAAGGTCATCTTCCTCATTGCCCTTACCTCAGCTTGTGTCATCAGCGAACTACAGGCTTTAGTAGCGGATCCTCCCTACACTCAGTTCCACCATCACAAGGTGGTTCTCCGTACTCATCCGCATTTCCTTCCAAAAGTGGTCTCCCTTTTCTTGTCAACCAGTCTGTCATGCTACCGGTCTAATTTCCCCAATCACATGCCTTTAGGGTTGTGGCAGCATTGCATATGTTGGATTGCAAGCGTGCTCTTGCCTTCTACTTGGACAACTTTTAATAAGTCTTCTTTCCCTCCCTCCCTCGCTCCCCGACTCCCTCCCACCCACCCCTGGGATAATCGTAGCTTTATAGGTGCTTAAACCTCTTAAAGGGAAGGAGGTGCCCATATTCACTTTCAGATGCAGCTGTTTATCCTCATCAGGCATACATTAAGGACCTAAGATTGATTAATCTTAAGGTGAAAAAAGTCCATTAAAAGTATTAGCTATAGTTTTATTAGTATACGTATCCCCAGCAAACCTAAGTAAGTAAATAACTTTAATACCTCAACACTACCTTAAAACTAAGATGAGACAGGAGTCCAGCAGCGAGATGAGGGCTTTCCAGTCTTTTGCATTGAGTGTCACATATATGATTTTCTCCCATTTGGTGAGGGGTCTTAAGTGTGCACAAGGTACAAGAAGCCCTTTGCTCTCAGGGAATGAGTGCAATATCTGGAGGTTAGAGTAGCAGACTTTGAGGACATAAGGAAGACAGAGAGGTACATAGATGAGACCTACAGGGATGTAGTACTGAATCCCCTCCTCCAGTCTGGCAGCATCCCTGTTGCTCTCCTGTCACTGACTTCTCTCCTCCATGGCATCACCCTGGTATAACAGGAAGTGATCCAGTAACTAGGACCTGTCCTCCAGGAGATGTAAAACCCTCTCGCACTGAGGAGGTTTGTCCAGGGCCATGTGCCCATGAGGGGAGGGTTAGGACAGCAGTTATAGTTTGTGATTTGATCCTTAGGCATGTAGATAGCTGGATGGCTGGTGGATGTGAGGATTGCCTGGTAACATGCCTGCCTGGTGCGAAGGTAGCAGACCTCACAAGCCACTTAGACAAGGTTTTAGATAGTGTTGGGGAGGAGCCTGCTGTCTTGGTGCATATTGGTACCAATGATATAGGAAAGTGTTGTAAGGATGTTCTGGAGGCCAAATTTAGGCTTTAGGTAGGAAGTTTAAATCCAGAACTTCCAGGGTAGCATTCTCCGAAAAACTTCCCGTTCCACCTGCAGGACTCAAAAGACAGGCAGAGCTCCGAAGTCTCAATGCGTGGATGAAACAATGGTGCAAGGATGAGGGTTTTGGATTTGTTAGGAACCGAGGAACATTCTGGAGAAAGGAAGGGTGTTTCCGAAGGGATGGGCTTTACCTTAACCAGGATGGAACCAAGCTGCTGGTATTAAGCTCTAAAAAGGAGTTAGAGAAGCTTTTAAACTAGATAATAGGGGAAAGCCGACAGTGGCCCAAGAGCACATGTTCCGAACAATGTATCCTTGAAGGATACTAGCAAAAGACTGAAAATAGGGCATATCTACAGAGAGGTTCCATTAAAGTAACCTTAAGTACCTAACTGCCCTTAAGTACAGAGCAGACAGAGCTTAAAGATTCCATATTACCCCTGCCTACCAATAACCAGATTAATATGAATAAAATACAGCCTCTAAAATGCTTGTATTCAAATGCTGGAAGTCTAAAAAATAAGATGAGAGAGTTATAATATATAGCACTAAATGAAAGGTTAGATATGATTGGAATATCAGAGACCTGGTGGTAGGAGGACAACCAGTGGGACACTGTGATACCTGGGTACAAACTATATCATAATGATAGAGCAGATCAAATTGGTGGAGGGGTTGCACTCTATGTTAGAGAGGGCATTGAGTCACAAAGGATTAAAGTTTTGCAGGAAACAAAATACATAGTAGAATCTCTATGGATTGAAATTCTATGTAAAAAGGTGAAAGGGAAAGCGATAGCAGTGGGGGCATACTATTGATTGCCTGGCCATAATGAACAAATGGATGATGCAATGCTCAAAGAAATCAGGGAAGCTAACAAAAGTTACAGCGCAGTAATAATAATGGGTGATTTCAAATACCCCGGTATCAGCTGGGTCAGTGTCACGGCAAGACATGCTAGGGAGTTAAAGTTTTAGATGAAATAAATGACTGCTTCTTGGAGCAGCTGGTTCATGAACTGACCAGAGGGGAAGTCCTTAGTGGAACACAAGATCTGGTACAAGAGATAAGGGTGTTTGGGGCCACTTGGTAATAGTGATCATAGCATGATCGCGTTTGATTTAATATTTGAAGGAAGGACGGCAAGGAAATCTGCAACACTACCTTTTAACTTTCAAAAGGGAAACTATGATAGAATGAGGAAAATAGTTAAGAAAAAACTAAAAGGAGCAGCTGCAAAGGTTAAAGGTTTACATCAAGCTTGGGTATTGTTTAAAAATACTATCTTGAAAGCCCAGACCAGTTGTATTCCACGCTTTAAAAGAAGTGGAAGGAAGTCCAAAAATCTCCAGTGTGGTTGAAAGATGAAGTCAGAGAAGCTGTTGTTGCCAAAAAAGCATCTTTCAGGAAATGGAGAAAGGAACTAAATGACTAAAACTGGAAACATAACATAAGCACTGGCAAGTTAGATGCAAGGCATTGATAAGGCAGGCAAAGGGAGAATTTGAGAAGAAGCTTGCTGTGGAAGCACAAACGCATAATAAAGACTTTTTAAAGTAAATTTGTAGCAAAAATCCTGTGAGAGAGTCATTTGGACCATTAGTTGATAGAGGGGTAAAAGGGGCACTAAGAGGGGACAAGGCCATAGAGGAGAGACTGAATGAATTCTTTGCTTCGGTCTTTACTGTGGAAGATGTAGGGATGTTACCCGTAACTGAAATGATATTTAAAGCTGATGCCGCAGAAAAATTGAAAGAAAATCAATACACCAGGAAAATGTATTACAACTATTTGATAAATTGAAGAGTACCAAATCACCTGGACCGGATGGTATACATCCAAGGGTGTTAAAAGAACTGAAATATGAGATTACAGTCCTACTATTAGTAATCTGTGAACTATCATTAAAATCATCTGTAATACCTGAAGATTAGAGGATGGCCAGTGTAATGCCAGTTTTTAAAAAGGGTTCCAGGGGTGATCTGGGAAACTACAGACTGGTGACCCTGACGTCAGTACCGGAAAAAATGGTAGAAACCATTATAAAGAACAAAATTACTGAACATATAAATTGTCATGTTTTAATGGGAGAAAGCAAACATAGTTTTAGCCAAGGAAGGTCTTGTCTTACTGATCTGTTATGTTTTTTTGAAGATGTGAATAAACAGGTAGACAAGGTGAGTCGGTTGATATAGTGTATCTGGACTTTCAGAAAGCCTTTGACAAGGTCCCTCATGAGAGATTCTTGGCAAAATTAAAAAGTCATAGGATAGGAGGCAGTGTACTATTATGGATCAGGGACTGGTTAAAAGATAGAAAGCAGAGGGTAGAGCTAAATGGCCAATTTTCCCAATGGAGAAAGATGGAGTACCCCAGAGATCTGTGCTAGGTCTGCTGCTTTTTAGCATATTCGTAAATGATGTGGAAATGGGAATAACGAGTGAGGTAATCAAATTTGCAGATGACACAAAATTAATCAGAGTTGTTAAAACCCATAAGGATTGTGAAAAATTGCAAGAGGACCTTGATACATTGGAAGACTGGATGTTCAAATGGCAGATGAAATTTAATATGGACAAGTGCAAAGTTATGCACCTAGGAAAGAACAACCCAAACTGTGGTTACATGATGCAAGTTTCCACATTAGAACCACCACTCTGGAAAAAGATTTAGGCGTCATCATGGATAACATGTTGAAACCTTCCGCCCAGTGTGCAGCGGCGGCCAAGAAATAAAATAGAACGCTAGGAATCCTAAGGAAAGGAATGGAGACTAAAACAAAGGATATTATAATGCCTCTGTATCGGTCCATGGTGCGACTGCACCTTGAATATTGTGTGCAATGTTGGTTGCCGTATCTTAAAAAGGATATAGCATTATTAGAAAAGGTACAGAGAAGAGCTACCAAAATGGTAAAGGGGATGGAAGGATACCCCTATGAAGAGAGGCTAAAAAGGTGAGGGCTCTTCAACCTGGAAAAGAGATGGCTGTGGAGAGATATAATAGAGGTCTATAAATTAATGAATTGAGTGGAACGGGTAAATGTGGATCGATTGTTTACGCCAGCAAGATATAGAAATACTACGGGGCATTCAATATAGCTACAGTGTAAGCTATTTAAGACTAATAAGAGAGATGGCCGCTTGAGGAGTGCACCGCGTCTTTTTTTTCCTATGCCGAAGTGAAAAGGCAAGGTTCGAGCTTACCCCGTGGAGCTCCCTCCTTCCAATTTGGGTCCAATGGATGGCTTTATAGCAGTGTCTGAAGCACAGCGTTGGGGAATACGAGAGGGCACAGCAGGAGGATCGATGGAGGGAATGGTGGTTCTCCTGGTGCTAGATGTCAGCCTCTCCCCTGAGACCTGGGCTCCTCCTCCGTTGCCTGGTGCTGCTGACCCCGCTGCGTTGGCAGATGCACGTGGGGAGTTTCCGGGAGGTTCCCCCATCGTGTCTCCACAGGGGGCTGTCGAGGAGGGAGGTGCAGCGGCTGCCCTGTTACCAACTGGGAGTTCTTTCAGCAATTTGGAGGAGTTGGTGCTGCCCACGGAGGAAGGCAAGTCGCAGTTGCAGTCTTCCCCCATTTCTTTGGAGGTCCCGACTGGTTTCTTAGATCAGCGTCTGCAGAAGATTACCTTGAAGAGCATTTGGGACACCATTACCGTGTTATCGCAGACTTTGGATAAGCAAGTTGAGGTTTTCTCGTCCCAGGTAAATGCTCTTGTACAAAAGGTGGATGGTTGTTTTGAAGCTTCAGACTTAGTCAAAAAGAAGGTGGATGAATATGAGATGAAAATGAATGCTTTTGAAGATTCCTGCTTCGTTGATTAAGGATAATAGTATGATGCGGGTGAAGTTGGAATCTTTGGACAACGCAGCCCGGGCATTTAACCTTCGGGTTTTGAATTTCCTGGTTCTTCCGGGTATTTTGCCTTTAGACTTGTTCAAGAAATATGTGTCTGAAAACCTGTCTGTTTCTATGGATTTGATGCCTCCGATTGTGAAAATGTTTTATTTACCTATGGGGAAGAGGGAAAGTGGGAATATGGATCAGTTATTTCAACTAGATGTTATTAATATCTCTGATATTTTGAAGACACCAGAGCCAACAGTGTTGCCTACTGCCACTTTGGTGGTCGAGTACTCCTGCCACATGAGTGGTCACTCCACTCCTATCATCTTGCTTGAGTTTTTCGTGTCTGGGGAACACCAAACATAGACCTCTTTGTAAGTCCACAGAATGCCAAACTTCCCCGGTTTTGTTACAGACTTCCAGCACAGAACTGTCAAACCAGGGATGCATTCCTGCTTCACTGGGGTCAGGATTACCTATATGCATGTCCACCAATCCCTCTAATCCCCAAAACCTTATTCAAGCTCCAGAGGGACAAGGGATGCATGATACTCATAGCGCCTTCCTGGCCGAGGCAAACATGGTATCCTCTTCTCTTGCATCTCTCTCAAGCCACCCCTCTGGAGTTAGGGAGTGCTCCAGATCTTCCGTCCCAGGACAACGGATCTCTACTGCACCCCAGTCCCTACATCTCAAGGCCTGGTTACTCAAGGCCTAGACTTTCAAGATCTAGACCTGTCTCAACAAGTGAAGAACATTCTTCTGGACTCCAGGAAACCTTCCACAAGACGTTCTTACGCTTTTAAGTGGAAAAGGTTTTCTTCCTGGTGTTATCAGAGAGGACTTAATCCCTCTTTGGTACCAGTAGACTCTCTTCTAGAGTATCTCCTTCATTTGTCGGCTTCTGGTCTTCAGACCAATTCTGTTAGAGTCCATCTAGTGCTATTGCTGCATCTCATAAGCTTTTAGATGGACAACCAATTTCCTCTCATCCACTTATTTCTAGATTTATGAGAGGACTTCTTCTAACAAAACCTCCCATTAAATCACCTCCGGTGGCATGGGATCTTAACCTTGTTCTAGGTGTGCTCATGGAGCCACCTTTTGAGCCTTTGGCTACTTCGGATCTAAAGTTTCTTTCATGGAAAGTTGTTTTCGTGATTGCCATCACTTCTGCTAGACACATTAGTGAACGTCAGGCTTTAATGGCTGATCTGCCTTAATACAAGGTTTCATCATGATAAGGTGGTTCTTAGGACCCATCCTCATTTTCTTCCAAAGGTGGTTTCACCTTTTCATCTAAACCAGTCAGTTTATTGTCACGTTTTCTTTCCTAGGCCTCATTCCTCCTCTGCGGAAAGGAAACTTCATACTTTGGACTTTAAAAGAGCTCTAGCTTTTTATCTCCAAAGGACCCAGCCTCACAGAAAGTCTTCTCAGCTTTTTGTGGCTTTTGACTCTAGCCATTTAGGACTTCCTGTCACTAAAAGAACCCTCTCTAAATGGATTGCAGATTGTATTTCCTTTACATATCAAAGTAAAGGAATACCTCTTGAAGGCCATGTCACAGCTGATAATGTCAGAGCCATGGCAGCCTCAACAGCTAACCTTCGTTCAGTGGCTATTGATGAAATCTGCAAAGCAGCAACTTGGGCCTCAGTACATACTTTCACTGCCCATTATTGTCTGGACAAGGACTCCCGCCGGGATGCCTTGTTTGGTCAAGCTGTTCTATAGCACCTTTTCCACTCATAGTTCAACTCCTACCCTCCATCCACTTGGATGCCTGAGGTCCCTGGGGGAAGCATGGCCCATCTACATAGATTTGCTACATGCTGGGTCTTCCCTAGGCATCTTTCAGCTCGGGAGTCCCCATATGTGAATACTCATTCCTGCTTGTTCCTGGAGATAGCGTAAAAGTTACTCACCTGTAACAGGTGATCTCCGGGAACAGCAGGAATAAGTCTTCACAACCCACCCGCCTCCCCTAGGAGTTGTCTTTCTCTCTCTCTTTCTCTATTTTTATCTACTTCTCTCCTTCGGTCTCAGCTTTAAACTCAACTGAAGAGAGGGAGGTAGATAGGTGGGAAGGCAGCGCGCATGCGTGGATGCACGCTCCCAAAAGCGTTCCTATTGGACGCTGGGGAGCGTTCCCGCGCGGGCTCCGTCGGTACCGACGATACCCATATGTGAAGACTTATTCCTGCTGTTCTCGGAGATCACCTGTTACAGGTGAGTAACTACGCTTTACTTGCCTAAGAATGTTAGCACAGTACTTTAAACTGGAATTCTGCAAGATGTATGGGACATAGTATATGATGGCAGATAATGACCAGTATGGTCCACTTAGTCTGCCCAGTAAGATGGCTAGAGTGGTTGTAACTGTAGCTCAGTGCAGATCACCATACTCTGTGCCTGTGTTCAGTGCTGAACCTGTTGCTCAGTGCAGATCAGCCCACCTCTATTTATTGAGTATAAAAGATACTTAAATTTGCTTTGATTTTATCCTCTTGCTATAAAGGGATCCACTGTATCTGTCCCATGCCATTTTGAATACCATCACTGTATTTGCCCTCACCACCTCCATCGGGAGGGCATTCGAAGCATCCCACCACCCTTTCAGTGAAAAAGACAGACATCTTCTAAGAAACGTCAGTCCAACTAACATAGTGACACCCTGTTTTTTCCCCTGTTGGGCTTTAATTTGTTGCTTTGCTTTTCCCTTTGGGGCTGCAAGCCCACACTGAAAGAAAGCTGGACTGCTAGACTCAATTAAATTCTCACTTATTTCCTTTCCTCTTTGTTTCGTTATTTTACACTACTCAATTAAATAATTCCCATTCACTAGCCCTATAACCCGAGTCTGAATTATTTTCCTGGTCTAACATAAGCCAATGAGCCATCCAGAGTTCACTAACATTATCTGCCTATCTGGAGATCCTGAGGTTTGGTGTCCCCCAGATGGTGACTATATATATATAATAATTTTAGAGCAAAGAATAGCAATGGTTGAGGCCATACTCGTGGGGTGAAGGAGAGTGTCCATCTTGTCTTGTGATGCTGTGCATCAGCTGGCATCTGTCAGAACACAGTACCAGGCAAGAGCAGTGCTCAGCACAACAGTCTGGTGTGAGGACCAGTGCTTATCACTTCTGACTGCACCGGCAGGGATGCCAGTATGTGTCAGTGAGGTCTGTGTGCTATTACTTCTACTACTTGTTTATGTAGTGCTGCAAGGCATATACAGTGTTGTACAGAGACATGTAAGAGAGAGTTCCTGTTCATAAGAGCATACAGTCTAGTCAAGACAGGCAACATAGCAGCTGGGAACTAGGATATATCTAGGTGAGTGGAGGAATGGTAAAGTGTGTGAATGTAAGAACATAAGATTTGCCGTATTGGGTCAGACCAAAGGTCCATCAAGTCTAGTATTCTGTTAACAACAGTGGCCAATCCAGTACCTGGCAGTATCCCAAAAGACAGACAGATTCCATGCTGTTCATTCCAGGGTTAAGTAGTGGATTTCCTCAGTCCACCTGAATGATGGTTTATGAATCTTTCTTCTAGGAACTTGTCCAACACTTTTTTTAAACCCAGCTACACTAGCAACTTTTACTATATCCTCTGGCAAAGAATTCCAGAACTTAATTATGTGTCGAATGAAAAAATATTTTCTCCATTTACTCTTGAAGGTACTCCTTAGTAGCTTCATAGTGTGCCATTTGATGCTCTGTTTGCTGGATTATGCACTGGTGAGCATCCAGATACTACCCTCAGAAGACTAACATTTCTTCTTGTGTCTATGCTTAAGCTTTGCCAGGTCACATCAAGATGAAGGACAAGCTCTCTGTGTTTAGTGGTGTCATGGAGATGGCTAACATTTGTAGAAAGTATCTACCTAAAAGGAATAAAACTTCTTAAAAAAAGATATAGTTAAGGGTGTGTGTTTATGTATATGCATATACCATATGTGTATGTGTTTATGTATATGCATATATCTATCTATATATATATATGTGTGTGTGTGTATGTATGTACAACTATGTGTCGCTTAACATCCACGATACATTTCCTCTAATGTATACATATTAACATCTTTATAACGAAGACCACTAACCATTTTAGTAGCCACCCTCTGCATCGACTCCATCCTATTTATGTCCTTTTGAAAATGTGGTCTCCAGAATTGCATACAATACTCCAAATGAGGTCACACCAGAGACTTACACAGAGCCACTATCACCTTCTTTTTTCTGCTGGCTATTCCTCTCCCTATGCACCCAAGCATCCTTCTAGCTTTCTCCATCGCCTTTTCTACCTGTCTAGCCACCTTAAGATAATCAGAAACAATCACGCCCAGGTCCCACTCTTCTTATGTCGTCGAAGGCACTTCGGAGCCGCCAGCATCAACGTGAGAGAATTTTCTCGGAGTCCGCGTCCAGCCAGGCCTGGACTTTGTCAGAGGCCTTGACATCTCGGGAGTCTGACCCCGAGCGCCGTCGGGGTTCCTCTGACAGGGAGTCTCCCACCCGGGAGCACAAAAGGAAGGAGAAGCTCGCGAGGGTGGCGTCAGTGGAGGCTCCTGGGTCCTGACCACCGGGACCTTGACGTCCAAGTCGACCCTGGAGACCGAGCCGATCCTCGAGTCAATGAAGTCTCGAGTCGATCCTCGGTCAAGGTCCCCCTCGACCTCCCGTGCGGGGCTGAGGTCATCGACGCCGATACTGATGCCCACACAGCCGGAGCCACTCGATTCCTCCTCGGAGGAGTTGGCTGGGAGACGGAGGACGAGGAGTCCCCGGACATCTTCTGGACCTGGTGCGTCCCTTCGGACTCACTGGAGTCTGAGCCTTGGAGAAGGTCCCCACCGGAGGATACCCGGTTCTCGGACTTTGTGACGGACATGGCCAAAGCCTTGGCCTTCCCTGCGGATACCGAGGAGGAGCCTCGAGCCGAGGAGCTCGATGCCCTCCAGTATGACTTTCCTCCAAAGGAAGCCTTTACTGTACTGGTTCCTCCGATGCTGGAACGGCTGCTCTTCCGTATGTGGGAAGCACTGGCCTCGGCGCCGGTTCTTAGCAAACGGGTCGATTCCATTTATCGAGTCCGTAAGAGCCCTGGGTTCCAAAAGGCGCAGCTACCGCACAACTCCATGGTTGTGGAATCGGCAATGCACCGTCTGAAGAGTCAGAAGATGCACTCCTTGGTGCCCCCCCGGCCGGGAGGCCCGGAACCTGGATGCCCTCGGTAGAAAGTGCTTCCAGGGCTCTATGCTATCTTGCCGTGTCCAGACCTACCAGCTGTACATGGGCATGTACCTATGAGACCTGGCAGAGGAGATTGCCGGGTTCTCAACTGGCCTCTCCGAGGAACCTTTGCAGAGTTTCAAGGCTTTGTCAACAGGGATCCGAGAATGCTCAAAGTTTATCTCTCGAGCAGCCTATGATGGCTTCGAGGCTTCGGCCTTGGTAGCCGCGGCCGGCATCGGTGCACGCCGTCAGGCCTGGCTACAGTCATCAGACCTGGAGTCATGGGTGCAGGACAAGTTGGTCGATGTCCCCTACCGAGGTGAAAACCTTTTCGGTAAGCCCATGACTGAAAAGGCTGCAGAAATCGAGACTGAGACTCTCACCAGGACAAGGCTGGCCAGGAAGACTTCTGCCCCTTCTCAAAAAAAGAAGGGCTCGGGAAAGAAGCCCTTTTTCCCGAGGAAGGGTGCTGCCTACAAATCCTACCCTCAATATCAGGCCTCTCCAGCTCCCCAACAGGGCCAGCAGGCCAAGGGGCAAGGGCATGGGCCCCGTAGGCAGAAGACCCCCAAGCCGCCAGCTCTGGCTCCTGCACAGCAGGGAACGGGGTTTTGACTCCCACAGCATAGCCTCTTCTCCGCCGCTGGCTTCACTCAGCACAGGGGGTCGGCTGACCCTGTATGCTTGCAGGTGGCCAGCCATCACAGGGGATACCTGGGTACTCAGCATAGTCCAAAAGGGCTACCAGCTACCCCCCTGCTACTTTCCAGGGGAGCCTCCAAGGATCCCTCTACACAGAAACCTCCTCCTTCAGGAGTTGGCAAGTCTTCTAAAGGAACAGGCGGTGGAACCGGTGCCTCAGCACCTGGAAGGGCAAGGCTTCTACTCCAGGTATTTCTTGGTACCAAAAAGGACAGGAGGCCTCTGGCCTATCCTAGACTAGCGAAACCTAAACAAGTTTCTGGAGAGGGAAAAGTTCAAGATACTTACCCTTGGGATACTGCTGCCCTACCTCCAGCAGGGAGACTGGCTATGCTCCTTAGACCTAAAGGATGCTTATACTCACATCCTCATTCACCCAGACCACAGGACAGTATCTCAGATTTGCGGTGGGAGGAAACCATTTTCAGTACAGGGTACTTCCCTTTGGCCTAACCTCTGCCCCCAGGGTTTTCACCAAATGCCTGGCGGTGGTGGTGGCCTATCTCAGGAATCGGGGAATTTTTGTCTTCCCATACCTGGATGACTGGCTCATCAGGGGCCAGTCTTTCCAGGAGGCCAGACAAGCCACTCTTCGTACTGTCTCTCTTCTTCAGCATCTGAGCTTTGTCATAAACTACGCAAAGTCCACTTTGCTCCCCTCTCAGAACCTAGAGTTTATAGGGGCCAGATTAGACACCCTGCAGGCAAGAGCTTACTTGCCCGAGGACAGGGCCCACAGACTGATGGACTTGGCCAACCAGTTTCTGAGCAATTCTCATGTTTCCGCCAGGCACTACCTGCGGCTCCTGGGCCACATGGCATCCACGGTGCATGTGACTACAAATGCCCGTCTGCACATGCAGGCTGCTCAGTGGTGCCTCAGAGCTCAGTGGGCGCAGGCCACAGGTGACCTTCGAGATAGAGTAAAGTTGTCCAAACCACTTTTGGACTCCTTACAGTGGTGGCTACCTCTCCCAAACCTTCTCAGGGGGGTACCTTTTCAGGCTCCAACACACACAAGGGTGCTGACGACCGATGCTTCCTTAATGGGCTGGGGTGCACATTGCCAGGGCACATACACTGAAGGCTTCTGGTCTCCTCGGGAGGCCACGCAGCAAATCAATCTTTTGGAGCTGCGAGCAATCCGCTTAGCTCTGCAAACATTTTCTCATGCCCTCTCTCACCAGTCTGTTCTAGTTCAGACGGACAATCAGGTGGCAATGTTCTACGTGAACAAACAAGGGGGCACGGGGTCCAGGCTCCTATGTCAGGAGGCACTATCCCTTTTCTCTTTGCAGTCAAGCAAGGCATGTTTCTCAAAGCAGTTAATCTACCTGGTCAGGAGAATTTCCTAGCTGACAAGCTAAGCAGAATTCTCCAGCCTCACGAATGGCAGTTGAATCCATTGGTGGTCCAGCAGATCTTCCTCCTCTGGGGACTTCCATCCATCGATCTTTTTGCAAGTCCACAAAACCGTCAGCTGCCCAGGTTTTGCTCCAGACAGCCACATCCCCTGAGGATGGCGGCAGATGCTTTTCTGATCTCTTGGTCTACGGGCCTCCTCTTTGCTTTTCTTCCCACGCCCCTGGTGGCCTGAACTCTGTTCAAGATCCTCCGGGACAAAGCCTCGGTGATTCTGGTAGCCCCCAGATGGCCAAGGCAGCCGTGCTTTCCACTTCTTCTGCAGTTGGCGGTGGAAACTCCATTCCCTCTGGGGTTGCAACATGATCTCCTGTCTCAAGATCAGGGTTCCCTTCTACACCCCAATCTCAGGTCCCTCAATCTGATGGCCTGGCTGCTGAAAGGATAGTGCTAGCTCCCTTACTTCTACCTAAGGAGGTTGAGGAGGTGGTCTTGGCCTATAGGAGGCAGTCCAGCAGAAAGTCCTATGCCCTCAAGTGACATAGGTTTACGGTATGGTGTACTCAGCGCAATGAAGATCCTTTCTCTTGCCTTGTACCAGTAGTACTACAGTATCTACTTCATCTGTCAGACCTAGGCCTTAAGTCTAACTCTGTTCGGGTCCACCTCAGTGCTGTGTCGGCGCACCACGCACCGGTGGAAGGACAGTCTCTGTCGGTTCACCCCTTGGTGTCCAGATTTCTCAGAGTTCTGCTTCTACTCAAGCCTCTGGTTCATTCACCGGTGACTGAGTGGAATTTGAACGTGGTCTTGCAACAACTTACTCACCCACCGTTTGAGCCGATGGCCATTTGCGCTTCCTCTCTTGGAAGGCGCTCTTCCTGGTGGCTCTTACCTCGGCCAGACGTGTGAGTGAACTACAAGCTCTAGTTTCTGATAGGCCGTATACACGGTTCTATAGGAACAAGGTGATCCTACGGACCCATCCGAAGTTCCTTCCAAAAGTGGTCTCCTCTTTCCACCTCAACCAGGAGGTGGTTCTTCCGACCTTCTTTCCCAAGCCGCATACCAGCCGGGCTAAAACAGTCTTGCATACCCTGGACCGTAAGAGGGCATTGCCTTTTTACATAGAACATACGCACGGGCATCGAAGGGCTACTCGGCTCTTTGTCTCCTTTGACCCTAATAAGATGGGGTTACCTGTCTCCAAGCGTACGTTGTCCACTTGGGTAGCTGATTGTATCGCCTGGGCGTACAAGGCAGCCGACCTCCCCTTGCAAAGTCGAGTCACTGCCCACCATGTCAGGGCGAAAGCCGCGTCAGTAGCTCATCTCCACTCTGTTCCGTTGGCAGACATCTGCCGGGCTGCTACTTGGTCTTCAAGCCAGACTTTTGCAGCCCATTACTGCCTTGAGAGAGAGTCCCGAAGGGACAGTACTTTCGGACAGGCGGTACTCCATAATCTCTTTGAGGTTTAGACAACTCCTACCCTCCGGCCCTTGTGTTGGGCTACCGTACGGGGACGTTTTCAGAGGATATTCTTATCACGAATGCTGAGGCTCTTGAGAGGGAGCCATTTTTCAGCTTAGGGTTCCCGGTAGCCTAGAGCTGGGGAGTCCCATATGTGAGGACTGACTTCCTGCTTGGTCCTGGAGAAAGAGTAGTTACTCACCTGTAACAGGTGTCCTCCAGGACCAAGCAGGAAGTCAGTCCTCACAAATGGGTGACATCGACGTCGATGGAGCCCCTGCGGAGCATTTCCACAGCTTTCTATGAAAGCCTTTGGGAATACTGCACGCATGCACGGTCCCCTTCCCGCCTAAAGGTGCCATCTTGCTCAGTCTCTCTTTTTCCGTGGAGCCCGTCAGACGTCTGTCCTAGTTCACCCGGGAAAAAGTTAGATTTTTTCTTGCTATTTCTGCGATTCCTTCGCGTTTTTTTCTCCGGTTCCCCTTCTCGCCGGGTTCGGTACACCGGTATCGAGCCCGATCTTATTTTTTCGGTTTTTGCCCTTCGTGGCTGGCGTTCGCGCCCTTTTTTCTTTTTCCCTGGAAGGCCGGTCCTTTGACCTCACGGGGGCTCTTTTTTTCCAGATGGCTTCCAGTGGTTTTAAGAAGTGTGATCGGTGCAAGAAACTAATGTCTCTCACCAACACACACGACTGCTGCCTTCGGTGCCACGGTCCTGATCATGATCCTAAGATCTGTGGACCGTGTGGCAAAATGTCCACTAAGGCACTGCGAAGTCGTCAGCACCAGAAGGAAAGACTTTTCTCTGATTCGGCTCGGACCTCGGATTCGCCCCGGACCTTTTCTCTGATTCGGCCGGGCCCGGACCTCGTCTGAGGCCTCGACATATCGGGAGTCCGACCCCGAGCATCGTCGGGGTTCCTCGGACAGGGGGTCCCCCGAGCAAGAGCGAAAGAGGAAGAAGCGGCTCATGAGGGCGGTGTCGGAGGAGGTCCCTGGCTCCTCGAGGGCTAGGTCTCGGACCCCCGACAGCCGTCCCGGGCCCGTGGAACAGAAGAAGCTGTCAAAAGTGCCTCGTGTGGAGCCGGAGTCTGCTGGACACGTAAGTCCTGTTGTCCTCGAGGACTCTCCTCCCAGGGAGCCGACGTCGGGCCTGGCGCCGCCGGGGCCCTAGTCGGTGGCTGCTGAGTCTCCTGAGCTGGGTCTCAGGCTGACAGCCTTGGAGTGCAGACTGTCTGCCTTCATGGATCAGCAGCGGGTGCTGATGGCCAGCCTCGCTGGCACATCTGCCCCGACCACCGGGACGTCGAAGTCGACCCCGGAGACCGAGCCAATACTCGAGACCATGAAAGCTCGAGGTCGTCCTCAGTCGCGGTCACCCTCGACCTCCCAGTCGGGACCGAGGGTGTCAACACCGGTGCCTTCGGCGTCGGGGCGTGTGCTGGCGGGCCCCGCACGGTCGGAGCCCGACTCCTCCTCGGACGAGTCCACCTGGGAGACGGAGGATGAGGAGTCCCCCGATACCTTCAAGACTCGGTGCGTCCCATCGGACTCACCGCAGTCTGAGCCCCGGAGTAGATCCCCTCTGGAGGATACCCGGTTCTCAGAATTTGTTCGGGATATGGCCACAGCTTTGGCGATCCCTGCAGGCCCTGAGGAGGAGCCGAAGAGCTCGAGGCCCTCAAGTACGACTCTCTTCCAAAGGAGGCCTTTACTCTGCCGGTTCCTCTGATGCTGGAACGGCTCCTCTTCCGGATGTGGGAGGCACCGGCCTCGGTGCCGGTTCTAAGCAAGCGGGTCGATTCCATTTATCGACTCCGTAAGAGCCCGGGTTTTCAGAAGGCGCAGCTACCACACCATTCCATGGTGGTGGAATCGGCAATGCATCGTCTGAAAAGCCAGAAGATGCACTTTGCGGTGCCTCCCGGCCGGGAGGCCCAGAACCTGGATGCGTTTGGTAGAAAGTGCTTCCAGGGCTCGATGCTTGCTTGCCGTGTCCAGTCTTACCAGCTGTACATGGGCATGTACTTGCGGGACCTGGCAAAGGAGCTTGCCGGGTTCTCTGCTGGTTTCTCCGGGGAACCTTTGCAGAGGTTCAAGTCCTTGTCTTCGGGGATCCGAGAATGCTCTAAGTTCATGTCCCGAGCAGCCTACGATGGCTTCGAGGCCTCGGCCCGTGTTGCGGCAGCCGGCATCGTGGCTCGACGCTAGGCATGGCTGCAGTCATCGGATCTCGAGCCATGGGTGCAAGACAAGTTGGTCGATGTCCCTTGCCGAGGTGAAAACCTTTTTGGCAAGCCCATGGCCGAGAAGGCTGCACAGCTCGAGACCAAGCACCTCACGAGGACAAGGCTGTCTAGAAAGACTTCTGCCCCTTCTCATAAAAAGAAGGGCTCGGGTAAGAAGTCCTTTTACCCGAGGAAGGTAACTGCCTACAAACAGTTCCCACCTTACCAGGCCTCCCCAGCTCCCCCACAGGGTCAGCAGACCAAGGGGCAGGGACATGGGCCCCGTAGGCAGAAGGCCCCCAAGCCTCCGGCTCCTGCTCCCCCTCAGCAGGGTGGGGGTTTTTGACTCTCAAGGCATAGCCTCTCCATCTCTGCTGTCCCATCCCTGCACAGGAGGTCGACTAGCCCTGTTTGCCCACAGGTGGCCACCCATCACAGGAGACAATTGGGTCTTAAGCATAGTCCACAAGGGCTATATGCTTCATTTCCATCAGCTGCCTCCTCCTTACTTCCCGGGAGAGCCTCCAAGGCCTCCTCTCCACACAGACCTCCTCCTTCAAGAGCTTCAGGGTCTGTTGCGAAACAAGGCGGTGGAGCCTGTGCCTCCCCACCTACAAGGTCACGGTTTCTACTCCAGGTACTTCCTCGTACCAAAGAGAACCGGAGGCCTCAGGCCTATTCTCGACCTAAGAAATCTCAACAAGTTTCTAGAGAAAGAAAAGTTCAAGATGCTTACTCTTGGAACACTTCTGCCCTACCTCCAGCAGGGAGATTGGCTATGCTCTTTAGATCTAAAGGATGCGTACACTCACATCCTCATCCATCCAGACCACAGAAAGTACCTCAGGTTCATTTTGGGAGGAAACCATTATCAGTACAGAGTGCTACCTTTCGGTCTCACCTCCGCCCCCAGGGTCTTTACCAAATGCCTAGCAGTGGCGGCGGCCTACTTGAGAAATCAGGGTATCTTTGTCTTCCCCTATCTGGACAACTGGCTCATCGGGTCAGACATGCCAGGAGGCCAGGCAAGCCACCCTCTGAACTATTTATCTTCTTCAACACCTAGGGTTTGTCATAAACTTCGCAAAGTCCACTTTGCTCCCCTCCCAGAACTTGGAGTTCATAGGGGCAAGGCTAGACTCTCTGCAGGCAAAGGCAGAAGACAGAGCCCAAAGACTGATAGACTTGGCAAACCTGTTTCTTGGCAGGTCCCTGGTTTCCGCCAGGCTCTGCCTGAGGCTTCTCGGCCACATGGCTTCGACAGTACATGTGACTCCCAATGCTCAGCTGCATATGAGGCCTGCACAGTGGTGCCTCAGGACTCAGTGGACTCAGGCCACAGGAAGCCTCAGAGACAGAGTAAGGGTGTCCAGACCATTCCTGAACTCCCTACGCTGGTGGCTGCACCCCCACCCCCCCAATCTACTGCAAGGGGTGCCTTTTCAGATTCCTGGGTTCACAGTGACGTTGACCACAGATGCCTCCCTGCAGGGCTGGGGAGCACATTGTCTGGAAAAGTGCACCCAGGGCCTGTGGTCTCCCTGGGAGGCCACGCAGCAGATCAATCTCCTGGAACTCCGGGCTATTCGCTTAGCCCTCAAGACTTTCTCTCAAACCGTGGCTCATCAGTCTGTCTTAGTTCAAACAGACAACCAAGTAGCCATGTTTTATGTGAACAAGCAGAGCGGCACTGGGTCCAGGCTCCTTTGTCAGGAGGCACAGGACCTTTGCTTGTTTGCTCTCAGGCACAACATGTTTCTCAAAGCTGTTTATCTCCCTGGCCAGGAAAACTACCTGGCAGACAGGTTGAGCAGGATTCTGCAGCTCCACGAATGGCAGCTCCATCCCTTAGTGGTTCAAAAGATTTTTCTGAAATGGGGACTTCCATCCATAGATCTGTTTGCCAGTCCACTGAACAAACAGCTGCCAAGGTTCTGCTCCAGGCAACCGCATCCTCTGCGGCTAGCAGAAGATGCTTTTCTGATTTTCTGGTCCCAGGGCCTCCTGTATGCGTTTCCTCCCACGCCCCTGGTGGCCCGAACGCTGTTCAAGATTCTACAGGACAAGGCCTCGGTCCTGCTGGTAGCTCCCAGATGGCCGAGGCAGCCTTGGTTCCCACTTCTGCTTCAACTGGCAGTGGACACCCCACTGCCTCTGGGGTTGCAGCCTGACCTTCTCTCTCAGGATCAAGGTTCCCTTCTGCACCCAAATCTCAGGTCTCTCAATGTGATGGCATGGAGGCTGCAAGGGTAGTTTTGGCTCCCTGGGGCTTACCTCAGGAAGTTGAGGAGGTTGTCCTAGCCTCTAGGAAGCAGTCCACTAGGAAAACCTATGCCCTGAAATGGAAAAGGTTTTCTGTGTGGTGTCAGCTACGTACAGAAGATCCTTTCTCCCGTGCTGTACCAGTAGTGCTTCAGTACCTGCTGCACTTATCCAATCAGGGACTTAAGTGCAATTTTGTTCGGGTCCACCTCTCAGGTCTAGCAGGTCACCACTCCCTGGTTTAAGGACACTCTCTGTCGGGTCACCCCTTGGTGTCCAGGTTTCTCAGAGGCTTGCTCTTGCTAAAGCCTCCTCTCTGTCCACCAGCCCCTGAGTGGGAGTTGAATGTGGTCTTGCAGCAACTGACTCACCCACCTTTTGAGCTGATGGCTACTTGTCCTCTCCGCTTCCTGTCCTGGAAGACACTCTTCCTGGTAGCCCTAACCTCGGCCAGGCGAGTGAGTGAGCTTCAGGCCCTGGTCTGTGACAGGCCTTATACTCGCTTCTATAGGAACAGGGTAGTCCTTAGGGCCCATCCAAAGTTCCTCCCCAAGGTTGTCTCCTCTTTCCACCTCAACCAGGAGGTGGTTCTTCCGACATTCTTCCCTAGGCCTCATGTAAGCCAGGCTGAAGCAGTTTTGCATACCCTGGACTGTAGTAGGGCCTTATCCTTCTACCTTGACCGTATGCAGGGGCATAGAAGAGCTACTCAGCTCTTCATATCTTTTGACCCTAATAATTTGGGTTGGCTGTGTCCAAGCGTACCTTGTCCATCTGGGTGGGTGGCTGACTATCACCTGGGCTTTCAGGGCGGCTGACCTTCCCTTGCAGGGTCGGGTCACGGCCCACTGTGTCAGGGCAATGGCTGCCTCAGTAGCTCATCTCCGCTCTGTACCGTTGGCAGACATCTGCAGGGCTGCAACTTGGTCCTCAAGCCAGACTTTTGCGGCCCACTACTGCCTAGAGAGGGAGTCCCGTAGGGACAGTGCTTTTGGCCAGGCAGTACTCCGGAATCTCTTTGAGGTTTAGGCAACTCCTGCCCTCCAGCCCTCTGTTGGGCTACCGGTGGAGGTTCTTTCAGTGAAAAGCCTTTCTTTGACGCTGGGACTAGAGGGAGTTCTCTTGTTCAGCCTGGGTTCCTGGTAGCCCAGAGCTAGGGAGTCACCCATATGTGAGGACTGACTTCCTGCTTGGTCCTGGAGAAAGAGCAGTTACTCACCTGTAACAGGTGTTCTCCAGGAGCAGCAGGAATCAGTCCTCGCCACCCTCCCTCCTCCCCTGGGAGTTGCAGTTGTATATGGTTCATTTTTACTTTTTTGTGTGCTGTCTTTTAGCTATGTCATTTGACTGAGCAAGATGGCACCTTTAGGCGGGAAGGGGACCACGCATGCGTGCAGTATTCCGAAAGGCTTTCAAAGAAAGCTGGGGAAATGCTCCGCAGGGGCTCCATCGACGTCGATGTCACCCATATGTGAGGACTGATTCCTGTTGCTCCTGGAGAACACCTGTTACAGGTGAGTAACTACTCTTTCTCCAGGAACAGCAGGAATCAGTCCTCACGACCCTCCCTCCTCCCCTGGAGTTGCAGTCATATACTTCATTTTGGGGTTTTTTTGCTGTCTTTAACTATGTCATCAGACTGAGCAAGATGGCACCCTTGGGCGGGAAGGGGACCGCACATGCGTGCTGCATTCCCAAAGGCTTTCCTTGAAAGCTGGGGAAATGCTCCGCACGAGGGCTCCGTCAGCGCCGACGTCACCCATATGTGAGGACTGCTTCCTGGTGCTCCTGGAGAACACCTGTTACAGGTGAGTAACTACACTTTCCTCAGAGTGAGCTCCATTTATCTGTACCCTAACCAATTTCTAACCCAGTCTGTCACCTTAGGGTTCATCCCTAGAGTGCTCTGTTTATAAGTTGTTTGTGCGGAACAGTGTCAAAGGCTTTAATGAAATCTATGTACACCACATCTAGGGCTCTCCCTCGGTCCATTTCCCTGGTCACCCAGTCAAAGAAATCAATCAGATTTGTCTGGCAAGACCTGCCTACCCATGCTGCCTCAGATTCTGCAATCCATTGGACTCCAGAAACCCCACTATCCTCCCTTTTACCAGTGTTTCCAATAATTTACTCATAACAGAATGTAGACTAACCACCCTGTAGTTTTAAACCTCATCCTTACTTCCGTTTTTGTGTAAAGGGACCTCATGCGCCTCTCTTCAGTCCTCTGAAACTGTTCATGGGCTGTTTTTCAGCCTTAAGTAGCTACCTAGTAGCCTCCCTCTTGGGAGTTTGAGACCCTGATCTATGGGGGTCTCAGGACCCTCCAAAGTTTCCCCCTCTGGTAATAAGGGGGTTAAACGTACCCATTTTCCTTGTTGAATGTCTGTTACTTCGGGAGCCTAGCCTTACCCCTTGGGGGAGGGGGCTAGGGAGAAGATTTATTTATTTATTTATTTAACTGTTTTTATATACTGTCTTTCTACAATTCAAGATGGTGTACATTGAACATAACATAACAGTGCTTCACAACTGTTGTATATGGAACATAAACCTTTGAACTTGAGCATGTGTGATACAACAAAGAACTAATTACATATTTACAGGTTAATTATGGAAAGGGGAGATGGGTAAGGATGAAGGCATAGAATTATGAGGGTAGGGGGAAGTAGAGAGGAAGGGGGCATTCATGCGAGTGGGTTAGGGGGCAGAGAAAAGTGTTCTTGGAAGAGGTGGAGTTTGAGTTTTTTCCGGAATTCGGAATGATCAGAGCAATTAGTGTCTCCAATGGGTGAATCAGCAGAGGAGAGGGAGCTTACCTGTCAGAGGAAGAAGATCCATCTGCCATTATTTAGGATGCCATGGTGGCCTTACGCATTTCGGACGGCCTTTCCGATACAGGTTTCTCAAGTGGACACTGTCCTGGAGGGGTGGCTTTGGCCCTCCAGCCTTTTTTTTTGCCCTCGTGATGCTTTGCAAAAACCCATGTCCTCTCAGTGAGAGGCACTGGAGTTGGGGCATAGAGGCACTAAAGTCCTGCCTCTTCTGTATCTTCTGCCCCAAGGGGAAATGGAGCAGCTTTTCAAGGTCCTGAAGATTGATGACCTGGTCACAGCAGTGGCATAGCTCACTGGAGTGGAAGGTAGCGCTGTGATGAAAGAGACTGACAATAGATGTGTGGAAGCTGTCCTCAAGAATGCCTTTATGGCATTGCCCTTGGTCAGTCAGGCAGTACTTTGTGCAGGCATAGTGGTCCGAGTGCTCTTGTGCTGGATCTAACAATTGCTGAACAGCTCAAAAGTAGTGAGATTGGAGTCTGGAGCATCATTGTGGTGGATATCCTATACGATTTAATTAAGACTTTCTCTAAGGCCATGTTGGTTCCTGGGGTTGACTCTGGGTCCATAATTGGTCTGTTGATGCCATGTTCAAGCTGTGGCTGAGCAAGCTTCCCTTTAAGGGCAAGTTGCTCTTTGGGAAAGTCCTATAAAGGACCCGAGAGGCTCTCCTTCAGAGGTTTCCCAAAGATTGGCCCAGAGATTCTTCTTGCAGAGCACAGCAGGTAGCATGGGGATTATTCCAGGGCTGGAAAGAATTCTTGCATGACCTATTCCTCCTATGGGTCTATATCCAAGAAGGGTAGATGCTTGTGGAACTCAGCAGGAGCCTCCTCAGGAGCCATTAATCTCACTCAGTGAGATTTGGCTGGTTCCTTCTGAGGGACAGGTGGTCAGGAGGGTGGCTTTGGCTGTTTTTCTTGGAATGGACCCGCATTGTATCAGCCCAGTGGGTCCTCGAGGTGCATAATGGAGTTTATGGAGCCTCTTTAATAGACCTTTGTGGAGTCACCTTGTAGCTTCTTGGCTAAATGAGTGGTAATAGAGGAAACTATTCAGCACCTCCTGCAATAGGATAATTGTACCTGTGCGCTCTACAGACTATGGTTGGGGGCAGTATTTCATTTACTTTTTGATAGTAAAGAAATACGGTCCTTTGTCCTTTCTTGATTTGAAGGTGGTCAATGACAAGCTCAGCACGCCCCGTTTCCGCATGGAGACCCTGGGGTCAGTCATTGCGTCGGTTCGTCAAACAGAGATTCTAACTTCCTTGGACCTTTCTAAGGTGTACTCTCATATTCCTGTCCAAGATCAATATCTGCTCTTTCTTTGCTTCTGCATCCTGGGCTACCATTTCCAGTTCTAAACCCTGCCCTTTGGCCTTGCCACAGCCCCTCGCACCTTTTCAAAAGTTATAGTAGTTGTAGCAGCCTTCCTGCACAAGTAGGGGATCCAGATTCACCCATAACTGGACAACTGGCTGGTTCAGGCTAACTCCTGGGAGAAGTCCATGATGGACACATCTCAGGTGATCCAATGCTGGAAAGCGAGGTGGAGTGATCAATGACCCCAAGGGCAGCTTATCTCGCTCTCAAGATTTGGAATGTCTAAATGTCTGCTTTGACACTTGCATGGATAGAGTGTTTCTCATTCCGGAGAGAGTGTTAAAGCTGCAGATGCAGCTCAGGGATTTTTGCTGTCAAACAGCTTCCAGGGTGTGCGACTATCTGCAATTCTTGGGATCAATGACTTTGACTCTGGAGCTTGTGCCTTGGACTGGTGTGCACATATGCTCCCTGTAGAGGCGCCTTCTGATTCACTGGTCTCCCTGGTTCTATTTGTTCGATCAGAGGCCAACTCCTGTTTGATGTAACAACTATATTCTCCATTCAATGTACACCACTTTGACTCAGAGAAAAGCGCCATATAAGCCCAGTTAAATAAGTAAATAAAAATACAAAGCCTTTTTCTTCACTGGAGGATCAAGGGGGAGTTGGCCTGGTGACTGCAGACTCACCATTGTATGGACGGAATGCTCTGAAGATGCTGGTTTGGGTAAAAGTCACCACGAACACAAGCCTTTTGGGCTGGGGAGGTGATTGTCTGGGTCAGATTTTACAGAGATACTGATCCCTGCAGGAAGTCTCCTAGTCAATCAAAAGACTAAAAGCTAGGGTGATTCACCTAGCTTTGGAGAGGTTCTAGACCCTTCTAGAGAGCAAGGCAATCAGAATGTTCTCAGACGATATCATGGAAATGGCATTCATCAGCAAAGCATGGTGGCACAGCTTCATGGAGGCTGTAGAGGTGGCAGAGCTCTGTCATTGGGGAAAAGCTCATCCGGTGGATCTGTTGGCAGCACACATTGCAGGAATTGATCATGCACAAGCCAACTTCTTGAGCTGGGATGCTATAGATCACAGCAAGAGGGAATTAAGCCCTTGCATGGAGGTGGAGCCTGCTGGTGGTCGATCTGATAGCCACCCAGGAGAATGCCAAGGTGAAGAGCTGCAGGAAAGATCTATGGGCAGCAACTTGGATACCCGTCTGCAAGCATGACCCCAGGAGGGATTCCTGCACCTCCTTATCCCATGGCCCTTGCTTGGTCATTCTAGTGGCACCACACCAGCCTTGAAAGTCATATTACATGGATCTGTTGAACCTTTTGGCAGGATACCTTAAACTGCTTCCTCAGGAGAAGAGATTGCTGCAGCAACGTTCCCTGGCCATTGAAGATCCTGTACCCTTCTCTCTTATGGCTTGGCCCTTTGAGAGGTGCAAGCTGTCTAAATAGGATACTTTGTGATGATAGCATCATTCTTAAGGCCCGGAGGGCTTCAACGTCCTTGATCTATGTTAGTCTGGAGAGTCTTTGAGAGGTGTTGTTCCTCTCAGGCTCCGGATTCAAAGAGAGCAGACATAGTAGCCATTTTGTCTTCCTTACGTTCTGCTTTGAATCTGGGTTTTGCTGTGTCTGTTAGACGTGAGGAGGGTGTTGGTGAAATATCTGGAGACTACTAATTCCTTCCAGTAGTTGGCCCATCTCTTTGTTCTGTTCAGTGGCCCAAGGAAGAGGTAAGCAGCGATCAAGTCCTCAACTGCCACTGGCTTAAGAAGGCTGTTAGTTCAGCCTGCCTACCTCTGTGTAAAACATGTGCTCCTTCCACTTGGGTACAAGCCTTGTCGTGAACAGAGTATACCTTAGTGTCTCTGAAAGACATCTGTAAGGCAGCTACCTTGTCAGCCCTGGGATACTTGTTGTAAAGCATTACAGGTTGCAGTTCTGTCCTGAGCATCCTTTCCCTTCCACCCTGGGTCTTGACTGCTTGGGTACATCCCATTTCTCTGGGCTGGTCTCTGGGCTAGAGAAATTTTAGATACATGCTAATTTCCTTTCCTTGAATCCTGCTAGACCAGTCCAGTCCTGCAGTGGGAAGGCTACTGCTACAGTTTTGGGAGCTTCACTGCCTCTTAAGTGCATTATCAGTATCAGTGCCTGATGCAGAGTCAAGTGTGGTAAGAGAGCCATGAAATGTCTGTATGATATTATTGTTTAATACTTTTCAGAATTTGAATTTTTCATTCTTTCTTCTGCTTGGGAAGTGTCATATTGGCTTCTCTCAGTGCTACACCAGACTATATGCTAGTGGTGACTTCACTGAAGGCTGTTCTAGTCTCCTCTTTCTGGTAGTTGGGGAGCATAACCCACTTGTCTGAACTGAATTAGCACGCATGTAACATTTCTCCATTTTGTAGAAACCTCTGTAATATGTTCTTTAAAAAGGTAAAGTATCAAATATAAATCCAAAATTACAGTCTCTGAACATCAGAGGGAGAATAATTCTATCCCAAGCTGCCAAAATACTAGCCTCTAAAACTATTTAATAAAAAATGGAAGTTTTTGATTCAGTTATAGCAAGAACATCCAACAGAAATCCATGTATGTGTGGGCTGCACAAATATTTTAGCTCGTATTATGTTATTTAAATACTGTACATGAAATCAGTTTTGTAATTATCACTTTATATCCACCAGATGGCACTACAGTGCTTCAAAATCATGCGTGATAGCATATTAAGATTTTTTTTGTGGCTAAAAATCTAAACGTGTTGCATTCCCAGGTCAGACGGGTAGCATTTGGCCCGCAAGCTGCATGTTGTCCTTCATTCATATTGAAATTGTGAGCTCTTTGGGGGACAGGGAAATGCACACAGTACCTGAATGTAACTTTCCTTGATCTCCTCCTAGAAGGGCGTTAGCTAAATACTAAGGAAAATAAATTGCATGCAAGAACTGATTAATTTTATTTAAAAAAATTATTGTTAGTCCATACCAACTTATTTTCGAATAGGTAATATCTTAAACTGAACTTTTTGATAATGGAGCCCAGTGACTATAGATAAGTATTAAATGTGACTGGGGAAAGAGAGAACCCTATGGTACCCTACTGGACAAGGGCTATCAAGCAGAACTTTTCTTACCAAAAAGGAACTAAACTATTTTACTACTGTCCTACCAATTCCCAGAGCAGCCAGCTGCTGTGAAAACAGAATTATCAGTCTTGTTCAAAGTGACTGAGAGATGGAGGTGTATTAAGAGGGCACATTCTTCTCTATCAGTATGACAATGGATGTCATACAGACATATTAGGGCCATTTCAGTACCAAAGTCTTCCCTCCCTATCCTCCGCAAATCCCCTGAGTGAGATAGGTCCAAAAATATTACTTTTTCTAGAGGAGAGTACAGTTGCCAGAGAAGAATTTGCTTTAATAGTTTCCAAAATGGGAGCTTGAAATAGATCTATAATTTTCTGCAATCCTGAATCCAAAGAGGCTGCTTTCATGGTCTGGCAAATTAAATTCCTTTTTAACACCTCGGAAACCATTCCCTTGAAACCAAGTTGGTTGCATGAGGCCACACTTGTTCACAGCCACATTTTTCATTATTTTGGGATGGGGAAGCGTTAAAGACAAAGCTCCCTCCTGTTTTCTTAGGGAGGGTGCCCTTTCTACAAACTACTTTTCCTCATTTTATGGCTTAGAGTGTTGGAGCACGATTTTTGGTATCTGATGTGGGGCTTGATTTTGTAGCTGCCCCCTGAAGCAGCTGATAATTCAGCCCTTGCTTGCAATGCCTGGGGAAGCGCATTGTTTGCCAATAGGCTCTGCAGAACTGGCATCCCTGTTTGGTGCAGGTGGCTCTGCCAGGGAGAGGAGCTTTTTGGCACAGAAGACCTGTTTGCCTTCCTGTGTTTCAACTCCTGAGGGCTTTCCCATCTTGAGAAGTGAGCCATTACAGATCTTACAGCACTATGGAGAATTGTGCTGCAAGAGCAAATGACTTCTGCTTCCCTCAAGGGATGAGAACCCCTGGTTGAGCAAGCATATCAGTGCACTACTCAAGCTAAACCATCAGTTGTTACATTGGATGATGATAGAGATATTTTGAATCATATAGAGAATGCTCTAGTTGTTCATATAGACTCTGCCCTGGGCAGATTTGTATCTAAGACAGAACATTTAGCTTCTTTGGATCAGCAGCAAAACACTTTGGTGGGCAGAGTGGGTTCATTGGAGCAGAAGATAACCAGCTTGGAGTCAGTTGGTGTTACTTTTGTATAGGATAATTTGGCTATTCATAGACAAATGGAAACTTTTGAGAACATTTCTTATTATACTGTTATTGAAACAGAGACTTTCATGAACACCTCGAGGAAATACTATAATAACATCCCTCCCTCCCCCCCCCAACAATATCCTTATTACTAGAGCTTTTTATTTGCCATCAAAGAGGTTAGGGATGTGAATATGTCATAGGATAGTGCAAAACATGCTAGAAAATGATAAAATCTGGACACTAAGAATGTTCTTCGAACATAGATCTGAGAGATTTATTGGGGAGGATCTATTCTCTCTGTGTTTCCCAAATAGTTTTGTGGGCTGTCAAGATAGATGCAAGTCTTTGTGCAGGAGGTAATTACTTAGGAGAATCTTTTGTTTTAAGCTTTCAGTGCTTGTGTGTCATGAAATTCCAAGACATCAAGTACATTTTCTATGATCGCCCCCACACAAGAACTCCAGAATTTCTTGGATAATAGAAAACGGATATGATGCATTTTCATTTTGACTTTTTATGTAGTGCTTGCTTTTGCATTTACTGTTTGTCCTTGTTTTGCATCCTTTTACCTTTTTCTTTTCTTATTATGTTGAGAAAGCCTTACGTTTTGTATTTTTGAGATCAAATTCTTTTTTCTAATGGTCTTGCTTATAGATGTAATATTTTTCTTTTGTGTTTTTCTTTGTTGTTTATGTTGTTGTAGGAAATGTGTACGCTGGTGGCATTCATTTTTCTTCTAAAATATTTTGAAGTTCATATAAATGTTTTTTGAAAAAAGAACTGCTCCCTCCATGAGCGATGCATTAATTTTCAACAGCAAATTAGCTCAAACTTCTCCTAGGTTTCTAATGAGCCATGAAGAGCAAGTGTCGACTTTACAGATTGTTAGACTCACTTAGATACATTCAGCTTAATTTTTAGTTAATCTATAGATCTTAAATTTTTTCAGGTCAGTCGGCTGCAAGATTTTTGTACCTTAGTTTCACTGAGCTTGGTATACCAAAGTTCCCATTTTTTAGGCTAAAAAACAAATGTTCAGATACTGGAGACTGACTTACTACATACAGACTTTGAAACTAGGCTGTAAATACTCTTTTTCAGGCGTTCATGGGAATTGGCAAAATTCAGAAACAACATTGTAAGATTTTATTTGTATTTGCTACGAAGGTCATTCCATAACACAAATAGGCCGTTTGGATGTGCATGGGAGATGTTTTTCTCACGAAAACATCTATGGCTGTATTCTGAAACCCTGCACCTGTGCACATTGATGGCGCTAGCATGGGGATCTCAAAATGTGCCTGGGAGGGGCGGAACTGGGGCGTGGTTTGCCGCGGAGATGTATAAAGCCTATTCAGGAAAGGCCTGTGTACATTTTCTGTGTCCCCTGCAGAAATGTGGAATTAGGCCAGTACTTTTAAATATTTCTGCTGTGCTTGTATAGAGGTTGTGACAAGTATGCTTCAAACTACTGTGACTGCAGTCTGTAAAACACAGCTAGATGCTAGTATAGTGGACAGAAATCAGGGGGGAGCGAATCTTGTAAGCTAAGTGACATTAATAACTACCCCCAAAGATATTTGAAAACCAACAATAGTGCATAGAAACATAGGCCATGTGGTCTTTTTCTGCTGCCATGTTTCTATCTAGTCTGCCCTTCCATATCAATTACTGCAATAGTACCCTCTTTTCCTTTAGAGATCCTCTGTGTTTGTTCCATGCTTTTTTGAATTCAGATACTGTCCTCATCTCTACCACCTCCACTGGGGAGACTATTCCACGATTCTACCACTCTTTCCTTAAAGAAATATTTCCACATATTACTCCTGAGTCTATCCTCTTTCACCCTCATCCTATGTCCCCTTGTATCAGAGCTTGCTTTCAGTCGAAAGAGACTCTTCCTTATCGTCCCTCCAGTCTAGTCCCATACCTCCTGAGTTTAAGCACCTCCTCCCGCAGCTTGGAGACTGAGCACGCCACCCTTTTTTGGTGTCACCAGTATAAGTAGTCCAGGGTCCGCCCACCTGCTCCTGTAGTCTCAGTCTCCAAGGAGCTGGAGGAGTCATGAGCTTTGAGGTCCGGGGCTCACTGGAGGAATGATTAAGGAGATCGAGTGTTAGATAGCTAGTGTTAGTATTGATTGGTAAAAAAAAAAAAAAAGGATAAGATTAAATAATATATAAAGGGGCTGAGGTCCTGTAAAACATTGTGAGGCAGCAGCTAGTTTCCCTGGCAGAGTTGCAGGAGCAGGGCTGCAGGCCGACGATATCCCCCTCTCTCCCCCTCCCTGCAAGGACCGATGCGCAGGGAAGTGTGTGGGAGTGTTTGTTGGGGCCTCCGGCTCCCGAACCCGCGATCGGGTGAGGGGCCGTAGAGGAGAGTTGAGACACACGGCGGCGAAGACTGAAGCGGCTGGTCTCCTTGGACGCGCTATTAGTGACTGCAGCAGAGGAAGGAGTTCCCCGGGGTCCGCAAAGTAGGTAAGCGGCATGGTGCGAGGACTCCGGGCGGTGTGTAAGCCGCAGTGAGGGTGCGGCAGGGAGATGCGGCTCAAGCCGCATCCAGTCTCGGAGGGCCGGCGCGGCTGTGAAGCAGGCGACTGAAAGAGATCAGGCCAGAGCCATGCGGCAGACACGCGGGAAAAAGGTACTGGGGCCTTTTTCTTCAGTGTGTGATTGCGGCCGTGCAATTAGTGCAGGGCGGCTCAGGAAAGGTGTATAGGCAGTCTTGGGGCTCTGTTTTTGAAGGCGCCTGTGTGTTTAAAAAAAAAAAAAAAGAGGGAAACTTTTAAATTTTGGTCTCGGTCAAGATTGTTTTTGGGAACTTGACTACTTTGTAATTATGCCTTCTAGGCCTCAGTGCGTAATGTGTGGGGCCAAGAAAGGTTCTGGGGCAGCGGATAGCGTTCTGTGCAAAAAGCCTAGGTTAGGGCCAGACAAGGCAGAGCAGGCTGTTGATTCGGAAGTTCAGTCGGAAGTTTTGGAGGATTCGGATGGGGAGATGGACCTGGAGGAAGGCGAGATAGCAGAGCCAGAAGATCAGGCACGGGTGATTAGGGTCTTCAGGCGGGAGGAGTTGTCTGCTTTGATTTCGGAGACACTGAAAGTGCTGAACATGCCAGCAGATGAGCAGGCGGCGGATTCCTCTTTGGAGGATCCACTGTTGCAGGCGGTTAGGAAGTCTCAGAAAGCCTTCCCAGTCCATAGAGTGTTTAAGGAAATGATTCAGGAAGAATGGGACACGCCAGAGGCGGGGATGAAAGGCTCCAGAGTGATGTCGCATCTTTACCCACTGAAGGAACCGGATAGGGACCTTTTTAAAGCTCCCAAAGTGGATGCAGCGGTCTCGGCAGTTACTAAAAAGACGGCGATTCCGGTGGAGAGCAGTTCCGCCCTTAAGGATGCACAGGATAGGCGGTTAGATGGTTTGTTGAAACAAATCTTTGAGGTTAATGCGCTTTCCATGCAGGCTTCCATTTGTGGAGCGTGGGTGGCAAGGGCTTGTCTGCGCTGGTCCCAAAAGATAAAGGGGGATCAGGAAGCTGTGGTAGTTGAAGAAGCGGCCCGAATGGAGTCGGGGGCGGCTTATTTGGTGGATATACAATATGACCTCATTCGTGGTCTGACGAAGAGTATGACATCGGTGGTAGCGGCACGCAGATATCTGTGGCTGCGTAACTGGGCAGCAGATGGGGCTTCTAAGACGAGGTTAGCTAAGCTCCCTTTTCGAGGTAGACTCCTTTTTGGGGAGGATTTGGAAAAGCTGGTGAAGGATCTTGGGGAGTCTAAAAAAGGCAGCCTGCTGGAGGATAAGCAGAAGCAGGGTCGCCTGCCGGTACATTCTAGGAGCCAACAGAGGGAGTTTCAGAGATTTCGGCCGTCAAGGTATGGTCAGTTTCAGAGAGGGCATTTTAATTACAGATCCCAGGGATTTCGTAGGTTCAGAGGAGCGGGTAGAGGTTTTGGAGCCTCCTCTTCCTTGAACCTCAAGAAGTCGCAATGAAGTGAGGGGGGTCCAGGCAGGATTAGTGCCCATGGGGGGGGGGCGACTAAGGGAGTTTTATTCTGCCTGGGCCCGAATCACATTGGATCAATGGGTGTTGGAGGTCATTCAAAGAGGTTACGCCCTAGAATTCCAGCGACCAGTGCGAGATGCGTTTGTTCTATCTCCATGCCGGACAAAGGCAAGGCTGCAGGCAGTTGGAGAAACGGCTGTGGTACCGGTGGTTCCAAAGGCACCGGTGCCGACATCGACACCGATTCTGGTACCGACACCGGTGATGCCGGTGCCACCGGTACCGACACCGGTGGGAACTCTTCCTATGTCTATGGCTAGAGGGGACAAAGCGGTACCGGGTCACCTTGGTACCGACTTCGATCAGTACCGAGTTCGTGCTTTGCAAAAGCATCGGGGTCAGGAATACTTTGATTCCTCCGATTCCGAAGATTCTGACAATTCTGCTGGCACTAGAGGGTTTCTCCTAGAAGATCCCTCTTCTCCCCAACGCAGAATGTCACCTCCAGAGGACATGTCTTTTCAGGATTTCATCCGTGATATGGCCAAAGGTCTTTCAATCACAGTAGCTCCTGAGGAGGAACCCAGAGCAAAGGAATTGGAAATCCTTCAATATCCTAAAGCTCCCAAGGAGGCAGCCACTCTGCCTATTCATGAAATTCTGCATAGCTTGATGCTCAGAATGTGGGAGACACCTCTGACTACTTCTCCTCACTCTAGGAGGCTTGATTTATTTTTATTTATTTTATTTACATTCTCTTATATACCGCACTATTCTGCATCAGTGCGGTTTACATTGAAATTACATTGAACAGGGCATTATAACTTGGAGAACTATTTTACAAGGAACATGGGCTATGGAGGGTTAAGTGGCTTGCCCAAGACCACTCGATACTATGTATCGAGTTCCACCATGTCATGGATTTCAGAAAACCCAGCTGCCACACCATTCAGTGGTAGTGGAATCAGCCATGCGTAGGATGAAAAGTGCAAAGAGGCATGCATCCAATCCTCCAGGTCGTGAATGCAGGACTCTGGATGCTTTTGGACGCAGAACTTTTCAAGCTTCCATGCTTTCAGCTAGGATCAGTTCATACATCCTATATATGGGAATGTTCCTTAAGGAAGTCACAGGAGACTTGGAATTTATGAGCCCATTTCTCCCAGATGATAAGAGACAAGATTTTCTTGCTCTAGTTAAGCATGCTCAAAATGTCTCCAAGTTTGTCAATCGTGCAGCTTTTGACTGCTTTGAATGCATCAGCAGAACTTCTGCTATTGCCATTGGTGCACGACGGATTGCGTGGCTGCAGGCATCAGACTTGGAGACTTGGGTACAGGACAAATGAGGCAACATTCCTTGCACGGGGGAGAATCTCTTTGGCAAAAACTGGCAGGAAAAGGCTAACGAGTTAGATGCTGACAAGTCTACCCTTAGATAGATTGTCAAAGTCTACAGCCACTCCAGCCAAAAGGAAGCCTTATAAAACCCCTCTTTTAGCAAAAAGAGGAAGTTTTATCCCTCCTATACCCAGCAGAGTCAGACTTCAGGTCAGGTCGCCCAAAAGGGACAACCTAGACAGCAAAAGAAACCAAAGGACCAAGAGCCCAACCAGCTCTCCAGGTTCAGCCCCCTCAAGGACTTTGACTCCTTTCCAGAGAGCGTCGCCTTCCTGCCTCTGAGGGGTCCCCAACCCCACAATATTCCGGGCAGGTTATGCCACTTTATCAACAGATGGCATCAAATAACAGCAGAAGAGTGGACTTTGTCCATTGTAGGAGAGGGGTACAAACTTCATTTTCACAGCATACCCCCTCCTACAATTCTAAAGCAGTTCAATTCACAAACCTCTGCAGACAATCTGCTAGATTACGAAGTCTCCACACTTCTTGCCCAAGGGGCAATAGAGGAAGTACCCATTTTTCAACAGGAAACAGGGTTCTACTCCCCCTATTTTCTTATCCCAAAGAAAACAGGGGTACACAGACCCATTCTAGACCTCAGCATTGAACAAATATCTGTTTCGAGAGAAATTCAAAATGATTTCTCTAGGAACTCTTCTGCCATACCTTCAAGGCCAGGACTGGCTTTGCTCTCTAGACTTAAAGGATGCATACACTCACATTCTCATCCATCCAGATCACAGGAAATTCTTACGTTTCCTTTTCAGGGGAAGACATTTCCAGTAGAGGGTTCTTCCTTTTGGTCTGGCTTCAGCACCAAGGGTGTTCATGAAATGCATGGCAGTAGTAGCAGCATTTCTACGAACCCTGGGGATTTTTGTCTTCCCTTACTTAGACGACTGGCTCATTTGAGCCTCCACAGTTGCAGAGGCCAGCACTGCACTGTCTCGTACAATGCGAATCCTCCAATACTTGGGATTGGAAATCAACTTCCCGAAGTCTCAACTAGTTCCTTCCCAAAGCCTGGAATTCATAGGAGCCTGTCTGGATACCAGGCAGGCAAGGGTTTTCCTTCCACAAGCCCGGTGTCTTCGCATTATGCAGCTAGCTTCCCAAGCAGCAGGCAAATCCTCCCTCACGGCTCGGGAACTACTGCAGTTACTGGGACACATGGCATCCACAGTTCATGTAGTCCCATATGCTCACCTCCACATGCGAGCAGCTCAGTGGACCCTCTCCACACAGTGGACACAGGCCACGGGCCATTTTTCGGACAAAATAACAGTCTCTCAATGACTAATTTTGTCCCTCCAATGGTGGCAATCACTAGAAAATCTGACAGTGGGGTCTCCTTTCCATCAACCCCTCTTTCAGGCCACCTTAACAACAGATGCATCACAGGTGGGTTGGGGAGCACTCCTGGATCATCTCTCTACTCAGGGCACCTGGACTCCACAGGAGGTAGATTTACACATAAACCTTCTGGAGTCAAGAACAATTTATTTAGCTCTTCGAGTGTTCCACGCCCAGCTCAGCTGCAAGACAGTCCTAGTCCAGACGGACAATCAGGTAGCCATGTTCTATGTGAACAAGCAGGGTGGAACGGGCTCTCTCTCATTATGCAACGAAGCTTTACGACTATGGGCCCTTGCCAGAGAGCACCAAATTCACCTTCTAATGGTATATCTTCCAGGCATTCAAAACCTTTGGGCAGACAAACTCAGTCGAGTACTGCTACCTCATGAGTGGTCACTCCACCTAGACCAGGTGGCAAAGATATTTAATCTCTGGGGCACTCCAGACATAGACCTCTTTGCAGGTCCGTTGAATGCCAAACTTCCCTGGTTCTGTTCCAGGATACCGGCACACAACTGTCAGGCAAGGGATGCCTTCCTCCTTCACTGGGGTCAGGACTTCTTTTATGCTTTCCCACCCATTCCCCTCATTCCCAAAACACTCTTCAAGCTTCAGAGAGACACGGGTCGCATGATTCTTATTGCACCACGATGGCCACGCCAAACGTGGTATTCCCTGCTTCTGCATCTCTCTCAAGCGGCACCTCTGGAGTTAAGGCATGCTCCAGATCTCCTTTCTCAGGAGAACAGGACGCTATGGCACCCGAATCCCGAATCCCCAGTCCCTGCACCTCACGGCCTGGTTGCTGAAGGCTTAGACCTCCAGGATCTCAACCTGTCTCAGCAGGTAAAAGATATCCTTCGAGCTTCTAGGAAACTTTCCACAAGAAGATCTTATGCCTTCAAGTGGAAATGTTTTACTATATGGTGCTCCAGGAGGGGATTAAACCCCCTGGTCATACCCTTAGAATCGATACTAGAGTATCCCCTTCACTTATTGAATTCTGGGTTAAAGACCAATTCGGTAAGAGTCCATCTTAGTGCAATTGCAGCTTCTTATAAGCCTCTGAATGGACAACCAATTTCCTCTCATCCACTCATATCAAGATTTATGAGAGGCCTTCTATTAACCAAACCTCCCATCAAGCCACCACCAGTGGCATGGGATCTAAATCTAGTTCTCGGGCAGCTCATGAAGCCACCTTTTGAGCCTTTAGCCACTGCAGCCCTTACGTTTTTGACCTGGAAGGTCATCTTCTTAATTGCAATCACCTATGCCCATCGAATCAGTGAATTGCAAGCTTTAGTGGCTGATCCTCCTTATACTAGGTTTCATCATGATAAGGTTGTTCTTAGAACTCACCCACATTTTATGCCAAAGGTGGTTTCACCAGAACTACGAGCCAGCAATGATCTTTCAGACTTTAGAAAAAAACTCAAAACGCACCTATTTCAAAGTCATTTCAACCTGTACTAAATTCTCATGTGGGGCAACTTCCCCCCAGCAACCCAGAGAACCTGTTATGTAAAAATGTACATATGTAAATTATTTTCCCCATAGCTAAGAAGTAGATAATTCTCTGTGTGACGTGCTTACCTTACTAATCTGTATGTAAACAAAAATTTTATCTGTCTTGATTCGGCAGTTTTTTCTATGTAATCTAACCCGCTTCTGATCGCTGGAAGGAGCGGCATACAAATGCTTGCTAAATAAATAAATAAAATAAATTTAAATCAATCAATTTACCTTCCTGTATTTTTTCCGAGGCCTCACACCTCTAATGCAGAAAGGAACCTTCATACTTTGGATTGCAAAAGGGCCTTGGCCTTTTACATACAAAGAACACAGCAGTATAGAAAGTCTTCACAACTTTTTATAGCTTTTGACCCTAGTCATTTGGGACTTCCAGTCTCCAAGAGAACTTTATCTAAATGGATTGCCCAATGCATATCCTTTACTTATGAGAGTAAGGGTCTTCCTCTTCAGGACCATGTCACAGCTCATAATGTCAGGGCTATGGCAGCTTCTATGGCTAATCTCCACTCTGTGTCTATCGATGACATTTGTCGAGCAGCCACCTGGGCTTCGGTATACACCTTCATAGCCCACTACTGCCTGGATAAAGCCTCCCGTCGGGATGCCTTCTTTGGCCAAGCTGTTCTTCAAAACCTCTTTCAAACCTAAACCAACTCCTACCCACCAACCCTGGTGGGATGCCAGAGATCCATGGGAGGAAGGATCCTCACTTCTGACGGTGGCACCTTCCTGGGACTATCTCCCTGGCATCTTCAGCTAGGGAGTCCCCATATGTGAGGACTACATTCCTGCTGGTTCCTGGAGATAGCGTAGTTACTCACCTGTAACAGGTGATCTCCGGGAACAGCAGGAATTTAGTCCTCACAACCCACCCACCTCTCCTAGGAGTTGTCTCTATCTCTCTCTTTGTCTCTTTCCTCTCTCTCTCTATCCTTTCACTCAGTTACAAACCTAACTGAAGAGGGACAGTTGGAAAGGCGTGAAGGCAGCACGCATGTGCTGAGGGATGCTCCCAAAAGCGTTCTTATTGGACGCTGGGGAGCGTTCCCGCGCAGGCTCCGTCAGTCCCGACGATACCCATATGTGAGGACTAAATTCCTGCTGTTCCTGGAGATCACCTGTTACAGGTGAGTAACTACGCTGTACTGTTCATCATATTTGGGTGAGTTTTGGTTAAGGTTTTTACAATTTCAAAAAGCTCTCTAGGGTGATTAATAGCTTTTTTTAGTATGGTTGTGTGATGGTCGTTCTGTGCCCTGAGAATCATTTCTTTATAGGCGTTCAGTGCTGCAATGTAGAGATCTTTATGTTCAGGGGTTTTACTTGCCCTCCATTTTTTCTCTGGTTTACAGAGTTCTTTCTTGAGGGTGCAAATGTCTTGTGTATACCGTTTTTCTGAGGGCCTGCAATAGGTTTTCTTGTTAGACGTAGTGGGTTTCGTGGCTTTATTAATTATAGTGAACCAGTTCTTTATTGTCTCGTCAAGATCCTGTGTTTGTGGGGCAAGTTGGGGAGTACCTCCTCCAGGAAGGCTTCTTTGTCAAAGTGCCCGAAGAGTGGGTTTTGGTGAGATGTGTTAGTAGGTGTCTGAGTGGATAGAGGGATTGAGAGATTATTTGTATGATGAAATGATCAGACCAAGGGACCTGGGTTGAGGTAGCGGGGGAGTAATTTGGATGTACAGTGAGAGGCTTTGGGAAGAATATTAGATCGAGGATTTTGCCCTTGATGTGAGTGGGGCGATTCATTGTTTGAAGGAAGCCCATTTCTTCCTTGAATTCAAGAAAGGCAGCGGATTGTTGCAAGGGAAGTGATGCTAAGTTAGTCTCCCAGGATGATATGGGTTTTTTTCATTGGCGAGGTACAGGCCGATTCAAGTATAGAGGTGAGATTAAGGTGATTGTTGGTAGGTGGTCTGTAGAGGAGGCATATTGTTACATTTTTATTTTCAATTTTGATTAAATCTATACCATCACAGTTGCTACAGATGCTGGCAAATGCTTTTAGTTTTGTTTTGATTAATATAAGGACTCCACCACCTCTTCTGGAATCTCTGGGGGCAGCTGAATAGGGAATAGCCATTTGTATTTAGCTGGTTTAATAGGTTGGAGTCGTGTTCAGTGAGCCATGTTTCTGTGACACAAAGTAAATCCGGGGATTCATCTATTAGGATGTCTTGGATTGCTGGGATTTTATTTCTTATAGAACATGAATTTATTAATATGCAATTTAAAGAAATAATAGATTCTATCTTTCTGTGAGATTGAGTATTGGGGATAGTATTGATATGGACTAGTCTCCGGTGTTTGTATCTGAGGTGATGGTTTTCACATAGGTTTTCATGTTCGTAGATATGACATATTTGGCTATGATAGGGATAGTGTTGAATGGTGGGGATGGGGTAGTAGAGGGAGTGGGTTCTTGGTGGGTCAGGAGGGCACTGGACAGCGCTAAGAGTAGAGAGATAATATGTAGAGCACAAATTAGATTGTGTATGATATCCGTAATTGGGTATAGGGGGAAGAAGATTGAATACGTAGGAACAGAAAGCAGAACAGCGATGAGTAGTAAATAGCAATTATGTAACAGCGATGAGATAGCAGCAATTATGTAACTTATGGTAGATAGTAACAATCAAGTAATAATCAGCGGTTGATGTTCATAATCGAAATATACAGAAACAATACAATTCTATATTAATGGAAGGTGTAGACATAACAATAGGTATGTACCCCGTGGTGGCAAGATATGAATCAGGAAAAAATGAGCTAGTGGCAGCACAAAGCCAACCAGTATATGGATCTAGGATTAGATATGGTTGTGTCAACAACAATATGATAACAGTGCAGGGTACATTGATTAAAACATTGGATCCTAGATGTGTAAAATATATGGTACAAGTGTTCTGTATGGTAACAGTGAAATCTTAAGGCAGATAGACGGTTGTGGACAAACTATGGAAAGTGCAATAAAGTCAAACAGATGACTGCAGTATAATTATCGAGCACGTGAAATTGGAACGAATTAATAGAATCCATGTGAATTCAGTGAGTGGTAATAGAATCACTGATATCAGTAAGATATACTCCACGTTAGAGTTTACATTTGTATCTAGTAAAGTGCAATTTGCTTAGTATCGATGTGGAGGTATCTAGATGTGAATAATAAGTTATGGTAATTCCAGTCTTGGCTGTGAGTGTGGACTTACTTTTTTGCTTGATGGCATATGTGTTTGGTGCTCAGGAATAACATCCCAGGTGAAGATTTAGATCCTGCCTAAGGGCCTCGCCAAAGGGCCCTCTGGTGAGGTCCTCAGGCACATACCTAGAGTGTGCTTTCTTTATGGAGCTTGAAGGCAGCCCTGATTGGGCCTTGGTGGGGGGAGTGGGAGGGGCCTGAAGTTCCAGCTTCCATCCCCGACGCTACAATTGGGTGCTGTGTCTTGAAGTATCCGTGGAGAAGAGGCCGGTCTGCTGGAGTGTGCTTTCTTTATGGAGCCTGAAGGCAGCCTCGATTGGGTCTTGGTGGGGGGAGTGGGAAAGGCCTGGAGCTCCCGCTTCCACCCCCGACGCTGCAATCATGTGCTGTGTCTTTAAGTGTCCGGTGGAGAAATGTTTCTCTGCTTTACTTTATGGCCCATGCCTGTATCTGTGAGCGGGGCCTCATGCTGGATACATGCATGGGCCTGCCGAACAGCATGTTGGACATGTCGTGCCAGACACGTCTATGATCATAATTGCGGGCCATGTTTCCAGAATTGGGTGGGAATTGTGCCTGTGCCCGATTTAAACGTCTCTGCTGCAGCGAGGCGTCCTATACGGAATCGGCCTCTTTGTATATTTCTGAATTATGTAGTAGAAGATGGATACAGTTTTCTTTCAAATAGTGAATTGTATAGCTGTGTTGATGGAACATGCATTTGCAAATCTTCGTTTTGCTACTAGATGGTGCTATACTGTATGCTTTTGAATTTTATGAAGAGCAAAAGATTTGTAGTGATTTGCATGTCAGATGTAGTGGTGGTAACCGTTTCAAAGAATCTTCATTACTGTTGTTTCAGTGATATTAACATTTTGCAGAAAGAAATGCTTTCTTGGAGTGGTGGGGAAACAGAGATGCTTTTTAGTAATCTCCTTTTTCATAACTTCCTATGTCTGTGAACCAGGAGATTGTTTCTCTTCTGAAAATTTTGAGATGAGGTTCCTTGAGACTAATCCCTTTCTTGCTTCTGAAGTTATTCAGGAAATGCCTTCTGACATTTTTTGCACAGCCTCTAATATGCAAACGTTTATGCAGCATTTTTGCACCATAGTTTTGTTTGATGTCCTAATGCATGGTTATTGTTTTGTAGTCTTATATTTGAAAATAGTACTGTTTGTGGTGCATATTTGTTAGTGTAAACATTTAAATGATATTTAGGCTTTGGGTTGAGGACAGAAGAAGCTGAAATTCATCTTAATTCTCACACCTTTCAAAGGTAGTTGGTTTGCAGCTTTACAGTTAAAGATTTTCACAGCACCCATCCGTCTTACTCACAAAAATCTCTCCAGGGAAAAGAGAGAGATTCCAATTTTTGCAGCTTTTTAAATGTAAAAAGAAAAAAAGTTAAAACACTACATCTAGATTTAAATAGATTATAGGTGCAGGAATTAACTGTCTAGAAGGGCTGTACCAAACATGTATATATTTCCTGAAAATTAAGTAAGGCTTTAAAAGAAGAAAAGTAACTGTTTGGGAGTTTTCAATGAAACTTCTCTACTGATTTGCAGCGGTTGCAGTGACAGGCGCCAGTCCTCCCACTCTAGGCACCAACTGGCCTCTCCCTAATCTGTCAACATTGTCGGTGCTGCGGATGTATATACAATTCTATGGCACCAACAATATAAACATGGTGTCCTCCCCCCCCCCCCAGCACCGATTTTTTTCCTCCCTCCCCGACAGCTCCTGATCCCTATTGAGAACTGTCCAAGGAGGGGGGTGGAATTGGTGCACCTCCTGATAAATGCCAACTTCCTAGCTAGTCGGTCGGGCACCCAAAGCCCCCCCCTCCCTCCCAGTTTAAAAAATAGAAAAACCCAGCTAGCCAGTTGGGCCCAAACCCTACCTCCCCCCAATTCAGAACTCCTAATCCCAGCTAGTCAGTCGGCCTAAAGGGGCTCCCAAGGCCCCCCCCCCCCAACCCAACCCTCAGCCCCCCGGGGCCATTACCATAATCATCCCTAGTAGTCAGTTGGTCACTAGGAACCTGCCCCTGTTGTCGCTGATCCACAAAATGGCACCATCTGCATTGATCTTCCTTGTAAGTGTGTCTTTTCTATAACATATTCTAATACTGTACGTTAATTTTAATGCATTATCTATGTTGACCTGCGACTTAAAAATATTTTTCTGCATTAATATTTTGCTGTCAGTGAAAATGAATAGCACATGTTGCGTCTCTTCTTATGATGACATCCTCAGATATTTTTCTGTTAGTTATTGATTAGCATCCTGATCAGATATATAACACAGTTTTATCATCTGTGTCTGTGACACAGAAAGCAAAAGAAAATGCACCCAGATGTCTTTTAATATTCTGTGACTTTGCATTATGGGCAATAAAGTTATTATGACAGATGTACTGCATAGCTGAAACTGCTGCCAACATGCAGCAAATACTTCTGTAATGCAGAAGACTTATCACTTGGCAAAGTAGTGCCTTTAGATTTGCAACAGAGCAAACTGGAACCAATATAACCTATTTGTAGTTAAAATAATTAGATCTGTGTACTGATGCTTATGGTGAGACAGCAAAAGTGGCAATTTTGCCCTGGTGTACCTATTATTCAGAAAGAAATGCAGTTAGTATGATAGCTATTACGTTATTGGAGCTATTACGTCTTCATTTCTTATCTATGGCAGGCATACACATTGCTCTTTCATAGTTGGCATCTTATTTGGCAGCTCTTCTGAGGGGTCTAGGAAACTAATCTCTTCAGTATACTGAAGAGGTAGTTAAGGTTTATTCTGTTGCCATCCACGTTATCCATGTGACATGAATTAATAAATAGTGTCAGTTTTTGCCAACCTATGCTTTATCAAAATTAATTTTTCAGATTTTTTTCCTCATGTATAGTGAAGGTATAGAGATGGAGGAGGTCGTGTGGGGAATGTTTGTTGTATTTTATGCAGATGTATATCCTTTATGATTTTGTAATTTTTATGGCATTTGTCATTGGAATTATGTTGTAAACCACTGTGGGCCTGGGAGGACAGCAGTATATTAGTTTAAGAGGAGAATGGCTGATATTGTTAGAATAAAAGCAACTAGGGCAGAACTTATATTTGATAGACTATAGAAATTCTCCAGGACCAAGCAGGAAGTCAGTCCTCACATATGGGTGACATTGGCGCCGACGGAGCCCTCGCGGAGCAATTTCCCCAGCTTTCAAAGAAAGCCTTTGGGAATTGCAGCGCGCATGCGCGGTCCCCTTCCCGCCCAAGGGTGCCATCTTGCTCAGTCTTCTTTTTTCCGCGGAGCCCTACAGACGCTGTTTGTGATCGCCGCAGAAAAAGTTGATTTTATTTACTATTCTTTTCTTGTTTCGAAGCCGGATCCTTTTCCCGCCCGGACCCGCTATGCCGGTATCGGGTCCGTTCTTTATTTTTCGGTTTTTGTCCTTCGTGACTAGCGTTTGAGCCATTTTTCTTTTTCACTGGCAGCCCTGTCTTTTGACCTCGCAGGGGCCCTTTTTCCCCCGATGGCTGCCAGCGGGTTTAAAAAGTGTGATTGGTGTAAGAAACTTATGTCTCTTACCGACACACACGACTGCTGCCTCCGCTGCTTCGGACCCGATCATGACCCGATGATCTGTGGTCCGTGTGGCAAGATGTCCTCAAAAGCGTTGAGGAGTCGGCAGCATCAAAAAGAACGAATCTTCTCTGACTCCGCGTCCGGCCGGGCCCGGACCTCATCAGAGGCTTCGATGTCCCGGGACTCCGGTCCTGAGCATCGTTGGAGTTCCTCTGAGCGGGGGTCTCCTGCCTGGGAACATCATAGGAAGAAGAAACCCGCGAGGGCGGCGTCGGTGGACGCTCCTGGTTCCTCGAGGGCCAGGTCGCATAGCCCCGATAGCCGTCCCGGGTCCTCTGAGTCGGAGAGGCCTTCGAAACATCCTCGTCTCGAGATGGAGTCTCCTGGACACGTGAGTACTGTAGTCCTCGTGGACTCGCCTCCGAAGGAGCCGACGTCGGGGCCCGAGTCGGGGGCTGCTGGGTCTCCTGAGCTCGGACTCAGGTTGACGGCCTTGGAGAGCAGTTTAGCTGCCTTCATGGACCAGCAGCGGGCATTGATCGCTGGCCTCGCCGGTGCATCTGCCCCGACCACCGGGACGTCGACGTCCAAGTCGACCCCGGAGACCGAGCCGATCCTCGAGTCCATGCGAGCTCGAGTCGATCCTCGGTCACTGTCTCCCTCGGCCTCCCGTTCGGGCCCGAGGTCGTCGACGCCGACACCCTCGGCGTCGGGGCGGAGGGCATCGGTGCCCGCCCGACCGGAGCCGCTCGATTCCTCCTCCGAGGAATCAGCCTGGGAGACGGAGGACGAAGAGTCACCCGGTACTTTTCGGACTCGGTGCGTCCCATCAGACTCGCCCGAGTCCGAACCTCGGAGACGGTCCCCCCCGGAGGACACCCGGTTCTCGGACTTCGTGTGGGATATGGCCAAGGCCTTGGCATTCCCCACGGATCCCGAGGAGGAGCCTCGAGCCGAAGAGCTCAATGCCCTCCAGTATGACTCTCCACCGAAGGAGGCCTTTACTGTACTGGTTCCTACAATGCTGGAGCGACTTCTCTTCCGCATGTGGGAGAGCCCGGCGTCGGCGCCGGTGTTAAGCAAGCGGGTCGATTCCATTTATCGAGTCCGCAAGAGCCCCAGGTTCCAAAAGGCACAACTACCGCACCATTCCATGGTGGTGGAATCGGCCATGCATCGACTCAAGAGTCAGAAGATGCACTCCTCCGGGAGGCCCGGAACCTGGATGCCCTCGGTAGGAAGTGCTTCCAAGGCTCTATGCTTGCTTGTCGAGTCCAGACCTACCAGCTCTATATGGGCATGTATCTCCGAGACCTGGCAAAAGAAATTGCCGGGTTCTCTGCTGGTCTCTCTGAGGAACCTTTGCAGCGGTTCCAGGCCTTGTCCACTGGTATTCGAGAGTGCTCGAAGTTTATCTCTCGAGCAGCCTACGATGGCTTCGAAGCATCGGCTCGAGTAGCCGGAGCCGGCATCGGTGCCCGCCGACAGGCTTGGCTTCAGTCATCCGACCTCGAGCCATGGGTACAGGACAAGTTGGTCGATGTCCCCTGCAGAGGTGAAAACCTCTTTGGCAAGCCCATGGCTGAAAAGGCTGCACAGATCGAGACCGAGACTCTGACCAGGACTCGGCTGTCCAGAAAAACATCTGCCCCTTCTCAGAAGAAGAAGGGCTTGGGGAAAAAGCCCTTTTACCCGAGGAAGGCGGCTGCCTATAAACACTACCCTCATTATCAGGCCTCAGTAGCTCCCCAACAGGGTCAGCAGGCCAAGGGACGGGGTAATGGGTCCCGTAGGCAGCAGGCCCCCAAGCCCACAACACCGGCCCCTGCTCAGCAGGGTGGGGGTTTTTGACTCCGTCAGCATAGCCTCTTCTCCTCTGCTGGTTTCTCTCAGCACAGGAGGCCGGCTGGTCCACTTTGCCCACAGGTGGTCAGCCATCACATCAGATACCTGGGTGCTTCATATAGTTCAGAAAGGCTATCTTCTACAATTTCACCAGGTACCTCCCTCCTACTTTCCAGGGGAGCCTCCAAGACTCCCTCTGCACAGGGACTTACTCCTTCAGGAGTTAGCAAGTCTTCTTCAGGAACAGGCTGTGGAACCGGTGCCCCACCACCTGAGAGGTCACGGCTTTTATTCCAGGTACTTTCTGATGCCAAAAAGAACAGGCGGCCTCAGACCCATCCTGGACTTGCGAAACCTCAACAAGTTCCTGGCAAGGGAGAAGTTCAAGATGCTTACCCTTGGAATCCTGCTGCCCTACCTCCAACAGGGAGACTGGCTATGCTCCTTAGATCTAAAGGATGCCTATACTCACATCCTTATTCATCCAGACCACAGACAATATCTCAGGTTTGTTGTGGGAGGAAATCATTACCAGTACAGAGTACTGCCCTTTGGCCTATCCTCCGCCCCCAGGGTGTTCACCAAATGCCTAGCAGTGGTGGCGGCCTATCTAAGACTTCAAGGCCTTTTTGTATTTCCATACCTGGACGACTGGCTCATCAGAGCCCAGTCTTCCCAAGAGGCCACTCAGGCCACTCATTGCACTGTGACTCTGCTCCAGCACTTGGCATTTGTCATAAACTTTGCAAAGTCCACTTTGCTCCCCTCTCAAAATCTCGAATTCATAGGCGCAATGTTGAACACACTTCAGGCGCGGGCCTTCCTGCCTTTAGACAGGGCACACAGGCTCATGGATCTCGCCAGTCACTTTCACAGCAATTCCCTGGTCTCTGCCAGGCAATTTCTGAGACTGCTCGGCCATATGGCTTCCATGGTCCATGTGACCCCCAATGCCCGCCTGAACATGCGACCTGCTCAGTGGTGCCTTCGCACTCAATGGCATCAGGCCACGGGGAGCCTGGCGGACTCAGTACAGGTATCCGACCTGCTGATCTCTTCTCTGCGGTGGTGGCTTCATCTGCCAAACCTGGTGCTGGGAGTGGATTTTCAATCTCCTCCGCCTTCTCAGTGCTGACAACCGATGCTTCTCTCCTGGGTTGGGGAGCGCATTGCCAAGGTTCATGTACTCAAGGCCTCTGGACTCCTTGGGAGTCTGCTCAGCAGATAAACTTCCTGGAGCTCAGAGCCATCCGCCTAGCTCTGAGAGCCTTCTCCCACCTCACTTCTCACCAGTCTGTGCTGGTCCAGACGGACAATCAAGTTGCAATGTTCTACGTGAACAAACAAGGAGGCACAGGCTCCTTCCTTCTCTGTCAGGAGGCACAAAAACTGTGTTCTTGGGCCGTCCTTCATGGCATCCTCCTCAAAGCTGTCTATCTCCCAGGTCAAGAAAATTACCTGGCAGACAAGCTGAGCAGGATCCTCCAACCTCACAAGTGGAGATTGGATCCGTTGGTGGTTCAGCAGATCTTTCTCAAGTGGGGCCTCCTCACCATGGATCTATTTGCCAGTCCCCTGAACCGGCAGCTTCCCAGATTCTGCTCTAGACAACCGCATCCTCTCAGAGTAGCGGCGGATGCTTTTCTGATTCCACGGTCCACAGGCCTCCTGTATGCCTTTCCTCCCATGCCACTGGTGTCTCGGACACTCTTCAAAGTTCTCAGAGACGGAGCCTCGATGATCCTAGTGGCTCCCCGGTGGCCGAGACAACCCTGGTTCCCGCTTCTAATGCAGCTGGCAGTGGACACTCCTCTTCCTCTGGGGTTTCAACCCGGTCTCCTGTCGCAGGATCATGGGACTCTCCTACACCCCAACCTCCAGTCCCTTCATCTGATGGCCTGGCTGCTGAAAGGGTAGTCCTTGCTCCCCTCCTGCTGCCTCGGGAGGTGGAAGGGGTCGTCTTGGCCTCCAGGCGGCCCTCCACCCGGAAGTCTTATGCTCTTAAGTGGCGTCGGTTCTCCGTGTGGTGTGCTCAGCAGTCTGAGAATCCCTTCTCCTTCTTGGTGGCAGTGGTCTTGCAATATTTGCTTTACCTCTCCAATCTGGGCCTTAAGTCCAACTCTGTCAGGGTCCACCTCAGTGCTCTCTCTGCGCATCACGCACCGGTGGATGGCAGGCCTCTTTCCAACCACCCTTTGGTGGCTCGTTTTCTCCAAGGCCTCCTTCTCCTTAAGCCTCCTTTGCGCCCACCAGCCCCTGAATGGGATCTGAATGTGGTCTTGCAGCAGATTACCTGTCCGCCCTTTGAACCTATGGCTACCTGCCCTCTTCGTTTTCTTTCCTGGAAAACTTTGTTCTTGGTAGCCCTTACCTCTGCTAGGCGCGTTAGTGAACTGCAGGTCCTAGTGTCTGATCCTCCTTACACTAGCTTCTACAGGAATAGGGTAGTCTTACGGACTCACCCTAAATTTCTTCTAAAAGTGGTTTCTCCTTTTCATCTCAACCAGGAGGTGGTTCTTCCGACCTTCTTTCCCAGGCCGCACACCAGCTGGGCTGAAATGGTCCTGCATACCCTGGACTGTAGGAGGGCCTTGTCCTTCTACCTTGACCGTACGCGGGAGCATAGGAGGGCTGTTCAGCTCTTCGTTTCTTTTGACCCCAATAAGTTGGGGCTCCCTGTCTTCAAGCGTACTTTGTCCATCTGGATCGCTGACTGTATCGCCTGGGCTTATGGGGCAGCCGGCCTCTCGTTGGACGGTCAAGTCATGGCTCATCGTGTCAGGGCGAAGGCTGCGTCAGTGGCTCATCTCCGCTCTGTTCCGTTGGCAGACATCTGCCGGGCCGCTACTTGGTCTTCAAGCCAGACTTTTGCGGCCCATTACTGCCTGGAGAGGGACAGTGCTTTCGGTCAGGCAGTCCTCCATAATCTCTTTGAGGTTTAGGCAACTCCTACCCTCCGGCCCTGGTGTTGGGCTACCGGTCGGGGGCGTTTTCAGAGAAGATTCCTTCCTTCTGTGCTACTGAGCTAGAGGGAGCTCATTTTTCCGCTTGAGGTCTCCGGTAGCCTTAAGCTAGGGAGTCCCATATGTGAGGACTGACTTCTTGCTTGGTCCTGGAGAAAGAGTAGTTACTCACCTGTAACAGGTGTTCTCCAGGAGCAGCAGGAATCAGTCTTCACAACCCTCCCTCCTCCCCTTGGAGTTGCAGTCCTATCATTTCGTTTTTGCTAATTTTTTTGCTGTCTTTTAGCTATGTCTTCAGACTGAGCAAGATGGCACCCTTGGGCGGGAAGGGGACCGCGCATGCGCGCTGCAGTTCCCAAAGGCTTTCTTTGAAAGCTGGGGAAATTGCTCCGCGAGGGCTCCGTCGGTGCCGACGTCACCCATATGTTAGGACTGATTCCTGCTGCTCCTGGAGAACACCTGTTACAGGTGAGTAACTACTCTTTATGTTTTTTGTCCAAAAGTTTGTTTTTCTAGCAAGAAATAATGGCATTGGTATTATAACTTTTCGTTCCTTTTTTTTCTTTGAGCTTTATTTATATAACTCTTACTTCACCCTCTAATTGGACATACACAGGTTCTTCAGTCAGCCCGGGGCAAAATAGTGCCCTTTGCTCCCTGGGTTCTTTTCTAATGGGAGAGAAGTAAAAGTCTTTCAAGGGCCTAGCCTGGTGGAAAGTGTTTGTTTCTTATTTATTTATTGGAAATTTTTATACCGCATTTTCCAGGAGATCAAATGCGGTTTACAGAGAACAGAACTTTGAATTGTACAGGAATGGTACATATTCATTTACATTAAACAGATAACTATATACATTAGAATAGGAACAATTAACTATTTAACTATATGCATATTGAATCTGGAGAGATTAGATTTTGTTTAGGTCAAGTAGAGCTATTCTGAATAACATTTGTTAGGGGAATGGTGTCTGGAATTGACTGATGGGGTGGCTTGGTTCTGTTCTATATAGGAGTATTCATTTGTGTTTCCAAAGTGTAGAGTGAACAGGTGGATTTTCAGGTACTTACAGAAAGTGGAAAGGTCATCTATGGATCTTATGCTGTCTGGGGAAATTTTTCCAGAGAATAGGAGAGAAGTGGGAGAAAGCTCTGCTGTTGATTGATTTTCTGGATTTCTTGAAGCCAGCTGGGATGGTTAGCTTGTTTTTGTTATGTTCTCTTTGGTTTTGGGGGTTGATTTCCTTGGATATAAGTGTATTGAGGTGTGATGTGGCAATATCTTTAATGAGTTTGAAGGTAGTTACTAGTATTTTGTTCTGTATACGGCTTTGGACTGGAAGCCAATGAAGGTTGTATAGTATAGGAGTGATGTGTTCTGATAAGTTGACGTTTGATGTTATCCTTGCTACGATGTTCTGAGCTAACTGAAGTTGTCTTATAGATTGTTTAGGTAGACTTTGGAGGGTTATGTTTCAGAAATCGAAGTGAGGTGTGACAGTGGCATTGATAATAGATTTAAAGTCTTGGGGGGTAGAGGCTTAGACGGATCTGTTTCAACATTCTAAGTTTGTAAAAAAATGTTCTTGTTGTTTGTTTAATGTGAGATAACATGTTAAGAGAGCTATCCAGAGTTACTTCTAGGTATTTTACTTCGCTTTTTACAGCTAAGTTTGCATCTTGTATTGAGATAAATGCTGGGGGGGGGGGGGGGATGAAGGTTTGATTCTTTGTTATATATAGTGCTTCTTCTGTTTTGTTAAGATTAAAGTTGAGGTTTTGAGGTGATAGCCAGTTTGCTGCTTCTGAGAAACAGTCTAAGATTTGTTGAATTGACGGGTTGGGGATACTGAGTGGGAGGTATATCATAATGTCGTCTACGTAAAAATGGTAATTTACTTGGAATTTTTTGAAGATTGTGCAGATGGGTTGTAGGTAAATGTTAAACAAAAGTGCGGAAAGAGCAGAGCCTTGTGGGAGGCCTTGTTTAGGTCTGGGATATATGTGGTCCAATATGTACTTGCTGGGTTCTGTGGGATAGATGTGAGGTGAACCATTGAAGTACTGTATCTTTTATGCCTATCTGTTGTAATATGGTGAGCATTATGCGGTGGTTTATACTGTCGAAGGCAGCCGATATGTCTAAAAATAAGAGGAGAAATGCCTGTTTAATATTGTCAATACCGCATGAGAGACGATCAGTCAGGACAATAAGGAGGGTCTCTACAACATGGTATGGGCGAAAGCCATATTGGTTTTCATCCAGGGGTGCAAAGGTGTCAATATGGTCTTGGAGCTGGATTTCTACTACCTTTGTGATTAGCTTTGCCAGGAAGGGGAGGCTAGATATGGGTCTGTATGAAGTAGGGGAGTTTTTGTCGAGTGCGTTGTTTTTTTAGGATGGGGCGCACTAGGACGTGCTTTAAAATAGGGGGGATGTACCCCTTTTGGAGTGAGAGATTGACAATTGGGAGGATGATAGAGGATAATTCAGTTTTTGTATGATGTGGTGGTGTTGATTTTGGATATGAGATTCCTAAGCATGTCTTTTGAGGTAGGTGAGAAAGTAAACTATCATGTGTTTGGAATTATGTGATATATGTTTTGTTCAGTGGTTGGTAGAGCATGAGATTTTAATTTTTCTTTGTAATAATTTGCTAAGACTTGGTGATCCATGAGTTGGTCACTTGGGTCTTTGCCATGTTGTTGGTTAAAGATTTTACAATTTCAAATAACTCTCTTGGTCGGTTCATAGATTTGGACAGGATAGTGGAGTAGTGTTCTTTTTTTTTGTGGCGGTGATGGTTTCTCGATATTGCTTTAGTTTGGCTATATAGTGTGCTTGATGATCTGAAGATTTTGTGTTTCGCCATTTGCATTCACTTTTCCTAAGGTTGGCTTTCAGTTGTTCAAACTCTGGTCTGAACCAGGCAGGGTTGTTCTTTTTTGTGGTGGTGTTGGGTGGTGGTTCTATAATGGACGCTTTGGATATGATGTGGTTCCAGGATGATATAGCTCCATCTAGGTTCGTTGGGTTTGTTGTAAATTGTTGAATGGTCTGATTAAGGAAGTCATCTTTGTCACATTTCTTGTATTTTTTGTGATGTGAATTGGATGTGGGTGCCATGATTGGGTTGTCATAAATAGGGAGCTGGAATTTGATGAAGTGATGGTCAGACCAGGGTACTGGTAGTACTTTGAGTATGGAGGGGTTGTAGTTGAGTATTATTTTAGGTAGGAACACTAAGTCAAGTGTGTTCACCTTAACATGGGTTTGAGTGTCAATGATTTGGCGATAGTCCAAGTCTTTGATGGAGGTTAGGAAGGGTGAGGCTTGGTTATATGATTGGGACGCTAGATTGAGATTACCTAATAGGATTAGTGGGTTCTTACAGGTGGATGAGCATAAGATCTCAGATATTATGTCCAAGTTATCTGTGTTCGCAATGGGTGGTCTGTATGTTAAGCAGAGATAAAGGGATCTGAGTTCTATGGCAAGTAAGTCTATGTTTCCTTCGTTTTTTGATGTTGTCAGTGTGGCTTTAAGATTATCCTTTATAATCACGCCTCCACCTCTTTTTGTGTGTCTGTGTGAGTAGAAAATTTTGTTCTCCAGGACCAAGCAGGAAGTCAGTCCTCACTTATGGGTGACGTCGGCGCCGACGGAGCCCTCGCGGAGCAATTTTCCCCAGCTTTCAAAGAAAGCCTTTGGGAATTGCAGCGCGCATGCGCGGTCGCCTTCCCGCCCGAGGGTGCCATCTTAGCCAGTCTTCTTTTTTCCGCGGAGCCCTACAGACGTCCCCGTCTTGTCCCCGCGAAAAAGTTGATTTTCTTCTTTGTTTTATCCTTTTTTCTTTCGGTTCGACGCCGATCGTTTTCCCGCCCGGACTCGCGACGCCGGTCTCGAGTCCTCTTACTTTTTTCGGTTTTTCTGACTTAGTCAGCTTTCGTTTTCGGTTTCCCTGGCAGCCCGGTCCTTTGACCTCGCAGGGGCCCTTTTTCCCCCGATGGCTGCCAGTGGGTTTAAGCGGTGTGGTCGGTGTGACCGAAATATGTCACTAACCAACACACACGACTTTTGCCTCCGCTGCCTGGGCCCGGATCATGAGGAACTGATCTGTGGGCCCTGCAGCAAACTGTCCTCAAAGGCGTTGAGGAGTCGGCGGCATCAGCGTGAGAGAATCTTCGCTGACCCCAGCCGTACCCGGACCTCGTCGGAGGCCTCCGTGTCGAAAGGCTCCAGCTCGGACCGTCGCCGGAGCTCCTCCGACCGGGGTTCTCCCTCCGGGGACCATCGTCGGAAGGGAAAACCCGCGAGGGCGGCGTCGGTGGACGCTCCTGGTTCCGCGAGGGCCAGGTCGCATAGCCCCGACAGCCGCCCCGGGTCCTTGGAGAAGGAACACATCCCGAAGCGACCTCGCCTGGAGTCGGAGATGCCTGCCCGGGTAAGTCCTGTGGTCCTTCTGGACTCACCTCCGCGACAGCCGACGTCGGGCCCGACGCCGTCGGGGCCCGAGTCGGGGGCTGCTGGGTCACCTGAGCTCGGACTCAGGTTGACGGCCTTGGAGAGCAGACTGTCTGCCTTCATGGACCAGCAGCGGGCACTGCTCGCTGGCCTCGCTGGCGCCGCTGCCCCGACCGCCGGGACGTCGACGTCCAAGTCGACCCCGGAGACCGAGCCGATCCTCGAGTCGATGAGAACTCGAGTCGATCCTCGGTCGAGGTCACCCTCGGCCTCCCGTTCGGGACCGAGGTCGCCGACACCGACTCCCTCGACGTCGGGGCGGCTGGCGCCGCACCCTGCCCGGGCCGACCCCACCGAGTCCTCGTCGGAGTCGGTCTGGGAGTCTGAGGAGGAAGAGTCACCTGATTCTTTCCGGACTCGGTGTGTCCCATCGGACTCACCGGGGTCCGAGCCTCGGAAGCAGTCCCCCCCGGAGGATGCCCGGTTCTCGGACTTCGTTAGGGATATGGCCAAGGCTTTGGCCTTCCCTGCGGATCCCGAGGAGGAGCCTCGAGCCGAAGAGCTCGACGCCCTCCAGTATCACTCTCCTGCGAGGGAACACTTTACTGTGCCGGTTCCTCCTATGCTGGAACGACTACTCTTCCGCATGTGGGAGAGTCCGGCCTCCTCGCCGGTCCTGAGCAAGCGGGTCGATTCTATCTATCGGGTCCGCAAGAGCCCTGGCTTTCAGAAGGCACAGCTGCCACACACCATTCCATGGTAGTGGAATCGGCCATGCATCGTCTTAAGAGCCAGAAGATGCACTCCTCGGTGCCTCCTGGAAGGGAGGCCCGTAACCTGGATGGCCTTGGCAAGAAGTGCTTCCAGGGCTCTATGCTCGCATGTCGTGTCCAGACTTACCAGCTCTACATGGGCATGTATCTACGGGATCTGGCTAAAGAGCTAGCCGGATTCTCCGCTGGTCTCTCCGAGGAGCCCTTGCGGAGGTTCCTAGCCTTGTCCACGGGCATTCGGGAATGCTCAAAGTTCATGTCCCGAGCAGCCTATGATGGCTTTGAGGCCTCGGCTCGAGTGGCCGCAGCCGGCATCGGTGCCCGTCGACAGGCTTGGCTTCAGTCGTCAGACCTTGAGCCCTGGGTGCAGGACAAGTTGGTCGATGTCCCCTGCCGAGGCGAAAACCTCTTTGGCAAGCCCATGGCGGAAAAGGCTGCACAAATTGAGACTGAGACTCTCACCAGGACCAGGCTTTCTAGGAAGACCTCCGCCCCTTCCCAGAAAAAGAATGGCTCGGGGAAAAAGTCCTTTTACCCGAGGAAGGCGGCTGCCTACAAACAGTACCCCCATTATCAGGCCCCTGCAGCTCCCCAACAGGGCCAGCAGGCCAAGGGACGGGGTAAAGGGTCCCGTAGGCAGCAAGCCCCCAAGCCTGCACCACCAGCCCCTGCTCAGCAGGGTGGGGGTTTTTGACTCGCTCAGCATAGCCTCTCCCCCCCCGCTGGTTCCTCCCAGCACCGGAGGCCGGCTGGTTCACTTCGCCCACAGGTGGTCCAGCATCACCGCAGATGCCTGGGTGCTTCAGGTCGTGCGAGAAGGCTACCTTCTCCACTTCCATCAGGTCCCTCCCTCCTATTTTCCGGGAGAACCTCCGCGCCCCCCTCTGCACAGGGAGTTGCTCCTTCAGGAGTTAGCAGGTCTTCTGCAGGAACAGGCGGTGGAACCGGTGCCACACCACCTGAGAGGTCAAGGCTTTTATTCAAGGTATTTTCTGATACCAAAGAGAACAGGGGGCCTCAGACCCATCCTGGACTTGCGCAACCTCAACAAGTTCCTTGTGCGGGAGAAGTTCAAAATGCTTACCCTTGGAATCCTTCTGCCCTACCTCCAGCAGGGAGATTGGCTATGCTCCTTGGATCTAAAGGATGCCTACACGCACTTCCTCATCCACCCAAGCCACCGCCAATACCTAAGGTTTGTGGTGGCAGGAAATCATTACCAGTACAGAGTACTGCCCTTTGGCCTGTCCTCCGCACCGCGAGTCTTCACAAAATGTCTCGCGGTCGTGGCGGCCCATCTCCGGCTTCACGGCCTCTACGTCTTTCCGTACCTCGACGACTGGCTCATCAGAGCAGCGTCCGCTCAGGAGGTCACCAACGCCACGGGCCGCACGGTGACTCTGCTGCAGCACTTGGGCTTTGTTATAAACTTCGCAAAGTCCACTTTGCTCCCCTCACAGGATCTCGAGTTCATCGGCGCAAGGCTGCACACTCCTCAGGTGCGAGCGTACCTACCGCTCGACAGGGCTCAACGGCTCATGGACCTAGCCGACCGCTTTCGCAGCCAGCCCCTGGTCTCCGCCAGGCGCTTCCTGAGACTGCTCGGCCATATGGCTTCCACCGTCCATGTGACCCCCAATGCCCGCCTGAATATGCGGTCTGCTCAATGGTGTCTCCGCCAGCAGTGGCGACAAGCCACGGGCGGCCTAGCAGACCTAGTGCGCGTTTCCGAGCCGCTGGTCTCGTCTCTCCGGTGGTGGCTCCGGCAGCCGAACCTGATATTCGGAATGCCTTTCCAGTCACCTCAGCCGACCCGGGTGCTAACCACCGATGCATCCCTCCTGGGCTGGGGAGCGCATTGCCAAGAGGCATGTACTCAGGGCCTCTGGTCCACGTGGGAGTCTGCTCAGCAGATCAACTTCCTGGAGCTCAGGGCGATCCGCCTAGCTCTCAAGGCCTTCTCCCACCTGACTTCCCAACAGTCCGTCCTTGTCCAGACGGACAATCAAGTTGCCATGTTCTACGTGAACAAGCAGGGGGGCACGGGCTCCTTCCTCCTCTGCCGGGAGGCACAGAAGCTCTGCTCTTGGGCCGTCAGTCACGGCATTCTCCTCAAGGCAGTTTATCTCCCGGGCCAAGAAAATTGCCTTGCAGACAAACTCAGCAGGGTCCTCCAGCCGCACGAGTGGCGTCTGGATCCCTTGGTAGTTCAGAAGCTCTTCCTCAAGTGGGGTCTCCCCACGGTGGATCTCTTTGCCAGTCCTCACAACCGGCAGCTTCCTCGCTTCTGCTCTCGTCTGCCACACCCCCTTCGGGTTGCGGCGGACGCCTTTCTGATCTCGTGGTCGGGGAGCCTTCTGTACGCTTTCCCTCCCATCCCGCTAGTCTCTCGGACTCTTTTCAAGGTTCTCCGAGAAAAAGCCTTCATGATCCTGGTGGCCCCTCGCTGGCCCAGGCAGCCGTGGTTTCCGCTCCTGCTGCAACTGGCGGTGGAGGATCCAATCCCTCTGGGGGTACAACCGGATCTCCTCACTCAGGATCAGGGGTCCCTCCTGCACCCCAACCTCAGGTCTCTCAACCTCATGGCCTGGCTGCTGAGAGGGTAGTCCTTGCTCCCCTTCTCCTGCCGGCGGAGGTGGAGGAGGTCGTCTTGGCTTCGCGACGGCCTTCTACCCGCAAATGCTACGCCCTTAAATGGCGTCGCTTTGCAGTCTGGTGTACCCAACAGTCTCAGGATCCCTTCTCCTGCCCGGTGTCGGTGATCTTGCAGTACTTGCTGCACCTCTCTAATCTGGGACTTAAGTCCAACTCCGTCAAAGTTCACCTCAGTGCTCTTTCAGCACATCATGTGCTGGTGGACGGCAGACCTCTCTCCAACGACCCTCTCGTAGCGAGGTTTCTCCGAGGTCTCCTTCTACTTAAACCACCTCTGCGCCCGCCAGCGCCTGACTGGGACCTGAATGTGGTTTTGCAGCGGATCACCTGTCCGCCTTTTGAACCTATGGCTACCTGTTCTCTCCGTTTTCTGTCTTGGGAAACACTGTTCTTGATAGCCCTCACTTCCGCTAGACGCGTAAGTGAATTGCAGGCCCTCGTGTCTGATCCCCCTTACACTAGGTTCTACAAGAATAGGGTAGTCCTACGGACTCATCCGAAATTTCTGCCTAAAGTGGTCTCCCCTTTTCACATCAATCAGGAGGTGGTACTTCCAACCTTCTTTCCCAGACCACACTCCAGCCGAGCTGAGACGGTCCTCCATACCCTGGACTGTAGAAGGGCTCTGAACTTCTACCTTGACCGTACGCGGGAGCACCGTAAAGCTGCTCAGCTTTTTGTGTCTTTTGACCCCAATAGATTGGGGCTCCCGGTCTCCAAGCGTACTCTGTCCATCTGGGTTGCGGACTGTATCTCTTGGGCTTATGGGGCAGCCGGACTCTCCTTAGAAAGTCGAGTCACGGCTCATTGCGTTCGGGCAAAGGCCACGTCAGTGGCTTACCTCCGCTCTGTTCCGCTGGCAGACATCTGCCGGGCCGCTACTTGGTCTTCGAGCCAGACTTTTGCGGTCCATTACTGTCTCGAGAGGGAGTCCCGTAGGGACAGTGCTTTCGGACAGGCAGTCCTCCGTAATCTCTTTGAGGTCTGAGCAACTCCTACCCTCCATCCCGGATGTGGGCTACCGGTGGGTGATATTTCAGCGAAGATTCTATCCTTCTGTGCTGCTGAGCTAGAGGGAGCTCATTTTTGTGCTTAGGGTCTCCGGTAGCCTTGAGCTTGGGAGTCCCATAAGTGAGGACTGACTTCCTGCTTGGTCCTGGAGAAAGCGTAGTTACTCACCTGTAACAGGTGTTCTCCAGGAGCAGCAGGAATCAGTCCTCACTACCCTCCCTCCTCCCCTTGGAGTTGCAATCGTCTGCTTATGTTCTTTTTGCAAATTTTTATGCTGTCTTTTTTTAGCTATGTCATCTGACTGGCTAAGATGGCACCCTCGGGCGGGAAGGCGACCGCGCATGCGCGCTGCAATTCCCAAAGGCTTTCTTTGAAAGCTGGGGAAAATTGCTCCGCGAGGGCTCCGTCGGCGCCGACGTCACCCATAAGTGAGGACTGATTCCTGCTGCTCCTGGAGAACACCTGTTACAGGTGAGTAACTACGCTTTGCCTGGGGCTTTCAGTTGGTTTATTAATATTGTATCTGTGTCTGTGAGCCATGTCTCTGTTATGCATATCATGTCAGGAGAATCATCATTTAGTAGATCTTGGAAGATTGGAATTTTATTCTGTATGGACCTTGCACTGATGAGGTAGCATTTTAAGTGTTTAAATTGTGGCTGAGTTAGGTTTGTTTCTGGGGATTGAGCTAAGTTAAATGTTGATGAGCCTATTCTAATTATGTTTGGGTATGTGAAGATATCTGGGGATGTAGTGGGTTGGGGGGTGTCTAGTAGTATTGGGTTGAGTTTAGCACATGGGTGAGTATTGTCATGCTGACTAGGATGAAAATGGCATTTTTTAACCAGAATGAAGTTCTCGTATCCATAATGAGTTTTTATTCAAGGTAGATTGGGAGGATATAGTAGCCAGGTGAGAGATGACACTTCAAAAAGGTAGTGGGTGGTGAAATATATGAATGCAGCAATAGTATTGAGGTGTAGAGGCAGTAATGTGGTATAACTGGGTATATGGTGAGGGGTGGGTGTTGGCATAAAGTAAGATGGATTTGAAAGGTAAAGTGGGGATAAGATTTCTAGATATCGATTTAGCAGTTAATGGGTAAATAGAGCTTGGGAGTAATGGCTGTAAATTACAATTACCATAGATTGGATCACTGAATTCTACTGGTCTAGACAAGTGTTTTAGTGGAACAATATGAACAAACCTAAGAGTCTGGTTCAGTAGAGAGGATGGTGTGGAAGACCGGCTTGACTTACTGGTTATAGCGGTCGAGGTCAGGCGATTGAGGAACGATATTTTGTAGTTCTTGTTAGTCCTGGAGTTCCTCCTCCATTCCACACTGAAGGGCCCTCTGGTGAGGCCCTCCAGCGTGGGCCCGCCAGGCGTGGGTGTGCCTTAGGCCCACTCAGATTTAAGCGGAACACCTTGTGGGTGCAGTTAGAGCAGCCACGTGTAGCATTATGAGGACCCTATGCAGTTCCTTGTGCAGGATGATTAAGCGGCGTTCTCATCTTCGACAATGTTGCTGGCTAGGTTGCAGAGCAGGAGTTTAGCTGGTTGTTGGAGCTGGAGAGAATTGCTTTTTCCTCGGGGGAGCTCAGATGGTAGATGCAGCCCCGGATCGCACAAAGAGGGGTTTTTCTTCCTATTGAAATAAACATACAGCCACACAGTAATGTATTGTACTAAAAATAAATTCATTTACTAGAATATTTGATGCAACTAATTGATTAGGCATACAGTGCATTTAATTCTGGTACAATCCATCCAGCAAATCAAAAAGGCAAAAACAATCCAAACATTTACAAAACAGTCACTCAACCAGTATGTTGTAGCATATTGATATGTCATCAGATCCAATAAGGTATGCTGTGGAAAAATTGCAACTGCCTGATGCTAAGGTTTACACCAGTGCCCATCTTTGATCTCAGCACCTTGCAAGAAACCAGCACCATAGTAAATGGTGGCAGAAAAGACCACAATGATCCATCCAATTTACTTAGTTGAGTTTCATCCACTTCAGGTAGATGAACACAAAGAAATCCTATATATATCCCAATGCCGGCTCTCCCTTCCACGTGTTTTAACTGTCCTTTTCTTAATCCTTTTCCCATCACTGCCTTTCACATCTTTCCCGAGCGCATCCATAATCTGCTGGGGATGTGAGAGCACTCTTTAGCAGCTCCTGCCATGATACAGGTGAATCAGTTAATTTGAAAAGCCACTACAAAACTATTCCATTGTGATAGCTTCACGTGTGTCTCCATTCCCTCTCCTTTGTCGTTTTTTTCAACCCAACAGAAGTTGGAAAGAATTATACAAAAGGGTCAAGAAATGTCAGTCTCTGTCTGGGGACAATGTAGCTCTATGAAAATTAAACAGAATAGCATGGCATCTGGGGGAAAAACGGTCAAAAGGCACTTCGAGTTTGAAAACAGGCCAGATCGGCCAGGAGTTCCAGAGTAATAATCCTGGACCAATTACTAAATATGGTCTCCCATACAAAATCAGTTACTAAAGCCATATACTTCAAATTACGCATGATCCAACATCTTAGACCTTTACTAGAAGATCACGATTTCAGAACAGTCCTTCGAGCACTACTAACCCCCTCCTTTGATTCCTGCAACAGCATCCTATAGGGCCTATCGAAGAAAACCATCAACCAACTCCAACTAGCCCAAAATGTGTCAGCACGAAGCCTATATAAGGCGCAGTGCACTGATTATATCACCTCATTTATCTATGACCTCCACTGGTTACCAGTCACTACAAGAATAAAATAAAAATACTTGTTGATTATATTCAGGCACCACAATAAAATAGCCAAAACTCCGCTGTCCTCACTCCTCTTGTCCCCTACTAAATCTAGATTACGAAGACACTGCTCCCAAAACACCTCTGCCATACCCAATCACATCCGTAATACTAACTAATTTACCAGCTCCAGAGCTTTCTCATACATTGCCCCAGTATTATGGAATTCTCTTCCTGACAACTTAAAAGCAGTAAAAGATCTTATACAGTTCCAAAAAGACCTAAAGGCATGTTTGTTCATTGAGTATTATGGTAACTCCAATGATACATTCCAAGCCCAAGCTAATTTGAGACACAGCATTATCTGGCTTTGAGAATGTGAATACATAAATTATGAAGCATCTGAGTTTCCCTCTTACCCAACATTGTGTTTATTATTAGTGCAACTATGTATATAGTTGATTGTAAGATAGCTCTAACAAGTTAACTGTACATAAGTATTATGTTCAATGTAAAGTTTTATTCGATGTTCTATGTAAACCGTCCCTGATCTCTGGAAGGGATGGTATATAAAAGCATGTTAAATAAATAAATAAATAAAAAATAATAAGCCCCTGAAAACAACAGTTCAATGTATTTCTATGGGAGAAGGAATCCCAGCTTCCTCAGCATGGAAACTTGCATGTAGTGAAATATAGCAGTTAGGGAATTGCTCCTTTCAACCTGCCTTCCCCCTGTTTTTTCAACTCTTCCTAAATCTCAAATTGCTCTTTTTCAAAAAAAATCCCCTGCAACCCCTCCATGACCCTTCAAGCTGACCTTACTCCCAACACTCCCAGCAAGTGTCCCACCATCCCATAAATTGTCCCACCCCCAAATACAACTACCAGACTAGCTCATCGCTCTGCAGACTCATACTTACTGCCCCACCCCTCAAAAAATCTATTCCCTACAAATCCCTCACCACTACCAAATTGCCACAATCGCCAGCATAAACTTTCCTCCTGCACCCTGCCCCCTGCCCTACCTCCAGAATTACTTACAGAATTGCCCCAATACCACACAAACTGCCTCCATCCCTGCTGCCCCATCACCCTACAAACTTCCCCTACCCTGCTAGCTTTCCCCATCCATAAAATCTACCACACTCTTAACTATCCCACAACTCTGCAAAAATGCCCCACCTCCAAAAAACTAATCCCTATAACTGTTTCATCACCCCCAAACTGCCCCAGGACCCAAAAAGAGACCCCCCATAACTGCCCCAACACTAAAAACTACACCTTTCAACTTCCACACACCCCACAAATTATTCCCCTGCATCTGGCCCACCACCCCACCAATTACCTCCAACTCAAAAAAAGTACAACTGTCCAGAAACATAGAAACATAATGATAGAAAAAGACCACATGTTCTATCTAGTCTGTCCTTCCATATCAACCACTTTTTTCCTTTAGAGATCCTCTGTGTTTGTCTCATGCTTTTTTGAATTCAGATACTGTCCTCATCTCTACTACTCGTACCTCGACTGGGAGACAATTCCATGTATCCACCACTCTTTCCGTAAAGAAATATTTCTGCATATCACTCCTGAATCTATCCTCTTTATAAGAACATAAGAACATAAGATATGCCATACTGAGTCAGACCAAGGTCCATCAAGCCCAGTATCCTGTTTCCAACAGTGGCCAATCTAGGTCATACGTACCTAGCAGTTTCCCCAAAAGACACAGGTTCCACAATGCTTGTATTGGGTCAAGCAGTGATATCCTGGGTCCCTTCTTAATAATGGTTTATGGACCTTTCCTCCAGGAACTTGTCCAAACCTTTTTTAAACCCTCATCCCATGTCCCCTCATAGTAGAGCTTGCTTTCAGTTGAAAGAGGATCTCCTCCTGTGCATTTATGCCATGGAGGTATTTAAACGTCTCAATCATATCACCTCTATCCCCCCTTTCCTCTAAGGTGGACATATTAAGATTCTTAAGTCTGTCCTCATATGCTTTATAATGAAGACCACTAGCCATTTTAGAATGTTTTCATCTCCAAAAACGACTACATCTCTCTGGTAAATTCCCCACCCCCCTGCAGACTATCTCACCCCAAAAGCTCACCCCCACATCTACTAACCCCCGAACCCCTCCGCAACTCCACAAGTGTCCCACCATCCGACAAACTGTCCTCACTTCCAAGAAATACCCCTCTACCATTGCTCCAGCATTCTGAAAATTGCCTCCATCCCACAAAAACCCCCTCCTACTACTGCCCTCCAAAACTACTAATACTACTATTGATCATTTGGATAGCACTACAAGGCGTACACAGTGCTGTACAGAGACATGTAAGAGATGGTCCCTGCTCATCAGAGCTGGACTAGGATATATCTATGGGAATGGTAAGGAAACACATAGTTGGAGAGCAGGAGACTATGCAGATCATGATCCAAAAGCAGCCTTGAATAGGTGAATTTTCAGCCTGGATTTGAAAAGGCCCAAAGATGAAGCTTGACATACTGTTTCAGGTAGTTTGTTCCAAGTAAAAGGAGCAGCAAGCTGGAAAGATCGAAGTCAGAAGGTGGCTGTGGAAGAGAAGGGCATAGATAGAAGTGATCTGTGTCCCTTGTAACTGCTCCACTACTCTGCAAACTGCCTCCACTTCCAAGAAATATCCTGCTAGCTTTCCTTACACATCAAAAACTACCACCCCACAACCTGTCTCCACCCACAAGAACTATTCCTCCACACACACAGCCATGCATAAACATACAAAGCAGAGATCACAGACACGCACACACACAGTGCAGATACAAATGGATGTGCACATGCACACATATATATGCAGAGGGATTGAAAAGAGCTATGCTCTGCATGCTTTCCCCCCTTGTTTTATTTTTTTTTGGAAGAAACTACTAGGGCTTTCAGTTCTTTGGCTCTTTTTTTGGTCATAATACCTCTTCTTGCCTGCTACATAGAGGTTGGTATGCAGCACAATATTTTTGTTAATCTGTGTTTGCCTCGGGCTTGAAAAGGTTGAGAAATACTGTATTATACATTTCTTCCAGGGCTGCTTTTAGCTATGGGCAAAAGGGGCAGCTGTTCATAGGTAAATTTAGGTATGAGGGCAAGCTGCTGAAACGTACTGGATTTTGCTCTTCTGAAAGACTGCAGCCATATGGCTTCTGCTACTGCTACTTATCATTTGCATAGTGCTACAAGGCATACACAGCACTGTTCATCAGAGCTTACAATCTAATCAAGATGAAGAACATTACAAAATTGGGGACTAGAATATGGTAAGATATAAAAAGTGGTGAACAAGAGAATGAGGGACATCAGGATCCAAATGCAGCCTCGAAGAGGTGGTTTTTAGCCTGGGTTTGAATAGGGCTAGAGAAGGATCCTGACATACTGACTCAGGTAGTTTAATACAGGCATATGGAGCAGCAAGGTGGAATGAATGAAGTCTGGAGTTGGCAGTGACAGAGAAGAGCGCAAATAAAAGGGATCTGCCAGAGGAGCGGAGCTCCCAAGGAGGGATGTCAGGAGAGTTAAGAGAGGAGGTGCTGTTTCCTTAAGTGCCTGTTTTCATTTAGTGCTGGCAACGGCAACCGCAGCAGCAGCTGCTTGGGTGCTTCTGCAAACCAGGCTCTGTCTCCCAATAAAAAGAAAATGGCAGTTTGTGAAGCATGGGCAAACCACGGGGTGTGGATAGGAGTGGCTGGAGGGGCTCAGACTGCACCTTTTCCCCAAAAAGCTGCTTGTAGCTGGTCTAGCCATCTCCACTTCCTACCACTACAGTCTTTGTTGGCTGCAACATTTCAAGCTGTGTGAACATGTTGAAATGTTGAAAGTGATCTCATTGATGATCTTCTGATATCATCAATGCGATGTGCCACGCTTGTGATTTGAACGCGAGCATTTGTGTGGCTTGACAATGTTGCAGTCATCTAGGAAAGTCTCAATGGGAAGTAGAGGGGCAACTTCCAGCAGAGGCCAGCAGTGAGTGTGGAGGAAGAAGAAAAGATACAGGACCGGTACTGGTGGTCTGAGATAAATGGATGGAGGGAGGGAGGGTTAAAGGCAGGGAGTAAATGCTGTGGAGGGAGGGGGGATAAGATGGAGAGGTGTAAATTGGAAACAGAAACAGAAAGGCAGGTGGCAAGATTCTGGGGGAGATAAGGGGAGAGGTGGGAAAATGGATGCTGGGGAAATTAAGCAGTGGGGAGATGTTGGGGGTGGCAGAGAGATAGTTGCATAGAAGAGGTAAGGAGGAAGGATGTAGGGAATAAATGCTTGTGAAGATCAGGAAGCAAGAGGGCCAGTGCAGGATATTGAAGCATGAGGTAGCCGGTGGGTGCTGGGGTGTTGGGATAGGGAGAACATGGGCTCAGAGTCAAGTAGAGGTTTGGGGATGGGGTGTGAGAACAGAACAGACTTAGGACTTGACTGAGTATTGGGTAGATTATGGAGAACGGGAACTTGCAGCTTGCATGGGGGAGGAGTGGAGTTTGAGTAGGGAGGATAAACGTAGTGTAGATTAGATATGGGTAACGAAATTGGGGAAGAGTCATTAGAAAGAGACAAGGGGACTATGGAGGGGGAGAGACAGAGGAGGAGGGGCATATCTTTGAAGGAGAGGAGAAAGAGTGGAAATAGAGAAGGTATAAAGTGGAATAGGAGACTGAGTAGTGGATAAGAGATAGAAGAAAAGGCTTGGATACAGGGGAGGGCTTAAGTGACCAAAAGGAGTCAAGGCTGGAGAAGAGATAAGAGGAATAGAAAGGCAAATGGGGGCTGGAGACCAATGCATTCAGTGAGTGGAAACTGGGGACTAAGAAGTGGTGAAAGGAGGGGAAGGAGACTTGGAAAGGAGTGAAAGACAGAGGGGCAATGGGAGGCCTGGAAAGATAAAAGCAAGAGTAGAAAGCAGGTGGGTAAAGTAAGAGTTGCAAGAGGGAGACTAAAGATTGGAGGATGAAAGAAAGGAAATAGATTGAGTAAAATCCTGCTATAGATGTATAGAGAGGCAGAAAAGAGAAATGGAGGGAAAATGGAAGGGAAAATCATTGTCAGAGATAGATGTAAAGGAGGAAGAGAGAAAAAGAGAGAGAAGAAAGGGAATACAAGTAGAAAAGAGGCTAAGAGAAAGGACATAGGAGATATCTGACAAGTGGGGGAAAAGAAACCAGGAGCAACCCAGATAGAAAAATAAAATGATCAGATACAGCAGAGGCACAGAAACTGTTTTCTTTCAAGATTTTATTGATTGCAATATGTGCATTTCCTATCATTCTGTTCTTGCTCAGTACAGGAAGAAACTCATTTCCTTGTTTTCCACATTTCACTGTCTGGTTTCTTGGAGTTTCCACTACAATTTTCGTCTGCAGGTTTCTGTTTGCTAAATTGTAGTCCATTATAATGTTTTAGGTGAAGATCGGTCTGGTTAGTGTGTGGTGAGACACAGGTGCATTATTTTTGCTAGCATGCAATATCATTGTAAGGATCTGTAATATTTTGGTTTCTTCTGTTTTCAGTGTAGGATATATATTGAGGCTCTAGGCTTTGGTGTAATATGTACAGTGTGTGAGGCATCAGAGCCAAGAATTGTCACAGAGGAAAGGTGTGAGTATTGAGGGTGGGGGCAGAAAGAGGAGAGAGCAATAAAGAGTAATTCCTGTGCGGATATCCAGTTTAGTCCTCCACAATCGGGTTCTGCCCCTCTCACTGCAGCATGCAGACTGGACCAATCAAATCTTCTGTAGTACATCTCCAGCAGGAGCTCCCAGAAGCCCCCCAGTGTGTCCAGTCTCGTTGCAGTGTGTGGACGTAAAAGTGTGTCCTCTGGGCACACTTAGTGACCTTGCAGGAGCAACACTAGTTAGTTTGTTTTCTAGGATTTATTTTGGGGACATTCCTCTATTTCTTTGCTAGATAGCTGTGCCTTTCAAACTGAAAGTAAAAAGAAGCCTGTCTCCCTGGAGCTGTGCCACAGGAGACTAAGAGAAAGTCAGACCTGCTGGCTGCTGTTGCCTGCCTAGACCATTTTATCAGCCCTGGGTGAGCTTCCCCTAGACAGGACGGGGAATTGCCATACCTAAGAAGGCAGTGCCTGGTACTGGGAGATTGTGGATGAATCATCTGATCCTGAGCTGGTAGGAGTTTGCATTTCATTTTACTTTATTGTGTGCAGTGCTCTGCCTGGGATACCAGCGTTTCTGTAGGCTCTCCTGAGCTTATTGGCAGTTTTTTCTACAATCTGCTCGTTTGCCCTTCATTACAGGGTCGTTTTAATTTATTTACATGTTTTTTGGTGACTTTTATATTTTCGCGCCGTTTTTTACCGCGGGTGAAAAAGTGCGGCGGCCATTTTGGATTTCAAAAGTGCTTTTTTCAGGCAGTTTTGATCACTGTGCACTGGTTCCCCTAGCGTTTTTGGGATTCTTTTTTTTGGCGATTTTGCTCAGGGCACCCCAGGGATCCTGGGATATATTTTGTTTCTTGTAAAAAAAAAAAAAAAAAGAGAAGTTAATTTTAAATCGGGGCTGATTTGCATAGGTCTGCTCAGGTGCTGTGGGCTTTCCTGTGACTGTCCTCTTCTATCCCCCTGGGCAGAGGTGGCCTTGGGATGGCTTCCAAGCCCCAGTGTGTGATTTGTGGAGCCCGCAGGGCGGGGACTGATCCTGGCATCTGCAGGGACTGTGCTGCAGTCCCCTCTGAGTTAGAACAATCAGGGAATGTTCAGGATCCGGTTACCCCTGGGGATGCTTCTAATTCAGGGGACAGTATTCTCTCCCCGAGCATCCCTCAGTCTGGATCGGTACCTCCAGCCAGCGGTTCCGTGGCTATGTCCCAGCAGACTGCTGTTACTGCCCCAACTATGGACTTCTCCCCTGATTTTATACTCCTAATGCATCAGGCATTTCGCCTGAGCAGGTCCGGTCAGTTGCCGGCTGTCGGGACCCCCCCTCTTCCCTCGGGGTCCTTGGGGGAGGGTCCTTGTCCTTCTCCGCCCGGGGGCAAGCGGCTCCGGCTGGGGAGTCAAGAGCAGGACGCCCTGGGTTTACTGGCATCAGAGGCGGAGGGCGATCCTGACACGGACATGGAGGAGTTGGAGGATGGGGAGATCCTGGAGCCGGAGGATCAGGCTCGGGTCATTCGGGTGTTCCGTAGGGACGAGCTGGTTCCTCTGGTCACGGAGTCCCTGCAGGCGCTAAACCTTTCGGCGGTGCGGCCCCTGGAGGAGGAGGGTCTTGAGGATCCTCTAATTCAGGCAGTTAGGGATGCCCAGGTGGTTTTTCCCGTCCACCGCGTGGTGGATCAGATGATCCAGGCGGAATGGGAGCACCCGGAGTCTGGTTTGAAGGGGATTCGGACCATGAATCGTCTGTATCCTCTTGCGGATAAGGACAGGGACTTGTTCAAGTCCCCCCGGGTGGATGCTGCGGTTTCCGCGGTGGCCAAGAAAACTACCATCCCGGTTGAGGGGGCGGCGGCCCTCAAGGACGGGCAGGATAAGAAGGTGGATAACTTGCTCAAGCAAACCTTCGATACGGATGCCGTGTCATTGCAGGCCTCTATTTGTGGGGCTTGGGTGGCTCGGGCGTGTCTGCGGTGGTCACAGCAATTGCGCTCCAGCTCCGGGCTCGACCAGCAGGGTCTGGTGGAGGTGACCCGGTTGGAGTCCGGCTCGGCTTATCTGGCGGATCTGTTTTATGATTTAATCCGCGCGTTGTCTAACAGTATGGCCTCCGCGGTAGCGGCGCGCCGGTCCCTCTGGTTGCGCAGCTGGGCGGCGGACGGTTCTTCTAAGGCCCGCCTCAGTAAGCTGCCGTTTAAGGGCAGATTGTTATTTGGGGAGGCCCTCGAGAAATTGGTAAAGGACCTCGGTGAGTCTAAAGGAGGCCGGCTTCCGGAAGATAAGCCAAGGGCCAATCGGTCCGCCTCGTCGGCGCGGGGATCCTTTCGGGATCCGCGCAGGTTTCGGCCCTCCCGCCAGTGGGCCTCGCAGCGTGGCAGGTTTGGAACGCGTGGCCAAGGATTTCGGGCCTTCAGAGGAGCCGGCAGAGGCTTCTCTGCAGCCGGTTCTTCCTCGGGCTCTTCCTTTGGACGCAAGCCACAATGACGCCAGGCAGGCTCTGGAGGGAGGACCGCTTATCGGAGGTCGCTTGCGCGATTTTCTTTCCTCTTGGGCCCAAATAACGTCGGATCGCTGGGTGCTACAAATTATAGAGGAGGGTTACGCTCTGGAATTTGCGTTCCCTCTTCCAGATTCCTTTGTAATGTCTCCCAGCAGGGGAGAGCAAAAGACGCGGGACATCCGCGTGACCCTGGATCGGCTGTTAGCGCTAGGAGCGGTGGTTCCGGTGCCTCCCTTGGAAAGAGGCGCCGGTCGCTACTCCATTTATTTTGTGGTACCCAAAAAGGGCGACTCTCTGCGTCCGATTTTGGATCTCAAGGGCGTGAATCGCGCGCTCCGGGTCCCGCATTTCCGCATGGAAACCCTGCGGTCAGTCATTGTAGCGGTGCGAAAGGGGGAGTTTTTGACGTCCCTCGATCTCACCGAGGCCTATCGGCACATCCCGATACGCCCAGCCCATCAGCGGTTTCTCCGCTTCGCGTTCCCGTGGGGCCACTTTCAGTTCAGGGCCATGCCGTTCGGCTTGGCTACGGCCCCGCGCACTTTCACGAAGGTGATGGTGGTGGTCGCGGCGGCCTTGCGCAAGGAGGGCATTTTAGTCCATCCTTACCTGGACGACTGGTTGATACGAGCAAAATCCAGTCGCGAGTGCCGGCGGGTCACGAGCAGAGTGGTAGCACTGCTGCGGTCTCTCGGCTGGGTGGTGAACGAAAGGAAGAGTTGTCTGCGGCCCTCGCAGGACCTGGAGTATCTGGGGGTGCGCTTCGACACTGCTCGGGGGCTGGTGTGCCTTCCCGAGCGCCGCGTCCTGGCGTTGCGGGCTCTGGTCCGACTATTTCGGGGGATGCCCGCTCCGTCGGCGTGGTGGTACCTCCGGCTTCTCGGGACGATGGCGGCGACCTTGGAGGTGGTTCCTTGGGCGCGGTTCCACATGCGCCCGCTTCAGAGGGCGCTCCTTCGGCGCTGGTCCAACCAGTGCGATTCACTACACAAGAGGCTGCCCTGCCCGAAGGCAGTGCGGCGGTCGCTGCGGTGGTGGCTCTCCTCCGAGAACCTGACGCGGGGGATTCCCTTGGAGCCTCCTCTGTGGGTTCCCCTTACCACGGATGCGAGTCTAGTCGGCTGGGGAGCACACTGCGAGACCCGCTTCTCACAGGGGGTGTGGTCCTCGCAGGAAGCGTCTTGGTCGATCAACCGTCTCGAGCTTCGGGCGGTTCGGCTGGCCCTGATGAGCCTGGAACCTCTGGTTCGGGGTCGGGCGGTCCGGGTTTGGTCGGACAATGCCACCACGGTGGCGTACATCAATCGACAAGGGGGCACAGGGAGTGTGGCCCTGGAAACGGAGGCGACGGCCTTGTTCAGCTGGGTGCAGACTCGGCTGCCGGCAATCTCGGCGGCGCACATTGCAGGCGCAGACAATGTACAGGCCGACTTTCTCAGCAGAGTGCGGGTGGACCCCGGAGAGTGGGAGTTAAATCCTCAGGTGTATGCGCAGATAGTTCGGCGATGGGGTCCACCCATCATGGATCTGATGGCGACCTTCCAGTCGGCCAAGACAAGTCGCTTCTTCAGCAGGCGGCGGGAGCGGATGTCCGAAGGACTCGACGCTCTCATTCAGCCGTGGCCGACGTCCGGGATGCTGTATGTTTTTCCCCCGTGGGCCTTGATCGGCCGGGTCGTCCAGCGCATCGAGTGCCATCAGGGGCGGGTGCTGCTGGTGGCCCCGGATTGGCCCCGGAGGCCCTGGTATGCCGACCTCGTCCGGCTGCGAGACGGCGTGCCGTGGCGCCTTCCGGCGCTGCCGGACCTTCTTCTTCAGGGCCCCTTGCGGATGCCCCAGGTGGCTCGATTCTCGCTTACGGTTTGGCCATTGAGAGGGCTCGGCTGAAAAAGAAAGGTTATTCGCCCGCGGTGATTTCCACCTTGCTGCGGGCAAGAAAGTCGTCCACTTCTCTTACTTATGTCCGAATTTGGAGAATTTTTGAGGATTGGTGCTCCCGGCGTGGAGTTCGGGCGGCGACGGTCTCGGTGCCCGTCGTGCTCAGCTTTCTTCAGGATGGCTTCGAGAAGGGTCTCGCGGCCAGTTCCCTAAAGGTCCAGCTGGCCGCGCTCTCTTGCTATAGAGGCAAGGTCTTGGGCCGCCTTCTGGGCGCTCATGCGGATGTACGGCGTTTCTTGACCGCCGTGTTCCATTTGCGGCCTTCCCGCAGGACGGTGGTTCCTACGTGGGATTTGAATTTGGTCCTGCGGGTTCTGGCTCGGGCACCCTTTGAGCCGTTGCGGAGAGCGTCCTTGAAGGATCTCACGTTGAAGACGGTGTTTCTGGTAGCCATTTGCTCGGCACGGCGCATCTCGGATCTGCAGGCCTTGTCTTGCCGAGAGCCTTTTTTGTCTTTCTCTGCGGAGCGGATTGTGCTCCGTCCGGTTCCTTCCTTTCTGCCTAAGGTGGTGTCTCCCTTTCACCTTAATCAGGCAGTTTTCTTACCAGTGATTTCGGCAGACTCGGTCGAGTCGGTGGACAAAGGGCTACACCGGCTTGATGTGGGTCGCACGCTGCGTCGTTACTTGCAGTCTACCGAGTCCTTCCGGAAGACTGATCGGCTTTTTGTGCTCTTTGGAGGTGCACGGAAAGGGGAGGCGGCGGCTAAGGCCTCCATTGCTAGGTGGCTTAAAGAAGCGATCGCCTCCGCGTATCTGTTGCAGCGGCGGCCGGTTCCGGAGGGTCTCCGGGCTCATTCTACTCGGGCTCAGGCGGCCTCTTGGGCGGAGCATGGTCTGGTTCCACCAGCGGAGATTTGTAGGGCGGCCACCTGGTCGTCTCTGCATGCTTTCAGCAGGCACTATCGATTGGATGTGTCAGCGGCTCGGGATTCCTGTTTTGGTTCGGCGGTTTTGCGCGCCGGCCTACAAGGTCCCGCCCGGTCTTAACTGCTCTGTTACATCCCGATTGTGGAGGACTAAACTGGATATCCGCACAGGAAATGGAAATTACACTAACCTGGTAATTGTAGTTCCTGTAGGATCCAGTTTAGTCCTCCTTCCCTCCCGAGTATCTGAATGATTTTGCGGCGCGCTATCCCGAGCAGGGGTTTCTAAGATGGGTTGCGTCCCGTTCGGACGATAGCGGCAGTCGGGCATTCCAGCTATGGCTCTTCCCTTTCCTTGGGGTTCCATAAGCTCCTTGGTTCCTGGGGGGGGGAGCTTGGTGTAAATTTAAGGGCGTCGACTACGGCGCCGGGCAGTGTTCTGACCTCCTCGTTTGGGGCGGGAGTTGGTTATTCCAGAGGGGGAAAGTCATGATTAATGTTATTCTAATGATAATTTCATGTGTTGCTTCGTTAAGTATGCTTTGTTACTAGTACACTGGGGGGCTTCTGGGAGCTCCTGCTGGAGATGTACTACAGAAGATTTGATTGGTCCAGTCTGCATGCTGCAGTGAGAGGGGCAGAACCCGATTGTGGAGGACTAAACTGGATCCTACAGGAACTACAATTACCAGGTTAGTGTAATTTCCATTTGTGTGTGCTGAGTAGGGAGGGAGAGCAAAAGCATGTATGAATGAGAGTAGGGAGGGGACACAAAGCAAGAGATTTTTGTATATTGATGATAATCTTTCTAATCGATGATAACTCACGTATGTAATGGGCTAATGGGCACTGCTTTAAAATAAATTGTTTTGTAGTAATGTAAAATAACGTTTCTATGTTCTTTACATGGAGTGGGATTGTGGGGAAAATAAAAGGGGCCACATCAGCAAACGTTTTCCCAGGGCCCCATAAGTTGTTAAAACTGTCCTGATTTTTCATAAACCACCTCCTAGCCAAAACCCTCTTTGGAGATGATACTTTCCCTGTGCTTCCTCTTCTTGGTACCTGCTCTGAAGTTTGAATTATATGCAGCAGTGGATAGAAAGCCAATGAAGTGACCTGAGAAAAGGGGTTCCATGAGTAAAGCGACACTAGCAGAATGTAAGTCATGCAACTGAATTTTGAATAAAATGAAATGATAACGGATGGTTGTAAAATGGTAAAATAACAAACTTATATCTGTAACTTCAGCATTGGCATGTGTAAGTTGCCTCCATTGATTCTTTTTTTTCCACATTTAGATTTATAAAAAGGCTTCCTCAGCTCTATCTGTCAGCAGTTACATGTGCACTCCTGGATGCTGTGCTTCAGAAGTGGCCCCAAGAGGGGCTCCTGTATTACTTTCACCCATAGCCTTTGAGTCAAGTTCTATGCAAAATTTGGTCTCACTCGGGCTTTGCTATTCTAGCAGTGCCAGTCTGGCTATGCAAGCCATGGGACATGGATCTCTTGTGCCTGTTGGCGGATCCCCTCTATTGCTACCTGAGGAAAGGGGACTTCAGCCATAGTGTCCCGTGATCATGGAGGATCCCATTCACTTCTCGCTTACAACCTGGTCTTGTGAGGCGTAAGCTATCTGAAAAGGGCTACTCTGGAGCAGTGGTTTTCTTAAGGCTTGGGAGGGCCTCAACTTCCTTGGTCTATTTGAGAGTCTGGGGGTCTTCAAGAGTGGTGCTGCTCTCAAGACCTGGAGGCCAGGAAAGTGGATGGCCTCTGTTCATTTCTTCCTACAATATGGTTTAAACCAAGGTTTAGTTCTTAACTCTCTCAAGGTTCAGGTGGCAGCCTTTGCCTACTATTGTAAATGGGTTCAGGATGTGTCCTTAGCTGTACACCCTGATGTGTCCCACTTCTTCAAAAGGGTGAAGCAGATCCAGCCTCCCATGCATCCAGTTGTTCTGCAGTGGGTCTTTTTCTGGTGTTGAAGGCGCTGCAAGATACCCCCTTTGAAGGTGTTCCTGGTGGCTATTGCATCTGCCAGGCAGATGTCTGAACTACCAGCCTTATCCTGTAGGGTTTCTTCTCTGGTCATCTCGACAGCATCTGTTTCAGTGATGACCATGCTGTCCTTTGTCCTGAAGGTGCTATCTTACTTAGTCTATGGTCTTGCCTTCCATTGTGAGGGAGGACCTTTGGACGGACCCCTCACTGCATCTGTTGGACATAAAAAAAGGGCATTGTTGAAGTATCAGGACATTATTAAATCTCCAGGAACAAGCAGGAATGAGTCTTCACATATGGGTATCGTCAGTACCGACGGAGCCTGCGCGGGAACGCTCCCCAGCGTCCAGTAAGAAAGCTTTTGGGAGCATCCCACAGTGCCTGCGCAATGCCTTCCCACCTTTCCCAACCGCCTCTCTCCAGTTCTTCTTTTCCGCGGAGCCAGCAGGTCGTGTTCCTGTCACCGCAGAAGAATTCTTTATTTTTTTCTTTATTTTTCTGTGTCGCGTCTGCCTTCTTCGACGTCAGACCGGTACCGTCGGTCTTTTCTTTTCTTTCTTACAAAAAAACCCCAAAAAACTTCTTTCTTCAACTGTGCATTTTCGGTTTGGGCCTTAGGCCTGAACATTTTTTCTCCTCATGGAGAAGCCCGCTTCCGGGTTCAAAAAGTGCACGAAGTGTGGCGGTACTATTTCTGTCACCGACACCCATGACTGGTGTCTAAAATGTTTGGGTCCTGACCATTCCATCACGGATTGTGTGTCCTGTACCATGATGTCTAAAAGAGGTCGGCAGAACCGAGCAGCCAAGCTCAGTACCCTGTTTCCCTCTGATGCAGCCTCGGTGGCATCAGCGTCTTTCAGGGCTTCTTCTTCCTCCCCCCATGGATCTCAGGTAACCAAACATAAATCTAGCCGGTCCTCGAAGGGAAAATCTCCCTCTAAGCATCGAGATGCCTCCGGGCTTGTCCTCGAGGATTCCGCACCGGCAAAATTACCCCCGCGGGAAGTTCCGGCTTCCAAAGCATTGTCTATGGGGTCATAGGTTGACATCGATGGGTCGGCCTCGACCGATCACCTGTTGCCGTGTTCTGGGGTACCGGTGGCCTCCACTGGTACCGACATCCAGACTCTGGTGGCATCGATGGATCAGAAGATTCTGTCCATGCAGCGCACCCTAACGGCGTTTATGCAGGCTTCGACGCCTCCGGTACCGCAACAGTCTCCGTTGCCGGTATCGGTACTGATTGCATCCACATCGGCTTCGGTGTCGACTGCAGTGGTACCCTGTCCGATGATGCCCATCGGTACCAAATCGGTACCGCTTACTCCTGATGTCGATCCCACTCGGTACGCTTATCGGGCTTTACAGGAGCATCCAGACAGGCGATACTTCGATTCCTCCGAAGACTCTGATGAGTCGGAGGCTTCTGTCGAGGCACCGGTACTTCTTCTTCAGGAGTCTGATTCTCCAAAACAAAGAATGTCTCCTCCAGAAGACTTGTCTCTTCAGGACTTCATTAGGGAAGTGGCTAGGGGCCTCTCCATTACAGTGGCCCCTGAGTCAGAGCCTAAAGCCAAGCAGTTAGATATTTTGCAATATCCTAAGGCTCCTAAAGAAGCAGCTACTTTACCTATTCATGAGATTCTCTGTGATCTCATGTTGAGCATGTGGGAGACTCCTCTTACCACCTCTCCTCATTCTCGTAGATTAGACACCATGTACCGTGTCCCTCCTTGTCCTGGCTTTCATAAGTCTCAGCTTCCTCACCACTCTATTGTGGTAGAGTCTGCCATGAGGAAAATAAAGAGTGCAAAGAGACACTCATCTAATCCTCCAGGACGTGAATGCAGGACCCTTGATGCTTTTGGCCGAAGGGTTTTCCAAGCTAATATGCTTGCTGCCAGAATCAACTCCTATAGTCTCTATATTGGGATGTTTCTAAAAGAAGTCACAGATCATCTGCAGACCGTAGCCCCTTTTATTTCAGAAGATAAAAGGCAGGAATTTCTCACTTGGCTTAAACATGCCCAAGATGTTTCCAAATTTTCCAACCCTGCAGCCTTTGACTCTTTTGAGTGTGTAAGCAGAGCCTCGGCTATTGCCATAGGTGCACGCAGAATTGCTTGGTTACAAGCCTCTGATTTGGAACTCTGGGTCCAAGATGAACTGGGAAATCTTCCTTGTACAGGTGAAATCCTTTTTGACAGGGATTGGAAAGCAAAGGCCACTCAGATGGATGCTGAGAACTCTGCTTTGGATCGACTTTCAAAGTCTACCTCTGCTCCTGCTAAGAAAAGATTGTTCAAAAAGACAACCTTTTCTAAAAAGGGAAGATACTATCCTGCTTATGGTCAGCAGGCATCTTCTGCAGGTCGTTTTGCTGCAAAGCGTCAGCAACCACCTAAACAGGCCAAGTCAAAGGCTGCCAGGCCTCCCATGGCCCAGCAGCCTCAGCCTCCTCAGGGCCTTTGACTTGTAACTAGAGAACTTAGCCTTTCTAGCTCTGGAAGAACTAGAGCCCCTCACCATTCCAGGAAGGTTGGCTTACTTTGCTCCCAGATGGGAGCAAATCACAGCAGAGCAATGGACCCTCTCCATTATAAGGGAAGGGTACAAGCTTCATTTCTTAAACCTTCCTCCCCACACCATGGTGAAAGAGTTCAATTCTCCAACATCTCTCCTCAACCTTCTGCGTCAGGAGATTGCTACCCTTCTTGCCCAAGGGGCAATAGAAGAAGTACCTCTTCTTCAACAGGGCTCAGGGTTCTACTCCCCTTATTTTCTTATTCCAAAGAAAACAGGGGGCTACAGACCCATATTAGATCTCAGAGAATTGAACAAGTTTCTATTCAAAGAGAAATTCAAGATGATTTCTCTCGGTATTCTGCTGCCATACCTTCAGAGTCAGGACTGGCTTTGTTCTCTAGATCTCAAGGATGCGTGCACCCATGTCCTCATCCATCCAACACACAGAAGGTTCCTTCAGTTCCTTTTTCAAGGAAAGCACTACCAATACAGGGTGCTTCCTTTCGGTCTGGCCTCTGCACCAAGGGTGTTCACGAAATGCATGGCAGTAGTAGCTGCATTTCTATGCACTCTAGGAATATTCGTTTTCCCATATCTGGACGACTGGCTCATTCGTGCTCCATCCCAGTCAGAGGCCCATATTTCTCTAACCTGCACAATGCGTGTCCTTCAGTATTTGGGACTGGTAATAAACATCCCAAAATCCCATCTCACCCCTACTCAGTCTCTGGAGTTTATAGGGGCCTTACTGAATACCACAACTGCAAGGGCCTATCTTCCTCAGGCCCATTGCCTACGCTTGTTGCAGTTACCTCCCAGATACAGTTAAAGTCCCATTTAATTGCTCGAGAGATGTTACAACTATTAGGCCACATGGCATCCACCGTGCATGTGGTTCCATATGCTCGCCTTCACATGAGGGCAGCTCAATGGACTTTGTCCACCAATGGATTCAGGCATCAGGTTGCCTGTCAGACAAAATAGCAAACTCCAGTCACCTATTTTGGTCTCTCCAGTGGTGGAAGTCCCCTCCAAATCTGCTGCTGGGGTCCCCTTTTCAGCAGTCGCTACCCCAAGCAACTCTGACAACAGATGCTTCTCCAATGGGTTGGGGAGCTCATCTGCAGGATCTCTCCACCCAGGGCATCTGGTCTCCACAGGAGACTACTCTACATATCAATCTCTTGGAACTCAGAGCAATATTCTTAGCTCTCAGAGTGTTCCATTCCCTGCTCAGCTACAGGACAGTCCTCATCCATACGGACAACCAAGTAGCCATGTTCTATGTAAAGAAGCAGGGTGGGACTGGCTCTCTGTCGCTTTGCAATGAAGATTTGCGACTGTGGGCCTTCGCCAGAGAGCATCACATCTATCTTCTGGCAGTATATCTTCCAGGCGTTCAAAACTCTTGGGCGGACAGACTCAGTCGAGTTCTGCTTCCACACGAGTGGTCCCTCCACATGGACCAGGTAGCCAGGATTTTTCGAATTTGGGGAACCCCGGACATAGACCTCTTTTCAAGTCCATGGAATGCCAAACTTCCCCGGTTCTGTTCCAGAATTCCGTGTCAGAGAGTTCAGGCCAAGGATGCCTTCCTCCTTCACTGGGGTCAAGACTTCCTTTATGCCTTTCCACCAATTCCCCTAATTCCCAAGACACTATTCAAGCTTCAGAGAGATCAAGGGACCATGATCCTCATAGCACCACATTGGCCACGCCAAGTGTGGTACCCTCTACTTCTGCATCTCTCTCAAGCTCCTTCCCTGGACTTGGGCTCTGCACCAGACCTTCTGTCCCAGGAAGAGGGAACTTTGTGGCACCCAAACCCCCAGTCGCTTGGTTGCTGAGGGCCTAGACCAGCGATGGCGAACCTATGGCACGCGTGCCAGCTGTGGCACGCGAAGGCCTTGCAGCTGGCACGCGGGAAGGTCCGCAATCAAGATATGCGGCATTAAAAAAAAAAAAAAAGCTGCCGCTCCCGGGGCCGCCGCGGCAGAATCGAGTGTGCCGCGGGGCCCCCCCCGCCCAGCAGAGCCTGCCCTCCGTCCCCGGTATCACCTCTCTCAGCTGCCTCCAGTCACACGCGCCGGCTTTCAGAGCGCGAGGGGAGTTTCTCCCTCGCTGCTCTGTTAAGCCCGCGGGGGCTGATGGGAAGTGGAGGAGTAGCCTAGTGGTTGGGGCAAGGTACTTCAGGCCGGAAGGTCGGGGGTTCAAATCCCACTAGAGGACAGCAACCTTGGGCTGGAAGGACTGGGGTTTCTAGTCCCACAGGTGCTCCTTGTGGTCTTGGGCAAGCCACTTAACCCTCCATAGCCCATGTTCCCTGTAAAATAGTTATCTCCAAGTTATAATGCCCTGTTCAATGTAATTTCAGTTTGTTCAATGTAAACCGCACTGATGCAGAATAGTGCGGTATATAAGAGAATATAAATAAAATAAATAAATAAATTAATTAATGGCGGGGGGGGGGGTTAGGACTGGTGATGGGCTGGGGGGGTTAGGAGTGGTAATGGCCGTGGGCTGTTGGGGGGTTAGGACTGGTGATGGGCTGGGGGGGGGCTAGGACAGGAAATGGGCTGATGGGGGTTAGGAGTGGTGATGGGCTGGGGGGGTTAGGAGTGGTAATGGGCTGGGGGGGTTAGGAGTGGTAATGGCTGTGGGCTGTTGGGGGGTTAGGACTGGTGATGGGCTGGGGGGGTTAGGAGTGGTAATGGTTGTGGGCTGTTGGGGCTAGGACTGGTACTGGGCTATGGGGGGCTAGGACAGGAAATGGGCTGATGGGGGGGGTTAGGAGTGGTGATGGGCTGGGGGAGGATAGGAGTGGTGATGGGCTATGGGGGGGCTATGGGCTATGGGGGAGCTAAGTCTATATGGGCTGATGGGATTAGGACTGGAAGTGGGTTGATGGGGGCTTAGGACTGGTAATGCGCTATGGGGGGCTAGGACAGGAAATGGGCTGATGGGGAGGGGTTAGGACTTGAGGTGGGCTGTTGGGTGGGGTTAGGACTGGTAATGAGCTATGGGGGGCTAGGACAGGAAATGGGCTGATGGGGAGGGGTTAGGACTTGAGGTGGGCTGTTGGGTGGGGTTAGGACTGGAAATGGGCTGATGGGGGGTTAACACTGGAGGTGGTCTGATGGGGTTAGGACTGGTAATGGGCTATGGGGGGGTTTAGGACTGATAATGGGCTATGGGGGGGCTGGGACAAGAAATGGGCTGATGGGGAGGGGTTAGGACTTGAGGTGGGCTGATGGGGTTAGGACTGGTAATGGGCTGTGGGCTGATGGGGGGGGGTTAGTACTGGAAATGGGCTATGGGGGGTTAAGACTGGTAATGGGCTGTTGGATGATGGGGGCTGTCTGGTAATGGGCTATGGGGGGTTAGGACTGATAATGGACTATGGGGGGGGCTAGGACAGGAAATGGGCTGATGGGGAGGGGTTAGGACTTGAGGTGGGCTGATGGGGTTAGGACTGGTAATGGACTGTGGGCTGATGGGGGGGTTAGGACTGGCAATGGGCTATGGGGGGCTGACTGGAAATGGGTTGATGGGGGTTAGGACTGGAAGTGGGCTGATGGGGGGTTAGGACTGGAAGTGGGCTGATGGGGGTTAGGACTGGTAATGGGTTATAGGGGGGGCTTAAACTGAAAATGGGGTGATGGGGGGTTAGGACTGGAAGTGGGTTGATGAGGGGGGGCTAGGACTGGTATTGGGTTGGGGGGTTGCTAGGACTGGAAATGGGTTGGGGGGCTGCTAGGACTGGAAATGGGCTGATGCAGGGACTAGAAGGGAATGGATGCTGGGTGAGGCTGGAACTAGAAGGGAGCTGGTGTTGGGGGAGGATTAGAATGGGATGGGGCTGGGAGAGTAAAATGGAGAGGGGAAAAATATTTTGTGTGGGAGGGATAAAAAATCTACAATTGGCCGGGTATTGGGAGAATAAGTGGGGATTGAGGATGGAGGGGTAAATTTTGAGTAGATGAAATAGGAATGAGGAAAGAGCAAAAGGAGAAAGATTAGTATGTTAAAGCAGATGTAGAGAGAGAATGGAAAAAAAAAAAACAAGACAGAAGAAAGGACAAATGGACAGCAGATGGAGAGTTAGCAGAAGACACGAAGAAACCAGAAGAAAGTGGCTGGAACAATTGCAACTGAAAAAAAATGCACAAAAGGTAGAAAAATATCTCTTTATTTTGAATTTATTAACTGGAATATGTCAGCTCTGGGAAATGTGCATCATTAATTTTTGCGCTTTGTTTAGTACAAGAGGAAATTAATTTATAGTTTTATTTCTACAGTGTTGTTGTATATTCCAAGTTTGGCTTTTGGGGTTCCCAGTTTAATTATTGTCTTCCTGTTTCTAAATTGTGATTCCTTGTTTGGTGATGGTCTGTTCTGCATGTGTAACTGAGCTGAGGTATTCTGTTTATATAATTCCTATTTGACATTGCCACTTGTTCTTTCCCCAGTAGGTCATGTATTGTTGTTCTCTGAAATGTATTGGTTTAATATTTGCAGTGTTGCCTTTTGATAGTTAGGGTATGGTGCTTTGTGAGTCCTGGTAGTGCTGTTAGGATACGGCGGGTTTGCTATGGGTTCTAAATGGGCATCGTTTGTTGTAGTTCCTAATGTGCCTGGCGGTTGGTACTGGATTATAGTAATGTAGAAACCTTTTAGTCTTTCTTTATCCATATACTCATTAAGAGGCATGTTTACTAAAAGTTAGTGTATGGTAACATTATGCAAATATTTATGCAAATGAGGCACCTTATGCAAATGAGGCTTTAATTGACATGCTGGCACTTTGAGGAAATTCTTTGGTTTTGTGCGGCAGTTTGGGCACTTGGGCTCAAAAAGGTTAGCCATCACTGGCCTAGACCTTCAAGATTTTCATCTCTCTCAGCAAGTCAGAGATGTTATTCATGCCTCTAGAAAGCCTTCTACTAGACATTCCTATGCTTTCAAATGGAAAAGATTTACCATTTGGTGTTCAGGGAAAGGTCTAAACCCTCTTGCAATACCTCTGAATTCTCTACTAGAGTATCTCCTGCATCTATCCCATGCAGGTCTGAAAACAAATTCAGTAAGAGTCCATTTGAGTGCTATTGCAGCGTCCCTCAAGCCTCTCAATGGACAACCTATTTCCTCTCATCCTCTTATAGCAAGATTCATGAGAGGCCTTCTTTTAACTAAACCTCCCATTAGACCACCTCCAGTGGCATGGGACTTAAACCTGGTTCTTGGCCAGCTTATGAAGCCACCCTTTGAACCTTTTGCCACCACTTCCTTGAAATTTCTTTCTTGGAAAGTTATTTTTCTCATTGCAGTCACCTCAGCACGCCGCATCAGTGAGTTGCAAGCTTTGGTGGCCAATCCACCTTATACAAGGTTCCATCATGATAAGGTAGTCCTCAGGACCAATCCACACTTTATGCCTAACGTGGTCTCGCCTTTTCATCTGAATCAAGAGGTATATTTACCTGTCTTTTTTCCAGGACCTCATGCATCAAATGCAGAGAGGAATCTTCATACCTTGGATTGTAAGAGAGCTCTCGCTTTTTACTTACAAAGAACACAGCAACATAGAAAGTCTTCTCAACTCTTTGTTGCTTTTGATCCTTCTCATTTAGGACTTCCAGTCTCTAAGAGAACACTGTCCAACTGGATTGCTCAGTGTATTTCTTTTGCCTACCAGAGTTGGAACATTTCTCTGGAGGGCCATGTCACAGCTCACAATGTGAGAGCCATGGCAGCCTCAATGGCTCATCTAAACTCTGTGTCCATCGACCAAATGTGTCGAGCGGCCACCTGGGCCTCGGTTCATACCTTCACAGCCCATTACTGTTTGGACAAGGACTCCCGCCGGGATGCCTCTTTTGGTCAGGCTGTTCTCAAACACCTGTTCCATTCTTAATCAGCTCCTACCCACCTACCCTGGTCGGATGCCAGAGATCTATGGGGGGAGGTAGAGTCCTTTTCAAGGACACACAACCTGGGGTTTCTCCCTGGCATCTGCAGCTAGGGAGTCCCCATATGTGAAGACTCATTCCTGCTTGTTCCTGGAGATAGCACAGTTACTTATCTGTAACAGGTGATCTCTGGGAACAGCAGGAATAAGTCTTCACAACCCACCCACCTCCCCTAGGAGTTGTATCTCTCTATCTATCTTTCCTTTCCTATCTCTCTCTTTGTCTCAGCTTTAAAACTCGAACTGGAGCGAGGCGGTTGGGAAAGGCGGGAAGGCAGCGCGCAGGCGCTGTGGGATGCTCCCAAAAGCTTTCTTACTGGACGCTGGGGAGCGTTCCCGCGCAGGTTCCGTTGGTACCGACGATACCCATATGTGAAGACTTATTCCTGCTGTTCCCAGAGATCACCTGTTACAGGTAAGTAACTGTGCTTTCCTTTTGTTGTTTGGACCATCTCTTTGTCCTCTTCATTGCTCTGAGGAAAGGGCATGCAATGGTCAACCATTTGATTGCCTGTTGAATTTAAAAGGCTTTTTGTTTAGGCTACCTTCTATGTTCCAGAGGGAATCAGAGCTCACTCCACTAGGGCACAAGCTGCCTCCTGGACTGAGTTTGCCTAGGGGTCCCTGGAATATTTCTGTAAGGCTACCTGGTCATCTTTGAGCACCTTTGTAAAGCATTACAAATGTAAATGCATCTCAGTGACCCTGAAATGCATATGTTATGTTTTGATGTAAACCACACTGATGTCAATAGCACGGTATAAAAGAAATAATAAATAAATAAATTACAGGTTGTGTGTGGGAGCTGGTGCGGATGGAGCCTTTGACAGAGCGGTTCTTTCTGGAGTGTCGTCTCTTCTCGCCCTAGGTCCTGATTGATTGTGTATGTCCCAATCGTCTGGACTGGTCTAGCAGGATGATAAGGAAGGAGAAATTTTCCGTATCTGTGGATCTTCCTTTGAATCCTGCTAGACCAGTCCAGCGCCCGCTCTAGAAATAGTTCTTCAGATTTGGGAGCTGTACTACCTTTTAGCTGCATTTAGAGTCAAGTATGATAAGAGATCCAAAAAGGTGTTGTATAAAATTGTTGTTGATTAATGCTTTTTCTGAGTTGTCTGAGTTTTTCATCTTGCTCTCTGCTTGGGAAGTTTCATACTGGCTTTTCTCAGTGCTGCACTAGAATATATACTAGTAATTACATTGCTGAAAGCTTAATATGTAAGTGCCATGTTTTACAAAAGTGCATATATAGCAGGCACCAATTAAAGAGCCGAGTGAGAGAATTGTCCTTATTTTATTTAATATTTGAGGCAGTGTTAGACACTGTTGTCTTCTCAATCATTGTTGGAGACTCCAGGCCCATACGCGCAAGCAACTGACACTTAACGTGTGCCTCTGAGCATGTGTAAATGCTGATGGGTAAAATTTAAAAACTATGCGTGTAGTTCCTGTTGTAAAATGGGAAATATATGTTAGCTTCAGGCTACCTAAACAACATTCAGAAAACTCTCCCTTAATGTTTATACATCCAGCAGCATCAAATGTGTAGATAGCAGCATTGTAAAATCAGTATTTATACATCTATACCATTTATACATATAGATGTTGCCCATTTGTTCTAAAGTGTCCTCCTTAATGTGGCTAAATGTAAAATAATATGATGCTTCTCAACATTGGCATGTTTTTTTTTCTTCTCAGCACATTTTCAAATCTGCTAAGTCTTATAGCATGCCAGATTTTGACAAGGACTGACTACAGTATGATGGCGCATAATTATTTTATGGATGATTCTTCTCTCCACTGCCACTTCTCCCACATGAGCTTCTCATTCTCTTTCTCTGATACTGTCACTCCCACAATACATCATGATCTTTTAATTCCCGCCCCTGATCTACTTCCACTCACTCCCCCATCTTCTTCTCACACCACTTATTCTGTGCAAGCTGATCTTGCCTCCTAGTCCCCAGCTGTTAGTATGATCCTCCCTCACCTCCTTCTCTTCCCTGCATGGTCCTCTTGTACTCTTTTTATCTGCATTATTCTCAAAGCTGCTTTGACTCAACTTTTCGAGTTACGAAGTATTACTGACTTAAGGTTCCTGGTTCTCAAAGTAGTCTCATTTTGATCACATTTCAACTTGCAGAGTAGGAGAGCTTTATTTATTTATTTAGCTGTATTTATATACTGCCTTTCGCCGGGTCAAGGCGGTTTACATAGAACATATGAGTTAATACAATAAACAGCATCATGATAGCTATTTACAACCATGCAACAGTAATGGGATCACAACTATATACAGTTAGGAAGTATATACAACAGTGGGAGATTGGTCAGTTCGGTTTCGTTCTCAGTGGGGGGGACGGGGACGGATTTGGTGATAGGGTTGAGATGTTCTGAGAATAAGTGCATTTTTAGATGTTTACTGAATGTCTTGAGGACCGTTATATTTCTGAGCTGGTCTGGTAGATTGTTCCATGTAGATGGAGCTTATAGCTGAAAAGCTCTTTTGCATGCTTGCTGGTTGGATTTCGTTTTGATATGAGGAATTGTGAGGTGGTTCATCGTGGATGTGAGTCTGGATCTGTGGGGTTGGGAGGTCTGGAGTAGCTTTAAGCCAGAAGTGCACAAGTTTTGTCCTCAAGGGCCATAAACCGATCAGGTTTTCAAGATATCCCCAATGAATACGCATGAGGTAAATCTGCATGCATACTACCTCCATTGTTTGCAATTCTATCTCATGAATATTCATTTGGGATATCCTGAAAACCTGATCTGTTTGGGTCCATGAGGATTGAACTTGTGAATGCCTGCTTTAGGCTTTTTCATGTAGGGAACTATTTTTCTTGTCTTTGTAAAAGCAGACTTAAACAAAATTGTGATCTATGCAACTCAAAATAACTTTGTTTAAAAATATTTTATGCAAATCTTGTAAATATTCGCCTTCAAGGAATTTTAAATACTTTATTTTAATTAATCTTTGATAGAATAAACTGAAAAGCACATTTTTATATTATATGATGAAGTCCTATATTAAATAGCAATGCATAAACTCTCCTTTATAAAAGAGGAAAGATCAAGTTCAAATTCCTTATAATGGCACATCAATAAAAATACAATTATATTATACAGCTATGGTGTCTGATTGCTTGCATAATATTTTTAGTCCCAATAATAACTTATCCAACTATGCGAAAAAAGGGAAACAATTTTCATAGGTACTTCGGGTAAATCTTTCTTTTGCCTAACCGAAGTAAATACCTCTTCTCCTCACCAAAGTAAATAAAATAATTTTCTTTCTCTTTAAAAAGTAAAAGTTCTAAAACATCAATCAGCCATCCATAACGAATACCATGGCTTGTTTTCTAATAATCCTTTTTGTCTAACCCATCCTGCTAGTTTCACCTGTTTTGGTTTTGTCAGGGAGATTGGAAAAAACACTTTTACAACTGGCCTTAACAGATTTTCTTGGAATCTAGGATCCAGCTTAAACATTTAGGAACTGTTTTCTGAAACCTCTGTCACAGTGTCACCCAAAGGGATTATCACAGCTCCTTTTTTAAGGACCTGATTTACTGCTTTCCTGTTTTCTATTGGAAAAGAAAGCTGCTTAAACCAGGCCCTTAACATACCATTAGTCAGTGCCAACTAAAGGCAGCGACCCTTCTTCCCCTCCCCTTCCTACCAACCCCAATGAGTATGGTGTCAGCTGTACCCAAGGTAACTTCCCTTTTTGCTTGACATATCACCATGGCCCGGTAATACGTAAAGCAAAAAAAAGTCTCCCATACCCTTCCACCCTGATTTCACACATTCTCTCTCATAGCCCCTCCCCCAAGCTACCCAGTGTGTCTCATAGCTGCCCCAGCTATCACCCAGTCTCTCTGTCTCTCAGAGCCCTCCACCATCACCCCAGTCTCTCTCTATCTCTCACACACAATTGCCCCCCTCCAGCATTACCCCACTCTGTCACAGTCCCCCCTACCATCATCCAATCTCTCTCTCTCCTTGCCCCCTTCTTCCAGCCATCACTTGATGTGTTTCTCTCTCATTGTCCCCCTTCCACAGTCATCACCTGATATAGTTTAGCCTTCCTACTGCATTGTTAGCTGCTCCACTGCAATCAGCTCTGCATGTAGCCTGAGCTGCAGGGTACAACAAGTTTGCTGATCTTGCAAGAATTTAAAGTGTGAGATCAGCAAACCTCTTCAACCCTACAGCTCAAGCTACCTGCAGAGCCGATCGTGGTGGAGCAGGGGTGTCCTACACGGAGCGGTGGGCTCACCCCTAAACAAAGACATGGGGAGGGGTGACCTGCATGGAGCGGCAGGTGCACCTACTCTTGCCATCTTACTGGGCAGACTAAATGGACCATACTGGTCTTTATCTGCCGTCATTTACTATGTTACTATGTATACCTGAAAGGAAAGAAGGGACGGGGGAGATAAGATATAGAATTTTGAATACTTAAAGGGTATCAATGAACTAGCAAACCTTTTTCAAAAAAGAGGAAGCTATAAAACTAGAGGGCATATGATGAAACTGCAAGGCGGTAAACTTAAAGCAATATCAGGAAATGCTTTTTCACAGAAAGGGTGATGAATACCCTCCTGAAGGTGGTAGTGGGAGCAAAAACAGTGACTGAATTCAAAAAGGCATGAGACAGACACAGAGCAAGAGGATGGAATAAAAGCAAACGTAAATAACTTCATAAATGGAGAGGGGTAACCTGCCTGGGGTGATGGGTGCAACTCTAGCCACCTTACTGGGCAGACTAGATGGATCATGCTGGTCTTTTATCTGCTATCATTTATTATGTATGTTTGACAATGTGGACCATTTAAAAATGTATTGTTCCCAGCATTCCAAGAACTTGGAAAGGTTGACTTCTCATTGCATCCCTTTGTTAAAAAGCAAAATATATTAATTGAGCAATGGAATGAGACTTTACAGCCAATATGACACTACTGATGCTGATTCTTATGTCTGCATTTTGCGGAACAATGTTCTAATATTCTGGTGTTGAGTTGACATAAGGTACGATCCAATTGGCAAGAACAGATAATAGCATACACTACTCCACTTGTTTGGCAGTTGGTGCTAGTTTTAAATCTATGTATAAATTTTAAAATGGATGAATCAATTCTTCTTTCAATTCCATTGTTTGCTTGCACATTATACTTTATATGTCTAAATTGTACATTACATTCTTGGGTCTTTATATCCATTAACTGGGACAGATTAGAATGTACTACAAAGTCTTTCAAATTTCTTCTCCTTTTGATATGCAAAACAGGGAGGTTTCAAAGAAATTGGATAGACGCTTAATAATTCCAGTGTTGCTATAATCTTTTTGACCATAAAAGCTTGTGCTGAATAAGTAGCACCAAATACATTTTGAAAATTGTCTGATTTTTGTGTTTAGCTAAATAATATTTCCCGATTTGCTCCCCTTTTATAAGCATTTTTAACTATATGAACCAGATAATGTTTTTAGAAGAAACAATTTCTCATTTGAATAGATTGCAATCTGTAGTCCTCTTTTGATAACATAAACATCATAGGGGAAAAACAGACCCATAGGAATGTTATTCCTTAGATCAGTGGTTCTTAACCTTGTTGGAGGTACTGAACCCCACCAGTTTCATATGCACATTCACCGAACCCTTCTTTACTGAAAAATAAAATATAATTTTTTTTCAAATTCAAGACATAGGTATATGTTTTACTGGCTCACAAAATGAATCGTGCATTAACATCACTTCAACCCAGCTGGTTTTATGAGTGTTTCACCAATGGCTTAGATGTTTCGGATGGAAACTTTGAGGTGTCGAAAAGGGATGGGCCACACGGGCCCAGTCCCCACTAAAGCCTTGGTGCCACGATCGCTGGCCTTCCCCTCCTTGTCTGCCTGTGGAGATCTAGTCTCCCGTGGGTAGACAGGAGGGGTCTTTCCTGCGATCGCAGGGCTCTTCTGCCAGCAAGGGATAGGATCTCCGCAGGCAGCCTGCTGCGTGCTGGGTGGCGATCGCAGCAAAGACACCTCCTGTCTGCCTGCGAAAGATCGGGTCCCTGCAAGCAGACAGGAGGGGAAGGCCGGTGATCGCAGCCTCACTGAGTTTGGCTGGCCAAGCAGCAGAGGTTGCCCACCTCCCCCAATGGGAATGGTGTTCAGCATCTCTGGAAACTTTGATAATTCAACAAACTATATCTCTCTGTTGCCTTTCGTTAATTCAGTGTGTGAAATGATCTATTTTTTTTAAACTAACATTGTTTCTAAAAAAGATATAGGTGGTCTTTACTAATCTGCGCTAAGTTGTTGCACCTAATGCATGAATAGTGATGAAACCATGATGTGTTACATGTAACACCCCCAAGTTTAGTGTTGGGGTCTAGTCCCTCGTAGTTAACATGGAACCCTGTCCCATAGTGAGTGCCGCATTAGCGCGGGTGCACCTAACGCCACCTATTGAGGTAGCGTTATGTGAGCCCACACTAATGCAGTTAGCGTGCGGTGTGAACACAGCACTAACTGTGCCAAGTTCACCACATCCACTCTCCACTCCTACCCCATCCACTCTCTTCTCTAATGTGGGTAGCACAGTTAGCGCACAAATCATCCTGTGCTGTCATGGCCCTGTGCTACCTGGTAGCGCATTTTATTTATTTTATTTATTTATTTACATTCTCTTATATATCGCGCTATTCTGCATCAGTACGGTTTACATTGAACAAACTGAAATTACATTGAACAGGGCATTATAACTTGGAGATAACTATTTTACACAGGGAACATGGGCTATGGAGGGTTAAGTGGCTTGCCCAAGACCACAAGGAGCACCTGTGGGACTAGAAACCCCAGTCCTTCCGGCCCAAGGTTGCTGTCCTCTAGTGGGATTTGAACTTCCGGCCTGAAGTACCTTGCCCCAACCAGGCCACTCCTCCACTCCGCATGTCCCAGGCACCAGAACACATGCTGCCAGGTAGTGCCCATTAGTAAAAGACCCTCATAATGTGCAAGCCTATTTGAGATGAGAAATAGATTTTGGTTAGGAGATGAGGGATTGACTTGAAATATCTATGAAAATTAAGTTTCCCTTTTTTCACTTATTTGGATAAGATATTGTTGGGACAAAAAATATTACTTGAGCAGTGATGAGGGATAATAGTAATATAATTGTATTTTTCTGCCTTCATGATGAATGTGAATTCAGTCTTCTATAAATATGAGTGTATGCATTGCTATTTAATATAGGATTTCATGATAAAATATAAGGCGCACATTTTTTTTCAGTCTCTCACATTAATTAATTAATTATATTTCAGCAAAGCTATTCTGAGCTGTACTCACCACAGTTTTGTTTAAGTGTATGATTGATTTGTGGGTGGAATACATTTTGAAGGGTGGGTTTGTTTTATTTTTTTGTGGTAAAGACAAGGCCATTCTCAGGGTTGCTGCTTCACTTCTCAAAAAACCAAAGGTGGCATCTAATTTTTACATTAAGCAGGATTGTCCAATCTATGGTACCTTGGAGAATATAGCAATAGAAGAGCAGGTAGTCTTGCAAACATCCAAAATGGAAGGAGAAGATTTTATACTCTACGAGGGCACCACCACCACCACCACTATAGTATAGGCTCTGATTACCTTAGAAACAGTTTTATTAGAGGCTTTCTCCTTTTAAATACACCTTCTCACCCATTTAAAAACTGCCTTTGAGGGAGTTAAACTTTTTTGTTTTAGATCACAGCATATAGTAGAAATAATCTGAAAATTTGACAAAGTCGTCTTGAGATTTAGGAATAGAGTGCCTTTTCCTTTAAACCAGATAAATTAGGACGAAGGGAATGTAAATAAGGATTTCCTTTCTATGTTTCTATGTTGAAGCTGCATTTGAAAAAAAAGGTTCTAGCATCTGTAATTAGCTTCTGGTTATGGTTTATTGTGTACCTTAAAATTAATCTTCATATTGCTTTATTTAGTGTGGAAGAGTAGTCTCTCGCAGCTTTACCATCTCTAAAATACTGTTCATTTTTGCAGGATTTGCATTATTGAACTTTGCTTTTGTGGTTGACTGTTTTTCTTATGTATTTATAACTCTTATCTTCAAAATTAATACGTTTATCAGATCAAAGACACTTTGGGTATCTTTATAACCGCTGAGAGTTGGCTTTTTTTTTGTAATTTAATGTTTATTGTAACCTTTACATAAAATACAACTCATTATCTGCCTATCAGCATCCTCTGGGATTACAGAAAACATAGTAACATAGTATGGTCCATCTAGTCTGCCCAGCAAGGCGGCAAGAGTAGGTGCACCTGCCGCTCCATGCAGGTCACCTCTCCCCTTGCCTTTGTTTAGGGTTATACCCACCGCTTCATGTAGGCCACCCCTATTTGCTGAGATATGTTATGTTTATTTTGATTTTATCCTGTTATAAAGGGATCCACTGTATCTGTCCTATGCCATTTTGAGTTTTGTCACTGTATTTGCTCTCACCACTTACATCATGAGGGTATTCCAAGCATCCACCACCCTTTCAGTGAAAATGTATTTCCTGACATTGCTTCTCAGTTTACTGCCTTGCAGCTTCATATTATGCCCTCTAGTTTTGCAACTTCCCCGTCTTTGGAAGAGGTTTGTTCATTAATACTCTAAGTATTTAAAGGTCTGAATCATATCTCCCCTGTCCCTCCTCTCCTCCAGAGTGTACATATTTAGTTCTTCAAGTCTCTTCTCCTAAGTCTTCTGATGCAGGCTCCAAATCATTTTGGTTGCCTTCCTCTGAACTGTTTCCAGCCTTTTTATGTCCTTTGCGAGATATGGTCTCAAAAGCTGAACACAGTATTCCAAGTGAGGCCTCACCAGCAACTTGTACAATGGCATTAGTACTTCTTCCTTTCTGCGGCTAATTCCTCTCTACAACCCAACATCCTTCTAGCTTTTGCTACCGCCTTGTCACACTGTTTCACCACCTTGAGATCCTCAGAAGCAATCACTCCGAGGCCCTTCTCCTGGTCCATGCACACCAACCTCTCACCCCCTATCGCATACATTTCCCTAGGATTCCTGCTTCCCATGTGAATGACACGGCACTTCTTCACATTAAATCTTAGCTGCCAAGCATTAGATCGTTCTTCCAGCTTTTGTAGATCTTTCCTCATTTTCTCCACTCCTTTAGATCCCTCCTCATGTTATCTACACCTTCCTGGGTATCTACTCTATTGCAGATTTTGGTATCATCCGCAAAGAGGCAAACCTTACCCGACAGCCCTTCCGCTATATCACTAACAAAGATGTTAAAAAGAATCGGACCAAGGACAGATCCCTGGGGCACACTACTGGTAACATCCTTCTCCTCAGAGTGAGCTCCATTTACTTGTACTCTTTGTCGCCTCCCACCCAACCAATTTCTAACCCAAGCAGTAACTTTAGGGTCCATCCCTAGGGTGCTCAGTTTGTTTATAAGTCGCCTGTGAGGAACAGTGTCAAAGGCTTTACTGAAATCTAAATACACCACATCTAGAGCTCTCCTTCGGTCCAACTCCCTGGTCACCCAGTCAAAGAAATCAATCAGATTTGTCTGACAAGACCTGCCTCTGGTGAATCCATGCTGCCTCAGATCCTGTAATCCGCTGGACTCCAGAAACCTCACTATTTTCTCTTTCAGCAGCGTTTCCAATAATTTACTCACCACCGAAGTTAAACTAACCAGCCTGTAGTTTTCAACCACATCCTTACTTCCGCTTTTGTGTAAAGGCACCACATGAGCCTCTCTCCAGTCCTTTGGCACCACTCCCGACTCCAACGAGGCATTGAAAAGGTCAGTCAGTGGAGTTGCTGGAACGTCCCCAAGTTCCCTCAGTATTCTAGGGTGTATCCCATCCGGTCCCATCGCTTTGTCTACTTTAAGTTGAGCTAGTTTCTCACAAACACAGTCTTCTGAAAATTGTTCAAGATGTCCCTCGCTTCTGTTCCTATTTGTGGGTGTTTTCTGAGGTCCTGCTCCTGGTTCTTCATCTGTGAACACAGAACAAAAATATTTGTTAAGCAATTCCACTTTATCCTTATCAGCTTCTACATATTCCTCCCCTGCACCCTTGAGTCTGACAATACCACTTTTGCCCTTCCTCTTCTCACTAATATATCTGAAAAATGTCTTATCCCCCCATTTTATTGCATTGGCTATATCCTCCTCCTTTTGAATCTTTGCCTTCTTGACTACTTTGCTAGCTTCTCTACGTTTTTCCAAATACAGATGCCCGTCTTCCTCTCTCTGTGATCTCTTGTATTTCATGAAGGCCTCCCTCTTTATCTTCACTTTTTCAGCTACTTCTTTCGAAAACCATAGCGGTCTCCTTTTCCTTTTACCTTTATTTACCATTTTAACAAAAAGGTTGGTTGCCCTTAAAATATCCCCTTTCAGTTTTGCCCACTGTTTTTCTACATCCCCCAGCTGTTCCCATCCCACTAACGACTCCCTGAGGTATTGGCCCATCTTCCCAAAGTTAGTCTTCCTAAAGTCTGTGATAAGGAAGCTTATCATAACTCAGGAAGGAGCTATAGTAAAGGTGAAGTGACTCTGAACAAGCAACCTGTCAGTTCTGGTAGAAATAAGAAAACAGAATTTTTCTATAAAAGACTACCAGTCCCAGAATGCACCAGGTTTCCAACAGCCATTAGAGGAGCTGAAGTGGGGAAATGTGTGTTCAATCAGGAGGGCTATGAGGTAATCCCTAAGCACTCATCTCAAAGGGCAGGGCCTGATTCAGCACAGCTGCGCTGTGCTAGGGTGGAGCACTCATCTAAGCAGAATAAAGGTAGAGTTTATTCTACAGAGAATTATCCTCAGTTTCATCTGGGAGATCCTCATCCTCAGTTTCATCTGGGAGATCCTCAGGATCAGCTTGGAGATCCTCATCTTGGACATCTTCATCATCTGGAGGATCATCAGGAACAGAAGCCAGACTGGACGGACAGAGAGGGCAAGAAACCCTTTGGAAGAAAGAAGAGAAAAGCATTTGGGAGGTCTAAAGGAGTCCAGAGCAGTACGTATACTGGAAGGTATTCCAAGGGCCAGCATACACCATTGGACTGGGGAAAGCCAGAGGAATGGTGCTGCAGAGCTAGGAATCTCCAGAGGGTACCTGTGAGGGAGACGGCTGCACTTGGAAGGGACCCTAGGACCCGTGCCAGAAGGTATGTGAAGAGAGATCCAGTGTCCAGGGATCTGGATTGGAAGGCTGGACATAAGAACTGGACTACATACTGGCCAGGCTATTTAGAGAGGAACTCTAACAGCAATGGAAGCTCAGGTATGAACACTGATCTATGCCCTAGCTATAACCTTGAAAGACAGCAGGGAAACAAGTATTCTCCTGAGAGTGCTACATTGAGAAATTCCTCTGTGCCAATCCATGATATTGAACCCATGATTGTTGAAGAAGGGGGAGCGGTCTTAGATACAGGCTGTGAATATATGGATTGCTCTCTGTCTAAACTCCTTTGGTAATTTTCTGTTACAAAGTACAACAACCATCACAAAGAAATACAAACTTGTTCTTTAATCTACTCAGAAAAGCTTCTGAAGTAGGATTTGAGCCACGCAGTAGAAAGCAAGCCAGCTAAGGGGTTTCAGCTGGGTAACTGCTAGCAATTGAGCCTTACCTAATTGCTTGTGAGCTCTGAGGGAATCACTTCTGAATCTATGTGTGAAGATATAAGAAGTTAACCTGAAAAGAACAGTTTTCCCTTCTTTGTGGGTTTTGCTTGTTGTTTGAAACACTGCTAAGAAAATATTAGCTAAAGCCTACAGAAAAGACCAGTTTGTTACCAACCAGGTCTTTATTCTTTTGATTTGATTGCCTGACAAGTTCAACTGTTGTTTTCCTGATTTTGTTTTTCTAAGTTTAACACTGAAAGCAAGTATCCTGTTTTATGTGCTACCAAGCATATCTGTGTTGGGAGAAATAACCCCATAAATAAATATCTTATTGGCTTTACACTCAAGCACAACTAATTATTGTGAGCAGCTGTGTCTGGTGTGAATGGACTGCATTTCCCACAATCCCTTGCAAATCATATTGATATATGCACTTGCCAAGACTGTGAACATTCTCACCCAGGCAGCCGTCTGACAAGTCTAAGATCCTCACCTTTGAATGGATTCTAACAGCCCTAGTCCTAATACTGAACCACACCATCTGGTGATCACTGGATGCAAAATGATCTCCCATTACAACATCAGAAACACTTTCACCATTGGTAAGCACCAAGTCCAGTATGGCCCCTTCACATGTGGGGTCTGTTATCAATTGCCTGAATAGTTCTCCCTGTAGAGAATCCAGGATCCCCTTACTTCTAGATGATACTGCAGCAGGAATGTGCCAATCAACATCTGGCATATTGAAATCTCCTATCAGTAGCACTTCCCCTTTCCTAGCAATGCTGCGTATGTCTTCAATTAACTCTGTGTCCACCTCTTCCTCTTGTGAGGGAGGTCTGTATATCACACCAATGCAAATAGATTTCTCTTTCCCTCTTTCTAGTTTAACCCACAATGCCTCCTCTCTCCCTTTTAAGCTCTGTAATTCCAAAGCGTTAATAGTAGTTTTTACATATAGTGCCACTCCTCCTCCCCTTCTTCCTACCCTGTCCTTTCTGAATAAAGTATAGCCAGGTATAGTTACATCCCAATCATGGTTTTCTGTGAACCATGTTTCTGTAACTGCCACTAAATCCAAGTCAGCCACTCCCACCAAAGCTTCAACATCAGGGATCTTATTTCCCATGCTACGGGCATTTATACACACTGCTTTCCATATGTTACCCCTGTTACCCATTTCCATAAAGGTATTTAATGTATCACCTACCTGGGGGCTTTCACTTACCTGGGGGCTTTCTTCACCCATCCCCAACGAATCTAGTTTAAAGCCCTCTTCAGTAGATTAGCCAGTCTACTACCGAAGATGCGTTGACCTTTCTTGGACAGATGGATGCCATCTCTGCTCTGCAACCCTTGGAACAGCATCCCATGGTCTAGGAAACCAAAACGCTCTCGATGACACCATCCACGCAGCCATGCATTCATCTCCAGGATGCGAGCCTCTCTGCCTTGGCCTTTACCCTCAACAGGGAGGATTGAAGAGACCACCACCTGTGCACCTAACTGCTTCACCCTCTGTCCCAGAGCCATGAAGTCACTTTTGATACGTTCCGAGGTATACCTGGCAGTATCATTTGCTCCAACATGGATTAGCAACATTGGGTAATAGTCATTGGGCTTGATGAGTCTCGGCAAACTCTCCGTAACATCTTGGATTTTGGCACCAGGCAGACAGTATACCTCTCTGGACATCAAGTCTGGTCGGCAGATGGACGCCTCAGTACCCTTCAGAAGAGATTCTCCAAGCACCACTACCCTTCGTTTCCTTGTGGTCACTGATTCTGCAACTTTGGGGTACTTGAGCTCTGGTTCTTCCCTTTCCAGGGATGCTTTCACCTCCTCCCCTTCCAGGGCTGCATAATGGTTCTTCAATTCAAGGGCTGAAGAAGATGGATTGGTGATTTTGCAGGCCCTGGTGACTTGTGTCCAACCATCGACATTCTGTTGGCACCCATCTTCTCCTGTGCTGGAGAGCTTGATTGCTGCAAGAAGCATCTCATCAATGTACTTCTCACTGTCTTGAATGCTCCTCAGCCTCGCCACCTCCTCTCTGAGTTCCTCCACTTGTTTCCTCAGAGCTTCAGTAAGCAGGCACCCTGCACATGGAACTGGTCCTTCAAATGGCATTAGAACCTCTGTCTGGACCAAGGCAGAAGCTGTAACGGGGGCAACAGCTTTAGCGATACGATTTTTCCCAGCCATTGTTCTGTTCGTTGAGCTTAGGTATCTGTTAAAGCAAAAGAGAGAGATCTACGAAGTACCAGCTGGTATCCCAGCTGTCCTTTCAGAGAAAAATCAGTTAAATCTCTTTAATTATATATATTAAAAATGTGCTGGTCCAATTCTCTGTGATTTGTTAAATGGGGAGGTGCCCTATAAAGCAAGACTGCTCACTAGGGGTGAGTGGGAGTCGGGGTGGGTAGGGAGGGAACTAACTCCTGATTAGGTGTTAGCAGTTTCCAAAACTGAGGAGGTTACTAGAGTTCAGCAACCTACTGTGCTCAAGGAAAGTTCCACTAAAGCACCAAAAAGAAAGTAACCTTGCTTTAAAAATATACTAAAAACCCTTTTAAGAGCTCCCAGTCAGAGAGCTAGCAATTTAATATAATAAAATAAACCCTCAAATCCTTACTGTTGGTTGATCTGTAGAGCCCTTGTTAGGAAAGCCTCTTTCAGGAGCACCTCCATTACTTTTCCTGCCACCGAGGTAAGGCTTTAATTTGTCCCTTCTTCCCTATTACCACTTTTGTGAAGAGGTACCACATCAGCCCTTCTCCAGTCCTGAGGATCTTCTCCTGTTTCCAAGGATCTGTTGAAAACATCCTTTAACGGCCCTGCAAGAACCTCTGTGAGCTCTTTCAGTATCCTAGGATGTATCCCATCCTGTCCCATGGCTTTGTCCACTTTCAGTTTTGCAAGCTGTTCTAACATATCATCTTCTGTGAATGGTGTGGTATCTGCTCCATTCCCATTTGTATATCTGTCAATCACAGGTGGTCCCTCTCCAGGATTTTCTTTAGTAAAAACAAAACAGAAGTATTTGTTTAGCATTTTCGCTTTTTCATTGTCACTTTTCACAAATCCTTTCCCGGCACTTTTGAGTCTTGCAGTTCCACCTCTGATTTTCCTCCTCTCCCGAATATACCTGAAAAAGGTTTTGTTGCCACATTTCACATCTTTAGCCATCTTTTCTTCTGCCTTTATTTTGCTATCCTTATTTCTCTTTTTGTTAGTTGCAGCGTTAACATGAACAATCCCATATAAGGAAGTGGGCGTTCCGGTATTAAGCCGTTTGTCACGCGATCGAGGGTGCCATGCCGTTTTCGTGCGATAGTGTGCGGCATGACACGTTAGAGTGCCGTAAGCCTAATTATGTGGCATCACTGTGATAATAGCTACAGAGGTGTAGTACACTGGTTAATAAAATGCTTGCCGAGACAGCATTCATGAGTTAGATTCCTCTGGGTTCATAGAATATGGCAGTCTGAGACAAGTCCTTTTAATGCATGCAACAGACACATCTGAACAATCTGTGCTGCCAATCGAAAAACCCTCGCTGCAGGCGCCGTATGAGGTGCCGTAGTTTGCCACCCTCCAAGGCATCATAAAAGGCGCCCCATTAGCTTGTGCAACCTAAGCTGCAGCTAAAGATGGCCAAAGGAGGTTAAGGTGACCCATGAAAAGGTGGCCAATGGCAGTACGGTGGCCCAAATTGAATAGCACCAAATGTATGGTCCAAACACAGATGTAACCCTACCACTGCACAGAGCACCAAGGAAAGCCAAACAACAAATTATGGAAGGTAGCACATGGCGGAGCTGATGCACTTGACAAATCTGTGTGCAGCTCATGTGGCAGCTGGTAAAGTGGACAAACATATCGGAGGCAGCTGTACCGATGCATAGGGTGATGGTGATGCAAAGTGCAAAAATGACAGTGTGTGGCAGAGAATGGGAATACATGTCCACCAGAGCAGGCAGAGGTGGCAGCATAACAGGAGGACAGAGGAGTAGCAGTGCCATGCAGAGCAGACACACGAGAGGCAATCATGAAGAGCTGCAATGCAGAAAAGGGTCACAGCGCAGGACATGGGGTAGTACTCCACACATTAGGACAGGACGCCACACAGCTGGCAGATACAGATAGACGGACAGAAGGATGCTTGGCAACTGTGATGAGGCTATAATGTGCCGCCACACACATCTGCACAAATATGTCTGTTACAGAAAGGAAAAATAGTTGTGTAGGAGAGACATAAAAAAACAAGAACACACAGGAATCAAACCCATGACCACTGGCTGGGAAGTCGGTGTACTAACCACTGTGCTATGCTTCTATGGCAGCAATCACAGCAATGGCTGGCTACACAACAACTGCAGGTCACTGCACAAACATTCTGCTGTGCTTACTGGGGCAGGATAAAAGCACAGTCAAGGCACTGTACAGGGCACCTTAGGTCACCCAGCTGAGGTGAGGGTAGTGTGTGTTCTAGACACTGATCTCCGAAATATGTCTGCCTGTCACAGCCACAAAAGGGAGTTGTACTGGACATTATGACTAAAGGAGGCCCACTGTGGGATTGAACCCATGACCACTAGCACAAAAGTTAATGCACAAACCGCCCACACCACCAACGTGAGTCAAACCGCAAAGGCTACATACAACAACACTGCATGGCACCACACAAAACGCCTGTTGTGTGCCAGGTTAAGACAACCCCAACAGTAACCATGATGTAATGCACATGCAGAAGAGCCATGTACAGCTCATATCACAGTCTGTAATTGGGACGAGCGTTACATATACATAAATGCAAACACACAATGAAATGTTATGCAGTGGAGACAGCATGCAAAAGAGCAAAGAAAACGAACCCAAAGGGCGGCAGGGGATGCTCTATGTAGCAGGGCAAAATGGGGAATAGAACTGAAAAGGAGCATGTGAGAATTGAAGTTGCAAACAGAGGCTGGGACCGATCAGCTCAACAACAGTAATAACAATCACCCAAGCATACTGGCCACATGGACAGTACAAAGGAACAGCCATATGTAATTGCTAATATGCGGCACATAGGCTGCATAGAGGGCACACTGTGCTGTAAAATGAAGAGATGGAAGGGTATAAAGGAGAGCTGACGAAGCTGCAGCCAGTTCAAGGTCAGGTTCGCACAACACAAGGAAAAAAGAAAATCATGTGGGAATCAAACCTGCAGCCTATGGTGCTCCAATGCCCGTCTCTAACCACTATTCTAAACAACCACTACAGGGACCATGCAAATATATTCCCTAAAAGGGAATGTGTGTATGGGAACTCGTAACACCCTGACGTGGCAGACAGCTGCCACAAACACAGCTGCCACTGTACAAGGATGTGAGCACAGGTGGGCCATGTACATCACCAGGAAATCAATAAATATGTGTGTCAGTGTGTTGAAGCAGCAGCAGAGACAAATGTGCGTTAAACACATATATTTTATTTTTGCAATGCACTAGACATATTGTGTATACTGCCTGTCATGATATGAAGCTAGTTGTTTTACAGTGAACAAACTGATGCCACATTGAGTAGGCCAGCAACCCACATGTTGCACAAATGTCACTGGCCCCTCTACGGATGATGAGCAGTACAGATAATATGCAGTAGGTGCATGGTGTGTACTATGCAGTAGCTCCACACCCCCACATACTGCTGCATTCCCCAAATGCCTTTTTCACATATGTGTGCATGTAGACAGTAGGTGGTGTATGATGACGGCCGAACACACACCAGTCATGAAGTTTTAACCTAAACATATCTGCCTCACAAAACAGGTGGCACAAACCTGCAAAAGCATAAGTAGCAAAATGTCTGCAACTGCACACACGCATACATATATATATGTCACATAATGCGCCATATAGCAAATAAAGCGCCACAAATCTCAAAAACATTGTGCAAATGCAAAATGAGGATATGTTAACAGGTACAAGAGGAACATGATCCCAGAGAATAAACAAAACGCAAACTCACACACATACAGAGATAGCACTATGCAGAAGGTCTGCTGCAATGGGTGGCGTGAATACAGTATGCGTATGAGTGGCGTGAATACAGTATGAGTGGCGTGAATACAGTATGCGTATGAGTGGAGGAGTGGCCTAGTGGTTGGGGCAAGGTACTTTGGGCCGGAAGGTCGGGGGTTCAAATCCCACTAGAGGACAGCAATCTTGGGCCGGAAGGACTGGGGTTTCTAGTCCCACAGGTGCTCCTTGTGGTCTTGGGCAAGCCACTTAACCCTCCATAGCCCATGTTCCCTGTAAAATAGTTCTCTGTGTGCTGTGCTTTCCTGTCTAATCAATGTGTTTATACCTCAAAAATTTCCTGTCATGATTTGACAATTTCCAATCTGTAATCAAACCGCTGCTGATCGCTGGAAGTAGCGGTATACAAATGTATACTAAATAAATAAATAAAATAAATAAATACCTATGGCACGGCACATGGAATGCACCAATGAAGGACGAACACGGACACCCACACTGCCACACTGACAAATTACTGGTGCAATTTGAGTCCCGGAATGTCAGGAGATAAATAGGACTGTGCAGACATGCACTGCTATGTCTGTAAATCAATGTAGAGCGGCACGTCTGTACACTAACCAAACACACTAACCTGTATATAGAGGTTGAAAGAAAGGTTAAACATGGGCCAGTAACCCACACAGAAGCCACACTGCCACATGTTCTGGTGTATTAACATATGCAGTCACATGCACATGCACCGTGTATGTTGAACAATGACACAGTGATGCCCCACATGTACTGTAACACACGTGGTGAGGGCAAACATCTACTGAAGATGTTGGCGCGCATCAAAGTGGTGTGTTGGTAAATACCGTGTCATGTACAAGTGCAGGGTAGCCCTACAAATGCAAGAGGACCTATACAATGTCACCCTTGTGCCACATGCATGGCTGTATGCTCCTAGTGAACTAAACAGATGAGGATATCCTGCGGTGCAGGTCACACACATAGCCTACATACACTAACACAATGTCAGATGGATGTACAACATACAGCAAGTATGTCAGTCCCTGCTGCACACGTAGGGGCCTGTACACAGTGTCCATGGCGCAAATAGTGTCTGCAAACCAACATGTCCTGTTAAGACTGTCCGTGAATCCCTGGGCATGCATAGGAAAGGTGACATCTCAATCTGCCACAGTACGCAAAAGGTCATGTATGCCCCCTGTGATGAACACCACACCCAGCAAGAGCACAGTAGCAACATTGTGTAGGACAGGCCCCTTATTCTCAAAGTAGAACAAAGACCCTTTTACAAATAGCTGCGGATGTTTGAACTGAGACCTTTGTACACAATTGAAAATAAAATACTAGTTTCACGTGGTGAATATTTGAGCAAATAATTTATAATATTTCAAAGTAGAAGTCCAACAATAATGTCCATCATAGGCATGTGGGCCACTCGCAGAGGTCAGCTGTCCTATGGCACCATCTCCCAGGGATAGCTGCATGGTTTTGTTGGTGTCTCTGACACGTGGGTGATGGTGCCTGCAGATGCAGTGTAGTCGATGTGCAGTGTGTGTGCTCTGGCCTGTATTAGAAGAAGGAGAAACACTGTCATGGTATGTTGCACAGAACATCAGGGGACATTGCAGGTAGGCAGACATCAATATGTAAAGAATGCAACGTCAGACATGCAAACATTACATTAGCACAACACAGAACACAGTGCATGTTGGGGAAATGTGGAAATTGAACCATACACGAGGGTGTCCTATGGATATGGTCATGTCCATGCACATATTACACAGGCGTCTCACAACTCCACCCCATGTCCATCAGCGTTGCTGCATAGAGATCCCACAGGAAAGCTCCCTGAAAAACACAGCAAAACGCAAACATCTAAAGGCTGATGTCAGTCCAAAAAGATCCAAGATGCAACCTACCGTCTGTATGCAGCAAGTGTCTGCTAGGGACTGTCTGAGGCAGGGAAAGGCCACAGCATGTCACAGTGAATACAGAAGATGTCAGAAAATGTGTAGAATCAACATATCCCCATCTCCAGCTGCCATTGGCGCATGTCCAAATAGGGCGTCATCTGTGATACCAAAATGCTGATGGATAGTGGCCTGTCAGCACACAAGAGATAGGTCAGTTCACAACATGAAACAGATGCGCACAATGTATACAAGGTCAACAGCAGTAAGTTACAGATAGTAGAGTTCTTAACCATTCACAGGTGTAAAAAACCACCCACCACATGATAATGCAAACTGTATGCACACTGTAGCATTACACACCCACGCTAGAAAAACACACACACACACAGTATGTTAAGGTGAGCATGCCACCAATAGCATACGGCCTGTCTGTGCACAATTGGAGATCAGTGGAGATAAATCTTGGCCAAACCAATGCTACACAGCAGTTGGCTGATGCTACAATGTCACGGAAGGTGTACGTGCGGCCCACCACCAGAACACCTAGGACGTGTGGACACACGCAGCTCACTTGGATGTGTCCCAGAAACAGTGCTGGAGCAGATGAACTGGGCAGGAACACATGTGCATGTGTGTGACAACATTAACATATGTGGTATGGGGGTGCAGACCAAAGAGGTGAACCACAGCATATGTGTGCATTGGATAGATAACCTCAGACATGAGTTGTGGCTGATTGTCCCCACAGACAATGTACCTGTATGTCCACCTACCCCAGTCCCCTGCACGTTGAGTGGGGTACAGACAGCTGCCATTGCACCACAGCACCAGGAAGGTCACAAGACATATCCTGTCCATGGATAAACACACAAGAAACATGACCGCGATGATCTTTCGGTGGCAGTTTCTCTCGATCTCTCGATCTCTCTGCCGCTTTTGATCTCGTCAACCACTCTCTTCTCTTGGCCCGACTACGGGAAGCGAGTCTCTGTAGCACTGTCCTTCACTGGTTCCACTTTTTCCTTTTTTCCAGAACCTACTCCGTCCTCCCCTCATCCACTTCCCTTTCCACTTCCGAGCCTTTTCCCCTTCCTTGCGGTGTCCCCCAGGGTTCCGTCGTGGCCCCCCTTCTTTTTAATATTTTTCTCACCCCTCTAGCCTTATTGGTTCAACAACACGGGATCTCAACTTATTACTATGCCGACGATCTGGTTCTTCTGCATCACACCTCCCCTCTTTCCCCAGATCTCTCTCCTCTAAACTCCTGCTTTACGGCCGTCGCTGACTGGCTCACCACCCACTCTCTTCATCTCAACCTCACAAAAACCCTTGCCATCTGTTTTTCTCGCGGTAATACCTCTCCCCAGATCTCCCCCTCTTTTTATGGTTCACCTGTCCCTCTAGTCTCCTCTTTTCGCTATCTGGGCGTCTTCTTTGATTCAAACCTATCTTTTCGAGATCACCTTGCTCACATTTCTAAAACTTCATTTTTCTTCCTCCGTCAGATTCGCGCCAACAGACCCTTCCTCACTGCACAGGCACTTACAACCCTTCTCCTATCCCTGGTCATGTCCCGTGTCAACTTTTGCAACTCAGTTCTAGCTGGTCTCCCTATCACGCAACTTCACCGCCTCCAGCGCATCCAAAACACTGCCGCCCGACTCATCTTTCACTCCTCCCCACGCGATCACATTACACCTCTACTCATCCATTTTCACTGGCTTCCCATCAAATTCCGCATCCACCACAAAATCTTGACACTTCTCCATCGTGTCCTTTACACCCATTCTCCTCAGTACCTGGCTGATCTCGTTCACTTCCATTCCCCAGCTCGCTCCTTACGGTCTCTCCATCTCAACCGCCTACATCTCCCTTCACCAGTCTGTGCTCGCCTCCAATCCACTCGTTCCTCTGCCTTCTTCTTCATCGGCCCTGCCCTATGGAACTCCCTACCCTCCTCTATCCGGCTTGATCAGGAACACACCACCTTCAGAAACAGTCTTAAAACCCATCTCTTTGCCCTTGCCTTTGATCTCCCTGCTCCCACTGTGTAACCCTACCCTCTCTCCCGCCCCCCTTCTCTCTTTCTCCTCCTTAGTGTCCTGTCGCATGAATCTGCTAGGTTTGCTTTCCTGTCAAATATTGTAATTTCATTTCCTCTTCTCTACCTTATGGTTTTCTAATTGAGTTATGTAAACCGCTTTGATGTCTATTCGTTTAGCGGTATATAAAGTCAATAAACATAAACATACATATGTCATGTTGGAGCTGTGTAACATACACAGCAACATCACGTCATCACCCCTCATGCACCCCCAAATCCATTAGTCTGGCTTTTGTCTGTTACACTGTACTGAATTGCCCCTGCCAAAGTCCCCAATGACGTGTTAATGTTAAAATGAAAGGGCCTGTACTCCATACGCCCCATTTTATCACCTCTCTGCTGCCGCAGACACTGTTGACCACAGCCGTCACCCTGATATACTGTCCTCGCATGTCCATAATGACTCTGTACTAACCTCCTGCCCCTCATATCTCACCCGTCACACCTTCAGTGTGTGTTTTGTTGGGCCCACCTCCCCTGCGTGCATGCACCCAGTTGCTGGAACACAGGGATATGTCCTGGGTCTGCCTCTTCTAGATCTCTATACCAGATGCCTTGTTGTGGTTATCTGTTCCCCTGCCGTTCAGTGCCAACTGTATGCTGATGAGTGCCAAATATATCTCACCATCCCTGAACAGTCTCTAGCAGTCCAGATCCCAAGCTCTGTTTGTGTGTCTGACAATGCTGGCTTGATGTCTCCCCACTGCCTGAAACGGAACATAGCCACGACCCAACATCCTATCTCGCTCCCAAAACCCTGCCCCCATATCAGGTGTCTGTGTATAGGTTGCGGTACATTGCCTCGCTTTGATACGCAATGTAGGGGATTTCTGTGACTCCTCTCTCCCCTCCCCCACACATACGCATCATGTAGCTAAGACATGCAGTGTCAGGCTAGATAACACGAGCAACATCCCCCTCATCCTCCATGAACACACAACTAAAACGTGAATGCACCCCTTAGTCACCTCACGTATTGCTTACTGTAACCTACACCTTGCTGTTATCCCCTTGAATCATCTATGTCTGCCGCAATCTAACCCAACACTCCGCTGCATGGCTCATCATCTGCCGGCCTCACAATGGCCATAATACTGCTCCTGTCAAATCACCTCACTGGCTCACAATCCTTTTCTACATCCAGGTGTAGGTTACACCGCTGAGCTAATGATGCAGTAACTGTGTGTGTACTCTGTACCTTCCCTCCCGTATATCAACCCCCACTAATACTAATACTGCTGAGCATGTATATACTGTTGCCAGTCCTACACAGCGCTGTACACAAACATGTAACACACAGTCCGTGCTCATCAGTGTATGTTATGTAATCAATGCGTATATATCCCCCATTGTGACATCCACACGTCTAGGCAACTGGTCCCACCTATGTCCCGCCTTCCTACTGTGAACCCCACACCACACTCTGTTTACCTTGCTGCAGCCTACAGCTGGAACCAACAACCTGTGTGGGAACGCCAGCCACCGTCCCCAACCATCTACCAGGTTTGTGTGCAAGGTAACGTACATACCTATGGCAAGTACTCCACTCTCACCTGATCCCCGTGCCCCCGCAGTTATCCCCCACACACACTGCGTGTGTCCTTATTTGATTACCACAAATGCTCTGATGGGCAGGGACTGTCTCCCATATGTCTGTGTAGCGTTGCGTATGACTGGTACCGCTATACAAATGTTCAATAGTAGTAGTAGTACATATATAGCTACCAATGTAATTTCCAACATATGCAGTACTTACATGCGAAGACCTCCGCAATCAGCTGGCGCCTGGTTGCCGTGCCCTCATGTGTGTCACCATGGCCACGTACAGGACAGCTCGTAGGATCATCTTCCATATCCTCATTAATTTGGACTGGGATATCGTACCTGAGAGCAATGTTGTTCAGGATGCAACAGGCCAGAACTATCTTTGCCACAGTCATGGGTTTGCATTGTAAGGCCCCGCTGGTCCTATCCAGACACCTGAAGCGACTTTTCAAAATACCAAAGGTGCGCTCAATGACTGAGCGGCTGGAGGCATGGGCCTCATTGTACTGCCTCTCTGCACGTGTCCGCGGCAGACGCACAGGGGTCAGCAACCAGGGATGACACCCATATCCTGCATCACCGGCAGAAAAAATGTAAGAAGGTTAAAGCAGAGGTTGATACACACACACATGCACACAAGCAGCACAGACAGGTCTCTGAGAAACATATAACAGCACATGCTGACACACAGCATGTATGCGGCAGCATGTGGAGGTGTGAGACAGGGACAACAGGGGAGGGGTAAGGTGTGCAAACAACATCATTTGGGTTGCCCAGAAAGGATGACCGACACAATATACTGTTGAATATACATGAAACAAACATGTGTCCTGTACCATGCCCACACAAAGCACACAATGTGAACTGGCCAGAAATGTCAGAGGTGAATGTGCCACCAACACAATACACCGTAGCAAAGACGACCTTAAAGGAAAGTAACCCCCCCCTCTGAACACATACAAAGATGACACACAAACACAACTAGGGACACCCTGCAACACAGACATATGCGCCTACGTGTACTCAGAGGTACACCATGTGCATGTCTGAGCTGAGAAATACCCACCCAGCAGTATACAGTCCTCATATTGTCCAGCCTAAAACTGTCCGAATAGTGCTGAGTGATGCAGGATAAAGGAGTCATGGGTGGACCCTGCAAACCTAGGGACCACATTCAGAATACACATATTTGCATCACATACAACCTGAACATTCAGGGAATGGTAGTGTTTGCAGTTGTGGAACACTGCCTCCCTGTCTCTGGGCGGGACCATGGCAACATGTGTGCAATCAATAGCTCCCATCATGTGTGGTATCCCTGCAACCTCCTCAAAGGCCTGGTTCAGGGTCCCCCACTGTTGCTTAGTGTTGGGAATTGCAATGTAATTCCCCACCCGGCTGACCATGGCACGCAGTACCTGGTGGAGACAGCGTGAGAAGGTGGGCCGTCTCATGCCACCCACTGCGCCCACAGATGACGGGAAACAGCCAGAGGCAAAGAAATGTAGGGCAACCAGGAGCTTGACCAAACCCGGTATGGCATGTGACCGACCAGTCAGGGGCTCGAGGTCAGGTCTTAGATCCCCATAGAGCTCCCTAATAGCCCCTGTGTCCAGATGGTATAGGGAGATGACCTGGTCCTCACTCATGTCATAGAACTGGGCCCTGGGCCTGTAGAGGCGAGGCTGGCGAGGGCGCAACTCGGCACACCTCCTGCACCGTGCCAGCACAGCCCTAGCTTACATGACCCCCACAGCTTCAGGTTGGAGTTGCAGCGGGTCTGCACCCATGCCCTGTGCCACAGCACCATGGACACCATCTCCCACGTCAGGCAATCACGGGTCCTGAGCACCCCGCAACACACATGCAGCCACCACAAAGGCAGCCATCATTAAAAACAGATATAGCAGAGATAGGGGACTTTCGCCTGCCCCACACCTCACCTACCCCACCTTCAACCTGCCACCCACCTCACCCCCTCTACCCTACACCTGCTCCCCACCTCACCTTCTCCACCCCCGCCTGCCCCTCACCTCACCTCTCACCTGCTCCTCACCGCCCCTCACCTCCCCCACCTCCCACCTGCCCCTCACTACACCAGCCCCTCACCACCCCTACACCACCTCCCGCCTGCTCCTCACCGCACCTGCACCTCACCACCCCTATACCACCACCTACCTGCTCCTCACTGCACCTCACCTCCCCCACCTCCTGCCTGCCCCTCACCAAACCAGCTTCTCACCACCTCTACACCACCTCCCGCCTGCTCCTCACCACACCTGCACCTCACCACCCCTACACCACCTCCCACCTGCTCCTCCCACACCTCCCCCACCTCCCTCCTACTCCTCACCTGACCTCACCTGCTGCATCCCTCACCTGTACACCTGACCAAATTCTCACCATGCCTGCTCCTCACCGCGACTACCCAAAACCCTCAGCGTGTACCACATGTGCATGCCTATTTATGCAGCTTTGACCTGTGGTGCGGCGTTACGCGCGGCACTGCGCGTAGCGGTGTGAGCACTGTGTCTGCACGTGTTACGCATGCGCTATACATCTATGAGAGTGACCCATGTGCATGCGCTGCGTGTGGCTCTGTGCACAGATGGTGCACGTGCCATGCAGGCATGGCGCATGTGCACGCGACTTGTATGTGCACCATGTGGTGCACGTGTGCATCCCCGCCATCATCA